>JAWNNR010000099.1:0-1319038 GCA_035044725.1 Scaptomyza caliginosa | reverse complement strand
AAACTTACATTCTTATAAAATATAATTTATTAAAGTAACGTAAATATAATATGAAAATATTATTTAAACCACCAAGAAATCTTGACTGAAGGTGCCCTGGGCACTGTACTGACAATAAAATGGTTCTGTCTAATTGTGACTTATCAAAATTGTTTCTTTAGATCTTAAAGTACCCGACATTAACACGTTGATACCTACAGATGGACGGACGGATTGCATCAATTCATTATTAATTTTTTTATTTTAGGTTCAGTATATAACGACTATTTAGGTGTTAGAGTTTGTGTTAAGACATACTTTACTACCGAAAGTAAGCTTGTCAACTATTTTATATTGCAGCGAATAGCTACAATCCCATATATGCAGAAGTAATTTACAACTTTACTGCGGCTGGTCCGCAAGAACTGGCTCTGGAGCGTGGCACTGTTATCGAAATATTACGCAGAGAACTGGGCCCTTGGTGGCTTGGACGCATTAAAAAAGAAGATACCAATCTTGTGGACGAAATTCTTGAACCTGAACTGGGCTGGTTTCCCAAGGATTTCGTGCGAATTATTAATAGTCGTGAAATAGATGTATTTTTCAGCACACAAAAAGCAATAATGCGTGATGAACATATTGCAGTCGTTAAAAATTTTGAAAAGCCAGTGCCCATCATAGAGTCTGATACTTCCATCGAAACCGCCAATGTCACCATGAACATGGATCAAAGCAACATTACTACAATAGTTATTGACTCACCACAATCTGTTGTTTTTGACCCACCAGCGACCATACAAATGACGCAGGAAAGATGCGATGTTTTACAGAACGGCGCTGTTCGCGAGTTACTTGAAACTGAAGTCAATTACGTAAAGCTTTTGGCAGCCATTTGCGAAGGGTATGTATATAAATATTCGTAATATGAAAATAAAGCTCAATTTTAATACCTGAATTTTAGATATTTGCCTGCAATGAGCAAACGCATCGATATATTCTCACCCAACAGCATTCGACTAATTTTTTCGAATATATCAGCTATATATAAGTTCCAGCAAATGTTTTTGGAAGAACTGCAGAGAGGCATTAAACAAAATCAAATAGCAAAGGTCTTTTTAAAACTGGTTGGTTTTGTGTTTTAAATATAGTTAAATTTTGTTATTGAGCTATATTTTTGTTCCTAGCATAAGGGCTTTCTCTGTTACTCCACGTACTGTAATGCATATCCACGTGCACTTCTTGAACTCGAATCCTACGAACGAATCAAGGAAGCACGCATCATTCTTGAGAAGTAAGTTTATTATATCGTTTTCACGAGCCCTTAATTACCCAATATGCTGAAATTATCCCACAGTTGCAGAGAATCTAAGAACCTAGCCGAACTACCACTATCTGCGCATCTGCTTGCGCCAGTGCAACGCATCTGTCGTTACCCTCTGCATCTTAACGAACTAATTAAAACTGCTTTAAAAAGTAAAAGCACCAATAATGCTATTGAGATTAGCGCGCAAGATAATTCCTCAAACTATGAACAGATAGACTTGTCCCAGTGTAATGTTCCTGACACACATGACAACCTTAATATGGCACTTGAAAAAATGCGAGGTATCACAGAAGCTGTAAATGAAGGAAAACGCCACAGTGAGACCATTGCAAGGCACCAGGCTAGTTTTCAAAACTTTAAGGGGACACCACTACATCTTCACAGTACACGATTTTTTCTTCAAGTGGATGCTACACGTCAAAAGCAAAACCTATGGAATAGCAGCTGCACTTTGTTCCTCTTTGATAACCAACTGATATACTGCAAACGTGACATTATTAAACGCAGTCATTTCATCTACAAGGGAAGAATATTTTTAGATCGCTGTCGAGTTGTAAACATGCGAGATGGAAAAATGTTTGGTCATACAATTAAAAATTCACTTCGAATCTATTGCGAATCTCGGGAAAAATGGTACGACTTTAGTTTTCGATCGGCAAACCGTAAGCACCGGTTCCTAAATACGCTCGCGCTGGAGCGACAATTCGGTGGAAAAGCTCTATACGTTTCCGAGATGACTGGGTTTGAGTATAGCTATGAGGATCGGCCTGGTGATTTTTCCGACCAATCGGACTACGAATTACCCGATTGTGAACAAGTCTTGGGTACCACATCGGCAAGTGGCGACAGTTCAGTACCCGAATCGCCGTCTAAGTCACCCTATCGCTCTTGCGATACGCTGCCAAAAAAATCGCAGTCACGTGATAGCATTGCTAATAACAATGGGTGTGGACAAATAGCAACGACAACGTCAACTGGTTCACTTGGCCGTCGCCGGCTTGGCAACTGGTTTCGCAAGCCAAAAAGTTCAAACTGCACTCCGAGTCAGTCCCCAACTCACAAGCCAGGCTTTGATGCGGATTTGACGTTAACAGCCGCTCGTGTAGCTGCAATCGAAATGGCTAAGACAGCTACTGAGGAGCAAGAAGTTGGTAGTTCGTTTGCTTAATCTATTTTGTTACTCGTAATATATCGTAACAAATATGAGAAAATATCAATGTAAAATCGCATTGAATGGTTTAAAATATCAAATACAAAGTAAAATATATGCTACACTTATCCACTAAAAGACAGTTTAAAACCAGCGACATATAAGCGTAAATTGTAGAACTTTTGCTGCCTTTTATGTTTGCCTTTTATCCTAAAAAAGAATTCGTAAATATATGCGATTGTAATCGTTGTTTTTTGTAAAACGAGGAGTTTTGTTTTTTAACAGGCAACACAAGTTTCATAAACATCAAATTATGTGAGTGTGTGCGGAATACAAATATTGTAAAACCTAAATGCTTTTATATTGAGTGAATCAGACGTTATAAAAAATATTTAACAATTATATTTAAATTTATAGTTACTAGCAATTCATTTTCATAAAAAAATATTAAAGCAAAAAATATTCTATTACAAAACCAGATTCAAGATAAAATAAGCGAATTTATATTTTCAATAGGAAAAACATAATAATAGTGAAGTTGAAAATTGTTGAAGCAATACTTATTAACAGTCTCTAAATTTCGACTATAAATTTACAAAAGTAATTTATAGGCCAACCTGTTTATTGTCTTTGAATGCCAGATTATTTGCCATGTGCATTTTGGATTCAAAGAAATTTATTCGAATTTAGTTTGAAAACAAAAAAATTATATACATATAAAGTATTAGGTTTTAAAAAATTTTTAGTTAAACAAAAAAGTTCGAATGGTTATATGTCCTAGGGTATAACTGACTTTAAGTAATTTTTTCAGCGTTGTCAAATGATAATAGATTAAAGACCAACAAATGAAGAAATTACTCACATGCATATTATAAAAATTGTTACAAAAATAAACTATGTTATACAAGTGTACCAATAATGCCAAATATATAAATATGTATAGAAATAAAAATTATATTTATCCAAACGTTATATTGAAATGGTATTTTAATGCTTTTAGTTTTGATTTTTTTGATTTACTTAAGCGATGCCTTAATACTTAATGACATTGGCAAACGCCGTTATGTTAACAATGCAACTTTAACGAACTGAATTAGTGTTTATAATTAAATTTTTTATATGATCGTTTTAAACTAATTATTATGTTTTATTTTTTTGGAAGAAGCCCTTCAAACTACAAGAATTAAGAGATTTTGTAAAACAAAAAACCGGTATTCGTTCTTCACAGCGGAGGTTACCAAACTTGGTTTACAATGCTTTGCAAATTTAATAAAAAAGCTAAGTTGATTATCGCAATTCAGATTTAATGTTATCTTAAATCCATTCGGTACATGATCTTTTAAACGAATATTTTAATTTATAAATTCAAAGTTAAAACAATCATACAAAAATATGTAAACATATATATTTGTCAGCTTTTAAATAAAATTTTTATTTTGACATCAAATGAAGTTTGAAAATATGTTTCTCTTTATACTATGGCCGAACAAGATGATTGGGTATTTTAAGTTTTCTCTTAATTTTCTTGACTGTCGTAAATTAGGGCCTATTATTTATTTTAGGGAAACTTGACTCCAAGTCGTTAAATCAAGACCATTATATTTATATTTATTTAAAGATTTATTTTATCTAGAATTAAGAATCGTAATTACGGCAAAGTATTTTTCACTTTTACATTGGCATTAATACAAAATTACATACAGTCGGACGAAAATATAACAACATACTGCTAAAGCAAAAGTGTTAAACATCGATATTAATATCGATATAATATCAACAAACGGATGATCGCATTGTCCTACTCTCTCGCAGTATACAGATGATCATTGTAAATTTACGGACATTTGTTGTGGTCCATAATTATTATTAAAAACAGTGATGTTTCTTAAACCTAGCCTTAGTTGCTAAAAGTAATTGCTTGCCATAATGCACAGCGTTGTTGGCGCTACGGGGAACAGCAAAGTTGTGGCCACATTGCGCGCTGATGGCAGTGTGGCAATGGAGACTCAATCCCTTAACCAACAGCTATCCAACTTAATAAATTATGAAATTGTAAGTTATTAAGCAGTTAATTAAGCCCTAAAGGTTGCTACTAACGTAAACTATTTTTGCTGGAAAATTAAGCGCACCGAGGGTGAGCTTCTGTTAAAAAAAGGCAATGCGCCCGGCCCGACAACAGTTGTTGACTTGGGTAAGCAACTTTTACAATGTGCCCGAGACAGCGATGTTACCGGTGTTAAGAATGCACTGGCACATGGTGCTCCATTTGCAGCGGACTGGGTGAGTTCAAATCAAGTTAAAGCGAATCATTCATTTTGACTGTGTTCTTTTAGCTTGGTATGTCAGCACTACACTTTGCTGCAATGAACAATCAACTCGAAATATGCGAAATTTTATTGCATGGTGGCATTAATATGGAAGCTAAAACCAAGGTAGATCGAACACCATTACATTTAGCTTGCTATTTTGGACATGAAAGAATTGTAAGCTTGCTCTTAGCATTAAAATGCGCTGTTAACGCACGTGACATGGTAAGCTCAAGAGAAAATATGTGAAGTGTGTCCTATAGTGAGCACAATTTTTATTTTAAAGCTTCGCATGACACCACTACATTGGGCTGTAGAAAAGAGACACAAAAGCATTGTACGTATGCTACTTAAAAAACATGCAGACGTGACGTTAGTCTCAAAATTTGGAAAAACCCCAATTGCCCTCGCCGTGTTAACAGAACAGGCTGATATTTTGGCGGAGCTGGAGGTCGCCCGTCAAACGCAGGCCAATCGCAAATTTAAAGAAGAGACAGAAGTAAGTGAAAACAAATTTAAATCCAAAAATGGTATCTAATCTTATTATGGTTAAACCCTTAAATTATTTTTTTTTAGAAAGAAACCAGTGATGCAGTTAACTCAATTATGGATGAGCCTCAATTTGCCCAACATGTTGAAAATGTAAATATGTCAATCGAGGATAAAATGGAAGTCCTTGAGACCTTACGCGGCCGTAAGTTGATTTTGTTGTTGTTTATTTTCAAGGTAAAATTTTTATTTTTTTCTAGATACAAACATGCTTGGAAATTCTGCTTTAAATATGTTAAAGACGCACGGCATTGCAGACATGATACAAGATAACCAAACAGGCAAGCTCAGTGTTTTATGTAAAGAAAATAAAAGCCTTCATAAATTTACTAATATGCAGATGATGAAGCTTCCACAAAAATGCTTAACACTGCTTTAAGAAATGGCCGGCAACTGGTGCTCTCGGAAGGTGGTCGTATGCTTTTGCATGAAACGAATCGTGGGTTACATGTCAAACCAAGTACAAATGGATCCATAAGCAGTCATTTAAAAAACAACACATTTGGTTTGACCCCTAGTACAACTAAAACCAACTATAACGCATCGCCTCAAAAAATACGCATGAATGTCATTAAGCAAAAGGAAACACCTTCACAAAGCCAATCGGGTGGTGTTACGAAAAACAAGGTAAGAATTAGAATATATTTTAAAACACCTAACAAATTTTTGTTTTCTTAAACAGAATATAAGAATTATCTCGTTGACCGATTTTAAGAAACTTTGCGATCAGCCAAAATCTCTTCAGAAAATACCCGCAACATTAGCAAGGTAAAAGTTTTTTGGCATTTTATTTTAAATATTGCGTTTAAAAAATATATCCTGTTTAGCTCTGGAGTGGTAAGGCAGCTTGCCGACGGAACAAAACTGGTAAACATGCGACAATTACAGTCTCGCCAGGTTTGTAAGGGTATGCATTATTGATAAATTGGTTTTTGATAACAGATGTTCTCTAGATGAAAATACCCACTGTACAGAGAAATCTTGATAGTGCTGATGTTGATGAGCAGCAGCAGGTGGCAACCGAAGCTACAAACACAACAATAACCCCACATCCTGCAACAACAAGCACAATGCGAGGGCAAGTGGGTACTGTGCAAACTATTCAACTGCGGCCATCTGCTGGAACTTCCATCGGCGCAACCAATAATGGAACTGCAAATAAACCCTTAGCTTCAGCAGCGATGCGACCTAGTTTACGCAGCGGAAATGAGTACAACACAACAAAAAGTCCATTGACAACTTCATCTGAAATTTGTCGGCAACTGCATGAGCTACGTCGACACAATGACGAGTTGCGTCGTCGTGTAGATAATGTCCAAAAGGAAAAGGAGGATCTGCTACATCGAATCGAGCGATTGGAGCAGATTGTGTTAGTACGTGAACCTGACACAGAAATAAATTATGTAGACATTTAGTTAAAATAAATTTACTATCTAAGTTGTATATATGCGTAAGATAATAATGGTAAAAATTTGACTAACTACATTTAAACGTATAAGAATATATAGTCTAAGGTCTCAAATATAAGTTTTATCTAAACTTAAACTGAGAAAAATAGGTCCATTTCACATAATTCTTCAGATCGGGTTTTTTATTATAAATTTTTTTGTTAATTTGCGTTATCGGGTAACACGAAAAAAAGAAGCTAATTTTCCCTATGCTACTCTAAGGTGCACTAAGTAATTCTAAACGGCTTTGGCGCAATCCTTCCAAATGATACTGAAAATCCAAATGGGAAGCCACTCGTAGAATTAATTCCGGAAAATATTTCATGCAATGGAATTAAAATTTCAAATGAATACATTCTTACTTTCTCTTTAAAAATTAAAAATTTTTTAAAAATGCGTACCCACCATACAAAAAAATGGTAAAAGTACCCATTTCGGCAACACTGTGTCACAATTTTTGACGTCAGACTAAATGGTATTTTTTTTTACTGAAAAGTCATTTATTCGGTATAACAAAGCTTATCGATGTTTTGCATTTGCAGTGAAATAATCAGATTCGATATTCATAATTTTTAAACGGCCACACTTGCGAGCATACACGTGTAATTGAGCTATTTAGAAACTTGCTCGATTATTTTTTAGAAAATGGTTGGTAAAATTTGTAAAGAACTTTTTAAGTCTTATAACAAATTTTCGCCTTCATTTAGCCCAAAAAACAGCATGACGAACTACCAGGATTCCCATCATTGGAACAAAACAAAACCTGTGGGGGTAACGATGACATTCTCAAAACCAAACCAAAACCGAAAAAAAGCGGTGGATTTCAATCGATGGGCCTTGGATTTGAGTTGTTAAAGGGCATTACAAAGCGTGGCTACAAGGTGCCGACGCCAATTCAGCGAAAAGCCATTCCATTGATTTTGGAGGGACGAGACGTTGTTGCCATGGCCAAAACGGGCTCCGGTAAAACCGCCTGTTTTTTAATACCTCTGTTCGAAAAATTGCAGCGCCGCGAACCCACCAAAGGTGCGCGTGCTCTGATTCTTTCGCCGACACGGGAGCTTGCCGTGCAAACATATAAGTTTATTAAAGAGTTAGGTCGTTTTATGGAACTAAAGACGGTACTAGTACTAGGCGGTGATTCCATGGACTCACAGTTTTCGGCCATACACACATGTCCCGATGTTATTGTTGCTACGCCAGGTCGCTTTCTGCATTTGTGTGTGGAAATGGATTTAAAACTAAATTCAATAGGTATGTTATAAAGTTTACATTATTATACAAAAATTATGTTTCTCTTGTTAAAATTAACATTCTTATATTACAGAATATGTGGTATTTGACGAGGCCGATAGACTTTTTGAAATGGGGTTTGGTGAGCAGCTTAACGAGACGTTGCATCGATTGCCTTCATCGCGTCAAATGGTCATGTTCTCGGCAACTTTGCCAAAGCTATTGGTTGAATTTGCACGGGCTGGACTTAGTGATCCGGTGCTCATACGATTGGATGTTGAATCAAAACTGCCAGACGCACTGGCTCTTAAATTTGTATTCTGTCGACCAGATGATCGCTGTACAGCTTTAGTAGTGCTGCTCAAATATGTGATACCACAGCAAGCACAAACAGTCGTCTTTGCGGGTACACAACATCACGTTGAGCTAATATCATATGTGGGTTTAGTATATTTGAGTTTGACATCTAATACAATATTTAAAGATACGTGTTTTTTTTTAGGTATTAAGCCAGGCAGGAATATCAAACACTTGCGTGTATTCCAGCTTAGATGCAGCTGCACGTAAAATCAATACTGCGAAATTTGCAAGCAAAAAGGTTTCGGTTTTAATTGTCACAGATGTAGCCGCACGCGGTATTGATATACCCAGTTTGGATTTTGTCGTAAACTTTCACTTTCCAGGAATGCCAAAACTTTTCGTGCATCGCGTCGGACGTTGTGCTCGTGCAGGCCGCACTGGCACTGCCTATTCTATATTCTCTACAGACGATACAGCTCATTTGTTGGACTTGCACTTGTTTTTAAATCGTCCGTTTAATATCAATGACAGCTTATCTATTGGAACTATACCGCAAGATTTGCTAGAAGAGGAATATCTAAGCGTAACCGAAATTAAAAAAAGTCATAATATAGTAAGTTATTGCAATATTTAAGCTTTCAAAATTTTAATCATAAAATAATATTTTATAATAAACAGGCAGGAGTGCTGCGCACCAGTGAAAACGCGTACAAAAAGTACTTAAGCTCGCGCCCCACAGCATCCACGGACGCTAATGCGCGAGCCAAGAAGATAAAATTCTTTGCTTTAAGGGCACTTGAGGATTTTTTTAATGCTGCGCCTGTGCTTCAGCAGGCCGCCCAAATTTCAGGCCAGGAATACAATGCTAATTCAAAGGCTGACATAAAAGAATCCGAGCGCAAGTTGGAAAACGAAAAACATGACATATTGGTCAAAATGCGCAACTTTAGACCAAGTGGGGTAAGTTGGCTATAAAGTTAATTAAGAGAATTGTATAAAGTCTTTGGAATATCATTTTAGACTATTTTTGAACTGAATACCACACAAAAGTCAATGCCCTTTGTTGTAATGAAGGAAAAACGTTCGCAACACACTGAACTTATAGAAAAATTTCGACACCAAAGTGCTAAAGAGGATGTTATTGATGTCCAAAAAGAAGTGGACGCCCTTAAGTCGAAAACCCTTTCATGCGCCGATGACGAGTCTATTACCAATACATTTAAAAATGTGGTAAAACCAAAAAAACGGCAAAATATGGATGGTCTCTACGTAGAGAAGTCAAAAAAAAAGAAACGAAAGGTGCAAACTAAGGATATAGAGAATTATGTACCCTATCAGTCAGCAGATAAACACACGGAAGATGGCCTGGCTATAAACTCATTTGAGCGTCAAGCACAGAATGCTGAGTTTTCAGTTACTGATCGCAATAGAACACAGGAAATGAAGCACAAGCCTGGACTTAAAAAGTGGGATCGTATAAAGAAAAAAATGGTATCTGTGCAAGATCCCCGTGCAAACAAAATACGTACGGAATCGGGCGCTTGGATACCGGCTTCATTCAAAACGGGTCGCTACAGCGTGTGGAAGGAAAAGTCAAAAATTGAGGAACAGCTACAACGGGAAAATGCTGGCAGCGAAGATGACAGTTTTAAGCCATTATCCCACATGCAAAGGTATCCAGTTGGTCGCCACACTCGTCATAATGCAAAGTTGGAGCTAAAAAGGCGCATTATCGGTAACGATAAGGAGCTACGAAAACCAGAGCAAATTGTCAAGTCGCGAATGCGTCTTGAGTACATAAAGAAGCGTCAGGAAGAAAATATCACAAAAAAGACCGAAAATCGCCAGCGGAGTATGCGTAAAAATCAAAGATCAAAAACCACTTCCCAGAAAAAATCTGGAGCAATAAAGAAACGCAAATAAATAAAATTATATATAACTATGAAAATATGTACTGCACCTAATAAAACAACAAACAAATTCTCCTTAAAATATTTTGTATGTTCTCATCATTTGTTCGGTAGCTTTATAGTAAACATATCTGCAG
This sequence comes from Scaptomyza caliginosa, assembly GCA_035044725.1. Taxonomy (NCBI): domain Eukaryota; kingdom Metazoa; phylum Arthropoda; class Insecta; order Diptera; family Drosophilidae; genus Scaptomyza; species Scaptomyza caliginosa. The sequence continues at coordinate 1,308,702 of JAWNNR010000099.1, read as the reverse complement.
ATGCAAATATTGATATTTTCTTAGCGGCGCTTAACAATATATCCTGTTGTTAATGTTCGTTATGCGCTTTATCCTATCCTCCGAATCTTACCCTAACTACCCGTCTTTTCAAAACAAATGCGCCCAAATGCTACGCTTTCAATTGTTTTTAGCTGCTGTAGGGTAAATTATATCGATTGTTATCCCACAGCTACCGATGGCATGATCGATAGTGCCACACCTCTGGCTAAACATCGCATGCTGTCGATAGTATTGCCCATATCGTACAGTAGCAACAAGATAATTAAACGATTCGGGTTTGCGAGCTTGTTCCTGGCTTGTTCACGTAATTAGCTCGTACAGCGGAAAACCAAAGAAACAAAAATGTATGTTTTAAATGCAATAATACCGCGTGTTTTTAAATATTTAGAATGTTTTTCAAAGGTGCAATAAAATTTTCATGAATATAATATAAAGGAGTCTACGTGTGCGTCTCTGTTTTTGATGTATGAGTATGTATATGTGTGTATACAGAAATCTGTTTATATGTATTTAGGTGTGCCGTCTGCAAGTTAAAACAAGAAATTCGTGAGACTTTGTGCAAATATTTAAAATAAATCACAATTAAGAATAATTAAGCAAAATAATTATAATATTTAACAAGTGTTCCTGCTGTTGCCAAATATAAGTTTTGTGTTTAAAAACAAACACATATAAACATGCTGTACAACACCTACGTACACACTTACACTTACACAAATATGCTTGTGTTGATTTGACCGCGCTGGTACACCCAACAAAGTATGTAGCGAGATTTTGAAAGCCGCAGCTTGTGTCTTAGTATGTGTGGTGGGTTGTCTCATTTTTTTTTTTTTTTTTTTGCTGATTGTACTTGTTTTGCGACAAAAACGGCCAAACCAATCAAACTTTAAGTGTGCAATATTTATACGCAATTGGAAGTTTTATACAAAAGTTTAGTGTGACCGCAGAATTTTCATCTCAACTTAGTTACGATTTGTATTTCAAGCTTTTGTGCAAGTGTTGGTGGGGGAAAAAAAGCGAAACAAAAGTTAAAATATTTTATTCCCTTTTTTGTGATATCTTACAACAATGCCTAAAAGCGAAAGTATAAAAGTAAAAACAAACAAATATTAGTGTAAAAGTTAACAATAACGACTACACATTCAAAAAAGCAAACTCACACATTGCAAAAATGTTGGATTTTAGTAGATTTTTAAAACTGCTTAAAATAAAAAGCTAATGAATTTACATACGTGTTTGCATGTATTTATAAAGGCAGGCATATACGGTTATGTTGCTTGCATAAGTTAGTAAGCGCTCGAATATATCAAGTATTACAACCATTTAAAAAATGACTGCACGCAAATCTTTTATTGATCTTCAAACTTTGATCCTCCCGATTTGTTGTGTTTTGCTTTGTCAGTATCACGTTATTTGACTATTGTTTTCTTTTATATATATTATTATTTTTGTATTAATTTTCAAAATATTTTCAACTTTCAATTTGGTTAAAAATAAGTTTTAAAACAATTTAATGTTTAAGCTTTTATCTCGTACTTTAATATTTAAACTTCAAATTTGTATACATCTATATGCATAGGTTTTTAATACACGGACTAATGAGTGTCTGCTTCAGGGGCACTTGTTTTGCAATAAGAGTATACAATAAGTTGCATCATGCATTCTTACTATATTTATCAACTACAACCTAAAAAATGTCTACTGTACTGTATAAACATCAAATACTTCTTTGAATCTTGCAGTTAACCCAACTGTTCAGAAGATATACGTAAATTCAAAACGTCAAAATGTTGAAATCACGACTTTCCTTAGAATACTTGGCTAATATATAACACATACAACACCACTCAGCGAGTCATGGCAGCAAAGGCAATGGAGCGCAAGAGATACCTAAATAAAACTGATTGAATGAGAAAGAGTTCTTAACAACAATCTATAATCAATTTAGAAACATTTAACTCACTACTCAAAAAATGAACTCTGTCATCTCAGCATTCAAAACAAAAAAGAACAACGCGTCCAACTCAACATCAGTCGCAGGAACTGCTAATGTTGCAATATCTGAGGCCAAGCAAATCGGTGGACTCGTGGGCATAGGCGTACCAAGCGTTGGCGGCGTTATCAGAAAAAAACCAGTTGCCCAAGACAATGGTTACCAATACTTACGGCAAATAAGAGAAATTGAAACTGCTAATAAGCTGCTTTCACCGGTTGTTGTAGTTGCCGCCGACGATCTACATGTGCGTAACGGAGATATGTTGCAAATTCGCCCAGCAATTGATGCAGCTGACACTAGCACCGATGAGGTAGATCACTTTGCGCCTGCCATGGTGCGTCTGTCAGGTGCAAATTCACACTCGGATTATAATATGAATGGCAAGGCAAACAACACAACAAGCCAAGCTAATGTGGCGGTTGCCGAGAATGGGAACATGGATATTTACGCGCTTCCCTGCGGCAGGCAAAGTCCATCACTGCCGGATGACGACGATAACTCAGATCATTCAACGGCCGGATGCACAAGCACAAGTAGCTCCAGCGAAAATAGTAATAGCACCGTAGTACACAGTCCCACAGTGATAAACGCCAACCCACTGCCTATCACCAGTTGTAAAACCTATTTAAAAAAGAGTTCCAGCTTTGTAAGCAGCACTGGGTCAGCAAGGTGTCATAAGCTGTCTACTTCAGTTGACAGCGAACCGCCCCCAACATCAAACACCACGCTCTCATCTCTAAATTTAGAAAATTCGCTTGTCGAGTGCGCCCCAAGCCAAATTACGAAAACAGAACAAACGGATTATTTACCAGCATTTCTAAAAACACCACTTGCAACGTTGCCTCTAAGCTCACTAAGCAACAAGTGTAGCCGCTCCTCCACCTCAACGCCATCCATCAGTTCCGCAACCAGCACTCCAAAGCATGTTCGGTACCCAAAACCACGCCTGAGCTTAAGTCGTGGGTTTAATCAATCCATGCCCTCGGTACATGGGCGTCCAAATCTAAGTTTGATGCCAAAAAGTAGCTCCCAGTTGGTTGTAAATCCACCAAAACGAATTTCAACACACCAAAGGAATTTAAGCTTAGATTTCAGGTAAGTTTATATTTTAAGCTTCATTAGCTTGAAGCTTTATATTAAACTGATTATTGATTAAATTAAGACTTAAGCTGATTAAACATTTATATATTTGATATGGTAGCAATGTCAAAAAATAATATCTTGCAATGCCAGCTTACATAAACAATATTTACTTCCTAACTTTAAATAGGCAACACCGTTATGTGTAACATATATAAAATTAAAATTTTTTTTTTACTTCCTAACTTTAAATAGGCAACACAGTTATGTGTAACATATATAACATTAAAATTTTAAAATAATTTTAAAAATTTAACCTAAATGCAAAATTCACTATCCTATTTACTATGTAAAAAAATTTAAAAGTATTATACCACTAGAGTAAGTGGTGTTAGACCATATATAAACAAGAAGTATTTCATCTTATTATTTTTAGACGGTAAAGGAATGTAAAAATAAGTATTGTTATTTGAGTAAGATTTGAACATATAAAGTTCGATTTTAAACACATACGCAATAGTGATGGCTATACGAAATAGTGCTGTAACAAACAATCACAAATTAAATACGTTAATAAGCAGGCAATGCAACGTTTTGTCAAAAATCCGATGCCTACTGTGAACGTGCCATTTTGAGTAATAGCATTAGCAGTCGATAACACGACTGTCAGTTTAACATTAGAGAGCTATGGAATAGCGCCAGCTTGTGAGACTCGGTATGAGACAGCTTATATGCTGCTCTCACAATTTTGCTTTGTGTTACTACATTTGTGTAGGTTGTGTTTTATTCTCACTGACACTGTTTTATTATTCTGTTGTTTAATTGGGCTACGGCTTATGTTTAACAACCGAAATATTGCCGTCCCAATGTGAAAGTCTTTGTGTCTCTGTACAACAAGGGTAAGCGGTTTACGTGGCCCCGTTAAACATCCTTTACTTATGTGCTTCTATTTTTTGCAGGCTTACGCTTAAAATCAAACTTGTATTGAAATGATTGCTGTATTGTTTTTCTTTTTGAGAGCACGCATATTCTCATATTAATCCGCATTTTTACCTTTCTAGATCCATGGGAATAATGCTGCCACCTGTATCTCAGGTGACTAACACGCGGATTAATCACACGCAACATCATCGAAATAGAAGCCTTGACAGCGCCTTGCAGCGCATACCTGAGGTAAGAAAATTTGACAGATGCAATATTTCCATAACCCCTTACTTATGCGCAGAGAATGTACAAGCAAATCGTCTGTGTGCATTCATATGTTAACGGGTTCCGTACTACATCGCGTAATCTTTTATAGTATATTTTATCGCCTTTGCATTGTTATACACATTTTTACACTTTTGCTATTTGTAAACTTTTTGGTTATCAAAAGAGACAATATTAGTAACAACAATACAACAATATATAGTGCACAAACAACAATTACTATGTACATAGAAGAGAGAGATAGAGAAAACTTTAGTATCAGTTACTCACGGCGTAAATTTAAGCATCTTAGCAAAGTATTGGGAGAATGTGTTAAATAGTATAATTTGCTGAAAAAAAACTAAATCTTATATTTATATTAGTCGATCTTGTCTTTTCTTTGTTGAGCTTATGAAAAATATGGGATAGTCATTTTTTAAATATTTTTTTTTTTATAAATTGCAGGTTGACATTTCCTCGCCCAATTCCGAAAGTGAACCTACATTTTGCTCACCATCATCAATACTAAACACCAATATGTGCTCAAAAATTGTAACAACTGCGGCCAGTGTAACATCCGCACTGTCTACGTCCCCACCAATGCCGGCCCTTACTTTCACACCCGCTACAGTCCCTACCGTGAGGTTAGCAACGAATCCGGCACCTTCAGTCACAGTACACTCGCAACCGATTCAGTCTGTTCCTGTTGGAGTTGGTGAGTAGTTGGGGCCAATGACATAAGTTTTCCGTTAACCAGTTTTCTTTTCTATTTTTTTTTCTTTTTTGTCTACTTAAGTAGCTTCCTATCCATTACGGGCTCGGCCGAAATCGAACGACTCTGTTTCAATAGTTACACAGATTGCCGTTAGTGGCAGTAACAGTAGCTGTAGCGGTAACATCAACAGCTTTAACAACGCAGGCAGCAGCAAAAAGCGCGAGGATTTGACTAGCCTTGGATCAGACGACTCAGGTATGCGAAAAATGTTTTAAAAATAGTTGTTACTATCAGAAATAGCTTATTAAGCTTGTTAATGCACTTTAATTGATGTTTACCTACTTTTTTAAAATATTAACCATAACTTCTCATCTTCTTGTCAGGTATATTATGTGTTTTAAAAATAGTTGTAACTATCAGAAATAGCTTATTAAGCTTGTTAATGCACTTTAATTGATGTTTACCTACTTTTTTAAATTATTAACCATAACTTCTCATCTTCTTGTCAGGTATATTATGTGGGTCAGAGTCGGATCAAACATCTTTAAATCGCATTTGCCACTCTCATGAATCGCTAGATTCTGGTGACATGGACGGTGATGTCGATGCGGATGATGAGAAAAATTGCATTGACATAATGGAAACAACGTCAATGAACGAAGATTACAATTCATTGGAGAAGGAGCATTGTTTTCTTCCATCTTACACAGTCAATGATCCCGACTGCGAAACACTAAGACCCTCACGCAAACAAAAGCAGCAAAGACGGGAGCAAGCAATACAGGAAAAGGTTAAAAAACAATGCGACGATGATGATCGATTGCGTTATCGCGTGATGAACATGTCCCAGGCAGCCATTAATTTGGAACAAGGCTCAGTGCATAACAAAATTGAGTTGATGTTACATAAGCCAATGGCAATCGTTGAAACAGTATCTACGCCACTGACACAGACAAACAGCAATGGAGCATCAGCTGTAACTACACCAACAACTACACCTGCTGCAACACCCACACCTTTAGCCACACCAACTGAAAACGGCAAAAACGATCAAATACTTTTCAAAAATTTTTTCGGTGCAACCAAAAATGCAATTTTCCGCACTGCTCAAAGTATTATAGACAACCATGAGAAAAAAAATGCAGCAAAACTTAAGACTTCCGATTCACAAGAAAATTCATCTGCCGGAAATGTGGTTAGTTTCACATCAAGCAGTGCAACACAAGTGCCTATGGATTTGGTTAAGTCACCAACTGACATTTCAAAAAAGAAAGAGTTTTTTAGCCTACTCACATCCAGCTCTCACAAAAAGACAGCAACTGTTGCAGCAGCAGTAACTAACACAGCATCGATCGCTAATTACACTGCTGATAACCCAGTGGACAGCGCCAAATATACATCCACGCTTAATACTGAGACGATCGCAAATGTCAAGGAGCGTACACTAAGCCTACGTCTGCCGGGCACAGATAGTGAAGTCGGTTACGAAGTAGCGTCAAAAAGCTCTTCTATTGGATCGCTGCACCAGCTTAAAATGCCAGTCCCAGGCGTAGTGAAATATTTTATTAGCGACCGAGTGTCCAATGTTTGTTCAGAGCAAAACTTCGATCGGGGTCCTAGCGGTCTGTTAAGGTTTTTTGAATCCCCCGTTTTTAACATTCACTTTGCTGTGCATTATTTGTTTTACTCAAAGGAACCGGGAGTGCTAAGCTTTATTGGAAATAAGATATTTAGTTTTCCAGACCAAGAAGTAGATCTTTATATACCGCAACTAATTGTAATGTATATTCAAATGGAGGAATTGGCTGAAGTGTTGGACCCCTATCTTACCATACGCTGCCGAAAGTCAGTGGACTTTTCACTTAAGTGTTTGTGGCTGTTGGAAGCATATAACTATCAGGTGGACTCGTTGGGCAACAGCAGTAACAGCCGGAAGTCCAAGTTGGCACTAATGAAAGAAATATTCTCAAGAAAGGAAAAACCGAAATCTGACTTTGGCCAAGGCCCTGCACTCAACCTTGTTAAAAAAACGCACCATCGGTCCCAGTCGGATGCTACTATTCTTCTCACTGACTCGCGCAGCCCTCACATACTCAGTATAACGCATCGAATGTTCCATCAGCCACCTTACACCACACAAACGTTGCCTACGACACCCGCTAAGCTGTGTCTTGGCGATCTAACTTCCGGGCGTGCCTTTGACAATGGCTGCAGTTGTTTTGAAACAGTGCGGGGTCAAGTAAATGGTCTGCTGGGGCATCGAACGCTTTGTAACTGTGGAGCGCCGAAAACGGCGCCGCAAAAGGAATTTATGAAATCGCTAATAAATGTCGGAAAAAATCTTACATCTCTGCCCTCCAAAGCGGAAAAAACTTCGGCGCTGCGCATGTTTCTTAATTTGATCAATAAAAATTTACCAGCTCGTGTCTGGCTGCCGCTTTATTCAGATATTCCTCATCATGTAGTCCGCATAACAGAGGAGAAGACTGCAGTGCTTAACTCCAAAGATAAAACGCCGTATATTATATATGTAGAAGTAGTTGAAGTGCCTGATATTTATACATCGCCGCTTATACCTAAAATGATGCCTTCGCTGCGCCACACCAAAAGCGAGGAACACTTGGAAGGCGTCTGTGTAAACACACAGCAAAGCTGCAGCACAAGTTGTAGAAGCAGTCAATATGGTTCCAGTTCTAGACAAAAAAGAGCAAATGAATCGTATACAGAAACTGGAAGTAGTGATCTACTCACACACAATTGTTGCACTGGGAACAATAGCCACCTGATGTCAATTGGTGGACTGCAGCTTCATGAAGATGATGTCTGGTCTCAGGAGGACGATGATATTACTGCGCAATATTTACACATGCGAAAGATTAGCGAACGAGATTCAATTTCCCAGATGTCGTTAGACTCGTGTGACTCTAGAGATCAAGGTACATGCCAATTTATATTACAGAACTTGTATAAGAAATAATATTACTTTCTTTACAGGTCAACCTATTGTCTTTAACATTGGCGATGTGCGTACACGGCATTGCAATAATTTAAGCTGCGAAAACACTAAGCTCTTTTGCAATGATCCAGAGGACCCATCTGCAGCGGCTTTAAAGGTTGGTTTAACAATAAAATACTAAAAAAAGATAAATTTCATCGAGTAAGAGTGGGTGAGTACTTGTCTCTGGTTGCTGAACTCAATGCGTTCATATAAACGCTTGATATAGCAATGCAAGAAAATCTATTGACTTAAACCAAATAAATTTTCTTGGTAAACTTGGATGTACTTCGTTCTATCTGCTACCAACGTTAACATTCTTAAAAAGTTAAAGTTTCAGCGATTGTTTTTTTACTTTATTTATATATTTTTGTTTACTAGGAACCGTGGCATGAAAAAGAAAAACTTATTCGCGAATCCTCGCCCTATGGTCATTTATCAAACTGGCGTCTCTTGTCGGCAATTGTTAAATGTGGTGATGACTTAAGACAAGAATTAATGGCTACTCAACTATTGCAAGTATGTAAAATTACTAATTAAAAACTGTTAAACAATCTTTATAATATACAATTTTGTACAGATGTTCAAAATTATTTGGCTGGAGGAACAAGTAGATCTGTGGGTGCGCCCGTATAAAATAATATGCCTATCTAATGACAGTGGTTTGATTGAGCCTATTCTAAACACTGTTTCATTGCATCAAATTAAAAAGAACTCAAACAAATCGTTACGAGAATATTTTATCGATGAATATGGAGAACCAACAGGACAAAGTTTTTGTCAAGCCCAAAAAAATTTTGTCCAGAGCTGTGCGGCGTACTGTTTAATATCCTATCTTCTCCAGGTTAAGGATAGGTAAGGCGTCTTTAAAAAAGTTGTATAAAATATATTTTTGCATTCAAGTTTGCTTCATATAACCCCTAGACATAACGGCAACATACTTTTTCATTCGGATGGCCACATTATACACATAGACTTTGGTTTTATACTAAGCATATCTCCGAAAAATTTAGGTGTGTATTTAAACTGACAACTAAATAATTCGACGCACTTAATTAAATATGACTGTTGCAGGCTTTGAGCAATCGCCTTTTAAGCTTACACACGAGTTCGTTGATGTAATGGGCGGCACAGAGTCCACGCATTGGCATGAGTTCAATCGACTCTTGCTCGTAGGAATGATGTCAGCGCGTAAGCATATGGATCGCATAATTAACTTTGTGGAAATCATGCGCAGTAGTAAGTTTACCACAAAAAACCCAATAAAACTGTATTAAATATTAACATATCCAGTTTACCTTTCTCTAGATGCACATTTACCCTGCTTCAAGAATGGTTGTTCCGGTACAGTACAGAATCTCCGAAAACGATTTCACATGAATTTAACCGAGCAAGAAATGGAACGCAAGGTTGAACAACTTGTACAAGATTCGCTAAAAAGTCTATCAACAAAACTCTACGATGGATATCAATATTACACTAATGGCATATTGTGAGAACGGTTTTTTATGAAAATCTAAGCGAACGGATTGTTAGATATCTATTGTGTATAATTCTGATCTGAAAAATCAAAACCATGGACTGACTTTGTTTAAAAAAATGTATATTTAATTGCTTATATAATGTATGTATCACAAGCTTTTAACAAAAGAGGCACAGCTTAAAGTTTTTAAGTTATATAGTGAGTCATAAGTAATTCGAATATATGCTGTACCCTTAGTACACAGTAATTTTATGAAAATCTTATGAAACTTATGAAGGCTGCGCCTTTTTTGTATAAATTGTGCTACATATATGTATATCTTGTAAATTTTAGACCTATAAAATATAAATAAAAATAGATTTATAAATATTGTACCAAACAATAACTGTTATTGTAGCCAACATCGCAATATCTTGGCATTGTTATCATTAATGTATTTTAAATTAAGTTAAAGTAAACGTTGTCTAGCTTTTAAGTAAAATGTTAATGTATTTGACTGTATTTATCTATGTCTGGAATTGGTCTTGCATTGCATTAAGCAACTGTAAAAGTCAGCGGCTTCTTGCTTGCGTGTGTCAAAAAATATAAATATATTATTATGTTGTGTCCTTAACATAAATCTTATACATCATAAATAAAGCTACCTAAAACAAATATACAAATATTATAGCTACAAAAGCTTGAACAAGTTTCACTTTTTTACAATTACTATAATAAAAATTATTTAAAAACAATTATGACTGCTTTAAATAAACGTATTTCGAATTCCAATATCATAAAATTACTAATAAAGATACAATTTACCAACATTGGCCGTTTTTAAATGTGATATGACTGCACATAAGCTTTAATATAGAAGATTTTTGCTATTTTGACCAGGTTCAAGAAGATGTCGGGGCAAAAAATACACGTACTCCGCAGTTAGTAGCAATTTTGATGGTACACTGATCGCACCTTGTACCCGGTTTTTTTTTAACTCTTCGCGTATATAAGTGCAACGTGTTTGAATACTAAAAAAAAACCTTAAAGTGCGAACTGTTTGCACAACTTATACGTGTTGTACAGAAGCTGTGTTTATGCCTTTAACCCATAAAGTAAATAGAACACAGCTAAATTGGCTTGCATGTATGTATGTATAAATACATACATACATGCAAGCCAATTTAGCTGTGTTCTATTTACTTTATGGGTTAAAGGCATAAACACAGCTTCTGTACAACACGTATAAGTTGTGCAAACAGTTCGCACTTTAAGGTTTTTTTTTTAGTATTCAAACACGTTGCACTTATATACGCGAAGAGTTAAAAAAAAACCGGGTACAAGGTGCGATCAGTGTACCATCAAAATTGCTACTAACTGCGGAGTACGTGTATTTTTTGCCCCGACATCTTCTTGAACCTGGTCAAAATAGCAAAAATCTTCCATATTAAAGCTTATGTGCAGTCATGTCACATTTAAAAACGGCCAATGTTGGTAAATTGTATCTTTATTAGTAATTTTATGATATTGGAATTCGAAATACGTTTATTTAAAGCAGTCATAATTGTTTTTAAATAATTTTTATTATAGTAATTGTAAAAAAGTGAAACTTGTTCAAGCTTTTGTAGCTATAATATTTGTATATTTGTTTTAGGTAGCTTTATTTATGATGTATAAGATTTATGTTAAGGACACAACATAATAATATATTTATATTTTTTGACACACGCAAGCTTTAAATTTTGTTATTTATGTATATAAGTTTTAATGTAATTGTACACATATGCAAGATTAAAATGCCAAATGTAAATATTCATTATATTGTGCTATTGTTGAGTAAATATATTTATAAATATATTTATTTAAGCTTTAAATAAATATCATTTTTGTTTCATTGAAATGCTGCGGAACTGTTTTTGCATACGAATAAAAAAGACAAATGGTAATTAAATCTTAATTTACTTGACCATAGATATAAATATGTGTGAAAATATAGAGAATTTACATTGTTAAAGTAATGTTTGTTGAAATATGTACATACAAGTCGCTGACTTTTACAGTTGCTTAATGCAATGCAAGACCAATTCCAGACATAGATAAATACAGTCAAATACATTAACATTTTACTTAAAAGCTAGACAACGTTTACTTTAACTTAATTTAAAATACATTAATGATAACAATGCCAAGAACTTTTATTACGATGTTGGCTACAATAACAGTTATTGTTTGGTACAATATTTATAAATCTATTTTTATTTATATTTTATAGGTCTAAAATTTACAAGATATACATATATGTAGCACAATTTATACAAAAAAGGCGCAGCCTTCATAAGTTTCATAAGATTTTCATAAAATTACTGTGTACTAAGGGTACAGCATATATTCGAATTACTTATGACTCACTATATAACTTAAAAACTTTAAGCTGTGCCTCTTTTGTTAAAAGCTTGTGATACATACATTATATAAGCAATTAAATATACATTTTTTTAAACAAAGTCAGTCCATGGTTTTGATTTTTCAGATCAGAATTATACACAATAGATATCTAACAATCCGTTCGCTTAGATTTTCATAAAAAACCGTTCTCACAATATGCCATTAGTGTAATATTGATATCCATCGTAGAGTTTTGTTGATAGACTTTTTAGCGAATCTTGTACAAGTTGTTCAACCTTGCGTTCCATTTCTTGCTCGGTTAAATTCATGTGAAATCGTTTTCGGAGATTCTGTACTGTACCGGAACAACCATTCTTGAAGCAGGGTAAATGTGCATCTAGAGAAAGGTAAACTGGATATGTTAATATTTAATACAGTTTTATTGGGTTTTTTGTGGTAAACTTACTACTGCGCATGATTTCCACAAAGTTAATTATGCGATCCATATGCTTACGCGCTGACATCATTCCTACGAGCAAGAGTCGATTGAACTCATGCCAATGCGTGGACTCTGTGCCGCCCATTACATCAACGAACTCGTGTGTAAGCTTAAAAGGCGATTGCTCAAAGCCTGCAACAGTCATATTTAATTAAGTGCGTCGAATTATTTAGTTGTCAGTTTAAATACACACCTAAATTTTTCGGAGATATGCTTAGTATAAAACCAAAGTCTATGTGTATAATGTGGCCATCCGAATGAAAAAGTATGTTGCCGTTATGTCTAGGGGTTATATGAAGCAAATTTGAATGCAAAAATATATTTAATACAACTTTTTTAAAGACGCCTTACCTATCCTTAACCTGGAGAAGATAGGATATTAAACAGTACGCCGCACAGCTCTGGACAAAATTTTTTTGGGCTTGACAAAAACTTTGTCCTGTTGGTTCTCCATATTCATCGATAAAATATTCTCGTAACGATTTGTTTGAGTTCTTTTTAATTTGATGCAATGAAACAGTGTTTAGAATAGGCTCAATCAAACCACTGTCATTAGATAGGCATATTATTTTATACGGGCGCACCCACAGATCTACTTGTTCCTCCAGCCAAATAATTTTGAACATCTGTACAAAATTGTATATTATAAAGATTGTTTAACAGTTTTTAATTAGTAATTTTACATACTTGCAATAGTTGAGTAGCCATTAATTCTTGTCTTAAGTCATCACCACATTTAACAATTGCCGACAAGAGACGCCAGTTTGATAAATGACCATAGGGCGAGGATTCGCGAATAAGTTTTTCTTTTTCATGCCACGGTTCCTAGTAAACAAAAATATATAAATAAAGTAAAAAAACAATCGCTGAAACTTTAACTTTTTAAGAATGTTAACGTTGGTAGCAGATAGAACGAAGTACATCCAAGTTTACCAAGAAAATTTATTTGGTTTAAGTCAATAGATTTTCTTGCATTGCTATATCAAGCGTTTATATGAACGCATTGAGTTCAGCAACCAGAGACAAGTACTCACCCACTCCTACTCGATGAAATTTATCTTTTTTTAGTATTTTATTGTTAAACCAACCTTTAAAGCCGCTGCAGATGGGTCCTCTGGATCATTGCAAAAGAGCTTAGTGTTTTCGCAGCTTAAATTATTGCAATGCCGTGTACGCACATCGCCAATGTTAAAGACAATAGGTTGACCTGTAAAGAAAGTAATATTATTTCTTATACAAGTTCTGTAATATAAATTGGCATGTACCTTGATCTCTAGAGTCACACGAGTCTAACGACATCTGGGAAATTGAATCTCGTTCGCTAATCTTTCGCATGTGTAAATATTGCGCAGTAATATCATCGTCCTCCTGAGACCAGACGTCATCTTCATGAAGCTGCAGTCCACCAATTGACATCAGGTGGCTATTGTTCCCAGTGCAACAATTGTGTGTGAGTAGATCACTACTTCCAGTTTCTGTATACGATTCATTTGTTCTTTTTTGTCTAGAACTGGAACCATATTGACTGCTTCTACAACTTGTGCTGCAGCTTTGCTGTGTATTTACACAGACGCCTTCCAAGTGTTCCTCGCTTTTGGTGTGGCGCAGCGAAGGCATCATTTTAGGTATAAGCGGCGATGTATAAATATCAGGCACTTCAACTACTTCTACATATATAATATACGGCGTTTTATCTTTGGAGTTAAGCACTGCAGTCTTCTCCTCTGTTATGCGGACTACATGATGAGGAATATCTGAATAAAGCGGCAGCCAGACACGAGCTGGTAAATTTTTATTGATCAAATTAAGAAACATGCGCAGCGCCGAAGTTTTTTCCGCTTTGGAGGGCAGAGATGTAAGATTTTTTCCGACATTTATTAGCGATTTCATAAATTCCTTTTGCGGCGCCGTTTTCGGCGCTCCACAGTTACAAAGCGTTCGATGCCCCAGCAGACCATTTACTTGACCCCGCACTGTTTCAAAACAACTGCAGCCATTGTCAAAGGCACGCCCGGAAGTTAGATCGCCAAGACACAGCTTAGCGGGTGTCGTAGGCAACGTTTGTGTGGTGTAAGGTGGCTGATGGAACATTCGATGCGTTATACTGAGTATGTGAGGGCTGCGCGAGTCAGTGAGAAGAATAGTAGCATCCGACTGGGACCGATGGTGCGTTTTTTTAACAAGGTTGAGTGCAGGGCCTTGGCCAAAGTCAGATTTCGGTTTTTCCTTTCTTGAGAATATTTCTTTCATTAGTGCCAACTTGGACTTCCGGCTGTTACTGCTGTTGCCCAACGAGTCCACCTGATAGTTATATGCTTCCAACAGCCACAAACACTTAAGTGAAAAGTCCACTGACTTTCGGCAGCGTATGGTAAGATAGGGGTCCAACACTTCAGCCAATTCCTCCATTTGAATATACATTACAATTAGTTGCGGTATATAAAGATCTACTTCTTGGTCTGGAAAACTAAATATCTTATTTCCAATAAAGCTTAGCACTCCCGGTTCCTTTGAGTAAAACAAATAATGCACAGCAAAGTGAATGTTAAAAACGGGGGATTCAAAAAACCTTAACAGACCGCTAGGACCCCGATCGAAGTTTTGCTCTGAACAAACATTGGACGCTCGGTCGCTAATAAAATATTTCACTACGCCTGGGACTGGCATTTTAAGCTGGTGCAGCGATCCAATAGAAGAGCTTTTTGACGCTACTTCGTAACCGACTTCACTATCTGTGCCCGGCAGACGTAGGCTTAGTGTACGCTCCTTGACATTTGCGATCGTCTCAGTATTAAGCGTGGATGTATATTTGGCGCTGTCCACTGGGTTATCAGCAGTGTAATTAGCGATCGATGCTGTGTTAGTTACTGCTGCTGCAACAGTTGCTGTCTTTTTGTGAGAGCTGGATGTGAGTAGGCTAAAAAACTCTTTCTTTTTTGAAATGTCAGTTGGTGACTTAACCAAATCCATAGGCACTTGTGTTGCACTGCTTGATGTGAAACTAACCACATTTCCGGCAGATGAATTTTCTTGTGAATCGGAAGTCTTAAGTTTTGCTGCATTTTTTTTCTCATGGTTGTCTATAATACTTTGAGCAGTGCGGAAAATTGCATTTTTGGTTGCACCGAAAAAATTTTTGAAAAGTATTTGATCGTTTTTGCCGTTTTCAGTTGGTGTGGCTAAAGGTGTGGGTGTTGCAGCAGGTGTAGTTGTTGGTGTAGTTACAGCTGATGCTCCATTGCTGTTTGTCTGTGTCAGTGGCGTAGATACTGTTTCAACGATTGCCATTGGCTTATGTAACATCAACTCAATTTTGTTATGCACTGAGCCTTGTTCCAAATTAATGGCTGCCTGGGACATGTTCATCACGCGATAACGCAATCGATCATCATCGTCGCATTGTTTTTTAACCTTTTCCTGTATTGCTTGCTCCCGTCTTTGCTGCTTTTGTTTGCGTGAGGGTCTTAGTGTTTCGCAGTCGGGATCATTGACTGTGTAAGATGGAAGAAAACAATGCTCCTTCTCCAATGAATTGTAATCTTCGTTCATTGACGTTGTTTCCATTATGTCAATGCAATTTTTCTCATCATCCGCATCGACATCACCGTCCATGTCACCAGAATCTAGCGATTCATGAGAGTGGCAAATGCGATTTAAAGATGTTTGATCCGACTCTGACCCACATAATATACCTGACAAGAAGATGAGAAGTTATGGTTAATAATTTAAAAAAGTAGGTAAACATCAATTAAAGTGCATTAACAAGCTTAATAAGCTATTTCTGATAGTTACAACTATTTTTAAAACACATAATATACCTGACAAGAAGATGAGAAGTTATGGTTAATATTTTAAAAAAGTAGGTAAACATCAATTAAAGTGCATTAACAAGCTTAATAAGCTATTTCTGATAGTTACAACTATTTTTAAAACATTTTTCGCATACCTGAGTCGTCTGATCCAAGGCTAGTCAAATCCTCGCGCTTTTTGCTGCTGCCTGCGTTGTTAAAGCTGTTGATGTTACCGCTACAGCTACTGTTACTGCCACTAACGGCAATCTGTGTAACTATTGAAACAGAGTCGTTCGATTTCGGCCGAGCCCGTAATGGATAGGAAGCTACTTAAGTAGACAAAAAAAGAAAAAAAAATAGAAAAGAAAACTGGTTAACGGAAAACTTATGTCATTGGCCCCAACTACTCACCAACTCCAACAGGAACAGACTGAATCGGTTGCGAGTGTACTGTGACTGAAGGTGCCGGATTCGTTGCTAACCTCACGGTAGGGACTGTAGCGGGTGTGAAAGTAAGGGCCGGCATTGGTGGGGACGTAGACAGTGCGGATGTTACACTGGCCGCAGTTGTTACAATTTTTGAGCACATATTGGTGTTTAGTATTGATGATGGTGAGCAAAATGTAGGTTCACTTTCGGAATTGGGCGAGGAAATGTCAACCTGCAATTTATACAAAAAAAAAATATTTAAAAAATGACTATCCCATATTTTTCATAAGCTCAACAAAGAAAAGACAAGATCGACTAATATAAATATAAGATTTAGTTTTTTTTCAGCAAATTATACTATTTAACACATTCTCCCAATACTTTGCTAAGATGCTTAAATTTACGCCGTGAGTAACTGATACTAAAGTTTTCTCTATCTCTCTCTTCTATGTACATAGTAATTGTTGTTTGTGCACTATATATTGTTGTATTGTTGTTACTAATATTGTCTCTTTTGATAACCAAAAAGTTTACAAATAGCAAAAGTGTAAAAATGTGTATAACAATGCAAAGGCGATAAAATATACTATAAAAGATTACGCGATGTAGTACGGAACCCGTTAACATATGAATGCACACAGACGATTTGCTTGTACATTCTCTGCGCATAAGTAAGGGGTTATGGAAATATTGCATCTGTCAAATTTTCTTACCTCAGGTATGCGCTGCAAGGCGCTGTCAAGGCTTCTATTTCGATGATGTTGCGTGTGATTAATCCGCGTGTTAGTTACCTGAGATACAGGTGGCAGCATTATTCCCATGGATCTAGAAAGGTAAAAATGCGGATTAATATGAGAATATGCGTGCTCTCAAAAAGAAAAACAATACAGCAATCATTTCAATACAAGTTTGATTTTAAGCGTAAGCCTGCAAAAAATAGAAGCACATAAGTAAAGGATGTTTAACGGGGCCACGTAAACCGCTTACCCTTGTTGTACAGAGACACAAAGACTTTCACATTGGGACGGCAATATTTCGGTTGTTAAACATAAGCCGTAGCCCAATTAAACAACAGAATAATAAAACAGTGTCAGTGAGAATAAAACACAACCTACACAAATGTAGTAACACAAAGCAAAATTGTGAGAGCAGCATATAAGCTGTCTCATACCGAGTCTCACAAGCTGGCGCTATTCCATAGCTCTCTAATGTTAAACTGACAGTCGTGTTATCGACTGCTAATGCTATTACTCAAAATGGCACGTTCACAGTAGGCATCGGATTTTTGACAAAACGTTGCATTGCCTGCTTATTAACGTATTTAATTTGTGATTGTTTGTTACAGCACTATTTCGTATAGCCATCACTATTGCCTATGTGTTTAAAATCGAACTTTATATGTTCAAATCTTACAATAATATAAAAGTATTTTAATAACAATACTTATTTTTACATTCCTTTACCGTCTAAAAATAATAAGATGAAATACTTCTTGTTTATATATGGTCTAACACCACTTACTCTAGTGGTATAATACTTTTAAATTTTTTTACATAGTAAATAGGATAGTGAATTTTGCATTTAGGTTAAATTTTTAAAATTATTTTAAAATTTTAATGTTATATATGTTACACATAACTGTGTTGCCTATTTAAAGTTAGGAAGTAAAAAAAAAATTTTAATTTTATATATGTTACACATAACGGTGTTGCCTATTTAAAGTTAGGAAGTAAATATTGTTTATGTAAGCTGGCATTGCAAGATATTATTTTTTGACATTGCTACCATATCAAATATATAAATGTTTAATCAGCTTAAGTCTTAATTTAATCAATAATCAGTTTAATATAAAGCTTCAAGCTAATGAAGCTTAAAATATAAACTTACCTGAAATCTAAGCTTAAATTCCTTTGGTGTGTTGAAATTCGTTTTGGTGGATTTACAACCAACTGGGAGCTACTTTTTGGCATCAAACTTAGATTTGGACGCCCATGTACCGAGGGCATGGATTGATTAAACCCACGACTTAAGCTCAGGCGTGGTTTTGGGTACCGAACATGCTTTGGAGTGCTGGTTGCGGAACTGATGGATGGCGTTGAGGTGGAGGAGCGGCTACACTTGTTGCTTAGTGAGCTTAGAGGCAACGTTGCAAGTGGTGTTTTTAGAAATGCTGGTAAATAATCCGTTTGTTCTGTTTTCGTAATTTGGCTTGGGGTGCACTCGACAAGCGAATTTTCTAAATTTAGAGATGAGAGCGTGGTGTTTGATGTTGGGGGCGGTTCGCTGTCAACTGAAGTAGACAGCTTATGACACCTTGCTGACCCAGTGCTGCTTACAAAGCTGGAACTCTTTTTTAAATAGGTTTTACAACTGGTGATAGGCAGTGGGTTGGCGTTTATCACTGTGGGACTGTGTACTACGGTGCTATTACTATTTTCGCTGGAGCTACTTGTGCTTGTGCATCCGGCCGTTGAATGATCTGAGTTATCGTCGTCATCCGGCAGTGATGGACTTTGCCTGCCGCAGGGAAGCGCGTAAATATCCATGTTCCCATTCTCGGCAACCGCCACATTAGCTTTGCTTGTTGTGTTGTTTGCCTTGCCATTCATATTATAATCCGAGTGTGAATTTGCACCTGACAGACGCACCATGGCAGGCGCAAAGTGATCTACCTCATCGGTGCTAGTGTCAGCTGCATCAATTGCTGGGCGAATTTGCAACATATCTCCGTTACGCACATGTAGATCGTCGGCGGCAACTACAACAACCGGTGAAAGCAGCTTATTAGCAGTTTCAATTTCTCTTATTTGCCGTAAGTATTGGTAACCATTGTCTTGGGCAACTGGTTTTTTTCTGATAACGCCGCCAACGCTTGGTACGCCTATGCCCACGAGTCCACCGATTTGCTTGGCCTCAGATATTGCAACATTAGCAGTTCCTGCGACTGATGTTGAGTTGGACGCGTTGTTCTTTTTTGTTTTGAATGCTGAGATGACAGAGTTCATTTTTTGAGTAGTGAGTTAAATGTTTCTAAATTGATTATAGATTGTTGTTAAGAACTCTTTCTCATTCAATCAGTTTTATTTAGGTATCTCTTGCGCTCCATTGCCTTTGCTGCCATGACTCGCTGAGTGGTGTTGTATGTGTTATATATTAGCCAAGTATTCTAAGGAAAGTCGTGATTTCAACATTTTGACGTTTTGAATTTACGTATATCTTCTGAACAGTTGGGTTAACTGCAAGATTCAAAGAAGTATTTGATGTTTATACAGTACAGTAGACATTTTTTAGGTTGTAGTTGATAAATATAGTAAGAATGCATGATGCAACTTATTGTATACTCTTATTGCAAAACAAGTGCCCCTGAAGCAGACACTCATTAGTCCGTGTATTAAAAACCTATGCATATAGATGTATACAAATTTGAAGTTTAAATATTAAAGTACGAGATAAAAGCTTAAACATTAAATTGTTTTAAAACTTATTTTTAACCAAATTGAAAGTTGAAAATATTTTGAAAATTAATACAAAAATAATAATATATATAAAAGAAAACAATAGTCAAATAACGTGATACTGACAAAGCAAAACACAACAAATCGGGAGGATCAAAGTTTGAAGATCAATAAAAGATTTGCGTGCAGTCATTTTTTAAATGGTTGTAATACTTGATATATTCGAGCGCTTACTAACTTATGCAAGCAACATAACCGTATATGCCTGCCTTTATAAATACATGCAAACACGTATGTAAATTCATTAGCTTTTTATTTTAAGCAGTTTTAAAAATCTACTAAAATCCAACATTTTTGCAATGTGTGAGTTTGCTTTTTTGAATGTGTAGTCGTTATTGTTAACTTTTACACTAATATTTGTTTGTTTTTACTTTTATACTTTCGCTTTTAGGCATTGTTGTAAGATATCACAAAAAAGGGAATAAAATATTTTAACTTTTGTTTCGCTCTCTTTCCCCCACCAACACTTGCACAAAAGCTTGAAATACAAATCGTAACTAAGTTGAGATGAAAATTCTGCGGTCACACTAAACTTTTGTATAAAACTTCCAATTGCGTATAAATATTGCACACTTAAAGTTTGATTGGTTTGGCCGTTTTTGTCGCAAAACAAGTACAATCAGCAACAAAAAAAAAAAAAAAAAATGAGACAACCCACCACACATACTAAGACACAAGCTGCGGCTTTCAAAATCTCGCTACATACTTTGTTGGGTGTACCAGCGCGGTCAAATCAACACAAGCATATTTGTGTAAGTGTAAGTGTGTACGTAGGTGTTGTACAGCATGTTTATATGTGTTTGTTTTTAAACACAAAACTTATATTTGGCAACAGCAGGAACACTTGTTAAATATTATAATTATTTTGCTTAATTATTCTTAATTGTGATTTATTTTAAATATTTGCACAAAGTCTCACGAATTTCTTGTTTTAACTTGCAGACGGCACACCTAAATACATATAAACAGATTTCTGTATACACACATATACATACTCATACATCAAAAACAGAGACGCACACGTAGACTCCTTTATATTATATTCATGAAAATTTTATTGCACCTTTGAAAAACATTCTAAATATTTAAAAACACGCGGTATTATTGCATTTAAAACATACATTTTTGTTTCTTTGGTTTTCCGCTGTACGAGCTAATTACGTGAACAAGCCAGGAACAAGCTCGCAAACCCGAATCGTTTAATTATCTTGTTGCTACTGTACGATATGGGCAATACTATCGACAGCATGCGATGTTAAGCCAGAGGTGTGGCACTATCGATCATGCCATCGGTAGCTGTGGGATAACAATCGATATAATTTACCCTACAGCAGCTAAAAACAATTGAAAGCGTAGCATTTGGGCGCATTTGTTTTGAAAAGACGGGTAGTTAGGGTAAGATTCGGAGGATAGGATAAAGCGCATAACGAACATTAACAACAGGATATATTGTTAAGCGCCGCTAAGAAAATATCAATATTTGCATCTGCAGATATGTTTACTATAAAGCTACCGAACAAATGATGAGAACATACAAAATATTTTAAGGAGAATTTGTTTGTTGTTTTATTAGGTGCAGTACATATTTTCATAGTTATATATAATTTTATTTATTTGCGTTTCTTTATTGCTCCAGATTTTTTCTGGGAAGTGGTTTTTGATCTTTGATTCTTACGCATACTCCGCTGGCGATTTTCGGTCTTTTTTGTGATATTTTCTTCCTGACGCTTCTTTATGTACTCAAGACGCATTCGCGACTTGACAATTTGCTCTGGTTTTCGTAGCTCCTTATCGTTACCGATAATGCGCCTTTTTAGCTCCAACTTTGCATTATGACGAGTGTGGCGACCAACTGGATACCTTTGCATGTGGGATAATGGCTTAAAACTGTCATCTTCGCTGCCAGCATTTTCCCGTTGTAGCTGTTCCTCAATTTTTGACTTTTCCTTCCACACGCTGTAGCGACCCGTTTTAAATGAAGCCGGTATCCAAGCGCCCGATTCCGTACGTATTTTGTTTGCACGGGGATCTTGCACAGATACCATTTTTTTCTTTATACGATCCCACTTTTTAAGTCCAGGCTTGTGCTTCATTTCCTGTGTTCTATTGCGATCAGTAACTGAAAACTCAGCATTCTGTGCTTGACGCTCAAATGAGTTTATAGCCAGGCCATCTTCCGTGTGTTTATCTGCTGACTGATAGGGTACATAATTCTCTATATCCTTAGTTTGCACCTTTCGTTTCTTTTTTTTTGACTTCTCTACGTAGAGACCATCCATATTTTGCCGTTTTTTTGGTTTTACCACATTTTTAAATGTATTGGTAATAGACTCGTCATCGGCGCATGAAAGGGTTTTCGACTTAAGGGCGTCCACTTCTTTTTGGACATCAATAACATCCTCTTTGGCACTTTGGTGTCGAAATTTTTCTATAAGTTCAGTGTGTTGCGAACGTTTTTCCTTCATTACAACAAAGGGCATTGACTTTTGTGTGGTATTCAGTTCAAAAATAGTCTAAAATGATATTCCAAAGACTTTATACAATTCTCTTAATTAACTTTATAGCCAACTTACCCCACTTGGTCTAAAGTTGCGCATTTTGACCAATATGTCATGTTTTTCGTTTTCCAACTTGCGCTCGGATTCTTTTATGTCAGCCTTTGAATTAGCATTGTATTCCTGGCCTGAAATTTGGGCGGCCTGCTGAAGCACAGGCGCAGCATTAAAAAAATCCTCAAGTGCCCTTAAAGCAAAGAATTTTATCTTCTTGGCTCGCGCATTAGCGTCCGTGGATGCTGTGGGGCGCGAGCTTAAGTACTTTTTGTACGCGTTTTCACTGGTGCGCAGCACTCCTGCCTGTTTATTATAAAATATTATTTAATGATTAAAATTTTGAAAGCTTAAATATTGCAATAACTTACTATATTATGACTTTTTTTAATTTCGCTTACGCTTAGATATTCCTCTTCTAGCAAATCTTGCGGTATAGTTCCAATAGATAAGCTGTCATTGATATTAAACGGACGATTTAAAAACAAGTGCAAGTCCAACAAATGAGCTGTATCGTCTGTGGAGAATATAGAATAGGCAGTGCCAGTGCGGCCTGCACGAGCACAACGTCCGACGCGATGCACGAAAAGTTTTGGAATTCCTGGAAAGTGAAAGTTTACGACAAAATCCAAACTGGGTATATCAATACCGCGTGCGGCTACATCTGTGACAATTAAAACCGAAACCTTTTTGCTTGCAAATTTTGCAGTATTGATTTTACGTGCAGCTGCATCTAAGCTGGAATACACGCAAGTGTTTGATATTCCTGCCTGGCTTAATACCTAAAAAAAAACACGTATCTTTAAATATTGTATTAGATGTCAAACTCAAATATACTAAACCCACATATGATATTAGCTCAACGTGATGTTGTGTACCCGCAAAGACGACTGTTTGTGCTTGCTGTGGTATCACATATTTGAGCAGCACTACTAAAGCTGTACAGCGATCATCTGGTCGACAGAATACAAATTTAAGAGCCAGTGCGTCTGGCAGTTTTGATTCAACATCCAATCGTATGAGCACCGGATCACTAAGTCCAGCCCGTGCAAATTCAACCAATAGCTTTGGCAAAGTTGCCGAGAACATGACCATTTGACGCGATGAAGGCAATCGATGCAACGTCTCGTTAAGCTGCTCACCAAACCCCATTTCAAAAAGTCTATCGGCCTCGTCAAATACCACATATTCTGTAATATAAGAATGTTAATTTTAACAAGAGAAACATAATTTTTGTATAATAATGTAAACTTTATAACATACCTATTGAATTTAGTTTTAAATCCATTTCCACACACAAATGCAGAAAGCGACCTGGCGTAGCAACAATAACATCGGGACATGTGTGTATGGCCGAAAACTGTGAGTCCATGGAATCACCGCCTAGTACTAGTACCGTCTTTAGTTCCATAAAACGACCTAACTCTTTAATAAACTTATATGTTTGCACGGCAAGCTCCCGTGTCGGCGAAAGAATCAGAGCACGCGCACCTTTGGTGGGTTCGCGGCGCTGCAATTTTTCGAACAGAGGTATTAAAAAACAGGCGGTTTTACCGGAGCCCGTTTTGGCCATGGCAACAACGTCTCGTCCCTCCAAAATCAATGGAATGGCTTTTCGCTGAATTGGCGTCGGCACCTTGTAGCCACGCTTTGTAATGCCCTTTAACAACTCAAATCCAAGGCCCATCGATTGAAATCCACCGCTTTTTTTCGGTTTTGGTTTGGTTTTGAGAATGTCATCGTTACCCCCACAGGTTTTGTTTTGTTCCAATGATGGGAATCCTGGTAGTTCGTCATGCTGCTTTTTGGGCTAAATGAAGGCGAAAATTTGTTATAAGACTTAAAAAGTTCTTTACAAATTTTACCAACCATTTTCTAAAAAATAATCGAGCAAGTTTCTAAATAGCTCAATTACACGTGTATGCTCGCAAGTGTGGCCGTTTAAAAATTATGAATATCGAATCTGATTATTTCACTGCAAATGCAAAACATCGATAAGCTTTGTTATACCGAATAAATGACTTTTCAGTAAAAAAAAATACCATTTAGTCTGACGTCAAAAATTGTGACACAGTGTTGCCGAAATGGGTACTTTTACCATTTTTTTGTATGGTGGGTACGCATTTTTAAAAAATTTTTAATTTTTAAAGAGAAAGTAAGAATGTATTCATTTGAAATTTTAATTCCATTGCATGAAATATTTTCCGGAATTAATTCTACGAGTGGCTTCCCATTTGGATTTTCAGTATCATTTGGAAGGATTGCGCCAAAGCCGTTTAGAATTACTTAGTGCACCTTAGAGTAGCATAGGGAAAATTAGCTTCTTTTTTTCGTGTTACCCGATAACGCAAATTAACAAAAAAATTTATAATAAAAAACCCGATCTGAAGAATTATGTGAAATGGACCTATTTTTCTCAGTTTAAGTTTAGATAAAACTTATATTTGAGACCTTAGACTATATATTCTTATACGTTTAAATGTAGTTAGTCAAATTTTTACCATTATTATCTTACGCATATATACAACTTAGATAGTAAATTTATTTTAACTAAATGTCTACATAATTTATTTCTGTGTCAGGTTCACGTACTAACACAATCTGCTCCAATCGCTCGATTCGATGTAGCAGATCCTCCTTTTCCTTTTGGACATTATCTACACGACGACGCAACTCGTCATTGTGTCGACGTAGCTCATGCAGTTGCCGACAAATTTCAGATGAAGTTGTCAATGGACTTTTTGTTGTGTTGTACTCATTTCCGCTGCGTAAACTAGGTCGCATCGCTGCTGAAGCTAAGGGTTTATTTGCAGTTCCATTATTGGTTGCGCCGATGGAAGTTCCAGCAGATGGCCGCAGTTGAATAGTTTGCACAGTACCCACTTGCCCTCGCATTGTGCTTGTTGTTGCAGGATGTGGGGTTATTGTTGTGTTTGTAGCTTCGGTTGCCACCTGCTGCTGCTCATCAACATCAGCACTATCAAGATTTCTCTGTACAGTGGGTATTTTCATCTAGAGAACATCTGTTATCAAAAACCAATTTATCAATAATGCATACCCTTACAAACCTGGCGAGACTGTAATTGTCGCATGTTTACCAGTTTTGTTCCGTCGGCAAGCTGCCTTACCACTCCAGAGCTAAACAGGATATATTTTTTAAACGCAATATTTAAAATAAAATGCCAAAAAACTTTTACCTTGCTAATGTTGCGGGTATTTTCTGAAGAGATTTTGGCTGATCGCAAAGTTTCTTAAAATCGGTCAACGAGATAATTCTTATATTCTGTTTAAGAAAACAAAAATTTGTTAGGTGTTTTAAAATATATTCTAATTCTTACCTTGTTTTTCGTAACACCACCCGATTGGCTTTGTGAAGGTGTTTCCTTTTGCTTAATGACATTCATGCGTATTTTTTGAGGCGATGCGTTATAGTTGGTTTTAGTTGTACTAGGGGTCAAACCAAATGTGTTGTTTTTTAAATGACTGCTTATGGATCCATTTGTACTTGGTTTGACATGTAACCCACGATTCGTTTCATGCAAAAGCATACGACCACCTTCCGAGAGCACCAGTTGCCGGCCATTTCTTAAAGCAGTGTTAAGCATTTTTGTGGAAGCTTCATCATCTGCATATTAGTAAATTTATGAAGGCTTTTATTTTCTTTACATAAAACACTGAGCTTGCCTGTTTGGTTATCTTGTATCATGTCTGCAATGCCGTGCGTCTTTAACATATTTAAAGCAGAATTTCCAAGCATGTTTGTATCTAGAAAAAAATAAAAATTTTACCTTGAAAATAAACAACAACAAAATCAACTTACGGCCGCGTAAGGTCTCAAGGACTTCCATTTTATCCTCGATTGACATATTTACATTTTCAACATGTTGGGCAAATTGAGGCTCATCCATAATTGAGTTAACTGCATCACTGGTTTCTTTCTAAAAAAAAATAATTTAAGGGTTTAACCATAATAAGATTAGATACCATTTTTGGATTTAAATTTGTTTTCACTTACTTCTGTCTCTTCGTTAAATTTGCGATTGGCCTGCGTTTGACGGGCGACCTCCAGCTCCGCCAAAATATCAGCCTGTTCTGTTAACACGGCGAGGGCAATTGGGGTTTTTCCAAATTTTGAGACTAACGTCACGTCTGCATGTTTTTTAAGTAGCATACGTACAATGCTTTTGTGTCTCTTTTCTACAGCCCAATGTAGTGGTGTCATGCGAAGCTTTAAAATAAAAATTGTGCTCACTATAGGACACACTTCACATATTTTCTCTTGAGCTTACCATGTCACGTGCGTTAACAGCGCATTTTAATGCTAAGAGCAAGCTTACAATTCTTTCATGTCCAAAATAGCAAGCTAAATGTAATGGTGTTCGATCTACCTTGGTTTTAGCTTCCATATTAATGCCACCATGCAATAAAATTTCGCATATTTCGAGTTGATTGTTCATTGCAGCAAAGTGTAGTGCTGACATACCAAGCTAAAGGAACACAGTCAAAATGAATGATTCGCTTTAACTTGATTTGAACTCACCCAGTCCGCTGCAAATGGAGCACCATGTGCCAGTGCATTCTTAACACCGGTAACATCGCTGTCTCGGGCACATTGTAAAAGTTGCTTACCCAAGTCAACAACTGTTGTCGGGCCGGGCGCATTGCCTTTTTTTAACAGAAGCTCACCCTCGGTGCGCTTAATTTTCCAGCAAAAATAGTTTACGTTAGTAGCAACCTTTAGGGCTTAATTAACTGCTTAATAACTTACAATTTCATAATTTATTAAGTTGGATAGCTGTTGGTTAAGGGATTGAGTCTCCATTGCCACACTGCCATCAGCGCGCAATGTGGCCACAACTTTGCTGTTCCCCGTAGCGCCAACAACGCTGTGCATTATGGCAAGCAATTACTTTTAGCAACTAAGGCTAGGTTTAAGAAACATCACTGTTTTTAATAATAATTATGGACCACAACAAATGTCCGTAAATTTACAATGATCATCTGTATACTGCGAGAGAGTAGGACAATGCGATCATCCGTTTGTTGATATTATATCGATATTAATATCGATGTTTAACACTTTTGCTTTAGCAGTATGTTGTTATATTTTCGTCCGACTGTATGTAATTTTGTATTAATGCCAATGTAAAAGTGAAAAATACTTTGCCGTAATTACGATTCTTAATTCTAGATAAAATAAATCTTTAAATAAATATAAATATAATGGTCTTGATTTAACGACTTGGAGTCAAGTTTCCCTAAAATAAATAATAGGCCCTAATTTACGACAGTCAAGAAAATTAAGAGAAAACTTAAAATACCCAATCATCTTGTTCGGCCATAGTATAAAGAGAAACATATTTTCAAACTTCATTTGATGTCAAAATAAAAATTTTATTTAAAAGCTGACAAATATATATGTTTACATATTTTTGTATGATTGTTTTAACTTTGAATTTATAAATTAAAATATTCGTTTAAAAGATCATGTACCGAATGGATTTAAGATAACATTTAATCTAAATTGCGATAATCAACTTAGCTTTTTTATTAAATTTGCAAAGCATTGTAAACCAAGTTTGGTAACCTCCGCTGTGAAGAACGAATACCGGTTTTTTGTTTTACAAAATCTCTTAATTCTTGTAGTTTGAAGGGCTTCTTCCAAAAAAATAAAACATAATAATTAGTTTAAAACGATCATATAAAAAATTTAATTATAAACACTAATTCAGTTCGTTAAAGTTGCATTGTTAACATAACGGCGTTTGCCAATGTCATTAAGTATTAAGGCATCGCTTAAGTAAATCAAAAAAATCAAAACTAAAAGCATTAAAATACCATTTCAATATAACGTTTGGATAAATATAATTTTTATTTCTATACATATTTATATATTTGGCATTATTGGTACACTTGTATAACATAGTTTATTTTTGTAACAATTTTTATAATATGCATGTGAGTAATTTCTTCATTTGTTGGTCTTTAATCTATTATCATTTGACAACGCTGAAAAAATTACTTAAAGTCAGTTATACCCTAGGACATATAACCATTCGAACTTTTTTGTTTAACTAAAAATTTTTTAAAACCTAATACTTTATATGTATATAATTTTTTTGTTTTCAAACTAAATTCGAATAAATTTCTTTGAATCCAAAATGCACATGGCAAATAATCTGGCATTCAAAGACAATAAACAGGTTGGCCTATAAATTACTTTTGTAAATTTATAGTCGAAATTTAGAGACTGTTAATAAGTATTGCTTCAACAATTTTCAACTTCACTATTATTATGTTTTTCCTATTGAAAATATAAATTCGCTTATTTTATCTTGAATCTGGTTTTGTAATAGAATATTTTTTGCTTTAATATTTTTTTATGAAAATGAATTGCTAGTAACTATTAATTTAAATATAATTGTTAAATATTTTTTATAACGTCTGATTCACTCAATATAAAAGCATTTAGGTTTTACAATATTTGTATTCCGCACACACTCACATAATTTGATGTTTATGAAACTTGTGTTGCCTGTTAAAAAACAAAACTCCTCGTTTTAAAAAAAACAACGATTACAATCGCATATATTTACGAATTCTTTTTTAGGATAAAAGGCAAACATAAAAGGCAGCAAAAGTTCTACAATTTACGCTTATATGTCGCTGGTTTTAAACTGTCTTTTAGTGGATAAGTGTAGCATATATTTTACTTTGTATTTGATATTTTAAACCATTCAATGCGATTTTACATTGATATTTTCTCATATTTGTTACGATATATTACGAGTAACAAAATAGATTAAGCAAACGAACTATCAACTTCTTGCTCCTCAGTAGCTGTCTTAGCCATTTCGATTGCAGCTACACGAGCGGCTGTTAACGTCAAATCCGCATCAAAGCCTGGCTTGTGAGTTGGGGACTGACTCGGAGTGCAGTTTGAACTTTTTGGCTTGCGAAACCAGTTGCCAAGCCGGCGACGGCCAAGTGAACCAGTTGACGTTGTCGTTGCTATTTGTCCACACCCATTGTTATTAGCAATGCTATCACGTGACTGCGATTTTTTTGGCAGCGTATCGCAAGAGCGATAGGGTGACTTAGATGGCGATTCGGGTACTGAACTGTCGCCACTTGCCGATGTGGTACCCAAGACTTGTTCACAATCGGGTAATTCGTAGTCCGATTGGTCGGAAAAATCTCCAGGCCGATCCTCATAGTTATACTCAAACCCAGTCATCTCGGAAACGTATAGAGCTTTTCCACCGAATTGTCGCTCCAGCGCGAGCGTATTTAGGAACCGGTGCTTACGGTTTGCCGATCGAAAACTAAAGTCGTACCATTTTTCCCGAGATTCGCAATAGATTCGAAGTGAATTTTTAATTGTATGACCAAACATTTTTCCATCTCGCATGTTTACAACTCGACAGCGATCTAAAAATATTCTTCCCTTGTAGATGAAATGACTGCGTTTAATAATGTCACGTTTGCAGTATATCAGTTGGTTATCAAAGAGGAACAAAGTGCAGCTGCTATTCCATAGGTTTTGCTTTTGACGTGTAGCATCCACTTGAAGAAAAAATCGTGTACTGTGAAGATGTAGTGGTGTCCCCTTAAAGTTTTGAAAACTAGCCTGGTGCCTTGCAATGGTCTCACTGTGGCGTTTTCCTTCATTTACAGCTTCTGTGATACCTCGCATTTTTTCAAGTGCCATATTAAGGTTGTCATGTGTGTCAGGAACATTACACTGGGACAAGTCTATCTGTTCATAGTTTGAGGAATTATCTTGCGCGCTAATCTCAATAGCATTATTGGTGCTTTTACTTTTTAAAGCAGTTTTAATTAGTTCGTTAAGATGCAGAGGGTAACGACAGATGCGTTGCACTGGCGCAAGCAGATGCGCAGATAGTGGTAGTTCGGCTAGGTTCTTAGATTCTCTGCAACTGTGGGATAATTTCAGCATATTGGGTAATTAAGGGCTCGTGAAAACGATATAATAAACTTACTTCTCAAGAATGATGCGTGCTTCCTTGATTCGTTCGTAGGATTCGAGTTCAAGAAGTGCACGTGGATATGCATTACAGTACGTGGAGTAACAGAGAAAGCCCTTATGCTAGGAACAAAAATATAGCTCAATAACAAAATTTAACTATATTTAAAACACAAAACCAACCAGTTTTAAAAAGACCTTTGCTATTTGATTTTGTTTAATGCCTCTCTGCAGTTCTTCCAAAAACATTTGCTGGAACTTATATATAGCTGATATATTCGAAAAAATTAGTCGAATGCTGTTGGGTGAGAATATATCGATGCGTTTGCTCATTGCAGGCAAATATCTAAAATTCAGGTATTAAAATTGAGCTTTATTTTCATATTACGAATATTTATATACATACCCTTCGCAAATGGCTGCCAAAAGCTTTACGTAATTGACTTCAGTTTCAAGTAACTCGCGAACAGCGCCGTTCTGTAAAACATCGCATCTTTCCTGCGTCATTTGTATGGTCGCTGGTGGGTCAAAAACAACAGATTGTGGTGAGTCAATAACTATTGTAGTAATGTTGCTTTGATCCATGTTCATGGTGACATTGGCGGTTTCGATGGAAGTATCAGACTCTATGATGGGCACTGGCTTTTCAAAATTTTTAACGACTGCAATATGTTCATCACGCATTATTGCTTTTTGTGTGCTGAAAAATACATCTATTTCACGACTATTAATAATTCGCACGAAATCCTTGGGAAACCAGCCCAGTTCAGGATCAAGAATTTCGTCCACAAGATTGGTATCTTCTTTTTTAATGCGTCCAAGCCACCAAGGGCCCAGTTCTCTGCGTAATATTTCGATAACAGTGCCACGCTCCAGAGCCAGTTCTTGCGGACCAGCCGCAGTAAAGTTGTAAATTACTTCTGCATATATGGGATTGTAGCTATTCGCTGCAATATAAAATAGTTGACAAGCTTACTTTCGGTAGTAAAGTATGTCTTAACACAAACTCTAACACCTAAATAGTCGTTATATACTGAACCTAAAATAAAAAAATTAATAATGAATTGATGCAATCCGTCCGTCCATCTGTAGGTATCAACGTGTTAATGTCGGGTACTTTAAGATCTAAAGAAACAATTTTGAATAAAAGCTCCTTAATATCTTAGACAGAACCATTTTATTGTAAGTACATGGCTCAGGGCACCTTCAGTCAAGATTTCTTGGGTGGTTTAAATAATATTTTTTTCATATTATATTTACGTTACTTTAATAAATTATATTTTATAAGAAAACAAGTTTTACACACAGTTAGGTCTACTACGCATGTATTACAATAAAAACTTACATTCTTCATGGGACTCGATGCTGTCGCTATCGCTATCCTCAATATCTGTGCGTCGGACTCCATATGTCTGAAAACCGTTGGGTTGACTAAGCGAACGTGTAGGCAAGGATTCTGGTACCACACGTTCTGTGCTGTCACGGGTGCCTCTATTAACTTGTTTAAAAGCTGGTGGTTTTAATGCCACATTTTTCAATATGTTAGTTGCCTTAGCTGAATGAGATCGCCGGAGGGCGCATACTTTTGGCTGAGTGGTTTGCGATATGTTTATTAGGGGAGCAACTGTTTTTTGCTGTTTGCCCATCAGTGCTCGCATATAATGTTCATCTTGTTCGATCTCAATTTGTATGCCAGAGTCACCGGAATTGCATTTGTCTCGCCGGTTAAATTTCGTCTTTCGACGTTCCCTTGACGATCGCCAGATAAGTGGTCCGAAGCGATATTTGGCGGAGCTTGTGTCATCGCTTACATTGTCCAAACGGAATGGCTCCATCACTGAAGCTGGCGCTGGTACCGTTATTAAGACCGGCGGTGCTACAGGCGATAACTTGGCGATATCTACGTCGTTCAGCTGGGTAATTTGCGGTTGATTTCTGTTGTTCAAGTTATTCAATGTTCGTTTGAACTTTTGTAGGACGCCTTGGCTGCCAGTTCCATTTGTAACTACGTTGCTGTTTCCCCCGACTTCCTTTGTTGTATGTGCATTGCTTGTTGGCTCTGCAACTAACGTGTTGTTGATAATATTGGAGTTATTATGATCTGTAAATAAGGCGGATAGGGTGGGACTCGAAACAGCGCGTATCTGGTGCGACTAAAAAGAGAAAGGTATTGTATATTTGAGAATTTTTCGATTATGGTAAGCATTATACTATTTACTCAAAACCACAAGTATCTAATCAATGGTGAATTGTTGAACATTTGATACCTATCTAGAGTAAACTACAAATGTGTTGCCTGACGCAGTGAATGTTAATTGGCAGGCTAGAAACACAACATTTTAAATACATTTCATGTGAAATCAGATGTAACTAACAGTATGTTGTTTGTGTTTTAATGTTAATCTGTATTTCCAAAAATCGAAGTCTTATCTTGTTTATTTGTTTTATTACGATTCATTTTTTCTGCATTGAAATTTTTTAATTATGTTTAAATACAGAGGGAAAAATGTTATCAGTAAAATGATTAATTATGTTAACAATTTGAGTGAGAAAAACTACCGATAGTAACAATAATAATTAACCGATAATATTTGAAAGTGACTGACTTTCCAGGATATTATGTAAATTACATTGTCGTGTCTGAGTTACCTTAAACAGACGCTCTCGCCACTTGTGGCTTCTCTCGCTGGGCATTGGATCGATTGGCACATGGTTAAAATTACGTAGCTTTTTGCTGCTGCCGTCGGTGCCATCTGGCATCCCGACATCGAAATCCCAAAATTTTATCAGTCCGTAGGTATCCATTAGCGTCGGTATTATCAGATTTTTTATAGCGTTCGCTCGGAGTATGACGAGGCGGTGAGCCACAAGTTTCGAAAGGCGCCGCCCGTTAGCAGGTGTCAACGTTGAACACGCTAAATATTAACTGATTGCGAATTACAAATGCGCCGCTGCGATGGCTGCCGCAACGACGACGTCGGAATTAAGCGACTGTGCGTGTATTGTATGTGTGTTCTTTTGTTGTGGGTAGTCTGTGATGGTGTCGCTTTGATAAGCATTCGCCTAGTACTGGCAAAGGCTTAGGGCATGCGGCAAGTATTGTGTATTGTATTTTGCTCTATTGGGTATTGTCTGCAATAGGCACCCAGAGTTAAGGGTTTGATCCCCTGCTGCTTCAGGCTGAAGAGCGACTGAAGTCCAGAGACTTGATTAGATTATTACAAGAATTTTATCAATGACACAAGCCGGCATCCACAATGCAAACAAAGACACTGGCATTCAATTGGAGTTTTCTAACTCTTTGTCTGGTTATCCGTAGGTCACAAAATTGTGCGTTGGTTAATTTCATATTTAATATTTGTTTCTTTGTTTTATTTATTTTTTACGTGAGGTTCATTTACAGTAAGAAGTATCTTAAGGGGCTTTTAAGTATCCACACGTGTAGACATATTAAAGGGTTTGCAATTTAATGCATTAAATACATCTCCTTTGAAACAAGATCAGACGAATAATGGGTTCCTCCATTAAAATTGTATGTTTTTTAATTGAAGGAGGCTACAAAATACAGCATAGCATATGAAGCAGTTGACTATGCACATTTTAAAAAAATTTCACTTAAACAGTAACTCTTACTTAAATTCGCTTAAATAAATGATGGGTTTAAATTTGACATTATAATAGTAGATGGATGTTATTACTAAACTCGTTTAACTTGAATAAATAAATATGGTAGAATTCGTAAATACTTACCAAACATTCGTCATATCCGTTACACCCTAAACCAATTATGCTGACGTCATCCTTGTTAATTTTCTTTAATCTGAAAATAAGATATGACAGATAATGCTCTAATAAGTAAAAGATGTAATAAAAGTTTTCAAATTATGTACAAACCGTGGTTTCTTAACGGTGAAAATAATTATTTTGTTTAGATCTATTTTACAAATTTGCTTTAGCTTTTCCCACATATAAACTACAGAATATACACAATTGCTACAAATAAATAAATGATGGTTACACCATTCCGTGTTCGTTGAGTATCCAACAACAACATGGAAAATTGTTAAGGGCTTAGGTAAATGGTATTTAAAGTGCAAGAAGTTCCGGGAAGCACGACTTAAGAGTACCAAGAATTCTTATACATAAACATTTGCTCATTTACAAAGAGAAGATTAAACATGTATCCATTTTTTGTGTTATTGCTGATACATTCTTTTTCCTTTCAAAAACATACTATGCGACTTGCCCTAAAAATTTGGTGGTCAATGCAAAAACATCGGATAATATCTTTGAAAGAGCAAAAACAGTTATGGTTTTTACGGAATAGTCATTAACCTTACCGATGAGAAGTTTGTAAATGAATACCTTTGCATTTTCCCCCGACAACAAAGGGATTGTTGCGCTCAGTTTGCAAAGACTCGGATGTAGGTTCAGTTACTTCCGCTTTTATGTTTGTCTTAAATGAGACTCGTTTTTTTCCATAAACAATATGTCAACACTATTTTGTACAAAATGAAATTTTTTAAAGTGAAGTGCTGTTACTTTAAAACAAGATACAATATAAAAAATAATTAAAATATTTTTTTAACTTAAAAGGATTTTAAAATCAATTTTACACTACAAAACAAACTACATGAACTGTCTCCGATGTTGCACGCAGAGGGACTGATCATTACGGGTCAAGAGCAGCTGCAGAGACAACAACTGAAAACAACCCTCGTGTCAATATCATTCTGTTATTGAACCCTGAGCAGCGCAACCTTAAGGCGGACCTGTGTGGATTCGATTTGAGTGAGGTTATGTGTGGTCGCAGAGTTGAGGCTAGTAAAAGTTATCGATTTTAACGACTCACCTGAGAGTCTAAGAAAGGCTGACACAGGAAATCCTAATAAATTTTACTATAATTATGGTGATATTTTTTTATTTTACACTGGCCAAAATTTATATTGAAGTAGAAATGTTAGAAAGTGGACTATTGTTAATTTTTTTTGCGTTCATAACAAGTTGCTTCAGTTACTCGGGCTCAGTTTTGAAAGAAGTGCAGCTAAAAGGACTCAAAAAGCTAACACTGCCTAAAGGAAAATCCACTCACAAATATAACGTAACGAAACATCTGCCGACTGTGGCGCGTCACAAACCAGTTTGTTGCACTCGTTGCTTGATACAAATTTATGTATGTTCTACTCACCAGCTTCTTTCAGTAATTTTTAATCTCTGATACCGAAGACAAACAGTATGTTTATTTTTTGCAGTATCCGTCATGATGTCTATAATCCATAAAACTAGTGGGTGGGTCAGATAAAGTGTCAAGTCTACTGGGGATCTGCTAAATTCTTTCATCTAAAATCCCCCCAAAAAATGCGCCTTAGATTTACAGCGTTCAATAATTGCTT
This sequence comes from Scaptomyza caliginosa, assembly GCA_035044725.1. Lineage (NCBI taxonomy): Eukaryota > Metazoa > Arthropoda > Insecta > Diptera > Drosophilidae > Scaptomyza > Scaptomyza caliginosa. Next base: position 1,272,697 of record JAWNNR010000099.1, on the reverse strand, counting down.
GTGTGAATGAATCTGAGCAAATGCACACCTGCGCTAAGTCATGGTAATTAAGCTTCATCCCCAATATTTCCAGGACTGCTCAACCGATTGCTATTGAAATTGCAGTTTTTTATTATATTATCTATCGGCTACGTGTGTACTTAAAACCGGGATAGTTATCAATATATCATTATATTGCTATAAGAGATATTACGTACCCCATGGCTCTTGATCTTCATATTTTACGTGTTCAATAATTGCTTGTGTGAATGAATCTGAACAAATGCACACCTTCGCTAAGTCATGGTAATTAAGCTTCATCCCCAATATTTCCAGGACTGCTCAACCGATTGCTATTGAAATTGCAGTTTTTTATTATATTATCTATCGGTTACGTGTGTACTTAAAACCGGGGTAGTTATCAATATATCATTATATTGCTATAAGAGATATTACGTTCCCCATGGCTCTTGATCTTCATGTTTTACGCGCTATTTAAAAAATATAAAGGATATGTTTGCATCGACTTAAGAACTGTTGTAAATAGATACTTATAAACATTAACATTATACGAACATGCTAAATTTTCTCACGTGTATCTTCATATACAGAAAATCAAACCTTGTCAAATTCATAAGATCTGGTATAGAAAAGCTTTCGGCAAAATGTAAAAATTGTAATAGTACAAATACACAACTAACAATGCATATGTTTTGGTAGAGCTATCTTTAGAGTTCTTGTCACAAGCTCTTATAAAAGCTTACTTACGTTTGTGTAAATGGCGCTGCAGTTGATGTTACTGTTGGAATCATTGGTACAGTTAAATTTGTATCAGGACACAAAGTCATTGTTCGTATTTTTTCTCCATTGAATCCATGTATCATGAATCGATGTATTTAGTATTTCTACATTATGTCTTATGTGTGACATAAGGTTTATTCAGGTTTTTGGATTTAATTAAACTTTTCAATTCCATGCATTCTTTTCAAACTTATTTATCAAAGTACCAGTGATATCGAAACCATTGCTAACGCACGCTAAAGATGCATCGGTGTTTATATTTTTTATTTCGCACACACGACATTCTTTGTTGTTGAATAAAATTTTATGTAGAGTTTATTTTTTGAGTTTTGGGTTTATTGATTTTGTATGGACTCTCTAGAATTGCAATTTGTTGCGTAGCTGCTTGCAAAAAAGAACAATTTTAAAAAAATAAAAAAAATCGACCTTAATTTAAGTCCACACGCATTCACCGTAATATATGCAAGACGAGAGAGCAAATAAACAATTAGACACCGGCACCACTGCACTTGCATTATTTAAAACATATTGACACACACAGATTTTGTTCCGTGAAAAAACGCATTTACACTAATTGTATACATCAGTATGTGCTCCTTAGTCTGAAAACTATTTGTAGTTAAATTTGTTTGTGAAAGTGAAGTCTGTTTATAGACTCCTCCGACGGTTCCCTCGACCATTGACAACAAAACAACAACAACAAAAATGAACTAATAATTTACCTTAATGCATAAGCATACAGATATCCTAACTTAACTCAAAATGGTACTGCAAAACCTAAAATGTTATGCTGTCAAGCGGCCGCTTATCGATATGTCCTGTTACTCAACTACTTAGAAGCAATACCTATCGAATAGCTATGATTCACGAACTAGCAGCCTCACTTAAAATGGTACTGTAACACTAAAAATGTAATTTGACATTTGAATAAGTTTTTACCGCAAACATGTTAAAAAAGATATAAATAAACAATAAACGTTTAAAATAAATTAAGCATTTTTGACTTGAATAATAACAGTCTTACTTGCTTAATTTATAATTAAATAACTATAATTTTCCTATAATTATTTGATTGATTCTTGATGCTTTATCTTTAACCGATGCACGTACAAAAGGATAGAGTAAATTCAAAAAGCAGCTCAAGCTAACTAACTGCTAATTCATAATACAACAACGAGTAGACACAATGTCAAAGTAATGCAATTTAAGAAATCTATTTTCGGTTTACCGATAATAAAATATACCTTTTACATTTTTATAGTAATTTTTTGATATAGGTAGCGGATCTCGTCGATCTTGACAAGTAATCCAACAAAAAAAATAAAATACCTTGACTAGTTGGCAAATAAAAAAAGACGGCTAGCTGAACAGACATACATAGTAACATTAGTTCTGCTTGCGATAAAAATATACAAAATATTTTGGTCCAAAGAAGGTCTATCGTGCTTAAACGAATTATATAAACATAACAAATTACTTTTTTTTATTTTAAATTTAAAGTAAAATTTGTATACCCTGAAGCCATATAATAGAAAAACTGGTATAATAGTTTATTACACTTACCCAATAATTGTTTTATCTGTGGACATTTGTTGTAATGCGGTTACTCTCCCCGGCATTGAGTGACAACGCTTTCCTTTCCAGCTGGAACTTTTGCATGGTTTTTTTAATTTACCGTTACCGTCTTTTTCATTCAAAGAAGCAACCCTTCGATGGAGCTTTTGTTCGGATTGGTTGTTTTGGCTTTTCATAAGAGTATTTTGAATGTTGCTAAATGACAGTAAAAAAATGTTTAACTTATGTTTAGTATAGAAAAAAAAAATAATATTTTTAATGTATGTGACCAATCAGCTGTTAACTCACCTCGCACTGGCTTGCGTTTGGACAAGCTCGGGCCGTTTATGTTCATTAACATAAGCAAAGGTTGATCTGCTAATAAAGTCATAGTCTCCCAAAATTACAAGAGAACTAGCGGCTAATGGTATAACACGTGGTCGAATACTCGCTGTTTGTTGACGGTCCATGCTGTGCATGGCAAATTGATGTTCTTTTCTTTGATTATTATAAGGTGGTGCGTTGGCACCACCACTGCAAAGGAAAGTCCATTGGGGTGTCATGGACTCCCTAAGTGCATGTTGACTCGGTTGGGTTTTTGTTACTGCTGTCGTATTGTTAAACTTATTTGGATAATCATTTAACGCCACTTCTGACGTATGTGGCTGCTGCAAGTCATAAACAACTGCTGGGGGTGAACTGTGATTTTTAACTGCGCTTAGATCTGATTTAACTGGTGCTAAAGGCAAGTTGGTGGTGGTGATGTTGCTGCAAGCGAAACATCGTGGCCAATAATTGCAAGGTGATAGACTGTTTTTGCATTTCTTGTTGAGTTTGGTGTCATATGTTTTAGGCTCAATACTGTAAATAATATGAAAGCTTAGAACTGTCTTGGGACAGGTACAAAAATCAACAATACAATGCTATTTGAATAGTTGCGAATTGTTATTCGTTGTCATAGCTTTACTTCTGTGAGATTAATTGTATTAGTTTCAGTTATAGGCTGTATATTTATTTGTGTTTGTTGTTATCCATTAGGTTTTTGCGTATGTTTTTTTAAAAATTATTCATCGCACTATGTTATCCATTAACCATTAGTTGTCGTCAATTAAAATAGCAATTATGTGTATACATCTATAATTTAGGCAGTCTTTTTACAACACATTGGAGCATACCCTGGGTGCGTGTTTTATTAAGTTAGTCGCTTAAGCGTAGTCTTAAAATTTGGCTTTGAAAGGGGAGATATTTAGCAGAGATCTTGGTGCGTTTTATATATATTGGTTACAAGGGTATAATTTTTAATATCATTATTGCGGTCTGAACATTGGTTGATATTTAGAAGAGTCGCTTTAGTACCTGCTACTCCGCGGCAGTGCTGCTGTCGATCTGTACAAATTATCGTCGCGTAAGACGGATCGCTGTGGTTTAAGTACAGTTGTCGGGTGTTCGTAAATGTGGGTTTCATTGCTTATAAAGTTGAGTTCACTATTTCCGCCAGCGTTAATGGTTTCGCGGTTTCGTAACTGTACAGGTAGCTCATAATCACTGTCACCACGTCTAAAGCTCATGATTGGTGATTTTCTTGGCATATCAAAAGTCAATTCATGGTCACAGAGACGCGTACCATAGCTCTGACTTTGCGGGCTACTCGTTCGGTGCGAAGTGTGGTGAAGGTTGTTGGAAGATGAACCTGAGGACTGTGGCGAGCGGGTTGCAGTGCGGTCGTACGCTTTTGTTTCGATTGGTGAATTGGATTGACGTAGACGATTGAAAGAATCATTGCTCGGCTGAAGAAACCGTATACCAGACCCATGTCCGCTATTTTTTTTGACCAGTGCACCTAGGTAATCCTCGTCAAAGGAGTGGCTTTTATCACAGTCCAAGCGTAGATTTGGATTTCCTGCACTGTCAACACCACCAACTATATTTGTAGGACGAATAGCATTGCTAGCGTTGCCACTAAGATTATAATTGCTATAGTCAAAATCGAAGGAACATGCCTTGTCCACATCGCTTTGACGCAATCGCGTCGAGGGCCCAGTTGTTTCGTTTGGCTTGTGCAACACTTTTTTGGTGGCTATTGTATTGCATTTTGAGTTTGGGGATCTGGTACTGCTTGCAGGCTGATAATGAATTGCTGCCAGATGCTTGTGCAGTGAGGATGCAGCACCCACGCATTCTACTGATTTTGGAGCCCGACTTGGTGACCGCTCGCTAAGTTGAAGGGATCTGCTATGATATACATGTACTAAAGGTTTAAAGTAAATTGGATGGACTTACCTCGAGCGACGAATTAGGTGTTCTTGATCTGTCTGCTTATGAGCAGTGCGACGATAATTGACTGCAGAAGAAACGCCACTTGTGGCACCACTTGTGCTTGGACTACCGTCTAATGGGTGGTGAGAGTCACCACCACTGTAGCTAGAACTAGATGAGCTGCGCGAAATAAAATTTGATGCTTTGCTATCGTGTCGCTGACGTCGCTCCAACGTATTGCTGCGTGAACTTTGGCGTGAGCCAATCAGGGATATCTGCGAACCCTTTCTACGCCTTTCCTCGGGCGTCACGGAACGCAATTCAGGTGTAAGAGAACGTTGTTTCCGTAAACTGGTCGAAGAGCTGTGCGAATCATTTCGGTCTGGTGTTAGGGATCGCTGACGCTGGGCCTTAAAGGGTGAGTTGCTGCCACATCCCGAACCCATAATTGGGTACTGGCAGTTGGTAGCTGATAAGAATTCCGTTGAGCTGCCATCCTCATTGTCAACCTCGTCGTTTGAAAGATCTTTTTAAATTAAAGTTGTGGCATTGTACATAAAACAAACAGAAATAATTAGGGTAAGAAGGTGCAAATGTTTTTACTATAGTTTTTGCTATCAGACCAGGAGAAAATATTAGTTATTTTAAACGAATTTTATTTACAATGGTTTAGAAAATAAGTTCATAAAAATCTGACGTCTCCAACTCATATAGTCTTTGTAGTCGACACGTTTATGCATATTATAAGCTAGACGATTGATGGACAAGCTAATTTAGATGTTGATGCTTACAGAGAATATAAAAATGTTTTGGGGTTGGAGGTAATATCTTCTGCCTAATAATAAAAGAGAATAAGTAAAAAGGATTTGATTGATAATGCTCGACTAGAAGATACCCCAATCCGTGCACACACATCTCATAAGAAAAAACCTTACTACTGCGCAAAGTCATGATGACTCAACTTAAACCAGTAAAATAAAATAATTTTGTTAAAAATTACAAATATTAGGGCCAATTCAGGTCTAGTGAGTCCCATAAACCAGAAGAAAGGGAAAACTTAATTTATTTATTTTGACTCACCAGAACGAGCACCGCTATCACAAGAGTTAAGTCGCTTGTTAACAGTCGTATCAAGGCTGCGAAACCGAGACATACCAAGAGCTGCAGAAGGTGGGTCTTCTATGTTACTGCTTCCCAAGCAGCTTATTTGTGCTTTTCGCGATCTTTCGATGTGTTGGCTCTTAGATCGCTCAGTGGTGCGATTGTGACGCAACTGTGGTGAGTACTTGGCCAGATTGCTTTTAGCAACGCTACACCCAGGTGGCGCTTCCTTTACAGACGTATTCAAATAGGCAATGTTATGCGGCTGCAAATATTTTGGCGAGTTATCCCTCTTTTGGATTGAACTGCCAATTTCGCTAGTGTAAAGACCGCTACCTTCACGTTTTGTTAAGTAGTTGGGAGAATTACCAGTCAACGTGCTAAAGTTAAGTGAGCGCTCTCGCTGTACAGCCAAAGATGGCATAACAGATGGACGTTCTGAAAGATTGTCATCAAAGCTGCGGGAAAACGTTTCTACATAGCTATTCGTTGGTCGACGCGTATCATACTCAAAGCTGCGGGAAAAGACCATGCCCTTAGCACCAGTTACGCCACTGACGTTAACATTGTTTTGTTGTTGTGTTTTTAATTGACGGGGTATCTGAGGTGCCCTTGCCTGCTGCATAGACGTATATGACTGGCGGGCTATTTTTCGTCGATCTTGATGTCGCAGAGTACGACTAATGTTACAACTGTTGTCCTGAAAGGCAGGTGGGGGCGATAAAATGGGTGTTATAGGTGGCGGTGATTCAAGATCGTTAACAGGCAAAAAGCCAGGACGCTCATTGAGTTTGTTTGCCAGTTGAGGATCGATTATTCGATAACCTGGACGCAGCCGAGCTTCATTGCGTTGAATTAACTCCTCAACCTTGGAGCCGACGAATTTTGGTTCATGCTCACAACGGCTTGAGGGCTGATGCACAGCTGATTGACGACTTAGCTCCGGACGATTTGAATGATCTTTTTGTTTGTCGTGGATGTCACTTAAGTCTTGGGGCTTATCAAGCGTAAAAGCTTTATCACTTTGGTTAAAGTGATTAAAACGACGACTTTTATTTTGGTTGATAATGTTTGGCTTTGTGCTTACTTGCACCCACCCGGACTTATTCAAGAAGATTTCTTCCTTGTTGGCCAATGGTGACCTAGATTTACGCATAATATCAGGAACACCATAGAAGTGCTCTCCAAACAAGTACGTGGGCATACCGTTATTTGTTGCAGATGAGCCGGTTGCACCACTTGTGACACCATTGCCCTCCAAATGGCAGAGCATTCTGCGCGCTTCAAGTTTTTCGATGAAGTTTCGAGTTGATGCTTCAAGACTGTCACGTCGCTTGGCAACGTATTGCTGAAATGCAGAGAGTTGCTGCTTCTGCTTTTCTGTGCTATCGCACACGCTTATGGAGTCAGCCTTACAGGGATCTTGAACTGAATCCCTTTCTGGTTTATGATTTCGATATGCCTGAGATAAAGCTGTGGCGGATTTTTCTGATGTTTTTGCATATTCGCTGCTTTCCAAGCGCGATGTATGGTAATGATGATGTTTTGAGGGACTGGCACGTAAACGTGTGCGTTTTCGCTTAGGTGGAAGTGCGGGTAACGGCAGTATACTTAGATCAAGCTTGTCGAGGGTTGATGAGGAAAACTCGTCGTTTTGGGACTCTCGTGTTACTGAATCACGTGTCAGATGACTATCGTCGGAGAATGCCTCACTGGAGTCGAGGCAAGTATAGTCGTGGCACGCAACGGCTGTTGCAGTGGACAATGTTGGCAGATCACTAAAATTGAACGCAACAGGGAAAAACCGCAAACATTTTAACAAAAGAGCAATACAATTTTTTGTTTTTATTTTTATCTTTTTTAGCATTTTTTGCTTAGGGTTTTGTTAAGAGCACAAATACGGATAAGTATCAAGATCGCTTAAAACCAATGTACTTTTGGCATGACAGTAGAAAACCAACGTTGCAGTTAGGCGCAACAGACTGCCGAATTAAATCATTGTGTGTATATATATATGAAATGGTAATTGAAATTTAACCTTAACTATTCCCGGGATTTCTCAATCAATTTCTTTAAAAGTTGTCCTGATGTTCATTGTTTTTTTTTTTGTAAAACTTTTCCAAGTTTGGTATATTTCTCTCGATAGCATGTGGGTATGAAAAAACAAGTTATATTGATCATTTAAAATAAACCTATCAATCTTTGGCTAACAAAAGGTTTCGCTCCAAACTTGAGGTTTTTATCTTTTGTTGTCTCTGAGAGTAACAAAATATTAAAAATATACTTATTGGGTCGGATATCCTTCTTCTGTCTGTTAGAGTTACATGCTACATGAGGTTTAGTTTAAAATGTTTTGCTTGTTAGCTTTCTAGCTTGCTATTTTTTTGTTTTGTTTTAATAATGCTTTAAATAAGTACATATCTGAACGTAAGACATTATATATGTTTTCGATCATCTCATGTTTCGGGTAAAACATATGAAATTGTATACTTCTTTACATAACACCTACGTAACATTACTTTGATTTGAATAAGGCATAATACTAATGCAGTAAGCATTCGAATCGGTGGGCGCTTTGGACTTGAAGTTGATTCTTATGCCCAATTTGGAAGGCGGTTTTTTTCTTGTAGAATGGGTATATATATAAGTTTATTTCCAGCCACGGCACAAATTTAAACATCAAGTTTCCATTTAAAGACATGCTAACATCTATCGTATTATACCAAGAAGATATTTTAAAATATTTGTATGGCAATTTATAAAAGCAGCAATGTTAAGCATACACATGTACACTTATTTACGCTTTATTGTTGGTGAAGTTATAAAAAATCGTAATTATCATGTACGGTAAAGCTATCATAACACATCGTAAAAATTTTACAATATAATTTTGTTTCATTTTTGTCTGTCTGACTGATGAATAAAAGAAAACAAGCAGCAACCCAAAAATTTAGTATATTATGTTTAAACATTGTCGTCAGCTTCTGTAATTGGTGTTTACTGATAGACACAGGCCTTTGCTCTTAGTCTAATGCCAATTTTGTACGTAATCATTTAAACGCATCATTAATAATATGAATACATATTGCATTGTACTATGTAAGCACGTACGTGAAAGATTTGCTTTATATCAAATAAAAATCACTGAGTAAATTGAGCATTGCGGACCTGTGGTAAAGTACATTGATTAAGCGGGAAATGCCTGCAATATACTTGCGAACGCATTTTGTAGACTGTTTTAGTTTTTCGTATCAGTGCATAGTTTAAAAATACATCATTAATACTTTTATTTTTGTGCGTGGACATAGTATGCAATTTGTTATAAATTAACATATGTATGTATGTATTGTGTTTTACGTAGATTTATAAATTCAAGAAAGACGATTGATATGTACAAACATATGTATGTTTATTAAGAAGAGCGGCGCGCAGCAATTTAAACAGCTTGTTGCTTAAAAGTAAAACGCAACATCAAATTGCATTATATTATATATTCCATATTTACTACCTCTACGAATAAATACACATAAACATGCAGATATCACATAAATGTATCCATAAAATCAACTCTCAACAATGCAATCTATGAAACTGGTTCCACTTGTCTTTCGACTTGGCTCGGCAAACGTGTGGTGGAAATGAGTAAATCGATTGAAATTATTTTTAATTTTAACTTGCACTTTCGAGCTGGGGCCAATTCACTTTACTATCTCATATACTCATATACTCATGTCCCCGGCACTTCCATGTGCAGTGTTGTGGTAAGTTTGCAGCTGATGCAACTGCCCAAACGACACTGACTTACGGCTTTGCAACATACTATCAATGCTTAAAAGCCAACGACCAAGACCAATTTTAGTAGCGGTCATAGAAAACATGTTTTGCCGCGTCAATTATATTAATACTAGTACCTTCACATACAATATCTTAGCCACTAAAACGTTTGCTGTCATCTACACTGAACACAAAAATGTATATATACATTTTTTGTTATTTTGACTTGAAATTGATTCGAAACATTAAACTCTGCACGACAGCAGCACAGCTTGTAGCAGCTATGCACTCTTTATGGGATTATTTAACGCACATTTTCATTTGTTTTCTAATTTTCTGATAAAACTAAAGCACAAAAACTAATAAAATTCGATCTAGTGTGAGTAAGGAGTATATCTGCATTAATGGTCGTTTTTTTTGGACACATGTGTTCTTTTACTTTGCCCATAAATCGATAAACCACACATTTATTCCATATTTAAACAGATAGCGTTACCGAACTTGATACGAAGAAAGTGGAGAATTTTTTAATATTCTGCAAAATTAAATTAAATGCTACGAAAATACTAGATACAAATACAACAACAAGTCCATGGTAAATTATTTGGGCTGCAGACTGTGTAATTTTGCAATTCGCTTTTTACATTTTTGATTGTTATAATTTAGTTTAGTGAATAATATTCTTATATTTTCTCCGTATTAAACAAAAACACACTGTTGGTCGTACATCAAATAAATATACAACCTGATGCACACAAACAAAACACAATTTTGCGACGCACACTCTATAGCACTTGAAATAAAAAAATTGCTTTAAGCTGTATATACAACTGGTCACAAAGAAGTACTATTCGCAAATAAATTGATTGAGGCTAACGGAAAAAAAGTTGAAATCTTACAAATATGGAAACTTCGGTCGTAGAATTAACCAACAAGTGTTTAAAGTTATGGATTTAGTCTGTTAAATACATATGTAGTTATATGTATCTACAAAAATAAAGATTGGCGGCAGTACAAAGCAGCTGACGAATACGCGTACCTGTTTGTCAGCGTTACGCTGTCCGTGTGTGCCGACTTGCAACTGAGCACGAGCTCCAACTTTGGTTGGACATCAATGGTTGTTGAATCGTTGTCGTTGTTACTGTCTTTGTATGCGTTGGCAACATTTGTTGCCGTCAAGCTGGTCGCTTGCCCCTCAACATATGTTGCTTCAACATTGCTTGTTGTTACCTTTGATGTGTTTGTATTACTATTGCGTTTTGTTGTGCCCACTTCTTTGATTTTTGTTTTGACTGTTCGTTCGTTATGCGAAATTCTTTCTGGTGCTTCACTTTGGCAAGGTTTGTACCCATTTTTTTTGTTGTTAACTTCTAATTTTGATGTTTTATGTTTGAGTTCGTGAAGTTTGTCATTATTTGGTAAGTTTTGACTTGCGGATGTCAATATTGTAGAGCATGTTTCCTGTACTGCGTTTTCAAAAATGGCCTTGTGAGGCTGCGGCTCCTCGCTGTTATCCGTTGTTGCAGTCGGAGCGTCGGATTGCATACTTTGGTTGGACTTGTAAACCCCTGGCTGTACAATGCCAACATCCTGGAAAAATAAATAAAACAGATATAAATGTTCTTCTCTTAGTCTTAATGATTTAATATTTTAATATTTAACAAGCTTAATAATATTTACACATTTCAATTTCAATTTTTGTCTGTGTTTATTTTGTATAAGGTTTTTTTCTTTCTAAAGTAACAAAGACAAACATGGCATAATTTAATTGATAGCAAAACACCATCGGTGTGTAACACCGTTACAAATCTAAATCAAAATATAAGCTTGTGACTTAATCGTATTATTAAAGTTGCTTGCTTACCTTAAACATCCTACCGAGAGTACTTGCAGCTTGCATAATTCCTCCTGCGGTGGCTAGGACACCTAAACTTCCAGTAGAGTTTTCGCTCCGTGCGTCGTAAAAAACATCGTCATCTTCCCCTTCTATTGCAGCTTTGCTCGTATTTATGCTCTTGACCGTAGACTCCGCTATAACTTTTAAAGCTGTTGTACTTTCATTTATAACTGTCGGCACAGCTGATGTAGAGGTTTTTAAAGTAGTTTTTTGTTTGTTTTCTGCAGTGTTTTCTGTTGGTAAGGGTGTTTCGATAATTTCACTTTCTACAGAGCGTGACTTAGTGTCATCCTGGAGGCCCTCCATATTAGCCTTTAATTCTTGTAGATCTGAGTATGTAGCTGGTGATGGTGGTGGTGGAGCTGGTATATCCTTCCGTCTTATAATAGAGACTGGGTTACCAACACTTGTATTGGGTTTTGCGTTACTCGAACGGTGGTGTCTTTTACTTGCGTTAGCTACTGTAGATAAATCCGTCATGGTGGAATCTGGAGGTCCAGTTTGGTTATGGCGCTCTCGTGTTTCTGTATCTTTGTGCTTTGACCCTAGCTTAATGCTGGTAGGCTCTTCATTTCCCGGTGCATGACCTTGCAACTTGGATATGGTGCCCGTTGTTGAAGCGACGAGTCGGTCCAGTGATGGATATTGACGTCGCTCGGTTGGTTCTGGCCTACCTTCAGCCGACTTTAGCTTCATTTCTTCCGTCGACTTTTGCTTAGGCTGAACTTGTAGGCTTGTCCTAGGCGCTGGAGTTGGCTTTGTTGCTGTTGAACTACGTCCCTTGCTAAGAGGCAAAGTGCTTACATTAAGCGCCTCTTGCTGGCACTGTACAGCTGTGCGGTTGGGGCTCAGCTTTACGTTACTGCTGTTTTTATATTCCCGTCGTGTTGACTCTAGACTGTTGTTTCTCTGCATTTCCGATTGATATATACTGCGCTTGACGTCATTGACGTGCTTAAAAAAGTCCATTGCGTATTTGTTTTGCTTTAAATCCTGCGGAGGCTGTTTTGAAACTGCTTCAGGGGTCTGCTTATAGATACTAGGATCTGCTGAACTGCTTGAGGGGAGCGTTCCTGCTGCTGTTTTACGTAAAATGCCACTGCTGCAACCATGTGCCATTGAACTATAAATGTCATCAAAGTCTGAGCTAAAATAGCTTGATGAGCAATCGCAATTTCGACACTCAAAACGGCAGTTATCAGAGTTGCTACATTTTTCAGGTGTCACCAACCCCTTTGGTCCTGCGTTCATAAATCCATCCAAGCTGCAACGTCTGCAGTCATAGCCAAGACGACAGCTTTCAGTGCTGCCAAAATACCGGCGTTGATGTGTGTTGGAGTGTGATGAGACAAGACTGGAACGGTGCGGATAGCGTGTATAGCGTTGTGAGTTGTCGCTGCTTCTTAAAGAAAACTCGCTTAGAATAGATGCCTTTGAGTCGCTTAGAATAGATGCTTTTGAGTCGCTTTTGTACATTTGCGATTCAAATTGATCGACCAAAATTTGTGAACCACCTATAGGTCTGCTAGCCGCATACATCAAAGGATGCAAAGGATGTCCTTCTGCGCTACCAATGGCATAATATATGTCACCCGTGGCTGGTTCGGCAAACACATTTGCCTCCAGCCGTGCCACTGTGTTGTATTTGTGATAGGGCAAAGAGTCGCTTGAGGAGGAGGACTTAGTATTTATGCGTTGAACGGACGCAGTTGTTGTTCCATCATTCGGAAAGCCAACCATATATCCCTGTTGCAGATTCGAACGTCTTGGGGTCATCTGTGCCAGCACCAGGCTACCGCTTGTATAGGGGTTTGTGAAAGGATGCTCTGATATATTATGTTGTAGTGGCTTGTTATGCTGATTAAAGGTACTATAAGTGAGTTGTTGTTGTTGCTGCTGCTTATGTTGTTGTTGAATCTGTAGCTGGTGGGAACGCAAGCTGTGCAGTTGTTGTTCACATGGTGATATTGTGGCAGTAGTGGATGTATTCGAAGATGATTGCTGGAATTGCAGAATCGGATTGTATTCCCCCGTAATGGCCACAGGTGTCGTTTCAATTTTGTATACGCCCGGATTGTTTGGATTGTACGACTGAAATTCAAGTATATGCGCGGCAGGTAACCCGCTTGTCGAAGTAGCCTGCTTTTGGCTGCCATCGTCGTTCTTAAGCTGAGAATTTGACGCTAGCTCATCTTCGACTATACATAACTTGCAATTTGTCTTACTACATTGCTGCATGCACAGTTCACAGTCCGTAAAGACACTAGTTTCTGGCAGGCATTTCTGTGGCTGGGTTTTGTTGTTGAGTTCATCATCAGATTGTATAGCTGCAGGAGTAAGTGTAACGCCACTATTAACCTTATTTGTTAAAGTTGGCATGTCCTTAAAAAATATTTCTTCGTAAATGTTTTCTTCGCTGCGTGTATGTAATTTTTTGTCATTGTTGTTTGCTACATTACTAGGAGTTCGTTGCTTATCATTTTTTTTTGAGCTCTTTAAGCCCTCTTTTAGAAGATAATAGTTAAAGCTTTTTATACCAATTTCGCCCTTTAAAAGTCGCCTGCCAATGGGCAATTTCGCTGCTGCCTCCGCGGGCAAGGTGGCCCCTGAGCTCTGAACTAAACTGTGTACCGAATAAACGTCATCTGGATCACTTACACCCCGTACAGGTTGAATAACTGGCTCCAGGTATTGTTTACGATTGTGTTCTTTGCGATTTCGGATTTCAGTCGTTAGCTTACCCTTACTTGGTGTTTGCTGTTGATGTGACTGTGTCGCTTTTTTACTATTATCTAGACTAAGATTTCGTTTTTGCGTGGAGCTGCGCTTTTGTGTGTTACATTTTTTTTCATATTTTTCGCTCATAGTAGATGCTAAGCTTCGTTCCAAGCTAAGCACACGCCTAGGTGTGCTGGCGCTTTTAAACAGTTTTGATTGCTCATTGTCAGAGCTGCTAGAATCAAATTCGTAATCTAAGCTAACTGTTCCGGTGTTAGGGGACTTTACTGGCTTGCTTCTTGCATACTTTAAAAATTCCTTTGTCAATTGACTGCGTTTACCCAAAGAGCTACTAGTCGCCACAACACGAATTGCGCTTTCAGAAGAAATGTTGTATTCCTGCGAAGACTTCCCAGATATACTGCTACGGCGAAGGGGGTTTGCCAGGTGGCTAATGTCTTCGGTGTAAGCTGGATCATCGTATATGCGATCACGTACAGTTGTCGATCGATCCTTTGGCTGCCAGTCAAATATGTAAGAAGGTAGAATGTGTTGAAAATTATACACACATTTTATTGATATCATTTCGACGCACTTACTTTTACTTTAATTTTTTTGCGACTTCGGTGTGGAGTTGTAACATCTGTTATTTTCAGAATCTTTGGTCTTAAAGAGCGTTTCGAAGATTTAACACGGTCATATGCCAAATCAAGAAATGTCTCCGTTGTCATTGTAGGGTAAGCTCTTTAGTTTAAGGATTGTTAAATCAATGTCGACCAAAAGCATGAATTTACTTTAGGCTTAACTTAAAAAAAAAACCATTTTGACCAGATCTGTATACAATTTAATTAAAGTATATAGTCAAAAAAAAAATCCCTCAGTTATCGTGTATAGTCCTTGTAAGTATGAATTTGAGTGTTTGTTAAAAGATTTGAATTTTTGGTTAGCTTAATGGTATTAAATAAATAAAATTAATTAATGATATAAAATTAAATTAAATTTTAAATTTATTTTTTAATTATGTCAGTTTATTAACAAAAACATGTATAAAGGTTTGACCAGCTTGTATCTTTATTCATGTGTTTTGTTAAAAACATTTTTCCGACTCATATTTGCGTTCATTTGTGAGAGTGCCTGTGCAAAAGTTCTGCGCGCACTTTGGGCTTTGCAAAAGGAATATATTAAGGGTGTGGCTAAGTAGGAATTTTTGTGAATTATATGAATAACACATTTTGTTGGGACAATAACAACAAAATAACATATTCCACTACTGGAATTTTATAATGTGGTAATCTATAAGGCGCACAAATCAGCGGCATTTTGCACAGTTTAATGTTGGAACTGTAGATTCCAATATTGAGTATAAATTCCACGATGATGCACATGCAAATAAAAGGCAATTTATTTTATTTTATTTTATTTTTTTATTTTCACTATTAGAGATATGAAAGTTTTTGATATGTTAGCACACACTACCGAAAAGTTAATTCATATTGTATTTTACAAATTATAATCGCTTGGTAGCTTTCAATGGCATTTAATTTCGAGAATTAACAAAGTTTCACCAAAAATTGCGCGGCGACTTATACACGCGTTGTCCGTTCTGTCAAAACTGAACATTTGGTTTGCGGCGATGCCAAAAGCTTTTTCCCTACACAGAATTCCAAAAAGTTGAGAATAAATTCGAAAACAATATACTGCGTGTGTGCTTCGTCTTACATAGCAATAAAAAGCTTTTTAGTTTGCCATCCCCAAGAAGGGACAGTTACTGTGCCAGATTCTCAGACTTTTTTTTACGTTTGCATAGTGAAAGTAAAGCAACTACTCGGCTCTTCGGCATCTCAAATACTCATCTGCATGCCTTACTAAAAGACAGCGCATGCGTTGGATTTGCCTTTGCGTTTGTAAATGCACTTATCGCTTCGAACTAAACTGCATTGCTTAAACACAACATTAACGGCTTCTTATCGCAACATTTTCTAGTATTACTATTTATGAACTGACTTGTTACATGGAAATTTATTCAGCTAGTCGTTTTGATTATACGTATTATAATGATATATTTCTTAATAAATGGTATTGACTAACTTTATGCCGACGATTTCCCCTATTCAAACTTGCGCATGACAAGCAGAAAAAGTTGTTGTTGACTGTTGAAATTTGTGTGATGTGTTATTGCACGTGCTTAATGCTATATA
Organism: Scaptomyza caliginosa; assembly: GCA_035044725.1. Classification (NCBI taxonomy): domain Eukaryota; kingdom Metazoa; phylum Arthropoda; class Insecta; order Diptera; family Drosophilidae; genus Scaptomyza; species Scaptomyza caliginosa. The sequence goes on along the minus strand of JAWNNR010000099.1, from coordinate 1,256,419 downwards.
CAAAATACACAAGTCATAGCAAAAGTTGCAGCCAGCAACATGTTGCTGAGTTTGCGTGGGCAGAGCTTAAGTGGCCACGTGTGCGTTCTGCAGGTGTGTTAAAGTAAATTTTTTTTTTGTTTAGCCTTTCAGCATCTAAGATATCCATTTATTATTATACATATGTAAATTGCATAAAAAAAACATAAAAGTTTGGGAATAGAACATATAAGCACAATTCGTTTTCCCTGACTTTACGTATATTTGACACAGTTGCAACTTTGGACGATGAAGATAAAGACGTTGTGACATTAGTTTTTAGAGATGCTATATGTTGCTTACGCAGCTAGCTTAGTTTAAATAATATTTTATATAGCGCTAAAGTAAAAATTACTTAAACAATGCGCGTGTAAAAGCCACAAACTATTTTATTAAATTTTAAATCATGTCAGTGCGCAGACCTTATTCCTTACATATTTTTTGCGTTTAGTATAAGAAATAAAAATTTCGTCATTTTGATATTTTCTTTTGTACACTTTAACATCTCTTAAGCTACATGTACATAATTGCAACAAAAGCAATACACAAAAAAATCAGCATATACCAATTATCAATACACAAGAAATACTAACAAGCGACATAAACTGAGCTTATTAAAAATTGCCCAAATATATGAATACCTGACATTGACTTCAAATACATTATTATAATGCTTCCGTCGATATTCGTGTCATTTTACAAGTCTAGACCTAGTAATATTTTGTATGAATACAACATTGGAATTAGTTTTAGGCTATAGCATCTTGTTTAAGTCAACAAATGGAAGTCTTAGAAGAAAAGAAAGCAAGCGGTTTTCGTTTCCTACCAGACATTGTTTGCCGTTTTCCTTTGATGTCGGAAAGCTATTACTTTGTCCTTCTGCTTACCATCTGGCTGTTGCTAATATTTTCTGCATGCAAATTTCAGCTCAAGTGCTATAAGCGAAATCGGCGTATTATGCACATAAAGAAATTGCAGTTTGAAATTAGAAAAAACCTTAAAAGCGAACAAATGTTAATGAATTTGGATAAAGGTTTACTTCGAGAGACTATGGTGAAAATAGAGCCCAGCAGTGTGAAGAAAATAGGTGAGCTTACGGATCTATATAGCCTAATAAAAGAGATCGACAAGCAGCTGGAAATGTTAGAAAGTTTGATTTTAACAGATTGAATTGTAAGATAGTATCAAAATGTGTTGTTTAAAATCGAAATAGCAAATAAACTGGTCTGACATTTTGAAAACAGTATTATCTTTTTATTGTATACACTGCTTGAGAAACGGTAATGTTTAATCAATCAAGGCTTCTACCTCATGAAGCCACGTGACCAGTTCTTAACCATTGGCTTGGGCTTTCTTAACTTCTCAATCTCCTCAGCTTGCATCTGCTCACATAGCTTTCGCTGATTTTCGCGAAACTGGGAAATCGGATCTTCAAACTGATTGTAGTATTGAAGAACCTCGCGTACATCATCTACTTCGCTATTTCCTAGAACGCTTAAAAATGATATAAGATCAAACAAGGTTGTGTCGTCGTCGTTTCCAGACCAGCGCGGGATTGAAAATGTGTTACCTGGATGCAGTTTAGTCGAGTTCTTGTCCCAATCTACAACTACCACTCGCTTGAGGTCCCTGTTAAGATTGTTAAGATTTTTAACATGGTGACCTCCCACAAAATGAGTTGAGTCACGCACAAGTCGATACATAATATAACCACTGGGATCAAGAGCATCGAGCAAAGGAAAAACAGTCATTCCTTGCTCGGCTGTATAAACGACGATCTCAAAGTATTTAGAGCATTCTCTTAAAAAAACATCTACACCGGGGCGTTTTTTAAAACGCCAACCCGTTTGATATGTCCAGTCGGGATGTATAAGAAGGTCCTTGACCTCAAGAACAAGGGTGTAGGATGGTTGAACGTAAGGTGCTTGTAGCGGATCCGGTAGTAATTTTTGACTTGAGGGTTCCTGAATAAAACGTTGGAAATGATTCAGCGACTTAAAGGTGCGTGCTATGTGTTGCTGGACAAGTGGATACTTGCTGTACTCGTCCTTAATTTCATTTCCAAGTTCATCGAGAGACGGCTTTCCAAAAAAATAAATAGCCCAGAAGGAGAAGATTACGCCACCCAAGCCAAAAACACCAAACCCTATTTTCATACGCTGCCACGCGCGCTCCATTTCCCTTAGTTCTTCCTCTTCCTCCCGTCTACGTCGAGCACGGCTCTCATCGTCATCAAGTTCCATTGATGTCTGTGGAAATAACTTGGACAATATCTGTGTCGATGTTTTCTCGCATGTTAAGTAACGACGATGTATCAAATACACTCGTTGCGGTCGTTCTACAGAGCGAGAGTATGCACTGCAGTAAGGTTTGTTTGCCCGATTGTTTCTATGCCGTATTCGCGAGTGGGCTATAACACTACTGAGCATAGTGCGTAATACACCTGAAGCAAGCGTCCGGGAAGTATATAAAAGTCTCCGACGGAAATGTGAGCCCCCATACAGCATCCGTCCAAATGCGATTGGAGTCATTTCCAAAGTGCAACTTTCGCCGGCGGATTCAAAAAAATAAGTTATTTTAATTTTTTAATATACGAAATTGCAACTGAAATATTTGACATTTTTGTTTAAACCAGGCGAGATTTTTTTTCAGTTTGTTTTTTTTGTAGACTGTAAACAACCGATAGCAACGCAAATTGGATTGCTATGAGTTTTAGAATGATATTATTTGTGTATTTTGTTTATAATGCCTGTCAAATAGTCCCCTTACTAGAGGTGTGAAAAATATTAGAAAATATTTCATGCAAACGTCAGCGTAAACTTATTAACAACTTGCCACAAACTTGCTCGGTGGCTGCCTGATGGTTTTCATAGGAAAGTCCTTGCGTTGCCAACTTTCATGTGTATAGTGTTGTATTAATGTCGTTTATGACGCGACGTATTGGTGGCATGAACTGAAATGGTTGAGGACTTGCAAATTTTAGCGGTAAGTAGTCGTATTAATCTATTCATATTTATATATTTTTTTATAAAATGTATATATAGGTAATTTTTTTCTAGGCTTGCTTAAAATAAAGACATGCGCTTACAATCATTTTAAAAGAATTATTGACTATTGCTCGACCGCAACAACGCTCCACGGAACCAACTCCTACTCAAGCCCAGCCATAGCCATTTCAGGTAGGACCATCTGTCAACATTTTTATCCGTAGCTCTGGCGGTCGCGTCCGAGAAAACTCAGCCAGTGGATTTCTTTTAATTACCGAAAGTCGTGTTTTGTCCGTTATACCATTTAACAGCAATATACACTAAGTGCTATTTGCAACTATGACCGCTTCAAATTTAAATCTTTCATTGTTTGTTTCCAAAATGGCATTTCGTATTTATTGAATAGAGTGTACAACTTTTAAAAAGTATAAAGAAAAAGTTTCTAAAAATAATGCAAATATATATCTACATGCAAATATTGTTTTGTACGCTGTGAGGGAACCAGCCTTATTTATCAACAATTAAAATAATAAATGTTCCAAATGGGTTTTAGCTGTGCCTAGATACTTTGTTATTATGCATATTTTTGAATATTAAACTTTGGGCGATGTATGACGTGAACCTGCATGTATAATTGGTATTAGTTAATTTTATATTGTTTATTTTAGATATATATATAACCTTTCTCCTTTAGCTTTCGCACCTTTGCGGGTTGAACATCGCCCGCTACCGGCTTTTCTACAGTACCAGAATTGCACTTCTTGTAAATAACGCGCACAAGGTTGCACATTTTTTGGATGCCGTCGTCAGATGCCTTTAATTTATCCTCACGTACCATCTGTCCAGCGTTACATTCAGTCCAATGGCCTTTGTCATATCGACAAGCTTAAAAGGTAATACAACACATAGAAATTAAATGCATATAAATTAATGGTATATATTTTAGAAGATTTGTGTTTGGTTAATAGGTCAAGATAGAGAGGAATTGAGGAGTTGAAATTCCCCCGCAATTCTGGCCTATTGTGGCGGCACAGTAAGCAACTTTTACAATGTTTTTTTACTACCGAATGTTAAAAAATGTTGGTGGTGGTAGCACTTATTTTTACTTACATCTTTTGCACTTCTTTTGTATTGTCCGAGTGGTTAGACAGTGGGTATCGCCTTTTTTTAAGGATAGAGTGCGGGTGCGTACATTAGTTTTAGAATCACACTCGGTCCATGAACTCTTGGCATACCGACATGTTGTTGCTGTGTTCCATATACATTGTTTGTTACATTGATTCTCTTTGTATTAATTGAAGTTAACTTGCCTTTTTCGGTCAATTTTGTTTTCGATCCAGATCTTTTACCTGCGGCTTGCTGAGGATCCAGCTTCTGAGGCTTAGACACTTGTCGTTGTTGCTTTAGGCTTCTCCGTTGACCTTGTTGAAATAGTTCATCCGATGTTTTTAAACTATGCTTGCGACCATCCGCATGTTGTACCTTGCCACGAGGTCTATTTGTTTTCTTTTTATGGGTTTTAACAAAAGTATCTCCACCACTAAGGCCGCCAACAGGTACTATTGAGGAGACTGTATCCATCTCCACAGGTACAGCTCCGCGTGCTTGGCGTATTAGAATATTACCAGAGTGGGTTTTTATTACTAATTGTGCACCATTTTCGATCTGTGGCAAAGCCATTGTGTTAGTTTTGTCACTGCGACGACTAACATGTCCATAAATAACTGATGGCATCAGAGTTAACGTTATTACTATTATGAACATTGTCCATGCGTGCTCCGAATTCAAAGAATTCATTTTAGCTTAACAGCAAAAATATTTCCTCTCTGCAAAGCAGGGATTTTATGTTATATTAGTAATAGAAAAAAAGGGTTTCTAGATTCTACCAATTTTCCTAAAACGCTTTGGAAATTACTGTATTTTTCAAATATAATTGAATTTTGCTTCGCTATGGGCAATTGTTATTTCTAAGTTATGTCATACTTCCATATGGAGTAATATGGGAAACAAAAACACATTTTTTCTTAACCACCTTACAAATGGAACATTCGCCTAATAATTATATAAGAGCAGTCTAGCATGATGTACTTGCAACTGGTAATAAAATGTGGCAACAAAATTGAACAACTTAAGCACAATCAAAAATAACGACAAATAAAACCCCACAACCCAAAGCAGATAAAATGAATTGTTCACAACCATTTAAAATCGTATTTATAAAAAAAACCAACGAGTGTCTGAAATTTTACAGTTATCTTTCTTTTCGCATTTTATATATTTGTTAAAATTGCATGTTAAAAAAAACTCAAAAAAAAAAAATACATCTGGAAAACATGTTGAGCGACTAACTCATTTCCACATTTTCTTTACTTGCATTTCTTTGAAAATTGCAAGAGTATCATCAACAACTATATATATTGTAGACTTGTGTTAAAGTTGCGGTAAAAACTGTATTAGGAGCTTTCACAAGAAAATCGAATTATCAAATTGACTCAAAACTAAATGCATCATTTTGCCAAGTGCTTTTGGCTATTTAACCAATTGAATGAGATGTCAAAATGTTAAATTGAGTGTAATTGATAACTATTCTTGCAGCCTGACAGTATAGAAAAAGCTATTTTTCTACGCATTTCTTTGCAAATGCATTTGCTTAGACTATGATGTGTTGCAATTTTCCTTTATTTTTTTTGTAATTCAATTTACCTTGTTTTGTTTTACTTCTCGCAAATGTAATAGGGATGGCTTTTATTTTCTTTTAAATTGAAATCTTTGGTAAAATATTGTAAAGAGCTTGCGCTACTTAGTTTTTTGATTATTTGGTTAAACCCTCGAACGATAACACAAACAACTACACCAATAGTAATTTAAATTTGTTTCAGAACAATTGGTTGCACATTTGTAATGTCTTCAGCCTTCTGCAGAAATCTGAGATGGTATAAATTAAAATGGCTTTTACTTGGATACGCGTTGCCGCTGTTGATCGACACTGTCCAGGGCTCTTCGGGAACTGAGAGAAGCTAGCATATGCTGTGGCTGGTGACGCAGCGAGCAGCAACACTTGAAATACGAGAGGCAACAAAACAACTCAGTTTGCTGCACAACCAATACACTAAGCGAAAAAAGTTGGTAAAGAGTTTTTCGTATATATTTCCGTTCTTTGATATCTATATGAGTAAAATGGAATGTACATATGTGTACAAACATATCAAACATGTTTTCTTATCAATAAATTATTTTGTTGTTGTGGTGCAACGTCCCATCAGCAACTGTAGCAGTCTCGTTGTTTTGTTTATACCATTGATGGGAATAAAGTGCATGGCATTACAGATAACACAAGCAACAAAAATTTTCAGTATATAGAAAACTTTAAACTAAAAAAACTTTGCAAATAATGTTAATTTTGTAAATTAATATATACAAATTTGCAAATTGTAATTACTTTTAACAATTTTAACGCATTTATTATTAGTATAAATTGGCCAGGACTTGTAAGACAAAAAGACAATGAGTACGAAGTTGTGTACTATTAAACTTACTATGTATGTATATTCAGATTTATACCAATTTTACTTATATGCATCGCAATGTTTGTACAGAAGTCCATATGTTGTGTGTATTTGTTTGCGTGTGGAACTCTCTGCTATACAAAAGAAAACAAGTTTTGAGTGAGATTGTGGCTTGAGTGGGTCAGAATCAAGTCAACGTCAACATTGCCGGCAGAGTGCACAATGATCATTGTTTTGATGAAATATAAGAAAAGAAATAAATTATATATATACACACATACATTTGTAAATATAAATGAATTATATTATAGGGGGCAGACAAAAATTAAAAAAACGTAGCAGGTCGACAAAAGTATATAGATATGTACACGTATACATAAATGTACATATATATTGTACGATATTACTAAATCTAGGTTCTATATCCTATAGCAATAAGGCGTCATAAATATGTACATATGTAAAAGACTGGTGTTTTTTCCTTTTTTGTGTCTCTATGTTATCTTTTCAGTTTGCTCTTTCAATGTTTTTCCATATAATTATGTTTAAGGAAAGTATGTATCTATTTATGTACATACATATGTATATAGTCGCTTAAACGGCCACAAAGCTGAAGCCGACAATATTTGTTTGTTTTTGTGCATAGTCCGCGTTTTCTCACCAAAGACGATAAACAACTTGGATTTGGCTTTCAATAAAATTTTTGAGTATTCTGGATTTGCTGCGCATGAGCATTGCATGAGCATGAGCACATTGTATCACATACCACCTCAACCAATCTTTAGTTTTGGAGTGCTCTACTCTTGTAACTGCACTCTCTACGCTTGCGTGTTCTCTCTTAACATGACTCGTTCTCTCATCTCCATATGTGTTGTTCTTATTGTTGTCTTGCTCACCTGCCGGGAAATTCTATCTCAAATTATATTTTTATGTAGCTATGTGCTAATGTTTTCTTTTCTTAGCTCAGTAAAACCCGCAATATTTTTCACAGGGGTTTTGGTATAGTATTCGATTTTTAAATTAAGCTACGTGTATTTGTATTTTGATGCAAGGAAAACTAGACACAATAATCAAATTATTTAATTACACAAGCATAAACATGGAGATCAAAATAAATTGCAGTAATTTGTAATAGTAAAATTTAGAAATAAAATATCACTTTATTTAAGTGCAACGTCATATCCGCTCTCGCCATTATTACGCTGCTGAAATGCGAAAATATCCCAATGGCAAAATTCTAATATGCCAATCGATGCGGCATACATTTGTGCAGACTCGCAGCTAATTCAATTGCAACCTGATACGCAGGACAGAGTGGGCTCTTTATATACTATTATCACATTTAGGGGCCTAAAAAAGTTCTTGTTTGGCGCAGAACCTAGGACTAATAATATGATAAAATGTAAATGAAAGTGACAACAATCAATTAAATCATCATGGCTACCATAAAATTTACTTAATTTATTTTAACTGAATCTTTGAAGTGATTACTTCATTTTCAGCAGTGATATTGTTTGCTAACAAATTTTTTTTTACTAAAATTCGTTCAAAAGAAACAACTGGTTAAGTATTTTGGTTTATTTAAATGTTCATTTCAATTTTTCTGTATAATATTTTTATGTAAGTTCAGTTACTTTTTTTGTGGTTTTTTTTGTTTTTTGTTTTACGGTCATCTTATTTTATGTATGTAAATATGTATGTATGCAAAGGGTAATATTGTATATAATTTTTTTTACTTTAATTTTTTTATATTTCTCTTTGCGTTATGAAATAAATTAAATAACTTCAGTAAAACACGCTTGACATTAATATATATGTAAGTTTTCTTTTCCATCACTTGAATATATATTGTTGTGGAAACATGCTTGTTGTCAAACAAAAAGTTCCAAGGTTTAATAATTTGTTATGAATTATGAACCACTCTTAGGGAATTTAAGTTGGAGATCTAATATAAAGTCAAACTGCAGAAAACTTTATTTTTAAACACTTTTGGAGTAATGATGCCTTTGTGAGTCTGTTTCTGTTTCTATGTTTGTAAGAAGTATGCGTTATGATAGTCAATATTTTTATTAAGTTAAGTTAATAGGGAATTACGAATGTTTTAAAAATACCAATAGTTTTCATTGTTATGCCACTGCATCTGCGATCAACCATCGGCCATCATATTTTTATTACGTCGCAATACTTTTGTATCACTTTTTACAATATTTACACTAAGTGTTTTATTTGAATGTTTGTATTTACTGTATCTCTTATTTGTGTTTATGCTTTACTAATATCAATAATTTTTTACTCTTTGTTCGTCTGCTCTCAACATTTATTGAGATCAAATACAGAAGCTGATATTTTTAGACGAACAGTTTACATTGTATGGATTAACTTTTATTAATAAAGGGGGCGTTATGAATTCATGTTTAATTTCACGTAATTTTATTTTATATTAACTAGGCATATGAAAATCGTTTTGGAATACTGAAAATTATTATGCCAGATCAGTCAAACTAGTTTGAAAAATTAGGGAATCTTTGTATTAGTTTTAACTGGTGAACTAAGTTGTTGGTATGGCCCTACATATTATTGATAAAAATTCTGCTTACACTTTCTTTAGCAATATATTTTAATTTACTCTGTTGTTTTAAAACAAAACTACAGTTTTGTAATGTTTAATGGAATTATTGGTTATACTTTATATGGGTTTATTTGATAGGTTTTTTTTGGTTTGTTTTCTTATGTTTTTGTAAACGAGTATCAGGAATAAAAACTGACATATAAATTTAGAAAATCAGTTGATTACTTAAACACGTCCCTTGCGAGAAGCTGCATGTAAGGTGGAATACAAAATATACATACAATTTTAATGAAATTCGGAAACATTATATATTCGGAAACATTATATATTCATTGATAACAAGATAATAATTTTATTGTTATATATATATATATATAGTAGTTCAATAACTTACCTTTGTCCTTATTTTTGCGTTGCTCCTTGGCACTCTTATCCTTGGACTTGCCGGGCTTGCAGTTCTTCTTAATTATACGTGTAGCTTCGCATGAAGGATCGCTGGTCGCCTTTAATTTATCAGCTCGGGTCATTTGCCCAGTGGTGCATTCAGACCAAGAACCTTTTTCATATCGACAAGCTGAAAAAAACATATATTAAAAACCTTTGCAATATTTCCTTTATAATGTTTTAAATCATGCATGTAAGCCGTATGATTTCTTAAAATTAATTTCTTTACCTTTTTTGCATTTTTTCTGAATAGTGCGGGTTTGATCACAAGCCGGATCGCCCTTTTTTAATGTCAATGTTCGTGAACGTGTGTTAGTCTTAGTATCGCATTCAGTCCATGGATTTTTGCCATAACGACATGAAAGACCTTCATTGAAGGAAGGTTTGCGGTTATTTAAAAATTTAGTTTTAAGTCAATTTAAATTATAATGCATTTAAACTTACCGTCGCTTTTTGTACCGCGCTCATTGCGTATTAGGACCTCATGATCATCCTCTTCCCAAACCTCACCTTGTATAGGTGTAGTGGGTTGGGTCAACTCGGCCAAGGGCAGGGCTAGTGGCGTTTCCTGCCCTTCTGTAGTACCGCAAGCTAAATTTTGCACCAAAGCTGACCATGTTAAGATCGTTGCCACAAAAATCCTTTGGCATGTATGTCTCATTATAAAATTGTGTTGATTGCCTAAAATTACACGTTTTTGTTTATTTTTATGCAACGTGATATTGTAATTGTTGGCAATTTTATCTTATACGATAAAAATATCGTAGATGTAGATATCTTTAAGAGAATATGTAGATATCTTTAACAGAATTTAAGTAACCTATTTTATTATTATGTTTGGTAGTGTTGTGCTTTAGACTTATGCAGCCCATAATTATAAATTAACGTATCGATCAAATGATAAATTAAAACACTTATTTAAAATGACTTTTGAGTATTTTTCTTATTCATTGACTGCAAATATGTCAAATAATATATTGGCCCAGCAAAAAGCATTGTATTTAGTATATATACTTTTTAAGTATAAAAATTATACAATTTTTACACACGCAACAAATTGAGTTGATCATTTTACTGGGGTGTAGATATAATAAATATTTTAATTAAAAATATTAATGGTTGCCCCTCCCTACGGAGACGCTAAAGCGTCCCTATCCCACTTGTAACTAAGTTTACTGTGACGCAATATGCTGTTCTATTTTCAATTCAAACACATGCCCAAAATTGGTAGACAAACACACAGTGCAAATAAATTTCAATTTGTTAACACTATATGTAAAATTTTGCTACTTAATTCGGTACTAAACTTTCCATAAAACTAAGGCGAACAAAAATCTTGAACAAACCGTTATACACACACAAATTTCTCGTTTACCACTCACACCAAGTAAGTCAATTGGCTTGGGCTGAGACTATAACTGAGGCTGAGCACTGTATAAGAAATACGACAGCAAACTTTTTGAACTGCTACCTTTGCGCGTCTCTATGAAACTGAATAGCAAAATATGCAAAAAGCTGCAAAAAGCCCCATATAGTATCCTGTAGGATATAATGCTCTCATTCAAATGCCAGTCTCTTGCTCTCTGTTCGTTCTTTTTATCTATTCTTCCATTACGTACTCTCACGCTCTTTTCCTCTCCTAACATAATTTTCGTCATGTATACTCAGAGAAGCATTGTAAGTATTTAAAAGCTGCGCATGTTCCTAAAATAAACTCAAGCGATGCAGCTACTTTTTGCTTACTGTTTTCAGCAGCAGGCTTTCCTGCGGCTAACAGAAATGTTATAAGCTGTTTTTTTAAAAGAATAAAAATCAAGTTGTATATTTTGAATAAAATAAAAATATAATTTTTCAATAAAATAAATGTCTTCACGTACATATATTGTCAAGTTTTAAATTCTGATGTTTAACAATACATGCAATACGGTAAAATATATAAACAACAAGAGTGTTACCTTTCTGAAATTGTTTCTTATTAACATTTTTTAAGTATGTACGTCCATTAAAGCTTTTTTGCTTAAGATAAATCAAAAATGTCTTTCTTTAGGTTAATAACCAAAGCTTTAGGTTCGTATGTATTATGTATATTTCTTTACCAAGCAGCTTTGTACTGCTGTCAGCAGGAGCAGGCGACTCTGTTGAAAATAACAGCTATCATAAAATTTAATAATGCAAATGCAATTATGTCATGTGGTCACCTTTAACACAGCTCGCATTTTACATCGAACATATGCATATCGTATCGCGGCTATCTTTGCAGTCTTATTGCAAAACGTGTGTTTACAAATACAATGGTACAATATGGATCGCTAATGCGAATAGTGATTATATTATAAACGCTTGAATATATATATTACAATTGTTATTTTAATTATATTAAAATATTATTTGATGCAACCCAGATTCACTGCCGTATCTAGCAAATTTTAAAATAATGTTGTATATACACCGAGAAAAATATTGCAACACAGAGCCCACTGCTGCATGGCGGTGGCTAACGCATGCAGTCAAGCAAAAGATCACGTGCCTGGAATTCATTTGTAATTTAATGCCAACAAGAACAGCATGTGCGCTTCACCTAATTGTACAAGTACAACAGTGCACATCACTGCACATTTGGGGCAGATGTCTAAATAGGGAATAACTTATTTTCAGAAATTCAGTTCAAGTAGACTTTTCGAAAGTTCTTTAACTTAAAACAGCCGATTAAACGAATTGTAATACCTTTTTCACAATTTCGGTCTAAAACCGTTAATTATATTTTTAAGCAAAATGTACTAGGAATATATTTGTGATCATATTCGGGTGTCTTAAGTTTTTAAAGCATGATTTAGTAAGGCGCCTCCCTGGTAAATCAAGGTGGCAATATTGTATGTTGTATGTGCTAGTAAAAACCGATAGTGTAAAATGTCCATGCATTTCCTTCAATCTCATTGCCTTTTGACACAAAAAAGTTAAAATCAAAATAGGTACAAAAGCAAACACATATGTATATATTTTTACTCACAAATATGCACACACGTAGGACGTAATTCCTGCGTGCCAACAGCTATTACTTGTTTTTTTTGTTTTATACAAATATATTTATTTGTTTGTCGTAGGGCTTCTGTGTGCTTATATTTTTTTTTTAGTTTTAGATACATTACATTACAAAAACGCACACACACGCTACACTTCCGCTAGGTCCCACTTCCGATTCAGCTAAAAACGGTGTTCCAGTTAGATGAGCAACGACATAGGCATTTTTTGAGCATGCCAGCCAAAGCGGCATGAACAATAGTGCCCTGTTTAGTGGAATGCGGCGGAGTTAATTTTTATCATTTTCTGTGTGTGTGACCAAAAACAACAGTGAGCTATAATCGAACGTTATAACACCATGACAATCGAAAAGAATGACGAGATGGGGGATTGCGCTTATAGTATTGCAAATGAGAGCACACAGTTGCGTTTAAGCTCCCAAGTGGTTATCAGTCGTTCGGTTGCCGTTTTAGGGTGCCTGTGAGAAAGTAGAATATGACTATTTATATTGGCTCGCAATAATTTTGTTGTTTGTATTATTGTTTTTATCACACCTGTTTATATATAAATAAACTTATGTAAACAGATCCAAAAGAAGACAACCTCCTAGCTCTGTAAACAGAGCGCGTCTCTAAGTGTGTTAAGTTAATAATGCCTTCTTTCGGAATTACATCAAAAGTTTCGTTAATTCTACTAATACTCTTTGTGGCATCTCTGCTTTGTGTGCTTTCGCTGCCCGTCTTTGACAATTCAGATCGGTGCAAAACAATTAATGACTGCGACCCTTTTCTACCTGTATGCGCTACCTTCACAAATGAGCACCAGTTTTTCTACAGCCAATGTGACATGTTTCGAGAAATCTGCCTCACCGGTAAAGGTAATGTTTTCATAAAGTCATCTAGCACAAATATAATCTAATCTTTTTATTTAATAGATTGGAAATCGGACTATTTTAGCCACTGTAATATTAGCAAGCTTTAAAACCACCTTATAAGCTCACTTCAAAGAAAGAGCTCAACTGCCCACATGTTAAACAAGACTGATAAACTAAGAGAATTCATTTGACGCTCAACTAAATATGGTTTGTCAGCTGTTAAAAGAATATTATTCGTCCGACTTTAAAAGGGGAAAAATCAGCAAATTTTATAAGTTGACCGCTTGGAGAAGCTCAAAACAATTATTGTAAACCACCTTATAATCAATTTAAGAGAATTTATTGTAATTAGCTCGAATTTGCAGGGGCAAACAAGCTAAAATAGGACTTGCTCGCTATGATCGACTGAAAATAAAATGGACTCAAAACATTTCATAATTGTTATCATGTTGGTGCATGTGTTTAAGGAATATGCGGACTTTTAAGCGGAGCTGCATATCGACTAAACTTCAACCCTCGAAATTTTCAGTCTTAACCGATAAAAATTCCAGCAGTAAATGATGTTTGCCAATGATATTATTTAGCATTAAAAAGATTATATTTTTAATGGTTTAAAAAAATCTACACTGCCGTAGTGTTCTTTACATCCTCTGTTTGCTTTCCGGCTTCGCTTGCTTGTTTCGGTGTTGCAGGCGGTAGTGCATTACTGTCTGTCGCAAGTTTGTGTGCCAGTTTGGCAAGTTGCTCCCGTCTAAATTCCTTGCGCGCCTCATCAAGTAAGACATTGTGCAATAGACAACGGTTTTGACTGTTTTCTGGGGTTAGTGCTGGGAAAGGATTTCCGCGGAGCTCTAACACCGACTTTTTATAATATATGCCGGGATAATCTCGCGGTGCTTTAAACATTCGTGTGTAGGATACATTGAAATTCTCATACCGCGGCACCAACACTTTAAACAATTTATGAACTAACTGCTTCTCTAACAGCCAATAGTCTACCAACTCCATTGTCGCTTTGTGTCGGTCACCATAGCGTATTGCATTTGATATTAACTATTAAAAAAAACAGGATTTATAAGATTTGTGAAAACATATTTGTATTCCATTCACTCACCAATTCTGCATAACCTCGAGCCTCATCTGCTCTGTTGTAAAACAACTCGATCCGCTCATGCTTCACTAATGCAGTGACAGTTTTACGTAGCTTAAGTAATCGACCTTCTGGGCCGTCAACATTCTTTAAATTGCGTTTATTTGGCCGCACTGTGATGCGCAGCTGTGACATAAGCTTGCATACTTCTGCTTGATTCATTTTTAGACTCTTTATTCGAAATTAAAAAGGAAAGTCACGTAATTGCAGCCTGCTTAATCAGCTGTGCGCAGGCAAAAATATTAACATAAGTTTAAATGTTATTAACAGCGCGTTCTTTTATATATCACAAACTGCTGTAACTTGATTTGTGAGCTTAATTAAATATCTATAAAATATAATCGATCAGGTCAGTTAGAGGTCAAAATACCAAGGCTGTAGGTTATTAAAACTAAAAACAAATAAAGATGGTATCCGGCTTTACAAAATCGACGGCTGCTTTTTAACTGCTTACCGCCTATTTATACGAACTCTATAACAGGGGCAGAACATAACGATTTCTCTCTTAACATATTTATCGATTTTATCATCATCATAAATTGTCATCGAATCTTAATAGTAATGCATAGCCATGTTTACTAAATATTTTCAATGTACGCATACGTAATTTTATTTTTACAATTATAATGCTTCAAGAAATGTGCTGCAATATACCTTGACGCACCAGGGGTTCCACTTGTGCGCGCGGCAAGTAATGCTGACTGTTTTTCTTTAAATGTATTACTTCCCCATCATCCAGCTCAAACTTGCCATAATTTTCTACACAGCGCACCTCAATGTAGAGAGATTTAGGCGGACATAGGTGGCCAGTCAAATCAATTCCTTGGCCGTCGCCTACGGATCTCATATAAGCGGCCAATGATTTGGAATAGTTATTGAAAAATTGCACTTCTGGTTCACATAATGCCTGTTTAATATCACTTGGTATAATAGGGCCAAACTCCCACCGCATGGCTTTAATTCGTTGTATTCGCTCATAGAGATAGGCCAAAAGACAGCGCTTGTTTCGCTGGAGAGCAGCGTGTCTGTAATTCAGAAGCGGCCACAAGCTGCGATCGCCCGAGCTGTTGTAACTAGATGCTTGTGCCACATTTTCCTCAAAAATGGCTTTTACCTCCTCCAGTACTTGGCGTACACCATCATCGTCGAACGGGGGTATTGTCTGAGCCGAACGTTTAAGATCCTTCAGTAAATCAAAGGCCTTATCACCAAACAATTTGTTTGAACGACTCATATTTTCTTGCATGTGCAACAAAATCAATCCCGCCTTAAAAATTTCCTATCGATTGTGACAAACTTAACCGATAAATTAATTTCAAACAAATATCAGAAACCTTTTTTAATAATATCATGAAATAAACAAAGTAGCATGTTGAATACTCATCAAGCTATACATTTATTTGGTTATGCTTAATAATTAGACCTTTTCTCGAGCTGTATTTTTTTTAGTGAGTTTAGTATTTTGGCTGTAAACAATTGGTATTTATAAGGGTAACAGTATTGTGTTCGTTAACTTCGCTGGTCACACAGTGTACAGTGCAGTGAAAATTCTGGGGTGATTGTATTGTGTGGTGTGTTCAGACTCAATTAACTTAATTAAGTTAACAAAAAACAACAGTGTTTTACGCACTTTAAACTAACGTGAGGAATCTAACCCGCTTACTTAAAAAAGCCACGTATAACGGTACGCTGGTAAAAAACCGCACCCGTACAAAAAAATGGCAACGGCAGCTAACACGACAGCTGGAGCAGCAAAAGATGGTGCGCCTGCTGCTACGGCAGCAACGCCTCCAAAGACTTTATCCGGTATTGTAAAACAAGTAAGTCGCTCTACTGATTAAGTGGCTTATATTCTGTGCGTTATTTCAATTTAAAGCACAACCCTCAATTATAGTAAAAATACTTTGTGATTAACATCAGCGTGGCAAATACGGTTAAAGCCATTATAACAAGTGTGAAAGAGATGCTCATATATGCAAGTTGCTTAAGTGTGACACGTCAAACACGCTTGCACACTTTTGCACAGGCTGAACAGCAAGCACAGCGTAAAGAAACGAAAGTTATCAAAGGTGCCAACCTGGCACATTTTTTTTCAACAGAAGTACTTACAAAATGAATTTAGAATATGAGCTTGCATATGTGCATATAGGTATGTGTTCACAATCTGTATGCTCACGTATGTTTGGAATACTCTTTATTGCCCCTGGCTACGTCATCATTAGCCAACACCTTGCCGGCTTTTTGATACATACATACGTTTTTATCTGATAAATCCAAATTACACATACATATGTACAAACATCAACTTTCTTGTCGTACGCTGCGGCTAATACAAAACTATTCGTCTCTAACCTCGAAAAGGGTTTGCACAAGCGCAAACCAAGCATACTTGCGATGAATTAAAAAAAAATGCATAGGTATTTACATAAGTTTAAATGCATACAACTTTTATATTGTAGTAAAAGTCTATTTAAACAGCAGTTTACGCTGGTAAATCTTTTTTAAACGCAAATTAAAAACAGAAAAGTATTAAGGGCAACTTACTTATTCCAATATCCACGAGGCGTCTTTGATTATGAAGTTGATGACGTTGCGTCTTAACAACTTGACAAAAATATACTGCTCTACTCGCAACGAAAATGCCGCGTCACCATTGTAAGTTACAAATGTTTATGTGAAAGACCTGTTGATATATTGAATGCTTAAATAGAGAACACACCTGTTTTTACATTGAACTTGTGGAAGTGAGTACGCTATAGAAGTAACACATATTTGTAAGTTGCAAGGCTTCATTTACATATTGAGTTGACAAATAGCGGGAAAATTAAATTTTTCGACTATCTAAACTTATTTGCAAAGGCCAGGCTCACCTTTTAATCTCTATGTAAATATACATGTGCAATAATATAATATGATATATATTTATTATATTAAAATTAATAATTATAGATATTTATATTAATTATTATTAATTAATTAATTAATTTTATACTCTATTAGGTATTTGATTTTGTATTACTTTATACTACTGTACAATTAGATGTAAACTATTCAGACTGTTATATATATTCGAAAGCTTGCTGGCATTTTTGTTATGCATGTTTTAAACCGTTTTTACTTCGATTATAATGTTAGCAATATTAAAATTATTTATCAACAAAAAATGTATCAATCAACGGTCACACTTTAGTGCTCTAAATCACACTGTATGGCGCCACCTATTGTTAAATTGGTTATCTTTCACACGTGTTTCAGTATTGACTGTGGTTTTTATTTCATTTTAACCTCACTGCTTGCCTGTCGGGCTTGTATTGCAGGTTCTCTCCGGGGACACGGTTGTTATACGCGCTACGAAAGGTGCTCCACCACCTGAAAAACAAATCACCTTTTCGCATGTGCTTGCACCAAAACTGGCGCGCCGGCCTGGTGCTGGCGGAGATGAGACCAAGGATGAGCCTTGGGCTTGGGAATCGCGGGAGTATTTGCGCAAGAAGTTGATTGGTGTTGAAGTGACCTTTACTTTTGACAAACCTGCTAACTCCAATCGTGAATACGGTTTTGTGTGGGTAGGAAAGGACAAGGAAACTGGTGAGAATATTGTTGAGTCTATTGTTCGTGAAGGGCTCGTGACAGTGCGTCGCGAGGGCCGTCCCACGCCTGAACAGCAGACGCTCATCGAGCTAGAGGATCAGGCACGTGCCGAAAACCGTGGTAAATGGGCTCACAATGTTAACCCCACCGACAAGGTGCGCAACATTAAGTGGGCGCACGAAAATCCAGCGCATAT
This sequence comes from Scaptomyza caliginosa, assembly GCA_035044725.1. NCBI lineage: Eukaryota > Metazoa > Arthropoda > Insecta > Diptera > Drosophilidae > Scaptomyza > Scaptomyza caliginosa. Next base: position 1,238,066 of record JAWNNR010000099.1, on the reverse strand, counting down.
CGTTGATATTTATGGCGGCAAGCCCGTTAAAGCAATTATCGAGCACGTGCGCGACGGCTCAACTGTTCGCGCGTTCCTGCTTCCTGATTTTCATTACATTACATTGATGATATCGGGTATTCGCTGTCCAGGTGTTAAGCTCGATGCAGATGGCAAACCAGATCTAAGCGTAAAAGTACCATTTGCTGATGAAGCTCGGTACTACGTGGAAACGCGCTTGCTGCAGCGTGATGTGGAGATTAGGCTTGAATCGGTTAATAATTCAAACTTTATTGGAACGATTCTGTACCCCAAGGGTAACATTGCCGAATCTCTGCTTCGCGAAGGTTTGGCAAAGTGTGTGGACTGGTCAATGGCAGTTATGAAGACAGGTGAGTGGATGGTGTAAGTACACATCATTGTTTCCTAGTGGCAATCGAGTTTAATTTCGTAGCGCCTCTTTTGCTACAGCTTTGTGTTGCGCTACGTTACTTAATAGTCTGTTGCCAGAACAATTTGACGGATTCCAAGAATGCAGTGTCTTTCTTTTTTTGACACTGCGTTCATTTCACCCCGTCCACAAAAACTCTAAATATGATTTATGTTTTCGTAAGAAACCCTAGTAAAATCTGATAAAAACTTATTGCTTTTTTTTTGCAGGAGCTGACAAATTACGTGCAGCAGAGCGCGTTGCCAAAGAGAAACGGCTTCGCCAGTGGCAAGACTACCAAGCCAAAACGCCTACATTCAACTCAAAGGAGAAGGATTTTACGGGCACCGTTGTCGAGGTCTTTAACGGAGATGCCATTAATGTGCGTCTGTCCAATGGACAGGTGAAGAAAGTTTTTTTCTCTTCCATACGCCCACCACGTGATCAGCGCGCTGTGGTTGGAACGGATGGCGAGGAAATTGTGAAAGCTCCACCACGTGGCAAAAACTATCGTCCGCTGTATGAAATTCCACATATGTTTGATGCTCGTGAATTTTTACGAAAAAAGCTTGTTAACAAAAAGGTGCAATGCAATTTGGACTACATTTCTCCACTACGAGATAACTTTCCGGAAAAGCACTGTTACACTGTTCTTATTGGTGGACAGAACGTAGCTGAGGCAATGGTGGCAAAGGGTCTTGCAACGTGTGTGCGCTATCGACAGGATGATGACCAGAGGTCAACCGCATACGATCAACTGATTGCCGCTGAGCAGCAAGCAATCAAGGGTCTTAAGGGCCTTCACGCCAAAAAAGATAACGCGACGTTGCGCGTAAACGATCTTACTGTCGAGCACTCCCGCATAAAGGTACAGTACCTACCTTCTTGGCAACGTGCATTGCGTACAGAAGCAATAGTTGAGTTCGTTGCCAGCGGCTCACGCCTACGTTTGTACGTGCCTAAAGATAGTTGTCTTGTTACCTTCCTGCTCGCTGGCATATCTTGCCCACGCTCTTCCCGCCCTGCACTTAACGGTGTACCAGCGCAGGAGGGCGAACCTTTTGGTGATGAGGCACTGACGTTTACACGTGAGCGTGTGTTGCAGCGCGATGTTTCTGTACATATTGATACTACTGATAAGGCGGGATCGTCGGTTATTGGCTGGCTCTGGACTGACCAAAATGTCAATCTCTCAGTTGCTCTTGTCGAAGAAGGTCTTGCAGAGGTGCACTTTAGTGCCGAAAAATCGGAGTACTATCGACTCCTTAAGAGTGCCGAAGATCGTGCAAAGGCTGCAAAAAAAAACATTTGGGCCAACTACGTAGAACAAGCGCCTGAAGAAAAGGTCGTAATTGAAGAGGAGAAGGATGAGAAAACTCCAGTGGAGCGTAAAGTCAACTACGAAAACGTTATTGTTACTGAGATTACTGAAACGCTGACCTTCTTTGCGCAATCCGTTGACAACGGACCCAAACTGGAGACACTTATGAGCAAGCTGCATGCTGATTTCCAAGCTAATCCGCCAATTGCCGGTGCGTACACACCTAAGAGAGGAGACTTAGTGGCTGCCCAGTTCACTTTTGACAATCAATGGTATCGTGCTAAAGTGGAACGAATTCAAGGAAACAACGCCAGCGTCCTGTACATTGACTATGGAAATAAGGAAGTAAGTTTTAAACTTAGTTCAACACGTATTGCAAGCTCCTTAGATCCGTTTCCGTCTTAAAGTGAAACGCATGAGTCATAAGTTTGCTACAAAAAAATGCTCATCCGTTCGACGATAGCTGCAGCTATGAAGAGGTATATACCAAACTTTACAACAACACTTATGTGTGTATTGTTTTCTAGGAGCGTTGGCTGTTTACCTTAAAGCTCTTCGCGGATTTGCCATATTTTTTGGTTGATCCGTTGAGTGAGGTGATTGCAATGTCTTCCACACGAATATAACACACACGTTGTTGGAGATACCCAACACGTGGCTCAGCGACTGTCAACAGTGTGCGACACAAACATTATATTAACCTTCACCACGGAAAACCCCTAATAATGTATTTTTTTTTTAATCTGCAAATCACAGACTCTGCCCATTAGTCGCTTGGCTGCATTACCACCTTCCTTTAGTAGCGAGAAACCATATGCTACTGAGTATGCGCTTGCTTTAGTCGCACTGCCAGCTGACAATGAAGATAAGGAGGAAGCGCTGCGAACCTTTTCTGACGATGTGCTGAACCACAAGGTGCAGCTCAATGTTGAGTTGAAGGTCGGCGGTGGTCCACATCTAGCCAGCCTGCACGATCCAACAACTAAGACGGACTTCGGCAAGCAGCTTGTAGCGGATGGGCTTGTACTAGTTGAAAAGAGACGCGAGCGTCGACTCAAAGAGCTTTTGGAGCAGTATAGGGCTGCGCAAGATGCTGCCTTGGCTGCACATTTGGCCATCTGGAAGTACGGTGACATTACGCAGGATGACACGCCTGAGTTTCGCTAGAAGCCCTCAAAGTGTGCAGTAGGCAGGTAGCGTGTGGAGCGCGCGCTGCTGGCTGAATTGTTTGTCTGCCACATACCCGCCCTTTATATATAACAACATCAAGAATCAACTTAATAATTTTGAAATTACTAATTCTAAAACACACACCAATTTATATACTTATATAAATATATGATGCAAGTAACCAGATTGGAATCATTTGAGCAGCAAAAAGCAACTTTAAGTAAAAATTAAAACATTAAACATTTGTATGCTTTAAGCAACTGCCAATCCGTTAAACATTCGGTTTTACAATTTTTTAACAATTATTTTTTAAACAAATATACAACAAATAACGTAATCGAGAACTAGCAGCAATTGACCATTTTGTAAACGGTAAACTTCCAATAAAATAGAAACAATATAACAGCGCAAGGTTTTTTATTAACATGCATTATTCTTTCACTTGTTAATTTAAAGAAAAAATAACTTGATTCTTTGAGATTTGCCGATATTGTTTTGTGATTCACTGATTATATAAAAAATACATTTATTTTATTTTATACAACAATCTTAACTTGCTTTACGTGTTTCTAGCAAATCAATCTTTTCTATTACCGACTCAATGTTAAAGTCATTGGGGACTTTAAAGGCCTTTTGTCTGCACTCGAGAGACTTTGATTTTCCGTCAATTTGAAGAATATGGTACTGTAGAGCGCCGGCAGAGATCAACCGTTTTTTAACTAAGCCCATAAATCTAAGAAGCATAATATCAAATAATAACGATCGTGCATTAAGATAATAAGTACCTTTTTAAAGAGGTAGTATCCTTTTCCGATTCCTGTATCGCGTTTTTCAGATTTTTTAGTTTTGCTAACTGCTGTGAAATGATAAGGTTGTTCTCTATGCACTTGCGCTTCTTGCAGAAGTAAAACTCTCGTAAGTAGTTTATATTGAGTTCGTGCATGTTTCCATGTGTCTGAATATCAACGCATTTTGCTAACAACGCCAAAACATCATCTGGCAAATCGGAGAGCTCAAAGCCGATCAGTTTTAGTTTGTTTTCCATGTGTAATTCTATGAAGTTTAAATATATTTATAGACATTTACTTAAGTTTTACGTTTACATACCATAGCTCTCCAAGGCTTTTAAGTCTTCCTGCTGCTTTAAGGTGTCTAAAAACCAATGAAAATATAAGGTTATTTTAAATATAAGAATGCATTAGATAAATTATACGCGCACCCATTTTAAAGAAGCAGAATAACATAAATGAGGATGCCAATCTACTTTTTAATTTTAGGAGCAAAAATAAATAACATCAAACAGAGATGCACTGAATATGCAAAACTATCGATAGATGGTTACCAATCTCTTACCAGGTCCAGTCAAATAAAATTAAAAAGTGTTCGATTTACGCGTTTCAAAGTCTAGATATTTTTTCAAACTGTTAATACTAATACTAAATTTATATTGATTTATTATAACATTACCACCTCTATTACAGCTGCGTCTTACAGTTTAATGATAGAACTAGAAGGTTGGTCAGCGCAGGTTATTTATTTGCCGGTGAACATGCTTTACATGACGTCACAAACCAAATTTGTTGCTTGTTTAATTAGCACAAATGCTAATACACAAAATTTGGTACATCTTACTTAACTTAAAACAACCAAAAAAAAATATATCAAACTATTCATTTTATCTTATGCTTGTCATAAGAAGGGCACAGACGGTTATTAAAATGTCGCATGATGCGCAGTGAGAGCCAAGTGTTACACATTGTCTTGCATACCTGTAATACTTTTAATCGACGCTTAAACTATTTCTGTTTTTTATATACGCGATTGTCGATGCGGTTTTTGTTAGACCGATAAGTGCGATGTGAAAATTTGTGAAATCATAATGCAAAATATGAAAATTAATCACTAAGCAGTGTGCTTAAAAGAAACAACAGCCTCGTTTAATGAAAATCGATCGATATTTGGAAACAAAGTTGCACAGCAGCGGTGTGTGCGTGTGTGTGTGTGTTGGTGCGTGTGTATATGAACAGTGAAAAACATTTGTATGTATATACTTGTGTACTAATAAAAAACTTCAGCCAATTAAAAAACAACAATACGCGACCATATCAAAAATGTCTACAGCGCCAGCCAACTTTTTGGGGATGGACCATGTATCATCGCTACCCTCTGATATTCGGGAAAAACTAGCCGAATTGGACTTAGAATTATCCGAAGGTATTCCTATGAGTTTTATGCATAAAATATACCCAATTGACGTGTGTAATTTGCATCTTATTGCTGTTGATTCTGTGTACCACACCCATTTCCTTACCCTATTTTAACATATAGCGGAGATAGAACATAATGTAGCACTAATTGTCCATGGCTCGCAGCTCCGTCCGCACTTCAAATCGCAAGCTTTGTATCACAGACAAAGTATATTTGCATATGGTTGGCGGCGTCAACATATATATGTATATATTTATTCATTTATTTCATTTCTATGCATATATCGCGCAAGTGATTAAGTTCATGTTATAATACAAATTTTAAAATGCGCTTGGACTGTAAACCATGTGCACGAATTGTGTTTTAGGTTTTTAAAAATATAAACCGTCTGCGAATTAGACTTTCTTTCATTTTGATATTAATAAATACATTTAACATACGAATAACTAAGTGTTCTCTCTTTGTAGGTGACATAACGCAAAAAGGATACGAAAAAAAACGGACAAAATTATTGCAACCCTTTGTGAAAAAGGAATGTAAGTAAAGTTAATACTGTATACAAATTTCCACGTACTGTGATCCGAAACAATAAAAATGCATATACTCACGGATTTAACGCGATTTTTAATAGCAAATGATCTGGAAAAGGTTAAAAACTTGCCTCCCCCGCCATACTACAACATTAGAGACTCCAACAATAGCAACAGCAATGTTACCAGCGATGGAGTCATCGTCTCCAGCGAAGGGTATAGCTATGTTACTGAAGTGCCCTCACTACCCTCATCACAACAAAGACATTCCAAAAAGTCTGACTTCCACCAACCCAAATCTGTAGTTCCATCAACACCTCAGTGTGGACCTGGTGCGCCTGGATACGAAAATATGCGGCCGCAGGGTGGTGCTGTTGGAGATCCTGGATATCAGAATACCCGAGAACCAAACACTTTTCAGAGCCACGCTCTACATCCACCAGCAAATAGTAGCCAGCATCGACAAAGGCGAACACAACGCAAAGTTACGCACAATGAGAAGCGATATCATTCGGGTAATAATTCTATAAAAATAAACAAAAAAAAAACCGTCTTTTTTAACTGATTAATTGATAGAGGTTCGTCAAGAAGCTGTGCAGCAGGCACTAGCTGCTCTAAAGGGCCGTCCAAAGCCCAGTCTGCCAATGCCATCAAAACGTAGCTCCGTTCTTAATCGCAGCCCAGGATGTAATGATGATGAATTGGACTCATCTACTGACGATGAATCCATACCTGAGGAACTTATATCGCCCGATAAGGAATATAATTACCCGCGGGATCATATTAGCAATAGTGTGTTGCCTGCTGAACCAACAATAAAGCCACCAATACGTGAATCATCAATCGGTGCTCAACATCAGAATTTACGACATGACGTCAAACAATCGCAAGTTTCAGTTCAAAAATATCTTTCTTCTGGTAGCGGAGCTGATCGACGGCCACCGCAAAATTTGCCACCGTTGGTAAGTTTACAATTTTACAACTCATTTAAAAAAATCAAAATTTTGTTTTCACTGATTTATTGTGAAGAAGTGTGGGGAATGTATTTAAGCACCATTTTTATTTGCTTGGGAGAGAATAAATTCCTTCCACTACAAGATCAAATTTTACTATGAAATTGTTATAAATAATTGAAGCGCTCTACTTATGGATCATAACCAAAATTATTATTAACAAACATAATATGAACCAATAATGCCAACTAACCTGACCTGAACTTATTATTTTGAAAATATGTTTAGCCAACTTCAGATACTTCGAGCACAGACTCTCCACCAATCGCATATAAAAGAGACACTGAATTGACCGAAAAAGCTCACAAACAAAGAAATTGTAAGTATATTTTTTGTCTGCCCTAAACTCACAATCAATTGCAAACAAGTATTAATGTTTTTGACAATGTGCATTTTCGAACAGTAAACGCCCCCGACATAACCCAGTTTAACAACGCGCATCGTGTTGCAGACCGTGTCACACGCTACGTGAATCTATCTCAAACAGAGCTCAGTGAAACGGACGCGAATGGAAAATGGAAAGTATCCGCCAAAATACAACAGTTGCTTAATACTTTAAAAAGACCCAAGCGACGCCCGCTTCCCGAATTTTATGAGGATAACGATATTGAACTGGAGATAGCAGCCAATCCCAAGGATCCAAATGCACCAAAGCCTGAAGGTAGCACAATGACTCCCGTGCAAGGCGAACAACTTTCCATACCAGCTGGACTGCCACGTACATTAGAGTGTGCGCTTCAGCGCTATGGAATGAATTCATTTAAAAGTTCAATGGCAACGGTATTGGATCCTAATGGTAAAATAACTACTACCTTAACCTATGGAAAGCTGCTTTCGCGTGCACAAAAGATTGCGTTCGCACTGTCAACCAAAATATTCAGCAAAGGGCCAGAGCAGGTTACGCTAAAACCAGGTGATCGTGTAGCCTTGGTGTACCCAAATAATGATCCCCTAAGGTAATGTTTAAAGTGAATGAATGTTTGAATGTTGCGATATAAAAAGCATACAAAAATTTCTAGCTTTATAACGGCCTGGTATGGTTGCATGTTTCGCGGTTTGGTGCCGCTGCCAATTGAGCTTCCGCTCTCCAGCTCTGATACTCCGCCACAACAAGTGGGATTTTTGCTTAGTTCGTGTGGCATAACTGTAGCACTCACTTCTGAAGCATGCTTGAAGGGTCTGCCCAAGTCGGCAACTGGTGAAATAGCCAAACTGAAAGGCTGGCCGCGATTACAATGGTTTGTAACCGAGCATTTGCCCAAACCACCCAAAGATTTTAATGTGGGCAATTTACGCGTTGAAGAGACGGCAGCTGCATATATCGAGTATACCACCGATAAGGAAGGAAGTGTAATGGGTAAGCAAAAATGATATATGATTTTAGTTGATTGTATTTAGTAGCTGAAAGCTGTAAAAAGCTGGTAATATAAATTTTCATAAAATTATAATTATAGGAATTACTGTAAGCCGTGCCGCTATGATAAATCATTGCCGTGCTTTGACAATGGCTTGTCATTACACTGAGGGTGAAACAATTGTGTGTGTATTGGATTTCAAGCGAGAGGTCGGCTTGTGGCATGCCGTTTTGACTTCCATACTTAATGGTATGCACGTTGTGTTTATTCCCTATGCTTTGATGAAGCTGCGGCCCTCGTCTTGGATGCAATTAATTACAAAACATCGTGCATCTTGCTGCCTTGTAAAGAGTAGAGATCTACATTGGGGTCTACTAGCAACTAAGGACCACAAGGACATTTCGTTAGCATCGTTGCGCATGCTACTTGTTGCTGATGGCGCCAACCCCTGGTCATTGTCATCATGCGATCAGTTTCTAAGTGTTTTTCAAGCTAAAGGATTACGATCAGACGCAATATGCCCGTGTGCCAGCAGCTCAGAGGTTTTTACTGTTTCCCTGCGTCGACCAGGTCGTTCGTCTACTACTGGATTTAGTCAATCGGCCACTGGGCGCGGTGTGCTGTCTATGGCCGCTCTCTCACACGGCGTAGTGCGTGTTGATAGCGAAGATTCTTTGACGTCCCTTACTTTGCAGGACTGCGGACAAGTTATGCCTGCTGCCCAAATGGTTGTTGTGCGCTCAGAGGGCGCGCCGGTGTTGTGTAAAACGGATCAGGTGGGCGAAATATGTGTAACGAGTGGATCAACGGGTGCCAGTTACTTTGGTCTTGATGGCATGACAAATTCTACATTTAAAGTCCAACCGCTTCTTGAGGATCCAGACCTGCCCAAAGACGGTTGCAGTACAATTATTGGGTCGTCCAACTCTATCAGCGAGGAAAACTATGTTCGTTCAGGTCTCTTAGGCTTTCTGGGCCCCGGTGGTTTGGTTTTTGTATGCGGCTCTCGTGATGGCCTTATGACAGTCACCGGACGAAAACACAATGCAGATGACATAATTGCTACGGTGTTGGCTGTCGAACCGATGCGATTTATATATAGAGGACGAATTGCAGTTTTCAGCATCAAAGTGTTGCGCGATGAGCGAGTCTGTGTCATAGCCGAGCAGCGACCCGACTGCTCAGAGGAAGAAAGTTTTCAGTGGATGTCACGTGTGTTGCAAGCTGTTGATTCAATACACCAAGTTGGTATTTATTGTCTGGCACTTGTGCCACCCAATCATTTGCCGAAAACCCCTCTTGGAGGCATACATTTGTGTGAGGCGAGGAGACGATTTTTGGAGGGTTCACTTCATCCGGCGAATGTTCTTATGTGTCCACATACTTGCGTCACTAATCTACCTAAGCCACGTGAACTGCATCAAGGTAAGAGAATGTTTGTTTTGGTAAGCGAATACTTTTGATCCTATTGTTAAATCATTGGCTTTGTTGGTTCTTTTCTATAAATCTGATAAAAATACAAATATTGTTTTCCTCTTTTTTATTAATCACCAACAACAAAAACTACAACTACAATGAAATGCTGCGGTTGCTTCCCACTATGCCCACTACAAAAATACGCACCACTAATAAACAATAAAAAACACCACTCACCTCAACAACAACAACCACAACAACACTGTATTATAAAAACGTCAAACAACTACAACTATTAACATGTCAACTGAAACTATTACATTGCATTGCTTTCAATTAACAAATTTACAAAATATTCTGACTTATATATGTCATATGCATTAACACAATACGATAAAAATTTTTCACATACATATGTATCGTAAAAACCTCATACGTATATTGATATTGCAAATCATGTCCTTGTAAAAAACAACAAACTATTCTACTACTAACCAAAAACAAAAAATGAATTAAAACAAAATCCAAAAAGGTGTGCAAACTACTGCAAAACTAAGCTCATCATCTGGCTGTGGTATTACAGACACAGGTGTAGGACCCGCCTCCGTCATGGTTGGAAATTTGGTGCAAGGCAATCGATTAGCTGTTGCATACGGACGCGATGTGGGAATGGCCGAAGACGGTGAACGTAAGGTGGGTCATAAGATTTTCACTTTAAATTGAAGTTAATATAGTTTATGAAAAAAATATTAAAATTAAATACATTTATCAGCCCCAATTAATAACTGGCGTCTTGCGATGGCGGGCCAGTACCTCGCCAGATCACATAATATTTACGTTGCTGAACTCAAAGGGTAAGAATAATTTTTGCTTATAAAATATTTATTATTAATCAATACCTTATTTACCGATCAGGAGCCATAGCAAAAACGCTTACTTGCTCAGAACTGCACAAAAGAGCTGAAAAAATAGCAGCCTTGCTGCAGGAACGTGGAAAAATTGAACCAGGCGATCATGTTGGTAAGTTTTTAAAAACCCAATATTTATAAATGTATATATCTAAAGCTGTTACTGTTCTCAGCTCTAATATTTCCACCTGGCTTAGACTTGCTGTGTGCATTCTATGGCTGTCTTTATCTTGGAGCCATACCGATAACAATAAGGCCACCACATCCACAAAATTTAATCACTACACTTCCCACTGTTCGTATGATTGTCGATGTTTCTAAAAGCGTAATTGTACTGTCGATACAACCAATTATTAAGTTGTTAAAATCAAGAGAGGCAGCATCTTCAATCGACCCAAAGACATGGCCACCCGTTCTAGATATCGATGACAATCCAAAACGAAAATTAGCCGGATTAGCCACAGTCTCTTTAGACTCAAGCGCGTATTTAGACTTTAGTGTATCCACGTGTGGTCGTTTAAGTGGTGTGAACATAACGCATCGGTAAATAACTACCCAACAATTTAGCTTTTAAACACTTTAAACATTTATATTTGTTGAACAGATCTCTGTCTAGTCTGTGCGCTAGTTTAAAACTAGCCTGTGAATTGTATCCTTCTCGTCATGTCGCCTTATGTTTGGATCCCTATTGTGGCCTTGGATTTGTTATGTGGACATTAATTGGTGTATACAGCGGGCACCACTCTATTTTAATTGCTCCTTATGAAGTAGAGGCCAATCCAAGTCTGTGGCTGTCAACGCTCTCTCAACATAGGGTACGGGATACATTCTGCTCGTACGGAGTCATTGAACTGTGTACTAAAGCTTTGAGTAACTCCGTGCCTATACTCAAGCAACGCAATATAGATTTAAGATGCGTGCGCACCTGCGTAGTTGTTGGCGAGGAGCGTCCGCGAGTAACGCTGACCCAACAGTTCTGCAAATTATTCCAAGGACTCGGACTAAACACACGCTGTGTGTCAACTTCCTTTGGATGTCGTGTTAATCCAGCCATATGTGTACAGGGTGCTAGCTCAGCTGAGAGCGCGCAGGTTTATGTTGATTTAAGAGCGTTGCGAAACAACCGCGTTGCCCTAGTAGAGCGCGGAGCACCCAATTCATTGTGTTTAATTGAGTCTGGAAAGCTTCTACCAGGTGTTAAAGTAATTATAGCAAACCCAGAAACAAAGGGACATTGTGGCGACTCACATTTAGGAGAAATTTGGGTAATCAACTGCTATTATTTAATAGTCCTTTCCGATAACTTTTTTTAAATTGCATAGGTGCAAGCTCCTCACAATGCCAATGGTTACTTTACGATATACGGTGATGAGACAGACTACAATGATCACTTTAACGCCAAATTAGTTACTGGTGTTACCTCTGAGATGTACGCCCGTACCGGTTATTTGGGTTTCTTGCGACGCACGGAGTGTTCTCAAGCAGCTTCCATATTAGATGAGACTACACCAAGTGTAGCAAGTCGTGACAGTGATACAGAGTCCCTCAACTCCATGAATCAACTGCATTTAAATTTTTCGAATGCTTCATTAGGTGGTAATTCGGAACATAGCCTTGTGCCTGGGGCTGCTAACTCAAATGATCAGGAGCTTCACGATGCTGTGTATGTTGTTGGTGCTTTGGATGAAGTTATTTCACTGCGAGGCATGAACTATCATCCAATAGATATTGAAAATTCTGTGCTGCGTTGCCATAAGAAAATTGCAGAGTGGTAAGTTTGGCATAATACATTTTCTAATGCTATTTAATATTAAAAATATCAACTAAACATATTTTTCGTTTTTAGCGCTGTTTTCACATGGACAAATTTATTGGTTGTGGTTGTAGAATTAGATGGTAATGAATCGGAAGCACTTGATTTGGTCCCCCTAGTCACAAACACTGTTTTGGAAGAGCATCAGCTTATTGTGGGTGTTGTTGTTGTTGTTGATCCAGGTAAATTTTATAGTATATCAAATTTTGACTATATTGATCGATTTTAAATGTTCTTTCAGGCGTAGTGCCCATTAACAGTCGTGGAGAGAAGCAACGCATGCATTTACGGGATGGCTTTTTGGCCGATCAGTTGGATCCCATTTACGTTGCATACAATATGTAAATAGTATTACAGCGTTGCATAATACGCAATTTAAATAATACATATGACGAAACCATTATTTATTTATCACCATACAAATATTTATCTTTTCTAATTATAAGGTAATAAGATTTGCATTATTTATACTTAACACCATTGACAAAATTAACCAAACTAAATTATTTACTGATTTCTTTTTCATCTTTGACTTACAACATAGCTGATACGGTTATCGTCGATATCTGTATCCATTTCTGCCCAAAAATATATTTATACTCAAAGCCACTTCATATTAAAAAGTGTAAAAGAAAACCATAACTTTAGATGTAAAACGCAATAAAACATTTATAAAAAATATGTACACATATACTTGATGACTAAATTCTTATGTAGGATTGTCTGATTTGTTGACTGTTTGCAATTCTGTTCCCTCAGAAATAGTATGCGAGCCACGATCATACCACCACCTTAGTATTATAGTGCGACGTCTACGTACTACAAGGAATATAAGCATAATCCAAAGCCCTTGAAGACCATTTATCATATCACAGAGTAACAAATAAACTAAAAGAAATTAATTGCATGTTATACATTTTAACTAAATTCTATGCATATATTAAACTTAAGCTTACCTTCATTTCCAGGCGAGTAAAATGTCACTATTTCAAATAGCCAAGCAAGTATTATTATAATGCCAAGTAATGCTACACATTTTGCGCTGTTAATGTATTTGAAAATGAAAATTAGCAGTTGTAAACATCATTATTATGTTTCTAGCAGTTTAACTTACTCTTTTTTGACATCATCGTATTTCTGCTGATCGAAATGTCGAATTGTAGAAACATTGTTTTCGTCCTCATTGGCGATCAAGTAGCCAACAGTTTTAATGCGTTGGAAGCCAAAAAATGATATGACCATTACCTAATAAACTAATACCATTTAGTAGAATTTTTAAGAATAAGAGAGTGAATTAAAAAGCGTTAACTTACAAGAAAGCTAAGACCCAACATGCTAGAAACTGGTGGGATAAAGTATCGCTGGGATTCCCGAATGGATTCGGTAAGTCCCTGTAAAAAATATGACGGCATGCCCGGCAGCCCCTTTTTTACGGTTAACGAGACTAGAATCGCTGGTCCAGAAACGGAAAACAAACAGTATGCGCCAAAATTCAATATTGTTTGACTCTTGTTGAATTGTATACAGAATGGTAGCTTGTACCATATATTGAAAAGCACATTGCAGCATATGCAAAAGTACCAGAAGAAAAAACTTAATAAAAAAAATTGTATAACGTATCCGATAAAGCCAATTGACGGTATTCCGTATATGTGCACCACCGAGTACACAAAATACCCACAGGCTAAGCACAGTGACATAAGTGCCAAAGACCATCCATGCAGATTACGCAATAGCCGCAATGTAAGGTGCAAATAACTAACCAAGAGCAGGCAAGGCATGCTTACGAGCATCAAAACCGCCACAATAATAATTTTAGCTTTGGATACCTCATCAACTTGTGTTATACATATAAACGCCATCATATGACCAGATTTATCTTGGTCCAAACAATAGTTTTCCTCTACTGTATAAGACTCGTTTCCGTTTTTATCAATGATTAACAATGATCCATCTTGCAATACAAAAAGCAGGTCTTCCGTATCATCATATTGAAATGAGCTAAAAAGAGTAACACTGCAATTAATATAAAGAGTTGCAAAGTTTTAAAGGTATGTTGAATATTTTTGTTTTTCAGGGATTAATTAAAGAAATTAAAGATTACGTGCAATTAAATCAAGATTCATGGCAGTTGAATCGCATAATTCATTTCACCACAAAAAAAATTTTTTTACCTATTTTGTCAGAGTTAAGAGAAAGCAAATAAGTTAAAATGCGGCTAAGCCGTCGTAGAAGTGATTGCCATCAAATGTCATTATAATATTGTTTTGTAATTTGTATATGTGAGGATGGTCCCTTTAAAATTATCTTGGTAGAGATTTAGCTCGGAAGCTATAACTATAACTTACCTATTACACGGATTGCCAACTTCATACGGCAATGTCGTAACTATTTCCAAATCCTCAATACAGTTATCAAATAGTACTGCATTTATAATAGTTGGTTCAAAGCTTATAACGGCGCTATCACACATGGAATCACTTTGGTTTTCCCGATAAAAGTCCAGATTCTCACCAAGAGGACAACATTTCCGCAATCTTGATGTCGATGATGGTATTGGCTGACTTCTCGATTTTTCACGCTGTGAGCAATCCGATGGCTGAGTTTGTTTTTGCATTAATATACCTGCAGGATAGTTAGTGGTCTCGGTTTTTTCAGCAAATCCCGATGATATTGTTGTATTAGGGTTTACATTGCTTGGCTCTTCGAACGCCAAGCTTGCGTTTTTGAATGTTTTGTCGTTTAAAACATTTGGGACATTTTCAGATTGTGTCAGTGATATTAGCATGCATAAACATGTAATTAAGTATATCTTTAAATTAATTTTTCTGATGTTTTTTAAAAAGTATATTCCCATGGTATTTTTTTTAACTGAAATGAGGTTAACATCACTAAAAATTGAGTAAGAACCGCATTTTAAACATGTTTCACACATTTATGTTCAATATTTCCCAAATAACTAAAACCAAACTAAATCTTAAAACATTCGTATTGATGGTATTTTCTGAACTTATCAACTATATAAACTACAAAAAACCGTTAATTATGGTACCAAAATTAATAAATAATACAAATTGTGTGCCCTGTCGACTCCAATCATCCAGTCTACAAAATGATGACGTCATGAGAATGAGTGTGTGTTGTTTAACATTTCTTACGCGCGTTAATTATTGAATGTACATTACATTCATGCATACATACATATGTATGTATGTAGTATATGTGAGTATGTTTCGGTATAAAACGGTGACAAAACCTGACAAAAAATGCAATGATAAGCAGAGCAACACCTCGATAAAATGGAATGTGTGTTTAGTGTTGTAATTAAATACTTTAAAGGCAGCAAAACACAGCTGGTGCTGCCTTTCAATAATAACTATTATAACATACACTCAGGTACTTAAATGTACAGGTGTATGTAAATTAAACATAAATTTTTATCTGTAAATGTCTTATACTTTTTACTCACATGCACACAAGCAAAAATATATTTTTCTTATCGCCATGCGTATTCAGCAATTATGTGTAAAAAAATATACAGAACAAATAAATTGTCAACATAAGTGGACACTACATTACTTAGTATGCACTACTTAAAACTTATTTCTATATACATCCGACTTCCGCGCGCATTAAAATAATACTAGCAAAATTAACGTATGTGCATAAGCTCCCTAGACGCAGATTACTGATAAGATAACAAATATATTGATTGCAGGGTTACAAGACATAAAGTATAAATTTGTAAACCAATGTTTAAAGGATATTACAAATACAGGTAATTTTATAGATCCGAAAGACAACAATATTTTTATACAAAATAAAAACGGTGCCTGCTTAGTCAACTAGATTAAAAATTCAAAATTTCGTAGGGGACATATCGATAGCAAAGCCTTAAGCAACACTGCACATGACGCCCATGCAACCATGTACAATGTAGTATCTTAAACGACTACTAGGTGTCGCTTGCGACATTAGCAAATGAAAGACGCACTGTGATTGGCTGACTGTACGCTATTCGGGCAATAAGTGCAGAAGTAAAATGTAAGGTAAATGTAGCTCTAACTATTTGGTTATAAATAGTTAAATAATATTGAATCAAATAGTACATTGCGTTGAAAATGCGATGCCAAGTGTGATAGGTAAATGACAATACAAATAATTGTCAACCGTGTTAATTTATCATTACTGTAACAGTTTGCTGAAATTTTTTCGGGCTCATAAATGGCGGACAATGTGCGTTGGTTTCAGCTCCATAGACACAAACACATTTTCAATAACACACACAGTCACGAAGAATTGTGCGTGTGAAGTACTTCGCACTACGTTCAAAATTGAGAATGTATAATTTGCCAAACCCAGCGCAAATCATCCTTACCTGAATTGTTTGTGTGTGTGTGTGTGTTTGTGTTAATTTTGGCGCCATATATGCAATTAACAAAGATTTTGAGTATGCAAATTGTAAACAAAATAGCATTTCTAAAAGACTTCGTGATTTCTATCGATTTTTACCCAACACATACATTTTTATATGCATACATACATTCGCCATACTACTGTGTGAGCAAATGAAAGCGAGGAAGTGCTAGTTGAAGTTGCCATTAGAATGTTTTTGTTTAAAAAAAACTTTATTTTGTTTTAGATAATGTGCATACCTACAAAATCAAATAAAGAAACTTTATTGTATTAAACGCAAAACAGTTCGTTCAAACGCACGCTAACTAATTAAAACGCGTACATATAAAGGATTCAAGTAAAAAGTTAAGAACATAACGTACAAGCTGATCACAATAATATGAGTGGTCGTGGAAGCCGGAAACGTGGACGGCCTCCAAAGACGCCAAATGAGCGCTCAGCCGGCCGCTTTAATTATCATCTGCTTAAGAAGCCAAAATATTTAAGTGAAGGAAAATCCCAGCCAAGCACTCCATCAGCGTCTCGCTGCATTTCTCCGCAAAGCGATGAGTGCAGTCGAAGTAGTCACAACAATCGCAGCAGCCGAGGCAATGGCGCCAAAAGGGGACGCGGACGGAAATCAAATGTCCACGGTAACACTAGCAACAACAGCTACTCGGGCAGAAAAGGTAAATATTGTTCAAAATGTCTAAGAACTCTGTAATGTATTGAAAAATTAAGAATTTGCCCAAAATTAGGACTAGTTTATTTCGAATATATACAAAAAAATCAAATGTCGGTGAAGTTTAGGTATCTTAGCAGTCGTTTGACAACTGTCACAAAAAAAGTTAAGTTAAGTTGTTAACATAATACTCCTTCTGACAAGTAAAGTTATGTGCATTTGTTCGGGATTTTTGGGCTAGCTTAAGCAAACTGATTTTAATTGCAAGAAAGGGAAAGCGAAGGAAATATTGAATATTGAAAGTCTTTAAAAATAAGCGTTGTTGCTTGCAAAAAGCCATAAGAAGTAATATGACAAATTGTCGATTAAAGGGTAAATGTAGCGCATATCCAAACCACTGTGCAATATATTATAGATTTTTTTTTTAATTGCGACAGGTTTCGAGTCTGAGTATCATTATGGCTCAGATTTTGGTGATTCGGATGAGGAAAAGACCGATAATGAAGATGATATGCTACTTACGCCCAGCGACGAAGAGAGCTTGGATGCAGCCAACGAAAGCGAATCGGAGTTTTCAGTCTGCAGCTTCACACAAAATGGGGTTGGTCGACCTCCGAGACCACCTAGCCCGGATCCTGTTTGGCTGCAAGATGGTCGAGAATATTCGGCTCTTGAGTTGCCCGATTCTTCCGAAGACCTTTTTGTGGGTAATTTGCATGTTTTGCGCGCTTTAAGTATTTATGAAGTATTAAGACGCTTTCGCCACTTGGTGCGACTTTCACCGTTCCGATTTGAGGATTTTTGTGCTGCCCTCGTCTGTGAGGAGCAAAGTGCACTGCTCACTGATATACACATTATGCTTTTAAAGGCAATACTCCGTGAGGAGGATGTACAGGGAACACACTTTGGACCGCTCGACCAAAAGGACACGGTCAATATCAGTTTATACCTCATAGATGCAATAACATGGCCAGAGGTCTTGCGCAGCTATGTGGAAAGTGACAGGGAATTTGATCGTAATGTTTATAAAATACTTAACACTGGAGAGTATCCCTATACAGGCGTGGAACACCGTCTAGTAGTGCTCCAATTTTTGGGCGATCAGTTTCTTACTGCCAACGCGGTGCGTGACGTGATGGTGCAGGAAGGTCCAATTCACTACGATGATCATTGTCGCATCTGTCATCGTCTTGGCGATTTGTTGTGTTGTGAAACGTGCCCTGCTGTCTATCACTTAGAGTGTGTTGATCCACCCATGAACGATGTACCCACTGAGGACTGGCAGTGTAGTCTGTGTCGTTCTCACAAGATTACTGGTGTTATGGATTGCATTTTGGCTCAGGAGAAACAGGGTGTTCTTATTCGCCATGATTGTTTGGGAGTTGATCGACATGGGCGAAAGTACTGGTTTATTGCAAGGCGTATATTTGTTGAGGATCAAATTGATGGTAGCTGTTGGTACTATAGCACAACAGCAAAATTTGGACTACTTCTTAAAAGAATGGATGCTGCTGAGCTAGAGGCCCGGCTTTATGCACAGTTAGTTGATCGTCAGGAAGAAATAGAACGTCAAATGAATCTAACCGAGTCGATCACTAACGAGCTTAAACACAACAAACGCACCATATTAGACCTAGAGCAAGAGGCTACCCAAGAATTACTCGATAGGGAAACGGTAGATGTTTCAGCCGAGGAAAGCGACGATCTTGCAGTAAAAAAATCAGAGGACAATAATAAAATGGTAACGCGCCAGAAAACTAATCAGTTAAATAATGGTACCCTTTACTTTAAACTGGGTATGGAGCAGGGTTTTAAGAACTATGTTAACCAGTATGCCACTAATCCAATTGCGCTTAACAAGCCGCAGCGCAACGAGGAACGTGATAAACGACGTCATCTCTCTCACAAGTTTTCACTGACCACGGCCTCTGATTTTAAGTGGATCGGCATAACAATGGGTTCATGCGATAACACTATAACAACTCTCCGTCAGACTCTGCTTAATTTTGAATCGAACATAGCGGCACCTTTTATGAACGTTAACTGGTTGAGCAACAAGAAAATGTGGAATAGTGCAGTAATGAATGCAAAACGAGCTACAGACTTTGCTGCTGTTATGTTGCTGTTTCAAGCATCCCTTAAGAGCGTCGTGTTCGCAAACGTGTGGCATGAACAGCTTGGGCACACTCATTTACAACGCATCACAAGCGCAGAGCGCGAAGAGCGCAAAAAACAAGAGAAACGCGAAAAGCGGGAACGCGAAGACGAGGAGGAGCGCAACCGCCTCGCATTTAATTATATTAAATATTCGTTGGGCTTGAAGCACCAGGTATGGAAGCAAAAAGGCGAAGAATATCGTGTGCATGGCCAATGGGGATGGCTGTGGTTATCTAACAGTCGACGTTGCGGAGTACGTGTGAGAAGAACTCGTGCCCAACCGCTTACACACAGTCGGATCTTTGTGCACTACACCATGGGCGAGGAAAAAACGGTAAACGAATGCATATTAGTTGATCCGCGAACGGAACGGTTTATACAGCAGTGTACGTCAATCCATGCAACGGGTCAAGTATGCCATTATTTACCTGAACATTACACGCATATTAAAATAGTTAAGGATGTCGCCAAGCAAGTTAATGGTCAAATAGATGTAAGCAAGGCTTTAAATGCACCTGGACGCATTTATTTCCCAAAGGTTGCACGCAAGTGTCGATTAGATGACCTGCTAGAGCGACGACTCAAATTGGCAGAAGTCGAGCAGCAAATTGCCATAAAGTCAGAAGTTGACGGAGATGTTAAACTTAATCCAATAACATCAAGTAGTGGACTTGTAAACAGCAAGCAATCGTATTTGGAAAAGCGATTGCTTCGCCTTACTGAAGCCTCTGGAAAATCTGTTTCAACTAGCGTTAATTTAGATCTCGTCAACTCTTTAGCTAAACAAATACAATCAGTACGAACGCAATTTAGTCAACTAAATCGCTATGCAAAAACCTTCCGCTGCTACACAAAGGAATGTAATACGAATTCAAACGCTGTATCACAGATTACGCAAAACACTTGCTATTCCCCTCTTTGCTTGCAAAAGGCACGTGCTAAAAAGGAGCTGCTTTTGCTGTTACGCAAAGCGCACACTGCTGGAAATGGGTCGAAGGAAACTGTAGCTGCAATATTGGGCGCAGTGAAAAAGCCGTCCATTCTCGAACAAAAATTAACAGAAGGCAAAAAGGAGTGTATTCAGCTACCAATTGATGAGTGTGAAGATCACAAACCACTAGAAACAGAAGCGCCACTCGACTTACTTTACGACTGGGAGCAGGCGCGAGCGCATGCTGTTCTTTTTAGCGATGGTTTGCTTACGGATTGTCTGCAAATCCGATCCGAAAACAGCAAAGCCACAGTTAAGCTGGAAGACGGAAATTGTGCAAGAAACCTTAATCTTGATACAAATACACAAGACTCGGACAAAATGGACTACATTGAGAACATGGACGTGTGCAGCAATGTTGAAATTGAAAGCACTGAAGATTCATTGGCTGCGGCAGCAATTGCCGCTGGGTCAACAGCTAATGTTGATGATGTAGACGTGTTTGCGGGTGCGCGCCGCAAGCGTAGTGTTAAGCCAAAGAAGGCATATATTGGAACAAAAGATGTATTAGATCAAACTTTGGATAAGGATATACCCCTAAACAAACAAAATCGCCGTTTTCCTATCACTCAGCGTCCGATTAAGCGAGAGGATGTAACCAAATATGAACGGGAGTATTTTGAAAATGGCAACGAGCGGGTCTACTCTGCAACTTCAACGCGGGGACGTGTGTATCTTTTGCGCGATGTGGCCAAGCTTTATAATCAAACGCTTAAAGCTGAGGATAAGACAAAAGGTATAAAAAAAGCCGTGTATGCTCGTTATCCGCTGATATCGAATTTTTTAACGCACAAACAAAAGCGTTGTCTTTTGGTTTTGCCACGTTATGAGCTCCTAAAGCTAGCACGAATGGGTGGAAAGTCTCCAGCAAGCGGCTTTCATCATGCAGCAAAAACTAACTCCATTTGGCAGTATCAGTGCTCTCGACCGCTGTTTCGTACTTGCTGGTCATATCGTACATCAAATGCGACAACTTTGTCAAGTATAGCTCTGCAGCTAAGAATATTATGGTCGTGCTTACGTTGGGACGATATGATTGCAAAGCCACCATCCACTGATGGCAAACATCAGGTAACAACAGAGAATGAAATAGTAACATTGGAATTGCTAAAGTTACGCCACGCCGGTCGATATGGCGAGAAGACAAGCTACCTTCGTCGCAGGGTTGTTATACCATTGGAGATGCCAAAAACCATTAGAGGTGAGAATCCTTGACATAATTTATTTAAATGTATTTAATTTGTAATACCTAAATTTACAGAAGTAACATCAATTCGTTCGGGTCTACGAAAGCGAAAGCGTGCGGAATCACCACAACCAACAGAGCCTCAGATAAGTGAAGAATGGGTGGATGAGGATAAACTTGAGCTGTGGGAAATTAAATTTATTGGCGAGAAACAGGAAAAGGCACGCCTTGCTACTGTGACACGCTCTGTGGCATCGCGACAGCTTGAAACGAGCAATGGATCCGGCTCTAACGTATCCGCTATAGGAAGTCCAGTTAGTGGACGTGTTTTGTTGGCGCCTAAACCAGGTGAAGACGGCAAGGACAAAGTGGAACAACAGTTAAAGCTGCAGCGGGCGGCCCATCAACAGCGTAAAGTTCTTGGTGTCAGCGAAGTAACGCGATCTTCGACACCTGGTAAATTATTTCAAACATATCATAAATTTTTATTATTAACAAGTGCCTTGCAGTTAAGGGACACGTAATTGGAAGTAGACGTGTTATTGTGAAAAATCCGGATGGTACAACACGCATTATTCAGCAAGCCGTTACACAAGTCGCTCGCACAACAACATCATCATCAGCAGGTTCCTCCGCGTCTGTAAATGCATCACAAGTCAATACAACATCAACAGCACCCGCACCAACGCCGCATAAAGTACAAATTATACGTGGACCGGATGGAAAGGTTAGCGTCCGTGGTCTTAATCCAGGCCAACAATTGGTGCAAATGCCAGATGGCAAGCTACATGTGTTAACAACAACAACAACGTCTAATGCAGCATCAACGAGTAAGTTGCTAAATTTAATATCTTAACCAGTTATTGTATTTTAACCTAATTACCCTTGTTATTTAGGCATCAAAGGAAAGTTGCCAATTAAAGCACTGGCAACATCTGCTACAGCAACTGCTACGGCATCCGTAAATTCAGCAACTCCTGTGATTAAACAAATTGCAGTAAAGCATGTCAACATCGGCAAGTCAGCAGGTGCTCAGGGAATCGGGTCGTCTTCGCGCGTTACTTTGCCTTTAGCACAAGTTAAAAATAAATTGCTAATTGCGCAGCAACAACAACAAACAACTCGAACAACCACAGCGTCACCTACTGTACAAAAGCTCGTGCCGAAAGTGATATCAGGCGCCTCACCAAATCAGCAGGTATTTGTACAGTCTGGTTCAAAATTGTTGGTGACACAAGGAGCTCAGGGCCAGAAAGTTATTATATCTGCATCGCCGAGTCTTCAACAGCAGCAACAAGGCTCTGCAACTATTCAGCAACAACAACTTGTTCATTCACAAACAATTCAACAACATATTCAACAGCAGGTACCACAGCAACAAATTGTTGTCAACCAACAACCTAGCACTCAGCCTACACAAAAAGTGATACAACAAATTGTCAACACCAGTAACGTGCAGCAACAAATTGTTGTTGGCGGTCAGCGTATTATCCTAAGTCCTGGTCAAACAATTGTTACGCAACGCAACGTCCCGCAAAGTCAAGCAATGCAAATGGTACAACAACAAATTCAAACACAGCAGCAACAGCAACAACAGCAGCATATCGTTCAGCCTCAGCAACAGTATGTGGTACAAGCCAATCAATCAGTTCAATCGACACCTACGGTGCAGGCTAAGGTGGTGAAGCAAATGGTGGTACAACAGCAACAACATCAAACAATTGAGGAGAAACCACAAAGCAGTACCACAGAAAACAATGATGCAACCACCCAACAAGTACTTGTGCCTAACTCTACTTTGGCACAACAGCTAGCGCAAGGCAAGCTACAAGTCGCGACTATAAATGGGCAACAAGTGATTGTCAAACCGTTGGGAAACAATCAGGCGCAAATAGTCGCTCATATAAAGCATCAAGGCGATGGCAACGCCCATATTGTGACGAATAGTGCAACGCCTGCATCATCCCATGTCAGTCCACAAAGCTCACCTTCAAAGCAACCGCAACAGCAATGTATTGTTCAACAAAATCCACAACAAGTCGTTATTCAACAGCAGCCAGTGCAATCACAACAACAGCAGCACATTGTGCAACAGGTGGTTCAGCAAACACAAGCACAGCAGCCTCTTAGCGTTGAAGAGAGCTTACTTCAAAATCAGCCCCCTGGCACAGTCATCAAATGTGTCACAGCACAAGTGTTGCAAACTGAGCATGGACCAAGAATCGTGCTGCAAGGCCTTGTTGGCAACGACTTTACGGCACAACAACTGCAGCTAGTACAGACGCAAGTTAAGCAGCAACTTATGAAAGGTAATAACGCAAAAACTCATAACCTTATTTAAAATCGAACTTATCTATTTATCTTTTGTTGACTCATTATTAGCTCAAGAATCCAATGGCAAGCTAGGCGTTTTGGGCCCTACAAAAATATATCTAGCTGTGCAGCCAGAAACCGCGACACAATCATCCCAGCCTCCGCCCCTAACGCCCGTGCATCCAACGGCGACACATCAACAAGTGAGTAGTTTTTAATGCAAATTATACTGAGGTAAAAGCACTCGGAGTTCTTTAAATACTTATGACAGTAGGCTGCGCTATACCAATCGACATTTTGCTAAGACAATGTTGTTGCAATTAATATTTTAAAATATAATTTTAAGCCAATTTTAACAAGAAAACAAAAACATATTGCTATGATTTTTACTTGAATTCTAATTTATTTATTACACAAGTGTGGGCTAGTACTATTTTTTTCTATGTTGAATTTGACAAAAAAACAAATTACGTATAATTTTGTTTCATACATTTTGCGCCTTATGCAAACCTTGCACATTTTATGGCATGTATCATTGAGATTTAGTAAACTTCCAAAAATATATAAAAATTTTATTGACATTCAATAAATTGCGTTAAAAGGCTTATTTTGCAATATAACAATTTTCAACTAATTCTCAAACACACACAAACAAAACACACACGCAAATTCTGTAAGATTGCAACAAAAAAATTCGTATCAAATTATTTTAAGTATTTATTGAGTTTCTTTGGACTCGTAATTTTATTATGTTTAACAATATACATATATTAAATTTAATGTCATTTTATACTTTTCGTTATTAAGAGAAACAAAAAACATTCAATGATAGTTTAGCACATTGCATTTAAAATGAGTCTTACGTTTTACCTTATTAAATATTTAGCGAGCAATTAAACAGACTGTGACTATTTTTTAGTGACCAGGGCAAAAGTATTAGAGATGACGCTGAGTGCGTATAGAATTTTCTTGCCTAGCTTCATTTGACTTTTATTTATATATCTACTATCTATCTATGTTACTTTTAATTAATGTAAAGCGCTTTTTGCAATAAAAATATGTATGAAATTATACAAAATAACTATGACCAATACTTTTCTTTTCATACAAAAAACATTAAGTATACTCATAAATTTATGTTGACCTTCAGTTTTTACTTTGATAGAGACGCTTTAAAAAAAAAAATAATTAACAAAATTATAATTACAATTGTACAAATCTATATTTATAAAAAAAGTTTCATACACATTTTGTATTTAACATTTTCAAACAAATATTCTTTAAAACACCTTTGTATCAGGTAATATTCAAAAAACAAAAATAGCTAAGTAGAACGGAAAAATGTAAAAACAAAAAAATTGCAGCATAATTGTTAATTTGAGAGGTTAAAAGCAAAACCTCACTCCCATTTCTACGAAATATAAACACCGTGCTCCTTTCACCATCAGCCAGTCAAAGAACTCGAGCAGTTCAACGTACTCCATTCTATAAGCCCCTTGTATTCCTTAGTTGTTGTATCAATCATAAAACTATGTACATTGTGTTGAAACTTGTGTGTAAATTTTTGTTTCCGAGTTAGTTGGATGATTATTTGCAAATTGGCCTTTGTGTTGACAAAAAGCGCTCGCTTTCTTAATATGATATCCGTACATACGTTTACATCACTTCAAAAATCACATGTATAAATGTGTTTCTAAAATGATATCGTTGAAAGCACGATATGAATGAAATGTTTAACAAAGGACTTTAATCAGATATCAGTTGAATTCGAGTACCAAACAAGCAGACCAAAGGAGATTTGTTTACTTTACAATGGCCTATTAAAATTTGATTTTTAAAGAATTTTTAAGAAAACTAAATACACTACAATAATAAATAAAAATAATTAAATATGTACAAATATATTTAATATATATGTATACAAATACATATATATTGATATATATGTATGTTGCTGAAGAGATTAACCCAAACAAAGAGTTTAAGTTGGAGACACTGCTAGTCTTCTTATATCAAATGGCAATCTAAGCGATAAATCGATTCGTTTTAACTAGCCCCTCCGTCCCCTCGCAAGCGCATGCAAGCTAGTTTTCACATAAAAGCTGAACTTTAAAAAATATAAAAAAAAAAACACAAAGGCTTAACCATACTTGTAATCATCTCATCTAAATCGAAAAATTTTTACACTTGAAAAAAATGTAAGCAGTAATGTAACCGGAGTTGCATACATATACACACCTACGCCATAATCAACCAACCACACTCAACTCATACTCAAAGTACGAAAACGATGTTAAAACATTTTGCCGCAATTTTCATTTAAAATATTTTAAAGCAAACTTTACAAACAAATTGTTTTAAAGAACTAACTTTGTACCATTAAAAATAATTTCGAATCCTTTAAAACAAAATCCATGCTGCCACTACTTATAAAAATCAAACGTAATAAACGCATTGCCTAAAATCCGTGTCAACAACTACAACTCCCTAAAAACCACGTGTTAATCTCTTCGCCAAACAACTACTACAACAACATCTCAACTACAAACCATTAAAAAATCGTAAAAGGTTGCCTGGAATAAATACTACAACTGATCTCTGATTAAAGCCAGGTAGGTGCTCACAACTTCAATTGAAAATATATTATACCATTGTTAGTCAAAGATGTACATTTTATTTATTTATTTTTAATGTAATGTGTAATGTCGCTTCCAAAAAACAACTAGGTTGGTGGAATTTCTATCGTTTATGTCGTAAGCACAAATAAGGTTGTACAAGGCACTGGTGGCAATGAAGCTCAACCTGAAAAAGACGATGATGAAATTATTGTTGTTTGCAGTCCTCCCAGCAAAAAGAAAGAGGCAGTAAATTCTTCCGCTCAAGAAACAGCAACTTCTGTTAAAACTAACTCCAAACAGGGTGTTCAATACAAGAGCGACTCTACAAATTATGTTGCATACAACGATGAAATTAATTTTAAGTACGAAAAAGACAAGCGGGACGTGCAAAATCAAAAAATACCTGTATTTAACGTTAAAGCTCATCATGTGTTTGAATCATCTAAATCCAACAATCAATATATATTACAGACCAACGACAACACCAGCAACATTAATAACGAACACAACACCACCGCGTCTACAGCTAATAATGAAGAGTCTGCCCAAAATACCAGTTGCTCCACGACAAACAGCACAAATGCCACAGGCACCGGAAGCATCGGCGTTGACATCGAGCCAAGTAGTCTTACCCAAGCTAATAAGGATAATAGCACCACAAATAACAACAACTACAACCCGGTAGACAACGTGGAATTTGCTGTATTATCGACAGATATTTGTGCCACAGCGTTGGTTCAAGGCGTCCAAAATGAGCACACAGACGATTTTGTATTGACAAGCGGTTATATACAAGAAAGTAGGCAAAAACTCTAATAAATGTACTTTTCTTTTCTTAACGTCGAAAAAATACTTTTACAGCTATTACAAATGCACTCAAACAAGGTAATTTGAGTCCTGAACTTGAAGAAAAATTGGTAAACATGCGCACAAAGCAGGAGCAGGAAAATTCTAAAAACTTGGGCGAATGGGTCCCTTCATCCAACAGCTCGAACTCTATTGTCGAAGGCGCTGGAACCTCTAATCGCCGACGCACTGCATCACGCAATAACAACATAAATACCGACGATGAAGAATGGAAAATGCGTTCTCCGTCAAGGCGTCATCAGAACATAGCCACTCTTAGCCACAACAATAGCACACTTAAGAGCAATCGCAAGTCCCTGCCTCTTGAAGATACAGTCAATCTAACAGAACAAAGGAAAACGCTATTAGAGCGCCATAAGGACTTACTCAAAAAAAGCATCCTACGCAAACGCTCTTTACTGGAGCGCAACTTACAAAATGAAATCCGGGAAGAAGTAGAGGTTAAGGTGAAGCGTCATGTGCGCGCCATTAGCATCACTGCGCAGGATAGGGCAACTGAGAATGAGAGTACGACAGCGCTTACGGAACGTCTATCGGATCAAATTGTGGGCCACAAGCGGTGTGTAAATACAACTTTTAATAAGCATGGATTATACAAATCTGCCTATTTACAGTCAATCAAAACCAGCAATAACAAGAAGCGTTGGAACAAAAACCACATCCCTGCATAGCAGGAAAAGCGTTGGTCGGCCAAAAAAAATGGCTAGGTCCAATGATAAAGTTTATTGCATATGTCGTAAACCGTACGATGAAACTAAGTAAGAAAACACACTATTAACACATTACTCTTTATAAGCATGCTTTGACTTGTATATTCCTCTCGCAGGTTCTATGTCGGCTGTGACATGTGTAGCAATTGGTTCCACGGAGAATGTATTAACATTACTGAAGAGGCATCCAAAAAACTAACAGAATTTATTTGCACCGACTGTCAAAAAGCTCGTGAAACTCAACAGCTTTATTGCAGCTGTCGTCAACCTTACGATGAGTCGCAGTTTTATATTTGCTGTGATAAGTGCCAGGACTGGTTTCATGGTCGTTGTGTTGGTATCGTTCAGAGTGAGGCTGAGTATATTGATGAGTACGTTTGCCCAGAGTGCCAGCGAAATTCGGATGCAAATACCGCTAATATGAAAGATCTAGCTGAAAACGAAATATTTGAACTGAAAAGTTTAATTAAGCAAATACAGGTAAATAATATATAGAGCTTTATGCAAAATTCGTTGTTTCTTACTTTAAAGAGATATTTTAATTTTAGAGTCATAAGAGTGCCTGGCCATTTATGGAACCGGTTGATCCGGAAGAGGCACCCGACTATTACAAAGTGATTAAAGAGCCTATGGGTACGTAAGCTGAATTTTTAATACGTCATTTTACTCTTATGCAAATATTTCCTGCCCTCAGATCTCAAGCAGATGGAGGGCAAACTCGAATCAAACACCTACACCAAGCTCGCCGAGTTCATTGGTGATATGACAAAAATATTTGATAACTGCCGTTATTATAATCCAAAGGAATCCTCATTTTATAAGTGCGCCGAAGCACTTGAGTCGTTTTTTGTTCAAAAAATCAAGAGCTTTCGAGAAAATGTTGTTGGTCAAAGCAATTGAAACACATGTGATCGGACCTTTAATTTTTGGAACAATTGGAATGGATTAATCAGATTAGGCTGGGTGAACAGAAACAGAAAACATTATATATAAACTTTGACCTAGGTAAAATAAGCTAAAATAATATCCAAATATTCGTAGATGCTTAGAGTATAGCAGCCGTAATATTCTACCATCTCTATAAATGTTTATAGATGTGTGTACTTGTACGTATGTGTATATACATCATTCATGTAGATTTCTATATACATTTAAACACATATTATATATATTTTAAAATGCAAAAAAAAACAGAACTAATATTTTAAGTAGATATATTCTTTTACCATATATAACAGAACGTGGATTAAGTAATCGATTTCAACAGTTGTAAGCCAAGTCATAAATCATCTGTATATTACAATGTAAGTAATATACCATGTACAGTCGAAAAAAGAATGTAAATAAACACCCGCAAAAAGTTGTTTTGATACATATGTATGTTCAATGATGTCAAGCATATTAAAATAATATTTTTAGATTTAGGTATATATTTTTGCTTAAAACACCTATAAATTAAATTCTCTCACGTCAATGTTTTCAAATTTGTATTTGACAGTGCATTGCATTAAAGTATATCAGACAGTTATTTAGCGGTGTTTTAGTTTTGTTAAATTTTAGGCAATACAAGTCATTAAAAGTTGAATCGGTCAATTTATATAAGTCGATGTATGGCGCAAATGTTAATGCAATAACTGTTCGCATCTTATTAGTTAAAAGCTATGTATCTGGTTTTTCATGCAGCCATGGACGAAATATGGGCAATGTCGATGGATAATGTGTGTCTGGCTTTAGTACTGATTCAGGCCACGTGTTTGAAACATCATTGGCATTATTGCGAAATGGGTATGTAGCTAAAACAATTGGAAGCTGCAACTTGATCTCCTTTTCCATTGACTTCGGTTCGATGACAAAGAAAACATCATAGGTTATTTTAATCAAATGACAGCCTTGTAAATTTGTTGGCGGTAATGGTGGCACATAAAGACTGTCATTGTGCCACTCGTCGTTTCCACCAGGACGTATTTTACCACGTATCAAGACAGCCAAAGCCCGTTTTTCCGATTGAACCGTCTTTCCGCGAGCTAGGTACTCAATAGTCTGAAAGGTTATTAAAACATAGTTTGTATAAGCATTTGCAGTTGTAAGCCAATTATTACCTCAGTCAGCGAGGCTTTGGTACGCTTGATGGTAACGTTGCTGGCATTGGTTATAAATGCTGTTACTAGTATATTCTCACCGGGCACATAGCCGCCACGATCCAATATGACTCTACACTTGATTTGGCCTCCTCCTACACAGGCAACAACGCCTAGTTTGTGTTCAACCTCGCAGGTAAACGGTTGCTGTTATAAAACCAAATATGATTATCAAATATGTTCCGTTTCATCCATATTAAAGTGTAACTACCGATAAAATTGGTTTCTCCAGATTTAAATCGATTGGATTCATAACAATAAAGACTTGATGATTTTTATGGGTTAAGCCTTTGGGTTCCCGCAATGCTGCTGTACAAAAATACTGTATCCAACCAAAGCTGCCAAGAAATGTGGACGGCAGACCAACAGGAAGTCCCAATTTAAAGGGAAAGCTATGTATGCCCGGCGACAATATGGCTGGTCCTTGATCGACGTCGCCGAGCAACCGCATACGAAAATCTATATAATTCTCCTTATCGTAGGTACGGTCTTGTCGACCCCCAGCTCGTACAACACCCTCCCCAACCACATGGAAATGTAGACCCAAAGCAGGAGTTTCATCCTGCAGCTCGATTAACACGCGGCCAGAGAGAAATTGGCCCGGAAAATACAGGAGTGAGGTGTTGTCAAATATAATAAGAAATTTAAGTAATTTTCTCGGCATATTTTCTGC
This sequence comes from Scaptomyza caliginosa, assembly GCA_035044725.1. NCBI lineage: Eukaryota > Metazoa > Arthropoda > Insecta > Diptera > Drosophilidae > Scaptomyza > Scaptomyza caliginosa. Next base: position 1,207,193 of record JAWNNR010000099.1, on the reverse strand, counting down.
CGTGATTCTTTTGTTGAAAACCTTGGAAAACCTGTTGGAAAATTTGATAAAATGTTTTTTTTTTGTATTAAGCAAATAAAAAAATTTCTGAAATTTCCTTTTTTTACCCAAGTACTTTATGAAAATACTTGGTACTTATGAATAAATAACTAACTGAAAAATAGAGTTTTTTGTCTCAATTTTAAAATTTATAGAGTTTAGGTTACCGCAATAAGAAACTTATTAGACAGTGATGTTGTCATTGAAATTAAATAATGCCCAAGTCACTTTATTTGAGTTTTTCACATTTTAATGGCGCTGCAATATGTAGCATATAAGCCCCACACATACATATGTACATATATGTTCGTCAAATCTGTTAAATGCTTAACAAACGTGGGTGCAAAAGCAAATACATATGCAGTACATTTGTATAAATATACACCTATTGGCGTTTTGTTTGAATACCAAATTGTTTGTTACTTTTGGGCCTTAGTGTTTTCTAGTTTTTTTCTTCTATTTATAGTTTTTTTTTTAATCACTCAAATATAATAACTGCGCTATTGGTTTGTACCCACTGCGGCGACTGAACAAAGCGCGCTGGCGTTTGTTTAACAACTAAAGTTGTTGCGTTTCTCAGCCAAGTTTGTATGGGTTTAAAAAGTAACTAAAGTTACTAGAGGTGTGCTAGAGGCGTGCTTTTATACGACTAAGGCTTTGATACGGATGGCAAAACCAAAGTAAATAAAATTCAGAAAGTGTTGATAACAAATAAATACTTTACAAATATTCTAGGCATAACAAAAAGTCAACAATAAAAAATTTTTCCAATTGAAAAAAAAAATTAACATAAAACATTACTTTTGCAAAGATTCTTGTGTCGTGCTTCAATCGTGACAGCAATATCACTCACCATTATGCGTCACAATGGCTTATGTATGCACGTAGGCATGAACTTACACATACAAACATATATACATAGTTTGGTAGCTTTAAAGCCGAGTCAAAATACAGGTTTGTTGCGCGATTTGATCATTGAGAGAGAAAGAGAAAAAGGTGAAAAAATTGTTTTGCAGCAAGGCTAGGCAGTAGTCTCAGTGTGGTAAACTATAGCACCGGCAATTTGGGAAGCTTAGTTATCCTATAAAAATAAGGTGCACCTAAAATTTTATTAGATTGCCAATCTTAAAGATATTCAGTCGAGATTTACGATTTAGTTAAAAAAAAATGGGACCACTTTGCTAAAACGGAAAAATGTTCCAAGCCCCAAAGATTTTTAATGGAATTAAAACAAATTATTTTTTAAAAAGTATCAAGATAATAGGAGCAGTTCTATTTCATAAACTTTCGACAAATTATAAAAGCATAAGCAACGCATTTGGCTTGATAAAATGTTACTGTGAATGTAAATTGTGGAAAATCCTCTGTTAACAGCTTGAAACAAGAAAAATTGATATACTTTAACAATACTCAACTTCAACTGTGCAGCTAAATCGAAGAGACATAGAGAGAGAGTTAATGCAAAAATATTTGGGGTAGCATTTTTGAATTGGTCAAGTATGTTTGTACGGGTCTCACAAGTGGCTAAGCTAGTCGACTCTCTGTTTATCGAGGCACATTACTTTTAGTCAAAAAAATTTGAGTAAGAGTAATGCGTCGTTGACTCGTGGCTCGTACGGTCCCATCAGCGGGAGCGCGTTCTCTTTTCAATTTCAACTTGAGATTTTAGACTTTTGAGCTTTTTGGGTTTATTTTTACTTTTTATTGTTAGCTGCTTTAATTGTAAAAACGACGCCTAAAGAGTTGGTTGGCTAAGCGGCGAGCTAGCAGCAGGTGTATATACGGGAAAGTTACAGCGCACAGTTTGATGTATGTGGTAATACTCCACTTTGTAAATTAATAAACAAACATGCTACAACAAGTATAATGTGCCTAAAAAGTTTTACACACTGCATTAACTACATGTTTTAAGAATATAACAATATCTCTAGCACTAAATAGAAAGTTAAAGGTTAAACAAGTGTGTGTCGTATCTTTGTGTAAACTTATGCTAAACGACTAAAACGTCCATTCTAAAGTGCTTTTTAGTTTTTGTTGCAATTTTTTAAAAGTTTTTTTTTTTAAATGGTAAACATAAACAAGCAAAGTTTTTGAGATAGCTCAACCTAAAGCCACGTACAAGTATATTATTCAGTTAGACTTTCTAATGCTGTCCACCTAAAATATCCCATCAATTAAACATAATTAACTATGATTATAAGCAGTCAGAAAAAATTTGTTGTTGTTAAACTCATCTTTGCTATCTAACAAACATTTACGATGCTTAAGTAAAAGTGCTCGTTGGTAGGAGACTGCCACGATTTGTATTGGGCATGTGGTAAAACGGTTTGGTCATATAGTACGACCATTTTAAATGTCAAACAAACTTCAATATAGGTGTGGTAAACCTGCTAGTTTCTTACCAACAAGTCGTCCGCCAAAATGTCATGTTGTCTAGGAATTGTAATTCTGTTCAGGTCTTACCTAAACCGATTGCCAGTTTGTATTAATGTAAATATTTCAACAGCCTGCACTCACCATAAAGAAAGGAGGTACATGTAATTTATAAATAATATCTCCTCAGAATGAATAAAATTATAAAATTATTTTTATGTGTTGGGGTGTTAATATGCTCAATACCGGTTCTCAAAATTTGATGTACAAAAGAAGCCAAATGATTTTACCCTTTTGAACTCAGCCTTGTTTGCAGCGGGTTAAATATCCTACACGTCAATGATTTAAATCCGATATTTAAGTTGACGTCATTTGATACATCTGCATTTGTAAGCCAGGGACTAAGGCCGTAAACAAAACTAAACGTAAGCGTTTGAGAATTGAAATTGGTCACCACAGTTACAACCAAAACCATCATCGGGAGAACAACAGATGTTTTCGATGTTGTTATTCTGTTGTATTTTAAAAGGGAGATTAAATGAAAATTCATTCAAGGGACGATGATGAATGAAGTAGATGTTTCACAAAAAAATTGTTTTAATTAACTTATCGTTTTTCGTTTTGCAGGGTCGGCAAAATGCTGGAGCAAGACACTCATTTTTCAAAAAAAAATTCTATTGCATTTGTTAATCCTACATCCATTTCCATATTGCCAAATAATTTAAAGCCCTTTAAAAATGTATGCCAAAACAGGGACATCAATGTAGATTACGATTCGGGCAGTTTCACAAAAACCGCATTCGATTCTGTTTCAATCACGATAAACGGAGAGAAATATTGGATCTCTGGAATTAATTTAAGCACAACATGTACAGATCTGATTTGCGCACTTCTTCATAACCATGATCTCGACGGAACTACAAAAACATCCAGTCAAATAAAAAATCAGATTTCACTTAGAACAAATACCAAAGAAAGTGAACAAACTTTTTATAGCGAACGTTTGCTTAAATCACATCAATATGCCATTGTCAAACAATTGCCGGACTGTCGTTTTGAGGAATATTTGGATGGTAGCACTCGAGTATTGGATGTTATACCGGCGAACAAGCAAGTCCGTTAAATGAATCTGCTCCTGGTCGGCCTGACATAATTGTAATTTTTGTACTTGCCTTTATTATAGTGTTACCTCCAACTGAGAAACCTGGTTAAGTCGACATCTAATAGCGCAACACCACAAATAATTGATCATCAAAAGCGTATGTTTTCGATGCTGTCAATTTCAACAGATAACGATAGTGGCATGGGCAGTCCAGTTGGCAGCAATCGAAGTGAACGATACCGGAGACGAACAAGTAAACAAAGAAATGGGTCTACAGTAGTTCCAAATCAAAACAGACAGATAAAACTTGGCAATTCTGCAATTCGCTCTAATGAGCATCTTATGCACCTTATTTTGGAGCAAGATGCAACCATAAATAGACAAATTTATTTATTAAAGTAAGTATTCCCTCCATGTCTTTTGTCTACATTCGTTAAAAAAATCATTTTTTAATTTACTCAACAACATCAGCGAAAAGGAGCAACAAATCTTTACGTTTGAAAATGTGAAACACCGAATACAACGAAAGCTGGGGAACAATTATTTGCTCGAGTCATACATAAATGCACCCGATAAGCCAAAACAAAACAATATTTATAAACAAGATTTGAAAAATCAATGGGAAAGGCAACAACAGTCACACAAAGATTTGCCTCAAGCTACAAACATAAGAGAGTTGTGCACATTCAATCAACCGAGTGGTGTGGAAATTTATTGGCTTGAAAAGATTCTCGCTATAAATAAAGAACTTCATCGTGAAGAGGAGCAGCTTCTGCGCCTGCATGCGAAAATACGCAGGCACCAGATGAGATTTGCTTACCACAGAAAGGACGAGGTATTGCAACAAATAGATAGATTGGATGCCATGCTAGCAAGCCAGGTAGAAGACATCTATAGGGCAGAACGTCAACTGTTCACAGCCAATGAACAGCTAAAAGCCAAATTAAGCGTGTTAGAGTTTCTGGGACTTGAACTTGAAATACTGCCGTTCGACAACCAAGTAATTAAAAAACGAACGGCGGAATGTCAAACGGTACCAAAAGCAATTTTAAGCTCAGAAACATTTAAAGATATCGCTAAGCCGAAAGTCGATAATAATAAACTGCCCGCAGGTCATCAACATTACATTATGAGCTTATTACCGCAAAATTTGTTTGAAAAAAATTCGAAAGCTCCTAATCAAAAGGATGATTGCTATTCAAATTCTGAGGCTGGTGACCAATGGAATAGTGCTTCTGATATAGAATGCTTTGACACATTGGTTTAATCTAAGCAATTATGCAGCATTTACAAAGAAATTGATTCTCAACATTGTTTACCAAAATGTTTTATAAACCAAACAAATATATATTTTTTACTTTAAAAAATAAGTTTCAAAATACGACTATGCCTAGTTTAAAAGCTTGTTTTTGCCTTTATTCGCCATCGCTTGACGAGTCCCAATTGTGCGGCCGGTTTATCAGCTTAGACACTTTCTCAGCCCTGGCGTTTAAAACGGCTGGGGGCTCTGTAGGCGTTGACAGCACAGCAGCTGCAATAAGACTCGATGTATTTGGTTCATCCAGTTCTGGTTCGTGCTCATTAAGCAGACCGTGATCAGCCTCACGGCGTTTGGTTAGCACGAATGCTGCACTGTAAAAGAAAAGAATAGGCAGCACAGCTACAACTCCGACGCTTGCGAGGAATATCGTCATTTTCACTTCCCGTTGGCAGCATTTAAATTCCTTTGACCAACGTACACGTGTGCTATTCATCTGAGTTTGGATATAGGGAGTTAGATAGAGGTGTTATATAACGACTTAACCAATCATACCGCGTCCTGCATATCAAAGCACATAAGCCCATTATTTTTTTGATCCAGTTCCTTATAAAATTCATTGGTGGCCGTATAGTCGAAAACGCAGCTGGCGCACTCGTTGCCTTTATGAACATTCAAGCAATCTGACAGCTTCATATACAGTTCAGTGAAATTGTTGTAGTTGTTGTTCTTAAAGCACTCTAAACGATCAGAAGAATATGTGCATTAATACAAATGTGAATCACATTAGGGTTTTTTATAGACTCACCCTTGCAATAAGCTCGCTCCCATAACCCCTTTAGCACATTGTGTGTCGTTAGAACAATATTAAGGCGATCAGAGTCCTTATACATTTTTGAACAGTTTTCTACTTTCATTAGGTTGCTGTACCCGGTTATCATATTGTCAAACAATAACTTGCAGCCACCGCATAAGTGATCGTTTTGAGGTGGAACAGGGATAGCGTGAACTGTGTTGCATTGAACAAACTTACTTTGTGTATCCGCAAGCTCTCTTAACAAAGTATGACAGTTAGTTGACCAAGTCGAATGCGTTTTGCAGCTTAAAATAATTAACAAAACTAAGACCCTCATTATAAGACAGCTGCGCCGGTTCGTTGCTAAGAAGGGCGGCACCGGTCTTTGTAACTGTTACGACTATTTATTGAGCACTATGCAGCTAAAAATACTTTTTTTATTGAAAAATGTATCCACAATGCACATCAAAACAAAACACACTCTCAACATATATAAGCCTACCCACACATATATACAAAATACGTGTGAACTAGTTCTATTACTTTGAGTCTGTAATTTAAAGGTTTTTTAGAACGATAAGTTTAAATACCAGAATTATTTTTGGCGGATAAACTGGATGCTACAAATTATATTGGGACCATTATTTCTGAGCGTACGATATGGTGTAAATGTAATCTTTTAATCACATTTTTAGCCTTATGTAAAACAATTATCTGCCAAAAATTTTGCATAAAAACAATAAATTCTCGACAATTGTGCTTTATTAATCTATTGACTGTCAAAAAAATTATAATGTGCAGTTGTTGAAAAATTGTTGAGTGATTCCGTCCAATGGAGTAAGTTCCGAAAATCATTCGTTGCTATCTTGACGTGCATCTCAAGCAGTAAAAATATAAATGTATACTGTCAAAACAAAATATAAAATTCAACTGGTCACTCTGAAGTTAACAGAGCATTTTTGAGTTTGACATTTTTTATATTAGATTCTCTCTGTTCCGCATTGTCTCTTTACAAGTATTTAATTGTTAATATATGCATATAAATGATTACCTTTGTTCTGTTAAAACAATATTTATTAATTCTTCTTACAGGTTTGCATTTTTCTGATATCCGAAAGGTGATTTCTCTCATTCTATCGGAATTTCTTAAATTGTTTGTACTCGTTGATTTTTATTTTGTATGAGCTTGCGTACAAACAGTTAGTTGTGAACGAATCGTCGGCGCGTGCTAACACGGGACGTTATATTGATGCGAAATGTGTCTTTGTTAATACGAAATTTGCAACCTGGCCGCGACAGACGTGTATTTTGCATGCACGCAGGCATAATAAGCTCGAAAATCAAGTGAGAAACCAATTGATCAATTAATTTAATAAAATGTACCTCCTGCTTGAAGGTACACACATCCGTATTTACAAAGTTGGACAGCATACATATATATCTACTTTGCAAAAATATTCGACCAGACGGCGCACCTACATACATGTATTTACATGTATGTACATATATCGCTTTTCTACGGCTACAAAAGAATGAATTGCAAACGAAGAAATGTCTAATTAAAATTTTAGGCCAATAAGATGAATCTATCACAATTCGGTCATACATAAGTGTTTTTTTTCTTTTATATCAAATGTAATGTAAAATTATATATGTGATTTTATGTGCATAACTGTTTTTGGTGTGCAGTGGCACAAAATTTCGCGCAATCGTCTGAATTTTTAAGAAAAAAAAAACAAAAAGCAGTGTCGCAAAAAAATAATGCAATTTAAATATGTATGCCAATGTAAAAGCAAAACAAGCAAAAGCCAAAGACCTTACGCGAATGTGAACGCCACTCCTTTTGCGCAGAAAAGACAAAATAATTTCATATGCATGTAAATTGGTAACGTCGTCTGTGCGAGGATAGATAAGTGCGAGCGAGAGCTGCTGCGCCGGAGTTCAACTTCTCGAAATGCTGTGTACATATACATACACACACATAAACAAGAAAATGTGTTTGTGTTTTACAATGTATATTGCGGCAAATAGAAACTACTAGCTATAACTTGTAATATTGGTGCACGAGAATAGAACGAATATAAGTTAAGGAAGTGTAAAGAAAAAATGATTTCAAAGCAAGCGCATCATAGCATCATTTTAGATGCCGGTTCGGAATTTATGTCTGTTTACGCTGCACAACATTGTTTTATACACTAAAAGGCAGGTACGAGGAGAAATATGTATTACGTCAAGCGGCAAAGCAAGCACCCAATATAGTTTTCTGATCAAACAGCTGCTCAACGCTTGCTTAAAAAACCTGGCCAAATTATATTAACAGTTAGTTACTTTGTTTTTTAGTTTTTGCATTGCTACTGTCGAAAGCTTTATGCTAACACGCAAACTGGTTTTTTATTTTGCCCTGCTCACTTTTGCTCACTAAAATCAAACAAACAAACAAGCAGCAAATGGCTTGTGTAAGTACAAAAACCCGTTGATGGGTTCACAGAGAGCGCGAGATGGAGAGAGGAGGAGAGAGCAAGCTGCCAAAGATAATGCGAAAAAATCCATAACAAACAGTCTCTTCAGCTTTCGCTTTTGCTTCTACGATGTGTTGTCTTAGGTTCTGGTGTTTTTTATTTTGTTTGAGCTTTTATTTTCTCGTTGCATTGCATATTTGTATATTTTCTTAGTATTTTACTGTCGTTTTACAATATGACCACGTTCGATTAATGATTTATGCAAATTTGAAAAAGACTTATTGCATTTAATTTCGCAACAAGAACCTACACATTTCGTATGTATGTATGTATGTGTGCGTTCATTAGGTTTATTAACGCCGATGTACAAATAAAAGCATTCATATATATGAATGTATACGTGTTTATATGTGCGGCAATGGTACTGAACGCACATCCGTCAACTTCTTTGCTGTATAAAATAATATTGATATAGGGGAATATAGGAATATAAAACGGGAATAAAACGGCTGACCAAGCAGACCTGTTTACTAAATTAATCATGTTTCATATAAATGTGCTGATGTATTACTAATGTCGTTAGTTAAAGGCCACTGTTTTTATGTGTAATGAGGTCAAAAAGGTCATAGGGATGTTAAAAATCTACTACCACTTTATTACGATAGTGTAATAATTGTGACAGACAATGTTACTGCATAGTTTATGTCCAACCACCTCCGATCACGTTTAAAATTTAAAAAAAATTAACATATTAATTTTTTAGAATTAACGTTAGTTTATTAGGAAAAGTTTATTAAGAAAGATTAAATTATTAAACTGCACATGATAATTTTAGGCGAAAAAAAAAACTAGTAGGCTCGTGTTCTTGTGTAAAATAGAGGATAAAAGGAAGGGGATGCAACTGGGCTTACATTATATTTGAATAGGATATTCTTAACTTAATTTTTCATTTGACCCTATACAAATTTATTTTTTAAGATAATTAATACCTAAATTGGTGAAATTTTGTATATGTAATATAATCAGAATTTTGTCTGGCAGTGATAAAAGTGGAAAAAAAAGAAAAAAGTTGGAGCGGACTTCTGAAGCGTTAAAAGATACACAATGGAAAAACTGTTTTTTATGACAATTCAAAGCGTCAAGGTAAGGTGGGTAGTTTGTTTTTTGTATAAGTTTATTGTCTTTACAGTGATAGTAGCCTTTTATTTAGTTGTCATGTTGTTTAATTTTCCTGCATTTTCTGTCGTTTTAAATTAGCTTCTTATGTTGTGTTGTGCATCCTTGCCTCCGATGTTTAAACTGCTGCTATGCATTTCTAAGGGTTGTTCCATAGCTTCTATTTCCATCGCCTTGCGCATTGCTTTCCGCTTTTTTAATATATAAACATATGTACATACATTTTCACATGCACAAGTTAAGTGCAGCTTCTAAAAAGTACAGTAAAATACAGAAGACGAAAAGCGTTAAGTGTGCTTGGGGTTGACTCAACTTTGTACTTTGTGTTTCTTTTGCTCGCATCGTTTTATTTTTCACTTTAACAACTGTTTCGTCTCGTTGTGAAGGTTTCACGCTCAATGCATATGTGCCTCCATGGTGTGGATGGATAAGCTGACAAAAGACGTTTTTCTGTGAATCAATTAATAATGTACAAATAATTTTTTTCTTCTAACAATTATTATTCAATAAACTGATGGTTAGATGTTTGACAGATGCATTAATAAAATACACAACACACGCGTTGGGCTACTTAAATGTAGTGTTTGTTAGTACATCTTCATCTCTGAGATATATGTATACATATATTATCACTAAGTTTGCATCATTTAATGTAAATGTTTTTATTGGTAATGTATTTAGAAACGAACTGACCGCAAAGTTCATTTAAATTAATTACAAAGTGATTAGATTCATGTAAATAAACATCTGCCACTTGACAAGCTTATTAAAGAGGCAAAAACTATGAATTGATTTTTAACGTGCCGTGGCATATCAATTAGAATAATGTATGTACGTTCCCATGTTAAGGTCCCATTGATAAGAATGGGCGACAGCTTAGTTGCCTGAAAATTTGTTTAAAAATTGTTTACTAAGGAAAACAGTATAACTATGTAGGATTATGATTTATAAGTTTTTTTGCAGTTTTGGTGCCATTGCAAATCTTTGATGCTTTCGTCCTCGATAGTAATAGCTCTGTAAATTCTGCTCACCCTTTTCGCTATAGAGTAAATGTTTTAAGTACATTGACATACATTTTTAGTACGTATACTGTTTCTGTTGTTAAAGCATCGCGCTAAAGGAAAATTCGTATTGAATGTTAAAATATGCAGAAGATTGATTTGTCAGCAAATAGTGACAAATGCCCATGGTGATTTCTAGTGGCTTCTTTGCAGTTGCTGTACTTTTAAAAGCAGGAAGCACAGACCAAATAAAGAAGTCGTATGAGTGCCAAGTTCATGGTCACAATCCGTCAATATCTGTTAATACAGTCAGCCAAGTGAATCGGAGTCGCAAGTAGGGACTTGAAATTTTGATCGTTAACGATTAAGTATAAAACATGAAGGAGCATTAAAAAAAAAAAAAAAATTATAATAATATTTGCACGTTTTGCCCAAAAACATAATACGCGAAATTCTTGTAACACTGTTAGTTGTGCTCTGTGGTGCAGTGAACCACATCCACAGAGTTATTCGACTGTAAGTAAAACTAACGTTTCTTGTTTTGTTTTGCAGAAATTTGCATTCTCATCTTGCTTCAAACACAAAGCACATTAATAACACCTTAAACGCTGCGGCCGGCGGTTACTTGATGGACAAACAGCAACAATCCACATGAACAACATTTAAAGCAGTCACAGCATTAAAGTGCTGTGCTTGCTAAAGTGCCATTAGTTAAAAAAAAGTTCGTGTGGCACCCGCAGTAAAAGTGACCATCACCACATGCATTAACTGTGAACAACCCAAAAAAGTTCGGCAATGTCAAAAGTTTAAGATTCTGCCAGTATTTGGTGGCTGGCCATAACTTAATTAAAAATAAAAGTACAACAAAAAAAAAAACAACACTGGCCGACTGAATAAAGGTAAGCATTTACCACAGTGTATATATATATATATAAACATATATACCCATAAATAATACCGCTGTTTCATTGTATTTGCATGTACGACTGTTTTTTAAACAGCTAAAGTTGTTCAAAAAGATAAGCTTACATTAAGCTTTGCTTTTGCTGGTTGATTTATTTCGATTCTATCATGTTTAAGTAGAAGAATATAATAAGCGGTATTTCCCGGTGTTGTATCGCTTTATTACCTAACAGTTTATAATAGCTGGTTCTATTTGGAATGTTCTTGTCAATGTCAACATCCTCTATTCCTCTTATTTTATAGCTTAATTTTAATTTTTATATAGGTTAGGTGTTTAAGTTAAAAAAAAATCGGTCATCACTTTAGACAGACTTCAGTTTTATTTCTCATAAGCCTGGGATACTTAGGCTTAATAATTGGAAAAGAATTCTTAATTCAATGCATTCGATCGATTTTCAAACTATCTTTATATAAGACTGCCTACTAGCAAACCAGTTGACTTAGAACGGAGCGCGTGATTAATGACTTCAATTCGCACGTAGGCCACTGACAACATCCTAGAGTCGCATTTCATTCAACACATAATACATTTTAGTTCTCCCATTCTCGACGTACCCACAAAGTGGAACCCACTTGAGAAGGCGACAAGCGTGCAGACATGCTAACTTGTTTTCCCACCGTTTAATTGGCATAATTTGTCTTACAAGAACAATCAACGACGCCCGTTTGTTTAATTTATTGTTGATAATCGTCTTTTATGAAAACACCTCAAATATTGGGTTCTTTGGAATGTTTTTTGTGCTGTTATTTTCTTAACAACCTTGTCTGACCCACGCGAAGAGTTGTCTTGAGATAGAGCATGCAAAGTTGGCTTGTAATTGCAAGGGCTTTCGTTGTCATTGGGCTATTGTTGCTGTTTTAAATAGTTTCGTTTTCCATATTGATAATAGTCACTGGTTTTCAATTGTACTAACACAGAAAATGTGTTGGTTTTGTTGTTGAATTATTTTTGCCGACCCATTACGTTTATCTCTTTTGTGAGGGCTTATCTTTTGCGCTCCAGCAACAGTCAACATAACAGATCATTGGCTATTTATACAAAAGTATAATTAAAGTTCATCTAATTCATGGTCGATTAAAACGTTATCATTTTTGTTAAGATAAGATACACTGTGGTCGTGCCGGTCCTTAAAACTAGTGTGTAACCTGTAAATAGGTTCTTGATTTTAGACCCGATGATTTTAATTTCCCGATCTTTTTACCATCAACTTTTGTAGGGAAACTGTCCAGTCGGCTTTGTCGGGTAACGAACGAAATTTTGTGTCTCTGTAAAAGCATAGTTGTGTGTATTGCCTGTTATCAGTGCCATTTGTTTACTTTTCTGCTATTTATTATTGTTTAGTTGTTCTATCATTCTGTTGACAGTTGATAACACTGTCCAAAGCAATTTAACCAACCCACATACATCAGATTTTTAACCATTTCACAACGTTATTATGTATGTATGTATGTATGTATCCTAAAAAGTTATGTTGGTATGAAAATAAATATTGGTTGACCTCTGTTATACAAATTAAATAATTAAGTTGAATTCACTTTTTATTAAAATAATATATCTTATCAATTTAATTTTAAACGCATCTTTTTTTTTAAATTAAAATGGTTGTAGCGTATTCTGTCAACTGCTGTGACCCATATCCAATACGTACTAAGGGTACGTATAACAAGATAACAAGTTTTTCGTCTTATCAGCAGAAGCTCTGACTCATAAACAATCTTTGCTAAAAAATGAAGCTTTTAACAACCAACATTCCAGCTCTCTTATTTTAAAAACAATTTATCTTTATTAAAAAGTACCCGTCAATAAAATATTCACTTAGTTAGCAGTTTTTGGACTTGTGTGTTTATTGTGCTATTGATCTTAAGCGCATGCATGCGCACATCTCACCGATTACCAACTGATCACTAAAGGGAGCTTGTTTGATCATAATGTTAAGAAAGCCATTAAATTGAAAAGTTTCAATGACAAGTTAAAAGTGTAAACACGACAAAAATGGCACTGGTAAATGCTATTATCAGTTACTTAGTCATAATGAAATTGCAATAGAAAAAACCAAAGCTAACAGCATACTCTTTTGTTTTTCTTCTGTTTTAAAGCTTAAATATGGAAAAGTCAATGCAGCACGCGCCCGCACCGGTTGGAAAAGTTTCCCAAATAGCCAACATCTTCCAACGCAAACCTATTGAAATTCAGCCCGTAGAGCAGCTAACTGCTGTGGCAGCAGCCCATGCTGCCGCTGCCGCCGCATCTCAACCAGCTGTGCGCACAGAATCACATTCTGCCAGATTTAACAACGCACGAGCACTCTTTGAAAAACTTGGTGTAGAGTCAAACTCAAGTTTAGGCGGCCGTCTTTTGCGTAGTGGTTCCCGTGAGGATAATCTATACGACGGTTCAGATCGTTCTTCATCGCGCTCTTCGGATCGTTCGCAGTCACCACCTAAAAAGCGCATGCCCTTCCCGTCGGGTGTCTCATTAAATCAAGCTAACAACGTCTCAGTACTGCCACAAAACGGCGGCGATCGTCTAGGCAACACAAAGTTTATTGTAGATTCCGCGCCAAATGTCAACTATCCGCAGCACAATTTATCGCGCTTGAAGTCAGAGGAAGTGATTTCAGTACCAGCGCCACCGCCTGGCGTCGTAGTTAGTGCACTGTTTACCAGCGGTGACAAGCCGGAAAAACCCGAGCGAAAATTCAACTCAAGAGAGCTCATTGAAAAGCAAAAAAAGTGGACTTCACACTTTACTAAGACAAAGACTACGCGGACCCACAGCGATCTCAATCGATGCGATATAATACGCACCGTTCCTGGCACAGGTCTTATAATGGATGGAGAGAAAACGCCAAAGACTACAACAATAACATCCAACTCGGATCATCCGACTACGCCATTGCGTCAGAATTGTAATGCATCTGTTGCGGTTTCTGCTACAATTCCTCCGCCTACAGCCATTCCACCAGAAATTAAGCCGAGAAGCGGCAAGATCGGTAGTCCCGTTAAATCTCCTCCTTTGCCGCCAATTCCAGCCGCCAAGCCAAAAAATGTCAGTCCCGTCAAGTATAATCCGGTGCGTTCACCTATTAAGTGCTCTGAGGCAACTCCACCGCCACCACCAGCCAAGTCTGCAGCAGCTACTGCTGCCATGCAGCGCTCGGCGCTTTTGCAACAGGAACAGCAGCAGCAGCAGCTTAATGCACCCGTTCCACCAGAAAAGCCACGAAAAAGGTCGATTGACTTCGTTGAAGATGCTGTATCTACTACCTGTTCCACTCCCTCATCTTGCGCAACGCCCACCAGCTCAATGAGCCCACAAACCACCTATTTGCCGGCAGCCAAGCAGGGTTCTATAGATGCAGCTGTTCAAGTTCTCGAACAGTCATACACAGGCAACAGTAATGGGTTTAGTGGAAGCACTAATTCGGCTACGTCAGGATCGCCAGGGGCTAGCGCATCTTCGGATCCATCATCACCCGTTCACACTGAGGATGAAAAACAGGAGAATGAGTCCACAGAGAAGTCCAACGTGCAAAACGACCATAGTGTGCCACTTCGACTTAGTAGTGTTACTGAAGGTAAGAACCTTGCTTAAATTATCTCTATCGCTTTTAAAAAACATCTAGAAAAATGACTGCTTGACAGAAGTACCTCTTGCACTGCATTATCGAACTCCAAGCTATGTTAAACCTGTGAGCTTTAATATTTTTGATAGTTTTTTACTATGGTGTGAGTGTGTTTTTAATCTAAAGACAAGGATCTTAAAAAAGCTGCTTTGTGTGTATAATCGCGTAGATATCAGAGATTATAGCTAGAATCTTACAACTTTTAAGTCAAGTTACCTTGTATACCTTGTATACGCTTTAGCCAACTTTTTGTTTTTAGCTGCGGAATCTTTAACGATAGTTTATTAAAGAACCTCTTTTCTTTTTTAATCGTTCTTTTCGCATTTCACACAAGTAAAACATGTTTGATTTTTAATTTTTAACTACACTTATTTCGCGATTTCACCAATGAGTTAACTTATGAGTTAACTTATTCACTTAGGTGATATTTGCATTGCATCAGTCAGCGGGCATTTTAAATACAGCCCCCAATATTCAAGCTGCAGCATTACCAGTAGTTCAAGTCTTCGTCGACTGAATGCGATTGACGCTATCTGATTGCGTCCATTCTCTCAAAGCTGACAACGACGCGTTGTCTATATATGTTGATATTTGGTTTAAAATAAATTATGTCTGTCAAAACGATTGGACCACATTTTTCGCTGTATGTGTGTGTAGCTGTGTGTGGAGCTATGTTAACGCTAAGACTTTTAAAAAAGTTGTTAAACTTGACAAGTTGAACACCTAGGGATTGCTTTGTGGTGAAACTTAGAGATACTGAGCTTTTAGTTTGCGACACAGCTAGAACTTTTTTTAGATTAGTCGCAAACCAAGCTTTGCGATTAATGGCGAGCTTTCCTTTTTATCTTTATTTTTTTAAAACACTTGAAAGTGGTATAAATCTTTTATAAAAACATATAAACGCACATAAACTTTCGTTTTAACTTTCGGCTCTTTGTACTTAACCCCAAGTGCCTATTGTAGAGAGATTATTAATATAAACGAGCACCACTAAGGTTCATTGCCCTACATTGCGGGGGTTCTTTAATTAATAGTTCTAGCTACCTCGCATTTGATGTATGTTTGTGTGAAAGAACAATAGCGTAATTATAACACATTCGGCGTCATTTACTATCTTAAAAAAATTTGGCATTTATTATGTCCGCTGTTAATTTGTGTACGTTTTTGAGCCAATTGATAGAACCAAAAAACTACTCCCGTTGTTTAAAAAGCGCTGCGAGTTTGTTGTACAAGTTCGCGAGTCTATTTAAAGAACAAACTACAAATAGAAGATGCTCAGCCCCTATTCCCCCAGAAAATTTTTAGCCTTCCTAACACACGATGCTTGTGCAATCTGGCAGTTTGACAAGTGACGGCCCTTGGTTCTCGGAGTCTAAGTTCGCTCAAAATAGAGAATAAGACATAGTTATTTGCACGTACAACACGCTGTAGGGTGCAGACAATTTGCCAATGTGCACAAATAGAGAAAATATTTGAGTATACAGAGTATGCGCATAAACCGCTCTCTTATTAGTGATGGCTGCTGATCAAAAATGTTTGTCCCATCCCAAAGTTTTTGCGGTTGATCTGTTAGTAAATGTCGAGTTTTGGTGGCGTTTCCATTGAGAAAGCGAAAACAAATATTTTGTTTTTTTTGCGGACAATTTTTTTACGCTGCGGGTGAAAGTTAATTGTCTCAAAACATAATAATAATAATAAAATTTATTAAGGCTGATCAAAATAATAAATATAAAAGTATAAAAACATTCCCAACTGTGAAATACATTTTTAACAATCATAAAAGACATTTGTGAAATAAAAATAATGAGATACACGTTGAAAAAAGCTTAGCCAGTTCAAAAGCAAAATTTAAAATATTTCCAGTCACTAGCATCCCATCCACATATGTTCCATACATGAGCTTGTCACGTGATTTAACGAAACCAATTATTTTATTATTGTTAGTGTTGTCTTGATGTTTGACATTTAATCTTTAAAGCGGTGCTAAAGGGCCTATACATATCGCAATGCTCTCCAAGCAATGTTAGAAAATATAATGTAATATAGCAGTTATTTTGGTTTGTTATTCTTTTTAATTTGATTTTTGTTTCGTTTGATTATTCCCAAAAAGCAAAACAAGAACTCGTTAGACAAAAAAAAGAGGGTAGTTAAAAATGTTTTGTTTGTTTATATTTTTCGTCATTGATTAAGTTAGAGGCTGCCGTTCGATTTTCTTTCGACCTTCGCTATTTCGTTTGCATGCTTTCATCAAGCTTTTTTGCTGCGTACATATATTCTAATTTAACCTTACTCAGCTTGCGCACACGCACCAAATCTGGCACTTACTTTCTCTGCGACATTAAGTATTTATGCTTGCTTAAATCGTTACGACTCTGTTTTAATTGGCGTTTAGTATACGCAAGGGTGTCTTTTTCAAACAATACTAAAGTTGACATGCATGTAGTTTTTATTAGTCGACACTGACAAAATGTGAAAACTACTTGTTTTTTTGCTTGGCCTGTCCAACGCCACCAACATTGAATTTCAATCTGCCTTGCAGGTGGCAGAAAAAAGCTGCGAGAATGCAGCATTACAATCAGCTCAGACCACCTACATCTTCTGTGGTTTTGTTCTTACATTAGACATTCTACAGGGTGTATTTTATTTATTAGTGATTGGCCTTTTATTTAGCCCTTTGGCTTTTTTAATAGAACGTGGATTGGCGTTTTTCACAGCGTGAACTTGATAATTTTATTTGAATACTGGGAATATATATTTAAGCTTAGTAGTGACAAAAAATGTAAAAGGATATTTTTATAACCTTAAGTGAAAATGTGTCTTAGTTTGCGCAAACTATACCAAGCCTGTCGAGGTTAGTAAAAAAAATTTTTATTTATGTGTGTAACAAACCAAATATCTATTAACATTAAAATTATTAAAACATGGTACACAATCCTGAGTTAATTAGTTGGCTTCAGATGTTTGCATTTACTTACGAACTTTTATAGACAACAACTAGGGCAACTCGGGTACCCCTCTACCTCTAGACAGCTTTGGTTGTGTTCATTCCCTTTGGCTCTTATGTGCATATTCCGTTATATTAATTAATATCACGCATGCTAGATGACGTTTAGCTAAAGCATGAGCGTAGAAATAAGAATCATTGCTGACTTAGTCGTGGAACAGACAGTCAACCAGTAATTGCAAAATGTGGACATTAATTGGTATTCTAATAGGATTGTCACACAGCACAACAACCGTTAGTGTTGAAACTGCCGTGAAGATTTCGGAATTAAGCTGCCATATTGCTGCAACACAGGCTGCTCAAATTACCTACATCTACCGTTGTGTTAGCTGTCCATCTTTAAACTCTGTTGCTTTTGACGTTTTGGAGCAATCGCTGTATCGTTGCGTGACCTCACATCTGCCCACTTGCATACGTAGCCTTGAGGCGCACGAATTTGAACCACATCGTCAGACGGATAGCATGAATATTTTTTACATACCTGCTGGAGACGCTGGGCAGCCTGTAGTGCATCGCATTTTGAATATGCTAAATCCCAAGCAGCCACGACGCCACTTTCATAAATATCTGTTCGTTTGGCCTAAAGCAAGAAAACTGCAGATAAGACAATTGCTCGAAGGCTGCTGGCAAAAGCAGTTGCTCTTTGGACTTGTGATAGCCCGACCAGAGGAAATTTACGATTTCCAACCATTTGGTAACGATGGTCTACGCCTGAGAAAGGTGTCTCCTGGAGTCTACTACACTGACAAATTGAAGAATTTAAGGGGCTTTGAACTCCGCTATTCAATGTTCAGTCACCCGCTTCGTGCTCTGCCTGTTAATCCTGTGGAGAGCGCAGGATATGATGCGATTGACGGATCAGTAGCGCGGTTGCTAGCACAACGATTAAATGCTTCAACCCGCTACGTGGCACCACTTGATGGTGAAGCCTATGGACGTTGTCTTCCGAATGGGAGCTTTACTGGTGTCGTGAATGACTTAATAAATGGGAACACACACATTGCACTTAACATGCGGTTTGTTTTAGACTGCATGTTACCGCTGGTTGAGAGTCTATATCCTTACAGTCGAAACCTTATCTTTTTGGTTGTACCAGCTGCAGGTATCCAACCAGAATATCGTATATTTGTTTCTGCCTTTCATCGTTCCGTCTGGAGTCTTTTACTGGCAAATTTTGTAATAGTGATTGTGTTATTCGCTGTGACACAGTGGATGCTAGGGAAAATTATTGGTCAATCTGGTGGCTATTGGTATGATAATTTTGAGTTGCTCTTTAAAACACTTTTGGGCCAACCAGTTGATCGATTCTCGGTTAACAGTTCTTTACGGGCATTCCTAATGGGTTGGATATTGTTCAGTTATATTCTAACAACTATATACTTTGGCAAATTGGAAAGCAGCTTTGTCCAGCCAAGTTACCAGGGCCAAGTGGATACGTTAGATGAATTAACACCGCTTGGACTTCGCGTGCACGGAATAAATACCTTATTTGATGCTGTAAAGCTGTCACTTTCGGAACGGCACTATAAGCTGCTTGTAGCTAATCAACAGGAGCATCCACTAAAAGATAGCGAACATTTCTATGAGCTGTCAGTGATTCGTCGAAACAGAAGATCAGCTTTCATTATGCGCGATGACAAAGCCAAAGAATTTTTGGCACTTACCTACAATGCAGAAACTGGACGGCCTGTATATCATATTGTAAAACAGTATCTGCGATCGTTGCCCAGCACCTATATATTGCCGCTGGGATCACCGTTTCTTTACAAGTTTCAGGCAATGCTAAGCGCCCTGTATGAGCATGGGTTTTTTGAGTATTGGTGGCGCATGGACGTATTGCAACGAAGTCGTTCCTCCACTCAATCAGACGAGTTCTTTCAGGATTTAAGTGAGCAGACAGAAGCTCAGTCAGAAAATGTAGAAGCCGATGAGTGGCGAAAGAAGCGTGTAGTTCTTACACTTGACATTCTACAAGGCGCATTCTATTTGTGGATCATTGGTATTATTTTAAGTATACTTACTTATTTATTTGAACAGGGAAGTTTTTATTGGCAACGCTCGCAACGTGCTGGTAGTGTCAATTCCGTCAGCTAATTGATTTAGAAAATTGTAAGATATAGTTTTGTATCAACAACATAGCTGTTTAAAATAAAAACAAGAGGCGTTATATGCAACTACATAAAAATTAAGAATGATTATTTAAAGTCGGCAAAGTTCTTGAAAAAAGGCTAAACATGTATAACCAATATGTAAACTCTTCTGCCAAAAAGTATTTGATTTATAACACATTGAAAATGTAACATATTTATTTTTCTTTACTGGCTCATTTCACATCCCTTTATTATTACTTCACTTAAGATATTATAATCAAAATTTTAAAATTGTTTCCAAAATTTAAAAACAAAATTAAATGAATCCATGTGCAGTTTAGAAAAGTGCATTTGTTTTGTATACCAACAACACAAAAGACTTTCTTCCAGGAGGTAGCTGCAAATAATAAAATGGCCACTGACTATAGTACAACTGGACAGCAAAATCAAGGCGATGTGGAGGCTAAAAGCAGACAAGTAAACGAAAACATAAAAGGAAAACCGGTATATCAATTGCAGTCTGGTCTTTTCCGAGAAATCGATTCCGGCAACAATGAAACTAGTGAAGACTTGTTAAAGAATGATTTCGAACTACTTTTGGTCGTCTCACCAAAACCGGAAGAAGTCTTCTCACGAACGTCATCGGATTACCAACTGGCCCTTCATTGGTATAACAAAATAAGTGCTTGGCAGTGTGAGACCCTTAATGAGCTTCGTATGCGGCATGAGTACATGAGTTACCTAAGCGTTTGCTTTAATCAGCAGTCTCTTCGTGGCGTTTTTAAAGAAGTCCCTCCAGATAATCTTATTTGGGTGGACTTCGCGGAAATTGGCAATTTGAATCCTGAAATCAGCTCTGCAAGCGTCTGGCACACCAAGAATAGTCTAATGCTGCAACAATCGTCTAGATTAAATGGCAATGAACAGCAGGCTACAAAAGGACATGTTTTAGATATGTCAGCTGAGTGCTCCCGCTATGTTGGAGGCAGCAGCAAGCGAAGGCTTGAAACCACAAGCAAGATCAAATATAGGTCAAGACCCAAACCTGCGCCCAATGCTCATAGGTACCGTACACACCGCCAGTCGATCGATCAGCAAACGCACAGGTATATGAACTATCTGCTTGAAACTATTAAGGGTGAGCTTCGCGGAGAGAAGCTTCCGCAAACAGACGAATATCTTGAACGAGAGTTAAATCGTTATAGGGCATTTCGTACCCGGCATAGGCATAATGATTCTGAGTTAAAAATTAAAATGTCTGCGGGGTCGGAGAAAGAGCGCATATATATGCTCCTGAATCTACAAAATGATTTAGTCAAGTGGTTGTCAAAACAAAATTAACCCACCTCTTATCCTTTTTTTATACGCTGTACGTAATGTGGCTGACTAATAAACTTAAGCATAAGGAACGGTAATCGCAGTTATGTGTATTTATATAAGTGTATATTGTAAATGTAATAAACAATTCGTGTTCAAAACTCTATTACTAAAATTAAGTTAACGTTGAAGCTGTCATTTTGAGTGAATTAAATTAGAAAAATGTTTTACATTGCAGGTAAAAAATCTTTTGATGAACCAGCAACACAGCAGGAACAATATATTTGCCCAAATTCCACAAGAGGCTCTCCACAGCGTGTGGCCAACAAGCGAAGTAGCATTACTGTTAATATGCCTGCGGCAGGTCTTGGTCAGCGCCCATCCAGTATAATTTCGACTACAAGCCAGGATGAGGAAAGCTTATGTGAAAGCATGCCCGAGTCGAAGGCCAATCTGCAACCATCGTACGATGCTACCCGGGAGCAAGCGCACAGCCTCCACTATGTCGATGTTGGCTATAGGCTCAATCCTGACGGCAGCGAGTCGCGCGAGGTCTATAGCTCCGAAATAGATCTTTATGTGACGGCTAAGATGAGTGATATGCAGCGTAAATTTCACGGCGCCAACGGCCTAACGCGGGAATCAAGTACAGTGTATGCGACAATTGTTTCAGAGCAGCCAGAGCCACAGATGGAAACAACGACACGTTGTCTGCCGCAGTCTCCTACATCGAGTGTAGATGGTTCGCCGTTCCATCGTGGCGTCTTTAATTCGCCACCTGTGGGCGTAGTTTCTCCCATAAGGCGCCGAAACAGCATCCAGCAAAGTGATCAAAACGACGGAGCTACGGAAACATGCACAAAGCCCAGTCCACCGATTTCTCCAGCTCGTGCCGCGCTGGTCAAGGGAAGTGTACCTATTGCCTCTATTGATGCTCATGAGGAGGAGGAGCTGGAACTAAATAAGGACGAGGACCAGATCGAAAATTTGTTTGCTAAAAATGTAGATGTCTTAAACGAAGAGGCACCTATTTTGCCTGAACGGCGATCGCCAACAATTGACCTTCAGGATCTAGAATATGCTGATACCAGTGCTGGTGAGGATGAAGGGGATACCTTTCAGCTCACCAATATTGTTGACGTTGATAATTCAGCTACAACTTCGACCTCATCAGCTCCTACTCCTGTTGTCGCCTCTGGCGCCGCCTTGCCACGGGACAACATTTTGCCGGATGCCATGACAGCTGCTGAGGCTGAGCGATTGCTTAGTTCGAGGTAAGACATCTTACGGCTTTGTTATTAATTCTAAGTCGTACTTCTGGTGTAGAATTTATATTGTTTAAAACCTCCATTTCACTTGCTTGTTTTTAAAATTAGGATTTTGCACGCCTAACTCAAAATTAATGACTAATTTTTCTTTCGTATTGATTTTTTATTCGTTTTTGATTATATTGTAGGAAAGGTGGATAAATGCCTTTTACAGCGTTTAAAATAGTGAACACAATTCCTTAAATTTTGTTTTACCCACGTTAACTTTGATAATGAATAAGGTTCGTAAGACACGTTGGCCATTAGTTTCGCTAATTTTCTTGTCTTTGTATGTAATTTGTACCTTACAACTTAAAAACCTATCTGCTATTCATAAAGCTAGCCGCACTTCTGCTCCCATTAACATAAATTGAAACCGATTAAGAACATTAACATGAACTAACATCCGGTCTAATTGTAAATACCCTTTTCTTTTCCTTTCCCTTAGGTTGACCTACTGTAGACTGTAGTCCAGTCTTAATTGTTTTTGTATCAATATTTATTATCGGGATTCGGAACACACTACAGCGGTGACATCCTCCAAAATCCTTTCCTAATGCTCACTATAAGCATATTCAGCAATTATATAATTTTCAGTCAATGTCAATGCTAAGAGATTTTTTTAAGGTTTGGCTATGTCGTCTATGTTGGCTGTCTTTTTGTTTATACAAATGTATTTGCATATTTTTTTTGTAAACGTTCCAAAAGTCACAGTAAAACCGACTCAACAAAGTCACTCAAGAGCGTCCATAAATTAAAAAGCAGGAAGAGAAAAGAGACCGACCGACATACATACTGCAGTATTGTAAAGTGTGTCTCTCTTCAACTTATTCGTCTTTTTGATGTTTCTCTCGCAACTCGTTGACTCGTTTCGCATTTCGTTTGCAGTTTTTGAGTTCTGCTTGTGGAGTTTGCAGCATAAAGGTTGATGTCGTTGCAACAAAATCACATGGCCGCCATTCGTTCGCCTTTCGCATTGGTTTTGCGTTTCTGCAGTTGTAAAAAAATCATTAGTATAA
Organism: Scaptomyza caliginosa; assembly: GCA_035044725.1. Classification (NCBI taxonomy): domain Eukaryota; kingdom Metazoa; phylum Arthropoda; class Insecta; order Diptera; family Drosophilidae; genus Scaptomyza; species Scaptomyza caliginosa. The sequence goes on along the minus strand of JAWNNR010000099.1, from coordinate 1,183,663 downwards.
ATATCCATTTTGTGTTCGAGCAAAAACCAGTGGAAAAGTCAGAATTAAAGCTTATTGTAATCGATTCGGGATTAAAGTTGATAAGAGCATAACGCGTATGCCCTGTGCCATGTTAACACTTATTGCAAATGTAAACAAAAAGCCAACGTGTTATATACCTGAAGTTTTATTGGGTAGGTGGCTATACGATGTAAATTATATTGACTGATTAACAATTTGTAATGTTTGTTTATGGCTGAAGCACACCACAATGACTCAAATGCAACATAGCTGATTTTGTTTTTGCAATGTATAGTGATTGTATCGCATTTATATTAATGTGTTTGTAGTTTAGGTTTAATTTTAAGGAAAATATTAATTGTAAATCGAAAAAAAATTGCAGATTGTTTAATAATAAATGATTTGGAATTAATATTTAAAACAACACTTAAGCTTCTTTAAAGATAGCATAAAAGCTAAACTAAATATCCTGAACACATGACCCATCTCCGTGCAACTGTTGAATATCCAACGCTAAAATGAAAAAAGCTTTAAAGCAGGGCAACAGACAAGTCTTAACTGTTTTATTAATTTAACTGCTTTCTGATGGCAAATTAAGCTGTCCCAGTATGTGCTGCTTTCTGTTGTTGTAAACTTCACAAATGACTTAACATTCATTTAAGAATATTCATATGATAATGACTGAGGGTACTGAGCATGACGTCATTGTGCATACGTGTGTAAGGATTCAACCTTGCAAATGCACTCAACAACTGTAAAAACGAATTTAAGAGTAACCAATTGAATGAGAGAGTGTTATTAAAAACTACTTGGCCTGCTGTTTTTTAAAAAGCTCTTTATTTCATTATTAAGGTTAAGTTTCTTTGCTCTTGCTTCAGTTTCGTTGTTTTTTTTTTTTCAAATAATGAGCAATATAAAATGACCTTGCTTTTAAAACGCACACACATATGCATAATGTGTGTTTGTTTAACTTATTGTCACGCACGTACGTTATGTGTTCTCTCTTGTGACTTTTCGTAATGAGCAGTGCCCCAATAAGCGGGCAACACATATGTGCAAACCAACAACAAAAACCCAGGAGGTAAATAACAACAGCTTTGCCTCGAGTTTGTTTGCACAACATCATACTTGTCACCAAATGTTAATTGCGGCTTAACAGCAATATATAGTTTACAACAGTATCGTTAGCAGACTGGAAGATAGTTAATCAAGGGGATGAATTGACGCTTTAATTGCAGTACGTGTTTTGCCCCTTTGGTTGGGTTTTATGTTTATGTTGACATAACAAAAAAAAAAATTCTACTACCAAAAAATAATGCTATGGCATTTGGCAAGTGCACTTTAGCAGTATTACGATCGAAAACATACTAGGAAACTTTGGTGCATCCCACAAAAGACATTAAAGCTTGTTCAAACCAATTCTATTCTAAGGAAATCGTATTTATTTTTATATATGCTGTTTTTAAAAATAAGTGGACATCTTTCTAATTTCCAAAGTTCGGTTTGTCAAAACATGAAAATTAGCACCAAAAGCCGACTAAAGCAAGTTTGTTAATTGTTAGCTGTAATTACAAAGCGTACACACCACCTACACACTTGGACACACAAAGGCAAACACTCAAAATAGGAGTTGAGTTCTTCTAGCATGTGACGTCAATAAGAGTGACAAAACACTTAACCGTTAAATGCTCCCAACAACTTATAACTGTCATACCCCCGGACTGTTGGTCTGTTGCTACTAATGTGTCGTTATGTGTTCAACGTGGCGTAAGCGCTATAATTTTACTTACCTTCTCACTTAATTGCTTGTGCAAGCCAAATGTTTTATTAGTTTTGCATACTTCGCTGTACTTTAGTTCTCTGTACAAGGAGTGTTATATTTTTATCCTAAATATATTTTGTAGGTAACAGTTATTTATTTATTTGTTCACCACAAAGCAACACAAGTTAACATACTAACTGTTAAAAGTAGGTTTAAATCCTAATCCGTGCCACTACTCGCTTAATAACGACTTGTAGCAATAAATACACTATCTTTAATAACATTCTCTTCTAAATTGTATTGTCAGTCTGTTTTTTTTAATTAATGTATGTTTATTTTCGTTAGTTTATACCTAAGCATATTATTAATTTATGACTAAACATTTTATGCATTATTCTTTTCTTATTTATGATTTTCTCTTGCATTATTTTTCGTATTGTCTTTTGCTCCACAATACAACCATTTGCCTTGTGATAATGTCTGTATGTTAATGTCATGCCGTAGCATTTTGGAAAACAAAATCAGGTTCGTAGTGCTCGCAATGCATATCAGACCAATCCCTTTGTTCTACACAGGCACCGTAATAAGTCGTGCTAATCTCATCTGATATAATATTTAATTGACAGACAACAGTCGCTACTATCCGACGAGCAGGCCAAAGAAGTTGAGCAGATATTAAACGCATCGCCAAATGTCGGCGTGGCTGTTGCCACTGTCATTGCCACAGCAACATCGCCCACTTATGTTAAGAACCAATTTGAGGAGTCCATACCTAAAGTCAGTCCAGTTCAGCAAAATACACAAACTGCGGTTGTGAGTGTGGTTGTCGAAAAGAAGGAAGTAGAGCCTGAAGAAGAGGACGAACAGCTGCAGGAAGAGGACACCGATTCGGAAGATGCTGAAACTGGAGTCATTGTCGGCATCGGGCAGTTATCACACACAGCATCGAAGTTGAATGCGACCTTTGTTAAGGCAGATAGCACGGAGACAGATACAACAACAACACCATCTACTGCAACAGCAACAACAACTACACGCCACGACGACGATGAACCGGAGTGGCTGCGCGATGTACTAGAGGCACCAAAGCGCAGCCTAGAGAATTTGCTTGTAAGCTCAAAAATACACAAAGCTGAACTTGCAAACGGCTATGAGGCAGACGCCAAACATTCCGACCTAAATCAAACTTATGTAACGGGCGAGTCCCTTCATGAGTCAATTGTATCTGTAGAGTCTACACAATCTGATGCGACGTTTAATCAGACGACCACTATCGATGACAGCATTATCTCTAGCAAGCACAACTCTACATGTTCGCTAGCGGATGTTGAGCAGCCTACTATATCAACAATTTTAAGCACTGGAATTATTGATTTGGATGATAGCCAGTACTATATACCGGAGTACCCGCCAGTAAGAAGCAAGGAGGTGCTTGTGGAGGCTGGAGTGCATTATTTTGAGGATGGCAATTTTTGGATGGAAGTGCCAGGTAGGTCGAGGTGGCTTGGTCTAATTTTTTTTAGTCGTTGCATTAAGCTCGCCAATTTCAAACTTCTAAAAGGCCTGCTAGACTTTGACGACGACGACTGCTCCTATCCACCAATCACAGTTCGAAAAAACCCAAAGGTTCGATTCAGCTCAGGCCCCATACACGTATATTCAACATTCTCTGTGACCGATTACGATCGCCGCAATGAAGACGTCGATCCTGTTGCTGCTTCGGCCGAATATGAACTGGAAAAGCGTGTCGAAAAGATGCACGTGTTTCCAGTTGAATTAATGAAAGGTCCAGAGGGCTTAGGTCTCAGCATTATTGGTATGGGTGTAGGCGCTGATGCTGGATTAGAAAAACTGGGCATATTTGTCAAAACAATCACGGATAACGGAGCCGCCGCGCGCGATGGACGCATTCAAGTGAGTAAAGTCGCCTTTTTACGATTTCTGAAGCATTTCTTTAAAATATATTTTTGCAGGTCAACGATCAAATAATTGAGGTGGACGGCAAAAGTTTGGTGGGTGTTACTCAAGCATACGCAGCTTCAGTATTACGCAATACTTCCGGTTTAGTCAAATTCCAAATTGGGCGCGAACGTGATCCCGAAAACTCTGAGGTGGCTCAGCTCATACGGCTCAGTCTTCAGGCAGATCGAGAGAAAGAGGAGCGGATAAAACGGTAAGTAAATCCCCAATCGCTTAATCCAAGTAACGGAAAGAATTTGTAAACGATTGTTTCTTCTGCTTGCTTAGCCAACAAGACGAATATCTGCGTCGCACTCTTGACTACTCCGAGGATTCTACTCAACCAGTTTCGGCCAATTCAAGTGTTTGCGAGGGACCTTCTAGTCCGGTACAGATTGAGCATCCAATGGAGGTTGAGGCAACTCATTCACAGGAAGTAGAGTCGCTTAAACGGCTCCTACAGGAGGTATGTTCCTGAAGCAAGTCTAAAGTCAAAATATTGAATCCCTGCTAAAATCGTGTCTCTTTTTCTCATTATGCTGAATTTTAAAATTTGTTTGTCCTACGCGGAAATTGAAATGCAGCATAAAGCGGTAATTGGTCATAAAAATAAAAATATGTTTTAAAAGAACAAAAGCCATATGTAGAGCACCTTTCACCATTTGTTGAGTTATTACCAATTTTAATTTGTCTTATAAAAAATATCGCAAATGTGCTATAAGAATTTGTTGTGGAAGTTTACCAATCAAATGCTCGTCAAAAGCCACGTTCGTCTAACTAATTCTATTCATTTTAAAAAGAATAATAACTTAACAAGAAGAGTAATTCACTGTAATTTTTCTTCAGAAAGTTTGTTTATCAAATGTATATTTTAATAAATCTTTTTAGTTGTATAAAGCACCGTTGCGCCATTGCATTAAGACATGTGTACGTGGAAAACTGCACACAGTATTAAATTTTCGGTATTCCGAAAAAAATTAGTAATTTTAATTTGGCACATTTTGTTATTTAATTTTTTGTTTATACTCCGTCTAGAGCGAAATGAGTTGCATGGTTAAGGAGGAAATCATACAAAATCTTAAGCGAAAGGTTGGTTTAATTTTTATTTTTATATTTTAGTTGTTTTGTTGTAAATTTTTTATCACCCCATTTATTGCACAATGTCAAACAACCATATTAAAACTAAACGGCTTATAATTGACCATCTCTTAATGTAGTTGGTAAAGCTTGAGACAACGGGCAATGAAAATGAATTGCTGAGCGAGCGATTGCGTCAGAGCGAACGGGAGTTGGGCAATATTAAAAAGGAGGCGGCTAATCTGCAAAATATGTTGCAGCAGTCACAGGCTCAGTATATGGCTCTGGATAAAAAGTACAATAAAGCTAAGCGATTGGTCCGCGAATATCAGCAGCGAGAACTCGACATGTGCCATCGAGAGGAGTTCTACCAGCAATTGCTACAGGAGAAGGACACAGAGTATAACGCGCTTGTCAAAAAGCTCAAGGATCGTGTCATTAATCTGGAGCATGACCTTCAAGAAACACAGCGCAAGGCCGGATTCCCAGTGGGTTTACCCTACGATAGCGCCACTCTTAAGCTAACACCGCAAATGATGCGTAAGGCACCACCAAAGCCGCTCTTCCATAAGCTAGAAACGGAGCTATCGGATACGGAAATCTCTGATTTATCTCCTGACGGCGATGGCGTAAAAACAGCTACTGTCGAGCGCAAAGTGCCCGTTAAGGATGAACTCGATGCAGCCGTGCCACAGCACGAGCTTTTGGACAATACAGTGAATAAGACCAAGATCGACCTGGGTGAGTAGAGTGGGCTCAATAACTTCAATTTAACTTTTCGCACTTCATCCATATTTGGTTTGCGTTGTGTTTTTTGTGTATTGTTGTTCTATATATAATCAATGTCCTTGTGCTAATTGTTATGTCGTTATTAATTTCATGTTCTCTTTTCTCTTATTGTGTTTTGCGCCCATTGTTGCTGCTGCTCAATTTAATTTGTGTTTTTGGCTCTGCTCGTGTACGTTGTGTATTTGTTCGTTAAATTTATTATGCCACGCCCTCATGTTTGCGCCTCCTTAAAACTAAACTTTAAAAAATCCCCAAACAATAACAATATATTAAAATGACGACAAAATATACGCTTCGTAAAACAAACATCTAAAATAAGCCTCCCGTGGTGGTTTAGCTAATCGCCAGCTGCCTTCATCAAGCATGGCTAATGGTGGTAGCAACAGTAACGTCAGCGGAGCAAGTGAATTGATGTCAAATGGTAACAGCAGCAAGCGCAGTAGATGCAATAGTCGCAGCTCCGACTGTACACTGGATGATAGTGATGAAGATGTGGAACTAGAGCAATCTGCACTCATTTTGTCAACAAGTGCGCCAGCTGGCTATGATAGCATTAGCCTATCTAATGGAAATTCACACCTACTTGCAAATGTAAACAATTTGCTACAGCATCATCCACCGGCATCTAATGCTGTTATTGGAACCGGCATCGTCCCAACTTCAAACGGACATCTTGGCACCACAACGGCCATACTGCTTAATTCGACTTCATCGGCTTCGTCCAGCTCATCAAATCAATCGACGGCACGCGAGGCTCAAATTAATCAGCTTTACGCGCAGGTGCACAAGGACCCTAGCAAGCAACAGCAGCAGCAGCAACAACAAATTCAGGCGTCTAGTTTATTTAAGACTGCGCTCGGCTCACCGGCCGATAACGCAGCCGGATTGAATGACTTTCATCGCGGAAGCATGACAACCTTTGGTACTACCGGTTGTGGCAGCGCAAGCAATCGTGATCTCAACAGCTCATACGACTCAATAGTGGGTTCCAATGATAAGTTATCGGAGAACGATCAGGGCGAAAACTGGATGTACCCGAGTCGGCGACGAGTTGCTTCCAATGGCAGCAAGTTACCTGGCTCAAGTTTTACTGAGCAGCTTAATCTGGCTTTGTCCGATCGTGAAAGGTGGGTGAAACATGCACCATGCACACTGTAATACAAACAGTTATACGTTTGCAATTTTGCAGGCGTCTTGGGGATGGCTCCTCGCGCCACTCCAGCGACGATTATACGGAGATCAATAAGAATCAGAGTGCCGCCGCGATTAATTGCAAGACCCTTATTAATGAGATTCGTCAGGCAGTAAACGAAGCGCAGCCAAAAGGTGAACTATTCAAGCAAAATTCCCTCCAACCGGTTGCAGCTACGGGTTGTACAAAACACTAAAACCCCCACTTTAAAAAAACACTATTACAAGCTTTAACTTTAAAAGTGAAATATAATTGTATGTTTTTTCATTATTTACAATCCCATGGCGTTTTTAAAGTAAAGCAACTGTTTTACTGTTTTATTAAACGTATTTAAGTGTGACATGTCATTAAAAAAAATTTTCAGAAACTTATTCTCTAACTCATTCTATCTTTCCGTTCATATGGCCAACACAGCATTACATAAATTGCATGATAATAATAAGAAACTCTTCTCCTTATCTCTTTGTTTCTTTCGCTTTCTTTCCTGCTACTTTGACTAACAACCAACTTAAACATTGTTCAACATCTAAAGTTAAACAAGTTGTTCCGCAATCGCTTTCCCCGCCTGGCACAGTGCCCTGGCAACAGCAGCATCAACAACATCAGCAGCAGGTAACGCAATCGGCTCATGCCACTGGCCCGCCATCACCCACTAGTATGTCGTCGGGTTGCTCCTCGCCCGGCTACTCACCCAGTCGGACCCTGGATCTCTCCGGTTCAAGCTCTAGTTTCTCGGATCGCAAAGTTGCTGCTGCTTGCTATAATTATAAGGGTGGTCCAGTGCAAGAATGGACAAAGGAGCAGGTAAACTCCATACCACATACAACCCACATGTTGAATTTATTAAAACAAGGAAAATACATTTACTCGAAATTACGTAGGTTGGCCACTGGTTAATGGGTATTGAGCTAGAGCGCTATATACCTGTTTTTAAAGAGCACAACGTAGAGGGCGGTGCATTGCTAACCCTCGACTCAAAGGACTTCAAGACACTAGGCGTCAGCGGCGATGATAAAAATCGGTTAAAGAAACGCTTAAAAGACTTAAAAGCAAGCATTGAAAAGGAGCGCAAGGACCTGGAGCGTGAACGTCGCGATCGCGAAAAGGCCATACGCAAGGCCGAAAAGAAGGCAGCCAAAAAGAAATAGTTAAATTCTAGATTCTAAGAAACAATGTAGCCAAAAACCAAAACCATAATTGCAAACGTAGCACTTATAGGATTTATGCAAACCACAAAACCGCGTTTAATTATATATATATATACATATTTATAGATGTACACCATACTATACGAGTGTATAATAGTTATACCTGTGTATTAACTTAAGACAAACATAATTTATTTGTACAACACATACATGCATCTATAATACGTACTTCATTTTAACTTATTCAATTAATCCAAACTCAGACAAACTTATGAAACATTAAAATGAATAAAAAAAAAATCGAAAAATAACTGAAAAATTAGCAAGCAAATAGCAATTTGCTTTATCTGACCAATAATAAACAAACATCTTTATTTAACAAGCTTACATAAAAACAAATAACATAATAACAGATTAAAAGCAAAAAAAAATGTAGCCAATAAAGAGAATGCTTTGGACTGACTGATTTTTATGAACTACTTTAAGGACAATGTTAGGAATTTTTTACGACAAGAAGAAAGAGAAGACATTAAACTGTTTAACCAAAATTTAAAAATATTTTAATTTGACAAGTGACGTACAAAATTGTACGAGTAGCATGCAAAATCGAATTCGCCGAACACACCTATAACAGCCCCTAAAAGCTGCTTCAGTTTTAACACAATCCATTCTTATAAAAAATTACCTTAAATTGTATATTGTAATATCATTTAGGATAATTTCAACACGTCTCCGTAAGCCAAGTATCTGTCATGTTATTATTATTATTATTTATTTAATGTAGCTATTACTCTGTGCAATTCTAATGCTAACATACACCCCATTATATTACACCTATTTGCATTGTATTTGTCAAAACATTGTGTGTAATCAGCGTTAAAGTGAGCAAAACTGTTGATAAATGAAATGTTATGCAAAACATATAATTACATCAGATATATGCTGAAATTGATAAGATCAGTGGGCATGCAACAACCAAGGAAGCAAATGTGTCGAAATAATCATTGAAAACACAAATCAAAGCTTAGTTAATGTTTATGTCCGTACCTTTCTTTGTTGTCAACTTGTTTCTCAATATCTATTTTTTATTGTTACTTAATGTCGCTTATTATTTTTGTTAAAGTTTTGTTAAGTGTTTTCATTCGTTATTGTATATGTTTGAAACTTATTAATATTCATTATTTTGTTGGGTATCCAAAGTTTGAATGCTTAGCCAAATTAAAGACCCCAATAACAGCTTGACTTGACCATGTTTAAATTACTTTTAGCCCACATAACATATGTTTACCAAACACACATTCGTGCCTTTTTTACAAAAAACCGTCCCGAAAAAAACCATAACCGAATAACGCGGCATGTAACCCAAATATTTCTCCTAATGGTATACACCGTTAGCAAAAAATATTTACTCTTTGAAAAATCAACAGATATATCAAAGTTTTGTTATTAAAATTTACTAGGAAGGTATAAAATGTCTTAAACCATTTATTTCCTCGATCCAAAAAGTTTACGGCGCCATTTAAGTCTGTTAAGACGAAATTCAAAGTATATGATTTTGTATATCACACAAGAGAATGGACTATACATGACAAGAGCTTCCTTGCTTGTTTTTGTTAAAATCAAATTCGCTCGCAAGCTCTCATTTATATTTTGGTCAGATTAAACAAGCAACTTTTTTCTTAATTTTGGAAGCACAATATAATAACAAAATTGTCTTGCATCACTTAAAATTTTCATGAATTTGAAACGTATAAAATACAACAGAAAAACACCACAATGGACTTGCAGTGCAATGCAATTAAATTGGTTTGATATATAAAAACAAAAATTACTTAAACTAAAAATTATTTTAAAAAAAAAACATACAATATAAAATATATGTATTGCCTCCAAGCAAACGGTTTATACTCAACTTAAATTACAAAATAAACTTAAAACTGAAATATTAAAATTAATTTCCTTCTTATCAGCTAATGTTTGCTGTAAATAAATCCCCCATTTCAGTATCTATGAGGCTATCTGTCCTGTCCATATGACCGTGACACGTGTAAAAACATGAGTGAGCTGCATCTTTTAAACAAATTTAACAAACTCAGTCTAAAAATTTGTTACAAGAAACTGCGCAACAGTTTCCTTTCTGGTTTTCTCACACGTTCAACCGGCAGATACCTGAGTAAATTTTCTTTAGATATTCTGAATGTGATTGGAATGTTTTCTTATCAACGATAAATTTTCCACTCATCTTATTTACTGCCGCATTACCTGTTTGTGAAGAGTTCTGGGTTAAGTTAGTTAAGAAAAATTTGAAATGAAGAGCACAAAATGTTTTCGGGATTAGAGTTTTATTGCTCAACGAATCGTCGGACAGAGATAGAAAATGATATGAATTCAACGAAATGTACGTTTGTAAATGTAATCTACTCTAGATTTTACATAGAACGCACAAAGACCTATAAAGTTGTTTACTCATTTGCAATTTAAATCAGGCATAAAAATATAAAATCTCATTGACGTATACCCCCTACAAACAGGGATTGATAAGCCTGTTAATGCCAGCGAGGAAGTTTAATCATTGTCAATGTAAGAGTCTTGCATATTTGTGATGCGAAATATTGCATTAGTGTGCATAAATAAGACAGTTCTTTAGTTTGTCCGAAATATATATGTATATGGCTAAAAATAAGTTAGCTTCCTCTGCTTGTTGTCAGGTGATATAAATTGCAATTGCGATTATAACATGCGCTTTAAACGCTGAGCCTTATCACCAAATAAAATAAATTGAGCATTAATAAAAAAAAACTTGCATTGTTTTAAACACAGCTTTTGTGATAAGAGCGAAATTAATAATAATATATTTAGCATGTTTGTTTATTTAAAAACAAATCTTCAAACATTCAATATGTTTTTAGCTAAGGCATGCTGGAATTTGGTTACAAACTATAGTCGAATAGGGAGCGAAACTGGACAGTTTTTATGTTTTTATTTGTTAAATTTACTCGTTAAGATTTAAAAACTTAGATATTAAATCAATCATACTATTTCTTAACAGTAATGCAATTTAATCTTATCATTGGATGATACAATCTTTTTGTTGTGGTACTTACTCAAAATAATACTGGGCATACATGGGGGGAGCTTTTAATTGGTGCTATTAGGGGCGATGCCATGGAACTAATTAGGTTTAATACTGTTTCTTATCAAATCGGAGGCCTGTTTCTAGTGTTTTTTTGTTTTTTTATATTTTCTATATTTTCTAGAAATTTGGTAAATTTTGCTCAATTGAATCAGTTAGGAGCTACAATTCCGGTTTATGCCTCTGACGTTGATAGAACATTGACAACAACAACAGTACCTCAAATCCTAAATTGAATGCTGAACAACAAACGCGAACTGAGAGGCAGCGACGTCAACGTCAACGGCGTCGTCAGCTGCGGTTTAAAAGCGAACGGCGTTTACAGCACGGCTCAATTATCAAAGTGCGCTCGAGCAGGCAAGTGGAAATTAAGAAATTGAAACGCGAGTAATAAAAATAAGGAGGACTTAATAGCGAATCGCCGCAACAACGAGATAACAAAAGAATTTCAGTCTTTTGACTTTAAATTAGTTTTGATTTGTTTATTATAAAATCTGTCAACTAATTATTAATCAGCGCATTGTGAAAACTAAGCAAACTACATTTACATACGCAATTTGTGTGTTGGTTATATAACATTTTCTTATCAACGAACACACATAATACTGAAGGAAGTGCAATTCAAAATGACTGGCTACAATTCCAAAGGTGACGTGGCTACCGGCAATGGCAGTCACAATAACAATGTCACAGGTCATGGGAACGGACAATTGAATACCGCTGAATACACGGACCGGGAAAGCGACACGTAAGTAACTAACGGTGGCAGGACAATGATAAACAAGCGAATTGTAAAATAACAAAACACGCCATTAACTACTTAGTTTTGTATATAAAGTCTTCCTTAATTCAAAAACAACAAGTCTGTAATTAATAGATTTTACTTGATAACATTGCGTGCGTCATAAGGCGTATTCATCTACAACCCAATATCTAAATTTCAGCTAGTTGGTCCGTTTTAATATGGATTGGCCCAGTTTATCGATATTAAGAAAGTTAGTAGGCTATGTATTCGCCATGGCGTGGCTGAATTTTGACAATGCTTAGTGTACAAACTAATTTTTAATGGAATACAAATTTTGGTCTTGGTAATAAAATACAAAAATTGTATGACACTTGTCCCACACGTGTCTCGCGTAATCTTGCTTCAGTGCAGTAACAAGCATACAATTAACAGAATGTGCTCTCGCGATTGCTGTGCGGGCAAGGGAAGTTCCAATAAGTCAGGCAATGCCTGCACCGACAAGAAGAATGCCAAAAGTGACAATTCGATTATTGTACCCACGCCTCAGAGTTTGCTGTAAGTCTGAAAATTGTAATAAGTGGGTCTCGTAGATACTCGTAGATCCTCTTGAGAAAAAACGTATTTTATTTAACTTAAATATGCTAACACAAAGAGCTACTGAACTGTTCTTAATCTTGCCGAAAAGCTTCTAATAGGGCTATTAATTTGCGCAGCGCTTGATTGCTTATTAAATAGAAACTTCGCCCCATTTAAAAACCTTCCAAACATTTTTAATCTGCATACGAGATTACGTGAAACATTTGAATTGATCATTGTTGCGGAAAGAAATGCTAATGTCCCCAAGTGATCCACTGGGATTGAGCTTCAGCTTCATTTGTAAACAACAGCTGATATATATGATTATTATGTGATCGTTTGGCAATAGCGCAAGCAACTTTTTAACCCAGTTAGTTAAGCTTATCGTTAAGCTTATCTCCGATGATTGATAAACAAACATGGGCGTGGGCCGTGATCTTGAAAAACGCCTTTATCTCAAATAATTGCACCTATGTCTCTTAGTATGCATGTAATAAATAAATAACGAATTACAAATCGGCAGCGGCTGATAAAGTCATTTGCGAAGTCTTAGTTGCTATTTGCTGAATTCCGATTAGTTTTAAAACTGGTTGTTGCAAAGTTTGGCATTTGAGGCTTATCAAAATTCGATGATTTTAGCATAGCCGGTTTTATAAAATGGCAAATTAGGTATTATAATTTTATCATTACTATAAGTATATGTGCCCGCTAATTTGATAGACTTGTTTACGTTAAAAATTCATTAAAGGGATTATGCTTCTATAATGCTAATTGAACATGCTACCAAAAATTAAATTAAAAACCAGTGTAAGATGTTGCTTATACATATTTGTATTAAAAAAGTAAAACACTACTCAAAAAAAAGAAATTTATTCAACATTTTCTGACAATTACAGCAACAGAGATAACCGTATCCAATGCTCTCTTACACCCGATGAGCTTCGGGCTGTACGCGTGATGAACGAAGACACGTTTGTAGAAATATTATATTTATATTTGATGTGTTTGTCCCTAATTGTTCCTTATGTATATTTTCGTGTACAAACTCATTTATATCTTCGTTCATCAAATCTTATCTATCGTGATCGTACTTTCATAATATCTTTCTTTTGTATTTTGTTTGTTTATGGATACCATTTAAACTTGTAAGATTGTAAAATGTTAACTTTTCTTTTAAACATCCTTAAGTGTTTCATTACATTCATTATATAATATATTATTTTGAATAAATTAGTAATTAATTATTTTGTAAACTTTTTAGGTATCCCTACGAGGTCATACAGGAGATTGCCGACTTCATTGTAAAAGGTTCAGGAATGCGCCCTAAGATTGGAATAATTTGCGGCTCTGGACTTGGTTCCCTTGCTGATCTTATTCAGGATGCAAAGGTTTTTGAATACGAAAAGATACCCAATTTCCCAGTATCTACAGTTGAGGGACATGCTGGAAAACTTGTTGTAGGTACGCTAGAGGGTGCAAATGTGATGGCCATGCAGGGACGTTTCCATTTCTATGAGGGGTATCCACTCGCGAAGTGCTCGATGCCGGTACGCGTAATGAAACTATGTGGCGTAGAGTATCTGTTTGCTACAAATGCGGCTGGCGGAATCAATCCTAAATTTGCCGCAGGCGACATAATGCTAATGCACGATCACGTCAACATGCTGGGCTTTGCTGGCAACAGTCCGTTACAAGGACCCAATGATCCACGCTTTGGACCACGTTTTCCGGCTTTGGTTAATTCATATAACAGAGAGCTGATAAACAAAGCAATCGAGATTGGTAAAACCATGGGAATCGAGTCAAATATGCATGTTGGCGTTTACTCTTGCCTCGGTGGACCAACCTATGAAACCATTGCCGAGTTAAAAGCGCTCCGCATGATGGGTGTTGATGCAGTGGGTATGTCTACGGTGCACGAGGTCATTACAGCTCGCCACTGCGATATGAAAGTCTTTGCATTTAGTTTGATAACCAACAAGTGTTCCACGGAGTACAGCGACAAAAAAGACGACGAGGCCAACCACGACGAAGTTATGGCTGTGGCCAAAAGCAGGCAGAAAGCATGTTGCGAGCTCGTCTCCCGCTTAATTGCCGAAATACAAAAGAGCTCGTAAGTGAAAAGAACAAGGCAGCCACAATATGGTCTTGTATGGACGATTTTTAATAGATTTCGGTTTTTAAATTTTAGTTTAAGCTAAATTAAAAAACAGTTAAATATAAGTAACTACATAATTAAAGTAAAATTTACTTTGCAAAGGTTTCACAATTTACTTACTATCGGACAGAATTTTAGCAACCTTACTTGCATATTAAAGTAGAAGGTTGCTTTCTGCTTAGTTAAAAAAGCCAAACTTATTGTAAGATTAAAATACATTCTTGTATAACCAATATGCAATTCATCAAGAACATTGCAAAGTGAAATACAACTTAAACCTTCTTTTTCCATAAATATCGCCTAGCAACTGTCAGCGTCCTTCTATTTGCATAGGTAGGCAAAAGTATGCAGTTCTTATTTTTTGCAGCAGCAAAAGTATGCTACAGTTTATATTTTCTCTTGCAATCTGTACAGAGAAAAAGCAGGCAACGAAATATTTTTTAATTAATCTGGATTGCTTGCTGCTAATTCTGTTCGCCTGGTACTGTGAGTGGAAAAACGAGCGAAATTCGACACTTGATGAAAACGTAAAAAATGCTGCAAATTTTTGCGCAACCGAAACGCATCGTTTTATATCGTTTTGTAACGTGCATATTGGGCAAAATTAATCGGTTATTTTAGAGATGTACAAGAAACAATTAATTTTAAAAAATGTAATTTTATTTCCAGATAGGACAAGAACCTTGTTTAACCAAAATAAATTCAAATTTGTAATGTGCAATAAATGTATGTTTATTTAGAACTACAAAGCTCAAAATTAATTTAAAAACATAATAAAATACAATATATAAAATACTAAAATGGACAAATACAATTATATTTATTTAATTCGTATATTAAGTACATGTAATCCAAGGGAGTTTGATTCTGTTATATATAAATATATATATATATATATACTTTTAATAGCTATAGCTATATACCTCACTGCACTTTTAGTGGCTATCTTTCAAAGTCATATAAAAATTTTACGTTAACATGCGTAAAAAGATAGTTTTATGTTTTATAAATATATATGTGTTAATTTTGTGAAGTCCAAGATTATAGTAAAGGATGCACAATGTGTGTCGAAAACTACAAGAGCATGAATGTTCTTCTTTTAAAAGTGTAAAATAATATTTGGTTACAAAAATAATTTTATTTAAGTCTATATGGTCTCGTTTAGGCGGTTCTCTAGAAAAGACCGCGCTCCTTCTTTAGTTTTGTCTGCTTCCACACAGGCAAATGCTCAAACTCGGAACGGCTGACCCCCAGCGCGTTCTGGAAGTCATCGGTGCTTAAATACAGCTCTAGACGTGTGGGCTCTACGCCTTCGGGCAGCGGACGCGCCTTGAGCACCGCCAGAGGATACTCGGTTTGAGTCATTTGGGCAAGCATTTCGCTAATGGATATGCTGATATCTGTGCGACCATCCTGCAAGTTCAAACAAAGTGTTAAAGCATAAAGAAATTTATATATTAATATAATACATGCCTCAATGTTAATTTCACGAATGTCGTTGCGTTCGGACCACGAGGGGAAGAATGCTTTAAAGGCCACAGGTTCCAGTCCTGCCCAGACAACATTTCCTTTGATTCCATGAAAGGCAGCCGCCTCATTGTCACCGTGCTTTGCTCGCCAATAGTCGACGGCCGTTTCGAGGGCGGCACGTCGCTCTGAGATCCAACGATTGACACCAGCGCGATTGTCATTTGAAGGACTGTTTCTATCCTCAGTGTTTACTGTAATAAACGTAAGATTAAACACTGATCAAAATTACGCAAGCTGAAAAACTTACTTTTTATGTCTTCCAGAGGCCACCAGCCCATCCACAGCCAAAGCTCATCACCATCGTCAAGAAGGAAGATAGTCGGTTGACGAGCGTTGTACAAATGTGTCTGCGAAAAAGGATAGGGACTTGGCAGATCCTGGCATCGAAGTGGATCAACTAATTCTTGGGCCTTAAAAACGCCTTGTGTACTTGAAAAGTTAAACATTCTGAGTGTGTATTCAAAGCATTTCGTGGCTTTAAGAAGGGTGCCATAATTGCGCTCCTCACTAAATCTGAGTGCCGCTTTACACGCATCACTCTCGAAGCCTTCTTCCTGCTCGACAAGTATGGCGCTTGTGCAGCTAAACAAGTCCACTGGCATTTTTTCCGTTAAATGCTGAGCAGCTGCTAAGGCGACAGATCGTGTATGCGCAGCACTTTTGCAGCCGTGCCAAACCAGAACACGGCCCTCAACGCCATGGACAAGAATCATAGAGTTTCGTGAACGCAACTGACTTGCCTCGCACACAACTTCTTTTAGGAGCGACTCTTCTGGCATATTGCCTTGCAGGTGATAGAGTCGCCACTCGGCCCGCCTTGCGAGGCACTGCTCCTTGCGGCCACGATGCTGCCACATGTTTTGAAAGAGTCGGACAAATGCGGTGGTTTCATCACCTTGCGCCACACGGATTTGCGCCCCTTTTTCCTTATCCAGCTCCACAGTTAGCAAAGCTGCAGCGCCCTTCTCATTAGCACTTGAATCCTCACCCTGCCAGGTGAAGTACACACACCTATCACGTCCAACAGTGCTGCGATTGGACACCTTGCCACTTAGTTCGCGAACTGTTACCGATATTTGGTAGATCCAGCGCACAATGTAGCTTTCCGCTGAGTAAAAGTGATCGTAACTTTCGCTTGCCTCAGCAGCATCAAAGTTAAATTCGTGAATTTGCCATTTGTCTGTCGACTTGCTAATAATGTCAAAGTGGCGCATCGTATCGGTGTCATAGTAGAAATTGCCCCGACCCAAATTTGCCTGTTCTAATACTAGATTGGGTTCCTGGTAGGGCTCGCCTTTGTGCAGGTTGCCACCGTTTAGTGCATGTACCACTTGAACACCATTCGCTAAATAGTCCTTTTCGAGGTCCTCTCGTTCTACCTCTGGCCAATCGCTAAACTTTTCTTTAAATAGCACCGTCTCCATGTTTTGCGTTATCTTTCCCAGTACGCACCACTCTGGACGTTGGTCGCATCGTTTGGCGTACTTTGTGTTCTCGCGCCTGCCCACTATAGCTGCATAGTTTAATGGATTTAGATAGCATTGGGCGTAATCTGCACCGTCTGTGGAGTCAAAATGCTCTTGAGCCAGACGCATTGCCGCCCGCTTATCATCAGATGGGGCATTTTTACCGTTCCATACGTACATCTCACTACCAAAATCGAAAACAAGCACCTTGCGTGTGTCCAGCATTTCAACCTTGGGTATGCAGCCCCAGTACTTGTTTAGCGGAATTAGCGCATCGTCCTGAAATTCGTAGATCTTATTCGTCTCAATTAGGCTACACTCAAACACATCATCTTCATCCGCATGGCCGCAGTCGGTAATCTCCGGTTGCTTTAGCTGCTCGTCTGATTCTTCGAGCAGCGACGAGAACTGGCGCCACTGTCTCTCATTCACATACTTTCCATCGGTTAGTATAAGCTCTTGTGACGCTGTGCAGCCTAGGTCTCTGTCCTCTAATATGGCGGCGCAGATCTTTTTGCTTCGCGCGATCTCAATGACATTAGCAAAAGAGCCTACGTATCGGAATAGCTGAGATCCAGCAACCAAGATAAAGCAGTCGCCACGATTAAGGGACGATTGCACAGGGGCCACTAAACGCGTTTGAACATGCGTGCGTCCTTTGACATGCAGCAGCATCAATGACTTGTGGGGTACCCACATTTGCTGTAGAGGTAGCGAAGAGGATTTTAGTGACACAGACTTAAAATCTTCAACCGATGCCAAGCCTGCAATAGCTTCCGCAGCCAGGTTGCTTCTTTGCCCAACTGTAAAGTTACAAAAAAAGGGCGTTTTAATTATTAAGATAATTTAAAATTGTATGGGACCTACATGATTCCAATTTAAGGCGTCGTAGCTCACGCTCTGCAATACCAGTTTTAAGTTCCGTGTACTCGGAGCAGATGTCACTGCGTGCTGCCAATGTCTTGAGAGGATTGCGTGCGGCTCGACGTCCCCTAGGGCCTTGAATGTTTCGCTTGTTGACCAGGCTAAATGAGAACATTAAAGAAACAGAAGTTATAAAGTCCGTTTCGAGGTGATTGTAGGACCTACCGTTCCGTGGGCTTAATATCGTCAAACGCGCTTATTATTAGCTCTGAATTCATGGCGGAAGCTGCAGCTTCGCCATTTGGTCGTGCACCAAAGAATTTCTCAAATGTCTCTTCATCGTCCAGACGTGGCACTTGTATACGTGTACCAACATTGGAGGCTGCAGCTGCGCTCTTGGTATTGGCCATTTCTTTGTTCTGCTTGGCATTGTGGGGGGCGCTGCGTTCGCCATCCGACTCGGAACTGCTGCTGTTGCTGCGACTCAATGGAACATTCTCCTCGGTATTTACACTCAAGCTGCGCAGTGGTATATTTTTAGAACAGTTTATGGCCATCATGGAGGGGCTTTTAGCCAAACCCAGCTGCGGCTGGTTAGCGCTGCGTACCTCCACCATGGGGCACTTCCTGGGTGCATCGTTTGGCAGTCGTTTGAACTGAAGCTCTACAGGTGATTGAGCCTTCTTTTGCAGTCGTCCAGCGACTGTAAACTTGTTGGCGTCATTTTGCTCTGCAATGGTTTGTAGTTTGAAGGTTATACAAATGGTCGTTTAAAGGTGTTGATGGTGTTACCAATACGCTGCTTCCAGTTCTCTGAGTTGGACTTAAGTTTTCCCAGTCGCTCCGAAACTTTGCCGCCCTCGAGTCTGGTGCCGATAAGAGGCGACAACGGCAACAGCTTGTCGGATATTGAGTGAGCCAAAGAGAGCGATTCCTGTGTAAAAAATTATACAAAATACAAATTGTGGAAAACATTATTTAAGAACGGAAATACGTTGTTTCACATAAAACGAAATTAGTTCAAAGTAAAAATAATGAAAAAACCGCACAAGCCGATGTCAAAAATATTGGTCATTAGGCCATATTTGTATTTTCCTCGTTTATGGTTTTGAACTATGCAGAAGGCCATTAAGTAATCAGCTTCCCAGTTAATGTCATGACTCACGAACGCCCTTATCTATTATTTAAGTTGTTAAGTTGCTTTGTAGGTTTTGTCAACAGCTGTGTATTGGTTCAATGCCTTTTACCAATTTCACTTTTTGCATTTTGTGCACATTTTATAAAACAGGCACACCACACATGCACAAACAAATGCTCGACACACCCTGAGGCCAACTGCGCACTTTGCTAACTGCTGCTTTTGGTCAAAGCCGTAACAATTCACACTCTGAATAAGAGAGCCGGTTAATAGAACAGCCAATGTTGTTAAGAAATCAATGCGTAAATGAGTGTCTGATGTTGTTTCCAGCGCGTCGCGAAAACGGTTAAAAAGCTACTGAACTTGTGATTGCATCGTTTACAATAAAGTTGATTAACTGCGAGAACACAACATGCTCTAGCGAAATATAACTAAAAAGAGCAACGTGCTCTTTGAGATAAGATAAAAAGTACTTGGAGGGAGCGTCAGAGCCAGAGAGAAAAATATATACTTCAATAATAGCTTTGTTTAAGCTGAAAGCTATGTGTAAACATGTGCATAGCATTTGTCGATCAGAGGTTAGGTCTCTCGTCAATTGTACATACAGCGGGCTTAAAACTAAACATTTTTGCATATGAAAATAATTTGTTATGAAGAAAAAAATTATTACAAATCTTTAAAGTAATTTAACTAACGGCAAATTAAAAATATGCAGTAAAGATAACCGGAAATATAAAGGCATTATGAGATCACAGATTTTATACCCTAATCCAATGAAATAAATAAAAACGGAATTTTGATTTTGTGCAAAGTTATAAGGGGCCATTAGAACTTCATAAAAAATATACTACTGTCTAGTCGTCTGTCTGTATGAACGCCTTGCACTTCGATACAATAAAATATAGGATCACCGGTTTGCTTAAAATAAGAAAGATATAAAAAGTATAAATTAAATCACCATGATTTAGGGCACATACATTAACGCAAGCAATGATTGGTCTAGGGTATCTCCTAGTCAAGCCCCCTTGACTAGAGTCTTCTCACTTGTTTGTGTTGTTCGATATCAAAACGTTCGAATTCTCTTTAAACCTGTAGCATGTGTCATCATCACACGAGTGCTAGCCCCTGCCGCATTTCAACGTTGCTGGCTGTGCTCAAAACACGGTCAACAATGAATCATCGGTGTCAGTTTGATAAAACGCATAAAAACAAGTATATGCAAATTGAAACAAAACAGGAGAATATGCTTAGTTTTGGGCTATTCAAGATTTAAAAAAATGCTCGCATGTGTCGTAACAATCTAATAAGAGAATAATAAACATGGAAATAAAAATACTTTGGTTTTTTTAATTTTACATACCGAGTTCGTTTTTGGACTTAAACAAAATAATTATTTGCTCTATTTTTTTTTGGAACAAGTTAAGAACCTACTGCGTAGGTTTGATGTTACTTTAATGTTACATTTTGTTGGTATATTCTCGAATGCTACATCCACATATTGTTGTAAGGCACGCGTTCTTTGTTTTATATAAGACAGCGGTTTAAGTGCATTATGTACACAATAACGACAACAGCTTTGATTTGGCATCAATCCGTAAATCCGTAAACAGTCAGATGTTTTCATATTCATATCTACCTATGTATGTACACATATATATTTATAATAATTAAATATAACCAAGACAGAACAGCTATCGTCAGAGTGCCATAGTGACGCATTAATGCATTATATATACTGCTGCAATGTCAGGGACCTAATAAGCTAAATAATATAATAATAAGCTACCCGATTTTATGAAGCTTGTAACATTCGTTAAGTATTGCACACTATTTTTAAGGAACACATATTATTGCAATACGTAAATAAAACAGCTGCAGCTAAGACATTGCATGAGCACCTGAAATTAAAATTATATTCATGCTATTGCAATCTCTGACATAAACAATAAATGATCACATTTTCATAGTTGTTTTTATGGTACACAATTTATTTATATAAATAAAATACTTATTTCGCGCTGTATACGGCTTATACGAAGATTAGGTACTCCCAAATCCTTTAATATAATCGTATACTAAGTTGTATTTGCATATACATTTGCTTTACAATTTGTGTAGTATACATAGTTTTGGTTGCGTTAATCTTCAGGTTATTTCAATTTTCAGTTTATTAATAGATATGTATAAAATATTAATTACTAACAGTTTTTTATATATCGCGAACATTATTTTCTATTAAAATATAAGTACATAAATAAAATAAAAATTAGCCTTCTAACTTTTGAAGTGAATGAAGCTAAGAAATAAAGTAGTTCAAGTGTTTTGTTTTTCAGTCATAATTTAATTATCTAAACAACATCGTAATCACACCTTTCCACTTCTTTTTGTAAAGTTCTTTGAATTTGCTTCAGTTCCCATTTAATAACAGACAGAGACAGGGAGGGAAGAAGGGTTGGTTTATAGCAGAGGTGAATGATTACTGTTGAGGTGCATTTGCGCTATTGTTTATAGAAATAAAAAAAAACAGGCAAGTGATAATTGTTCAAGCTTAGAAAGCTATGGTGATGTATGGCTTAAAGATTGACGCCTTTCCATAAGCTGATAAAGTCTATAAATGGCACAACTAACTGACTAAGTGAAACAAAACTGATAAGCTGACTGATGATCCACTCGGAAATATGGGAGATTATAGTCTCTTAGCTGCTTCTCAACTGGTTGCCAGCGGTTGTAGAGTTGTCTCGTTCAAGAAAATCGCCTCGTTCTCCTCCTTAAGCAGATCCGTAATAGAATAGGCAGACAGTGGTCTTGAGAACCTACGCTCTGAGATAATATCATCGATGCAGGTAACGGGCGCAAGGCTGTTATAGTCCACCGGTTCTTCAGCACTGCGTGCAATGGCCTGAAAGATGTCTTCCATGCTCGACTTAAGACACAGGGCTGGCGGCTGGCGTAACAGAACGGGTGAAATCGGCTCCGGTGAGCTGGACAACGGCGAAGCTGTGGAAGGCGTCGCTGAGGTGCCGCAAAGGCGTCGCATAGATGCCACAGGCAAATTCATTGATATCGGCTCCCAGTCGCTAACCTTAGAAGGCTTTGTCGGCTGCTGCTCCTCCTCCAGCTCCTGCCAGAGCTGCATTGCATGTTCAATGTGCTGCAGCTGCGCCGTAAGTTGAGTTGCAATACTGCTCTTTCGTGAGGCGCACGGAGTCGAATCGCTTGACCCCTCGCTTGCCCCAAACATGCGAATCTCGGGCAGTGTCACTGGCATAACGCGGCTCACCTGCCGCGTCCCATTGCCCGACTCAAACATGCGCGCAATCTTAGTAACATTATTGTGCTTAATGGATGGTACAGCTATAGGTTGTGCGTTTGCCTGCGACTGGTGTCGCTTGGGGTAAACTCTTGTCACAGGCTTGCGTTGCTTCTGTTTGACAGGCGTCTCCTGATCGTGGACGTGGCAGCATAGTTCTGATCCATAGCAGCGATGATATTTGCGACGATTGGCCTCAAAATCAGCATCCGCGAAACGTTTCATGCGCATCAGTGATTTGGGCAGAAGCGTGAGAAGCACGTACGCCACCAGGAGGTAGGGTGCGTAGCTAAGCCATTGCCAAGTTGTATCCAGATAGAACTGGTAGTTTGTCATATTTGTCGCGGTTGCTACAGTTCGTTATCACAACCTTTTTCGATTTTGAAATGTATTTATTAACTTTTTCGCTTGTTATAAAACCTTTTTTTTCTTTTAGTTTTTTATTACTGGCTCTTTAAGTATGACATCACAACATACTATACAGAAGAAATAAAAAATATGATTACGAAAGAGGAAAATACTGCAAAAGCTTTACACAGTTAAAGTGTGCATCTTGCAATATTTTCGGTAGCTAATATGGCCAGTTTTTTTTTTCACGCACACACCTTTAGTAAAAACGCTCAGTTTTGCTCTGTATTCAGCCGCACGGTTTATTCTGATATGTAAACACAAATGCGTGTATCCCCACGCTGTTCAAAGTATTCTTATCTCGGACTGTCATCTAAAATCCTCACAAGGCTGCCATTTATATATTTTACAATTTTATTTGTATACTTTTATTTTGTATTTATTTTGCCTTTTAGGCGCGTTTCGCATTCCGACGCGCCCAGCGGTCGAACTTGTCGGCTTCTCGTCTTAAACTTAACTAAAAACGGACGAGCAGAATTTTTATCAAGCTTCGGCGCTTTCAATATGACTCTTTGTTCTCTTTGCGCTCCCTCTCTCTCTCTCTCTCTCTCACTCTCTCGCTTACTGTGTCTCTCTTGCTTGAGCTTTACAATGTGTGCGTTCGTTCACTTTTATTGACTTTGACGTCTGCTACACTTGCGCACTTAAGGGCTGAGAAGACGTTTTTGTTTTCGTTCTAGTCGTTGGCATCAATTTGCTTCTTTTTTTTCTATTTGATTAATTTAAGCAGTATTGTTGGAAAAGCGTGCATTGAGTATAATTAATTTTATGAAAAGTAATTTTAGCCACAACTTAGGATTATATTTTTTTTTTCATTGATGCAAATCTTTCTACCTGTATGTTAAATATTGTCGATTTTCGTTCAAAACTTTTTTTAATACTATAATGCAATGAGATATTTTTGATATATTTTTAGAAATTTATAAATTTTGGTTTTGGGTGACGTTTTCTTATAGTCGAACAATTGCAGTCAGGCGTAAATTCACCACACTAAAAGTTGTCTAGGAATATAAGATAACGTGCGCAAAAGTATAACGACCAGCCTTGAAATACATTTGTCTTGAAATATATTTATAAACTGAAACAACTATTTAGTTTTGCGTACATAAAAAATGTACAAATTTGTTATACGACTTTCTGTATGACAGCTTTTCGCTTCCTGCCGCATCACATTTGACAATTAATACAATGCATTTTTGCAGTCAGGAAACAACTTCACATTACTTTTTATGCAACCAGAGCGAATTAAATGTGCGCAAGAGAGCGATTAGAAGGAGAGGTAAAAAGAGTATGTGTTTGACGCATATGTACGTCAATTTTGATTTGACGCTATCATATTAAATTGCTAGCAAAAACATATGCATAACTCTTATAATAATAAAAATTAAAAATAAACAAAGCACTAAAAACGAAAACAACTAACTGCACCCAATAACGCGATTTACAAAGTGCTCGTCTTGACGCCGCGACTTATACTGCTACAACGAGGCACATCACAAAACCATAAATTCCCATTGGAGACTTTCAAAGCTGGCTCTGAAAGAGAGCGCGAGAGTAAAAGTGCAGCGACGCCCATGAGCAAGTGTAGTTGCTGCCTTGTTGCTGAGGGCAAACACTTGCAGGCTGAAAGCAACAACAACAATTTAAATTATACTGAGCACAAGACGAAAGATCGCTATGGAGAGTTGCAAACGGGCATGAGATGCTGGCCACAGAAAAAATATGTAGAGGCGGAGAGTGGGCTAAGACAGTCCAGGCAGAATTTTTGCAAATTCCGTTGAAAAGGTTTGATCAATAAAAAAATTTATATGTTCTATATTTCAAGACAACTTAAAAGCTGTATACCATAGTAGTTAAGCAAACGCAACTGAAGAAAAAGTGAATCAAACGACTGCCATATCGCAAACTTCAACCGACAGGCACAAAAGAAAATAATGATTCACACAAAAGCAATACATATACAAATAATCAGCAATAAGCAGCAGTCACAGCAGCCGTTGGTATATTTGCAGCTTGTAAAGTACAGATAAAAGCGAAATTGTAGAAAAGGGGGACATGAAGTCAGAAAAGAGGGCTTGTGGGTACAAAAGTATATAAAGCTTGTCAGATCAGCAGTTAGAAGAATATTTTTATTTTTTTGTTGAATATACAGAGAAGAGCAACAAGTGGCTACTGTCATTTTGTGACTCTCTGCCTCGACGAGCCATGGACTAATGAACAAGTACAGCAAAGCCGTAAAAAATAAACAACAACATAATCGCACCAAGCAAACAATGCGCCGAGGCATAATAAACTATACAGAAGTCTAACGACAACCAAGAAGGATGGAGGGGAACAGGGTATACAGACAGGGCAGCTAAGCTGCAAGTATATCAAATTCATGAAACAATTTACAATAGCCCGTGGAAGGCAAAGGCGAGGCCAAACTAAGTTGGGATGTAGCATGAGTTTATCTAGAAGTGATGGCGGGGGTCATGTTTCTGCCCAGCAGATGAGCACGTTCAAGATCAAGCCGCAGATCAAATGCAGTCACAGAGCCACAAATGGACCCACCGCCAGAGGGGCCAGCAACTATCCGCTTTAACAGAGGTATATTCATACGAGCATGAAGTATAAAGGGAAAGCCACAGTTATAGCCCAACCTTGTTGATTCCATCCTTTTTCATGAAGTATGAAGTACCCGATACGAAGCGTTTTCATAGTAGTAACAGTTATTAAGAATTATTTTAAAAGTTTTTTGTTAAAGTTATTTCCCTTGATGTCGTCATATTTTTTCTTTTCTATTGACCTTGTGCCACTGTAAGCGTTAAGGCGCAGGCGTCAACAACTTTTTATTTTAGACATCTATATGTGTCTCCATTTGCTCATATACTGTCTCCAAAAATGGAGGCACGACTACAAGCGTGAACAACACAAAAAACAACAATTTAAAGCCCATTTGCCCACCAGCTATGTAGATTGGTAGATCTGTTTGACATGATTGCCTCAACAATTTCTCCCAAATGCCGCCACCATATGAGTCAATAGGAGAAGCGACGGCATCTTATAATGATTATGATGCTGCCCTAAAAGGCGTTGCTATTGTAAATTAATGTGGTTACTTGAGCATTTAGAGAATTGCATGGGACGGGTTGGGAATAGCCTCCCAGTTCTACTATGTTACCCGCATAATAAGGCATAAGAACAATTTTACCAAACTTGTCGGGTTTTGATTGAAAGTTTAGTATATCATTTGAACGCGGTCTGCTGGCAACAGCAATACTAATATGCCAAATGACATTCAAGTTGTTTTGGCTTACTTTGGTAGAACATTTACACTAGAAAATCGGAAAACATTATAATCGGAAATACAATAAAAAGAAGGGCTTGATTGTAAATTGGTAAAATTTAACGACAAATGGTTTTATGATACAAACGAGCAAGCTTTCTAAATAATATTGCATACTTTTAAGCTGTCAGGTACCAGCGCCACCTAGCAGTAGGTTTTCAAAGCGTTTCAACATAATTTAATTCAACGCAACACTAAGAGCCCATCATTTTTCGTTTCTTCGCACTTTTGCTTAATTCCTACTTATGGTAGTTCACAGACAGCTAGCGGCATAAAAATGCAAAATGCAGCTTCGTTGCAGTCATTACCTAATGGTTCCGATCGACAATAAGGAAACAGTTTACATGTAATTGCAAAAAACATTAAGATCGCATTTGAAATGGGAAACGGAAATAAATGCTATTTGCCATTTGCGATGCGTCTTGTGGACAGATGTGCGTGCCGACACATAACTATGTCCATTGCGTAGACAGTCAAGGAAGAAGATAATAGGCGAATTTACTTACGTTGACAAAGTTTTCACGGCGAATATCGTCGACCTCATCGCGCTTGCTGACGCGCTTTTTCCAGTCATCCTCGCCGCTCTTTTGCAGCGCCGCCAACCGGTCGGCAATGGAGCCAGTTTTGGCAACGTTGCGTTTATCAGGACCCATAATCTGTCATTAAATCAAAAGCGGAATAAGTGAGTATAGAGCGTATTACGCGTTTTCATTTTTGGCTCACCTTACTGGGCTGCTCTTCTGTTTCGTCTTTTCCAAGGACTATATCCTCTTGCTTATCGGTCCGCGATTGGGTTGATTCGTTGCTTGATGTGCTTGGCTTATCGTAATCTACATGACGCAACTTCACAAAGCCGCATGCATCAACTGGAGGCAATTGCGGGCCGACGCCGAATCCGAAGCCGATGGGTTCCGCTATGCCTGAGTAACTTTTGCTTTTCGCAATGAGATTGCTGCAAAGACAACAAAAAAGATAAAGAGTTGAAGTGTGGCAACTCGAGCGTTTGCAATAACAGATACATCATGCAGAATTGCAAGCAGTAACTAATATAAGCCGCTTAAATTATTATTTTTTGTTTTTATTTATGGCGACCCAAGATATATGCAAAATATGCAACCTGTCGTCGTTAAATCGTGATGATGCGATTACATGCCTTACAGAAACACCGGATAGATTTGCGTAACAGTTATTCATACATTCTTCTCATACATAGGAAGCAGTCGCCTGTATATTTTAAAATCAACTTTCTCTTCTAATTGTATGGTACATTATTAGGAATTCAATTGTAGTCGGTTAATTCGTTTTTGTTGGCGATAAAGTTTCGTAGTCAAGGGTAAAATTTTATTGGACTTCTGGCAATAACTATACTCGTACGTAAAGTGTTAAGAACACAGCACTTGACACTTGACTACACAGCGTGGACACAGAAGAAAACTCACTTATAATGTATTGTATTGTATTCACATAAAAGAGATATGCAATTCAAGAATGAGTGCGAACTGAACTGGACAAATGTCGATACTCGAATGAGCTCTGCATGCAACGTAAGTTGCCTCTAAACTCAGCAAAATTCAAAAAGCCCAAAACAGCTGCTTGGGCGATGAATTTGTAACAGGTATATAGAAAAAATCGCAGATAGTTACATTAAATATTATATTAATTAGGGAAAATTGATGGTTTACTGACAGACACTCAAACTGGGCGAGCAGGTCAACATAAACATAAAGATGATGTGCGAGTTGACCAGGTGCAAAAGTAAAATAAAAACTACCTGAAAACCAATTTCTAGCTGAATTGTGCCACATTGCCAAGAACTGTACTTGCTGGACACAAAGTAAAACGACAGTTAATCCTGAGCGGAATAGCATAGCACTTTAAATTCAGATTTGGGTGTGTTTCAGTTTATACTTGTTTTTTTTTGCAGTGTAGGTCAAAGTAAAAGCCAAGACAATGTTTAAATTGCAGACACACAAGGCCTTCAAGATAAACCTCAATGAATAAATACTATTAAAAGGTAGAAAGCCGCTGGAGTCATAGTTCATAGTTCAACACGCAAAGGTTTCGACAAGCTTCCCTCCCCGTTGCGTGGCCCTCCTTTGTTGATACACTCAATGCACAAGTTGATATTAAAACAGTTTAGCGTTCAATTAGTTAGAGTGGTAGCCATAGGTGTGGCTGGCCTTATTATTCTCCACCCAACCAAATAACATATAAGTGTTCAATTACCTTTGTTCAGCTTGTTGATGAAGCTGGGAAAAAGCTTTAAGACTGACATCATAAATGTTACAAGTTGCATCATTTGCTAAAAAGTTCCGATTGGCCCCCACCACTATTGAACTGCCTGTAACGTAACGCTAGTTAATTCACAACACTGAAATTTTATAATTTAATTATGCACATCGTGCGATCCACTTTAAATTTAAGTTTTCGTATAACACGCGATCGGCTTGCAAAATGGCAAAATGGCTTGGAATAATATAACAAAGTCGATTGTTTTACGATCTGTTAAGCGCAGCATAAGTGATTGAATGTCAGTGGGTTTGATGCTGTATCGCACTAGGCAAATTCAGTAAAACGAATGTACAAAAATCTGTTAAATATATTAATATGACAATAGCTACTGGGTGCTAAGATGCGCACTTGAATCTGTTTAAGCGCTTTGCATCAAGGTAAAACCAAAGTGCAGAGACTTAAGGTTACAGGTTTAGCCACGGGTATGTAATTAAAAGCTATAGCTTACACCTGACGAAAATGATCATATGATATAATGCATACAAAACCGCGATCAGTTGCGATCAGACACCATAACGATTATTGTACAAAACAAATATACCTTTAAAGTTTGTTAGCAGCCCTTTTTTAGGTATTATTGTCGTGACGAGAAATTCCAATGCATTCAGCAGAGTAAATGATACCTATTCAACCTGATACCAAAATGGTGCCAACAGATTTGCAAGGCTTGCGAGCTGGTTAAGTGCCAACACAAAATTGTTTTGTTCCCCAGCATTTGAGTCGGAGGTAAAGCGACAATTACAAACTGAGCACACAAGAGGGGAAACATAGGGAAGTGCCATTAAGTTTTTTAACAACGGCGGACAATAGATTCAAGTTACAGAATTTTGCAGAAATGTTTTCTCACGCGGCAATTCATTGGTGGTAGTTGTTTTCTCAACCTTTAACTTATACATGCCAAATAGTTGGAGAACTCTTTGTTTTTAATCATTCGAAATTACAAAGTCAGAACAATTTTTAAAACGATTTATCCCAACCTGGTAACCATTTTATTTTATGACTTTAATAAGAGATTTATCTCTCTGACAAAAAAAATTCGAATTTTTCTAAAAAATACTTTTTGCCACTATTGTATTTTTACAGTCAGCAACATGTTGTCTTCAATTCTAGCAACATTTTCACAAGATTAGCAGTATTTGAACAGCTGTTATGCACTTTTGCGGACAGGCGCAATACTGCGAACACGTGCTGCGTTCAATGGCAGCAACCCTCGGATGAGCGTACCCCACAGCAGACCCACCCACCTTTCCTTAATTTCAACCCAGACATGCTTTTTCAAGCGTTTGCCGGTTGCCGGGGTAACTACAACAAAACGAAGCGTCAAAACAAACTTAGCATTGTTTGTTGTCGATGACGGGGAAGGGAAAAGAAAAACTTAAAATTAAAATATTTAAGACGTTGGTGTTAGGTTCTTTATTTACATTATTGTTATTGCTCTTAGTCCCTGACAAATAAACATTTTTAAGCAAACTTATAGCCATATAGGAGGTCTAGCACATACAAAGGAAAAGTTTTCTTTAAGACGTTTACCGTTTTTCTATTTTTATGCCTGGATTTGTGGATATTAAGTAAATTGTTTTGATTCGTTGGCCCAACCCACGCCTTTAATATCCGGAGTGGTTTGTTGTTGCTGTTGTTTTTGCAGCGACTTTATTGACCGCCAAGTATACTACAGTGTAACATTACTGTATCTTCTCCCACCTCAATCCCAATCTCGTCAACTCTAGTTCGAATGAACTCTGCACCAAGTTCAACTAGGTAAAAACAAAGTCAAAAGCGACAACAACTACAGAACAGCAACCTTATCTAACTGTATCAGGCAGTGCTGGATTTATTTGTAGCATTTTGTGTCTCGCTTTTCGTGTTCTTGTATGCTACATTTGAATGATTATGTCTAAACTACATACAGAACTTTAAAGCTGACAATTTAAAAATTGAAATCAAATTTAAGTACACAACTATTTTGCGTTCTAATATTTTTGATGACCATTCACCGTACAATTGCCGAGCGCAATGCAAATAACTCCAACTAAGGCTTTTAATATTTTAATTACATCTAGCTAGCTAAATGCTTTTGATGCTTAAACGAACAAATATGCTCAAAGTATAGTTGAATATCAATACGAGTACTAAGCACGCGACAATGGACCTGTGAGCTTTACAGCAAAACATGCTGATAATTGTCTGACTTATTGGCTGGCAATTACTCGAATGTCTATTTAAAACCTAAAACAGGAAAAAAGCAACATTTTTTATTTAAACTCAAAATAAAAATAAACCAACGCAATGTCGAGAGCAACATCAACAACAGCTAAAAACAAGTTTGAGCGAATATTGTTCTAAAATCAAAACTAAAACTGCGCTTCAAAATCATAAAGCTTTGCGTATTCAATGCTGATCTTATTATATAATGGATGCAACCGATTTTTAACATAAGGGCTCATCACAATGCGTACACCTCATGCACAACATTTTGTATATATATTT
This sequence comes from Scaptomyza caliginosa, assembly GCA_035044725.1. Lineage (NCBI taxonomy): Eukaryota > Metazoa > Arthropoda > Insecta > Diptera > Drosophilidae > Scaptomyza > Scaptomyza caliginosa. Next base: position 1,152,301 of record JAWNNR010000099.1, on the reverse strand, counting down.
TTTTTCATGCTATTGTACATCATTTGAGTCAGAGTACCAATATTTGCAAAGATTATAAAACTAGGCGTCATCAGCGACGCAGAGTCAGAAAAAAAGTGAGAGAAAGAGAGAGACCCACTTAGATATTTGTGTAGCAAATCAGCGCAGCAGTCATAAATAAAGGTTTATCTTTTGAATAAAAAAAACTGTGCAAAGTAATACTTAGAGAAACTCTAAAGTGTTGCATCTTACAAGTTAGAAGCGGCAGCTGAAATATGAGCGCAATAAACGAAAACAAAAGTGCAATATGAAATTTGTTGCAAATCTTGATATAAATTATGTTGTTTAACTACCCAAGTCTTCGTTTCCATACCATTTATATTGCTCTCTATGGAATGACGCGACCCAAACTTGCGAGTAAATAAACAAGCTAACGGATGAAGATATATTTATCTAGCTTCACTTCAAAATTCGCAAAATGATAAGCTAGGAAATCACATAACGCGCTTATCAGCTGCACGGCCGCAGTCATCTGGGTTTAGCTATAAAAGCTGACCAAAACAGACGCACTGCACCAAAAGCAGCTCAGCCTCTGAACTAACGAAACCAATCAAATTCGAAGACATGTTGCCTACATCAGTAATTTGTCTGCTACTCCTTACAGTGGTGTTGACTGCATCGGCACAGAGCATCATTAGACCATTGCCACCTTATGTGGGACTGCCCACACAGGATGGTTTAACTCGATTGTTTTTTAACTCCCGGGTGACACGTCGCGACCCGAAAACTTCGGTGTCCTGTTTCGCCGGCTACATAGGCGAATCCAATCAAATTGCACAGCATTATAGTGGTGCGTACAGCGGATGCCTTCACGAGGCGCAGGAATCCCGCCGAGGAATCGACAGGGACTTTCTACCCACACGTAAAAGAATCGAGCAGGCAGCTCAATCCGTCTGTCGATCACTCAGTATCTGTAGTCAGGCCAATAGCACCTTGGACTCCTTCAACTGTCATGCTGCAGCTGTGAGTACAGTTAGAGGGAGGGCGAGGGAGATGCTTAGTAAAATGTATATTTCATATATTGCCTATTATTTGTGTAGGGATCCAACAATACTGTTTCAACATACAGCATATCGGGAAATGCTTCAGAGTCCGCCACACTTCTGCAGGAACGCTATCGCCTGATTGATTTGCATCATGACCAGTGCATGCACAAGGCAGAGCGTAGTTATGTGGAATCAACGGCCAGCAACTACAACTACCTGCAGGCCTGTCTAGATGGACGCACCAAACCGAAACCAATACCTAGCACCACAAGCAGCACTACTTCGACGACTACTACAAGCACAACAACCACTACGACAGAGGCACCAACTACAACTACAACCACACCGGAGCCAACCACCACAGAAAGTGCATCCAATTTAGAAGATCAGTTCAAGCAGCTTTTAAACTTGTTAAACTAATGACACAACGCGTAAAAAAATTTATATGGCAACTTAATTAAATTGTAATTCCGGAACAAGATGAATCTACTTACTCTCTTCCAGACTCCCCGACTCTCTGACACTCTCTAACAAGAAAATAATACATATACCATTTACATTGCTCTTGTGGTGTGGTAGTTTGTAGCGTATGAACTGTTGAAAAGCAGCAAGCTATAAAAAGATTTTGGTGATCTCGATTGGAAGCATTTTGAAAAATTTGTATAGGGTCTGAGTAAAAGAGCTTTAAAATTAGAAACTATACTTGAGTGCAGCCTCTTTTTCGTCTGCTGCCAGTTTTGCCTTTTATGGATTTTAGTCTTTGCCTTTTGTGTTCATTTACCAGAGTAGCCTGTACTGTAAGTTTAGTTTGGCTGTGTGGGGCGATAGGGAGACGACACTAACAACAAAAGCAAACCTGAAGACAAAGAAGGTAACCGCACACCTGTTGGCCCTAAGCAAGCATTCCAAGGCAGAAACTTCTGTGGCCCGACAAGATCTAAAATAGCGAATAGAATTAAATTTTATATGGATTGTATATTCAGGTAATTCTTGCAATACAATTTGGCCAACAGGTTATGCGTTGGCAAGAGATACCCACTTTTGAGTACGTCAGCTAGGACAAAGAGCTAAGGAATCTTCAATTAAAAACAAATAACTTGAGCTGTAAGATAGATAAATGCAGCTAGAAGCTTGCTTATAAGCGAAAATCTTAAATAAAAAATTGGTGCCAGTGATTGACATGATCAAACTTGTTGTTTGTTTTTTAAAAAATATATGGATACAAACTTGTTTAAAATATTAAAAACACTATCGAATATCTGATCACTTGACTTTGTATACATACATTTTCATATAGTGCACACATGTAAACGTGTCTCTGTTTGCTGGCAACTGGCCAAGTGCTAGTGCATCGAAGTTGACGTCGACATCTCCAAAAGCACAAAAAATAACCCACAAAACTGCATGCAAAACTAGTTTTGCTTTAGCAACAACAACAACAACAAAAGCAGCAATACCAACAACTGGAAAACAAACCGAAAAGGAAATCGTCGGTGTTGTTGCCTTTTAAGGCTAACTGCGTGTTGCGCATGCGTCCCATGCTCTCAGTTTCAGTTTCAGTCTGTATGAGTGTCTGTGTGTGTGTTGTGTGACGTCTGTATATTCAGGTCATTCGCATTTTCACATTTTAAGGCGTGCCTTTACATGCAGATTTTTCACTCTTTTTTTTAATATTTTTTAATACGTTTGCCTGTCTGACACTTCCACCTGCTGCACTTTACGCAGCTAAAACTTCTACTTGCGATGCCTTCAGGATACTGATGGCCTTGATTTGCTCTTGTTTTTTTTTTGCACTCAAGCCATTAATAATCGATAAGCTGTAATGTGATATATCGATAAAATAATAATTTGAAAAGAGTGCGATGTGTTTAATATGTGATACGAAAGTGAAGTTAATTTAGAAATATTTAAGACCAAGCCACATAGAACATTTCTTAAGCAATATTTAGCAACTAAAGTTTACTCCAAAACTGTTAAGGTACAGCTGTCTCAAAATGCAAAATTTATTAACAAACATTTGCGAACTTGTCAGTATGCAAATAGGCGCAGAAGATGATATTAGGAAGCAGCGCTTGAATATATAAAGTGGTTAAAGTGATAAAGAAGACAAAGAAAATTCAATAGCGCAGCACAGATGCTTGAACGCAGGAACGTAAAGAGCGACAATTCTTTAATAAAAAGTGTCTGATGATGATAACAGAGCTAAGACAAAGCAAACCAAGCCCAGCACAAAGAGCTTGCTTTGAGCTGACAGCTCGAGTGCAGCGCAGAGTGGTGGGAACGCTCTGCATTCGCTTCGAAGGATTGGGGCAGTTGTTTTGCCTCCACTCCACTAGCTGTAGATTTATGAGCAGTTGTCAGACAACGTGCAGCGCAACAAAGTAGCCTCGGCGCGACTCTTGGCCAGGCTCAGACAGGGCAACAATCTGGCTTCCAAGGTTCATTGTACCAAGAAACGGATGCTGGCTGCGTTTTATTCCTTGTTCAGCTGTTGAGCTAATGAGATGTCAACATTTTGGGGGACTGACATTTGTCAGGCAGTAAAACACATCTCATACTGATTCGCATCTTGTCTACTTTTCACTTGTACACGATATATATATATATATTTAACATTTACAATGGAGTTCAGCGTTAGACTCATATTTACTAAGTGCAAGCTAGAATTGCTATAACATATATATGGAAGAGTTAGAAACACGAGAAAGTTTCATATGAAACTAATCAACAAAGCTGGCAAAACAGCTGCACCAACCGTGAACAGGTAAACAGACCAGAAACATAGGCTCATTTGTATGTACATATGTACGTACAGACATATATGTATGTATGTACTCAAAATAAAATAACAAAAGAGTCAATGCACTGTGCTTCAGATTGTGTAATATTTTAAATCAGTAAATAACACTTTCATATGACTATTTAAAACATTGTGCATTTCCCGCAAACATGCCTCAAAGCTGGGCACATAAGTGCAAGGATAGAATTATTTTCCTAAATGAAAATCAGTTTTAAATTAAGCGGTAAGGCAAAAAGCTTCTTTTCTTTTCGATTGTCTAGCAGACAAATTTTCCAACAAAATAGCTGACCAGGGAACAATGTGCTTCAGTTGTACGATTTTGTTGAAGAGAGCGCATAATATAAGCCGAGCTGCCATTAAAAGTTTCACGTTTTCCAGTTTGTCGGTTAATCTGAGCGTGCACTGATCCAAAGTTAATGCATTTGTTCATGCCTTACAGAGAATTTTTTAAATGGATTTGATTGTATCCAAGATCATAAGACTCCACAAATAAGCAACACGCTAAAAGCGTTGAAAATTCATTATCGCAAAGCGGGGAAAACTGGCTTGTGTCTTTGTTCATCGATCACTCGGTTCCCCGCCTGCCGTCTGCCGGTCGGATCAATTCAATTACGAAACGAGGGAGGTCATAGAAGGCAGAAGGCATAATGCACTGGAACAGCATAAAGAAAATAAAGAGTCGACACAACGACATGTCAATACCCTTACACGCCAAATTACGTACATATACAGCAACAGACAGATGGTGCATAACTTTATTATGTGCAGTGCAGCTGCAGATTTACACGCACACATTAATAATAAGCATACAAAATTTAAGAAACTCAACGCTGTACATTGTTCAACAAATACATGAATATAACGACATTGAGTATACATATATGCACCCACACACAAATGAGTTCACAGTAGGTGATTAACCCGAAGAACATTTTGCTATTTTTATTATGTTTGTTTATGTATTTGTTGGCTTGGCTCATTAGCGTTTCAACTCACATATTCCCTGCAGACTTTAATGTCTCGTCTTATAAAAGCATTGATGCATTCAATATTTACATATAACTGGTGAAGTGGGTTTTTATTCTGGCGATTACAGATTATCAAGTTGCAATTGAAACGGCTAATGGTGACAAGATGTGTTTTAAGGGTCAGTCGATTTACCTTGGAATAAATGCACTTCAGATCCCTTGAAAAATTCTTCTCTAACATTATAGGTAGCTGGGTCATTAGTCATAGAAGCCGGCAAAACCTAACCCGGAAAACACAATCACTTTTATTCTCATCTTCGCTAACAGCAAATTAAGTATATTCACTGAAAGCGAAATGCCTTTCTGGCGTTCGCTTCTGTTTTTGTTTTTTGCTTTTTTGCTTTATTTTTGTATATTTATGAAGTTGAATTCAAGCAAAAATGTATTACGAAATACTTTAACAACTGAGAAAATTACGAATATGATGTATAATGTGTATAGGTGTATTGACGAAAGTGTTTGCTTCAACAACAAACTATATAATAAAGACATTTTATTACTTAATTGTTAGCAAATCTTACTTAAAAATCGAGATGGATAGCTATGCAAATAATGGCCTTCTGTCAAGTCGAAGACCTTGAGCTCATTTGAACACAAATCTTTCATAGCTTCAGGCATTCAAAACTATAAAGGTAAACAAACAAAATTACTCTAAGCAGCTGTTAAAGAAAAACAAAAAAACAATAATTAATCGAATTAACAAAGAAAAAACTTTAAAGTCTCAGTCTTCGACACACAACGAATGTCTTATAAGCAAAGCTACTTATCAGCGATTGCCTCCCACAGTTCCTAAATGTATTACTTTATCCCGTTACAGGGTGAGTCAGAACAAAGGCAATGCAATATCAAAGGCGAATCACCAGCAAAAACCAAACATCAACATTAAAACCGAAGAGAAATAGACCAGTGCAAAAACAAACCACCAAAACTAAAAGGGCAACTACAACAAAGTAATAAGTTAAACAATAAGAATATTAAAACAACAAATATCTTTGGGTCGCTGTTGCTGTTGAATCAGCAAATGTTTCAATCGAAGCCAGCAGCAAGGCGATTTACAGTTTTGATTTTTTTCTTTCTTGTTCTTTTCATCTTTGCTGTTGTTGTTGCTTATACAGCTTGTTGCAGCAGGTAACTAACAAGGGCACAGGGGACGACGTGACAAAATGTCTGAGTAAAAAACTGGTCAGCTTCTATCTCTCTCTCTCTCTCTCTCTCTCTCTCGGCCTCTCTCGCATTTTAAAGAAAAAAAATTTACCAAAGCGATAATTTCTGCGTTTTGTGGCTTACAAACCTTTTTTTATTTAAAATGCAGTTCGTGAGTTCCTCTTACAACATATTTTTCTAAGCCACAGATTGTCGTCATGTTGCAGTTTTTCACTCGCGCTTTCAATTAATGCCAATTATTGGATGCAGTTGAATTGTAAACCGATCGCACAACAAAAGACACGACTCAGATGGGAGTAACTTGTTTGCAGCTGTTGTTTTGAAGTGTAATGTTTTGATGAATATATCACAAGGGAGAAACAAATATACCACAGACACACGTTGACGCGTTAAAATTTAAGGCGAAAATAAATATTAGATTTGCACATACTACGATTTGTGACCGGCACAAAATGCGCGCGAATAAAAAACAAACAAAAATACCAGCGTCGTTGTCCGCGGCGCGTCCGCTCTCTTCAAATGTATAAGCCACAATAATCGCTGGTGAGTATAATGTTAAACTAACATTCTGCCAAAGAGCATTTACTGCAACAACTCTGTTGTGGTGAGTATTCGCCGCGGCGAGTCCACATGGAATCCACATAGCACAGATCCTTCGCATAGGCAATTACTTGTAAAACTTTAATAATACGGTATTAAAGCGGAAAACAAATTGTATGCTCAATAAAAATATAAATACATGTTAAGTACATATTAGGTATTGATATGTGCGGAATCCACATAAAAACCTAAGCTTTTCATTGCACAATGCTACCAAAACTGTATGTGTCCCGCTCAATGGTGAACTGCTCATGGCTAACTTTCGTTCAGTGAGGAGCACTTCGTTAAGCCTAGACCTAAACCACAATTAGCTCCAAGCATCTTACCAAGAGCTGCCACCTTGTCTTTTTTCACCATTTTATAGTACTGAAAAAGCTACCAGCCTTATTTAGTAGCTTTTCAAAATGAACTTTATACTTATCGAGCATGCATCGAACATTGTTAGTGGCAAACCAAACTACAGTTATTAGGGATTTTTTCAGCTTTATTAATATTTTGTATTTTAGTGTGTCACGCAAAAATATGTGGCATATATTCATATTTCTTAAACAAGTTGTCAGCAAAATAAATATGTACATACATACATAGATTTCAATAAACATCTGTATATTATTTAATAAGCAATGCAATTTTATCTTATTGACTTATTGATAAAATTTGAATTTCGCCATTTATAAAAAGTATAATTTCATTTTTTTTGCTCAACAAAATTTGAAAATGTTAGTTGTTGCGGCTGATGCATCTGTCGCATATGTTGTTGTTGTAGTTGTGCTTTTAGTGTCGGCTGCGGCGCCTGCACTGGACGCCAGTAAGCGCATCTAGCAATTGGCTTTACTTTGACTAGGAAGCTTTTTGTTTCGATGAGATTGCATGAAAATATGCATTAAAACTTTAAAGTCAATTATATAGAAAAATATTTTGTATTTGCTATTATTTATTAACACAGACATTGAAGTAATGTACGCTGTAGTAGAATGAGACATAGACAAAATTGATCGAAAAAAAAACTCAAACTATACCCTTAAAAAGAGTGAAGGGTATATACAAATCAAGCAGCTCGCATCGGGCTAAGTGTGTTTTATTTTAATATAATAGTTGTTTATTTTTTTTTATTATTTGTTTGCTTGTTGTTTGGTTGCTTAGTTTCTTAGGTGTAAAAAATATTGTATGTAATTTATAAATGACATATTCGTGGAACCAGTCTTTAGAAGCGCACACACATTAATGTATTAATGCATAAGTGACACCATGTATGTACGATTTTACATATATGTGCATATGTATTTAGTATTGTATGCATACAGTAGAGATTAATCATTGTGTCAACACTCACAATCAAGGATTAAAAGTTAGTAGCTTTTGGGTAGGGTAGAACATAAACAGCGCACAGCAAACGGAGCAGGTAGAATTGAGCTTTAGCTTTGGCTTGAACGTAGACTCACCCATCGGGTTGCTGCTGCTGGCGTCGACGCCGTGCTACGGCGCTATTCTTAATAATGGCCTCAATCTCGCGGCCCCCAGAGCTTTCGCCTTCAGAAGCTGAGGCACAGTTGTTGGCTGTGGCTGCAATTGCAGCTGCTTCATCGATGCCACGAGGCGTTCCCAGTGTGGATAGATTGCGCACCAAACTTACAGTATCATCGTGTGGCGTTTGAATTGTGGACGCCGGCGTCGCGTTCTCCTTAGACACATTGCGCAGAATCTGTGCCAAGTTGCGTTGAGCATTCATTGAGCTGTTGTCGGTCTCATCCGCGCCAGCGATACGCGTTGCATTTGCAGTGGTTGCTGACTTGCGCAAATTGGAAACGGTTGCGTGAGTGGAGCGTTGCAGTCGATTCTTTAGTTCTGCATTAAGATCGATAGGCATGAGGCCGCGACCTATGCCAGCTACGACAGGCTTGCCACATTTCAGTATACCCTTGGCTGGCTCGGTGGCTTTACCTGAATGCATTAAAGTGAATAAGAATGGAAATATTTTCAAAAACTAATGGTGATATAGGAAATTTCAATTTTCATTGTGTTAATAGCTTAATAGCAGGCAGGCATGGTCAAAACTTAGGGAAACGCATGCAAAAAAATTATATAATTAGTACTTACTTAGTTAAGTTGTTCATACATTATGAGCTATGTTTGAAATGTATATTTATCTGTTAGTTGATACATTTTGAATAGCACAACTGTCGATTTATTTATTGTTTAACAATTTGCATAATTTATGTAATTATATCGTAATAATATTAATAATAATAATAATAATAATAATGCCGTTTAAGGTACAATTCGTTTGGATCTAAATAATTAATAAAAGCCATAACTAAGCACTCAAGTATGTTTTGCACACACTAAATATATATATATATATATATAAATTATAATAAAAATAATCAATAATAACTCTAAACTGGAAAAGTTCGCTGACCCGTTGGCTAACGCAACATATACATATATATATATATATTTGTTAAATAGGTATGCATGGTTGCTCGCAATTGATAACAATCACCTGAAGTATGTAATGTTTAATGTGCTTTTTTTTGTTTATAAGGGTCGAGTCTAAATTCGATTCGTTATGAGGAGAGAGCGTGAAGGAAGAAAAAGATATAGAGAGAAATCACAACAATATACCCAAAGGCTTGTTTTGTTTTTCGTTTTCGTCTTGTTTTGTTTTGTTTTAATTAGGTTTTTGTGTTGTTTGCAATTTTTAAAAGATATCGAAAAATTTGTGAAATTTTAATAAGTAAGCCAAAAATTTACAATTTTTCTCTTGATTTAACACATTTATGTGCTCAAAATCTCGCCGCACAGTCGCTTAAACTCATGACTAGCCGCATGCAGCTCATCCGCCGTAATCACAATGTCTTCAAAACTAGAAATGCTTGACGCTCTAAACGACCGCATCGCCCTCGTCGCTGGCGAGTTGGCTCTCTTCGGACTGGGCATGGCCGTAGGACTGACGCAGCCATCGGTGCCCGATACCTCGAGGGACATGGCGCGTGTGCGCTTGAGCAGTTCACGACGTCTCTGCACAATGCTGATGCCGATGCCAAGGCTGGCTCCTAAATGGGTGCTTTGTGTGGCTGTGGGCAAACGAACCTGCTCGTTAAATGTCTCCTGCGGTTGTGTACTGCTCGTTGGCATTGATTGTGTCTTGTGTACTGTTGTCGTCGACGTGAAGCTCTCATTGGGTCCAAAGTATTTGGCGATGCGCTCGTCCACATTTGAGCGATACCCAGAACGATTTGATTCTTTTGCTGTTGCTGTTGCTGTTATTGTTGAGCCCACTTCTGTGGTGTGGCGGCGATTGACAGTTTGTGGCGCCTTCTGCTGCACGGTGATCTGTGTCAAGAGGGACAGCTTGCGACGCAATTCAGGCATTGGCTGTGACTGGGTCTCTTGCTGTTGCTGCATTTGCTGATTGGCAGCACAATTCTCCTTGCCGGAATCAGAGCCATGTGCGTCATCGCCGCTGTCACTGCCATTTGTTGGCGACGAATGCGACGTTAATTTAAAGTCCAGTTTTGCCGATTTTCGTTGGCAACTACTCTCCGTGGGTGTGGACTGCAACTGCATATGATGCTGCTGCTGCTGCTGCTGCTGCTGCTGCTGTTGTTTCTGGTGCTGCTGTTCAATAAAGGGTGACTTGATCTTGCCAATTGTACGGACTCCCATTGAAACGTTTATGTCCTCAACCGTTTGCATTCGTCCTAGGCAGCTATTTCGATAGTTATTATTGCGATCACTTAGAAAGGTATCTGGCAGCACCAACTTGCCCACGGTGCGCAGCCTCACGCGCCTCTGCGTCGTGGGTGTGGAATCAAGCAGTGCTTCTGTTTGCCCTGTAGCCGTTGTAGGAGCTGTCGCTGATCGGCTAAGCTCATGGAATCCATTGTGCGCCTGATCCAATTGATGTCCTTGATGTTGCTGCCGCTCCGGTTCTTGAGCCTGTTCCGGCTTCTGATTCTGCTTCTGCTGATCCGGCTGCTGCTGATAGGACTGTGTTTGAAGGCGTAGCTCGTGAATAATGGGTGTGCATTCCATTGGCGTTGGCGTTATGCTTGTGCTACTGCTGCTGCCTGCAATACTGCTGCGGGGCGTGCGTTCCATGGAGGCGTATGGTGGACTGCGTGAGGCACAGCTACTACTGCCTCGATTAAATAACCGTGCGCCGCCAGCTGCAGCTGTTGCACCCCCACTGCCGCATGAGGCACTCTCACAGAGGCTGCTAAAGAAGGCAAGCCGTTCGGCCAGAGATAACGATGATGGCTCTGTTTGTTTTTGTGTGGAGTGGAAAGAGAATGTTTTAGTTGGTGACTGTTTTGGCGGATTGTAGTAATTTACCACTTACGCATCCTTTGTCTCTCTTTTAAACTACACTACGCACTTAATGTTGTTGCTTTGCTGTTGCTTGTTGCTGCTTCGACAAGTGGCAACTAGCGACAAAAGTTGTGTCTCAAGTGCCCGCCGAGTTTTTATCAAAATAACAGTTTTGTGTTGTGACTGATGTTACTGTTGTTGTTGTTGTTGTTATTGTTGTTGTTATTGTTGCCGCGATAAGCATTTTTGATGATGCTGTTCCACTCATACTTATTCATCACCCAATAAACACTACTGACCACAACTCTTTTCTGTTTCACCCAGATGATGCCCCTATAGAAAGTTAACGACGCATTTGCCAAGTCAAGCTTTTATACTTAATTTGTATGCTTTTTTTTTTACAATGTATGTCGTCGTTTTGGCTCGCTCTTTGTTCTCTTTGATACGATGCTGAAATTCGTTTTCATTTTCATCAAAGCTTTCGATTTCGATTTCTTATTTTTTTTCTTTTTTTAAATGCGCTTCGTTAGCGTCTTGATACTCGAAACTAAAGACTCTCTCCACAGAAGTGTGAGTCGAGTAAAGAAACCACGATGAATAAGAATAAAGTTAGAAACTATTTTGACGTCGGTGAATACATATACAAAGGATTCGTAAATGACTATTTTATGATTAGTTTTATATTTTCGACGTCAGCTATTACCATTTTTTCGATATTTATATAAACGTTTTTGAATCATAATAAAAAATCTGCCCTGAGTTGTTCATGATTAATAAAATGTCACTTATATTTATGCCAATAAACTGATATTGTTGGAAAAATCGTATTTTTAGGTATTTTTTATGACACTTCAACTATCATAATAGTTTTTTTTAAGCAAGATCACAAACTCGTCATAGAGGAAACTCAAGGCCGCCAGACTCGGATAATATTGCATTGTACTATGTAATGCATTACATTTTTTGTATGCTTAATTAAGTTTGCTAAGCGGTATCGAATACTAAATGCAATCAAAAATATAAATCAAGGTAATGAAAAAACGTATAAAAGAAAAAACAAAAACACATATAAAATTGAAATGCGCACAAGGCTTGTAAATTACATAAAACATGTGTTATTTGTTGTTCATGCGGCAACTAAAACAACAAAAACAACAACAATGCAACAGCCATAACAAAGTGTTAAATATTTTGTTAGAAAACTTCCAGTTCATATGCATGCCAAGAAAATAATTAGAAATATGCCTTAGTATACTTTTCCTATTCCACATTGTTACTTTTCTTGGTTTTTTTTCTTCTTTTTTTTCGTTTATTTGCTTTGTTCACGTTATGCAATTTGGCGTGGTTGCACTTCTGTTTTTTTTTTAATTAAAAGATTTTTGCTTTCTTGCCAAAGTTTTTTTTTAATTTTTTTTTTTTTGTAACTCAGAATGTATTATATGGTTTTAAATACCTAGCCAATTGAAAGCAAACTTAAAAATTAAAGCATTATTTAATCAAAAAACGGCCACACAAAAAAAAGAGTTAAATAATTTAATTGCAGCAAACAAAATGGTACAACAACAACAACAAGAACAACATTCAGTATGCATTTATTTTGTAGTATTAATTGTAATGCGTGCATCGTGCAAATCAGTCACGCCAAAAAAAACAAAAGAGAGCGCAAATGAAACGTAAAAATTTGGCATTGAGAGCTCTCTTTGCCGGCTCTGCTTTACTTACCAAAGTCGGCATCGGTTGTGTCTTGTGTTGAATTAAGTGCGCTCGACTCATCGTTTAACGGTGAACATTGGAAAGCAGCAGCTTCGGATCTAGACGAAGAAGGCGGAGGCGACTGGCGAGAACTTGTTGCTGTGTCGGAAGAGGAAAAGAAATAGTTAGTTACCAGAATAGGTTTGAATCTAGACAACACTGAGACTATATGCTGCACTCACGCATTTCTAAAACTATTTCCATGTGTATTATAATTTTAAACTTTAAATTTTCTTGGTATCCTAACTGTGCACCTGCCAACGATTCCATTGTTATAGTATCTGTATTTGTTTTTCTTTTTTTTTTTTTTTTTTTGGGAATGACTTACAATTTATAATTATGCTGAGACGTAACTTTCATAGATGTTGTGTTTGGCATAATTATGATTTTAATATTAAGATAAGACAAGCATTTATAACCTAAATTTGTTTTGTCTATTGCACTTAGCAAGCAAAGTGTATGTTATATATACAGTATATACTGTGCAATGGGGGGGGATTGTGTAGGGAAATTGTTGGGCAAGTGACATACATTTTACAGCTTATTAACTTGGACAACAACCATGCCGACAGTACTAATACTGTCACAAGAAAACGCTTGCAAAACAAACTTAAAGTATGTGTTTGTGTAGCGATCACTGACCTATCCGACACACCCGGTGTGCAGGAAGAGCTTCACTAATCTTAAAATCGTCTACCTAAAACTGGTTAGCCTTTGGTGAGTGTTATTTATTGCTGTATATTGTTGTTCCCCATGCATTTACGCATCGCTAACCCCCTCGTTAAATATATTATAGCAACTTGCTGCAATAAACCCAGAACATCTTAGACTTACCTTGACTGCTGGCCAAAGAGAGCGACTGTGACTGCGGCAATTGCTCTTTCCCAGCCGTTTCTCGCCGACTGCGTGATTGCTCCTGCAGCTGCTGGAACATATTGGCACGTGCACGGACGCTGCTGCTGCGTGCCACTGCCACGCCCACGCCGCTTGTCTGAGTGGTCGCTGTGGAGGCATCCTCGCCCAGAGATTGTATGGCAGAATCGTTATCTAAGCCGGACATCTCAAAAATATGTTCGGAGTCGTTGCCCACGGAAAGTGTCAGCTGTTCGCTAAGACTAACACTATCACTGGTCGAGAGTTGGCGTGCAAGCGAAGGGGACGAAATTGAGGATGGTGGAGAGGCGGCAGAATGTCCCTGGCCCGCAAGGTGCACGACGCGCGGCGACTGTAGCGGCTGCGTTGAGCTGCGTGCCAAACGGAACGAACTACCGGCGCCCGAGTGCGTCGATGAGGAAAGCAGCAATGGGGCTGGCACCTGGCTAAGCGGTTGTCCAGTGATTGGTGAGATTAACGGTTGTTGTCGTTGAAGCTGTACACCGATACGAATATCCAGCGGCTTGGTGGGCTTAAATGCCGATGTTGCCGAGATGTCAAATGGCGTGGAGTTTGCTTTGAAGCTGTAGGCAAATGAAATGAGTTGAAAGATTATACTTTTACGTTAGCCGTATAATATGATAGTTTATGACTCTTCTTTCTTTTAAACTGTCTTTGTCCCTTTCTTTAGACTCAGTCTCTACTCCTCTAACTCTCTGATTCTTTTGAGTATACGCAGATCGAGGCAATCATAATTAGAGACAAATACTTTTTCTCTACGTTAATTATGGTCGATTTTCATTAACAGTGAAATTTGAACGATGCGATTTATTGACAATCCCAAAGGTAAAAGTAAAGACGGCCAATCAATTGAAGCAATTGAGAGGAAAGTATAAAACGTTATTGTCAATATTCCTCTAAGTATTTATTCCTGGCTGGTAAGAACGACTTTTGACGTAAATATAAGGTAGAATCTAATTTAATATCTACTTCTTTTGGCAGTTTATCAGTTTATTGAAGCCCCTCATCTTCGTTGTTTGCTTATCAACTAAACGTTAACCGAATTTGTGTTCAGCGTACAGAAAAAATAAACTAAAAATAAACAAACCATCAACTAAGACTAAAAAAAACTATGCTAATTGGATTTTAAATGTCGTGGCTTGGTGAGAACAGAAATTAAAAAGAGAGCTGTAAAGAGCGCCAAAATAGAAATATCTGATACAAAAATATACATATATATATTGTATTGTATTGTATTGTATGTGAATAAACGCAATCAGTAGGGCCAACATTAAAGTACGATAAAAGTGGAACACATTCACAGTATCTAAATGTGTAAATTAAAGTATTTGCGACTAGCGACAAAGAAATAAAAGCGCGAATTACTGGGAAACACCACAAAAATATTTCACAAATACACATTAAATATATATTTTAAGTATGAGTGTATTTTGCTTAAATTTCACATTATGTCTTTTTTTTTGTTTAAATGACTCTTTGAAAATAATTGGTGTATTTCCATTTGACTGCACATTTCCATGGATGTATTTTTAGAAACATTACGAAATGTTTGCGGCACATAATAATCGGCAGAGTTTTCCATTGGCTAGATACATTCATACATTATATACATACATATAACGAGTACCAATTGCAAGATTAACACGCGCTTTTATGACCCAAGCCTAATTATTCGTTCCTTTTCTCTTTGGCTACTGCCCGATAACCGGTGCAAAAAGCAACTGATGACACTGTTGCGAGTCCGATGCTTGATTCGTGGTGGGTAAGTTAAATTTTTATTTTATTTGTTTTTGTTATTTATTACCTATATACTGCTAAAGGCGACTGATAAGAACACACACCGATAGATTTGATATTTTTTTTATCAACAAGTTTCGATTTCCTTTTATGTCTTAAGATTTACTATTTACTCTCTTTTGTGGCAGAGTTTATAGCAACGTTGCACAGACCAAACACTTGACACACACGTTTTCAAATAGATTTTTCCGAAATGAAAAGCAAAAATAAAAAACAAATTTTAGCGGAGCGTCTGTTGTTGCTGCGTACGTGAAAATTGAAAAAGCGATCGCGAGCAACTGAGCGCAAAATTTGTACAAACAAACCGGGCAAAGCGGAGCCGACGATCAACGGTGCCGCCATCGCAGTCGACTGCGCTGCCGTTGTGGCCACAGCAAAATTTAAATTATTTTCAGTTTTGTTTTCTTTTATTACTCATGGTCCTAATACACAGGCATACGTATTTCGTATATATATATATATGTATGTACATGTATGTATGTATGTATGTGCATACAAACGTATATTTATTTTCGTACGCTATTATTTTCCTCTATTTTTTCCACGATTTCAAAATGTCGTTGGTGTAAACTTTTCATGTGGCTTCTCGGCTTTTCTCTTGCGCCAGCGAAAGAGAATTGCAATCAAAGAGCACGGTTTTTTTTTTGCCACAGTGTAAAATTGGAGCCAACATTAAAAATACTACAATCGTAAGCAATATTGTTCGATACCAAGCATTAAAAATATTTATTTTAGAAATATTTTATATGAGGTATAAAACAGTTTATTGTATACAATAGTTTAACAAAGTAAAACACGTTACTACCAACTGCAAACTAACACCACGTTAGTTTAAGCAAGAGCACAGGCAACTATCTAATCTGTAAATTCCACTTTTACACTCTAAAAGCATGTTGCTTACTTTTGTTACTGGATTATCAGTCAGCACAATCAAGTATAAGCAGTCCTTGACTTCGTTATCGTTATCTGGCCAAAGTATTGGCTATAAAAACCCGTCTCATAATCACACCTTTGTATGACCCATTCAATGACGGACCTTTCCCATCGGCGGCTTTTAATGGCTTGCATTTGACAAAAAAAAAATCTTTTTTTATTTGCATTTACCGTTTGTTAATATACGCCTCAAACATTCCTTCACTATATCTTTGCTGAAACAACATGGAAGTAAAAGAAGTTTAACCCTTGCCACTCAGCAACAGAAAAACTAATCTGGCTGAACAAACGTAGTCGCGAATGAACTGTCTCTGGACGTTTCCAATTGCGGCAGCTAACTGAATGCAACATCGGCTTCGACATGCCCACAATTGAAAATTGTAAAGCCCTTGAGACCCCCTCGGGAAGAGCCGCAAATATGAATATGGCATACATTTTGCGCCACAATGCCAGTCGGCGGCAAATGTGAAAAGCTATTGACAATACGTTGAATCGGCACATGCAAATGTAGAAGAATGCACAAGACAGCAGGAGAAGTTATGGTGCCGAAGCTTAAATACCCTGTACATTCTGGAATACATAGATTTTGTGATTTTTTTGTTGCCTTCGCACGCCACTGCAAATTCTGTATACCCTCTTTGTTGTTTGGTGTGTGTACAAATTTAAATATTGCTTGCTTTTGTTGTCGTATGTCAGAAATCGAGCTTACCAAGGGGTGTGGCATTGAAAGAAACGCAACGAAAAAGAAATAAAAGCTCAAGCTCATAAAAGAGTGACATAAAAACCCCGTTAACGAATGTTTCTTCCCCTCACTAAAAGGTGCCGACTCGTCTCTAGAGTTCAAGTTGTCTAAAACACATTGTGTTAGAAATACTACATACTACTGGGAACAGGGTTTACGACCGTGTCATTGGCGTCAACATGTCAAAATTCGCAGAAATTATCAAGTTGTCCATTCAAAAATGGGTGTGGCAAGAACTTTTGGGCGTACACAGTCTAATTGCCAAAATGATAAAATTACCAAGGTCAAATTAACTGTGCTGAGGAACCTGTATTCAGAAAAAGAAACAGCGACAATAATTAAGTTATGAAGAGAAAACAACGTTATCTTGAACCTAATCAACAATATTTTGTTTACAGTATCAAA
The DNA here is from genome assembly GCA_035044725.1 of Scaptomyza caliginosa. Lineage (NCBI taxonomy): Eukaryota > Metazoa > Arthropoda > Insecta > Diptera > Drosophilidae > Scaptomyza > Scaptomyza caliginosa. The sequence goes on along the minus strand of JAWNNR010000099.1, from coordinate 1,134,847 downwards.
CGCCCGTTGGGCAGGCAGTTTTCGTTTTGCAACAGGTAAATAGGCAAGCAATGAGCTGATTGAAGCGTCGCCAAGAACAACTAATTAATAATATAAAAAAGTCTAGAAAAATAAAAATCGAAATGCAATTTATGACTTCAAAATTGAGTGCGTCGCAATTGGAAACTGGTTGCAAATAATGAAACCCTATCCAATTATTACAAAGTTTATGTATACTTACAAGCTCTTTTCCTCGTTGGTAACTGGCTGCGTCTTGTAGCGATCCTTATAAAGATCACGGCGCAAGACGCTGGGTTTGAGCAGTTTTGGGGCAGCACCAGAAACATGAGGTTGAGGCGCTTGCTGCAGAGGCGATTCCCAACTGCTATTAATGCCACCGGAGCTAGCCGATTTTGATGTCGTTGTGGAAAGCATTTCCATATTTTTAATGCGCTCGGCCACCGATATATTTGATGGCGTTGTCACAAAATCCACAGGTGTCACGGACATTTCAGCAGCCTGTGAGTTGCTAATGGCATTTAAAGCGGCAGCGAGATCAATGACAGGAGGCGCATCCTGTCGCTCCAGTGAGCGTGTTCTTCGCTTAAGCAAACTGTTCGAGGTCTCCATATCTGAGTTTTGTGTAGAGCCCAGTGATCGTCGTTTAGAGGGTGAATCCGTTTTTAATATAGGCCGCATGCTGCTTGCTTCATGGGCATTTGTATCGGTATTGACATCCTGACTCAGCTCACTAATATCAAACTCCTCGCGGCTGCTCTTGCGACTGCTCTTAAGTATGGGCCGAATCTCGTGCTCGTCTGCTTCGCCAAACGACTTCTTTTTCAGTATAGGCCTAGGTGGGCGCGCTGCCTCCTCACTGGAGGTACTTTCCTGCTTGAGTATGGGCCTTGGTATCTCATACTCGTCGCCATCCTCGATGCAAGCGACGTCGTCGTGGGCGGCCAACTCAGCGGCAGCCAAAGTTACCGCTTGAGAGATCGAAACATGTTTGTGGGATCCGCCATCTGAAGGCGTTGACAGCGAATCCTTTTTTTTAAGTATGCTGTGGGGCTGGCTCTCGTTTGCCGAAGGACAGCCGTCACTTTTGCCACTGTCGTAGCTGCTCTGTTTAAGGATACCGTGAGCTTGTCCAGAACTAAGAGCGCTGCCCGCCTCCTCAAGTGAATTGCGTCGCGCTGATTTTATAAAAATGCTACGCTCGTCCGGCGAATGGGAGCGTGAATAGTAGCGAGACTCATCAAGGCTAGATCGCTTCTTGAGTATACCCTGACGCTTGCTGCGGTTGCTGGGCAGCGGTGTATCTAACACCGTGGCAGAGAACGTTACTGGCGAGGCGTTGCTGGATGCGCTTGAATTGCACTCTCCAAACGCGTGCTCCTTCTTCTTTAAAATTGACACAATCTGATTGGGTGCAGGCGGCGAGTTTAATGTGGCACCTGATACTGCAGCCAACGCGGTGGAAGCCAGCTCATCCGTACTCTTGCGTCGTAATATAGGTGCCGTTTTAAGGACCTGCGGCAGGTCATTGCTTCCTGTCACCTGAGCCTGTTCAGCAATCTTTTTTATCTCGGCCAGTTCTGATTTGGTCAGGTCGTTGATTTTCTGGCTTACACCGCGAGCTTGACGCAACGACTCAGACTTGGAGGTAGATTCACTGCAGGAGCTCTTAAGCGGTGACTGCAAAAGCTCCTGCAGCGCCTCATCATCACCTGGCATCAGTGGACGTGCCATGCCCAGCTCGCGACGTCGTCGCCTACGCGTGGACGCCGCTTCATCTGTAAAAAAAAGTGAAACATGTATATAAAAACATACTTTTGAAGCGGTAACAAACACAAGTTAGTCTAAAACGTGCATGACAGTGGGAGAACTGGGATCACAGTCTGCAGCTTAACATAAGCAAAACAGCGTGTTTGAATGCGCTTGGATGCTAGAATGCTCTCGTGTAACACAAACTGATGCAAATGCAAGTATTGAAAGTGTATGCTAGTTTGCCACATGATCACAGCCTTGTTGATCGGCTTCCAACACGACACTGAACACCGAGTGAACAGTGTATCTTTGAAGCTCCACAGTTGCATGGGTAACCAAGCTTGACAGCAGATGCCAATGTCCAAAAGTAGATACGTTGGGCGCTCCTCATTTATGCCTTTTTTGACTGCCGTTACGGATTTCGATGCCGGTTTTGGCCCACTTACCGCTATCCTTGGTAGATTCTTCGTTGTATGAGCGGTTCAGATTCGATTTACGTTTGGCCGATTTATCGCGATCACCGCCGCGGCGTGGCAAAGGTGAGGCTTCCGGCTAAAAAACGCAAAGATTAAAGAACATGTTGACATATTTAATAGCCAGTTGCAGCTAACACTCTTTACAATCCCCAACACAAGTATTGCAGGTATAGTTTAAGTGTGATTATCATGCAACTTTTCGAAGATACTCACTGTTCGTTTGTGCTTTTCGACGGGACTCAGCTGTAAATTGGTAAGATTATCTTGTGCTTTGCCTGCCGCTTCGTTTTCTATCTCTGCACACATTGTAGAACTTCTGGGCCGCATGCGAACGGTGCATTCGACCTTGGGCGGGCTAAGTACTCCACCCACAAACTGTAACTCGCTTAGATTTTGCTTCATTGACACGTTGTTGAAGGTAGCCACCAGTGGGCGCCGCTCAATGGGATCTGCAGGCTGTGAGGCCGGTCGTCCTGGAGGCAAACGAGCCACTGCTTTACTACTGGGTTCGGAATGGAAGCCGCTGTTGTTGCTGCTGCTGCACTTGGGCGACAACTCTGAGCTACCAAGTCGTCGTCCTGAGGTCGTTAAGCCTGTTCGTAGCGAATTCGGAGAACTATAACGCTGACGCTGCTGCTGGTCTTCCTCCTTTTTGCGGTCTGCGGTGGTTGGTGTCACATGTATTTGTGTGAAATGATTGGGAAGATAGCATGAAATGGCAGTTAGTTGGAGTCTTTAGCATTGGTTACACATATTACAACACAAAGGTTACATTAAGGAAACAATTCACCAATATTGAAATAGATTTGGAAATAATTAATTTGGATTTGAAATGGTTTAATTTCGCAAATGGGTGTGTTCATGTGACTTGTAGGTGACTCACCGAGCGCTGCGGCACGCAGTCGACTGGCTTTAGTGGTGCGAACCGCTGGCGAGGATTGGGGCGAGGATGAGGAGCTGCTTAAAATTGGACTGGCCTGCGGAGGCGTTATAGTAAGCGTTTGATTGCTGCCGTTAGTGCTGCCTGCGCAGCCGCCAAGTCGCAGGGGCGACACTAAATTTTTCCGTCGCTTTAGGGGCGACGATGCTCCTGCTGGTGCCGGTGGTGCCTGTGGTGCCGCTGGTGGGGCAATTGGGACTGTTAGTGATCCCGTTTTGTGCTCAATTAATGCCGCTTTATTGTTGGGAGAAGCAGTGGCAAGGGGCGGCATGGGCGTGGCGTGAGTGTTGTTGTTACTGCGACTGTAGCGGCTGCGGTTGATGCTGCTGTTGATGTTACTGCTGTTGCTATTGTTGATATTGTTGTTGTTGCAAGTGAAATGAATGCTGTGTTTGTTGGTGATTCCAAGGGAAACTATCGGTAGTTGATTTTTTGTTATGAGGAGGGGAGATACATGTCAGTTATGTTAGAAGACATAAAAGCATTTGTGTTTTTGTGTGTGATCATTATTGCACAGCATGGCTGGCTAATAACTACAAATTAAAATCGCTATTCTAATTCAAAACAGGAAAGTTTTCAGAACTTATATATAAATATGCCGTTGCCTTAATAACAATTAGCAAAGAATATATTCACAATTCTCTGTGGGTGTGCTATTTAGAAGATGTTTGCTAGTCACTTTAATCGACCCGATAGTTGAGCTAACCATTTGGCTTAGGTAGTCTTCAAAATTTTGCTAAATGCTCACATAAAGCCAACAATCTGCCACATCAGCCACAAAGAAACACAGCAAAAAGATGATGAACAGATTGTGTTCAGTGCTACTTTTGGCTGTCCGTCAGTCAGAGATCACTAAACTTTTTGCTCGAACATTGCCCTAGACACGATTCCCGAAAGAAAAATAAACAAAACAAAAACACGAACCCATCGACGCAATAGCGGCAACAGAAAAAAAAAAAAAACAGTCAAAGAAATAAGATTATCACCACAAAAGTCTTGAGAAATTTGTTAATCCATTCAAGGGAAATTTATTTATATCAAATTTGTGAAATTCAATGAATACGTTTCAAGCTATATCAAGTAGGTTCTTAGTTTAAGAAGCACTAGGAACTTTCGTTGTATAACATTTTGTTTGCTTGAACGCCTCAATCAAAATAAATTATTCCAATGTGGCAATAAGTCAAGTTTTATGATACTTTCCCACTGCTGTGCCGTTATGAGACGTTGTCAAAATGTTTTACAAAACTCTTTTTATTCGAATTTATAAATAATCGAAGAAGCTGGTTAAATGTTAAATCAATGAAACTTTGTGTTTGAATTAATAAATAAATTAAATTATTCACAACTAGTCGTGTATTCATTTGTTATCTTTTTGTATAACTATTAGCAACTTTATGTCGTCTTACATTTGCATTAGTTGCGTGAAGTCAAGTTTTGGGAGTGCAGATGTATTCATTATTAAAAAGGACGCCCCTCACCCCGTAGGGTGGCAGCATGTGACGTGAAGCAAAACAAAAGTATATCAATTCAATAGACAAACAGATCGCTGACAGCGACGGCTCTTGAGCAAAATTGCTTTAATCATAATATTTTAAATTGTTTTGAAATATTGCAAATTGTTTTATATAATTTTAAGATATTAAGACGATTAAGTTTTGCCTTCAAATTGTGCAGGTGTATAAACGAGATCTACAAGTTAAGGTACTCTTTTTCGTTTTATGCAGTATTCTGAAGGTCTTTTCGACTTTTTGGCTGGCAATTATTTTGAGATTGATTGGTTGGCTTTACAATATCTAATTTAGCTCAAATTACTTTTAAGTGCTTAAAAGAAACGTGAAATAGATTTCAAGTGGTTTTCTGCGATTCTCGAGAGTTCAACTAATTTGCAGGGTGAAATGTTGACAGCTTCCCTACAGACCTGACAAAGCTACGGGGGCTTTGCACTAATTACGGTGTTTATTGTTTTTGTGGGAAAACTTTTGTTGAACGAGCTAATGAATGCGAAAACGAATGACGAATGAGCTAAAGGCAAAAGCCAAATGTAGGCATAAACCAGTGTTTTAGAGAGAGTTTATATCTTACAGACAAGAGAATAGATGATGGTACGATTACTAGGCAAGCATAAGTTGTAAAGTTAAAGTATAGTTTACAAAATAACTGCTTCATACAGGATATCACTTTTTTTTTAATAACTAAGGGTAAAGCAGCCAAAGCACAGGATATATGCAGACACAGACAAGCAAATAACGAGACGCACACAAACACGTATACATAGCAACTATATATCTTTTAAGGCGGAACACTCACCTGTACTTCCGGCTGCGAGGCGCGGGACAACGGACAATGGTGTGTTGCTCTGAGACGATGGCGACGTGATCTTAGGAACTTCAACGTGCTGTGGATACAATTGCTCTGGTGCTGGTTTTGCATGTGTCATCACAGTTGTGGCGGCAGTCTCATACGCAGAGCTATTGCCATTCGCCGAAGATTGTGGATCAGCACCGATGCTACTTCCGCTTGCAATTTCTGCCGATGATGTTGCTGCAGCCGTTTCTTTATGCTGTCCACGTGTGGGCGATGGTGAACTGTAGGAAGAGTCGCTGTGATAGCCGGCTGGTGGTGGCGGTGATGAGTGGCTAGCGCTTTGACGGCTGCTGGAGCGCGGGGTGCGAGTTATGAATCTAAAAAAAGATTGCAAAATATCAGAAATAACCTCAAACTAAACGCTAGAAAACTAGACGATTAACATACAAATATTAGTTTCTTCTAACTATGAAACAAATACGCAAACTAATTTGTTAAACATCAGATTGGTTAAGCACAACACGCGCCGATAGTTGATCAAAAATTTTAATGAAAATAAAAATAGTTTTCGGGTTTGGGTTTCGCTAGATGCGGCACAGCCGGACGCCTTCAAACACGCTCAACAACTGCCGACGGGCAGACTGAAAGTAACTCTGGTAACCCAAGTTTAGAGCTCGAGCGATTGGCCCGACCAAAGCAACAACAACACTGACTATTACTACAGAAACACCAACAATAACCAGCATGCGGAGCTAATAACATGAGGTTTTTTTTTGTTTTTTTTTTGGCTGTTTGGGTTTTTGCCGCCGCTCGTTGTGTGTGTTTATATATTGCACAGCAGCAGCCGAAACAGCAACAAATTAACTCAAAAAACCACTCAAAGCGCAAAGAGCGAAAATTCGCACATAGCTTTTGCTTGCCAGGTAGTGAAGATACTCGAATTCGTACCTTCAACAGAAAACAAAAACAATTCAGTTTGCTGCAGTTTCTGTTCTTCATGCTGGCTCATCCATTTGTTTGTCTTCGTTGAAGCAACACATTAAGAACCAAACGCAACAAGTTAGTTATTGTTGTTGACTGTCTTTAAATGTGTTTGCACATACACAGGTAGCCAAATAAAAGTATCTCAATGTCGACTGTAGCTGTCTGCTATCTGTACAATATGCATTGGGCAGAAACTATTCAACAACTGGTCAACATTTTACTTTGCAAACGCGTTTTATCTCGCAGCTGCATTAGTTGCTCATTCAAATAACCGCTCTGTCAGTCAGTTAATGGTTTAAATGACGCGACGCCTCAATGTCACCATGATCCAGGAGAGAAGCAAGATAGGCCGCTTTGAGTGCGACACGACTGTTTGATCATAATTGAGACGGCTGCAAACGGCTTCAACTGTAATTATTTAAGGTGACAGTTATTAAAATTTGGTATAAACAAATGAGTTGTACCTCATAAATTTATATCAGAACTGTCTGGTTTGGTACGTAGTAGCAAAGTTGTAAGATTAAGCTCAAATGTAACTTAGTACAATGGTAACGTATTTATCCGATATTAAACACCAAACTTCCTAAAAGAGTGAATAAAAAATTTGTATGCCAGTTGTAAGGTGCTTTTGGAAAGAACTTTCTAACTTGTTGGCTCTGTCATGAAAAAGCTTTTTGAATAAAAGGAAAAGTGGTCCCAGACAGCAACCGGTTAGTCACATTTTCGGTCGTGCAGCTGCAGCGCCAGAAAGCGAAATCAGGACTAGAAAGAAAAACCCCAGACGACGCGACGCAATAGCTGGGCTAGGCAGTCTTGAGTGGGTCATAAAATTAATAGACTAGTACATGGTTAGAGCTGATGTTAAAAAACAGCAGGTGACTCTTTGAATAGTCTAGGGGATCAGGTGTTGCCCCGCAGCCCATTTTCGCGGCGTTGACATCGAAAGTGAACTCGAACAAATTAAGAAAACTCTATTTTATTGAACGTATTTGAATTTTCAACTATTTTCAACAGATTCTATGATCATCGATTTTTGACAATTTTCACTCAGTTTTCTTTTCCTTTTTTTCTTATTTTGTTTTTTAGTTTTAAGTTAGTCTTCTCTTTTTGGTTTGTCTGTTATCGCTTTTATGAGGCATTTTTGTAGCGAAAGCCGACGGACAGCCTATGAAAAACTTGTCGCCCGGTTTTCGGGTTGTCAGCTTTAGTCTTGGATGTACAACAGGTGCTTTCTAAAGTTAAGTTCCGGGGTTGGGGCTTTTTGGTGGTCGGGGTTAGCGGCTGACAGCGTCAACATGCTATTCGATTTGATTTATCTCTTTATAATTGATGAAAACGACGAATTGCAGCCACAGCCCACTGTCGCAGAGATGATGTCTTGCCCAAAAATTCGATACTCATCTTTAAGCATCCAACACCAAAACAATGGACAACATAACAACACATTAATATATACCAACAAATTTAACAATACCCATACTTTGTTTGTTAACAAGATGCACTGTGTTTTTGTTGTTGTATTTGGCAATTTGCCTTAGAGGCCCGGCATTAACGCTATCGTTGCCGTATTGTATAACATACGCTGAGTAAACATTGGTGCGAGAGTTGTAAGCACATTTGAATACAATTTGTGGCACTGGTTAAGGATTAGGAAAACACCAAAGCTGTGAGCTTACAAAGAGATAGATACAGAGAGAGAGAGAGAGAGAGAGTCAATCTGCGGAATATAGTTTAATTTGCTGTGAAGCGTAAGTACTCAAGTAGTCTAAAGACAGATGTGAGGTTTTTAATTTCAGTATTTGAGTATTTGTTTGAGAAGACTTTTCCTTGATGGCAAATTTTAAATACTTTTTGTGTTTCTAAAACATCAAACATGTCGAGCAAAGTATATTGTTGGCTAAAACTTACCTGCGTGCATTTGTTGCCTGGTGATGGTGATGATTGGATTTAGACTGAGGTTGGATCTGATAATGACCTTCTACTGCCGCTGTATGCTCAGGATGATCGGATGTGGGCGATGCAGAGAGTTCATGATCATGATGAGGATAATGATGATGACCATTAGCACCGTTTATACGTTGATCGGATTTGTCAGTAGGTGTGGAGCACAGCTCCTGTTGCCAGCGTGCAAGCGTTTCAATAACCTCTCCCTGCTCATACATTGGTGACTTTAACTCCTCCTGCTGCGGCTTTTCGATAGCTGCTTTCAGCTGTTTTTTTTGGTTGATCCGGCAGTTAAGTTCTGATAGCGACAACTTCGGTGGCTCCACAAACAAACGCTCAACACTAATTGAACGTTCTTCATTATAGGTTGATACCGGCTGCGATGCTGCCAACTGAGCAAACGGCTCTAAGCTCTTAGATCCACGGTGATTGGACAACGGTGCCATACCCACTTGCTCTGTATCCTTGGAAATCGCTATTGACTGGGGTTGTGGCTCAGACTGAAGAGTGGACTGCGCCTGCTGGAGGTAACTTGACATTGAAACTGTGGGTGACAGCGAGTTAGCCTTGCCCAGACTCAAATTTGTCGTCTTTTGACTAGAATGCAGCGCATAGGGGGATTCATCAGCAATTTCATCCTCACTGGAAGCGCCGTCAGGCAGTAGCCGAATACGTTTCTGTTTGGTTGCTTGCTGTCGCTTGTTAAACTGCTCCGGTGGCTGGTTTGCGCCGCTCATTGAAGTTATATGGTATTGGTGATGCAAAGGCCAAAAGGTCGCCAGCGTGTCGCTTTTGTCCAACTTCTTTGATGCTTTCGAATGTGCCTTCTCTTCGTTGCTGTTGCTCCTGCTTCTGCTGCTGCTGCTGCTGCTCGTGGTAGAATCGCCTACGTCCAGGCCCTTCTCCTTGCATATTATATCGTACAGTGCGCTTATCGGACGCGACTCGCTCCGCACGCGCACAGCCCGTTTGGAACGTTGCTGGAAGCGCTGCGTGTGGCGACTGCTGCGGCCGCTGGTGTTACTGGTGCCGGCAATGGTCACTGATGGGACAACTAGTGGGCTAGCCTGGGTTACGGGATCTACGGATCTACAACTACTGCGGCTGGCGATAGGAATTTGGGGGCTTTGGGTGTGGTTGCGTTGCGTTGCGGGTTCGGTACTAGCTTCACCTTTTGTGGGTCTCACTGATGGCGGCAATGATTTTGCGCAGCGTTCTTTGCTGCTTTGTGGTTGTCTTGTGCTGCTGCTGTTGTCTGTGGACGCAGAGTCGCCAAACCGAAAAAACGATGAACGATGCTTCGATTGGGCGTGTCCAGCAATAGGCGGTGGCGCTACAGTGGCTGTACTGCTTTTGGGAAAGCAACGCTGCTCAACCAACTGGGTGCTGGGCGTGCTATAGACGCTCTGATAGTTCTCATTCAAGGCACCAACATCCGACGCATTTGGCGTATGAATGCGCAGCTGCAGATCCGTGTAATAGGCGGGCGTCGTATGATGATGAAAGTGCGGATGTTGTCCCCGATACGAAACTCGAGATAGTGAGCCAACTGATTTGTCCGATAGTTGCTGGTTTTGTTGTTGTTGCTGATGGGCTTGTTGCTGGCAGCTAGTTTTGGCAGTGGCGGATGCTGTGGATAAGTCACTTGAGGCCGTTAAAGTTTCTGTGTGGGCAAAAGAAAAAAGAGAAGAAAATGTCAGATTAATGCTTTGAGACGAGTAAGACCAAGTTAATTTAATAAAATCTTAATTAAGCTAAATGTGTTTTGATAAATGATTACTTTGTGGAGACCCCACAAACACATATACTATTTGTTTTCCTGAGAGCATCTTTTAACATCAATATATGTTTTTCAGCATATCTTGGCAGCAGTTTAATTGCACCTGTGCACTCGTGTAAGTATCTCGACGTCTTCGCCAACCGTGTCAAGGAGAGGTGAGGGTTACCCGCGTTTTGTACCACCCACTCGGCTGCCCACCACTATCACAGCACCCACATATATGTACACCCAATGCATTCTCTTGAATAGAAATTTAGTTTTCTTTTACGTTTAAGGTAAGCACTTGTCGTCTTCGTATTTAAATTGGCAACGCATTTATCGCGTGTCTCACCGGAAATAGGTTACTAGTAAGATTTTTGCTTCTTTACAATAAGACAATGTGCTAGTCAGGGAGGGGAGATTCATAAGATGAATATATTTTGCCCTCAGCTTTCGTTTGGTAAGTTCATATGTTGCTAATCTTTAATCAGCCCGTTCTGACCTTCATAGTTGATACATGCCCAATTAATCATATAAGCCCCAAGAAAATAAATTCAAGGCTAACTCTGGGCAACTGTCGTTTAGTAATTTATTTGTTAAATAGGGGATTCCGGTTTTGTCAGTGATGTGCTTGTTATGCTCACAATGTGTGGGATATGCTAGTAGAGTCGTAGATGAAGACGGGGACAAACGGGCAAGCCTGACAAGCCCTTGTAATGAGCGGATCGAGTAAGTTTGGGATAGAGGTTTTAAAAGCGGGGGCGTAGACAGTACGGATTTTCTGTATTTTTTTTGCCTTTAACATTAAAACTTTGACATTCACTCGCCCCCGGCCGCATTGCCGGTTGTGTCTGGGCGGACATAAGATCGGTAGTAGAACATTTTTGCGAGGTGAAGGGTATTAAAAACTACAGCACATGTATACAAGGCATATAAATGCATTTACGCAATTGCTAAATTTGTTACAATTTATATGGTCCGCTCAGGACAGCTAAATAGCAAACGGGCGAAGCGTAATTCTCCAAATCGTACTACTTGCCAAAAAATCGAAAAGAGAAAAAAATCACAAATATATAGTATTACAATTTACACACGGATTCATATAAAATGCATGTGATGCATATCTTGGCAGGTTGCCGTTCTTCATTATTAAACAAACTATTTTATTTTGTTACATGTTAACAGTTGGGTTTTGCGGAAAAGTCGGCCAAAACAAACAAAAAAAAACGAAGAGGTAATTTCGCATTACTAAACTGCTTTCAACAACAAAAGCACCAACAATAACTGCAACGTAGCAACTACAAATGGGCTGTGCAACATTTTTGTGGCTTCAAGTGCTTATTACCAAACGCTTCTGCCGCTTGTTGCTGCTGTATGTGGCAAGCTGATTGATCGATTGCCGTGCTTTGCTTTGTATATATTCGAATATATATATATATATTTTTTTTTGCAATGGGTTGCATAATTAACACGGAAAGTGAGAAGCAACAGATACAGACAGGCCCAGAAGCTTTAGGCAACCGCTTAAACTTGCCACATGTGGCTGCCTTGCACTCATATCAAATTGTCAAGGCGCTGCTGTTGAACCAAGAGAAAACTTGCCTTGTAGCACATTTTGCGGCAGAAAAAAGTTGAATCAATACTGAATCAACAAAAACAAATAGCTGCAAAGTGAATTTTTAGCCGCAGTTGCTAGTTATTGTTGCCATCGACATTGCCGTTTTGTTGTTCTGTTGTTCTGTTGTTTTGTCGTTTTGCCGTCTTGCCGTCTTGTCGCTGTTTACAGTTGCAGTCTTATTTATAAACGCAAGGGCATACTGCCCACATCGTCGGCGTCAAGTGGCAGACAAACTATGCCTTCATCAGCCTCCTCTCTGATTTTCTCCCCTCGGCTCTCCTATACTGCTCGGCTCTAAAAATAACATTCGAGTTTTTTATGGTGCCTGCCAATGCAATGAACAAATTTAATTATCAACAACAACTCACAGAGTGGGCCATCATATCCACATCGATATCGGCTTGCACACTTTGATTGCTCATAAAATGGCAACCGTTGAGGCGTAGGTTATCTTTTAAAATTCTGGGACTTAGGAGTTCGATACAGGTGTTGCTGCAGTGAACTTTTTTTGAATAGTTTTAGTTGTTGTGCAGTGGAAACAACCTTTTAAGGAACCGTCTTAGGTTGAGCTAAAATAAGTTTAACCTTAGAATTTTCTGCTTTCTATGACCCAAAAAAAAAAAAAAAAAAATTTCGACTTGTTTCATTCGACAAATGTTGACAGTTAAAGCTGGATGTTTTGTTGCTAAGCATTAAAAAGAAGCCATTGATGTGTATACAAATGATCAATGCTAGCTCTAAGCATTTTCATTTAAACACTTTAACCCTTTTCAACAGTGACAACAAAACACGACATGAGGTATCTAAAAACAATCAAAATTAAATAATAGCTGAGTATACAACAAGGAACACTGAAGGCAGCAGACAAATGACACAATCTCCGATCGCTTGTTTAGGGCTTTAACACAAGCCTACTTGGCTTAAGCTTTTGGACAATAACAACAGCTTGCAGCTTAACACAAGCAAGACAAATTATTAACAGTTATTGAACAATGCCATGTTATAGAATTTGTATAGGAATTTGCTAACATAGCTGTATGGCGACGGGCGACTACGCCAGAATCTAAATATAACAAGTGATATGGCGTATACAAAGCATGAAAATAAAAGACGATTTAAAAATACTCTTTGAAAGAGAGGTAAAACTGAAACCAAACTGTGGTATCTTAAACTTAACTAGCGGCCCAGTAAAGAAAACACGTTCCGTTTGGGTCATTACACATATTACCACAGCTACACTCAACTGCAGAGCATTGCCATCAACAAATTGCAAATGTTCTAGTACAATTCGTATCTAACCAATATCGCACTAACATACTAACATCAAATGTGCGAACGCAATTATCTACAGATATTCATACATATCAACAGATATACATATATATGTATGTTTTTTTTTTGTATGTGCATATAGTGTGTTACTAACTGCGATAGCGTGGCATATCCATATTGCCGCTACTTTGGCTCGACTGCAGCTGAAAGTGTCGCTGGTTGGATCCATGCATGGGACTATCCAGATTGAGCACACCTTCGCGAATCAGGCACTCCTTGATGGCCAACATATTGTCGTCTTCCCCACTAGCGCACACGCACTAAGACACAAGTACACTGCACTACAAAAGGCGTCTATATTTGGCCGCGTACCGCGCCAGCACGTATTATTTTATTTTAGAAAGTAAGACACACGCGGCAAGTGTTTTTATATTCTACGCATACATTTGTATCTTTTGAAATCTTTCTTATATCTTTCAGATTTTTACGTCGTGTTCTTAAATATGTTTTCTTCTACTGGCTCTACTGAGACTTTGGGATTGCACTTGAGGCGAAAATAGAAAAGCGTTATGCACTCGCGTTTGCTTTGCAATACTCTCGATGACTTGACGACTTGACGACTCGACGGCTCGACGGCAACAACGATGACCAACGGCATCCCCTCTTTCCTAGTTCTTGCTTTTGTAATTTTCCAACCAGCAGCTTTGTTGTCGCTCTTGTTGTCGTCCGTCTCAGCGCTAAACGTTTTTGCGACTGAGAAATCGAGAGACTGAACGCTAACCGAAAGTATCTAGAACTGGCAACGGCGCCAACATTTGTTCAGTTTAGTTCAGTTGCCATTGCCGTGCCGTTGTATACAACACAATTTGTATTCTTTATCTTTGGGCTCTCTACGAAGCAAAAGAATTAAAACAAAACTGAACAAGCGGCAGCCGATTTATTGTAAACTCGGAGTGAGTATCTATGTGAGATAGCGCTGAGTGCTTGAGCTTGTGTAAGTATTTGTGTGCGAGAGCGTTTGAGCATGTGTCTCTGTGTTTGTGAGAGTGTTTGCTTTTGCGTAAGACTGAGTGTGGGTAGAAGCAGCAAAATCAAAACAAAACGGAAAACATGCAACGGTACTAGCAAACAGAGAAACTAGAAAACATCATAAAACCTGGCAGCCAGCTGTTGGGTCAGTGAAAAAGCTACGATGAAAGCACATTAGATACTTTTTTTTGAGTGCAATGGGATGTATATCAGATTGAATTAGTTTACTGACAAAGCATATGATCCAAAATACAAAACCTATCTGTTTTTCTCATCATAATATTCTACTTATATATTTATGAACTTTCTCAACGAGTTTCGTCCACTGTGTGCAACAGTAATTCCATCCAATTTTGAAGCAGCTACTCTATCATCTTCAAATGGTAAAACATGTCACCATTGTGATCAGAGCAACACATCAATTTGACCATTCTCATCTCAGTTGCGTGTTACTCGCATAATGCGTGATTTAACAACAAAACATATTAAATGCAATTGCAGAGATTTTAAGGTTGGCCAACGGTAGACTTTGCTGTAGGCGAATTCTAAGCCACTCACACTTTATAAGAGTACACCATAACTGACTTCGCTAATAGAAGGGTGTACCACCTCGATGAGTGTAAGATGCTGTTGCTGTGGCTGCCAGAAATCCGTACATAGCACACTGAGTGTGAATTTTAAGTATTTATGGTATGGTTGCTAGGCCATTTTTTTCTATAATAAGCAGAACTGTGTAATAGAAACCACTTAGAGCCACCGATATTGTGCTTGGTGTGGAAGTACACAACTTTTCCTAAAATACGTTTATTTTTTCATACTGTGATTGCTCATTGAAGCAGTTTATCGTCGTTGTTGGTTTGTATACACCCGCTTCAACTTAACTCATAAACTGGCAATTACAGCCAAATACGGCAAGTTGCCTACGTTAAGAGCATTTTATAATTATTTTGCCTGCAGTTAGTTAAAATAACAATTTTCTCATTTTAATGTTAATTGTACTGAAAAAGTTTTATTTCATCTCAGTTTAAGCTATAGCCTCCACTGTCTTTCAATCTTTAAATTTATTTTATTTTATTGTCCAGATTATGGCATATAATATTGATATGTAGCTGTGTCTTCCGTCAACTGTTCGAGAGTCTTGTTCAATGATTTGTGCTTTAATTACTTTTATTAATATGCAGGATATGCGACGTATGATTGATGGGTTTGTCTGTCCATCTTGTATTGCGCATACACCAGGTATAAATTATTAAAGCACACAAACACATTGCATATATAAACAAAAGTCGCTGGCCATTACAGGCATTTTGTTCATTAAAATCCATTGAAAAACAACACAATTCAATATGCAGCAAACTTGCCTCCTTTTACTCTTGTTTTGTACTTGTGCCATAAATAAGTAAGACTTAAAAAACTTGACACACACAACCCAACACAAAAAGTACAAGCCATAAAAGTGTTTTTGACTTTTATAAGGCGACCTTCACTGAATATTGTTGCTTAGCTTTAAGTTTGTTTTTGTCAGGCATTTGCCAAAATGTGCTGGTGTGTGGGCCGGGCTCATAATACGATCAATGAAAGTGGATTAAACCCACGCACATGCTATGCCACATGCAACACACACTCATATACTCTCGAACACACACACACCTGCACTACAAAAATGCAACCTACTTTCGTTGCAGTAACAAAAAACAAAAGAGACAGCAACAACATCGGGGACCAGATGACACGCGTAGAACAATGCCAATATTAGTCACGCCCATTTACACAGTCAAAATGGGAGGACACAAACAGTGTTGTACACAAGCGGAAGCTCAGTGAGTTGTGGAGCATGTGGTAGGACGCAAAATTTTGTTGCAAAAACGGCAATACCGTATTGTTAAGTATTGATTCGATATTTGTGCAAATTGGTCCATGGCAAACTAGCTTATAATTGACTATGCTTTTCCTGTTGGTGCATAGTAAAAACAACTCGTTGCAATTAGCACTGACAATTAAAGCGGAACAAGAATAAGCAGTAAGATTTAACTGCATTTACACGAGCGGAGAACAAGAAGGAAAAGAGACTGAGGTGCGCATTAACCGATACAAGGTGGCAATGGCAAACGGAAAAACGACGGCGACAACGACAACAACATTGACGGTGAAGTTGACGCATGCCATGACAAGCAACTAGAAAAGTAAATTAGGGACAGGCATGTAGACAGACAGCAGACAGATGGACAGGTTAGAAGAAAAGCGATGCGAGACTGGTAGATAAATAACTTGATCAGCGCGAGTGCAGGCATAATTTCGCAGCGCCATTAAATCACAATTTAGTTACATTTAATTTGTGGCGCATGGCAATCATCTAACATGAACAGAAGAGAATTGTGTGTTTCAATTGAAAATTCAAAGTCTTCAGTCTTCTGTAGCATTCCAGGCAAGAGGGCAAAAGATAAGAATATTTCTCGAAGATAATGTCGTTGACTGTAGTCGTTTTTGAGGTCATTCGGTTGACGCACCAGCTGACAAACATCGCTGTCATTAAGACACAGAAACAGACAGCAAATTTCGATTAACAAGGCAACAGATTTCTTGTGAATATGTTTGAAAATAATTGAGCCATATACTAATGCGAAATGTTTTGATTTGTGGGCGTCAAATGCAAACTGCGTAGCGGAAGCCAATTGCGAGATTTAAAATAGATATATATACCGTATTTATTGTAGGCAGTAAGTAATTTGCATAATCCTAAGTGTTAAATAACAAAGTAATTATAATAAAATGCGTAAGCCGACTATATATGAAAACGACAGGAAATCTTAATATCCAAGGATCAACTTGAACGAAAACACGGATATTGTTTGAATACAAAAAAAAGCAAAAGCCAATGTTTCATCTGTCAACCAACCGATTTGGTTGCCTATTTTAGTAACCTCAATCTGCAATCATTATGCGCACTTTTTATCTGACCGTGCAAATAATAGCAATAATAGCAACAATGCAAACTTGGCATCGTATTAGGGTCAAGTTGATTTCAAGCGATACCCATCAAACACATTAGATATTACATGTTGATCAAATGAAACGTTTTTGTTTCGCTGTGTGTGATAGCACGTTTCGTCTTTTTCAAGCATTTAGGGCATCGAATAGTCGATTACTTTTGACTTAAGCGCATTTATTAGCTTTTCTATACTTTACGTTTGTTGTTACCACTGCTTTCCATTTAAATTTAAGCGTCAATGCACGTTGCAAATTACGTGGAGCTTGAAGGTGACAGCGTCAAGAGAACTACACTGCATGATGACTCGACATCATTGTGTGATACGACATCGTTATTTGGTCCCAGCTGGGAGTAGAGTAGTGCAGATGACTGTATGATTATTACAACAGATCTATGTAAAGTATGTCAGGCTTTTGGACATGTTCTATAAGTAACCAATTATAACCATATCTTATTTCAATGAAATTTGCTCTAAAGCTCTAGTTGCATTGTAGTTAGTTACTACTAACCTTAATTGAGTCAATCGTTTCGAATCAATTACATTTATCAATATTGTAAATCGCTTTTTGTTTTATTATGCAAGTTGCAAGGATGATGCGATACAAACAAAAAAGAGAGAAAAGAAAAAAAACACAACAAACAAACAATACACATGTTTGCATGTAAATTTTCCGATGCACATTGTGATGCAAGCTCAAATGAAATGCATAATGCAACACTATGAAAAACAAAATAACAAACAAAAGATAAACAATTGATGATGGGAATGGGCGACAGCGTCTTTAAAAATTAATTAAGTAGGCGAGATATAATAATCTGCCACGTCTCATTTGCATAATTAGTTGCAGGCCATGCTAAACAACAAAGTGGCACACAAATGCCAGCCGCCTTGAACAGTTCCATAGAGAAATTATATAGAAGAAAAACCTCGGAAAAACAGAGAGACTAGTAGAGAGAGAGTGAGAGAAAGAGAAGAGTAAAGCACATTAGCCTTAGCGTTACAATAATGTTGATTGCATTTACGCTTATGGCCAGCTATTTGCCACCTGAATTATGTTACTTATGTTGGAAAAAACTCGGAAACTCGGCCATTCGTTTAATTGCAGCACGCGTGTGGAAAATGGGGGCGCTAGCGAGCTACTAGCAAAATGACTTTATACTTACCTAAAAACTTACAAAACCACAAAACTTTACTCGATTTGCAATCGCTTTTACAATAATTGCCATACTTGGAATAACTATTTTCTTGAAGTTGGTAATGCATGTTGTTTTCTATACATATATAACCCTTCTTTTGTGTGTAATGTTTTGCAAATGTGGCACGTGGCGACAGGTTGGTTAAAGGACATCGATGTCAGCGTGGGTCGTTTGACATTTTGAAACTTTGCCAACAGACAAATGGGCCAAGAGACAAGTTATGTCAGAAGACCACTCGACAAATGGAATCGGAAAATGGGTCACAAACAAATTTATTCAAATATATGTACATATATGTGCAGAAACTGCAGCTGGGTCAAGAGAACAGTGGTAAGTAAGTAAACTATCGATATAGAATCCTCACATATGTATAACCCTTTATGCACTAAAAGGTTAGCAAACTGAAACTTTGCGGCTAGTAATATTACAATTGACCCACTTCATAACTGTATTATTCACGGCAAATAGACCTATATCTTATTATATTTAACTTGATATTCATTTATTTGCTAGCTCGTTTTCCATTAATGCTAAAGGTGTTGCCTGCTTTCCAAGTAGAGAACAATTTTAGAGAGTACCTTTCTGCCCATATTCAATCCATTTCTCAACCTACGTTTCTATGTATATCTATGCGATTCCATAATTCATAATGCCATTTACCAAGCTGTCAGAATAGGACGTCCCCTACAATGAAGACGAGGCCACAGAACCAAACTCAGCAGAAAAGTATCTTAATACAGTGGCAGTAAAGGTAACAGTAACAGTAGCGCCATGCCTTACTGCACCCGTGGCAATGGGGATAGTTCCTTTACGCCTGCCTCCCTCCTCCCTAGCTGCTGCTATCTCTCCACCGTTTTGTTAACAATAATATGGCAAGGTAAAGCGCAAAGCCAAGGAGGCTCAGTTCGACATGTCACTGAATATTTGATTGTTTTCGCGTCTAGTTGTTGCTTGTTGCTTTACAGCTTTCTTTGCAATCATTGAGAGTGGCGGTTACTACCTGACGTGCTCTTCATCTCCATAAATTTGCAATGTGGCCCAATGGGCTTAAAGTGCTTCTGACACAGTTTTTGGTACGTATAGACACCACTTGGTTCTGTTTGTTTGTGTATTTAATCGGGCCCTTTCGTTTTATTGTTGTTTTTAATGTTGTTATTGACTGTCAACAAGCTGAATAACAATTCAAACTGAGGTCGTTGGTACAGGTCTGACAATTTTTGTCCTATATCCTTCACAGTGGCAGGTTTTGTCACCCTATTGATACACGCAGGCAAAAATTGTTTACTCACGGACGCGGCAACTTGATTGGGCTGAAAATTGACGAATGACAACAGAACGTCGGAAAGTCGCATATTTCGTGAATGCTATTTTCAGATTTATCGATTGAATTTATACAAAATCGTATGGCATTTGGGAAAATGCCGAAACCGAAGATTGGCAGGGTCATATTCGTTAGAGGAGTTTTGTTACATTACAAGTACGTATTGTTTGGGCATTAACTTCAAAATATAAAATTGTCAATACATAAAGTGCAAGCTGCCAAGTGAAAGAAACTTTAGATGAAATTCCAGAAACACTTCAAGCATGGAAGTGATTTACAAAGCGAAAGCCAAAGAAAGGCATAAATTTGACGTGATAGGGTGGAAGGAATCGAACTTTTCCCTATTTCAGGGCCAGGTGCAAGTTGACTTGGCAATAGCGTTAGCAAGATAAACTTTGCAGGCGTCGTTAAAATTTTGAAGGTTCGTCGCTGTTAGAACACAGAGCTTCAAGCTCAAACTGCAAAACCGTTTCATGGTTGAAATGCTGACCTTTGAAAAACACTCGACTCTTTGACCATGAATTCAATGGGGAAAGCGCACATCAAACAGAAAAGTCACGTGCATACGAACAAGCTATTGAATACTGATGTTATATCTTATTAAATGTTTTTCACAAGAACTGATCTGTCTTTGGTATTAACTATTTTATATAGTAAGAAACGCCTATAGCGACAATTAAAACATATATGTTTAGTTATGGATTCAACTCTAGTTGGTATAATTAAGTAGAGCAGTGTTGCGTATCCATATGAAAGAGGATTTAAAAACAAAGCATTACTTATAGTTTTATAAAAATTCATAAATTGTCTGCAAGTACGTTTTAAAATTTTAGGCTTGATAATTTCGAAAGTAGTTTACAATCGTATACAGAATGCAGTATTTAGTTTCTTAACTTGGCATTGTCATGGCAACATTTACAATCAAGTTGGAGTTATAATAATAATCATACCAGAATAAAAGCAAGGGCACGCAAACAAAATGCACGGCTGACTGACTGACCCAACAACAAAAGTAACATGAGTGAAGAACATAACACAACACAACACAACAGCAGGTGACTGTCTCTCTTCTAATCTAACTTTACTCTTTATCGACTCTTGCTGCGTTCATTTATTTCTGACTCCCTCTCTCGAAAAGCTTTACTGTATTGGCACAAGCAGACAGTGCGACGTTGCCATGTTGGGCTATTTAATTTAATCAAGGCAGTTTTGCGTAGTAAGTGAAATACACACAAATACATTTCTCAGACGTGTAATAAACAAGAAATTATTTAAAGCAGCTATGTGTGCTAAAAATAAAATATTTGATAAGCCGCCTAAGACGCATCGTTATTCGTGTCGCAGCGGCGCCGACGCAATAAGCTATAAATAACAGCAGGCCTGCGTTCGTAAGAGTGAGTCCGCGAGTCTAGGCAAGGTAGTGCGAAAGCGACAGGGTAGCAGTACCACTCAATGGGCAGCACTTGTTCGCGGCCCAAAAATGAGTGTTAAGTACAATGAGTGTACACGGATTAAAAGTAGAGCGCGACAATATTTACCGTTTTAGTGAAAAGCTAAAATCGGCTGACAGCATGACATGCTAAAAACTAAAACTACTCTTTTCGACTGCAGTGTCGTTTGCCTCTATAAGCCCTTCACACAGAAATTAACACCGAATATGAGAATATTAACACAGAGAAAGAGAGATGGAGAGAGAGAAAGAAGGAAAAAAACAGACTTGCACTCAGTTTTAAAGCAACAATTATCAGATGTTTTAATTCTTTGTCATTTGGTGAATGTAATTTTGTTATTAGTGTACTTACAAATGCGGTTGAAATTGTTTTGCAATGATTTATAAACTTTTGTCAATTACTTGATATCACCGTACCGTCACTCCGATGATTCAATCGAGCGAAACAAAATATGAACAGGCCAAACGGCAGATTTGAAACGCATTGCTGAACTTGTTTTATACACTAAAAAACACACACACACACATAGGTAGCAATAATAACAAAACACAACGGAAACGCAATGCAGGCTGAAAACAAAAGCTCAGCTTAACACTATCGACTGTGACGCGACAAAGCAACCAGAACTTTCATTCCCAACATGAACCGACAACGAGCAGTGCAGACAAAAGACTGAGCTGAAGTTGCTCAAACGTGCCAATGCCAGAGCCGAAGCTGCAAGAGACGAACAATAACAAGCGAGTACGCGTACACTCGTGCATTTGTCCGACCAGTGAGTATGCATATGTGTGGGCGGGTGTTGTTGTAAGTGCAGTTGAAGGAGCTGTAAGGAAAGGCGAATACCAAAGGGAAAGGATCGCGTTTTGTTTTGTGCAAACCTTTAAACCTTCAAATTAACTTATTTTGCATTAGGCTTAGGCGAGCTTTTGTTCCAAACTATAGTGTGATCGATACGTTTAGACATACAGACAAACGGATAAAATAAGGAAAGCGCTTTCTTTAGCAAAGTTTAATTGATTGCAGTCAGTGTTCCATACGTACAACAAATGTCACAGAGGCATTAAAGTTGATGGGTTGAGATTGTAGAGATTTTTATTGTAGACTGGGTGTGCTAGTGCTAATTAGGTGGCTGGCAATGCTGGTGCCGTTAGAAGCAATTCAATACACCAATGGATGGGTGGATAGATGGCTGAATGAATGGATGGATAGAAACACAGATGATGGAAAAGCGCGGAAATGTGAGTTGCGCTACAGAAAATTACATTATGCTCCGTTTTCATTTGGCCGCGTTTTACGTTTGCTCTAAATGGCAGTGGTTCTGACAACCTGTCCCGGACAAGTTTAATGCCATTAGACATTCTATAGCCACAACCAATTCTACTATTACAGATAATTAGTTAACAACTCTCCAAAATTGTATGTTGAATTTTCCATTTTGTAAATATATTTTTAAAACGGTTTTAATTGAAATGATATTTTAGCATGTGAATGTTATTTTCGACTTACCCCAAAACCCAACCAGTTTTGTTTATTTAGTGTCTGACTCACTCACCTGAAAAGAAACATGAGAGGAGAAAAACAAATTAGAACCAAACTGTGTCAACATAAACAAATTAATTTCCAACACATAAAATCACTTAAAAACGTTACGGCAAATAAAACAAATCAACTTTCAAGCCTTTAATGAAGTCATTGCCGTGTTAACGCGGCACGTGCTCTCAGAGAAGAAGAATACAAACAAAATTAGCTAATTAATTAGAGCGGCAGCAGCGATAAGAAAGGTGTTTAAAAAAACTGCTCGCAACAGAACAAACTGAACAAAAACTAACTCAAAAGCTCTGCACGCCACTCAAAAGTTGTCACAGGTAAGGGGCTAAATAGAGAAGGCGGAGTACTTTCAGCGTCACTCTTTATGCTCCAAAGCAGTTTAGTTGGCCAACATGGTTTTTCTAATTTATTTAACACTGGCGCCAACATTCAAAGCACATGTACAGCGTTCCGGAATTCTGTTAGTTTTCTTTGTTGCCATGAAAGCTTTTTCTGTTCAGCGATGCCATTTTCAAGCCACTTTATTGAATATGGCCTGTGCTTAGATTCGACTCTGGCTTGATTTTTTTCAGTAAGTCATTTCACTTGGCAGGGGTGAAATGCAAATAACTTGCCAAAAATTGTACTAGTAGCGCCCAAACACGCACCAAAGCCCCTTTTTTGGGTAACGGGGCAGTACGTTTATGCTTACCTCATTTGTATTCGCTCAATAAGAAGTAACTGACAACGTTTGACAACTTGACACAGGACATTAAATATTTCGTCCTTGGACGTTACAATTTTGTTGAAACGGTGTAAGGATCCAAAAATGTGGTCCAATGTAATAAATAAAAGTGTTTGATGTGTTTTCTTTTTGATTTTGGTTTTAAACCTTAATAAGGAATTTTAAACAACTATTCGGCTAGGCAAAATTTGATAGAAGCAAATTTTGAAGCTTGAGTCCGTGGCCTACCCGATCAGAAAGATATTTCCATTTGCCAATTTCCGGCTCTCTATGCATAGTAGGATAGATAGGTCAGGTGTTTACAGTCAATGGATTAACAATCAACATAATCTACTGCTTGGTGCCTTTTTCTGTGAACGGAACAAATTTTGGATTAACAAGCCCACGAGCAAAACGCCTGCCTCTGCGACGGAAACGTTATTTGCAACCTACGTGTTGCAAGTGAAGAATCAAAGCAAAGTGAGCAATCACGACCGAAACAAACACTAACTGATCGAATGGAATATACCACGTGCATTTACAGAAAATAATATTGCTTATATATTGAGCTGCAGGGTAGCAAATTGCAGCTGTTGTTGTTGTTTTTGTAGTTGTTCTTGTCAGTTGGCTCTTAGCAACACACAGACAGATCCCTCTTTATGCCAGTTGTCAGTTTAATGGTGCAGGCGGGCAAAACCAAAACACAAACTACCAAACAATCAGTTGGCAATTTTCTTCTGTTTTTTCTTCTCCATTTTCAAATGAATGTTGAAATACTTAAACTTGTATTTTGTGTATACGTGGCCATAACCGTTATAATACGGTTAAAAGGCAACAGGCAAGGAGAACGATAGAGGAGCTTAAATGTAGCTAAGGCTACTGGAACAAAAAACTCTGTTGTGCATCGTTTCGACGCAGCAACAGGGTTTAGTTGAAGACATTATTCCTATAAAACAATGAATAACCGAGTACATATTTGCATTACGAAGAAGTAGCTGCTTAGCTCATGCTCAGAAGCATCGACTATGAACACAATCACTTGATACTCTTTACAGTATAAAAGAGGAATACAAAATTCGGTGCACATTCAAAGTCAACTAACTGGCAATGCAAACTCTTGGCCACACAATGACTTCAAACTGGCAAAAATTGTCTAGAAATTAAACTGAAGGTAAATACTCAAGCTGCAAAGAATAAAACACAATGCTAACTGCAGCTGTGCAGTAAGAGGATGCTTGCAAACAACAAAAACACAACTTCAGCAGACGAAGGACTAAAATAAACTAAGGAAAAAAGGCGTTAAAAGCTCCTGCTGCTTTGGTGCGTTGAACTTGGCCAACAATGGCAAAATTTGCCAGACGGCAAACATTGACAATAAGTGGGTTGCTGTGAGCATGGCATTAGACCATAAAAACAACAAAACACTAAACACTACTTAAGTGAAATGAATTGCAAAACGAATCAAGCCACATACGACTTCAATTGCCAGCCAAGGGATTTATATTTTGAGGCCATATAGGAAGCGAAATATTAGTCCCAACAAAGGCATACAACTATTGTAGATGTGCAGCTAAAAACAATATTGCTGTGACTTAAGGCTCCGGATTGTAGGTTTAACATTTTTGTAAATAAAAGCTGAACGCACCTTTACTGCACTTTTCGTCTTCGCTTTGCTTTGTTCTGTTTATTAACTTATTTCGCAAATAATTTCAATCACGTTGGTTTCCTTTCTGCCTGTCTGTCACAACTCCTTTACTTGTGGTTGTATCTTTACGCTGTTTTTGCTTTTTCCTTTTTTTTTTTGGCCTTTAGACTGCGCGCACAATTGTAACTGCGCGACATGCACTGCAAACCGCTGGAAACCTCAGTGCGTACTGAGCGCCAATGCCAGATGAGATGTGGCTTGATGTGGCCAAAATCAGACTGCAGACCAAAACAAATACAACACGAAGCACTGAGCTCTGAGCTCTGAGCAACGAGGCAGGTTACTCGCCACCACGGCAAACAACAGCAGACGATTTACAAGTCTTGAGCATTAAAACAGCTGATTTAGTAGCCGGTTTTTCTGTTTTTCATTTGAATTATAAGCGGCGTCGAATATACACTGCGCTCTCTCATTCTCTCAATCTTGCTCTCTCTTGTATTTTATGCTCTGAACATACACTGTCGAAAATAAGTGTCTGCAAACCTCATTTACATTTGTGCTTTTTTTGCAAGTATAAAAGCAGCAAACTTTTTAGTACATGAAACTATCTTATTAGAAAATTGTAGTTAAGCTAAAAACGAAACTGTTTCTCTTCATTTATTTAGGGTTTTTTATTCCTGCAAATTCGCCACAACTAATACTACAACGATAGTAACAATCCTTAGGATTGGGGCCCGAAGTATTTTGTTTGTACCTGCGCAGTGCAAAAAGCCATATTGAATTTTAAGGTATGAAAATTGAATCTCATTCTTTTCATAGTGGTGTGGAGCAATTTTTAAAACGGGGTGGTATTAGCTACATGCAACATTAACTGCAACTACAACCGCGACCAACCGCGGTAGCCAACGAGCAGCCCAAACTTGACTACATAGTTCTAGAAGCTTTTGAAACCGCAACTCGCATTTCGAACAGGCATACACAGACATGTTGCATGTTCGATTTGTATAATCGCCTTAAGCCACTGCTTCTGGGTTTGGCTGTAATAATAACTATCAACTGCTTTGACAAGCAGCCAAAGCAACTAGCACTGCATAATTAGGTACGTGTTGTGGCACCAATACAATCGCCTACTTGACCACGCCCACAATGTGTGACAATGGAAGTAATAAAACTTATGCGAGGGACGTTTAGATACTATTCAGGATATGTAGACAAATAAGATACAAGTGAAGCTTATGAGTCTTAGCTTTTACGACGCGTTAACAAACGGATGGACAGACGGACATATAAGGACTCGGTTGATGCTGATTAGTTCCTATAACACAATCGCTGATGCCTTTCTTTTACAAATTTCATGTGCTATGAACAACACTCAAAAACCAACCTTCGCTAGCGAGACGTTGGATTTCCTTTCTTTCAAATTGGGTTAGATGTGTTTCATGTTAGAGGAGCTAAGAGGCTCTGTCGGCCCTCCCAAAAAGGCTACGAAAATAAAATACCCTTGCAAAAATAAAGGCTACCGATGCAAAATGAAGTTATTTGTAATCCTTTTTGATTTTTACATAGTTTAAGTACATGTATGACATCAAACTTTAAATAGTGAAAACATATTTATTTCAACACAGTGTATTAGAAAAACATAATACGCCCTATTGTTTAGCCGTGTAGGCACCTTCCGGTTCTTGTAGGCTCACAAGGATTCTTATTTATGACAGCAGTCAAGTTGGTGGTTGCTGAGCTTATTATGTGACAGAGTGGCAAAAACAAATTAGATCTGTGACACTTTTATGAGTATTTGGTTCTCGAGCTGTAAGAAAGTTTTTGGGTTATGTGCCCGACTGCAGGTTAATGAACTATTTGTTAGGACTAAGAGCGTATAAAGTGAACAAACTTGAGTCCTGTCAGAAAATGTAGTATTTTAATTGGAAACGACCTATAAAAGTATATTCTTTTCAACTTCCACAATTGTAGACGACTATCGATTTTTCTTGCTATTTATTTTCGTCAACCAAAATCCTTTTTTTTGTCGTGGGACGGCCGAGAGATTTAAAGTCAAAAGTTAAATACATTCAAAAGACTTTGTATTTTTAGGTTCTCACACAATAAACAATAATGATTTAGATGATATTTTCCAAGTGTTCAACCACACACAACCCAATTGCTCAACCATTTCGAAAAAGCTCGAAAGTGTGTGCTGAATTTTTGTTAGTCGAGACTCGAACCTATGAAATAAGTCAATTTTTATATTTTCGTTATCAAAAAAAGGAAACGAACGTATTGCAAACATATTAAAATTACAATATATATTATATAGTTTGAAATTTGATTATAAAAGGCTGGATTATTAAGCGACTTCCTGCGGCAACGTATTAGCAACAAACGATATTAGGTAAAAACGCGTTTCTTACTTTGTAAAAGTATGTTATTTTTATTAGTTTAAGCTATAAGAATGCTAAGCTTTTAGCTTAAAACGGAATACATATACAATTTTTAGCAAACAAAAAAGTAATTAAAAGAACAATGTAAAAAATAATAATTAACATTCATACAAAAGCTACATTAAAAGAAAAAGCAACAGCTATCGCAACAAGAAAACCACAAAACAAATAAAACAAAACATTAACAGTAATATTGCGCAGTATGTTTTTTAAATAACATTTTATTAGTTAATATATATTTTTGTGTATGAATCGCCTTTTTTTTCTCCTTTTTTTGTTTAATAATAACAATTATAGAAAAATTATAGCAAAAGTTTCTACTTAAATAAATGTAAGGAGAATTTATATTTGCATATTGTTTAGGATAACTTAAACTAGAAAATTTTGAGCTGAAAATATACAAAGAGATTTTAGAAATGTTTAATGATTAATCAGTTATATGAAGATACTTGTATGTACGTAAATATATTTTCGAAGTTTTCGATGTACCGATTTCGATTTTTGTCTTGATCTTATGGTACAATAGAACATATTATGAATAAAATAAATTATGGAATTGAACGTAATTGGATAGACATAAAAAATCATTGGCACAAGTTTCAGTCAAATTAACAATAAAATTATTTATTAAGGAAATTATTAAAATTAGAACGATGTGTTAAATTAGTCGCCACGATTAGATTATAAATATATAGTATGTGGTTGATGAAATGCACTTGCAGCGTTTTAAATATACATATATAAATTAAATATAAATATAAAAAGTGTAACATTGTTTAAAAAAAGAGAATACTTTCGGTCTATACATAATTAATATCCAAATGCGAATCAATAATATGCAAGTCAGATTCTTTCAGTTGTTTGCGATAAAAAAATGAAACACCAGCTACAGCAGCTACAACAACAATATTGAATAGTGCATTAACAACTGAAAACCGATCGCTCAGATGAGCGCAATTGCAACAATGATAATCACTCCAATAACGACCAAACACAATGTGAGCAAATCGTTGGGAGTATTCAGGCCCACGGTGCAAGCAACAAGTACGTGCTCAAGTGTTGTCAAACCACCTCGTGGCATCACACCTCTAACCTCCATCTCCGTCCCCGCCGGTGCTGGCAAAGTGCGTACCTCGCCGAATACGGAAAGCGCTTTGGAGCTGGTCGTTGGCTGTTTGTCAGTTAACGCCGGAAGTCCTGTGCGCCGACGCTGTACAGTCTCAGTTTCATTGCTACTGTCCTGCTGCTCATTACGTGCTGAAGTATCCTTAATTGGCATACCATCTTTGCCGGCTTCTTTGTTTTCAATGTTCAATTTAATGGCTTCAACCGGTGCCTTATGCCCCAGTGCTTCTTGGGTTTCGTAATTGAGTTTTAGTTCTGAAATACTCAGGTTGATTTGCGGTGTCTCGTAAACGATGCTCTGTTTGCGCACATTTAGCTCAACTGGGTCAAATTCATCGGGTTCGTCAACTGGGTCGCATTTATCAAGTTCGTCAAGTAAAGCTTCGTCGAGCGCAACTGAAATTAGTTTATTATCATGCACCTCGCTTTCGTTAACTTCTTTAAGTGAGGAATCACTCGTTAAATCATAAACAACTTCGCTTATCGTAAGTGTTTCGACAGTATTTAAGACTTTGTCAGTTTTATTTTCGTCGTTGTTAAATTTGACATCTTCACGCAAACTTTCAAACAGCTCTCTCTCTGTAGGCAATCGAGGAAATTCTTCTTCCCTATCATAATCTAAAGGGTTTTTATTTTCCGTGCCACGCTTGGTGCCCTTATCGGTGTCTGACTTATCATTAACAGTGGCATCTGATACTCCTATTAAGACTTCTGGGATGTAGTGCTCTTTGATCTCAAAGCGACTATTGTATGTGGTTTGTAGTTGAACGGAGGCATTGATATGTGTGGCAAGCGGATAGTCAGTTAGACTGGCATTACCCGAGTCCGGATTGGACGATGTCTCCTCTAGCGAGCTCATCGAATCAAACTGGGTAATGCAAGCGGGTGCAGGTGCTTCGTTTATTTCGTTACTATCCACCTCAAGCCTATCCATTACAATATTAATTTTACTGGCATAGATGCGATTAAAATTAGGCGAAAGCTTCGTCTCAGTCTCCAGTTCCATTTCCTGCTCAACTTCCAGTTCGAGCTCTGGAATGGTAGCTAACTTACAAGTAAGACTACTACAATTACTAGCGCTATTGGCGGCACTGTCATTTGCGGATGTGGATGGGTTGTCTGGTGAGTAGCTGCGGCAGCTACTGCTGCTGCTGCTGCTAGTAGTAGTAGTAGTAGCAGTAGTATTAATGGTAGTAGTAACATCAAGTTCAGGGTCAAGTTTACATTCAACATTCAAAACTGGATTAGTAGCAGTAGCTTGAACGAGCGTAACGAGAGCACAGCGGGAATTAGTAGTAGCAGCATCAAAGGAACTCGACTCATTGCTTTGAGCTTGAGCTTGAGCTTGCCGGGTTTGGCGGACTTGAGCGGGGACATCGCCTTTACCTGTGGGATTTACTGCAATTTGCTTGCGCTGCAGCCGCTTCGATTTCGGTTTCTCCTCAATGCCAAATATGGCAGCAAGCTCCTCGCTCGAATTATACTGTGATGGCGATGAGGAGCGTGCCCTGCGCTCACCCACCGGTGTCAACTGCAATGGCGGCGACGGAGAAGGTGATGCGGTACTGGCGGTTTGATTTTCACTCTTATTGCTGTTGTTTGTGGTGCTCTGTGTATTGTTGGTGCTCAATGTGTTGGTGCTGTTGGGCGTCGATTGCACATCATATGATGTAGTGCTGAATGTCTTGATGGGATCGGTGCTAGGTGCATGATAATCGCTACTTTGCGACTTAATGTAATCGCTCGAGGAATACGGATTAAAAGACGTTATGCTCGAGGATAAAGCTCGGCCGGCATTCGATGGACTTGATGACTTTGCCAGACAATCACTGCTAGAGCTAAATGAAGAGGCGGTGGTGCTCACAGTGGTTGCATGTCCGCTAGCGCTTCCGCTGCTCATACTTGGCGCTGTTGTGCGCTGATCGTCAGTGCTAGGTGTGGTGACGGTTGTCATGCTGCTGCTGTTGTTATTGCCACCAGTTTGACGCGCTTGTCGCTCACACTCCTGCATTATGCGATCGATGTCGTCGTTGAGCGTTGAGCGGCTCCCTGTCTTCACCTCTGCAATGGGACAAATGAGAGTGGCATCAGCGTGGACTTGGTGGCTACCCGCTGTTACTCCAGCTGTGCTCAATGTATTACAGGTAGGAAGATTGTCATAGTCCGGCGGATTCGGTTCGGCCAGTTCACTTAGCTGTCGCATGCAGCGTTTTGCAATCGCTTCGATCTTATCCGATTGTATGGGATCCAGTTTCTTGATCAAATGCGGCATTACCAGTGGTGGTTCTGCCGCACGCTGTTTCACCTGAAGCGCCTCGTGGACCACAACTGGTGGCTCTGTCGTTACAATATCCTTTAGAATCTTTTCACAAACTGCATTCGCCGCCTCGGAGACTTCATCAATGGCTCGTATTAATTTTCCTTCCTTTTGTAACTTTCGAACATTTGGCTGATGTTGTTGCCTACTATCAATCTGCTGACTATCAGGAACATCATTGTCGGGCAGAGTGTCGAGAAGTAGCTGGCCACAGCGCTTAGCCGCCTCAGAGACGGCTTCAATTTGCTGCAGCTCGTTCTCCAGCTTCTGCTGCTCAGAATTCAGTTTGGGTCTAGCAGCAGTTATCAGCGCCTCTTTGCGCAGTTCATCAAGCTCCTGTGTCAGCTTAATGCTGCTCTCTTGCGCATCCTGCGCAATCTTGTTTAGAGCATCTTCTAGCAGTGGCTCGGGAGTAAGACTTTTTCGTGGCGCTGGCACTGGTGCCGTTTTTGCTGCCTCCTCGTGCCCCAGACGCTCCGGTAGCTGGGCTATGGCACCACCCAGGCTGGGATGTCTAAACGGTATATGCGGTCTCTTCGAAATCTCTTCATCCTGCGCCTTCAGCTTGCGTAGCAAATCTAGCGTACCGGGTATATCGCTAGTGTCCTGCGTCTGTTCAGCACCCAGATTCGACATGGAACCGGCTCGCTCTATACTGCGTGTCAACTCCATGTAGCTTCCTAAATCACCGCCCGACGGCTTGGCCGCATCTCGCTGGATAAGGCTATATATGTTCGCAGATTGCGTACGCGTCGCACGTTGTTTCTTCGGCATGGGATACACAAAACTGGTCTTGGGACCAGGAGGATCTTTGCGCAAAGCGCGCACAGCCAAATCATCCTTTACAATATCCGGTGAGCCCGTTTTCTTCTTTTTGGCAGCAACACGCACCGGCTCCACGTGCAAATAATCGCTTTGCGGAGCTGGAACAATCGGCCCCACGGGTATACCAAAGGGTGGCTGTCTCTCGGCAGCCCGATATTGCAAATTTGCCAACTGAAGATTACGATAGGCGACATCATCCAGCACTGGATCGGGCTCACCAGTTGGCGAGTCCTCGTCCTCGTAGTCATCAGCATGAGCCAGGGCAAACTTCTCAAATTCACTGGGCGTTGGCATACGCGGTTTAAGTTCCTTCTTTGGCTCCGGCTGCGTCTCTGGTTGTGGCTGTTTTTCTGGCTCAGCTGGTTCAGTGAGGCCCAGCGACTTGTAAATGGCTTCCAGTTCATTTATAGCCTCCTCTAGATTGGCTGGCTTTTTGCGCGGAAAATAAATGGGCGCTGAAGTTGCTGGCAAACTGTTTTTACGCTCGGTGAAAATTGGGACCGGTGCCTGTTGATGTTGTTCGCGTTTTTCAGCCACGTACTCTTCATACTTGTTTGGCAAATCATCGCCGGAACGACGCTGATAATGATGCGGCATAGAGTTGGTCTTGTGTAGATCACGATGCCGAATTTCTACATAGTCCTGGCTTCCATGTTCTCCGGGCTTTATATGTAAGCTGCCGCAGATAACGTTATCCTGTTCTGTTTGAACTGTCGACACTGGAGAGGGTGCGGGGACGGAAGTAGATGCTAATCGCTTGGGCTTCTGCACCTCAGAATACATGGGCATGGGGTAGCTGCGCAACTCACTTATTCTCGAGCTAGAAATAGAGCGCGGCTTAGTCAGAGGTTGCTGCTGCAATCGCTGCGCTTGCCAGGACTCATTTGACGTCGGTAAACCACTCTTTGTGGTCCGCAAGACACCACTGGAGGCAGGCAAGCCCGACTGCGAACCTCCACTTGTACCCAACAAGTGAATGGGCTTTCTGGAGCGCGGCGTTGCATCTGCCACATAGTGAAAGTCAATGCCGTTGGGCAACGATTTCTTTCCAGGTAGCGCATTTCGCTCCGATCGTGTAATAAAGCGACGGTGATGAGCCTGCGATGCCTGCTCCGAAACGGTACTGCTGGGCTGCGAATTAAGCGAGTGTACGGACTGATAAT
Organism: Scaptomyza caliginosa; assembly: GCA_035044725.1. Classification (NCBI taxonomy): domain Eukaryota; kingdom Metazoa; phylum Arthropoda; class Insecta; order Diptera; family Drosophilidae; genus Scaptomyza; species Scaptomyza caliginosa. The sequence continues at coordinate 1,102,050 of JAWNNR010000099.1, read as the reverse complement.
GTGGCGGCTGCCACATCCGATCGTCGGAAATACAACGGCCATTTTGATCAAAGGCATAGGAGACAGGTCGCATGTCTCCGGAGCTGTACAACACATTTGTTGAGCCTACATGGACGCGACGCAGTGGATCTCGAGGAGGTGGTGGCGGCGGCAACGGCTTGCTTGACATGCGTCCGTTTGCATTTTGCAAATGTATTTGGCTATCATAGCTGATGCTGCGTTTTGCTTCGTTCTGCATGGTGTTCTGAAGCGGGCGCGATTGCGGCTGCCATTGTACATACGCGGAAGAGATGGGGGCCGCAGCGGGAGCTGCTTCATAAATGGATAGGGGAAGAGGTTGTGTTTTGTAGCGCTGTGCGGGCGCCGGTACATGGTGCAACTGCAGATGCTGTTGCTGGAGTTGAGGCTGATGCTGCTGCTGCTGAGCAGGCACACCGCCATGACTGACCTCTCCGTCGCGGGACAGGCGCTTGTAGTATCGTTCATTGCGAGCGGCGCGACTGCGTCGACTAGTTGGCCCTCCAAGCAAAGCCTGTCCACCACTGTGTATGCTTTCATCACTGCGGTATTTAGAGAAGGTACATGAATTGAGAGAAATGAGCTCCTCCTCACTAGAGTGACCCGGCTGTTTGCTGCCACGCTGAGTGGAACGCGATTTCTGTGCTTGCATTGTTGGTGACGGCTGCTGCTGTTGCTGAGTGAGATAAAGGCGGCGGTCAAGAGAGTTACTAGAGCGACTGTAGTGGCCAGGCTGATTCTGATAATACGGCTCCGACGGCACAATCTCTACAGGTAGAAAGAACTCGTTGTCTGGATGAGGCTGTGGTGGCTGTACTTTTCCTGAAGCTGATGGTGTCATCACAATGTGATCAAAGCCAAGTGCTTTGTTACTGCTACCGATGCTGCGAGATGATTTGGCATGGGGCTTGCTTTTTGGTTTTGGAACAAATCCCGCCTTGCGATCCTCCTCGCTGGAGCTGGCGCTGCCCTCGGCTTCCTTTTTCTTGCGAAAAAGTCGCCCAAAGGACCATTTCTGCTTGTTCGACATTTGCTGTGAGGGTCCTCCACTCACACCACTGTGGTGTTGATTGCTGCGCAGACGATCCATTTCCAGATCGTTGAATTTGTCTGTATCTAATTTGTTGGTTTTCGTGTCGTCTTCAGCGCTGTTGCGTTCATCGGTTAACTGTAGCTCTTTGGGCAAAGGCAACTGGGGACGCCAAGTTGTTTGAACAGTCTACATAGCAAAAAGAAGGGAGAAATTTAAATTAGTTATTAGCCAGTAAAGACTCAATAGGCGGCAAAATCAAGATAAGATTTTACTTAAACACTTGTTTTATTTGCCACTTAATGGGCCCTGATGCTATTGTATTCTGCTGTTTGTTGTTCAGGGAAACGATAAGATTTCATTGTATTAACTTAACTCAAAGGCCCTAAGATAAGCCAGACACCTGACTCGAGTGAGCTAAACTAAACTAAATATCTTGCTGTAAATGGTTGTGGCTAAGTAAAATGATTGTTTCTTGAGAGTATTTAAATTAAGATTATTTTTTCTCACAACTACATAGATAACGTGTACCAGGGTCATTGCTTCTTAAGTCCAAGGTGAGACTTGAAGTGTTTTTGTTTCTTATATACGATGTGTTATGCACTTTCTTGCATTTGGTTCTAGATCGATCAAGACATATGTATGGACACAGAGCTCCCACGCCAAAGTCAAAAAAATTTAGTTTTGCATATTCGCTAACCTAAAAAAGCATGCGAGCCGGAAACATCTCATTATTATACAATTTAGGTTCTTGGTATTATACTAATTGCTTTGTAGAAGATAGAATGACAACAATAGAAATCTTATCATTCAACGTAATAGAAGATAGTAAGTACTATTATACGGAACAATTGATGACGAACTTTATATAATATGTCTAAAAGACGTAATCGTAGGCTTTGCAATCTTATCTTTATACGATTTTAAAGTTTACGAAAAAGTCCACAATATTTGCAAACAAAACATAACCATTTTATAGAAAATTAAACAAATTTCTGTATGAAATTTAAATTCGTTTCAGTGCTTTTTCATATTTATTTTATTTAGATTTTTGTTTATAGAAAAAAGCTCGAAAATTGGGCGTGGGATCCAAATGGACGATGATGATACATCATTTCCGCTGCTGACGCCACTATAGAATTGCTGACGATCTTGGGGCATATATGAACCATACGATTCACAAGAGTAATGCATGTCTTATTCACAAGTCTTGCGACCAAAGGGTTTCATATAAACAAACAAACAAACAAAGAAACCAACAATTGTCGAAATAAACAATATGGGGAAACACAAAAAGTAATTATAATTAAAAACGAATGATATTCGAAACCCTACTGCAAAGCAATAGTTTTGAAAACATGATTATGGAAATGTTGTGGCAAGTTTTCAATGGTTTTTGGCAGATTAATCACAAATACAGGTTGCTTAAGAGCATCACAAATATTTTTGTAGGCCTCATTTAATGAGGACTATTTCAACACAGTTTTGGCACATGTTTTTTGTTTTTGTAACATTAGCTGGAGTCGGTCACAATGATTTATAGACTGGAACATAACGCAATTTGATTCTAGCAACTGGCCCCATAAAAGTCACAACAGCAACAGCAAGCTACGTGACTCAGTTTGAAGACAAATTAAATTATAAATATGTAATTTTGTAAAATAAAGGAGAATTTATGCAGTAAATTTTAACAGTTGCGTTATGTTGGGCAATTTGCCAAGGCACAAATCACTCATACGCACTGTGTAATGCGTGTATATGGCGCAAATAAAGAAAACACAATAGAAACACGCGCACAGCAAAAGAAATACAAATAGAGAGACAGAGAGAGATGTGAGAAAACTAAAAATATTCACAAAAACTTTAACCGCAACATCTACAAAGGAAATTCTACTTTTCTGCCGAAAAAAGTAAAAAGTGTTTACACTCTAATCGAAATGGCAAATCTACATTGAAATTCAAGACAAAACGCACAGAAAATGTATGAGAAAAAAAAATATATATATATATATATATATATATATAAATAAATATGCTTCAAGTGTAAAGTAAAAGTTTACGCAAGATACAAACTATATACAAATCTTGTAGGGTAAGATCCGAAAGTGTTCTACTCCAAGCACACCCGAAAACTGAACTGATAGGAAATGAAAATTGTGCACGCTCGCTACGATCTATTGCGTCAAAAGCTTTTTTCGAGAAGCTCATTCCTTCTGTAAAGAGCAAAGTCAAATAACTTAAGAGAGCATATACAAAAACACACAAATTAAAGTCTCTTGGGGATACACCAACGGCAGCGGTAATCAATTGAATACTCTGAGTAACGTAATCAAAATAATTTTCCATTTAGTTTTATAGATCTGTAGCTGATCATTTAAATTGTTTCAGTCAAACAGTCAATGAACTCATTTGAAGAAATCTTACATTAACACCATTTGGGTTCACAATTCGAGTCAGTTGAAATTTAATTAAAATGTCTTTGTGTAAAAGTTCTTTGCCCACCCACTCACGTAGAAAAGTCAATGCAGATCGAAAAATGTGTCACCTTAAATTAACAAACTCATTAATGCCATATATTTTACATACCAGACGTCGAATAAAATAAAAATGTTATGTTTGAGTAGATTGGATAAGGTAAAATAAACATGTTGGAAGCTTGATTCAGTTGTCTCAGTTTGAATTTTATTTTAATTTTGTCAGTTTCTGCTGACAGTCAAGTAAAATGGAACGGAATTTAAAATAAGCTCAGAAGAATTGGCTGCAATGCGGAAGCTATTCGCGCAGTCGGAAAGTAAAAGCAATTTACTATTAACTTGGCTCAAGTTTTTTGTTGTGTTGACGCTTATCTAAATAAAAACAAACATTTTCTATCTATAGCATTTGGTGTGTTTGTGTAGCCAGCAAAGAAAAGCTGCTAGAATATGGGTCAGTGGGCAATTTGGCAAATTCACTTAAATTCTTTTTCCAAGCGATTTGAAATCATGATATCTGATTCATTGAACTGAAATTAAGTTTGCAAACGATTTGCAGCTGTTTGAAAGAAAGTTAATGAACTAAAACCCAAAACGCACTCGTTCGTTATAAATTGTTTCCACATTTAAATTGCAGTGAATTAATAGCTTATATATTTTTTTTATTTATCGAGACATTGCTCATAAAAGTTTAATGACTTTTACCTTATTTTGAGATTGTTTCAATTATTTTAACAGTATTACCAGTATTACTTGAAATGAATACGCAAATGACTTCAAAGTTCGCTGACTGCAATTTTCGGCAACTGTTAAAAAATATGGCCAGATAAATGACTCTCGTTTCTAAAGGCCCTATACAAATTAGTTATATAAAAGCCTTTATCGAGAAACAGCCTTTATCTGAGGCGGGCAATGTAGTCATTGTCTGGAAATGTTTTCTAACTTTCCGACCAACGGAGGCGACAAGCTCGACACGCTAACTGCTAATAACGCATTAGGGATGCTACAAGTTGCATAGCAGCACCAACAAAAACAAAAACACAGTTCTAGCCCATGCATAATCCATACTAATTTGAGAGAGTCCAAGCGACGCGACGGTCTTAGGGTCAATGACAAGCCCTAAACGAAGCAACCAAAACAGACTGCTATCCATAAAGTTGGTCAGCTGGAAAAAAGGAGTGAAGTGGGAAAACTTCAGCGGGAAAAACTGAAAATTGTTTATTTATGCACAGCACGTGTTGCATTTCATGCAGGGGAGAATGGATGAAAAACTACAACTTCAACTTCAACTTGTGGCAACTTAGTTGTATATCCAGCAGACCAAATGATCAGTGTGTGATATTGTTGACGTTGTTTTGTTGGTGCTGCAATGTTACGCAATGCGTGAGTTAGCAGCGTGATCTGGCAACGAATTGGGTATCCAATTGCACCAGGAAGTCGCCCATTATACAATGTTTGATTCTTATGTTTTTTGCTTGGGCAGTTTCAATATTACTATAATATAACTTTGAACAAACACACATGGACAGACAAACAAACAGAAATAATAAAGGCAGCCAAAACTTAACTATTTTGCATATAAACGTTTTTCGTTAAAAAAGCGTACAAACAATTTCTGAAATCAGAAACTCATCGCTTTCATTTTTAAACATTCGGCCAACGAACTTGGCAGAAAGCCGCCAAAATCTAAACGAAAAAAGTCAGCTCAACATGTCAAATACTACAACAATATTTGACGCGCATCTTAAGAGTTCGGAGATAGGGCAGGGCCCCAATTTGCCTATTGGTTTATCATACTGCGCGTCTGGGTTAACACGCGTATTTCAACTTTCACTGTCCGTCATTAATTTTCACTCGATTCAGACGCTTGAAGGCGCTACACTTGGCTCATATAAATATAAATCGATTTTTAATTGCCTCCAAATGTTTTGGGCCTTTGTTGTTTCATAAGCCCCAAAAAGTCGCACAAGCAGGTGGTAAGTTGCATTATTCAAATATGATACACAAATAAGTTGAAGGGTCCGACTAATTTGTAGCATTTTATTTTATTTTATTTCATATTATAGTCCTACAAATTTGCATAATTACGCAAATGTGTTAAAAAGTTTTGAACAAACGAAATGTGGGAACCTTGTTGAATTATTCCAATTCTTGAGTTAAACGAGCTCCGTGTGATTGAATTTTGAACAACTTTGATACGTTAACAACCACAAACAATCCAACATTGGCACTTTGAGCAGTTTTGTCTGTTCAGTTTAGTTGCTTAAACGACTTTTATGCATTCACATTTACTTATATTTTTTAATAAAATGTTTATTTTTTTTCTTTTTGGCTGCTTACGTGAGGCTTAACAGTCATTATCACATTTCATCTGACTCTAGAAAGACCTTGACCGATCATTCAACGTGCTCCGTAACAACAAATAGCCATTTACCTTAATCACTTAGTTGTATACTATTTATTTGCTTTAAATATTATGCACAAGCAAATTCATTAAAATAATTATAGTTAAAAAAGCTCACGCATTTTGTCGAAATTATGAGAAACGTGCGTCGTTGTTCAAGTTTCACAATTTCCGTAAATTTATAGTATTTTCCATGGCCCAGAAAAGCAACATGCACTAACTTATATAAACTAAGACATGTTAGAGCAATATGTTCAAGAAGCAGCTCATCAATTAGATAGGGCATATTTGTGTTAATAGTTCTGGTCGTATTTAAATATATTTATACCTTTTCCTAATTTTAGGTCAATATAACTTTAATCTCTGAATATTTTTCCAAGTATATTTGCAGAAGTGTGTATATTCACAACTATGCGGCTTTTGTTATCTTCTCTTTGTGTATTTTCATTTTGTGAATATTTCATTTTCAATTTGCTTTACCCTGTGACAGCAGTCTGAACAATTTTTGGCAAGCCGACAAAACTAAAGATGAACAAATTTAAAATAATGCACAAAAAATATCTTATATACATATTTCTCCATATAGTACACATGTATCTCTATATGTATGTTTGCACAACTAGTAAACGACTGTTCATTTAGAGATACATCTATGTTATACCTGAGTATATCTGGTAGTAAAAATAATCGAAATGTTTATAAAATGAATGATTCATAACACATTTGTATTTGCACACAGTCAAAGACAAAAAGAACAATGTACCCGGCCTCTCTAGAGCAGTTAGAAGCGATAAAAAGTAATATCATGCAGATGAGCTGACATCCTTTTGGGGCGACTGAAAGTTGGCGGAAGTGAACATTTTGCATTTCCGGCACTTGCTGCGCATAAACAGCTTCAGGAACAATTATGACTGGTAATTGAATAGATAGCGAGCACAAGCATGAATTGCCCGTAATCAAGGCTTATAATTGATGAGCGCATGGAAATAGAAACGTTAACATCGTCACATCGATGGTAAAATCAAGCTTTTAATCTTTACAGTTCGACAGGCTGCTGGCCAACAAATGCGTGTGGAAATTGTGCCGATTCCTCAGATACAAACCTCCCTCGGCCCACAGTTTTGTATGCGGCATGTCTGGGACACGAGTGACAGGTGTTTTACATTTTCGGCTGTGTTTCTAGAACTGTTAAGCGTATGTGATACGTAGTGGTAAGTGTGGAAAGGCAGCGGCTTTTATAGCCCAAGGTTCGACCCTCGAGTCGCATTAGTTGCAATTATCGTGGCCTCTTGACATTTTTTTTTATATAGTATGTACAAATATATATATGGTGAGCGCATGACAACAATTTAGGCACTTGGACAATATCGATTCCAGCATTAAGCCAAAAGCAAATCACTTTGCTAGACGACCTACGACAACTAAGTCTCATCAATTTTTTATTGACAGAAAAAGCTAATTAAATGTGCGTTGGCTTTAAATAAAACGCGATTTACACAAACAAGAGTTATACTAATTAAAAGCACAGCAAAATTGTTAATGAAACAAATTGGATTTAAATTTCTATTGCGCTTATTGGGATCTTTAAAGCCTTATGGCATTGAGATTGCAGCAACAAAAGAAAATTAAATTAAAATCCAGAAACGGTTTGCTTTATGCAATTGCGTATCTGTTGCTTTATATGCCTGTAGCGCTGCATCTGGCCCTGGACTATCTTCAGTTTCTTTTCTACAGAAAATGTAATTTTATTTATCAAACATCTTTATTGTTACTTTCGCGGTGTGTGGCGTGAAAAGTGCAGTAAAATCAACATCATCTGGATGGATACGTGGTGTGACTAAAGAAAAATTGAAATTAAAAATGCTGTAAAAACATTTCATTGCGCACGCAAGCAACAACAGTAAACATTGGCTATGAAGCCAGAAAGAAGGTGAAAAATTGAAACGTTTATTCAAAGAACACACTACAAGATACATCTTAAGTTTAGATATATAGTCTCGGTTCTTAATTTTGGATCTTATTCATCTTGGCATTGTTTTTTTTATAGTTACCTAACACTGTCTTAAGCAAAGCCGCATAGAAATTCCACATTGTTTGTTTTTCCATCTACTTTTTATGAGACTTTTGCTTTAGTTGCGCACCAGCATCACGTAATAAATTTCATTATGACCACAGAAATTGGATCGAGTCTACGTGTCGATGTTATAAGGTCTTACAACATTATTGAGAGCTCTGATTACTTAGTACATCATGTTTAAACTAGCTTAATACAGTTTTTATAGTGAGAATCCCTCCATATTATTCATTTATCTACGGTCAGCAGCACTTACACAATACTCTTAAAACTCTACCCTAACTCAAAACAAAACATAAGGTTCGTGTATGACAACATAAAGCTCATTTCATCAATGTCATGTTGCAGACTCGCAAATGGGAACCCACGTCACATACTTCGCAGCTTTTTTCGAAACACTTGCGGCAATTATGCTGGGTTCCAATAATTGTGCTTAATAATGCAGCAATCGAAAAAAAAGGAAAAAAAATCCCAATAAAAGCAATATTGATTGAAAGGGGTAGATGGATATGTTGAGGTTCGACCGAAACGATTTAGTCATTGGGTTAATGGAAAACAAGAAAAAGACATTTTTGTTGCAAAACCAAACAAGCAATACACTTGTAAGTACTTATTTCAAGCCAAATTGAACACTCCCATGTAACGGCTTTTAAATATAAAATGAAGTTTACAAAAACCTCAAATTTATCCAATAAGTGAACGAATACAAGCTATGTAGACACACAGTTTTATACAAGACCTTGCCTTGCCTGATTTTATGTCTAACCTCAGGCCGGCCTTAGTCATGCCAAGTTTATTGTAAAACAAGTTTCCGAATCCGTGCTATCGAATTACATTTGCTACTACGTGCATTATTAAGTTCCGCTATCGAATCGCTTTAAAATAACTTTAAGAACTATAGAAAATTAAATTAACGTTAAAACTATAGAAGGGCACCCTAGCAAAGGCAGAGTGAAAAATATGTTAAAGCCAGTCGTTGCATTGGACACGCCCTAACGACAATGAACTTGGGTTCCTGAATATATTTAAATCGGTCTCATCCAAAAACGCAACGTTATTGATAAGGCATGAAATGGGACTGTCAAAGATAAATCATACAAGATGGACCAACAAAAGAAATTCATTTAAACATTTAATGGGATTGAGTATGCTGTTTGTGTTGGGGAGTATAATGGAAAAGAGGACGAGCAGCCAGCTCCAAACGATCTTGAACAGGTAACAAACGCCCAAAAAACTAGCTGTGAATGCAATCATAAATTCTCAAACGAATCCAGTCACCAGTCAGGTAGCCAATTGTATTGCATTGTAGGGTGTGTATTATGTGCTGCTTTGGTTGTGGTTCAAAGTCACATTGCGTGTGTATAGTGATTCACATAAAGGATTTAAAGGTTAATGAAATACTACATTTTGTGTGGAGACCAGGCACAGGAATTTAATGCCTTGCCCTGGCAACAGCAAGTTCCTTTTCAACTGGCTTATGATACAAGAGATAATTACTTGGAATCGGTCAGCTGTGTGTTTCGCTCAGAAATGATTCTTTACTTGGTAACTACGTTATAAATATTGATTATTTGTGTGATCAAATACGATCCGATCCGATCGGATCCAATATGAAACGATCGCAACCCAACCCAAAAACCAAACCACAGACAAAACTTGAGATGAATAAAATGCAAAAGAGCAAACGAGTCGACTCTGGAAACAAGTTGAGAATCGTTCGAGTGTAAATATGGAGCAATTCAATATCAATATCATGTTAGACAGTTCGTCTCATATATCATATGGGAAGTTGTTGATCCAGTGTATAACGGATAACATCAAGGCTCAATGACAATTATAAACTTTGCCTAACATCATTCTGCCCGATACACAAAGATTTTTTTTAGCATTTTTATGCTGCACCTCCCAGTGCGGCAAACTGTCAACATATTCATTCCATTTGATGTATACTCCCTTTTCTCTGGACCTTATCGCAAGCGTTGTGGCCACAGATCATTTGTCAATGTGTCAAAGCATTGCATGTTGTTGTTGTTTTTGTTACGGTTTCGTTTTTGTATGCTCATAGTTTGGCGAGTCATCTTCGTATTATTATTATTTATTTTTGCTGTCGCATACCGAAATCTGAGCAATGTTATTTCATAAAAATTGAGCAATATTCTCTGGTTCGGTATGCGGGCGAGATGGGTTAGCTGAGATAAGCATTCCACCAGCTCAAATGATTTCAAATGTGGCAGACAATAACGAAAAGAACAAGACAAAGGATTGGTAAGGCTCTTAATATAGAGGAATCACCGGTAGCCAAAGTCAAAGGGGGTTCTAGGGAATGAGCATGAATAGAGCAGCTCTAATAAAAAACAGAAATAATAATTCTTGAAAACAATAACAATAGCGGAATAATCATGCAATCTGACATTTCATAAGAAGATTGCTGTTAAATTAAGTGATTCATGCTTGCGGGTGAACAACTTTGCCACAAAAGTAATTGAGCAATGTTTAACAATACTTAAAATACTGTTTATGGTGGTTTTTATTAGGAGAATTTGCATTCTAGTGAGAAAACCTGAAAAGTCCCGTCTCGTGAATTACTTCACAGTTATACAAATTTATAGCAGCAAAAATCAATTAACTAATTGCTGTTCAAACCCTTATTTCAGTTAACAAAACTGTCATTACGTTATCCATTGAATAAACCGTATGTATTGAAGTCTATCGGCCCACATCTAATTGCGGATGGCTCTCAATTTGCTAAAAAGCGTTGGCGTTTGCCAAAGACCCAAAAGAAATTGCTATCGTATTGATTTGATTTATGCTCAAATTATATTTTGACAGCAAACTTCCAAGACTTTCAAATGCCTGTTAAGCTCACGCAATTTTGCCAACTCACAATTGAAATTGGGTTAATTGGATTGGCCTAACTGTTAAAGGGCCTACACAGCATTAAAATACTTTTTTTTGCGTAGGTCTTGCAACTTTAGGTGAACAACCAAAACGGCTAACATAACTCTGGATTTGACTACGAACATGAAAAGTATTCCAAGTAGACCCCAAAGCTCTTAAGCACTACGAGTGAAAACAAGGTGGAAAAGTTCTAAGCCAAAGAAAGAAGTGTTAAGAGATTGCAATTCAATTGAATTCATTGATAGAATTCCAAAGTTCTAAAAAAAACTGTACACATTTTCACCTAATTATGTGTGCATTGTAAAAATTTCGAGAACAACTACCGTTAAATTGCTTTTGGCATTGTTTTCCATTGGTATTTTGTTTGTTAGTTTGATTAAATGCATTGATCATTAAGAATCTAACGAACAACATATAAGAAGAAAACCAAAACTAGTTTAGACAAAGGCAGCAAAGATAGCGGCAGCTTCCTGCCATTCGACACCGAACCGTTGTGGCTCCATAGATGAATGCGGCTGCTGAAGGTAAGCCACATTTTCGACACCGAAACCTTACAAACCAGCACAAACACAGAGCCACCTGCTGCTAGCAAGTCAGCCACTCTAAGCCAGCTAAGCTAAGCCAAGCCGTTAGCCAAGCAACAAACCGATGCTAAAGCAAGTCCAAACAAACAATGAACCTGCAGAGAACAACCGGCAGCCGTTTGCTCTCCGTTGCTCTTGTGAATGACGTTGGTTTAGACATTGGCGCAGTTGTGGCATGCGCATTTTAGTAATTGTATAGAGGTGCATGCAGCGGGCTGCTACTGCGAAAACTGACCCACTTTGGGGCACCAAGACTCAAAGACTCCAAGACAAAGTCGTTTAATGGCCACTACCAACTCTTTGGTAAGAAAGCATTAAGCTACACTAAGAGAGCCCGTTGGTATTGCAATAGAAGCCCTGCTCTCAGATACCTTAGAAACCACCAAAAAGCTGGGGGCGCTTAAACACAAGCTATTTGGACGACTGCATCGGATTGAAACTCGAATTGTATGCACAAGATAATACCTTATAACTTATGTGCACCAAATATTAATGCGACACGTTTACAAGTCTTTGAACTTTTAATGCGTTTTGAAAGGTCTTTTGTGAATGCAAGTGGAAAGATTCAAGAATCACAAAACCATGTTCATTTGATTTAAATATCATTTTTATACACATGTTCTGTCTCTTTTTTAAATTTCTTGTTGTGTTTTTTGGATAAGAGTTTTTGAAATAGAGTAACATAAAATTAATTGTCAACAGCCAAGATGGAAACGCTACGCAAAGTTGTTGGAGATTTCTTTTACAGAAACAAGGACACAGTAGTAGATGATAATGGTGAAGCAAGAGACGAGCCGAACACAATAGATCTTATGCAGCAGCAGCAGCAGCAGCAGCTACTGCAGCTACAGGAACAACAGGAGCAAAAGGAAAGTCCGTACCTATTTCAGCTGACCACAGGTGATCTTCCAGTGGAGTCCAAACCAGAAGAAGTGCAGCCAAGTCATGTGATCGACTATCAAATGGAATTTATTAACTTTATCAATCATAATGCGCCGCAGGGTTTCGCCACAAAGTTTCAAAACATGCTGCCGTACTTGGGAGTCAGCTTTATAACCTGGCCCAGCTATTGGCTGTGGCGTGGCGTCCACTGGCAAGCAAAACGTCGCACCGAACGGCTGAGCCTCTACATAAACAGGGTAAGTGCAATGTACAAATCTTTATAGTACTTGCTGCTCAACGATTTTCCTTTAACGCATTACTATCTGGACTAGACCTTTCAACATGCCAAGCTCATGCAGGTGGCGATATTGGGCTTTGGTTTGCTAATGGCAAACTCAGCACGTGCCTCCCCTCAGTCCCTTGACGTACATGAAGTCTCTTACAAGCCGAATCAAAAACCCAGCAACAAATAGCAGGCTGTCCCACAAGTGTTTCGAACTAAAGAACTATTTTTTTAGCTAACTAAAAGTCAACAGCATCTAAATTCGAGTTAACAAACAAACTAAATTCAATAAATTATGGGCTTCTTTGAACGTATGAAGAGTTGGGCAGCTGCGCGTTTGTTTAGCACAGCCACGCCTCAACAGGACGAGCAAAAGAAAGTAAAACATTTTCCCAACTTGGGCGAGAACATTCAACAGGTGGTGCATACGCCGGAGTTTGAGAATGTTGTGAACGCTGCATCGCCGTTTTTGCTGGCCAGTTTGGGAGCGTGGCCGGGCTACTGGCTATACCGGGGCTTTGATTATCACTCGCATAGAGCTCATGTACCGCTGCAATCCTACATTCGGCAGGTAAGTCATTAGATATTAGAGGCGTTTTTTGTCTTTTTTCTTCGCTAATCTTACGAAATCACTAGACCTTCTACCAGGCCAAACTGTTGCAGTTCGTTATCATTCTGACTGGTATAATAAGCATTCTTAATAGGCATCACAATAACGTGCATATGTTTCCAGTGAACGCAGTGAATGACTCCTAAAATCAATAAATTACAGAAAATCTGATGCTAATAAAAGTTCTGCTCACATTTGCAAGTTATATTTTTGATAATTTAATAAACATTCGTTAACTCGATTAAAAGATTTCCCAAAGCATTTAGTGTTTGCTATTTGCCTGATAATTAGAATCAATCTTGCATTTTTTGATCTTTTCTGCAAGGCTCTGGGGATTCATGCCGGCGTGCAACAGATCAATGCTGACTTTAGTGGCCTCGCGAGTAAGACCTGCATTGACCAACTCAGTCATACCGTGGATAATTTCAGTCAAGTTCTCATTCTCCTTGGCTTGGGCATCGAAATTGGCTGCTTCTTGGTTTGACATTTTGAAATTTCCGCTACAATTTATATTGAATATGAAAACTTCGTATAAATGTCCCGGACTACTTAGACCTTTTTTTTTAGTACGTTAGTATGTCAAGTACGAAACAAGTGTACTTGGTTGATTAAAGCAAGTTTAGGTTCAAAGTTCAATATCATCATTAATGAACTACATGATCCAGTTAGTGCTCAGACATATATCAACGGTATCCAAAATCAACACACCTTACAAAAGTCTACCTTGGCCAAGCAGAAAGATAAATTCGCTACAAATTAAACAGATCCCTAATGTATGGGTATGAAGTTGCGGCACGCAATTCTAACACACCAACACAAAATCACAGTCGGTAAACAATTAACAAGAAAGAACTAAGGTTTGATGAAAGCACCTAAACCTGAATACTCTTACAGTTGCGTGGAATGTAAATCAAGTATTATATATTAAAAGATAAGTTACGAATTACAAAGTTCTTTTCAGAACACGTTGTACCAAAATAAGTGCGATAAGTAAAAGCTAAGTAGCTGTAGCATATATGTATATATAGTCATTTGCTGCAATTGTAGCAATTGTCTCACCTGTATGAGATACATTTTTACGACGTTGTTGTTGTTGCTGCTGCTGCTGCGAGCGTTTTACAAAGAAACACACAAAAAAACAAGAGATGAATATAATTATGCAGCGATGCCTTAAACTGCATTTACGACGGCTCTTGGGAGAGGTTTGGGCCTGAGACAGGTATCTTTGTATATGTATCTGCGGCTGTTCTTGTAGTTATTGCTTTGCTCTACTTGGAACGCAGCTTGCGTTTTTTACGATGCTGCTGCTTTTGCTATCAGTCTATTTGCTTTCGAGTTTAGAGCAATTGTTTCAATTAAAAGAAAATTTGTAACTTTCCCACTAATGAAAATAAATTGAACACAATACGAAACACTTTGTGGCTTGGCAAATGATCAACTTCGATACAAAAACGAAGCGATTTCCAGCGCGAAGTAAATAAAAAAAGTTTTTTTTTTGTGGAGGTGATTTGACTGCGTATTATTATACTCTTTCTATATAGTCTGGCTATATAAAGGTAAATAGTCAACAGCGTACAAAAAAATAACAAAATATAAAAAAAGAATCGTTCTATGTGCAATATTTGTACTGTTTATTAATTTTTCTTTAGCTTTGTGTTATGCTCGTGGTCACTTTTTGGGGTTAGTTACTCGACTTTTCACACTTTCACACTATGCCGAACAATTTTTTTTTCGTTGTTTTTGACTCAATTCAATTTAATTTTTCCTGCTGCAACCTGCGTCACTCGGCTATTAATTGTCGCTGTTTGCTACATATGCGCTTTACTATGGAAATGTTGTTGTTCCAAATGCCTTTACACGTAGTTCAATTCAATCGATCAAACAAATTTCAAACGCGAACAAGAGCTTAATGTATTGGAACTTGAGTAATTTTTGGGATTTGTTTCTTATTATGTTGCGTTGTATGTGTGTGCGCAAGCGCACTATCCATTCTCAATTTTTCACTTCAATATGTTATTGTGCATTATTTTTATTATTTACAGTTCGTTTGGTTATTAGTTTAGTGCATTTTTAAATAAAAATCGGTTTATTTTGATTATTTCGCGTCGCAACGCGGCTCTAGTGTACTCTCTGTGGGAGTTGAGCGCGAACTAAACGTTACAGATCCAAAAGTTCAGGTGCAGACCCAATAACATTCATAATGCACATGTTATGCTCAAAATGGCACTGTTAAACTCAAAACGACTCTGCTGCTGTTGCGCGTCGTGTGGATGGTAACATGACGAATACCACACACAACATCATTATGATGTTCGATTGGCCAGCAGCGATGTTGTTGTCGTTAAAGCGACGCCTGCTTGCTATGGACATGCTTATGTGTATTCTGTTTGATTTGAAGGAATCCACATTCAACTCAGTTGCGTTGAACATTTATTCTTAGAAATTTATTTTCGGGGTTGACTCAAACAGAAGTTTAGTTTAGTTAATAAGTAATTAGTATTTTGAGGGTAGAGCGCTTAATGATTATGAAGTGAACAAAAACATTGGATTAGAAGCAACAAAAACTAATTTTATTTATGAACAGTATCTTAAGTCTAACCCCATTCTAACCACAAACATAAGAAAAAACTTGTAGATTTCGAATACCGCTGATCACTGAAGAAACGCTTTACAACAGGTTCGGTGGCTGCTTGCAGGCGACCAACAGACTCGCCTTACTGAAAGTGCGTAACCACAATTAAAAAAAAATGTGTAACAGGAAATTATTGTTCGAAAACTTGTAAAACATTTCATAACCTGACATAAATCGCAAATATGACGAACATTGGAAGCATAAAGAGAATTCGCAAAGCGGTTTTAATGGTGACGCAAACAGCTGACCGATGACCGAAAGCTATTCGGGTAGACGGAAAAGTGTAGCAAATGAAGTGACTTGAACTGGACATTGTCTCTCTTTGTCTGTGTGTCTGGACAGACACCCTTAGCCATATGGGGACCGATGGAGTCGAGAGGCAAGCGCCTCTCACACCCAACAGCGGCAATTAAGTGAAAATGAAACTTGCATTTGCTGTTGTTGCTGTTGTTATTGTTGCTGCTGTAGCAGCATCTTATGGCTCGAATGTGTGGCAGCGTGATAAATGCGGTTATAAAAACCTGCAATCAAGCAGCTCACAAACGAAAGTGAAACAAAAGCGCCGACAAGGCAACAAGGCAACGAGCCAACAAGTCAGCCAGCCAAACAACGATCCGAAGTAAACCGAACGTCAAGCGAAAAAGTTGCAATTTCCATTTTAATACGCAACAACTTTCGGCTAGAGGCAGGCAAAGGAAGGAGTCGCAATCACAGTCCAAGTGCAAGTTGGCAAAACGTGAAGTGGTCGCCATGTTGCTGCCTGCCTCTGCAGCTGCCACGCTCAATGAAATACCTAAGCTCTGAGACGCCCATGAGAGTTGAACGAGCACCGATCCCAGACACAACACAATCACGTTCCACGTTCCTGTTCCCTACTCCCTACTCTCTGATCCGGGGTTCGCATCATTGTTGTCGTCTGGAGCTTGATTGGCGCTTTCAAGGAGTTGAATTGGCTGGAGCCTCAGCTGGGTATGTCATCAGCATAAATTTTACTTCACATTCATCATAATTTTCATGCATTTAATTTCTGTTATAAATTGCCAGCCTTTACTATGTCTCGAACTATGCTCGACAGAAGGGCGTTCAAAAATTAACTGAGAGTCCAAATTTATACTCTCTACCCAATTAGCGGCAGGCCAAGGCATCTTAACTTTTATGCCACATGTATGCCACAGAGTATCTCAACGGCGATTAATATGGAATATGGAATAATCAATTGAAATCGTGAAAACTTTAAAAGGATTTGTGATAATGACCTGACCACATTTGCAGTAGTTTCCATGGAACTTTTCAATTTGCAAATTAAATAATACAATTAGGGTAGGTCAGAACAGTTATAAACAGTAGCAGCCCTATACTTATTCTATAAAAAGACTATTTTGCCAAAGGCATTGAGCGTATAGATATGTTTGTGTATTTGAAAATTAAGATTCGAGCCAATGCGTTGTTTTTTTTTTCTCTTTTAGAAATGCAATCAATATTAACAACAACAGAAACAGCATATAATCAGGCAGCAGACATGATGATGTGGCTGGCTGAGGTTAAAGATTGTTAGGCGGGACAACGGGTCAGACAGGTAGGCAGAGTGAACGATGCGCCGAGTATCTCACGGATTCATAAGCAAGTGCTGTGGCTATTTCATATGCGCAATAAACACAGCCGCCTCTGCAAATGAGGCTCGCAGCAGTTAAGGCTCTGCAATGAATGGGATAATTTACGACAAGGGCTGAGTGCAGTCTAACGAACGAATGGGAATGGTAGACCTAATTAGGCTCTAATAGCGGCTGTTAGGGCGCTAAACTAATGGATTTGCAGTATGATGATTAATCCCGACAGGAACTATCAGCCAAGTCCTAAGCAAATAAGCAACTGATTTCATTTTTTATTGACTTACGCAACGATTTCCGTTTTTCTTTATCCACACGTATAAGTTTCACCCTTGTCAGAAGACGCTTCTTTCCTGTACCCAGACTTATTAAGTCATGGAACA
This sequence comes from Scaptomyza caliginosa, assembly GCA_035044725.1. Lineage (NCBI taxonomy): Eukaryota > Metazoa > Arthropoda > Insecta > Diptera > Drosophilidae > Scaptomyza > Scaptomyza caliginosa. The sequence goes on along the minus strand of JAWNNR010000099.1, from coordinate 1,084,174 downwards.
TAGATATGGCGAAAATATGCGTGGAAATGATTAAGCAATTTCCGTTTAAATATAACGTTTTCCTTTGTTCACTATTTGCAGATAAACATGAGTGCAAAACAAGTTTTTTTAAATGAGGTTTTCTATTGTTTTTGCTTTCGATGGGCATTAAATGATTTGATGATACGAGGCTAAGCCCAATAAAGCCTAATGAGACTCAATTTGACGCTAATTAGATGAAAGTCATTGAATCCTCAGTATCATTTAGCTAATACCAAGAGATATTAGGTTGTTCAAATACCAAAAACAGACGGCTCAACCATCCCACCCTCTTTGCAATCAAGATGTTTAACACCTGCTTGACTTGTCTGCACATTTTCATGGATGCGATGGGATGGGATGGGAGGGCACTGTCTGGAGTAGTCAATTCATCATGCAATTCCAAACATTTCAATGATCTCTCTTTGAGTTGAGTTTGAGTTTAAGCTAGAGTTCAATGGACGTAGTGTGGCTCACACACAGAGAAGGGTCTTTTATTTTTTTCATTTTTCTGGGAAGTTAAACAATTATATTTGGCATTTACAGCCAGGCTGACTGGACAGGCAGCGAAATATGAGCTCTAAGCACGATAAGAGCTGTAAAGATGATGCAATGTAGCAAAAGGCAAGGGGAAGACAGAGCAAACTGCAATGCCAGGAATCAACAAGCTGGGCCTGGGACAGACGGACAGACAAATAAACAAAAGACATTCAAACAGAGAGACGTTGCCACTTGCCACTTTCGTTTTTCGTCTTGGGCTTTCGCAACTTTCCAAATATCAGTGCTTGTCTTTGACTAGCTTGCTTTGGGCTATAGCCAAAGTTGTTGTATTTCTTATTGGTGCCGTCCATTCAGTCACGTAACAGAGTGCTGAACTGACCATTAAAAAATTCTTGGGGCTGCACCCACACCTTGCAATTCATCTATGAGGCTTGCGATTATAAACTGCAATGGCTGCAATCTCTAAACACCAACTAGCAACTAGGCATAACACTAATCAGGCATTGAATATCTGCCAATAGCTATTCCTCCCCCTAAGCACAATCAGTCCAGCTCCTTAATATAGCTTACATGTGACAATCCAGCACTCATTGGCAGCTAAAGCCACATACTGAAATCTTAACCCTGCAACCTTTATACATATTGATTAATCAAAGGTTTGGTTTTTAATGTATTCTAAGCATACTAAAACGCTTTAGGTTTTCGTCAAATCCAAATATAAGAAGCTGTGTAGAGTATCTAAAAGTCAGCAAGCGCTAATCTGTTTGCTGCAGCCAGGTTTTGAAGAATGCAACGATTGAAAAACAAAGATAGCGACAGATAATTGAAAAACTACGCCTGAATATTTATTTCGAAATTTTGCGTTTCTTAAGTTGTTTTTTCTTTATGGTATTTAATTTTTTTTCCCTTTTTCCATAGTTTCTACCTTAAAAATAAATGAAATGTTTTTTTTTTATATATTTCGTGGTACTCACATCATTTGTAAAATGCTCACGTGTCAACTTTGTCACAGGCATAGAAAAGCAAGCATGAAAGAAATAGGAAAAACGCCACAAGAAGCACGTTTCGAATGCTTGTTGTGGGATTTAGAAATATTTTTATATGGGCATTTATGAATGTTTATTTGCTTGTTGTGCGTTATGTTGCTTATGTTACTTGTAGGTAGTTTGTATATGTGATACGAGTTAACTACGTAGTATGTGCTGTCGTAATGCCAACTAAGTATATCTCAGTGAAAGACAAACGCCATCTCAGGTGCGGCCAATCCTTGACAGCGACAACTTCTTGACATATGCATGCAAACATAGATAAGGTGTGTCATGTTATTGTTATTGTTGTTGCACATTAATTGCCAACTTATATGCAAATTGTGTAATAACTACTTTTGCCTCCTGCTGCAAGCAAAACGATATGACTTAAGAACAATATCTGTCCCCTCCCCCAAAACTCAGGCTTCTAAGATACAAAATTTAAATGTAAATCACAAAAGGCGCGAAACAATTTCATACTGCAGCACAACCCACGCATTTCGACAACAACAGCAACAACAAATTGTAATCAACTAAGGCTAAAGACAAAAATTGCTTTTGCATGTGAACTTGAATGAAATGCCAAGCTTAAACTGGGTTACAGACAATCCCAAGCTGCAATTACATCGAATGCGAAACATGTGGCAATGCTTTTTTACTCTCAGACACTCAGACAAATGCTTATGTTGCCCCATACAGAGTAAACGTTACAGTGACGGCTCCATTGAAAATTATATACAATTCATGAACTATATGGATCCAAAATATGTTAAGGCAGCGAAGAAGACAAGCGTATAGATTTCAAATTAAAAATGTGTAAAAATAATCAGGCAAAATTTAAAGTAGTTCTACATTTTCATTAAAAGAAACTTGTCTATAAATCAATTAGGCAAGCTGAGATCGTCTGAACTCTAAACTCATCAATCTTAATTATTATTATCTACCAAACTCTGGCGACGCATCTTTAAGTTTAGTTTGTTTTTCCTTTGGCAGGTCTACAAAGAACTTATATTAATGAGTTGTAAGGCAATGTTAATTAAATTTCATTTGCTTGCCAATCGCAATAAACGCCAGCAAACATATCGATGGCCAACAATAAGCAAAACAATCAACACACACTACTGTGAAATGGAGAAGAGATTAATGAGCAAAAAGTGTACATTGAACTGGCAGAGGCTCGATCGAGGCACATGCGAAAGTTAACTTTCACTCTTGCCACAACGTGAAAAGCCGTTTGCCATTAGATAACATTGGCCCTAAACTGAAGTTTTTATCAAAACGCGCCAACTCAATTGAGACCGCAAGACGCACGCAATGCAAAACCTATTGAATGGCACTGCGGGTGGGTTCCTAGTCGTCACAGTTTGTCCCTGGGCAATTGGTTTTAATTGGATTGTTTGGGAGTGGGGAAAGCATGGGGTTGTCATGACAGCGGCCTATCTTTTATTGACCTGAATGGCTGCCAAGTTAACTTAACGCACATGCCCCCTTTTTATTGACCCAGTTCAACGTATCCACAACAAGCGAATAACAGATGAAAAGCAAACATACTACAAGTACATATAGTATATAGATCAATACAAACTTAAGTAAATACACGTTAAGTAAGGTTGCATTAGTTTGCATGTTGCACGGTCGTCTGTGGAAATTGATAAAAACTTATTATTTATTATATTTTGCAAAACAGTTTTCAAGGTTGTTAATAAAAGAGTCTAGCCAGGCATAACTTTGTTTTGTCAGTATTTAAAATAAATCTAAAATGGAAAATGGTAGAAAAATATACTAAGACGCATTGATAAGTTGCCTTGCCTAAATGTGACAGATAAGCCTTTTGCTTCACCCACTATTTATTTTTCAAATAAAACAACCCATAATTACACGAGACGAGTAGACACACAACGCAAAAGTATGCATAGGACGCGTAAGTCGACCCTGATATATACCGAAACAATATGTCACTTTATTTTGACACTTGCTGCTGTCCCTTGTACGACGACGAGTACTGTTGTGGACACACTCGAAAATATTTCAAGATTTTCTACGAAAATATGTATTTCGGTGACGGAAGCGCGCGTGGCGTTTGTGCAACAAGCCGTAAGATATATGTGCTTTAAAAAAGAAAAGGAAAAAAAGGCATAAAACAAACGTTGAACACAAAAATCAGAAACTCAATTGATATTTTAACTGCGCTTTTGCAAATGTTTCGATATTGATGCCAACTGCTGTGCTGCATACAAATGACGAGCACATTTTATTTCCTTATCTACTAATAATACGTAAATACCAAAAAATATATGTATATGTAAATAGCTAATGTAGTCTAAATGTGGGTCTATGGATTTGGCCAGACACTGATGCCCTGAGCTGCATGAACAATTTGACGTCAATTGGGTTTCGTTTAGAACGAATTGTGTTAGATAGCTATGAATGTTCTCATTTTGGCATACGAAAATCTGTCTGTTAAATAAATCAAAAGCAAAATACAAAGGAGCTGCTGGTCTTCTGAATAGCCAAACATTTATTTGTAGACAAAATTCCTTGTTATTTGCTGAGGAGCAGGCTAAGAGCAATCTTAACTATCACAAGATATCTATGATAGCATTAAGATAAATTTGCTTGGATGCAGTAGAAATAGCAGAATTTTGGCAATAGCCACAACTAAATTGTGAGTAAATTTATGACGTCTAGTCCACACTGTGGGGCTTTAACATATATATGCAAAATGCACTCAAAGCTATGCCACCCCAAAGAAAATGGCATGACAAGTTGACCAAGAGAAATGGCTTAAGCAACCACTAACAAAAGCATAAAAGGGCGGCTTTTGGCTAGCAGCAAAGCAGCAACTGCAACAAAATGTTGGCAAACACAACGCATAAAACTGGCTGAATGCTAAAATGTAAAATGAAAAACAAAAACAAAAATAATAAGCCATAGAAATATTTAGCTGCTGACCCTTAAAAAGCAATATTTGACTTTTGTGCTCAAAAGATACATTTTATGAGACCAAGGCAAATGTATTCTACTCAATCTAAGGGCAAAAATGTTAAATCAAGAAATCAATAATCTCGTCAAGACTGAGATCAGCAGCAAGCAATTTAGAATAAAGAAATAAATGATTTGGGTTGTTATTTTTAATGAAATAAGGCAAAACAGTTGACCGAATGAGCATGTTCTAATTTATATATACATATATCTGTGGAGCTTAATTGCCGACACACGGATCCAAATTTAGAATGTTTCAAACTGAATGGGAAATGTCTGAGTAAAGTATGGCTAAGAAATTCGGCTATAAGTTGAAAACGCTGGCTGCCAGATAGATTTGGGAATACTTATACTAATGTACAATCGCATCTGAGGCAAACAGTTTCAACTGACTCATGACGTATGCATTTGCTTCAGCTATTGTAACAGATACAAAAGTGTATCGGAAATGCTTGCAGCTACAAAGTGTTTATAAACAAAAACAACAGCGTAAGATACAGCTATATTATACAGATACTCACACTAATGGCGCGTACTGTACGGCATTCAAACGTGGCTACTCCCAATGTATCCGAAAGTAAGCGAAAACGATATTAGAAATATGCCGTCAGTAGTCATATATGCTGTATTGGGTTTGTTGTGGTTGCTGCTGTCACTGTTCGCTGTTCACGTTGTCACAGAGACCCACGGTCTCAGTGATTCCTAATGCACGACATGGCAGTGTTAAGTGCATTACATACTTATAAAGTAAACGGCAAACGTGCGAAAACAAAACAAAACAAAACAAAAGAAACTATTGATTACTATGCCACGCGAAGGAGGAAGTGAAGTTATGCGGAGTCGTCTCTGAACGCGACGCGGCGCGACACAAGGGCTAGATTGTTGACAATCCAATTAGCGTTTTGCTATCCAAAATAAACCGCCGGTTAACTTAACGTATACGCAATTTCAGTGCTTGTATACATATACATGTATTTTGATTACGGCAAACACTTTTCACACAGCGTTTTTTTGTTTTTCGGCTGTCAAATAACTTAAACTTATCGTATCGTACGGGAAAAGTTTGTTTGGCACGCAGCAGCAACAAAGCATAAGACTACGACGGAGAACGTTTCGGAAAATCCCAATAGCACGACGCGCACGAGAACACAACTAACGTAGAACTAAAACCGAACGGGGCGACCATAATATAATTACGAGCTTGCCGGCAGCCCATCTACTAGTGCTAGTGCTAGTGCGAGTGCTCTCTGCTCTTTGAACGCTATACGTTCAGAATATTATTGTAAATTGACTACGAGGAAAATGACTACGAAATGACTCAGTGAGAAAAGCTAAGAGAGAGCGAAGCATCTGTAAGTGAGAGTGGATCTCAAGCGAAAGTGAAATGATAATGATTTCCTATTTTCGTTTCATTGAAGCACATTGCAATTTTTTTAGGGGGGAGAAACAGATGTGACGATATGTGTATTGGTGTGTATGTATGTATATGTGTATAAAGGGTGCAAATAGCTATAAACACGTGGTTGAATTGCACTCACCTTGACAATGCAGCAGCAGCGGGCAATCTCCAGCTGAGGCAACGATGAAAATAAGTTTGCCGTTTGTCCTCCACTAAATGAAAATATCCTTGCGCACTGGTCTCCTCGCGTCCTTGGTTGCATTTTTTATGCATTTTTCTTATTTTTTCTCGATGCACTCGCTATTCTTGACACTGAATTACGCGCACTTTAAAACATAATTTTTTGGCGCCAGTTTACGCCCACGCCTAGTTGTTGCTAATAAGCCGCTTGCAAGCCATAGCTAAAACCATACTTAGGAAATAATTACACTTACCTGATTAGTAGATTCGCTGGCTACATATGCGATACACTTAATTACATTTTTAATTACTAAGCTTAGCACATCAAATAACACAATTTCTTTGCAATGTTTGTGCAAATATGCGCGCCGCAGAAAAAACTAACAGCTGACTGCTGCAGTTTGCGATGGAAGAGCAGTAGATTGAATTGTAATACGACGCAGCCGGTAAGATTCCGACAGTGCCGTTGGCACAAAGCTATTCCAAACGATAACTTTAATTAAGTGGAGTTGTAAATTGCCAAATATTTAATTCTTTATAGTTGAAAACATAACTTAACACATTTTTTACTTTCGATTTCACACAAGTTGGCAGCCACACAGTGGAAGCATTAATTATGTGTTGAGTAATGCAAACAGACGCCAGAGTTGCTCTTACATGAGTTTCCACCAATTTTCGACAGGTGTCGCCATAAACAGTTGCTAATTTATCGAAATATTAAACTTGTTGCTCACTTAACGATAGAAGACACTTTGTTTACTTTTTTTTCCCGTTTATTTGATCAACTATACTTCTCTGTTAATTTACTGAGACAATAAGGCTGTGACATAAAGGGCATGTGCGATGCCGCGTTATTTCCATGGGCGAGGCACAGTGGTGACAAGTGGAGCAAATCCAAATATTGCTAGTTGGCTGAGTTATGGGCTTTCCAGAGGATACACATCCTGGAAAACGGGCGCCACACTCCATGCACGAGGGTAAACTAATAATGTTACAAACAAAATTAACAATTAACAATAAGCAAACAAATATTATGTGTACGAAATCACTCACTGGTCTGGCACTTTGACGGAGCAACCATAGCAAGCAACTTTATCAACTTTGTGATCCTGAGGCTCATTTTTTGAGAAAATGCTAACCGCCAACTCCTCATACTCCTGTTGCGTCTTTTCAGGCAAGGTTTCCAATGACTCTAGCTTCATGAAGGCCCTAGAGCACGTGTCAAATGATCTGTCAGCGCAGCTGGCGAGCGCCAACAAGCCATAAATATCTTCGACGGGCAAAACATCATCGTAGTCTCGCAGACGCAGCGAGGTAATCACTGCACTGTGCATTATGCCAAAACGCAGCTGCCTTTGGGCAAGTAACATATAATGATAAGCTTCTGCGCAATGCCAGATGCGCTCAATGCAGGCGGCATCTTCGAGACTAATGGAGTCGAGTAATGTGTTGCGATCAATAGCGTAATCCAACTGAGCCGTAGCCATTGACTTCAGATGATCCTCAGCCAGCATGGCGGCCAGAATGTAAATCTTTTTAATACGCAGCAGTGGCGCTCGTTTTTCCACCTCTTGCTCGGCAAGCTTGCAGAGTAGACGAGCTGCATCCAAATGCTTGCCAGCCTTGCGCTGCAGCTCAATGGATTCCGGCAGGCGCCCTTCGTTAAGCAGCTGGGCTGCATGCTTACTGAGCAAGACGTTTACTTCGGGCATCTGATACTTTTGGGCCAGGTCGACGGCTTGGCCCCATTGTCGAAGATTGACGCACGCATTGACGGCGGCCTTTTGATCTCCAAACTTTAAATACGCCTGCACCGCTTCGGAGCACATACCTGCAAGGAGTCGACACAAGGAGTCAACACAACTTGAATTATTAAAACGAAGTATTTGCCAATTTACCAACAGAGACAAGCATTTCCGCTAGCTTGGTAAGCAGTGGACTCTTCTCTGGCAGCTTGTCCACGCACTTTTCCAGCTCATCAAACTGTTCCAGATGATAAAGCGATTCTATGAAACCCTCTAGGTAGTGCGACTTTTCATAATACTCCTTAGCGCTCTCCCACGACTTCAAATTGGCAAAATGATGACCAATTTCACGCCAAGCGGTTTCCATCTGCTGATCCGAGACGCCGGCGCCACCCATTCGATAAAGCTGAACAACGCGGAACCAGTCACATAATGTCATCCGTAAATCAATCGCCAGATCTCTGTACACAAAAAGAAGAGATAAAACCAAAATTTCATAAGAATTATAAAGCAATATTGGCAACCTGCGATCAGCATCCATATAAAGCTTTTCGGCTTCATCGAACTCGCCATAGAAGGCAGCAATCTCTGCCCGCTGCAGGATCTGCGTGCTAATATTACGCAGGCGCTTTATCAGCTTTATGCCCGGATAGTTGGCACAACGAACAAAGGCATTCTCCGCTGTCTCGAGCTCCAGTTGCTTGAGTGCCGACTCGGCCAGTAGGCGCCACAAGCGCGGATGTGGATTGTCCTCAATAAATTGTTTGGCATCCTCGAGGCCCACATGTTCCAGAAGATCGTCCGTGTCGCGCAAAGACTTAACACGCAATTGTATGAGATGCGACGTATTTTGCAGCTCCCCAATGCTGATAATGTCATCCAGCAGAACGCTGGTAATTTCTAGGTCCTCAAATGTACAAATGTAGCCGGAGCAAGAAATGGGCTCCTCGGGATCGTTGCCGCGAAATATGTACATGCGTGTCTTCTCCATCAGAGCCAGCAGTAATGGATTGTCCTTGGCCCAACTAACAGCCCAAACATCCTTGCGTTCGACGCGACTAAAGTTCAGCTGTGTTTCCCGATTGTCGTCAAGCTCCAGCAGCGTCATAACACCCACATGATCAATTATAGCAGCACGACTAAATGAACAAAATGATTATTGGAAAACAATATATATATATATTTAAACATACGTGGAATTGCAGTTAATGGCAATCTTATGGATTTTGGCGTGCTGAGTGTGGCGGTTCCTTAATGACACATTGCCGATGCTGTACTCATTGATGACGCCCGACTCCCGAGCGACCAGCAACAGCTTCTCCGAAAGAGCTAGGGCACATATTGGATCTTTGACAGGCCGCTGTTCTACTTGCAGCAAATCCTTGGCCAGCTCCACACCAGTTGGGGTGTCGTCAATATGAAAACGCTTCTCCTTGCGTGCCTTAACGCCGTGCAGATTCGAAGAACTCTGAGCAATAGAAACCAAATCAAATAAAATCAATCAATTTACCAATAAATATATAATGTGGTTACCTTTGGAGTATGATAGTGCCAGATAAGTATTTCTTCATGCGAGGCAATCGCCACATAGCTAGAGTTAATTCCCACGAAACGAGGTTTTATGTCAGTATATTTGGCTGTAAAAAGGCAAATAACACAAAGTAATCAAAGAGATTTCTATATTTTAAAGGGCAATTCAACCTACAGTCCACAGTAGTGCCAATGGAGTTGCAAAGCAGCAGCTGGTAGACCCTGATGTCCTGATCCGAGTGGCTGCGTCCCTCAAGTGTGCTTAACGCAATCTCCTTTATATTACTGCTGACACACTCCACCCCCAAAATGCAATGCTCATTACTGGCTGCTAAGCAAATGGTCGGTTCGACCTCCTTAAGAAAGCTCTGGTTCGATACCGTATTCCAGAATGTAATTACGTTCATATTACTATTACTACTATTACTGCTATGGCTAGTGCTGCTGTTCAGGAACACAACAGTCTTTTCAAAGTAACACCAAGTGTACTCGGGCCGAATGTTTGCAAAGTATATAAAAGAGTCAACAGCCATTGCAATACGTAGCGATTTGCCCTCCCAGCTGACCGAGGTTATGTCACTGCCTGGCACTTTTAGAGTGCGATGAAGTCTTCCTAGGGGCGAATAAAAGCAAACCTGATTGGTGTCGCGCTGCGGCGTCGCTGCTTCCAGAGTTGTGCCACAAATGGCCAAAACGCTGCCATCATGATTCCACTTTGCATCCACATTACGCATGCCAGTGTCGAAAATGGCCGGGGCTAGAATAGTATGTTTTATTATTCTGTATGTTAATCTTCACTGCTTAATAAATGATAAACTTTACCATCATCGTTTTCGCTGCGCATAATCTGCACCATGCCGTTTTCATAACAGATGGCCAGCACAGGACGGTTTCGGATACCTGGAGAGGTAATGCTGCTAAACCAGCTAATGCTTGCTATGCGCTGCACACGGCCAGAGGAGGAGCTGGATGAGCTTGAGGAGCCCAGATTAATGCACTTAATGTTAAGCTTCATCTGGAGAAGAGCAGTTAATATATAACTTGCGTGTGGACAACATTTTTATGTAATACTTACTGCAAAGTTGCCTTGGCTATCGTATAAATGACACTCGCCGTTGGCCAAGGCAAAGAGTATAAGTCGATTGTCTGGACTCCATTGAACACCAGTTAGATGTGTATTCTTAAGCTCCTTGCCAAATATACGATTGCCATCAACGGAACCAACAATAATGGCCCCATCCTCATAGACAATGCAGATTTTAGTGCCATCTGAGGTCCAACACATTCCAGCTACCGTTGATTTCTTGCGGTCATTGGTCATCTCCTCATACCAGGCGCCCTTGTACAGCATCCAGACCATAATGACCCCGTCCATGTCCGAGGATGTCAACTTATGTTGTGCATCATTCCATGTAACCACCTTAACTGATTCCTTGTGGCCATCTAATGTCTGATTCATCGAAAGGTTTGACACAGCTGCAAGTCCGCCTTTGTTCTGGCCATTATTGGCAGCTTAAATGAAATAAAATTAGTACAAACCAATGGCTATATTATGTAGCACGCCTACCTTGATCCAGCTTGAGCACCTTAAGCAGTCCTTCAGTTCCTGCAACTGCGATATAACCTTCCTCCTTGTTCCATGCAATGCAATTGAGTTTTACATTATTCGGAATCGCAATCTGTGAACAAATGTAAAAATTTTAATAATGTCCTCGCACTTTTATTTAGTTAACTTACCTTTTTACTCAGATAGACAAACATTTTGTGTTAGATATGTTTTATTTTCCTTGCCAGTTTTCTTTTTTCTTTTGTTGTGCACCTGTCTATTTGCCAGCAATATGAAAAGCGTTGCCATGACAATAAACTATGTGCACAAAGCCCATCGTACAGTTTGTTTATGTTTGCGAATCTGGTCTTTCGGCTGCGCATGCGCATTAATATTGGGGCTCATGCTTTTCAGTTTAACAAATACAATTGAAAAAACAATTCAAGCTAATTGTTTAACTTTCTTTTATAGTTATCATATAATGAACTTCCACTTGGAAAAAAATCAGCCATTCAAAGAGAAAACAAAAAAAGAACTAGTTGTTCGGCGTGAACCTGTTTGTATTCGTTTGAAATTCCGAAAAATATGAACTAGACTTTAAATTTGATTGTTTCCAACGGCAGCCGGCAAAGCTCTTTAAACAAACAGTTATTCATTGTGCTTATAATTTATTTTATTCGAGCAAACAATTTTGTTGACAGGGTAAAATCATTGATAACGGTCGTGTTCACTAAAAAAATAACGTAATATTGACTGTCATTTGAAACTTAAGCAATTATTTCATTATCAACTGCTTTATATAATATAGACAAACAAATTAACCAGCCGCTTCTTTAAAGCTTTTGATAAACATAAAGACCGAAAGACTGTCATGTACGAATCTATTAAATACGTATTTAACTCAATAGTTCTATCACAGTAAAGAAAGCATATTGGCACAATTAGGGAACTTAAGCAATGCGAATACGCCTCTTATATAGTTGAAGGACCGTAAACGTTACTATAAACATATATACCATAAGGATTAGGATCGAGTCAAGATCGGAGCGATTCGCTGGTTTCAAAAATATGTTAACACATCCTGTCAACACATTGGCAAGTAGAAAGAATGTAAGTCCATTCATATTCAAGGATTCGCAGATAACATACAGACCTCCTTTATCCCTACTGGCATCAACCACATCCGTAGGGATCAGAGCGCTCTCCTCTAGTCGATCTGATTCACCAAGTTGAGCATTGATGTGCGAATCGTTGGAAATAACGAGATCAAACACGAAAATGGAAAGCCCTACCATTGTGATCGTTATGCCAAACATCCAGAACACGTATCCGATATTGCAGGTCACGCGAGAGATGCCCACAATCAGGGCACTGCTCACTGTCAGTAGCCAGCAGAGAAGCGCCAGGTTAAGAATACCTTGCAGCTTTCCAATAATTTCCTCGTAGCTGAGTATTGTCTTGGAAACCAACCATCGGTTAAAGCATATGGACAGCAAATAAATGGCCACAAAACCTGGCAACGAGAGCAGTCCTTCGCGATTGGCTCTTAAAATTGTGGTGCGAGGTAACTCATCATCCATTACGTATTCAGCGATTCCGCCAAAGGTTAAACCCAATTGATGACAAACAATTACAACTGCAGTAGAGACAACAATTAAAATAAAATGTACAGGATTTTGGCTTAATGTTAAGAAACCTACTTAAAGCCAGTGGCAGTAGCTGAAGATCACTGCGAGCAAAAAAACTCAGTAAACTGCCGACGAGCTTGGTGAGACCCAACGTAAAAAATGCGTTCAAGTGCTGTCCATATTCGTGCGCGTCCTGGCCGTATCCAATGGATATAATAGCCGCAGTTCGTCCAATGCCAAGCAGAATAAGTGGCAGTGCTGAACGCAAGACACTTCGACTTAAATCACTACGGTTGCGAGTCCGTCGCGATACTAAGCCCATTGTTATCACAAAGAGTCCAATGCCTGTATCCATAAGTTGGGCGCCATAACGTCGACTTTTTCGATATGGTCGATGAAAACTGTTGAAATCAATGGCCAGTATGCAAACAGCAGTTATCAGGTGAGTCAGGGCCCGCACAATAGTTAGAGCATAAGGCCGGCTGCCCAAGTCAAATTGTGTGCGGGACTTTGCCCGCGATAACGCTCGCGTACGGAAAATAAACCAGCAAGACAGAATAATCATCAGTCCGACGAAATGGAAGCTATAGCTCTTGGCGACTGTCACAGAGAGCACACTTGGTATGACGATTAATGGAAACTCCAGCAGGTAGCTGCGGGTTGGGCTGCGCTTTGTGCATAGTCTGTGTGTGAAAAAACGGCCCAATATAAACCCGGAAAATGTGGTCAAAATTACAAGCAGTGATGTAAAACTTTGACCAATTGTCGCCAAAGAACGTATATCTTGAACTTCTGCTTCTTCGGAGGACGTAACTGGTGTTATGACCATGACGAATGCCAAAATACTGTTGGCCACAGCGTAGATAGCCAACTAATTTTTTCCTTTTTTACTAATATTGATAGCGGTATACACAGCGAACTAACTGTGTGCAATAATAAATTGATAAAAAGCCTACTTTCTGACTACGTACTTACATTCGATGATAAGCTATATAGTAATCAAACTTGGTATCAAACAGATGAAGGCATACTCAACACAAGTTTGTTAAAAGCGATAATGTTATTTGTTGTGACTGACGCTTAGGGTACTTTTGGTTTTTCATTTTTAAATTGGCAGAAATGGCGCCTAAACCTTATTCAAGTATTGGTTGCTCAACGGTTGTGTTATCCGAACGCTAGCGCTTGTGTAAAGTGTACATGTAGCCCTGGTATTCACACAGCTCTACCTGAAAAAGGGCTTGTCAGCCAAGCTAAATTCACATACTAATGTAAATACTGCACGCTAAATTAAAACTTAAATTATTTATGGATCCCGGTGCCCAAAAGAATCGTTGGTGGTCACCAATGTGTTCCCATATGGCCGAAGATGTTTAGAGAATAGAGTGCAAACTGCATGGATTAGCAGGTATGCATGTGAGTATTTGGTGCACGTGCACGTGTTGTAGATTATGGATTGTGTGTATAAAAAATATATTGCCAATGGTTTAACTGAGAAACATCTTTCTTACTAAGCTACTCATCAGCAAATATGTTAGATAATTCAGTGTAAATCGCTTCAGTCATAAACATACAATTAAGATAAAAATTTGTTAAACCGTTTTGCAGCTCCGTATTTAATGTGACGTCACCAGTGCAAACAACGACCGACCAATCAGCATTCAGTTCCGAGGGGCTCGTCCACAGCCATTTGAGTGTACACATGAATGTTTACATACAAATACGCAAAAGTCTGTATGTGTATGCTTTATTCATTGATTTTTTTCGCAATCGGCTTGTGGGCGACAGCATCACGTGCTGCATACCCACCCACACCTTATTCACTGCTCTTCTCTACTTCTACTAAAGCTCTCACATTTGTATTACATGTGTTGATCATTAATTGCTCAATACATTTCAGCTCAGTTCGCCGCCAACCGCCCGAGCGGTAACAACACAAAACGCGGAAGCGTGTTTTTAAATTGCGTATATACATATTTATATGCATATATATATCGTTAACAGGCCGGCTAAACAACAAAATTGTGTTGTTAATAACATTTGTTGCGTAACACAGACAACAGCGTATTTGCGTCCTGCCCCAAGGAGTGTACTTGCGTAATTATAATCAAAGGTGTGTGCAATTTCCATTTCAAATTAAAAAAAAAAAACTTCTGTCGCCAGTTCTACAAAACCAAAACGACAATTAACCTTTGAAACTCACCACCTCCTGCCGCAGTCTAGTTACTATATAAATTCCCCTCTACAGTTGCCTCTGATTATTACTTTGCTGATCGGTTCGCTTATCACATAATCAGCTTGTGTTACGTCAACAAAAAACAACGATTATTGGTGCAGCAACAACAACAACAAGCACAATTGCTGACAGTTATGGATATATTGACTAATAGACCCCATGGATTAGTTGACCCAACGAACATCTATACATATGTGCATATATAATATGTATGTTTCGCCCTCATTAAAAATACACCTGACGTCGCTTTTGTTTGCTCTGTTTTGCATTCAATTTCTCCACAATGCGAATGCAATTTCGAGATATTTGCGTTTGACTTTAAGGTGCGATACTCGTAAGCAAATACTTGGCTCAGCGATTTAACTAAGCTGTACTTATTGTACTGATACACTATCGCAACATTTTGATTTAATGGTTCAGTTTAAGATTTTCAAACGTTGTTGAAGCTAAACCTATTGCATAAGCAAAACAGTTTTTTTGTTATCAATTGATTAAAATACGGAAATTTCCACATTATGATTCTCTCTTGCTTGAATATATATTTTATAGATATTATTTATAGAGCAGGGCGACAAAAAAGCTCAATGAAAGCACCAAACGCATAAACATACACTCATACATATTTAAATATACTTGGACCGTCTTCAAAAGACAATTAAAATTATTTTGTGTGAATGTTTTTTGTGCGACAGCTAAATATACACACATACATACATACTTACAAAAGTTTTACGAATAATTTGCCAAGCTTAAGAGAACTCAATGTAAATGTGAATGTGAATGAAAGTCATTAATGCTATCTATTAATTAATAATAATTTAAATCGATTTGCTATCGCATAGGGTCGATATATTTATTGCAATCCCCATTGAAATAGTAGGAATGTGTATAAAAAAAACCAATGAGGAGATGCAAATGTGCTTATTCAAATGCCAAGGCAAGCAAGTCTACTAACGCACACCCGCCCACCCACTTGACGCGACAGTACTCCTCTCTCTGCCATGATTAAATATAAACTGTTTCTTAACCCAGCCGGCTTATCTTATCAGCTGTTTCCTCACTAAGTTTCTTTGGTATTGTATCTTAATTGTGTGTGTGTGTGTGTGTTGCGTTGTGTTTGTTTTCAATGCATAGCATAGAGTGAATCAACCTCTTGCAATACATATACAATTGTGCAAATGTATTTATGAGCACTTGTTCATATGTACACAATGAGCGCGCTGACGCGCCTTCGTTTTGATGACTTGCGGTTCATGCAGCTGTCATTAGCTCCCTGATATTCAGATACTTTTTGGCGCTCGCCTTGGACGGATGTCGTGTGTGGCCGATGTTAAGCAAGCAAATATCGAATTGTAAACAATATACACACGCGATTTCTCTCTGTCTTCTGTCGTCTCTTTTGAGTATTAGTACAAGTGTGCGGTAACATTTTGGCCGTCTGTTATCGGTGTTATCAATAAATAGTACAACAATAAAATGTACGTTTACCCTTCAAGTACACTTCATGAGTAGCCGCGGCATAAAATAAAATATAACAGCTAATGTCCAAACGGTATACGACGGCTTTGCGATATGATTATCAATGATAAATGATTCTAAGAATTTGTTGATCCCCACTGGAACGGCAAGCAAAGAATTAATAATATGGCTGCATCGGTAACAGGTCTTTATGACACACAGCTTCGGCATATTTCCCCCACTCTCCTCTACAGACTTTAATTAAAAACTATGGAATTTTGTTTGTGACTTTCGACTTCAATTTGGACCCTGAAGTTATATAAATTTATGAATAGTTTAGTGAAACGTGGTCGTATAATTAATTGACATCACTCGATCATTTGGATCTTATCTTAAATTAGTAAAAAGCTTTTTAAAATTTTGCGATAACAAGTATACGTGTGTGTGTTTGTTGTGGAGGGCTCGACCATTAGACCAACAAAGCTTTGGGGCTTGGCACAGACTCGAAGAGTTGTTTTGACGTGCATACGATTAGGAATTAAAAAATTAATTAGCTCAACGTTAAGATCGTATCGGAAACAATACTAAAAGCAGGAAGAAAAGGAAGTGGCCTTGTGGTTGTGTGTCTGATAACAATTCATTGTCTAAGTGCAATCGATACCGATTCAAGTCACTTTATTTTCATTGAAATTTGTTTTTCATGCTAAAAGGGTATGATTTGGATTAAGTTTTAAATGTTTTGGTACATATATTTTTAGACAACATGACGGAGAGCAAGAACCTACCCAATTCGAGCGCCGATGTGCCCTTTCGAAGCAAGGAACAGCGCAAGCAGTCTCTTATCCAGCACACCGGCCTTGTGGGAGTCATCGATGAGGGTACCAAGACAATTGGTTTCTCGATATACACAACGCCCGATTTCAAGGAGATCGCTGCGCATCGTGTCGAGCTAAGCGTGATAACACCACAGGATGGCTGGTACGAACAGGACCCCATGGAAATGATGGCATCGATCAACAAGTGTGCCGAAGAAGCCATCAGACAACTGCCTGCACTAGGCTTTAGCGCCAGCGACATAACTACCGTGGGGATAACCAATCAACGCGAAACGACCATCGTTTGGGATGCGGTAACGGGCAAACCACTCTACAATGCTATCGTGTGGAAGGATATACGCACGAGCAGCACCGTGGATCAGATTGTGGCCAAGGTGCACGATGCCAATCACTTTAAACAGAGCACAGGTCTACCCATTTCCACATACTTCTCGGCCTTAAAGATTCGCTGGCTCAAGGACAATGTGCCGGAGGTGCGGCAGGCGTGTCGCGAGAAACGTTGTAAGGCCGGTACTGTTGACAGCTGGATTGTCTGGAATTTGACCAATGGTAAGCCGTACACAACGTTTACCTTGAACAGTGTATACCTCTAACAAAGCTCTTTTCTATCAGGTGCTCTACATATAACGGACGTGACGAATGCATCGCGAACGCTTCTTATGAACCTGGAGACGCTTAATTGGGACCCAGTGCTATTAAAAACCTTTGGCATTAAAGAGGACATGCTGCCGACAATACGCAGCTGCTCAGAGATCTTTGGCAAAATAACTTCAGATCGCAGCGCATTACGCGGAATAACACTCAGCGGCATTCTGGGCAACCAGCAAGCATCATTACTGGGCCAAATGTGCGTTAAGCCTGGCCAGACAAAGAACACATATCGTTCCGGTTGCTTTTTGCTGTGCAATACGGGTGACAAGCCCGTGTTCTCGCGCCACGGTCTGCTCACAACCATTGCCTACAAGCTGGGTCCCCAAGCGCCTACGACATATGCTCTGGAGGGTTCCGTCTCGGTTGCAGGGCATGCACTGTCCTGGTTGCAGCAGAAGGTGCGCCTGCTGCCGGATTCGCGAGAAGCCGAGAAATACGCTGAGGCTGTGCCAACATCGGGAGATGTTTATTTTGTGCCCGCTTTTACAGGTCTCTATGCACCTTACTGGCGACAGAATGCTCGCGGCATCATAATCGGTCTGACGCAGTTTACACGAAAGAATCACATTGTACGTGCGGCACTGGAGAGCATCTGCTTTCAAACACGCGACATTTTGGAGTGTATGCACCAGGAGTGTGGCTATGAGATAAACAAGCTTCATGCCGACGGCAAGCTGACGACTAACAACCTGCTAATGCAGCTGCAGGCGGATACGGCCGGTCTGCCTCTATTCCGCTCGCAGTTAATGGACTCGACAGCCTTCGGTGCGGCTATGTGCGCTGCACAGGCGGAAGGCATTAATCTCTGCAAATTTGAGCCGGAGAAGCGCTACTATGAGAACGTTCACTACGACACATTTTTGCCCACGACAACGGAGCTAGAGCGCGAGGAGCGCTATGGCAAATGGAAGCGCGCTGTCGAGCGTAGCCTGGGATGGGTTATCAAGCAGAAAAAGACACGCACACACACGGAGGAGAACTATCGCATGATATCATCACTGCCTGCAAGCATCTTCCTAATCAGCAGTTTTGCCATGCTAGTGCATTCCCTTTCGGCGACAGTCAAGTCGTAAATGTCCATATAATATTTTATATATATGTTATTAGCAAGCCAACAGATTGCATGTTTTTTCGGTTGTGATATATGGCGGAATCGACTACATATACTACTTGTACGTTTAGTTTACCCTACTCTGCAATCGACTTTAAGGGGGTTTCAATTGGTTGAATTGGCTTTAAAGCTATTGGCTACATATATTCATGACATAGACAGGATATTCTCTCTATATTGTTATTTGATTTCCTTTAGAGCTACTTAATACATTTATGAATATGTACTTATCTTATCATCTTGTATATTGTTCTGTGTTGTATATTTTAGTGCTAGTTCTATTAATCGATTCTTTCACACACACACACACACACAATCTATTGTATATAGCGCAAATGTATAAATAAATTCCGTAGGCGTATAGTATATATACATAGATTACAAATATACGACTGTTATATGAAATGCCAAATACTTTACATTTAATATTCTGAGGGATCATGTGAGTTATTAACCTACCAATCAATTAAATTGTTTTTGCTGTTTCCGCACACAATTTTTATGAATGTATCCCAGTGTTGAACATTATCAGCAGCGGCAATGTCAATTATGTTTAAAAATAACGACTGTAATCTACTGATTAGTGTGGGCGTGTGACCCAATCTGTGGAGACTGTCAACTTCAGGCAAGGCTGCAAACAAGACCTACGGATGGAAGTTCTAAATACACTGGCCGGAATGAGGGACTCAATTTTAACCCATTTAAAGTATCCGTTTGCATGCAGTTGTGCGGCTGTGTTATCTTGGCTCGATTAAATTAATTCTACAGGTTGTCACGCATACACATACATATGCGTCTATGTACATGGATGCACATGGGTTCAGGTAGCAAGAGCTGAGAGATGCAACAACAAAAACATGGCACAAACAAAGAAATTGATTTTCACTGCTTCGCTCCGGACTACACCTTCAGAATTTTACTGAATCAGTACAACATCAGCAGCAGTAAAAGAGCAACAACAACGCGGCTAAGAACCGGAATTTGTTTGAAGTTTAAGCGTGCACCTTTTTTCCCATTTTCTCTCTCTTCAGCTTAAGTAGTGTAGTGTTTGCGCGAGTATGTGTGTGTTTGTAGAGTTGCAACTCAGAGAATGCTCTCCCATTTGTGAGTTGTAGCACTCGAAACGATCCTCGCAACAATCGAAGCAAACGCTGAGCCACAGTCGCCGCTCAACTTTAGTCGCGTTTGCGTCGCTGCTCTTTGTTGTTGGAGTACAATTGTTGCTGTTGTTGTTTTTTTTCAATCTTTGGCTTTTTGTTTATGTTAATTCGATTGTGTTAGCTATTTATTTGGATTGTCAAACGCAAAGACAAAATATTGACATACTGGCAATAAATTTGTTCAACTTATCGTGCTTGAAATTGAAAGCGTGAGAAGGCAAAGTTCCTTTGCAGCTAGCGCGGCCAACGTTCATGTTATTGTGTGTGCGAGTGTGTGTGTGTGTGTGTGTGTATGTACACATAGTGTTCATGTGTGTGAGTAAAGCATTAATAAGTGTTTGAAGTTAAAGGGTCAAACCGGTTTAGTCAGCGCCAGTTGCTCTGGCCTGGCCTGGTCAGGCCTCACTACTTATTCAGCCACTCAATTATGGAGGCCACATTGTCAGCCCCAGCTCCAGCTCCAGCTGCAGTGTCAGTAGTCTCGGCAGCCGCATCCCTGCAACGTGTTGCCTCACAGTCAAGTCTTGCCCAGCCAACAACTCTGTCACATCACTATCATTATATACAATATCCGGCACACTACTTGCATCACCAGCAACAGCAATCAAAAAGCCAACCATCTGCTCTTCCAACAGCTACTATTCCACAGCAATGCCAGTGTCCCTGCTCCTGTGGACGCGCCAGTACGACGCAGCAACAACAACAGCACCAGCAGCAGCACAATTCATCCATGGCTGTGGCTGTGCTGGTGCATCAGCAGACATCGACTTCTGTTCAGCCGCAGACAGCGTTTAAGACACAATCGGCACAATCACTGCTCAATCATTCCTATCAAGCGCTACCAGATGAAGACCAGCGGGAATGCAAGAATTTGCCATACGAAACAACAACGCCAGGATCGCCGAGATGTGACTGTGACTTGGAATGTAGCTGTGCTGCGAGTAATAATGTCCCTGCCCCTCAGCAACACAAGCGTAGTCTACTGGTGGACGCCATGCTGGGCGCGGATGAGATTACGGTCAGTGAATCCGACAACAATAGCACCATGGCTAAGAAGAAGAAACCGCGTTCAAGTTCAGCCAGAGCAGCAAGCCAGCTGCCACCCAAAACACAGCCCACGGACAGCTGTAATGACATTTACCATGAAACAGAACTGGAGATTGCTGCGGCTGTTACTGCTTCTGGTGCAGTTGGAGCTAACGTTGCTAAGTCACAAGGTCTAGATGACAATCGGCCACCTTTGCCGCCACGGCCACCGCCCAGACCACGCAGTGCCGTCAACGGTTCCATAGGTAAGTGTTCATCCATTACTGTCATTTTGTTTTGGATTTCATAAATTATTGCATCACCACATTATTATTATGTATCTGAACAGCATCCGTATTGAATATTGCTTCCTCATCCGTCAGTTTGACGCTTGCGCCTTTGGCACTCGGCTCTCTCTCTTTTAAACTGTCTCTCTCTCTCTATCTCTCTTCCTTTGGGGAGTATTTAGTGATTGCAGCACAGATTTCTGCTGTTGTTCTCAGCGGGGGGAGAGTAAGTTGATATCCGTTTAGCTATTGCAACGCATTCTCTTGCTCAAGCTTCTCAGTTTTCGCATCTCCCATTTACCCCATTTACCAAGTCCCATTCCGCGCAGCTGCCAGTCAAGGTATCCAGAACGACTTGTGTGTAGATATTTTTCCGTAAAGTGCAAGTAAAAAAAAAATAAAAATTACAAATTTACAAAAACAAGCTAAACTAAGCTCGAAGACACAAACAATCGAAACCAATGTTTATTTGCTTGTACTATTGAGTTGCAAATGTATTCAGCAATGCTGGCCTAGAGCGTTTTTCGGTTACGTATTTTCCCGCGTGAGCCGTAATCCCGAAGCATTAACTTGAGCTACCCAGATTTTTTCCGGCAACTATCAATATGCATGGTTATCCCGTGATGCAATTCGTGCAATATAGCATGCCTCCACCCTGCTCCTGGGTGCCCGCTCCTCCACCAACATCCTCGGCAGATGCACACCATCGCGGTTCGCTAAGTTAGAAGCCCGGAGCCTCATGCTCGATGGGGTTTTACCCGATTACTAATGTACTTTTTATCTGCATGCAGCTCATCGCCATGGTGCGGGAATCAAGAAGTATGTGGTGTGGTGCCTTATT
Organism: Scaptomyza caliginosa; assembly: GCA_035044725.1. Classification (NCBI taxonomy): domain Eukaryota; kingdom Metazoa; phylum Arthropoda; class Insecta; order Diptera; family Drosophilidae; genus Scaptomyza; species Scaptomyza caliginosa. Next base: position 1,062,014 of record JAWNNR010000099.1, on the reverse strand, counting down.
TGTGGCGGCTTCAGCTGTCTGCTTGGCGTTCTCTTCCTCGGAGTCTACTTTCTGCTGCATTCCTATACCATTACCGTGGGTAACTTTGAGACTGTGCCCACCTTTGTTCCTGCCACATTGGTAAGTCCCTCCACATTAGCTTAATATTTCATAAGTCTTACCAAATACTCTTACTTTACAGCTCATCCTGACGGGCGTTTGCATTATGAGTCTGGCACGTCGGCGAAATCGATATAGCTATCTAGTAAGTTTAGTTCACGAATCCATTTGCATATATTGATTAATACATCTATCTTTATTCCATACAGATTAAGCTATCCGGTGCTTGTGGCCTTGTCTCTGCCTTAACCTGTGCCTTGGTTACAGTCACCACTACTGTGTTGCACATGAGCCGCCTGCAGGCGTTAAGGGAATGCGAGTATGCCCAGAAGACGCGCACCTGCACCTGTTACTCCGATCTCATTGAATCACAGGTAGATCGCGTCGATAAAGGTAGGTCAAGCTTTTTCAAGTCTCTATCATCCACAACAATTCACTATATACATTTTCAGAGGGTGTGCGTTTGGTCTTTGACTCCCTATCTGATTGTGGCGTCGTCCATGGTTCCCTCTACTCCTGTCTGCGAGCCATTTTTGGTCTGTCTGTTGCCGGGGTGCTCATCGCCGTTTTCAGTTGCATGCTGGTCTATCAGCTTCTAAGCCACGAACGCAAGAAAATGTACTGGGAGCAGCTGGAGTTACGCTGTCGTTCCCTCTATGCCAGTCAAGCACCGCCTCCACACAGCGCTCTAAGTGCACTAAGTGCACCCGGCCGAATGCTCAATTGTCGTTGCTGTGAACAGTGTCATGCCCATCGCCAGCTGACGCTTCCGTTGCAGGCAACCGCGTTTCCCTGGGACGAGGCAAGTGCTGCCGCTGCAGCTGCAGTTGTTGCTGGAGGAGCCGGAGCTGAGCAACGTTTTTGGGCAGCACAACCTCCTGGAAACTTTTATTCGCCTAATCCCGGTGGCGAGGAAGCTGTCAACGATCGCGACCGCAGCGTGCGATCCACTGGTGGATGGAGTTGGCCGCGAATGCCTTGGCAGCGGACAACGCCAGATGCAACGCGTAGATTTCGTCAGGCAGCTGCCAGCCCAGATTCACAGTATGGCTTTAGCTCAGCTGCAGCAGCAGCTGCAGCCGTTGCCGTAGCGGATGGAAATCAAATGCTTATCGAGGAGCAGGCAGTTAATTTACAGGGCATCTACAATGCAATGCCACCCCCAAACACATTACCATATGGTGTCTGGGGTCCGCCACCACCGTACAGTGATCCCAATAGTCCGGCGCGACGTGGGTACTATCAGTATCTGCAGGCTGGCACCTGCCTTTTGCCAGGTAATCCCGCTTCAACGATGCCAATGGTACAACAGCAACAGCAGCAGGAACAGCAACTTTCTCACCAGTTGGTGCAGCAGGCTCGTGTTTGTGGTCAGCATCAGGGTCAAGCCGCTACGCTGGAGCGCATGGATGGCTTAGTCGGAGGCACGGCATCGGTAGCCGCTGTTCGCAGCGCTGCCTACAAGGCAAAGGCAGTGACAACAAGCGAATACGAAAACACGCATTCCGACAGCGATGGCTGCAACGATCGCTGGGAACGAGATCGCTGCTCCAACACACTTCCCACACGCAAAATCAAAAAGCGAATCGAGGCAGGCGCAAAGAGTATTGGGCCCCAGAACAATGCCAGTCAAAGTCAGAGGCCAAATGTGCAGCAACTATTTGCATGCGAGGTGGCAGCTCAGCAGCAGCAGCAGCAGCAACAGCAACAACAACAGCAACAGCAACAGTTAGAGCAGCAGCAGGCGCAGCCCCAAACTGTCAGTGGGGTGGAGAACAGTGAATATCAGGATACAAATAGCGTCAATACCAAGGGACAACAAGGAACAACGGCTGAAGTGGTTGCTGGAGAAGTTCTGGAGGCTTCCGAATCGGAGGTTTACTTTGCGGATGTTAGCAGCTGCTGCAATATGTCGCTAAAGAACGACACGTACTACGACAATGCGCAACGACATCAAGTGCATCATCATCATCAGCACAGCAACTGCAGTCATAGCAGCAGCAGCAATCAAAGCGGCAGCAATAACAACAATAACAATAGTGAAGATTATCTGGCACAACGATTTGGAAGACGTGAGCACTCAATACGCAGTCGGTTGCCGATTCCTCAGACACGCCTTGAGGATGACTATGAAAGCTCCAATCTGAACTTACCAACGCTGAAGAGTGTTGCCCTAGAACAGCAGCAACAGCAACTACAAAAGGACATCTCACGACAGAGTATGTGTTCGGTAGAATCAGAGGCTAAGACCGAGTTCACCGATCTGTCGCCATCAACTCCTTGTGAGGGCGTGGCGCTGTCGCTGTTACCACCGCCACCCGCTAACTTTGCCAGCGAGCCGCCGGTGTCGCACTCGAACTCAACGGCCAATTTTGTGGCCTCATTTCCATACTCGTCGGAGTCGCAGTGTCTGGAGGCGCATCGACGCTCTACCAAAAACATACACGATCTTCTGCTCGCCGGCACTGGCAACAGCCCAGGGGTTAGTGACCCACCACGCTCCCCTCACTCCCCTCATAACCAGGCTCATTACGAGATTATCAACGACCGATACCAGCTTGAGCGCTCAGCTGCAAGTGGCGGCAGCAGCAAGCACAAGTCCAAATCAAAGACGCGCTCCCGAGAACAGTTAGACATTTATGATATGAGCGGCTGTCCAAGCGAGCGCTCCGACTGGTCGCGTGGCAGCAGTAAGCGTTTGTGAGACGAAGTCGAACTTTTTGTCTAGGTTTCATTAGCAAAAATCAACATATACACGCGCTCTAACACAAACATACACACACAATCTCTTACAATCAGGCAGTCTACTGTCTTCCTTATAATTTGTGAAAAGATCGTCGCATTTGTAATGTTTGCCATCCAAAGTCAACTCGAATAACAACATAATAAGTTAAGTTTTTTCGCTTTCCTTTTCTCTCGCCTTTTTTTCGCGCCAAGGTCTGAGTGGCCGATTACTTTGCTTTAAATATGTATCTTATGCCATCCCACTAACTTATAGCGTAGAAACGAATTCGAATTCGATTACGAATATGTTATATGACAAATATTGTAGTATTGAATTGAATGTTAAAATTGTAGCAACGATAATACATACATATATAATACAAGTTATGTTACACTTACCTGTGTATTTATATGCATGTTTGCGTACATATATATGTTTAAACTATACACACACACACACAAAAACAAATTTATACATATATTTGTAGTTAATTACACGTTAGATTGCAAGTTACCTTTATTATTAAACACAAAAATACATGCATATGCATGAAAATTATAAAAAAATATTTTACAAGCGTTTTGATTTAAACAGTTATACTGTAAACGATAGACTAACAAGGGATGGACACATAATTTGGCGCACTTATCGATACTACGATAAGTATCGAATAATGATAAGAGCCTTCAGCGATTTTTTTGTAAATTAAATTATGTTAGACTTTTTATTACACACAACTTAAACAGACAGCATAGGCTGCACTTGAAAGAAACACACACACAATAAAAACTAGGGAACTTAATGTACATTTTCATTGCGCCAAACTGTGTAAGATTGTAAAACCAAAGCTGATTGTTAACCCCAAGCTTACCATGGTGCCTGCCGCATTTTTGCGATCCGCTATACTGCCATGGGGTATTTCATTCTCCGATTCGTCTGGTATAACCACCTCATCGGCAGCTAGTTCGTCTTGTGCAAAGGTTGTCGCTTCGTTAATGGTGCGCAGGAGTGGATAGTTTTGGTTGAGTCTTCGCGGAGCACTCGTAACAAGTCGGAAATCTGCATAGGTATCCTCATCATGGTCACAATTACCCAAAAAATCATCGGTGTCTACAGACCAGACCATTACGCCAGCCAGTCGCTTTTTTACAGCAAACTTCACCTTATTCGCAATGGAACGTGAGCTGTCAAAGGTGACAACGCTAACATCTTGCGTAAAGACATTACGCTCTGAGATCGCAAGCATTTGACTGGTGGGTGCGTCCCACTTCTTAATCCAACCTGAGGTCTTGTTGCTTAAAATGCTGCAAATCTCGTTATATCCGAGAAAACCATCCTCGCGGGTAAATGGTCCACGGAAGCCAACGCCATCACTAGTATCATCTAAATTTCCCTGGGTCACAGTTTTAAAGGTTCGTCCATAGAATGGCAAACCCAGCACTAGTTTCGATGGTGGCGCACCCAGTTTTATCAGATAATTAATGCTGTATTCCTAATGGCAATTATATATAAAACGATTATTAAGTATGTAAGAATTAAGAGATCTATGTAAAATTTTACCACAGTTAGGGGATCCTCATCTGGCGCAGTCAGTGGAGCATTAAATCCTATTTTGTGGTCCCAGCTCCCATGATAGTCGTAGCACATAATGTGTAAAAAGTCCAAATATCGAGCAATTTGTCTTACATCGTAAGCCTGATCAATGACGTTTTTAGCAGCGCCAATAGCCGAGGTTAGCAGCAATCCATGTTTGTCAAACTCTTCCCTTAGCTCCTTGGTCAAAGCAACAAAGTTCTCGCGATCTCTGGGACTGCCGCCACGTTGCGTGGGATACTCCCAGTCCAGGTCCAGACCATCAAAGTTGTATTTGCGAACAAAACCTGTTACCTGCTTTACGAAATGCTGACGCTGCTGCACATTAGCCACTAGAGTCGAATAGTTCTTGGAACCCTCATTCCAGCCCCCGATGGCCAGGCTGACTTTAAGATGCGGATGGCTGCGTTTCAAGCCAGTTAGCCGTTCATAGCCACCCTTGCCATACTCCTCTTGCAGATCCTGCCAAGGGTCTGCAACATAACATTTGATACGTTTGTTAATATTTATGTGCATTTTTTTTAATGTTGGTATATGGTTTTACCCAATGATTTGATGACAGACTGGGTGATATCCAGGCCAGCAAAGGCATAAACGGCATGTGTACAAAGGCTTGGATCGAAATTTTCTATGGAATAGGCACCCTGCCCAGGTCGATACACCGCCCAAGTCGATATATAACAAACAACCACCTTGTTGTGTGCAGGTCCTGCAGGAAGTAATTGTAATATTTACTAACCATCATCCCCCTATCAGTAAACCGCAACTACTTACCAGTCCTGGCCGCAACCGAAGCCCACAATGTGCTCGAAACGATAACCAGCAACGGCAACAGCAGTGCCTCCCTCGCTGTTCCTCCTTCCCTCGTCGCTTTAAACATATCTGGATCTTGGTAAGTGCCGCTTAAGTGAACTGCGATGTTGCTACAAGCGCATGCATAAATGAATATATTTACGTCTGTATGTATGTGTATCTGTTTATGACTATACGCTATAAAGCTAAGTACAATGTTTCTGCAAGATACATTTAATTAAGATCAATTGGGCCCCGCTTTTTATTAAACGCCCGTCTGTGTGCTGATGACGCAGAAAAGTGAAAGGCAAAAACCATGCCAGATTAATATATGTTCAACCATAAATAGAATGAATTGGTTGGCAAGGTAATAATCTATCTATCCATATTACATGTTAAATACTGAATTAAAACAACTAAAAGAAACTACAACGAAGTGTGTGAAACCTGATTCTCAACTTTTGCTCATCCGACCACATTTAAAAATAAGTTTAATACATTTTTATGGAAGCCGGTATAAGTGCATAAAGACTTTATTTATGTACACCTTACGATTGCAAGAATGATTCGATCGCGAACAGTTCATTCCACAGTTTGTACGTCACATTTAAGTGCAAGTTTTGTCCCGTTCTTAAGAGGACAGTAATTTATTATTTGCTATCAGTCATTTTGTTGGACAAACAACAACAGTTTGATTGCTGATAGGAGAACATAAACATGCATTTTCAAAGACAATAGCAAAACCTAAACAACAAAATTGTAATTTCGTTTTCAATTTTTTCTTTTTAAATATTGTTGTTTGTCTTTTTTTATTGCGGTATGAAGGAAACCGGAATTGTGTTAATATCTTTACAAGTCTCTCATACCCAAGGCAGCTACAAACAATGCTAAAAACAAAATAAAGACGCGACTTAAAAAGAAATCGAGAGGAAAAAACCAGATTGCGAATGCAAGAACGCAGCCAAAATGTATTGTGCGATTAGCCGAAGGTTTAAATTCGGGTTACGCCTGCGCCCGCTAATAATGTGTATGGAAAGCCAATTAGCGCTGCTGGTTTAATAGCGGAAAAGCACTTTTAACATTAAAACACATTCACTTGACTACGCATAGGTGTCACTTTTTGTTTGGTAATACGTGCACAGCATATTTGGCCAGAAACGTTTGGGATACACTGCAAGGTGTTAATTTTAATTTTTACGTACAACTTTTTTTTTTGCTGCAAAACGTTTTATATCTTTTTGTAGTAGTTGTTGGATGCGCCAGCTAGTTAACACAAATTCGAACCGTTGTTGTCGCGATGCTAACAATAACTAAACTTCTTTTGACTGAAGCAACGGCCACACTGTCAATTCATACGTAAGCCACTCATACCACACATCGTACCATAAGACAGATAAGCAACCATCAAAGGCAACTCAGAGCGAACTGTCAAGTAACTTAAGAGTCAATGGCAAGTCTTTGCGATCACCGTCTGCAAAGAGAAGTGCAGCTTAACCATCTCTAACAAGTATCATTATTTTTATTGGTCAGACTCAGATGTTGTGTTTAGAGTAGCATTTGTAAATTGTGCTCTTTGAAGTTGAAAGCTGCTGCTTGAAAAGAATATTTAATTTAAATAAACGCGGCAAGGGCGTTAAGAACGCAAACTTTAAATATATAATAAATATACATATCGATGTCGATCAATTGCTGAGCAAATCGTTCACGCAGCCCTGACCAACGGTAATCGCTTTCACATTGCTTTTGTCATCACTGTCTTAAACATAAACAATCGTCAAAAAATCTACTGCGTACACAGGCAAAGTCGTCAGGTCCCTTTTGAAAAGTGGATAAAAAATTAAATTCAATTAAGTGTTCATTTTCATAATGGACAATGTTGAGAATGATGTGTCAGATGCAGCAACAGCCTGTAAGCGCCAAAAGCGCTCAAACTCCAATGATGAAAGTTCCACCGAATGTGGAAACGAAGCAGCAGCTGCTGAATCTAACGGGGAATCCACGTTGATTGGGTATGTGAAAAAGACACGAAAGAAAACGTTTACTTTTTCGATATTGACCATTGATTTTTACGGCATGCAGAAAGGAAGAAAATGAGACTATAAATAGCCACAACAACAACAATGACGAAACGGTTTTGCAAACCGAACAGACGGTCGAAGCAGCTATAACACACACTGCTGATATTAACCCAGAATCAGAACAAGCTGATGAACAGAACTACGAAGATAGTGAATCTAGTTCTCCACAGCTACTTTACCCATTTGACGATGACTTGTCTAATGAACCGCCAGTATCCAATCCTGTAAATGAAGACTCAAGCTCTAATCCATTTCTGGACTTTTCACCAAGGCCATCCAGATTAGTAACGCTTAGCAGCTCTGGTGAAAACAGCGAAGTTGGTAAGGCAGATTCAAGATAGCGTAGTATATATAACAAAGCGCGATTGCAACTAACTCGTTCATTCCGCTTCTCATTAATAGACCTCAACATCAGTAGCAGTGACAGTTCCAGCGACCACCAGTCTAATGGCACTCGTGATGCCGCTGTAGATAATATTGCTAATGAACCAGTAGAGGTTGAAGTTGATGATAGCAGCTCCTACTCAAGCGATGTGCGTTGGAATCGTGGTTATTTGTCGGGCAACGCAGAAAGTGATTCTGTAAGTCCTTTCAAAGTTTTTTAAATATAGACTCTTGAATTGATACGATTATTATTTTACAGGACGACTATAATGAGGAAGCTACAAATCCAGCAGATGAGGAACAAATACAAAACTCTGTTAACAAAGTTATGTGTAAATCTAAGCCATCGTACAACTGGAACTTTGCACAGGAACTGATGCAACGTGAAAATAATCTATTTAATCGTATCGATTGGCGTGGCGGTCACACCTCTGTTTCAAGTTTTGGACAGGGATATTATGCATCTCGGCAAGTGATTGAACGTATGCAATTGATGATGTCTTTAAACCGCCATCGTTGTTGCGTAAACTGCCTAAGTTTTAATCGGTCCGGCGATCTTATTTGCTCCGGCTCCGACGATCTCCGTATTATTGTGTGGGACTGGGCAAAACGCAAGCCTAGGCACACCTTTGTATCAGGACACAATCTCAACATATTCCAAACAAAATTCATTGACAGTAATAGTTGCCTCGACATTGTCTCCTCCAGTCGCGATGGACAGGTGCGCCGTACCATTATTCCACCATCAGGAAGCAACAGCATTAAGCCGATTCAGCTCTACAGCCACAGGGAGGCAGTACATAAGCTTGTGGTGGTGCCACACACACATAACGAGATTATAAGCGCCAGTGAGGATTCGGCAGTGAAACTCTTTGATCTACGTAACAAAACTTGCACTGGAATGCTGCGTTGTTACTCTAAAGAAAATAGACGCGTTCGCCTTTTTAGCATTTCTCACCATCCCTTTGCGTTGGAGTTTTGCGTCAGTGGCTCAGATGACAAGCTACGCATTTACGACAAGCGCAAGCTTGACTGCCCCGTTCACGAAATGTTCCCTAAGGATGTAAGCTAATCACTGCACCTTAATAATATGGGAACGTCTATAACCACTTTTATTTCAGACAAAAGTAACGCAAATTACATGCGCCGTGTACAATCACAGCGGCAGCGAAATTCTTGCATCGTACAGCGACGCAGCCATTTACTTATTTGATAGTCGCAACTACAAGGATGGTGAATTTCTGCACTCTTATGAAGGTCACATGTAAGTGTCTATTTTCTGAATATATTTTCAACAGCCTTACTAAGTCCTGGCGTGGTATTTACAGAAATAGCCGTACCATAAAAGGCGTCAGTTTCTTTGGTCCGCACTCTGAGTACATAATTAGTGGCAGTGATGATGGAAATATTTTCTTTTGGGACAAGAACACAGAAGCAGTGATTAACTTTCTAAAAGCCGATAATTCTGGCGTTGTTAACTGTCTGGAACAGCATCCATCGATGCCTCTTCTTGCCACTTCTGGTCTTGACCACAACGTCAAGGTTTGGGCTCCCGGTGCCAAACCAGAAAAAGTAAGTTATTTATGTGGAAAAATACGTTTCTTTAATGTTTATCATTCGACTCTAGGAGGTGCCATGCTCGGATGAACTTAAGGAAACGCTGCAGCGCAACTTTAGACGCAACATCTTAATGGACGGGGGCGACTTTGACATCCATCAGATTCACTATTTTATCCGTCGGCTGATTGAACCGGGACGCAATTTACAACGGGCTGAGGAATATATTTCACAAAGAAACATGGGCATCAGCAGTACAAGCGACAGCAGCAGCACCAGCAACAGCAATTTACTTCCCGCTACACGCGGCAGGCGCACCCGTGGCAGCAATTCCAGCAGCTCCGACGAGGGTATTGCCGATCCGACTGGCTGTCGCCCGCAATAGGATCTTTCTCTTATTTAAGAAATATATCTCATCATTAGCATTTTCATTATCATACTACCATACACATACAGACACTTATATGAATCCAAAGTCAATTTAACATATAATTTCGTTTTCGTTTTGACCGGGACTTTTAAAGTCCCATGAATAAGAGTTTTCGTTGGCAAGCTCCACTTATTTTCCTTTAAAACGTTACAAATGCTGTGAATATACGAAAAAGCGCGCTTATATTATTATTTTGAACAAATTAATAAATTCACATACATTGAGGAACAATGTCGTTATATGTACCAAATACAAGTTTCATCTCGTCCATTTATGCATTTTATTTTAATTCATATTTATTCATTGGTCTGGCAAATGAGGGCCACGCTTCGCTTAACCCAATGCGAAGCTTTAGCCTGTGTGTTCAGCAGCAGTGGTACAACATAGTTGGTGGAATGTCCAGTTGTGGATAGCGTACCTCTACGTTCGCCAGTCTTATAAAGTGGACAGCGATAGCGTGTGCCCTCAGTTAGCTCCAGTATTGTTATTGGACGGAAATAAATTACAGGCATTACATACATAAGCACCTTTGGCAACTGTTCGGCTAGCATGTTTTGTTCCCAGTGCCAACGTGCTCCCTCAAGGAAAAGACCATTGCAATAGACACCATCATCCGGAGCTGTGGCCTTAGTTTCGACCTTAAGCACATCATAGTCAAAGGTAAGCGTGTCAATTGGTATCTTGTACTTTCTAGCATAGTTTTGCATGGCACCAGTAAGGAAGGCCTGCGTGAAGAAAAATCCGGATAGCCAGAAGGTAGGTGGCTTACCGACTCTATGCCAGGTGTGCAGCCAGTTAAGACGTTTGTACAAATCTTGAACATAGGAGCCCAATGGTTTAAGACATGGATATGATTTGCCCATCCACTTGGTTGGTATGCGGTTGAATTTCATGGCAGTCATCACGTTTTCCAAATCTGGAGTCATGACTAAGATACCCTTAATACCCATACCCAAGTCACGGCATGAAGCACGAATTTCTTTCTGCAGTTTTAGGAAACGTTCCATTTCCTGCACAACAACCGTATTCATTGATTCATTGTAATCCACTGGATACTTTTCAGCTGCTCCCTCGATATCCATGTCAGCTGGCATTTCCGTCTCAATTTGCTTAATAGTATCCAGTACCATTTGCTCGGGGCTTACGCCACCACTGGCCGAGCCCGCAGCTTCGCTTCCCAACAATAGAATCATTGAGTCCAGTAACGTTTTTGTTGTCTGCAGGTCTCGAGTTATGCCTGAATTTGCGTGCAAGCCATATACTTCTGGCGGTGCCAAAGATGGCATGCTCTCATCTAGGTAGCGTAGGATCTCTCGATGCTCCGTCTTGCGGGGCAGAATGTAACGATCGTCCGCAGCGAATCGGTAGCGGTTATCCGAAACGACTTGAGCATTGCAGAAATCCGCAAGAATGGTCACTATCGCACGTCTGTCCCAATTATCTGTAACACGTCCTCCGTAGTTACACTCACTGGTCAGATAAGAGATTGCATCATACGGCACGTGCTCATACTGATTGAGCAGCATCTGCAATTGAAGAGGCATGCATTATATTCATTTATGTATGGTAAACCTAAAGTGCATGTAGTTAATAATTAATATTTACACTTAGCTGAAGCACCGATATTTGCAAATCTGACTCATTGAATCCGTAAGCAATGTTCCAACCTAACGGGCCGTATTTTCGTCTCTCCTGCACGACGGCATGAAAAAAGCAGATACCAAATAGCAGACGTGTAAAGGCACGATCTTGTTTGGCGCAGCCCATGTAAAATTCGGGTTCATTGATCGGTTCCGAGTTGTAAGAGCGCATTAGATTTTCCCGCAAGCCGGTTGGTGGTTCGTTTGTCATTTTCACTCCGTTTTGTAAGATTGTCACGGGAAATTGCGGTGTGGGATACGCGGTAAGCCAAATACGAAAGTTTGCTGAAAGTCCAAGACGTGAGTTTGGAAATGTATTTATCTTTTGTTGTTTAATACTTACCTTGAGTGTTGAATGTGTCCATATTTTCCCAAAGATACTCCAAGGTTGACATCCAGGATGCGGCAAGATGGCAATTTTGCAGACAGACCCAATAGCCCATTTCTTGTGCATTCTTTATAAGAGCAGTTGCAATTGGGCCTTGACCTTGACCAAGCGAAATGCTCTGAAACGTCTCCTCCTGTCCCATTTTTTCAGCGAATACCAAAAGAGAGCCAAGAGGATCCGCACCTGGTGACAAAATAAACACCAATGGAGTTAATGCCGTAGAATCCGCATATGACTTGGAAATGTCAAATTCTGGCGGCGTTACAAACTGATCCCCAATCGTATTTGATATGAATTTGCGCACACCCAAAAACACAGAATCAGGACGTAGTGCCTTTAGCACTATGATCTTCTCAAAGGCTGTGGTCTTGTCTTGCCAGGGCGCCGGCAGCGCCTGAAGCTCCGGTGATGCATGGTCGTATATGGCCTGCCACGCTGGTAGATCGTTGCAAAACGAGTTGACAATGCCCTTAAGCTCCTTGAGCTCCTCAAGGCGCAATACATTGAGCCAAACAATATCCGTAATCCAGCTGGGAGCGGGATTTGGTGGTACGTTAGTTGCCTCTTTGGCATTTGTCAGCAAGTGCGCCAGATGCCGCATCTCAACCTGACCCGTGCCCAGCATAATCCGTGCGGTTAATATAAAGGAGAAGAGCAGCTTGTCCTTCTCGAAAATGGAGCGGCACACGTTGTTGTACAGGTTCCTGGTGAAGCCATCGACCAAAAACTTGACGCGTCGCGGCAATTCCTTTGATTTGTTAGCCGTCTCAATTGAATACATGTAGAGGTTAATGTACCAGTTGAGGGAGAATTGATACATTGGATCAATATTGGGCAGATCGGTTATGGAGTAATATAGGATTGAGGAATGCACCGCTACTGGCTTGTAGTTAAGACGAAATGCTTCAATTTTTGCAGATGTCTCTTTGGCCGCATCCTGTTTTTCGGTAATGTCTTTGGAGAGCGTCTTTGAATCGGCGAGTATTACAATTGCTGCTTCATTCTCAAGAATGTCCCCTTCGCTGGAGGACAGCGTCTTGAGAATCATGTTCTCGGCATCACGCAGTGCTCCCTTATTGGCAGCTGCCTCAGTGGTTAGCATGATACGCAGCTCCTGTAAATCGGGCCGCTCCTTAGCCACAACAATGCTTAGCAACTGGTCCATTAGAGCGTTTTGGGTGAGCGCAAAATTAATAACAGTTACCTTGTTGAAGGTTTCGGGAAGGAAGTGGGGATTGCGTAGATTACAAGTCATATAGAGACGAAAGTTGGGCGACACCGGCACAATACTTTCACCCAAGCTAATGTGCTTAATGCCACCTTGGAGAAAGGTTTGCCTCATTAGGATCGGATCTAGCGGAACCTCTAGCTCCTCCTGCACGTTCTCAATGATTACCGGCGATCCATATTCCAATGCATCCGCAATAATTTTCATGTAGTTACTCTGATTGAACTTAACACAGTTCAATCGATTTTTGCGTTCCATGTTCTTTAGCCAGTTGTTGGCCTGCCCCTGAGGATCAATGAATAGGCTGTAGCGACTGGAATTGGCCGAAATAATCGCGTTTTCGCTGGAAAACTCATCGTTGGGTAGGCCATCTAGCTGCCAGTTTTGTATGGTCACCTCTAAGCCTAACACTGCCGAAATTGAGTACTGCTTTGAGCAAGGTATCTTTAGGTCAACACATTTCTTAAACCAATCATTTACACAATTCGCCCTATACTGTAGATTAACGGCCGACAAATACGCAATTATGCCACAAGAGATAAGCACGTCTCCGGGAAGATGATCGTACAGTTCTTGCAGATCGTCGGCGGCCTTATTCCACCGCGACTTCTCACCGCCTAGGCCACCAATAAGAGCCTCAGCACGTAGCAGCTTGTTGCGGCAGCTCTCGGCATGATCCTCCGTCTTTTTCATCTCCTCATTTGCCTTGTCCAGCTCAATGTTTAGCTGAGCCACCTTCGCTTCCAATGCGGCGGCCATGGCTCGCTTTTCGGCCAGAAAGGCCATTGTGTCAGAATACTCCTTCTCAGCGGCAGCTAGTTTCGCCTTTTTGGGAGCTACGACCTTGGCGACATTATCGTATAGATCCATAGCAATTACCCACTGGCAGAGACCCTTGGCGGCGCTTGAAGCTTTGGCCACGACTTTTGGATCAAAGTCCTTGTTGGGTATAAACTCTTTACGTATACGCTTCATTGTCTCAACCGGAATGTTGTCCTTGTCGAACTCCTTGAGTGCGGGCAGAAAGTTCATATCGCCCAAAATACGTTTACTTGGGCCCCAGAAATCGTTGACCATCTTGCCAGTTGATGGATCAGGAATGCGCTCAGCCGGCGCACCTTTCATTACACACACGGCTGCCATCACCAATTTAATGACAGGTGGCGGATTTTTCATAGACTTGACTAACGTTATGTCTGCCGGCTTTAATGTGTTTAATGCGGCAAGAGCATCCTCTAGCACGGGAATGGCCTTGGCCAAATCCTTCTCACACTCGTTCTTCAGAACTTGCGCCGCTTCAGCCTGCACAGAGGCAACCTCCTCATCCAATTTAACCTGCTCCGCAGCAGCACTTGCCGCAAGCGTCTCTTTGTTTATTTCCAACATCATTTTTCTCGATGCCTCCGCCAGGGCCACCAATTTTGGCTGCAGTGCATTCAAGTCGCGTTGCATAATCGAAATTGCTGCAGCGGCCGCGGCCAACGTATCTAGGCCGCCAATATAGCGCATTTTAGCTAGCATCGTCTCTCCCTGCTTACGCTCGATGAGCGTCTGAAATGATCGTATCAGTTCAATAAATGAAGCATTCGTCTGATAGATGTGACGACCGGACATTTGGCAAAAGGAACGCGTTGCACGCGCTGCCGTGATGTGAAAATATTGACAGGTGTCCATGATGGCCAACTTGATTTCTTCGGAGGGCACATTGACATCGACCAGCGACATTTTGGCTATCATCTGGAGGGCCTCTTCCGGCCAACTGTCATACCAGTCGATGGTGCAGCAGTTAACTAACGACGGATACAATCGCACCCGGGTGCGCAGCGCATCTCCAATAGGCGAAAAGCTCAAAACGATGTGCAGTTTTTGCTTGCAGCGGTTAACAAAGAACGAGAAGACCTGGAGCGCTGAAACGTCAATGTTTCGATTGCCGCCCTGGGCGGCTAGACGTACCATCTCAAGCACCTCTTGCTTTTCATCGATAGGAAAGATGTTGGGTACTTCGCCCTGGTTAAGCAGGCAATCGATGTCCTGCAGGAAGAGTTCCATTTTTATCTGATTTTCAGTTATCAAAAATGTTGTGTGCTTGTTCATGCCACCCGCTTCCTTTAGTATAATTTTTATGTCATCGTGCCATTCGTTGGCTCCATAGTTTTTGGTTATTTCTGGCTGAAAGAATGCTGTTTGCACCATATTGGTGGCCAACTTCGTTAGCGACTGTCTTCCAGAGCCGCCCAGACCAATCGACAGGGCACTGGCGCCCTGAATGGAAATAATACGGCAAATGCGGCTTAAGTGCTGCATAGCAAATGTGAAGAGTGTTATGTCCATCTTAGAACGACGGGTTGAATTGTAGTCTTCGAGGCTGTTGACGGCCATGGTGTGAAATACCTCCATACTGGGCACTTCCTCGTAACGGCGCTCATCCGGTTCACTATCCTCGTCAAAGTACATTCCAAAAAAGATCTCGTTAGCTGCCTCCATCGTAAAGACCTCATCCTGTAATGCATTAAGTAGATTTAATTATCACATAAATTCATTTTTTAAATGTCTACTTACAACACAGTACTTTTCAAATACACTCTCCACCCGGTCCTTAAAGTTGGCCTTAAGACACTCGTTTAGCTTCTCGAACATCCACTTACGATCGGTATCATCCACTAGGCGATCGTAAAAGACTCGCATCGCCTCGTGATACCAGACGCGTATAAGCATTTTCTTATCGTTGACAGACTCCTTGCGCACCAAGGTGCAGCCAGTGACGACGCGCGAAATGTCGCGTAGATTGAAAATGTAGTGGGACTTAGCTGGAGTAGCACGAATTTCCGACTGCACACACTTGTATATGCTCTGCGTGGCGCTCACGATCTGATTGGTTACAACAAACACATCCTGCCCGTGCCCTGAACGGCGAAAACCATTCAGAGCCACATTGAGAAAGATACGGTACATTGTGTCATCGCTAAACGTGTTGATCGAGAAGACATTAAAGTGGTTGAGAAAGCGTGCATAGACATCCTGACGACTGCCGCCAGGCAGACCGCAGGCAGTGATAATTAGCACATTATTAATCCAGACCTTAGAGCTGTCCTTTAAATCGTAAAAATGGCCATAGTCAAAGAACTGACGCAGCAGCTCTAACGGCGGCTGAGCCCCATAGACCTCCTTAACCGGCATATTCATATCGTCTACAAAGAGCACACTCTGCATGCCCTTGGGTGGGCCATAAATGCCACGCTTTAGCTTTTGCAGCTTAGCAATGATCTGCTCCTGGGTCTGGTTGGCAGAGATCATCACTGTGAAGGTTATAAAGCCTGTCTCGTACACTTCTTGATTAAGTTTGTTCATCAGATAATTCTGTATGTAGACGCTTTTGCCCGTGCCAGTGGGGCCAACAAGCAGCATGCGTTTTTTATGCTGCACATGCATCTTTAATAGATGTATATATCGAGCCGTGTCCACAGTCGGAACAATAACACCAGTCTTTGTCTCTTCGACATCCATGCGCTTGGCCAGCTCCGGCCAGTAGCGCCAATTGCCCCGCTGCTTGAAGACAAACATATAATCAACGATTAAGCCCTCCATGGGTGGCGTAATCTCCATTTTTCCCAAAGCAGCTGGCTCATTTTCATAAAGCTGTTAAGCAATCAAACAAACACTCAAATCTTGTAAAAACATTAACATATGGGAAAATACATACTTTTCTTAAGTACACATCAAACTTTTCGCGTGATTCAGTATTCAAAACTCCGCCAACGCCCCAAACCAATCCATACAACATAGACGCCTGTATGTATCCCTGAATGTACTTGTCATAATCATCTGGATTCTCCTCAATGGCCTCGTCCATTAGCATGTCAATCAAATCAAAAGTTGTTCGCATAGTGTTAAACTCACCGGGCCTAACAAACTGACCGCAGAATCTCCTGATAAATGTCAGACACTAAAACAGTTCACTCATTAATAGTGAAAGCCCAAGGGATATCGCAATACTCACTGGTATCAGGAGCCACTGCAGCATGGAAAGCATATACTTGACGTTCTCGTCATCGGCCCATCGAGGATCGGCCTTCTCTAGCCAGCTATTTGCAAATGAGCGCCAGCCCAGAGTGCTGGGCTCCATGTAAATCATGCCACAGCGCGATACGGTAGCCGGCGACGCTTGTGCCAAATCCATCACCTCAAAAACCATGGACATTTCGTTTGACATTGTTATTACCTCACCGCTAGTAAGGCACAACTTTTTATTGTCGTCCAAAACAGTGTTCATGTTTTCAATCCAAACTGCGTCAACGGGACCATCAAAGACGACCTATAGTTAAATTCACAACTAATTAAAACATTTAAAAGCTATCTCAAGTGAGTTACCCATTTTCTATCTGGAGTCGGTGTCATGGCAAAATCTCGAAAGATTTTCGCTACTAGACCGTCGGTCCACTCGTAAGATACGGGATCGAAGGAACCATATAGCTGATTCATGGTGATGGACTTCGGATTCATAATGCCCATTTGTACATGCTGGAAATAGCTACTTTTGGCCGGCGCCTTAATCTTTAGAGCGGACAGCACCTTCGCCAGCACCTGAAGAGTTTTGGACTTTCCAGCTAGCGGTTCACCAACAAGCATAAAACCATGACGCACAATAATCATCTCGAAAGTTTGAATGACTTTAAGAAGAAAGCTCGGCGCCGGCTCCAGTATCTCCTCTTTGCAGACACGCTTGAACTCCTCCTCCATAAGTGAGTAGTCGATGTGGGGCAGCTTGATGCCAGGAAAGATATCCGAAATGATGCCCTCGAAGAGCGGCACATCGAAGGACAGAAATTTGGGTAAATTTACATCAATCAAACTACGCAGCAGCAAAATGTCTTCCAGCTCGTTAGGGTACTGTTTCTTAATGTTGCCACAAGCAGAAAGTACGGTCTTTACAGCTCGCATGCCATAATCATAATGGTTTTGACTAGACAGCTGCTCCGAGCATAGCCGATATGTAGTCACGATTTTGACAGCTAGCTTGCGTGCATCAACAAACCCGTAAGAGTACAGAGAGATCTCCCCTATCATTGCATAATCGGGTACCATCATGGCCACCGAACGGAATAAAACCTTGAGATTATCGGGCAGCTCGGAACGCCCAGCGTAACCGGGATTCATGGTAATGCAAACATAGCACGCGGGATTAAGGACTAGCTCTGTGCCTTCGAACATGAACTTGGCAACATTGCCGCGCACTGCCTGAATGATGAGAAGAATTTGCTGTGCAACCACTGACAGCACCTCCAGCTCAATGCGATTAAACTCATCAAAGCAGGCCCAGGCACCGCATGAGGCTAATCCCTTAAAGAATTTGCCCATGGCCTTATAGTCTAAGCCATCGGAACAATTAAACACCTTGCACTGTACGGCAAGTGCCTTAGCCAGATCCTTGGTCGTCTCCGTCTTCCCTGTGCCGGCAGGTCCTTCTGGAGCACCATTCAAGTGCAACTGGTAGGCACCCACCAACGTGCGGTAGCAGCGATCTGTAAGCGGTGTGATCACGAGACGATCTGAATTGCCTAGGTACTCGTTGGCAAACGGCACTGTCGCATTGATAATGCGCACCAGCATCGTGGAATCCTCCCAGTAGTATCGCATTTGGGCCAGCCACTGAAAGTCGTATTCGCTGCTAATACGCAGACGTATTAGCTCTTCGGTGACATCTTTGGCATGAACATCAATCACAATCAGTGACTTGATCGTTATACGATTCAGATTGCTTATTACCGGTGAACGCACGAGATTCACAATATCGTTCAGCTCCTTGGACAATTCCTGGAAAAAGTGATTCATTACCGTCTGATTGCCTCCGTAGCTGCGACGCAGGCAGCTGTGCATTCGCGAGGCCCAAAAGACTTGTGAGACGGCCAGGACAACCATCTGAGACCACTCAACGACCCAATCGTTTCGCTTGACAGTGGGGTAATGGTTGTAGGACAGTTCGCTTTCATTCCGCACCGCCTTAAGCATTTCATCTTCTACGCCAAGCAGCCATTTTTCAACGCTTCCGCCAGCTGCTACCGTAGAGACCTGTTCGATGAATTCGATGCGCTCTTTATCGCTGCTAATCATAGCTAAGACATTCTTTCCAGAGTCAAAGTCAAGTATGTTAATGCCTTCAAAACATTTACTTAGATGAGGCTGCACGCGTAGTGGATCCTTGGTCTCAGAGAGAATTTCTAACATTTCATCATTTGCCAGAAAAAAGAAGCGTGGAAAATATAAACGCTTTTTTTCTAGATAGTTGCTAACGCCAGTAGCTATATCCTCTAGCAGCTCGTTTGCCTTCTGCATTGACTCAAGCAGGCCAGAGACCGGAGCTGTTTCCATGACCAACGGCTGGCGAAGCACCAAGCCCATGTTGCGTGTGTATGTCTGCTCCACAATTGTGAATAGGCGTCCCTCCTCAGGCATTTGGGCCACAATATCTTTGGAGGAGAATATAGGCAACAGGTAAAGAAAATTGACCTGCACCTTGCCCCACTGATCAAGAGTTTCGTTGACGCGCGTAATCTTCTCGTACCAGGCGCGCACTTCTTCCTCGCAAGGCTTCATAAACGCAGAGCCACGCATGGTAAGCGTCTTTAGTATGTGGTCGTCCAGCAGCGCTTGTATATCGTCGAGACTGGATAGTATTGTAACGCCTGTCTCCTTGTATGGGCCAGTGGGAAACACCTTGTTCTCCCATTCCTTAATCATGATCTGAAGATTGTTCCACAACTGCAATTCCTTATTGGCACCAATGCTGATTATTTCGAACTGATCAAGCACAGGCTCCAGGCCAGAGTTTAAAATCTTACGCAGCGTTGTACCAGCATCAGGCGTTATATCAAATCCTGCAATTTCGGACATTTCCTTCCAGTGGCGCTTTCGCAGCGCAGGATTACATAGGGTGTTTACAACGAAAACGCCAATGGTAAAGTTCTTTATGGATTTAATCATTGAGGCACACAAGCGCAACGGCACAGGATGCTTATCTGGATCAGGATCTTCGGTTTGTCCCTAATACAAAAAAAACATATATGTATTTGTGTATGTATGATGCATAAGAGTAGTACTGATATATTTATTACCTTGAACTTGCAAACGGGATTTTCAACCATGTCCTGCTTTATCTTAATGCGATAGTATTTCTGATTCTTTTGAAACTCCTTAAGATAATCGTCCGTAGTGGTCTCAACGAACTTTGGCTCTAAGTACTCAAACGGACCATCAGTCCACACGCTTAAGTACCGTTGCCATTCAATGCAAAACCTGCAAAGTACAGAACAAATTAGGTAATACTTGGGCTTGCTAAGAACACCTATATCATGTAGTAATTACTTCATCAGTTCGGCAAATGGGTAAACAAATGACTTGATGACTTCCAGAGTTGGGTATTCGGTTTGATTGACCTTAAAAAGCTTTTCCTCCTTATTTATCCAGGCAACATAGTCATCAAAAGTTTTTAACTGATCGATAAAGTTCTGTAGAATTATATAGCACTCGCGAAACTTCTCCGGGCGGCTCATGTCATCTATAACGCCCAGTTTGGGCAGCATTTCTTCAATATCTGAGTTCAGCTTCTTGACAACCTCCTGTAAATGCTCTTCAAACAAGAACTTGTACTGCTCTTGCTGCGATGCATTGTAATCGCAGATATCGTTTATATCCTTAATCCAGTTGATCGTCTTGATGGTCAAATCAAAATGATACTTGGACATTTCGGTGAGCTCAACAATATTGGTTCCCACTTGAAGACAATACTGAATGCGATCCGTTAGCTCGGCTAATTTTGTCATCTTAACATAAATCATATAGTCGGCGCTTTCAAGCAGTTCCTCCGTTGATTTTGGAATCAATAAAGCCTTTTCCTTGATCTTTTCAAACTCATCGCATATCTCTTCCTCAGCTTTTATATGCTCGCTGATAATAATGGCTGTTATGTCGGCTATAAGACTCTCAGCCAATTCACGCAGTCCCTGTATAAAGGGTTCGTTATCAATAACCGCCATCTCAAAGTAATCCGTTGCCGGTTCGCTTCGTAGCATATTAATAAATTCATAGTATTTCTCAATACGTGCAAAGTATTCCTCGAATTTGTGCGGCCTCTCAAGAAAATTAGCAAGCTCTTTGCGTTCATCAAACGAGTACAGAGCAAAATATTTTTGTCGATATCCATCAATGTAATCTGTTAACTGGGTATAGGTGCGTGCTATGATGTCCTGTACCTTTTCAATTACATCCTTCACGTGGTTGTCATTCATTTCGATCTTCAGATAATCGTTGACCTGGGCAAAGGCTGTTAGCGTGTCCACTTGTGGCTGCAGTGCCTCCATTCGATAACCAACCATTGAGATTTCGGTCACTATCTCGCCAAAGATGGCATGTATATTGTATAGATTGGGCCGCATGTCTAACCCATCCTCGGAGTCATCCCATCCCAGGGACATGCGAAAAACGGGCATAGTGCGTGGACTACTGCAGATGCGAAAGAGCTCCTCAAATGTTCGCATTTTCAAGTTATTTACCTCACGATTCATCAGTCCCTCTAGGCCACTCCAAGCACGCCTCCATATATTTTGAGGCATTACACGCTTGCGAAGCATCCGACGCAGAACAGAAACCAGGCGTGTGTACCAGTTCCAGCGCAGAAACGTGTTTACCTTGTCCAGCTGGTTTTGAATATACTTGCGATAAAACTTGTAGGACAGTGCTTCCCGGCCACAAAGTCCCAGTTGCTGCTGTTGAGCTCCCATACTGCTCACATAATGGAAATTGCAAGCCAATTCCGGTAGCTCTATAACCGATATGTTGAGAATAACGCGCATGGGCGGCTGCAAGATAAGCAGCTTCTGGGCGATCTTGCGCCGATTATCCAAATAAAGCTTATAGTTGGCCGACCGACCGGGAAGACTAGACTGAAAGTCTGCATGTGGCAAGTCAAATTTGGAGGGATCTTCGTCAGAGAATTCAGGATGTTGAAGTATGTTTTTCATGCTGTATATCTTCATAAGTCGATCGTATTCCTCATTCACATCAGCCATATAAGCATTCACCAACTCTGGATACTTATTTTTCAGTCGGTCCGAAGCAAAGCTTAATATCTTTGCCTCAGTTTTATGCAACATGGGCGGCACAACTATTTTGCGAACCTCGCGCCGCAAGTTATCCACGTAGTACGACTGCGGCAGCGGACGCGTCTCCGGTTCTGGGGCCCAGGGTTTCTTTGCAATCTTCACTTTTATGTCTGCCGCCCTCTGCTTAAGGAAAGTGTAGTGCCGCCGCTCGTGCACATCGGAAATGCGAAAAGTGAGCAGCGGATTTTTCATATACGGCTCATTATCGTACTTAGTTATGTCCGAGGGCGGTCGGTGCATACGCTCTAGCTTTCGGCTAAACATAATGTAGCCAAGTTAATCCAAGTAATGCTTCTGGTGCTCATGTACAAAATATAAAAGCCAGCTTAGAGTTTAAAGCGAAAGAATTTTTATACCTAATGGAAATTTCCTGTTTTTATCGTTACTAAGGCAACTTTGCTTTTTGATTGTTTTTTTTGTTTGTTTTTGTTTTATTATTGTTATTGGAAACTGTCAAAAGCTGCCGTTTGCATGTGCGTATGTGTGTTTAAATAAATATTTTAACCACTAACAATTTGAATGTTGGAAACGGTAACAATTCGATTGCAAATTACATTACATATAAAGTTAACAACTCTTTGTTTTTAAAGCAACAATAATACAATAATAATAATATGTAGTATGTACGTATGTTTAACTTTTTTTAAATTGCCTTCAAATATTCAATATATATTCTAAAAAAGAGAACCCCGAATTGTTCATAAAAAACAGCCTTAAGTTAATGCAGATGTTCCTTAACTATTTTTGTGTGTGTGTGCGTAGGGGACCTACTATAGGTTGTATACGAGTTTGTGAGTGAGCGTGTGTAGTTAGTAGGATGTATTCAAGGGCATAAGAATAGCTTAAGCCGATATAAAGATGGTGGGGAATTATTTGTGCGTTTACAGCACACACGTAAAAGTTATACAATTGAATAGATTAACAATAGACAATCAGTAATGAGCGTTTTGAACAATAGATTCGTTTAGAAAACAAATTGCACATGTTTGATTTTAATAGTATGTTTTTAGGTACATTTAAGCGTTTTCACATCTTAGTCATTTTGTTAATATTTGTTTAATGCATAGATATTTGTAAATAATTGCATTTTGGGTAACTGTGTGTTGCTGTATGTACGTAGGTATATAACAATTGAAATGTATTTGTATTTAGGGGCACAATTATAGGTTTAATTATGATTGATTGATTCTAGTTTAAGAGTTTTTCTAGTCATTGGTCGTTTAAATGTTGACTGTGACGACACTTAATGTGTATATATGCATTTATATTTTTAATGTTAGTTTTTTAGACACCTTGGAATTTGCACTTGTTATCTTTCGATCTGTAGCACATACTCCTTAAGTGGACCTGGCAGATTCAAGCGATTTACATTTTGCGCCAGCTTTCTATTCATAGCCCCATAAATGGCCATGCGAGCTAACTGTTTCAGGCTTCGTGGTCGACGATATAGTGTCGAGATCAAGGCAATTAATTGTTCAGTTTTTTTGCTCGGTACTTGAGCCACGTAAAAATTGTGCAGAGACTTGAGGCAATTGAAGAGCGGCTCGTGCTCCATGGTCAGATAAAAGAGATGAATAATGCGCGTGTACGTTAGTTGTGGATCGTTGAGTATAAATTCTTTTTTCGTTATCAGTATAATATAGTAAAAAAGCAAATAGCGTGAGTTTGTGCGAAACGAGTTCCGAAACGTATTGTCGCCCAGAGCAGCAGCAGCACCGCTGCCACCACCACCACCTGGACCTCCACCTCCACCGCCTGCTCCACTTCCAAGTGCCTCACCATAGTTGGCAATTTCGCTGGAGAAGATTGCAATGCCAGGGGTTGTCTTGCTGCTAAGCACGATGTTGGGATCGGCCCCGTACTGAATGAGCGTCAGGGTAAGCTCATATATGCATTCCATATCTTGGCAAGTGCGCACGTTCTGCACCATATCTATAACGGCTTGCAGAATGTGCTGATATGTTTTATTACAGTCCAGGCCATGCTGCAGCAGCAACAGCAGAATGTTTTTAATAAAGTCAAAGTTTGTGCGTTTCTGTGCATCACAGTTAAGCGTAAAGTTCTCGCTGACCGTAAAGACCAGCACATGCAACGGTTTCAAGTTTGCCCGATATGAACAATTTGGATTCGCGCCATGCTGTAGCAGTATACGTATGCAGTTCATGTAGCAGACCTACAAGAAAATTAAAGTGTTTTTTCCAGCATGTCTTAGCTAGTTTGTATTGCCAAATTCACCTTCATTGAATGCGTGAAATGATGCAAATGATCCTTGTTAATAAGCGGCACCAGTAAAACCATTATAGGCACTGAACCATCGCGGCCCACGATGTTGGGATCGCCTGTTTAAATATTAAAGTGAATCGCCTTAGCGAGTGTGTAAAGAAATTAAGTTTTCATAGAATACTTACCATCCTCCCTAATGAGCATATTAAGTAGTTCATAGCAAACCTCCCAATCACGAAGATGACGGAACACGCAGGCCATAGCACTGTTACCAGCCTGATTAATAGATGGCTTGGCTCCGTTTTGCAACAGAAATCGCACCAAGTGGAGCACATCCCATTTACTCCACTTGTCGTAACCGTAACGTGCCTCCTCCAGTGCATACCGGACAATTAACGCATGCAACGGCGTGTTACCCAAAGAGTCTGGTGCGTTTATAAGCTCCTTACAGCCGCGATCGAGCAGAATGCGCAATGTAGCTTGGGTATCTTCAGCGGATTTACGAGCGGCAAAAATTACTAAAATAAAAATATTATTCGTTTTTCATTACAATTTATGAATAATAAAATGACTTACCAACATGAAGCAAAGTCATTTGTTGTGTGCACGTGCGTACTGTAGTGATGGCACCGTGTTGTATAAGCAGCTCTAGGAAGCGTCCATCGTGTAGCACTGCATGGTGGATTGGATAGTATTCATCCATAATGAGATTTATTTCCTCGGAACGAGTCACAACCAGCTGCTGAACGCAGTTCCAAGCGCCACGTTCACAAGCTAAATGAAGTAGCGGCTTCTTGGCTCGAAACGGTATCCAGGGCTCTTCCATTTTTTGAGTCATCATACTGAGCACATTATACTGATCGCCTAGAAAATATCAACAGGATTTAACCGACTGACAATTGAAAAAACGGTTTAAAGGTTGATTACCATCAATGGCATAGCACAAGGCGTTCTGCAGTTTTGTGTTTAGCCGTTCGCTGACATCGTCTACGTTGTTGTGCCATTTTCCGCTTTCTTCGCAGTTATGCGAATGTGAACCAGGGAAGCACATACGTGTATCGGCATCAATGCGAGCTCCATGTCGAAGCAAAAGTTCCACACACTCTTCATAACCGCG
This sequence comes from Scaptomyza caliginosa, assembly GCA_035044725.1. Classification (NCBI taxonomy): domain Eukaryota; kingdom Metazoa; phylum Arthropoda; class Insecta; order Diptera; family Drosophilidae; genus Scaptomyza; species Scaptomyza caliginosa. The sequence goes on along the minus strand of JAWNNR010000099.1, from coordinate 1,036,605 downwards.
CAGCGTAGCAATATGCAGAGGCAGCGAACAAGGCGCCCGGTTTACGTCGGGGCGATGACGATGCAATAGCCATTTGGTGAGATCGATGTGATTGAGTCCAACGCTTCGTTGCAGTATATTATAGCCGCAATCATCGTGTATGACAAGGATGTTTTCGTTTTTAGGTATTTGTATCAGCAGACTCTCTAATGTTTGTAATGGGACTTTGGGATTGGCACGAAGAATCTCGAAGACTGTTTGAATTTTCTCTTCTGTCGCTTTGGACACCTTGTGGCCATCCCGATGCGACAACAGTGCCGAACCAGATCGAAACACTTGGCTAACAGAGCCGCCCATAGCTCCTATACCTGACCCACAAGCAACAGTGTATTACTTGGATAACTTGTTGGTGCAGTAATTAATGGGGCCACCTAGAAGCAACAACCATGCGGCTGAACCTGCATTTTTCTGTCTTAATTTCAACGTATAGCTTTACCCTGCCTGCATAAACAATACAATAGTCGAAAACTATGCGTAGAGCAGCAGTGCGGAGGTAAAGTAAAAATCAATACAGATACTACGAGTTTTCACACATTCGCATAAATCAGCACTTGGCAGCACGCGCGCAGCATTCGATTGTTTCATTTGTACTTAAACATTCTGCTTCGCGTGTTTATACATCAAAACAAATGCAAAAATGCATGTTTAAAGCGTTTTACTGCAAACAGTCAAAACTTTTCTACGCTGCAAAACCAGTAGTTAATACTTTTATCAGCTGTGCTCGTCTATCGACTATCATCGATACAATTGTTAGCGACTTATTAAATAGTATAGCGCAGCCCTGAAACTCTCGCATTGTTGTGTATTATTGGCGGGCAATTGCGTTAAGGCGATTTATAAAGCATTTGGAAGATAGAGTCGATTTCAAAATGGCCAAACGTTTGGAATGTTCATACGTTAATTTGAGTAGCCCATTTCTACTGAAAAGCAGCGATTACCAGAAGCAGTTTAGTCATCTATATTCACATCGCTTGGCTGAAATGACGCGCCTGCTAACGCCGCTGGCTAAAGCGAAATGGGGTAAGGATGTGCCGATTATGAAGCTCTGTGAACTTCGTGGCGAGCAGAACGTCTACTGTGTCATTATTGGCACAATATATAAACACCAGATGCACAAGCCTAGTATTTTGCGTGACATCTCTGAAGAGAATCAATTGGCCCCGCAGCCGCAAAGGCAGAATTATTCCGAGCCAGAGGACAAAGTCATCTTGGAGGATGAGCTGCAGCGCGTACGACTACAAGGTGATATTTTGGATGGCCCTAAATTGGCTACTGGAATCGTTTGTGCCGTAAAAGGTGGCACCGACAATGACGGCTTCTTCACTGTCGATGAGGTGCTTTTTCTGGAAAGTGGGCCACAAAAGTCACTGTCCCCGCGCAATAGCTCCAGCAAGCTAGTACTTGTTTCTGGACTTGATCAACTTCAGGCGCACACCTACGTTGATGCTCTCAACATGTTCCAGTACTGGCTTAGTGGCAGCTTTGGCACCAATTCTGACCCTCACACAATAGTGCGGCTTATTATAGCCGGTAACTCGGTGCGGAGCACGGCCGTTGCCCATGTACCTACTCTGCAAGTGGCACGCACACAGGCAAACGCTAATGACACGGTGCAGGCGGTTACACAACTGGACAGCTGGTTTGCGTCATGGGCTCGAGCGCTACACATCGATGTGATGCCCGGCGGTTTCGATCCGGCAAATTTTATGCTTCCGCAGCAGCCATTCCACAAATGCATGTTTCCACTGTCCTCGCAGTTGTCATCTTTCCAGGCCGTATCCAATCCATATACTTGTCGGCTGGATAGCGCCCTTGTCGTGGGCACTGCTGGTCAAAACGTGGATGACTTGTTACGCAGCACTGTCCTGGACTCTTCGCTGCAGGCACTGCGTTGTACCCTCAAATGGGGTCATATAGCTCCCACAGCACCGGATACTCTGGCTTGCTATCCCTATATAAGCAGCGATCCATTTATTATGAAGGAATGCCCACACGTTTACTTTGCAGGCAACTGTGGCTCCTTTGAGACAGAGCTGCATATCAGCTCAAACGGAGGCAGCTCGACTCGCCTCGTGTGCGTGCCCAGTTTTAGTAGGACGCAAAGTATTGCTCTCGTTGATTTGGAAACTCTTGATTGTCGGGAGATTAGGTTTAGTACAGAAACTGAATAGTGTAACCTACCTTAATATATAACAATAAAATTGAGTTTACTCGATAGGTGCTTAAATTTTCATTGAATTTGAGTTTATTTAAAGCACTATGAACTATAATTGTTTGCAATCAATGAACGACTGGTCCAAGCGGCTCGCCTCGTATATTTGCTAAATCCAGTCTTGCATCTACAGTGTCGTCTACCAGTCCGATTACTGCTATGTTGTCGCCCCGTATTATGTGCAAGCCAAGCACAATTTGCTCGATGCCAGCCGTTGTGGAAAAGACGCGTTCATGGCACTCATCAATAATGATATTTATGGTCTGGTCAAATCCTTTCAGCGTACCTATAAAGTTGCGTCCATCAGCCGTAATAATAGAGACTGTGTGGTTAATATATGACTCCAAGCCGGACATTCTCTTAGCACTTTCGAAGCTTTAATTTATTTATTTATTGTTAATCAAAACTAACGCAATCCTTTTTCTAAAACGTTGTTGATGGGAAATGTGCCTATCGAAATATCGAATATCGTAATGCATTATATCAGTTGAGCAAGAAACAGCTGTTCCTCTTACGGTGTACGCATTTTGTTCATGTAATCGAAATAAAGTATTGTTTTTCTTTTGCATCAAAAGTAAAATAAAAAATTAAATATGCTACGCCGCCTAACGAAAATTAGTTCCCAGCAGCTGGTACGCACACAGTCGACTGCTACAAGCATCGCAAAGAATAAATGGGATCTTTTTGCTGGCGTTTTGGTTGAGCGGCTGCCAGTGGTATCAAAAACGCTGAATCCACTGGAGCGTCAATTCCAGGACATGTTGTCTCATGTTGAATACGAAAATAGCTTAAAATCTGATTTTGAGCTTAAACACGAGCGAGATTTAGTACAGTTGGATCTTATTAAGCTTGGCAAAATGCAGGTGGATCTAGACGAAACAGTAGCTAAACAAACGGCTCAGGATCTCAAAGATGCATACAGTGAGGAGCTCAAGAAATTCCAATGCGCCCCACGTACAACGCCCGACGACACTGCTAACAAAACAACCTCAACGGATCGTTGTTTGGAAGATACACTTTATTTGGTTGTTAAGCAAAAATTGGGTCCCCAGCAGCATTTGGTGCTGCCACAGGGTCAGCGACAAGAGGGCGAGTCTATGCGACAGACTGCCGAACGTGTGCTACGCGAGCAGTGCGGCAACGACATGCAGGTGATGTTCTATGGAAATGCACCCGTCGGCTTCTACAAGTACAAGTATCCAAGCAAGGAACGGACTGAAAGCGTTGGTGCCAAGGTATTTTTCTATCGTGCCACCTTGAAATCCGGTAACGTGGATGCAAAGCAAACGCCCTCCGTTACGTATGAATGGCTGCAAAAAGATGACTTAAATCAGAAACTAAACTCCGCCTATGCGGACAGCATAAACAAGTTTTTAATATGATTTAAGAATCTATTATATTTTGTCACCAGTAATTCAATAAATCTGTGTATTGAATATTCTAGTTAATATGATTAAAATAAAACTCAAGTGCACTAAACATTTTTAAAGCATGCAGCAATATATTTTATTTGAAAATTTGTTTTGAAGTTAACACTGACACATATATGAATATTTTTATTATTTTTTTGTAATGTGTATCCACTTGTATAAACTGGCATCTACTGAAGAAGTCTAGTTCTTGTTAGCATTGAGTATCTTTAATTTTATCATTCCAATACAAACACTGAACAGTTAGAAATACTTCACAGACTAATTTTTGTAAGCAAAGGTTAGATAGGTAAATGTATTGCGTATTATTCATATTTTGTATATGTACTTGCTGAAACTACATTTCATTATGTCAATTTGGGGATAGAGATAAAAATGCAAGAACTATAAATTATATGCTGATAAAAATTTATATTGAAAGTGCTGTTGTTCTGTTTAAGGGTCACTGTGATATTCTTCTTAAAAAAACATACATAATTTTGTTGACTTAGGTACTAAAAAATTATTGAAAATAATCGTGTAAATATATAATTTTGTTTTGTTGTAAGACATTTTCTCAGGCGCCATTTTAAATACCACGATTTAATTTTGGAATAGCGTTCGCGTGAAATCTATGTAATCTAAAGCATCTTTGATGGGCTGGCCAGAGCGTGGTTCGGAGAAAGGTTTCATACGTTGCACACAATAGTCCGCCATATCCTTGGTAAGGTTCTGCAATAAACATTTATAAAATGTAAGTTGTATATCAACATTTCAGATTGTCAACTTACGCAATATAGCTCCTCTTTGGTGACATATGGGCGGTCGGCGGCAGTTATAGCGCGGAAAGCATTTTCAATTTCTTCATACGATTGCACATTCTCCGTTTCCTTTGAAATCATGAAGGCAATGTATTCCTGCAGTGAAACATAGCCATCGCGGTTGGGATCGACCACATCGACGATAGCTTCAAATTCTGGATCGGGCTGACCCTCTTCAACCATAGGCAGATCGTATCCAAGAGCGCGCAGACATGACTTGAACTCCTGGTGGTTAAGCTTACCACTCTTGTCCTTGTCGAAGTGCTTGAACATCATCGAGAATTCTTTAAGCGAGTCCTCCGAAACGCCTGAATGATTGCGCGCCTGTATCTGCTGTTCTAGGTTGTGCTGCATGCGCATGGAAAGCTGATCCAGTTGATCCCACTGCTGTGCCAGACCCACCGTCGAGTGTTCCGTATAGCGATTGTCCAAAATTAAGTGTTCCTCAAGCAACGCACCAAGTTCTTCGATTTTCTTTAGATCAACTCGACGGGCACGCACCTCTGTTGCTTTGACGCGAAGAGCCTCCAGTTGCTGCTCCAACGAACCAGAGCCTTCCATCATCGATGTTCTGTGTGTATTTTAAAATGTTTTTGTGTCAATAAGCGTTGATTTTAATGTTCGAAAGAAAGTAACAAACATTAGTAAGGCCAGACAAGTTGGTATGAGACATCAATTATAGAACTTAAGAATCGAATTAACAGTTTAAAGTTATAATGGATATTATGCATAAGAAAAGCAAATCTTGTTAGAGGTCTGTGATAAGGGGCACCAGATTGCAATTCTTGCGGGGCGTACAACTTGTTTGTTGTCTCTTACGATAATATATACAGGAGAGATACAGGGTAACTTATATTCGGTTTTTTATGCCCCGTTGACATGGCAAAGGCAATTTTAGCATCTTAAACAGCGCGTGGATAGATACTTATATTTAAAACAAAGCTTTTGTAATCACATCTCATTTCGAGCATCTAATAAAAAAATATGTTAGATCACTATAGAGCGAGGAAAAAAAAGCCAAACGAATAATTAAGCTAGTAAAACTAATTTTAACATTGTTTGGTATATTACAAAAAATGTGTATGTTGACTATTGAAGTATTTTTTTCAATCTACCAATGTACATGCTGATTTAAAATATCCTAGTATCAAATTTATGTGTATTAAAATTTTGTGAAAATTGAGATTGGTTGAAACAAACGACTAATTGGTAAATAGTAAGAATTTTTTGGTGCTTCTAGAGCACACACTAACACTAAATTTTGATATTCTTTGTCTATATTATATATATGTAATATTTACAAGGCCAGAGAAGGACCCTCTATTTAAAATAGTTTGCTGTTAGTAGATGCGTTAGCAACGCAGTTGTTAAATATTTAGCTTTTGCAATGGCCAAACAATAACAAAAATAAAAAAACAAAATTTCACAATAAGGATGAAAAGACGCAAAGAGAGTCCGGAGGGACGCGCTTCTTTATTACCCTTGACGATTATAACCCAGCATATAATATCTAGAAGAACAGAATTTAAAGTTACGGAGAATAATAGAAAGTGTTTTAATAGCAAGAGACCGACTTTTTTTAAGAGACCAAAACCACAAGATGATTTTCTCGTAAAAAGTGATATTAATTATGTTTTGTAATTGTGTATGGGATCTAAACACCAACACACGTCACTAACACACCAGTAAGTGTGTCGACAAAAAACAAAGGGGTTACTGGGGTACTCACCTTGTTTCGGTAAGCCATTGATGGAAGAGGTTGGCGTGCTTAGCAAACTCTTTGCGCAGCTTGTCGTTCTCCTCCTGACGCTTGGCTTCTTTGGCAAGTTCGCCATCGCGTTCCTCTATGATCTTTTGCAGGTTACGCCAGGTCTCCTCAAGAGCTTCCATGGTGAACCATGTGTATGGATTCGGTCCAACATTAAAGCTCTTGATCTTCTGGTCGAGTGCTGCCAATGCCTTGAAGTCAGCTTCGGCCGATGAAAGGGACGCTTGGAATTGTGCGTGGGCGTCACGCAAGGCTCGTATTTCTTCGATCGAATTGCAGCGAACAGGATCTGTGAGATCTTCTTCGGCATTTTCGAACCAAGAATTGAAGGCCGAAGCTTTCTTGGCAAATGTCAAGTAGAGTTCCTCGATTTGGCGGAACTGCTCCTGCATGGCCAACAGACGCTGCTTGCGGGTATCTGATGCGTCGCGCAAGCTTTGCCAACGAGCAATAACATCTCCATGACGTTTCAAAATAGCAGGCGACTGGGCGTGATTCGCATTGATCAACTGATCTTTTAGAGCACTAATGTTGTGAATACCTTCCTGTTCAAATGCATTAAGACCTACAAAAAAAAAAAAAAAAAACAAAAAACATTATGAGTATGGTAGGTTACAAAACAAATCGTGTTTTCCCATTTGTGACCTGACCTGCATCAAATGTCTCCTGTTTAGTCAAAAGCGTTTGCACAGTGGACAGATCACGTCCGAATTCATCCGAGCGTACATAGTTCTCCTTGTCGTCAATCCAGCTCTCGACCACATCGGCCTTCCACATGAACTGAAGATAGGCCGAGTTGTCGAGCAAAGCGCCCTTGCGACGAGCGGCCAAAGCGTTAAGATTCTCAAGCTTGTTTCGCAACTGCTGACAACGCTGACCAATTGACTCGCCATGATGGTTCTTGGCCTCAACAAGATCGCTGCCCTGTTCGCAAATTAGCGAGCAACGATCCTTATGGGCAGCAAAATCTGTTTCAAAAGCATCGTGCTTTTTCAGCAGCCCCTGGACAGCAGCCATCGAGTCACCATAATCATCTACAGAAAGCAACTGCTGCTTCTCAGTAATCCATGCCTCCTCTTCTTCTACCTGAGCCAAGAACTGCTGGTAGGTAAGCGACTCATCTAACTTTTGACCACGAGTGGCAGCCAAATTCTTGAGCTCAGACCAAGCCTGTTTTAGTGCCTTGAGACGCTGCTCAATCTCGGGAACACCCAAATTGGAAACATCCATGAGCTTCTCGCCAGCCTCCTGAACGGCCTGTATTGCCGGTTCGTGTGAACCCAGCTCCGCTTCCAGGCGCTTATGTTTCTTTTTAAGGTTCTGAACTCCAGTCAAGTCGCGACCATAGTCATCGGATCCGACCAGCAACTTCTTTTCCTTAATCCAGCTTTCCTCGTCAGCAATGTCGCGGAAGAATTGGTGCAGCGTAAGAGCTTCGTTAAGACGAGCCTGGCGGTGAGCAGCTAGATTGCAGATGCGCTCATAGCGTTCGTTTATGCTTTGACGCTTCTCCTGGATGCCAGCAGTATCGAATTGACCGCTTTCGACCAAGGAATCGGCCTGGTTGTTCATGTCCTTAATGCGGTCTTCGTGAGCAACGATATCCGCTTCGACCAACTGATGCTTCTTCATGAGGTTTTGGACAGATGCCAAATCCTTACCAGAATCCTCAGTGGTCAATAAACTTTCGACCTCGCCCAACCAGAAGTCCAAATCCTTGACAGCAGCGATATACGTGCGCTGCTTGTTGGCCTCCTTTAACTTTAGCGACTTTTCAGTCGTCTTGTGCGTCAGATATTCCCACTGATCGGCTATTTGCGTCAGGCGCTTCTGCACTGCATCCTCCGAGCCACTGCATTGTTTCTTATCAATTAAATTACCGCCCATTGCCAGTACGCTCTGAATACGATCAGCATTGGCTGCAAGCTCAGCTTCGAAGGCCTGATGTTTCTGATGCTTTGATTGGATGTTTGCTGGATCCTTGTAGCTCTCCTCCGTGGCCAGCTGCAACTTCTCGGCAATCCAGTTCTCGATCTCGTCTGCGTCGCGTGAGAACTGCTGCAACGTTTGCTCGTCGCCCAGGCGTGAACGCTTCTCGATTAAACCCTCTTTTAAGTGGCGCCAACGTTCAAGCACTTGTTTACGCTTATCGTCCACTAGGTTTGAAGCATAATGATTTTGAGCAATCAACTGATCAGCAACTGTTTGCAATGCTGCAATCTTCTGCTCATGCCCATTGATTGCCTTGTCGAAGTCCTCGTGCTTCTTAATCAGCGCCTCTACATTGCCGCCAGCATTAGCATCGTCGTCCGCATTAAGAAAAGCCTCGCGGGCCGACATCCAGGACTCAGCTAGCTCACAGTCGCGCATGTACAGTTGCAAATCAAGATTCTGCTCAAGTTGCAGGCGTCGCTCGGTCCAGGCCTTTTCCAAGTCCTCACGTGCCTTGGCCAAATCCTCAATCTGCTCCTTGATTTCCGGCGAAGCATAATGATTGGCCTGCAACAGCTCATTACCAAATTGCTCAAAGGCTCCGAAAGTGCCAGCGCGTGCATCGATCTCTGTGCGGTGTTCCTATACAATAAAAAAATAATATTAGTTCACTAATCGTAATAAGATCTTAAATTAGTTAAACGCCAGGTTAGAACAGTGAGAAAATGTTTTAGTTGCTTTTGTTGTTCTATTTGCTGTAGCTTTATTTACTTATTAGTCAATAAAACGAAGAGAGCTCAAAGATGATATGCGAACTGGCCGCAATATATCGATGATAAAGTTGTGTAGAGGAAAAAGTATAACTAAAAGCAATAAACGAATTTTTTTGTCCATAAACAATAAGGTCGGTTTGCAGTCGAGGTTAATTCCAATAATGAAAAATATTGAGTTAATGTTTGCATTTTACATATTTGTGACTTGAGTATATTTTGTCCTGAAATATATTGTGTTGTTAAGTGACAAATAAAAAATATAAATATAGATCCGGGTTATTCAAGAACTGCCAAATGGGTAGAGCAAAAGAGATAATAAAGTGCCAGTAAAAAGCTGTAGCTGAACAGATAGTATTGGCAAAAACAAGGAACAAACATCACACAAACAATGATTTACAAACACAGAATGACAATGATCACATCAGAATGTTCATGATGTAAACGATGATGAAGATGTGGTATACGAACAACTACCTCGTCGCCAGATGGAACGGAACTGCTTCCAAGCGTAAACTCAATTTCAGCACGATGTGCCTGTGTTTTGGGAGATGAGAAATAAAACCATGTATGTTTACAGTGTATGTTGTCATGAACCGTAAACCGTTGTTGTTTGTTGGTATTATTTGCAGAGCCCGTTGAGTTGAGGGGTTTGATAATTTGATTATGACGTGAATAGGGAATTGATGGTTTGGGGGCATCGAACCACAATGCGCCCAAAAACGCAATGCACAGAAAAAAAAAAAAACAAATTAAATAAAGTAATCAAGACAAGAAGCAATTAAGGTATCATTGGGATAAAACGAATAATAATCAATTTTAAATAACATTCCTTCGAAATGCCGAAGATTTAATACCCCTTTCTGTTGTAGCTGATTTTAATAATATTTACGGATAGAAAATGTTTACCAAAAAAATGTATTGATATTGGACGAAAACTTGTTTTGTCTACGGTATAGGACAGTAGTTTACTTATTATAATATTCCGATATGACAGCATATTAAAAGCTTTACAATCTTAGATACTGATTATATAATTGGTTGAAGCTATTTAGAACCGGACCAATAGGTAAAGTGTCTTCATATGCATACTATCATTTCAAGGGTACACATACAAATATGGACTGGAATCAAAGTTAATGGGGATTCAAAGAGATCTTATGATTACAAATTCTCCCACCTGGTGACGTTCGATTAGAGCCTCGGCACCAGTTACATCATTGGCCAGCTCATCTGAGGTAACCAGACTCATCATTGAATTGATCCAGGCCAGCAAATCACGATAATCACTGAGGAAACGTTGCAAATCGTACGAATCAAGTAGTTTTTCCTTGCGAGCGGTTGACTTGGTAATGATCTGGTCCCACATTTCGTTGATTTCCTTTTGCTTAGCGTACGTCTGCTCAGCGGTATCAGGATGCGATTGCATCAGACGATTAGCCGTTTCGTCGAGCTGACGAATCTTGTCACGTAGAGCAGCCAAATCCCGCTCAACTCCCTCATGCTTGCGCTGAAGTGTTTGCACGCTGCGCAGATCTTTGCCCAAGTCATCATTATTCAAAGCATTAGCTTTCTCGGCAATCCAGTCCTTGGTTTCATCAATATCACGATGGAAACGTTGAACCTCGTGCGCAGAACCCAATTGGCTAGCCTTCTCTGCCGTCAGAGTCTGCAGGTTGTTCCACTTTTCGTTCAGGTCCTGCATCTGGGTTTGAATCTTGAGAGCCGCTTCTGTCTGCCCAAGCGACGTCAGTTGCACAGCAATCTCGTTCATGTTGGCCAGACGCACTTCATTGGCCTTAAGGTCATCGTTGAAATCATCGAATTTCTTTTGCAGCACCTCCACCTCCTCCAAGTCTTCACCCACAACATCGGCAATTTGGGCATGGTTCTCCTTGTCGCGTATCCACTGAGCCAAATCAGCTGCCTCGCGTACCAGCACATATGCCTTGGTCGTTTCATTCAGTTTGTTTTGACGTTCGCGGGCAAGTGCCAAGAGGTTATCATACTGAGAGTTGATCTGGTTCTGGCGCTTGGCAATCGAGTGGTTATCCACAAGATTCTGCTGCGAGGCACTTAGACCAGCTTCAATTTTTTTGATGTAGGCGGCAGGCACAAAGCCCTGGCGATCGTTAACCTCCACCTTCCACCAGTCTTTGTTATTGGAATTAAGTAGTGTAAGGACATCGCCCTTCTTCATGGATACTTCTCGCGGAGACTTTTCCGTGTAATCGTAAAGAGCGACAACACACTCTTTGCCAGTTATGTCCACTACGGGCGTCTCCTGCTGGCGGCAATTCTTGGCCTGCTCCTGCAGCGCTTGAATAGTGTTGCCAAAGGCCTCTAAATCTGAAACGAGGGCCTCATGCTTCTTTAAAAGCGCCTCCGATGAGTCCTCATCCTTGCCGTAGTCACTGCCTGTAGCAATTGGCTCCTTCTCGCGCATCCATGACTCCGCTTCGTTGGCATCGGCAAAGTACTGGTGTGCCTGTAGTGAATCATCAAGATCCTGCTTTCGCTGATTTGACCTTTCCTTTAATGTATTCCACTGGTCCTGAAGTGCTTCAAGGCGCTGGCGGATATCATCGCTGGCAAACGGCTGATCTTTCAGCATATTCTCCCCGGAACTAATGACGTTCAAAAGACGCGCCTCATGATTATTGATCTCGGCCAGCACTGCCTGATGTTTTTTGATTAGATTTTGGACCCCAATCAAGTCTCGGCCGCGGTTTGTAGATGCTGCAATGGGTTCCTTCTCACGTATCCAGGCAGCCTCGTCCTCGAGGTCCCGGAAAAGCTGTTGCACCTGCAAGGAGTCTGTCAGGTGCTGCTTTCGCTCACCCATTGGAGCAGCTAAGGCGGCATAGCGAGCAGACAGATTGCCCTCTTTGTTTCGAATGTTGTCGGCATCAAAGTGACCTGATTCGATGAATTTGTTGGCCGCCACATTAATACTTTCAATACGATCTTGGTGGGCCATTACATCAGCCTCAAGCAAAGCATGCTTTTTTTGCAGATTCTGCACAGAGGTTAGATCCTTGCCGTGATCCTCAGACAGCAACTGACCCTCGATCTCACTTAGCCAAAGTTCGATGTCTTCAATGGTACGATTAAACTGCTGCTGCTGACAAGCCTCATTGAGTTTGCATCCCTTTTTATCGGAAGCTTGCACCAGCGTCTCCCACAGAACGACGATCTCCTGCATGCGCGTATTAATTTGATCGGCAGCATAGTGCTTCTTTTCGATAAGCTCGGTGCCCACATTGGTTATGTCCTCTATGCGCGATTTGTTAGCGTTAAGCTCGTGCTCAAAGTTTTGATGTTTTTGCATTTTGCCATTTAGATTGGTCGGATCCAAGTAGCTGTCGTCAGTGGCAAACTTAAGTTTCTCGCTGATCCAGCCCTTGGTTTCGTCACAGTCCCGCTCAAATTGCTGATAGCGATTCGAATCCTCCAACAACTGACGGCGTTTTGCTGACTTCTCTTGCAGTGCGGCGCGGCGGGCTAGCAGCATTTGACGACGCTGGGCCACATCGTCAGCAGCATAATGCTGGCCATCTATGAGTTTGGTGGCAAAAATATCTAGAGCCTTGATTTTCTCCTCCTGGGCGGCAAGACTCTTTTCAAAGTCCTCATGCTTCTTGATTAGCGCTTCCACAGAATCTAGAGAATCGCCCAGATCTTCATTGGCCAGAAATGCTTCCTGTTTGGCCATCCAGGTGTCAGCTTGCTCGGTGTCTCGATAAAAGAGCTGCAAATCCATGCACTGCTCATACAAAATACGGCGGTCTTCCCACAGGGACAGTAGTGAGCTCTTGTCATTCTCCAAAGCACCAAGTTTTTCTTGAATTTCGGCAGCGGCGTAATGCTCACGCTCTAGCAGTTTCCTACCAGATTCCGTGGTCAACTTAAAGCTGTCCTCACGAGCATCAATCTCTCCCTTGTGCTCTTGATGGCGCTCCAGTAACGCTTCGGCGCCAGCCACATCCTTTGCCAATTCATCGGCCGAGATTATTGCCTTCATGCCGTTAATCCACGATACCAAATCACGAAAATCAGCAAGGAAACGATGCAGATAGTAAGACTCGTCCAGCTTCTGTTTGCGCTCACGCGCCTTTGCCGTCAGACTTTGCCAATAGTTAGCAATCTCTGCCTGCTTGTCACGAATCTGATCGCTGTGATCAGCATGGATGGAGCAAAGGCGCTGCGCCTCTGCGCCCAATGTAGAAACCTTGTCCTCCAAGGCAGCCAAATCACGCTCAACGCCTTCGTGCTTACGTTGCAGCGCCTGCACGCTTGCCAAATCGCGACCGTAGTCGTCCGATGAAAGCACAACATCTTTTTCGGCTATCCAGGCGACTGTCTCATCAGCATCGCGATTAAAGCGCTGAATCTCATGAGCACCGAAGAGCTTCTCCTGTCGCACAATGGCCAGTTGCTTAAGGCGCTGCCAGGCTTCGTTAAGCTCCTCCTTGCGCTTCGTGATAGTGTCGCGTTCAGGATGGCCATCCTGGATAAGCTTGTCCGCTAGCTGATTAACCTCAGTAACACGATATTCTTGCGAAGCCATGTCCTTCTGGAACTCATCAAATTTTCGCTGCAGCACTTCCACATGCTCTAGATCCTGTCCGAACTCATCAGCTGTCACAAAGGTTTCTTTGTCTTTAATCCAAAACATGACTTCCTCACATTGACGCAGAAATTGCACCAGCACAAGCGCCTGCTGCAGCTTCAAACCCTTCTCAGCCAAACGGCTTAGCAACAGCTCCCAGAGCTGATGCAGCTCGTCCAAGCGCCGCTGAATTGTCTCCGAAGCAAAGTGCTGTTGGTTAATCATTTCCTGGCCAGTGTTATCAAGCGAAACAATAGCATTGCTATGTGCCGAAACTTCCGCCTCAAATGCCTGATGTTTTTGGATCTTGGCCTGCAGATTGGTTGGATCGCGATAGCTTTCCTCGCTGGCCGCTTGCAGTTTCTCGTTAATCCAAGACTCTAACTCATCGGCATCGCGCTTAAAATACTGAAAGCGACGCGAATCCTCAAGCTTCTCACGCTTCTGACGTGTCTCGATTTTGAACTCATTATAGCGAGAGAGCACTTGCTCACGCCGCTCTTGAATATCCTCCACAGTCTCCAATATTTTCACCTCTTTCGGCGTGAAATTCTCCATGTTGATTCCTGTTCGTTTTAGCTCTTAATATATTTCGTTCGTCTTCGTTTATAATGTTGTGTAAAGTTATGATTTAATCTCGTACTGCTGCTTCTGGTTGCTCATTAAATTATTAGCTGGCAAAGTTCACCCGTACTCAACTGGAATATAAAAGAGATGAAAGACCAACAATTATTATCAATTTGCTCATCTAGAAACAGCTTTTGTTTATTGCATAACCATCCGCCTGCTGGCCTCATACAAAGTAGCGCAATGACACACATACACACATACTTAAGCGTTTTCACATATACAAATAATCGCATTACGCACTCAGGGCTTTAGAGGGGTTAGGAATATAATATAACTATACAATTAGATTTGTACATGTAGTATGCCCGTTAGGTTTGTTTTATAGTTTACTGTGCTGAATGCATTGTCGTCGACTCTGTACACTGTACCGCCGGTTCCCGTTTAACAATACAACAAATTATAGACACAGAAAACTCGACAAATTCGTCAAGTTTCGCTGACAGTGACGCAATCGCGCAAGCCCAACCTGCCGATAAGTAACGTTTTGCTGTTTTATCTTATCGATTTTCTATGGTACATATGAAAATATGAAATTCTTGTGCTAAAAACAGATTTTATTCACAGCTACAAACAACATGCATACCTATTCTATGATTAATGCGAATGACATAACTTGCGCTCTAAGCTTAAAAATTATCTAAATCTCTAGTTAAATCCGAGAGCATTTCCATAAACAACTGCGACTTGGGATCGTCGTCGACATTCGCGTTCCCGTGTTGAGATAGTTGCTGCAGCAACTGGGAAAGCGCTGTCCACACAGGCGGTGACCAGTTCTCCTTAAACAGCGTAATGAAAAACTCATTTATCTCATCCATGTGCAATACACGTGTGTCCAACATGGTTTCTAATAGCTGATGTAAAAGTGAGAAGCTGGCAAGATTTTCACTCAGTTCAACAATAAAATCAACGTTTAGCAATATCTGAAAAAAGTCTGGAGAAGCGGGTGCATAAATGGAGCGCAAATGAGGCGCCAACCACACTTCACAGCAGGCATCAATTAAAGTTTGGGTCAGCTGCTGTGGCTGCCGACAGATTATTAACTGCAACAAACGCACTAAAGTTGAACCAACCAGTTGATAGAAATAACTTGGTAATTGAGGCAGCAGCACTGCCTTCCGCAAACTATCAATCAGCTGTTGCAAGTCACTTAGATGGTGCAGATGCTCAGAGCGTAGGCTAAGGCAGTGAACCCAGTGTTGAAGATCGCGCAAGAGTTGTGATAAACTCAATTCACAACCCTCGGGCAGGCACAATTCGTTTGAGACGACACTGCCGCTGGAGACGGCGGCAGCTTGTGCGCTGTTCCTATTGGCGCGGCACACTTTGTTGGCCACTTCCTGCAGATCACCGTGATAAAAATTTGACTGCAGCACGCTAGTTTGCAGCCAATGATGCAGCTGCGTGAGCGCTTGCTGCCTGATCAAATGTGCATAGGTTCGACGCAGCACGTCATGTGTGTTGGCCGGCAAGAGCGCCAGAAGCGACTGCTCTATGCGCTTGTTGAGCATAGCTGGCACCTGATCGGTCCATTTCTGGCTAGCCTGGGCGCGGGCCTGTTGATAGATACGTTGCAACTCCCTCTGCACTTCGTGTACCTGCGTCGCAGTAATCTCATTGACCAGAGCATCGGCAGCCGATTTTGATGGCAGCAGTATCTCGTTCTGTGCATCTTTCACAACACACTTAAAGCTGCGCTCCGTAACAAATTCAATCAGCCGTCGCATTGAAGCGCTTTGTGAGTGTAAAAAGGCTTCATTTAGTTTGCGCTGCTGCTGCTCCTTAAGTGAATCTTGGGCTTGAGATTGATCTGTTATTGCGTCAGTTTCTGTGAGATTTTTACTGCCACTGAATTGTTCTAGACGTGTGGTTATATAGCGATAACTTCCACTGCGATGTGCCTGCCGCTGCGAGGATGCAATGGCCACGCGAAACTCGTGCAAAAACGGACACGCCACTGGCAGCAACTGCTCCAGCATTGATGTAGCTCCATAACCCTTATCTGTAAAGCTAAACCTGAGCAAACATTCCGACACAAGGGCCACATTTTCCCCTTCTCTTTCGCCGGACAATGTCGATGTACGCTGCGCGTAATAGCCAGTGCTGAGCGAAGGCTGAGATTCCAGTAACCAGCCAAGACAGATGCGCGTGATAAGAACAGCCCCGGGCTGTAGATGTCCTGCTTGATGGGGTACGGCTAGGGCATACAGTGTGTAGAGTATTTCCAGAATACCCAGGCTAGTGGGCAGCTGAAGTGTGACCAGATCCAACATGGCCAAATACTGCACGAGCCAGGGCAGCGTAATAAGCAGCTTGCCTTGTTGCATTGCACGCACCAGATGTGTGCGCATCTCAAATGGCGGCTGGAACTGGCTACGCAGCTGAAGCTGCTGCGGACAGGCATAGACAGTAGATGACCGACTGTAGGGTAGGGCGCACACATAGCCTAGAAACTTAGCAAGAAGCAGCATCTCGGCCATCGCCTGAAGGCGCACAATATAGGGAGTACCAATCTCCGTTTCTTCATCCGGCTGAAGTGGTAATAGCTCAAAGCTTGAGTCATTATGGCGTAACAATTGAACATAAAGGGCCAACTGTAGCTGCACAAGAAACGCACACGAACCGCATTCGTTAATGAAGTCACGGAAGAAGGCTTGCGTGCGTGGAAACTGATCTTCAACGCTGGAGTTGCTGGTGATCAGACGTTGCGCCAGTCGGTTGAGACGCAGCTGATCAAGCTTAAGGCCCAGCTCTTCTGGCGACTCATTTATCTCCCCACTAGACATAAGAAGCTGGCTGACACAGAGCTTGGCCAAATGAGCCATATTAACGGCATGTTCCGACTGCTTAAAGATTTCCCGCACTAGTGGAGCCACCTCCCGACTAAAGCTGAAAACGCGATTCAGATGACTTTGCTTCCAGTGCTTTAACGCTTTGTAAAAAAGATCACGTTGTGTTTTGAAGGCGCCAAACTCGTTTTGGCTTGGAAAATTATCCCTTGAATCCTTTTCATGCTGGTAGTAAACATTCTGTTCCTGCGTGGAAAGATGCAGTTCGCCAGTTTGATTTCCTAATGTCTCGCGTTTGAGCTGGCAGGCGAGCTCCAGTTGCTGCTGCAGAGTTTTGGTTAGCAACATAAGTCGATCATGCTGAAGCAGCACAGCCAAAGACTTGCGATCCAGTTGAAGCAATAGATCCTTTTGTAGCTCCAAAAATTTCGTTGCGAAATAAATGCATTCCTTATATTGGGCGAGTAAAACCAGCGGCTCTGCTTTGTTATGGTCTAATTTGGATTCCGATAAGGAACTTCCCACTATTGGCTGTATGTTAAGCAAATTTACTGCAAAACTTATTTCACTTAGCACATTTGGCACATAATTGAGATCGAGCAGTTGCCCATAGATGTCAGCCAGCAGCTGCAGTTGTTTTGTATTGTGCACGTCCTCCAAACTGACAACATTTGCAGTTGATGATTCACGCCCCCTCTCTCGGTCTGGTTCCACGCTGGTAACGGGCGCCTCACTTTTAATCTCGTGACGACGCAACAGCAACGATTTGCGCGCTTCTTGCTCTAGGGCAGCTCCCTGGCTGTGATCTAAAAGCTCAGAGCTCTGTGAGAGACGCCACAAATTGTTCTCGTTGCTAAATGAGCTAGTATCACCGAAGGAACTGCAGGTCGAGACATTCTTGCTTATGGTCATTGGCAACACGCGACGTTTTGGCTTCTGCGATTTATTGTTACTGCTGTTTGTATCCTGTGGTGTCAGCTTTTTTTTTGCTCGCTGCAAACTCTGATTAGGCGTTGTATTATGCAAAAAGTCTCCAAGACATATGTTATTTCCAACAGCAACACTATTGCCGCCACCTCCACTGCGATTACCCTGCGACCGCTCGCTGCTCTGTGGTGTGCTACTGAACTGATGGCCAGTGGAGCGACGTGCCTGCTGTTGCTGCTGCTGCTGTCGCACCGGCGTTGTCGACACATTGTTGATGCTCAGGTTACTTAACTGACTCAGATTGAAGTCATTTGAATCCTGTTCTCTTGCCGTTGTTATTGGTTTTGCGTTGCGCACGGGCGTCTGGCACTTTGGCGTTTCCGATTCATTGCCAAAGCGGAAGTGTAGATCTGTGTGTTGACGCAGTGCAGCCAAGTAGAAAATGGCAAAATCTTCCAAGCTGCAGTTCTTGCAATTTTGAAAGTAGGCCTTAAACTTTTGTGGTATCTGGGCCCGCTCAATAATCTCTAGTTCCAGTAAAAGCTTTTCTAGTTCTAAATGGGGATCCGATTCTGACTTCTCCATGTGCTCCATTTCCAGTTTATTTTATTCACAATTATCTGATCGAGATTTATTGTTCTATTTATTGGTAAAACGTTAAAGTTCTCGTTCTCATAAAATATTTCTCAAAATCTTCGGCCCGTTCCTGCAACGGAAGATGAGAACAGGGAAATTTTGCTGTACGCTCAATGTCTTCGTGTTGATTGCATTATTTTTATTATTATTAGGTTGTTTTCTCTTCATTTGCTTTATTTGATTTACTGTTTTTTATTATTAATATTATTATTATTTTAGGGTCTTCAAGTGGCCATGGTGATTTTTATTGATATGTTTTTCTATTCACACACACAAACTTGACGATACAGTATTTTCTAAAAACAAACTAAATTCAAATTTTTGCACTAATGTTATAAGATATAAAGTTTATAATATGATTACAAATACAATATATTTAGAGTAAATTTAGATAGTCGGTAGATAGAGAGAATTACAAAAACAAATTAAGCCTCCCTCAGTTTCATAAAACTTTTTTTAGTTGCTGTTTTAGTAGAAAAGTGACTTCAATTGGCTTTGGTTCTAAATGACATCATCGGTCATGGAAGTAGAGCTGTTGCTATAGGGTGGGTCGCCTCAAATATGAAAAAATGTAAACATCACTCGTACAAACAAACATCACGCAAGTCTCTTGAATAACACAGCCTAGGCCCAGGTTTGAGTTTGTGGTCGACAGCCATACAAATGTAAAACCGCCCTAGACACATAGGTACATACATACATACGCAACCAACTTGAAGGCAATTTAACTGTTTATGTCGTTTTTGACAAACAAAAACAGAGAAAAAGAGAGCAAGATGAACTCAACTCCATGAAAGTGGAGTACAAAATTGTTTGGAACGCGTAGAGAGCATGCTCTTCTCTCTTTTAAATACAAACGCACAGGCACAAACCTCACACATAAACAATACACAGCAAAGCGGCAACATACATATACAAATCCATACATACGTTAATTGAAGTGTCTATCAGAAATAGCTGGATGACGTAATGCGAACAACTTGGAACTATGAGCAATGATTGCCCAGCATTAAACATTTTTAAACACAATTACTAAATGGTAACATAGCCAAAATTAAAAAAAAAAATAGTGAGTCGATTTACATACATGGTGCCAATCAATAACGCACTGAAATCCTACGAAAACAATCCGGTACAGAGTAAAGGGATATATTTTTGCTTAAAACAGGCTTTACATACTTTAAATTAGGCAAACAAATATTTTATACCTGCACCCCTCTTAAAAACATAAAAAAACATCTTGTCGTTTATTTTCTATCTCCTTTGCTTTTTCTCGGCTGCAGTTGCCGCACGGCCCGATGACGACTACACAATACACCAACACACACACAAACTCTCACATGCGTACAGAAGTGAATGGAAGCCTCAAGATATTTTTTAAATGCAACTTAAATACAGAATTTAGAAAATTACAAACCATTTTAAATATACTTAAAAC
The DNA here is from genome assembly GCA_035044725.1 of Scaptomyza caliginosa. Lineage (NCBI taxonomy): Eukaryota > Metazoa > Arthropoda > Insecta > Diptera > Drosophilidae > Scaptomyza > Scaptomyza caliginosa. The sequence continues at coordinate 1,016,625 of JAWNNR010000099.1, read as the reverse complement.
AATTAAATATAGTTGCATTTATTCACATTTTAAGCCGTTAGTTAACATTTTTGTGATTTAATTTAGGCAAGGGTGTGGCGTTGACCCGAAAATGAAAAATTTTCACTGCTACACATACACACTAAGTTGCTCGTTTTCAATTGTAGTTTTTAGTTTTGGTTTTAATAATTGTAGATAAAAATCAACATACGACTTACACTTTAGATTTTGTTCTACCGCTATACAACCAATAGGTAAGCCAAACTTATGATTATTAACTCTCTTTTTTAGTTTTCTCGAAGCGCTTAATTTTCACACAACTGCACGGGAGCACTTTACAAATTGTAGTGTTTTAGAGATGGTGCATTGTCGGTTACAAAAAGCAAAAAATCGCTATCAACGCTAAACATATCGATGTGGCGATGGTAGGAAATATGTCGACGCTTTTATGTGAATGTCAGTGCAATGGTTTAACAATAACATTGAGAGCAACATTGTGATTGAAAAAACTGAAAACATGGACAAAGATAAACAGATCGTGCCCAATCAAATTGGCTACTTAATACTCAAAGATGATGGAGCAGTGCTTGAATCAGGCGGGGACCTGAAGAATGATGAGCGCAGTGCTAACGTAATAATGGGTTTATTAAATCTTAGCGAATCGTAAGTAAATAATGCATTTTCATAGTAGCATTTATTTATTTAGCCCGATTTTTCTTTGTAGAATCGATGACAATTTCATGCCAAACAGCAGCTGTGAGCGAATAAGCATTGATTACGAGCATCACAGCTATAGCATTTGCATGTCTAATCGACATATATATGTTGTAAAACTAAACAAAAACCATAACGGAGCCACTACCACGTCTTCCTCGTCCTCGACTAGCGTCTACAATGATGCCAATGAGGGGAGCAACAGCATTATCACTAATCCTGGTAGCACAAGCAGCAGCACGGTGATGGCTTGAAAACAACAGACGCAGCTCAGCGCCTGTTGTGGTTTTTGCTGGCAGCCAGGCCAAGGAAAAGCAAATCCCAACAGCAGGCACTACAATTGGAAAACGCCATTTATCTATATAATTTTACTTTTTATTTGTCAAAAAATACATCATCTGTGAGCTTCTGTTCAAATATACGCTTCGCTTCCTGCGTCACATCCAGCAGAGTTGCCTTACTCTTGCAGAGTATAACATAGTATTGCCTCCAGTTACAGCGGCGCTTGACGACCCAAAAATCATTGGTTGTCTTTACCTGCAGCTCTTCGGTGGCAGCTGCAGAAGTGTGGCTGCTTCCTATTTTGGTGTCCTCAATGGGATTGGCCAGATCCGCAATAATGCTCATTACGTTACGTGGAATGCTCTTCTGAGGTGCTTTCGCATGTCGATAGATATTAGTATAGTGTTTAAGGCTCTGCTCGTTAATAAACAGATACTTGGGTGTTCCATCGGTTTGGCTACTCTCGAAGATTGCAGTTGTCGTCGTAAGGTTAAGCTTAGAAACCTCAGTGGCAATATCGCTTGCCAAAGAGGATAGCTTTGGACCCATGTAGGCATGCAGTTCTTCATAGAATTCTTGTTGTGGAGCATCTTCTTTGGCTGCACAAAGAGAAAAATAATGAGATAAAGACAAAATCTACAAGGTATTACAGTACCATCGACAAAGAGACACAGCGTAACATTAAGTGCGCGGTATATGAGCAAATAGTAAGGCTTCATTTGATTGCATATATCTAAGAACACTCTCGGAGGCAACGTGTTCTCTTCCCTTCGCAGAAATCCTTCGATACGATAGGCGTCACCATTGCTACAGTCAGCAGCCGTTGTTGCTATGACGTAGGCATGGAGGCTATACAGATCACTAGCGCTTAGCTTACCACCACAGACGATCTGCTCGTTATAAAGCATTATGCACTCCTTAATGGCCGAGAAGGTGTCGCAGAGCATGCTAAAGTTGTGAGCGCGTAGAAACAGACCCCTTTCTAGGGCCAGGTACTGAATTGAGTGCAGCATGTCCATAATATCACAGCCCGCTAGATCCTTGCAGTTGACCAAATAATTGTCGTAGAACTGATGCAGCTCGGCAACAAGGTGTTCGCGCTGCTCCTCCAACAGCTCTGTCGACACACCGGGTGACATCTTGAATTGCAATGGGCCATGACGGAAGCGGTACATATGGTAGCATTGTCGAAGCACTGCATGGTATATGCGATCAGGAACTTCACCGCCGCGATAATCGGCCACCTCGACGCCTTCCTTGAGCTTGATCTCTTTGGGCACGTTGAGTACCATCACCAGCCAGAATCCTGGCTCTGGCTGATAAAACAGCTGAGTCGTCTTTTGCGTATGCAGAGCCTTGCAATCGTCTTCGTCGGTAAACGTTCTGAACAAGGCGTAAAAAGTATGAGTATATTTTATATATATATAACTGTGTGACTGACCCGATAAAAGTTATAATGGCTTCACTAAGTCCAACATCTTTGATTTTTGTGTTTAGTTCAATGTCCGTGGGATGATAAAACAGCACTTTTTTGTGTTCCTGTTAAAAATAGTTTCCAACAGTTTGTAGGCGTAAGCTCTTTTGTTTAGTTGACTTGTCACCACTCACCTCGCCCTCCTTTTGACCCAAACTAGAATTAAATACGTAGAAACTACGCAAGGTGATTTCAACGCGCTGTAACAATTTTGCCATATTAGTTTTAATATGCCCAGTTATTTCTACTCCTTGCCCTAAGTATACGGGCAGCATTCACTTATTCCACTTTTGACATTCACTACGAAACGTAGACACGCAAAAAAATCACTATTCAAGCTACACCGTCAATAGAATGCGAATAGAAATATGCGAATAAATTTATAAGTCCAAAATACATTAATATATTCCATTAGCTCACCCCACCCGTGTGCGCACATAATATAAAACATAACAAAATATGCAACTCATTAATAAAATGAATATAATTTAATTTATTTGTTTCAAATTTTTGGCAGGCCAGAAGAAACAGCAGTAACAGTGAACTTGCAATTTTGAATTTATTTCCTACGATTCAGTTAAATTGGGGAGAGGTGCAAAAATGTACGTAGCCTGTTTGCTATTGAGTGTAGATATTAAAGCTTTCTCTTGTATTTATTAACTCTTGAAATTAAATTTAAGCCTGGCAGCCCCCGCGCAGACGAAGGACCAAGTGAAGGGTTGACTCCTTTTGAATGTTGTAGTCGGACAGGGTGCGACCATCCTCCAACTGCTTGCCAGCAAAGATCAGACGCTGCTGATCTGGAGGAATTCCCTCCTTATCCTGAATCTTAGCTTTCACATTCTCGATAGTGTCGCTGGGCTCCACCTCCAGGGTAATTGTCTTTCCGGTCAGTGTCTTAACGAAGATTTGCATACCACCACGTAGACGGAGGACCAAGTGAAGGGTTGACTCCTTTTGAATGTTGTAGTCGGACAGGGTGCGACCATCCTCCAACTGCTTGCCAGCAAAGATCAGACGCTGCTGATCTGGAGGAATTCCCTCCTTATCCTGAATCTTAGCTTTCACATTCTCGATAGTGTCGCTGGGCTCCACCTCCAGGGTAATTGTCTTTCCGGTCAGTGTCTTAACGAAGATTTGCATACCACCACGTAGACGGAGGACCAAGTGAAGGGTTGACTCCTTTTGAATGTTGTAGTCGGACAGGGTGCGACCATCCTCCAACTGCTTGCCAGCAAAGATCAGACGCTGCTGATCTGGAGGAATTCCCTCCTTATCCTGAATCTTAGCTTTCACATTCTCGATAGTGTCGCTGGGCTCCACCTCCAGGGTAATTGTCTTTCCGGTCAGTGTCTTAACGAAGATTTGCATACCACCACGTAGACGGAGGACCAAGTGAAGGGTTGACTCCTTTTGAATGTTGTAGTCGGACAGGGTGCGACCATCCTCCAACTGCTTGCCAGCAAAGATCAGACGCTGCTGATCTGGAGGAATTCCCTCCTTATCCTGAATCTTAGCTTTCACATTCTCGATAGTGTCGCTGGGCTCCACCTCCAGGGTAATTGTCTTTCCTGTCAGTGTCTTAACGAAGATTTGCATACCACCACGTAGACGGAGGACCAAGTGAAGGGTTGACTCCTTTTGAATGTTGTAGTCGGACAGGGTGCGACCATCCTCCAACTGCTTGCCAGCAAAGATCAGACGCTGCTGATCTGGAGGAATTCCCTCCTTATCCTGAATCTTAGCTTTCACATTCTCGATAGTGTCGCTGGGCTCCACCTCCAGGGTAATTGTCTTTCCGGTTAGTGTCTTAACGAAGATTTGCATACCACCACGTAGACGGAGGACCAAGTGAAGGGTTGACTCCTTTTGAATGTTGTAGTCGGACAGGGTGCGACCATCCTCCAACTGCTTGCCAGCAAAGATCAGACGCTGCTGATCTGGAGGGATTCCCTCCTTGTCCTGAATCTTGGCCTTGACATTCTCAATAGTGTCGCTGGCTTCCACCTCCAGGGTAATGGTCTTTCCGGTCAGTGTCTTAACAAAGATTTGCATACCACCACGTAGACGGAGGACCAAGTGAAGGGTTGACTCCTTTTGAATGTTGTAGTCGGACAAGGTGCGACCATCCTCCAACTGCTTGCCAGCAAAGATCAGACGCTGCTGATCTGGAGGGATTCCCTCCTTGTCCTGAATCTTGGCCTTGACATTCTCAATAGTGTCGCTGGGCTCCACCTCCAGGGTAATGGTCTTTCCGGTCAGTGTCTTAACGAAGATTTGCATGCCACCACGTAGACGGAGGACCAAGTGAAGGGTTGACTCCTTTTGAATGTTGTAGTCGGACAGAGTACGACCATCTTCCAACTGCTTGCCAGCAAAGATCAGACGCTGCTGATCTGGAGGAATTCCCTCCTTGTCTTGAATCTTAGCCTTGACATTCTCAATAGTGTCGCTGGGTTCCACCTCTAGGGTAATGGTCTTTCCGGTCAGGGTCTTAACGAAGATTTGCATACCACCACGTAGACGTAGGACCAAGTGAAGTGTTGACTCCTTTTGAATGTTGTAGTCGGACAGGGTGCGACCATCTTCCAACTGCTTGCCAGCAAAGATCAGACGCTGCTGATCTGGAGGGATTCCCTCCTTATCCTGAATCTTAGCTTTCACATTCTCAATAGTGTCGCTGGGCTCCACCTCCAGGGTAATGGTTTTTCCGGTCAGGGTCTTCACGAAGATTTGCATACCACCACGTAGACGGAGAACCAAGTGAAGGGTTGACTCCTTTTGAATGTTGTAGTCGGACAGAGTCCGACCATCTTCCAACTGCTTGCCAGCAAAGATCAGACGCTGCTGATCTGGAGGAATTCCCTCCTTGTCTTGAATCTTAGCCTTGACATTCTCAATAGTGTCGCTGGCTTCCACCTCCAGGGTAATGGTCTTTCCGGTCAGGGTCTTCACGAAGATTTGCATACCACCACGTAGACGGAGGACCAAGTGAAGGGTTGACTCCTTTTGAATGTTGTAGTCGGACAGAGTACGACCATCTTCCAACTGCTTGCCAGCAAAGATCAGACGCTGCTGATCTGGAGGGATTCCCTCCTTATCCTGAATCTTAGCTTTCACATTCTCAATAGTGTCGCTGGGTTCCACCTCCAGGGTAATGGTCTTTCCCGTCAAGGTTTTTACGAAGATCTGCATTCTGGTATTTCTGCAAAAAGTAAATCAGAAATTCAAAATATATATTATTTGAACAGATACAGAGGAAAAGTAAAACTCAGGCAGATAAATTTTTTTGTTTTAGGCAATTTTTAAATACTGCTTTGTTTACTCCTTTCACACCCTTAACCCTTGTCACAAAGGAAAAAACACCCCAATATTAGTATTATCTTCACTCTCCAACCTCGAGCAAATCACAAAGAAACCTTTGTGCGTCTTAAGTCGATGGCCTTTAAACTGTATAAACTTTCATTTTATTTACGCAGGCAAACGTCACAATATCACAATGAAAAACATTTTATAGCTGCGTCATTTGTTATTTATACATAGGATGTAATACTACGTATGTATGTGCATATGTAGCAAAGTCACATATGTATGAAATTATAAATGGCTTCTCGAATATTCGATAATGTACGCCGTACAATAATTTCACAATTTATTGTATTTTTACTCCGCATTAATATGAAAATTTTCGACTATCGCATACCTTTTAATTTATTTAAAATCGTCGAAACAAAAACAATTACTTTTAACTTACTTTTATAACTCCTCACTATGTTAAAATCTTTTGAATTTGCTTAGTTGTCTTTTAGCTTTGTTTTCTGTCACTTCGTTGACTCTGCGATTGGTTTTGATGAAAAACAGTTTGTGCAAGAGTTTATATAAACTCGGGCAGAAGCAGGGGAAATGTTGGATTTTTTATGGGGAAATTTTTGTGTGTATATGGCTGCTCTGCTCTCTCACTGATGCCATGTATTATAAAACAGCCATTGTTCAGTGGTTTTTTGTCTAAAAAGTTAGACAAACACCAATTGTATAATATTATCGCATTAACTGCGTAAATTGTTATAAAAAAGTTGCAAATTTTGAGCCATCTGATGGTATTAACATCTGTTTGACTCGTAATGCAATTATTGCAGTCACATGAAGCTATATAGTTATCTCGCTTGCACTATACAGTCAATGAAGGCTACCACTAGGGAAATTAAGGCGTTGCCAGTATGTCGGACATACTGCTGTTCTTTTTTCTTTTAATATACGTTATAAGTTTTTACTCACCCACTTTGTTTATCGCAATAGATTAGATTCTTTCTTTAATGCTTTCTTGCTAATATAAGATTAGAAATTATTTCGTTTAAGCTAAATTTTCGCAATTTATTTTCGTTTGTAGTGTTCACTTTGGAATTCAAATGCAAAATGAAAATATGTAAGTGGGGTTTGTCCGAAATATAACTTTACGATCTCATGGCCTACTAAATTTTTTATGTATTTTAAAATTCCAAATACACTCACCACAGAATGAAAAAATAAAAGATTCTAACAAATTCAAGACTGATTGATTTACGTGCTGAATCGACTGGCCAAATAAACTTCAAACATTTCTTTTACAATTAAAGTTGTGACGTTATAAACGGCGATTGCTTTATTTCTAAGTATAAATATATTGCCATTCGATTTTATGTTTATTGCCTGTGAAGTCAAAACTTAACAGGATTTAAATAACAGTGCCATTTTGAGTTCAACAACATACACAATCTTTCTGCTCATTCTCACCTTTCCCTGCACAAACTCACACAGTACAACACTAAATAAAGACTTAACTTTAGCGAAAAAAGGGACAGTCACGAAAAATGGTTGAACTAGAAGTACTAAACGCTAAAACTACCAAACCCTATGGTAAGGTAAATGCAACTTCTTCGTCAACAATAAGCGATTTGCGCGTTGTTATCCACAACACATTAAAGCAAACACCGCATTCTGACCGCATATCGCTGTAAGTGCCATAATTCACATGCCAATAAGCATACATTATTTAATATGAAAATATTTATATATTCTTTTTAGGCGTCTTGAGCCGCGTGGCAGGAGCCTCAAAGACACAGATTCAGTGGCTTCTCTCAACTTGGGCAACGGGGACAAAGTCTACGTTAAAGACTTAGGACCGCAAATTGGCTGGAAAACCGTGTTCCTTGCCGAATACGCAGGTCCTCTAATTGTCTACCTTCTATTTTATTTTCGACCGAAGCTCATCTATGGCAAAGCAGCTGACAACCCCATTTCGCTGACAACTCAGTAAGTGGTGTATTTTTCCCTTCTGTGTGTGTGTGTTTGTGTGTGTGTGCGACTTTCGCCAGTCAGAAACACATGCATACATAACATGTATGGGCAACGATAGCGACCCGCTTGACCCAAACTTTGTTGACTTTGTGCGCTTATGCAAATTATGAAATTGATGATCGGCGCTTTTACCTATTGGCTGCATAATCATTAAGACGCTTTCAGCATACGTATATGTGTTTTACTTCTTTGCTTACAGTATCGCTGCTGGTTGCTATACGGTTCATTATGTGAAACGTTTGCTAGAGACGATATTTGTGCATCGCTTCTCGCACAATACGATGCCTTTGCGTAATCTCTTTAAAAACTGCAGTTACTATTGGGGCTTTACAGCGTATGTTTCATATCACGTCAACCATCCCCTGTACACTTCTCCTTGTATGTGCACAGTTTGGGTAGCACTGGCCGCATTTGCTGTAAGTTCGTTGGAAATTGAATTTAAAAAGATAATTATTAATACTAATCACATCATATATAGCTTTGCGAATTGGGAAACTTTTCGATACACATTGCTTTGCGCAATCTGCGTCCACCTGGCACCAAGGTTCGCAAAATTCCCGTTGCCGACGGCAATCCACTAACAAAGCTCTTCAAGTAAGTCTTTAATAGGTAATAGTAAAGTAATTTTGATACTGAAATGTACACTTTTTATTTTTAGTTTGGTCTCCTGCCCCAACTACACATATGAGATTGGCGCCTGGATTTTCTTCTCAGCAATGACCTCGTGTTTGCCAGCTTATCTCTTTGCTTTTGCCGGCGCATTCCAGATGACTGTTTGGGCACTTGCCAAGCATCGCAATTACAAAAAGGAGTTCAAGGATTACCCCAGGTCTCGCCGTGCTATTTTCCCATTTGTCCTATAAGCGGACACAACAAAATTAATTCACTTACAGCATACACGCTGTACTTATTGCAATCCATTAATTATAATTGTTAAGCTCGGCTAAAAATATAAATGGGTAGGAGTTGTGCGAATTTTTGGACTTTCGCCTCAAACTTATTTGGTAAACAGATTCGGTTATAAGTGTTTTTGGGTAAACTTTTTTTTACGGACTTTAACCTCATCGATTACTTGGCCAGTTTAAAAACGTCTACAGTTATTTGCCTTTTTCTTTTCTTTTTGAAATTTCCGCCAAGCGGTGCTGCCATTATTTTTATTTACAGCAAGTTGGCAGCACCAATATGTAAGTCACTAAAGTTGGCTGCAGCTACGTTACGTGTTGTTGCTTTTGTACCGGCAAACAAAATAAACGAATTCAACCATGAATTTGTTTGAGGAACTGGATACGCTGGATCCCGGCTCAAAGTTGGTACCGCCACGCATCGAGACGCCTACACCACACAAAATTGCAGTGTTAATTCTGCTAAAACAATATGTGAAAGTAAGTTTATTCCAAGCTTATGTTGCGAGATATATTCAAGTGAAATTAACACACAAATTATTTGTAGGACAAGAAGAGCTCAATGGAAACAGGCATAACGATGCGTCCGCAACGGCGTCGCATGTTTTGTATGCTAATGTTCAAGCTGGTGCAGGAGGCAGATATGTCATACAATGAACTGCACAATTTACTCACCACTCGTCCATATAAACTGGACACGCTTATGCTGGAGTCATTTGAAAAGGCGATGTCAGTGTTTTGTGGCACGTCCAGTATTGAGGCGCTGTTCGATTTTGCTGAAATGCAAAATATAGATACTTTACTTAACGAAGACTACGGCGTAAGTCAGTTCAGCATGGTGGGCATCTATGTTCGACGAATTGGTGTCGTCTTGGAACGCTTCACTTTCGCCGAAATGATATGCATGTACAGAAATATCTGCTCCTACTATGAGCGTGGCATACGAGCATTATCAAGTGGTCCTCGTAAGCGAATTGCGGGCGGAGTGCTGCGAAGATCGGCAACGCCTCCACCTCCGCCGACAGAAGGAGTTGAACGTGCAACAAAAGCCATAATAGTAACAAAAGAGGACACAGATATCAGTGTAATTGAGCACAATTCAATTAGCAAATGGGCACCAAGGCAGGCCAAATACTTTATTAACACACAATCGGAACTGTTGGATCGTGATGATTTTAATGCTTTGTCCCCCAAGGAACTGCAGCGCAAGGTGCAGGAAATTATACAGGATCTGCCGCTTAATACGACCTCGTATTTTCTTGGTTATATGAACCAGCTCCGCGTTCGAGACTATTACAATGCGTTGTCATCACTGCACCGCGCCCTTGACCGATCTCCGGTGCGTTTAATGAGCCAGGAGAAGGGTTATCAATATTTTTGCATCAATCTTGGAGTGATGCATGCCACCTTTGGCCACCGCGATGAGGCCTTAGCCGCTCTAAGAGAAAGTATCATGCTGGCACAGGAGCATGGAGATAAACGTAGCCTCAATTTGGCCAACACTTGGTACTGCCTGCTTCGCGATGAGCTTCCTCTATCCTATGTTCAGCGTAGCGTGGCTGATATCACAGATGGCGATAGCAATCAGCTGCAAAACTACACTCTTGCTTTGCACTTTGCAGTTAAGCTGGGTACAGTGGCTGGATACCAGCCGTTGCGGCTCTTTGACATACTTCAGCATAGTGATCATCTTACGAATCGGAATAACCTGACCAACCATGCCTCTGAAGCACTGGCCCTGCGTAGTGCCGTGTGGTGTGCTTATGGAAGACATGAGCTATCCGCTCTTTATTCACAGTTGCTGCTATCTGTACGTGATCGGAGCAATAGCGCTGGATATTCTGGCACTGGCAGTGCTCTTGCCAGCTTTGCGATGTGGCTGCATCTGCAGGGTGAACTGCGCCTAGCGCGTGTTTTGCTCCAAAGGGCACGCGAGCAGCTACCCCGCATGCCTAGCGCCGAGTGCTGGATGATAAGTCAGTGCCATGTAATAATACAGTCGGGCGTTTATCGTTGTCGCTGGCACGACGCCTTAAAGGCATGCGATCAGTTGTATCTACTCGACCCTGCTGGTTCCATGTACCAGCGTGCGTCAATTTATGTCGCCAAGCGGGAATTTTATAATGCTCGTCGGCTTCTGGACAAGTTGGCGGCAAAGCCGGACTTGCCATTCCTGTTACGAATGCGCATTCAGGTGCTGCTTGCCTATTGCAGCCTGGCCGAGGGCAATTTTAACAGCGAAGCAGTAACTCTTCTTTTGCGTGTGTCAGAGGATATGTCCGACTCTCAGATGGACTACGAATTAGCACTGGTTGACATGCTTCTCGCACAAGTACTCCTATTGCTGGGCCTGCCACAGAAGGCTTACCAGGCCATTAAGCGCAGCATGGATGACATCCACATCAATGGAGGACTTTATGAGCGTGCCAAGACAGATTTTGTATTTGTGCGATGTTTACTAGCTATTACGGCTGAGGGAGCCCCACGCAAGGTGCAACTTATGAAATCCGTAGATATCTTAGAGCGATCTGCCAAGTCCTTCAAGCAGTTGTCGGCCCACGCAAAGGTCCTGGATGTGTATGTGTTTCTAGCTCAACGTTTCAATGAATTTGGGGAGCGTTCAATGCGCAACAAATATGCCGGCGAATTTCGGCGTTATTTTATGGATCATCCCATACCGCGAGAGTATTTGGGCGGACCTTAAACTCATAATAAATGTAACTTTATTATAGTTTATTCAAACATTATTTTGTGTATTTTTTTTGATGGGTGTGTTAGTTTTAGGTCCAACTACCAATACTACCAATTGTTTGTCAAAAAGGCTTATAGATCCAATGCGAGCGATGGTTTTAATGCGATGGTAAATGCTTTAGGCGTTTGAATTGGCTTGGAATAGTATTGCTATTGCAGTGTGTTTTTATTGGCTGGGACTTTTGACTGATTGACTTATAAACTACTACCATAATTGTTATGGAGTCCCGCTGTTTAATAGAACTAACGTAGTATTTTAATGTTATCAATTAACGAATCAATGGTAAACTGGGAGATGGCCCAGTTGCAGCCATGGCACTGCCAGGACCTAGCAGCACCTGCTTCTGCTGCGACTTGTGTAGCTCTTCCATCTGGGCTCGCTCAGTCTCAAAAATGACAGGAGCAAACAGAATGATGGAGCTTGTAAAAAATATCCACGATGCATTGCACGAGAACTGGTAAAGACTGCGGCAGCTCTTTGTTGCCGCACTAGACACAGTGCTTACCACATTGCGTACCGATTCTGGAAACATTTCCGACAATCCCATCATGCGCTCGCCAAACGACTCATCTGGCTCCTAAAAAAAAATATTTGAGGTTAGAATGCAGATACTGAGATATGTTTTCAACGCACAACGTTGTTGACAAACATACAAACTTACATCATCGTAATTTTCAGCGTCCGTCTGCGGATCATCGTTTGCGGCCTGCAAGAAAAAAGAAAACAAATACGCATTTTCAATAACTATAGGATATACATAAAATACGCATGATAAGCGGATGTTCTAGTTTCCCAATTACGTGAGCACGATGTGCACTGATACGGCTGATATCCATTTGCTCTTTTCCTAACTTACAATAGTTGTAACTGTGCGGCGCTCTGGCGTCTCGTCCTTGCTGCCACCTAACGACGACATCCCGCTATCCTTTTCAATGAACTCAATGTCAGGATCAGAGTCCATCAAATCCTCAATTTTTACGGTATCGGTATCCACTTTTGCGGCTTTATTTTAAACACTTGTGAATGTATATATATTAATTTATATACACAATTTAACCCTCTTTCTATACACCGCACGTATAACACAAAAACGTTATGAAAATCAAAAGAGACAATTTAATCAGTTTGCACTGTCGTTTTCGTTAATGTAGGAATTGATTTTTTTTTGTGTGCTCCGCGAGGCTACTCGATATCGTTCCTACTTGAACTGGTTCAATAGTTTCAGTCATTTACGCGAGCTAGTCGATAAAATAAATGCCAGTGATGCATTTAAGACTTATCGATACCCAGCGGCGATATACGAATTGAATTAAAAATATTAAATTTAGTTTTAAATATTACTTATATGTACCTTGTCATCCATATAGCTCATGACTCTCAGGGAATTTTAACGACACAAGTCTAGTTGTTTATTTATATCAAAATATACACGTTTGCACGGAGTAAAATTTAGAAGCGTCGACAAATTCTGCGACAATATTTATTTTACTGAATGTTTTCTCCTTACTTCCTGTTAAGTACACTCAAAACTGTCGTTGTCTGAATCCGAAACAAACATACAAAGCCTTCTATAACTTTTTTTACGAACTCCAGTTTAACTTAAATAAAGTAATAAATTTGATTTGAGCGACAGTGTTTTGTTTAATTAATTATGTTTTATTTCATATTTATAATTGAAACTTCTTTTGTAATTAAGTTTTAAACAAACATAACCTAAAAACGTACGCATTTTACTGGATAATGTCTTAATTTTGCGTATGTCTTCCATTATATATTTTAATGGAACTTTTAATAACAAAAACAACATACACACATAGCAAGAAGATGTATATTAGTTTGCGTATAAATAATTTAAGCACAATTATATTTTATAAAAATCTAGTGTAGTTTGGTAAGTAAGTTATCTATTAAAACAAACGATATTCAATTGAATATAGTAATCATATATATCTATATATATGTATTTATATGTTTATTTTCAATATTTTTTGATTAAACTCGTTAGGCGATTACTGTAAATACCATAAAAAATTGTTGATCTTTCATTTTGATTAATTGTACCATTGCCCTGTTGAAATTATTTGGCTTGTCTTAAAACAGGCCTACAATTAAACTCTTCTTGAAATTTATTCAGCAAAAATAATTTGAAACCACTGCAAAGGCCAATTTAGGCAATTTTTTCATTAATTAAATTAAATTCCTTTTGTAATCATGTTGAATTGTTCCAGGACGGCGATGCAATGGACTTTAATTTGAAGTATTTATGTACTTATCATCGAATAAAAAGTGAAATACATTTAGATTTGGAAGAAGAATATTTATATAGTTTTAAGTACTAGATAATAATAATCATCCGAAAAAATAACATTTGATTTAATTTGTTTTGTTTGTGTTATTGTTATTGTTTTTCTACCCTTTAAGTTGTAGAGAAATATTGGAACCGCTTTTGATTTATTGAGTGTAATTGGATGTCATTGCAAAAAAAATTGCTTCAGATAATTTGCAATTCACTTGCATTTAAAGCTTAGTTTATAGCTATTTAATAAATTGTTTTTCCAGTTGATAAGCTTTATAAATCTATAGATAGTTTTAGTTTCATATCGAAATAAATTTATTTTGAATATTAATTATGTAATTTGGTTTTTTTTTATTTTTAACAAGACCAACAAGAATATTTAAGCAATTTGTGGCTTTATTGTTGCTTATTAAAACACACATATTTTAATGTAATGCACTATGTAAGTATGTGTGTATATAAAAAGCACATTGACTTCTGTAAGACACAAACGTTTGAGCTGCTGAATTTTGTTTTTTGTTGTATTTATAACTTACATGCTCGTATTGTAAGTATGTTTTATTTATATGCTTTTAGGTTAAATTTTTAACATGCTCTCTTTTCACCCTAAACACAATATCACTCACGCGCTCAGACTTATCCGAATTTGCATATATGTTTATATGTATGTATGTATATAATGTATATAATTTATAAATAAACTTCGTTTTGCTGCACAAAATCATACAAACTCTTTTCACTATAAACTAAAGTCGTACAAAAAAATTAACTTTTAGAACTGGCGTTTTTTTTTTACAAAATGATTATTTAGTACCTACTGTTATGAGTGTGTGCGTGTGTGTGTGTGTGTGTTTGTGTGTGCCTAATGCTTTCTTCCACTTTGAAACCTCATGAAGTGTGTGTGTGTGTGTTTGTGTATTTGTGTTTTTTACATCTTAGCATAAATTGTTAAATGTTTAAATGTGTAAATCATTCATGAATTCTGTCTGAGTATGTTAGTAATCGCTTAGGAATTATAAATTTAATTAAAACAATATTTTGCCATCCTTCCGTAAATTGCACACAATCGTTCACTTAGAGCAAAAGTCTCGTAAACTCTGCAAATTAAGAAAATAAAATTCAATAAGTTATAAATTGTTAGACAACATTTCCAAAAAAAAAAAAACACCAATGACAACTGTCAGGGAAAAAACCTTGCATTTAGTATGTATGTATGTTTAACAAAGATATGTTGCCATTTGGTGTACGACTCGTCCAACTTTTATGAGTTTTCATATGAGCTCAGTCATAAGAAACGATGAAAGCCTGTTTGCAAAAGGTCCTTTGGGGACGCGTGCTTAAAACATGTTGCGCTAGCCCGCCCCCAACGCCCACAACAATGTGCAATGCCAGCGAAACAAAGCAAACATAAAAACCGAAATGATTAAAAAGTACTTGACGCGAAGTTACTCACGCCCTTGTAAAGGGTATATTGATTTTGTTAAGTCTTCTGGATTGTAAGGTTTTAATAGATTTGGATAAGCTTTCACATCAAAATAATAATCGTATTTGAGTGTAGGCTGCATAAGCCCGAGATATGTATTTACCTGCAGGGTATATGCCGGTGTTAAGTAAATAAAGCAAAATAAATATATTGCAGATGCTAGCAAACTGTTGATGCAAACTGTTGATGCAAAAGAAACGAAGAGGAAGGGAGGAGCAGGCGCTACAAGGTCAACGTATCAACTAGTAGAGGAGACGCCATATAAAGTGAATGTTTAACTTAAATCTAACTACACATGGCCACTAATTAATGCTATGCAAGGGACAAAGTACTTTTGAAATAGGTCAAATTGGTATAACGTAAAAAGTATGGAAATATTCAGATCCGATCACCTATAAGAGGGTACTTGCTGTCAATGAAAGTCTCTTTCTTGCCATGTCCATGTTCAAAGGTGTGTTGAGGGTCTCTGGTTTATTGAGCTATAAGACTTGTGATGTCGCTAAAAGGTTATTCAACTTGAACTCCCACCTTGTTGAAATGAACTTATTTGTATATGTCCTATTGATTTATGTGTGGGCCTCTTGCAAATATTGGCACAAGGTTATATTTTCCTGTTCACTAGTATGTGTATATAAGTATTTACGTATGTACGGTTGCTTGATTAATGCGCAGTCACTAAAAGTGAATGTAAAAAGCCCATCCAGTTGTAACGGTGTGTGTTTGTGGCTTACCTTCGTAGTTAATGCGTCCATCCTGATCCAAGTCGGCGATTGCAAGTAGCTGTTCTAGCTGCGCCTCATTCAAGGGCTCTCCAATCATTTCCATTGCGGTTTGAAGCTCATCTCGCGTTATAAACCCATTGCCATCGCGATCGAATACCCTGTAGATGGAAGGTTAACGGACGGTTAATAGAAGCAG
The DNA here is from genome assembly GCA_035044725.1 of Scaptomyza caliginosa. NCBI lineage: Eukaryota > Metazoa > Arthropoda > Insecta > Diptera > Drosophilidae > Scaptomyza > Scaptomyza caliginosa. The sequence goes on along the minus strand of JAWNNR010000099.1, from coordinate 1,000,491 downwards.
TGGGATAAGTTCATTGGTAAAGGAATTACCTAAATGCAGCTATTAAGTCTTCAGTAACATCGTCGGCTTCATCCAACGGCTTGCCGGGATTGCTGGCGTTCTCATCATGCTGCTGGTCATCTCTTAAAGCCTGAATTCTGCCCACCCATTGCAAGAACTCGGCCTCGTTTATTAAGCCATTACCTGGAATTAAAAATCAAGATTGTATTATAGGATACAATTCAACTTCACTGTTTCTGCGTAAAGTGTATAGAGATGATGAGTATTTTAGGGCATTTCAGTTATTGAAGGTGTTCTTTTGTTGTTGCTCACGCTTCGCAGCCAGCGAGCAGCGCAGACAATTTAAAGCAAAATGGTCATTGTTGCTTTCCGTTTCCACTTGTTAGTTGAAGAAAAAACGTTGCATACTTTTATGCGCCTTGCAGGTTGCTACTACTTTTTGTGGCTAGGTCTTAAATAGACTTTTGCCGTTCGAGTGCAACGTCACTTTTTTTTTGACTCTGTTAACTATTCCTAAATTTTTTTTTCAGGCTTTTATAATGAAGTGCAAAGATAAACGCGAGTAAGAACCTTAAGCGCATTTCTGTTGGTCGACTTCCGGCATCAGTGCCAGAACTCGAGGCCTTGACCTTAAGTACTTATACTAAGCACGCCCAGCAGATACCCAGTTTTCATGTTATGACGTTTTCCTTAAGTGATAATCTTATCTGACATTGACATTGTTTCAAATCAAAAAGAAACTTATTTTTCTGATTATGCAACTGTTTTTGCCTATCAACTTTTCACATTTAAATAAAAATCGCTTACTTATTTTCATGGCAACACCGCAAACATAACATATATATACTGTATCGCAGAAACAACCAAAAGTATTGCCAATGCCATAGCTTAGCTTTAAAGCGTATATTAAAATGATGACATACAAGATAGGACGAGTGTATACGAAGACATGTTGGCGACGGCGATAGCAAGCAAATAAAAAAGTCTGCAGAGAAACCACTATACCCACTTATTTAAACCACGTCCCACGTCCTCATTCCTTTCTCCCTCACACAAACACACAATGGCAGCGACCTTGAACAAGTACTATAAAAGTGTACGATGTTTTTTCTTTGGGCGCACCAAATGGTCTGGTTTGTATGATTGTGTATCATTGTGTTATGGTATAATGCATAACAAACGAAATATTTATGCACTTAAACAAGTAGTACTAAAAGTACTATTTAGTATTAAGATACTTTAATTATGGTTGGCATACGTCTTAAGGGCTTATGTGTGTGTATGTCATACATTAGCAGCAAGCATCGCTGATTTTCTTGTCTGGATTTGACATTTGTGTGCGGATAACGTTTTCATTTGCCTAAGTTGGGTTTTTTTAACCAGTGAACGAGCCTGCGAATGAGTGAAAGTCTGCTTGTAAACATTTTCCATTGTCCCATTCGCCATTGCAATTGTTAAAGCCAAGCAAAAGTCCAAGTATAATGAAAATGGCTGCGTTGTTGTTGTTATTGTTGCTATTATTAATATTGTTCTCGTCGCCATTGTCACTGTGAAGATATGCCAGTCAATGTCAGTAAGTGAAATGGTACAGCTTTCTCTCTCTCTCTCTCTCTCTCTCGTTCTGTCTCTCTCACTTTATTGAATTTATAACTCTTTTCTTCTATAGCTTTAAAGCATGGCAAGGCAGTCTCGAAGACTCTTTGTGCGTATGTTGAGCTCATTTGCCTGGTTGACCAACCAACTACTGGTAATGACATCGGGCAACCAATTAAATTGTAAGGGAAGCAAACGTTTTAATATATAAAAGCAGTAATCACTTTAGCTCCTTATCAAATTACAGCTCAAAACTAAACTGGTCATAGATCGATAAGCAAGGTATGGCAAGGCACATAGCAAATTAATTGCTTATAAACTGCATTAAGGCCAAGTCTTGTAAGTCAGGTCGGTCAAGCAATTGAAGCCAGAGCACTCTTTTGTTGCCAATAACAAATGGCAACTGCGGCAACTGTCAATGCAGGGAGGCAGCGTTGGCAAATGGCAACAGCTTCATGCCAAAATGTAATCAATTATTGGCAAATGCACCTGCTACTCCTGTTTCTGTTTCTCCTGCCTCTTCAACTGCTGCTGCTGCTGCTGCTGACCCCAACGTGCAACGGAAACGGAAGTGTGCCCACAAAGTACTATGCGGTGTATGTGTGCCTGTTATAAACTCACACATACACATACACATCGCTAGCCATTTATTGTAGATGTGCCTTCTTTCTCTTTCTAGCTTTCATTTAACTGTTATTTAAGTGAATTTTGCTTGTAAAACATTCAATAAACATTTGAAACTAATGTATATGTGATATTAAGTATACAACTTGTGTACAAAACCAAAAAACTATGTAATTTCTTCAGTGATTTTATTGAGCTGTTTTTATTTTAGATCATTTGATGTTAAATTTGAAAGCTTATATGAACCACGGACTCGGGAGAAGTTAAGGGATAGTGGCATTCAACCTAATGTTGCTGGAATTATTATTTCGCTTTTGCACTTAACAAGTTGAAAGCACGCAACAGTCAACAAATTGAATGTTTTTTGCATATGCAACGCAATCTGTGGCGCAAAACCATTTGAAAATATATTTAATAGCTACGAGCGGTTTTTGTGTGTGCGAGATGTATTCTCAGCATCTCCGTGCCGTTGACTTTTGCCACGATTGACCCCAAGGCTCAGGTGCACAATAAAGAACACGAACTCTGCTGGCGACACATAAGCTCGCGCATAAATAACTAAAGTAACGGTGATGGGGGAGTTGGCATAACTTGGGCTTCTTATGGATTTTTGCTTAACAAGGCGTCGCTAAACAGCATCTAGATGAGCTTACAGCCAGGCCCAACAGCAGTGAGCTGGTAACTACTTTAGTACTGCAACTATATGTTTCTATGTGTGCCTGTCAAATGGCTGACTTTGAGCCAATCATGAAACCCAAGAAGTGTAAATGAAGCCATAAAATGCACATTTACGTGGCATTAAAAAAAAATCTAGTAGAACTACGTAAACATGATGGCGTTGCATTTAAAATTAAAATGCAATGGATAAGTGGAAATGCTTAAAACTTGTTATAAATTTACAGCTTGCCTCACGTTTTGTTGACTGCCGTTTGTTTGCATTGATTCTTTAAAGTCCTATAAAAAAAAATATGTTTGTGAATGTGTAAAAAAAATTGCATGTATATATTTAAGGCGTGCCCGTCATCAGCTGGCGGTGGCAGGCATCAAAGCAACTCTCTGGTGCTGTCAGCAACAGTTTCCTCTGCTCCTAACCATTACCATGTTGCACTTGTTTCTCTCTCTCTCTCTCTCTCTCTGAGAGGTAGTTAGATGCCATATCAAATGAAATGCTGTACGTGACTGTTATTTCAATTTGCAGCTTTCATGCAGGCCAAAAGCATTCATTGTTATAATCGCTTTATGTTTTAACGACCTAAACTAATTAATAAGTAAAGTAAGAAAAAAACTACATTTTTAAGTTGTATGTGTTGAAAGTGCTGCATTAAAAATAAATCCAATATTCAAGACAGCAGCATAAAATATTACGCCTCAAACAATATCGAACAAATAAGATCAACAATGTGTTTGCAGCCACAAGGCAAATGCCAGCAAAACGTTTACACACCACAAGGACTCAGAGCACAGCTCGAGCTCGCCTCACCGCCTTAACGTCTGCCAGGTAGGCAGCTCTGGCCTCGTTTTTAGCAAACAGCAAAAGCTTCAGCAGAGCCAAGAACTAAGAACTAATAAAATGCGCTGCTTGCAGACGCCGCTTTGCGAATTTTTATAATAAAAATTGCATTAGCTAACGAGTAAATTGAATAAAATAAAAACTTTTCATACTGGCTTAATGCGGATTTCCATTTGGCCGTGCAAAGCTCTCTCTATCGATTACTTAAAGAGGGTTGTGCCAGTGTGTAAGCATTGATTTTCAACAAAGACTTAAGCGTGGATTTGATTAATACCCACATTATACTTGCTTTTCTTAAAGCGCTCTTAAATACTTGGCCTACGCAACGTATACGCACTATTTGTTTCCCTAGAAGGGCAAGTGCTTAATTAAGTTGTCCACATGTTGTGGCTGTTGTTCAACCAACTAAAATGGACAGTCTGCTAACTGTTGCTTGGCCCTTAGGCAACGTTTGAGTTCACATGAAAAACGCCTGTTGTTCTTGCTATTCTAAGTAGTGCTCTTGGGCTAGTTGGTTATTAAGTGTGGTGGCACTTACCTGAATGACTTGCCTCTCGTATGAGATCATGTATTATTTCATCACGCACATCTATGCCCAGGTTCTTGAGCATAAACTGCAATTCGTTTGCCGTAACCCGTCCATCCCGATTTCTATCCAACAAATCGAATGCTGTGCGTAGGTCTGCAAGTAGATAAAAAATAAAAATTTGCATTTTATATTGATAAATAAATGCAAGAAAAAACATATTAAATATTACGTAACTTCAACACGCAACATTAAAGCCAAACAAACAAAACCAAGGCCATTTCGACCGAAAATGTGTGATTGAAGGTTTTTATAACTCTGTGGGTTGAAATAAATTTTAACAACGTGATGAATATAAACGTATGGATAGAGATATATTTATTTACACACATTTTTCAACACATACTGCATGACCTGCGTTCGCTTTTATCCCTTAGTACATATAATTAAGTAAGGCATTGCATCCTTGAGACGTCGACCTTTTCATAGCTATGCACAGCGCCACGACAAGACCTTACACTTAACATCACTAGCGATGGGTAACTTTTGAAAATGACTTTAGCGCCATCATAATGCCAAATCGATCAAACTTACAGTTGACTTGGTTTTTAAGTATATGCATATGTGGTTGTTTTTTAATCAGGGAAAACTCTTGCGTTGAAATTGTATGCTCAACAATTTTAATTCGGCATACAAATTGCACACTTTGCTTATGCACAATTTGCTTCAAGTGTCAGGGCATAACATATGGCGAAGATGTGTGTGTGTGTGTAAAAATTGCACGTAAATTACTTTGCGAAAAACACCCAGTTCCCTGTGTCTATGTGTGTAGGGCATTTCCGTTAGCAGCTTTGTTATTACACACACACACACACACACACAAACATGGTGAAGTGGGCTGTGTTTGTATGGCTTGTAATTGCACACGTGTAAACACCTCACATATTGACACATTGACACCAATATTTCGCATAGAAACAAAAGCAGCAGCAACAACAATAACAACAACAACAACGATTGCATCATGTTGCACAGCCAACAGACAGGAGAACATATTGAGGTTACCTTTTTGGCACATTTGACAGACTTTTCAGTCACGCCACCAATTCCACAGTATTCTTGATAAATGCATCCACAACTTTTTGGCTCAAAGGCAAGCTAAGGCAAATAGCATTTATGGTTAAAAATGTGTTTTATCAAATTTGAACAAAAACTATGCAATTTTTTACCATTTCGTCAGCTGTAAATGAAATGCATAACTGATTGCCAGCAAAAGGAAATATGACGTTTGCACTTGATAAATAATTGCAGTCAATTCCTGGTAAAAACTAAATGACTTAAACTGAATTTAGTTGACATTGCTTGAAACTAGTTTAATTGAGAAACACTGAGTCCAAATTATATGCATGATGGACTTTGAATAAATTGGCAAGCAATGGCTGGCAAATGTTTGCTAATTAGAGACAATGCCAACCGTTTAACCGTCAACTGTCTGTCAGTTAGCTGGCCAAGCGGTTATACAGATTCTCCTTGTTCGTCCTTTCATGTCCTTTTCAGTCTGTCACTCAACATGGTTGCGAGTGTTGGCCTGGAAACCTGATCTTGTATATACAAATGTAAAGCATTGACGTTCATAATTATGAAAAGTTTTTAATTGCAAAATTAAATCGGGACAGAGACATAGTTGAGTTGCTGCACGCCTTAAGTAGTGACCAGCACACAATGTGCAGCCAGGCAGAAAGTTGGCAATCTGTAAATGTCGCACCGACTAATTGCAACAACCACTTGACAGCTTTGCTGCATGGGAAAGGAGCCATGAAATTTGTGTCAATTTCCTTTTTCTTCTGTGTGAAGGGTACAACTTTTTTGTATAAACATTTATTGTTTGCTTTCTTAGCTTCTCTTGCCGTTCCATATCGCCCCTAAGACGCCTCTTGTTGTTTGTTTGTTCGTTGTTGTTTGCTCGTTTTGCTATCGAACTTGATAATTGCATGACGGTATACGGTATTCAGGCATCCATTGCTCTAGGGTCCCATTGGGTTAGCCTGCAGACAGGCAGAGTAATTGAGTTGGAAAACTTGCAAATAGAAAGTCGTAAATAACGCTGCAAAGCGCTCAAGATTTTCCAGTTAGCTGTTATAAAGTGTTTTCAATTGAAGGAAGGAGGCGAAAAGTAACAAGAGTATATGAAAAGCTTATAATATTGTCGTATTGTAGATTCCTCATGATGCTTGTCAGATTTCAATATAGCTAGGTTTTCTTTATATGTTTTGCAACACTGAGTTCAAGTGCGCGTGAATTGCAAAGAACTGTTGACAGAACGGACAGAACGGAAGCGGAAACCCACTACCCAACTCAGTTCGTGTCTAAATCATCAAACAAGTTGACATGAAACTGAAAATTTAATAAAACGCTCAATAGTCATGTTTCTATCATTGTTTATTCCATTCACGGGAAAGAAGAACAAGGTTAAACAAGCAACAACAGAATCATTAGCACATAAACAAGATGACCTAACAATAAAGAGCGCAACTACTCTGATGAACTATTTCAACATAAAAATAAAATAAATAATAAGAAGCGACTCTTTGATAGAAAACATTATGATAATTCCAATCAAGCTGCTAGTGAGAAGCAGTAAATACACTTGAGAAAAATGCTTGTGTTGATTAGATAGACAAATGGCGAAAAGTCTGTTTGAATTGTGGGTGGCTTAACGCATCTATAACTCTTTGCTGGCGTAAATATCGTTTTAATATTCTGGTGATCATGTGACTCAACTGTTCTGCCAATTAATCGCTTAGTGAATGTACACAAAACAATCACATACGATATTTTCACTGTTGGTACTTTTGTATGCCTATCATGTTTCGCTAACAATTATTACATGGTATTCGATTAGATATACACACTCGAGTTCTTGTTTCAACTAAACACTTTTATCATGCAGTTAAGGTGAAACATGTGTGACTACATATGTATATATATATATATGTAGATATGTTATAATACTGGTTAGATTTCTTGAAAAATGTGTAAGCAAGAATGCAAATAACAAATATTAATAGGGAAACCAATAATTGTCCATACTTAGCTCACCTCGCACTTGACTTGCGATTGCTTTGTGATCCATTTGTGATGATTCCATTTTCTCACCGATTCTTTTAAATGTTCTTATGACTGTACTATATAGTATTAATAGCTCTTGGCTCTTTGTACGTTTTTATTTTATGTATACAATTGGTTTTTGGCAGCTACTATATTTTGTTGCAGTTGCTCTTTTTATCTTTTGAACTTGTTCAACTGAGCGTATGAGTAATATAAACTTTTTTGGATTTTACACTTCACGCGTCTTTTAAAAATAGCAACAAATATATGGTATTGTGATTGTTTCTGATCTTGGCAGAGCACAAGCAAATCATTTGAAATAGTGTATAAACAAAATATACATAAAAATATATAACTAAGTTAATATGGCAATATAATTAATTCAATTATGGTTGAATTTCTGCCAAACTTTTGTTCGTTTTATGGAAATTGGTTGCGTGCGCCTTTTACGCATTGTAATTGCAATTAACTACACAAATCAGTTGTAAATGAGGTCAAAGTGCCAGCGGGGGTCAGGGTCACCTTTTGCCGCTAATTTGGCTGTATCAAGCAACATACAAGAACAATTGCCAATTCAAACTTGACTTGTCTTGCGTCTGCTCTGCCTCTTTTATACCTGTTCATTAAAAGTAATTTAGGCATTTTTTAAAGTGTCCTAACATATCCCTGGTCATGTGACATAACCAAATGTAACTTGTTGTGTGCTGCCAAGCTGCAATTTAACTGGTGAGAACGACACTATCTAACGGACTGGATCAAAGTGTAACACATTGATTCAAATAGCTAAGGAATGACCATGCATGCTCTTATCAGTGTTTATCAAGAAATAATATATATGAGTATTGGGACTATACCACATACAGGGGCAAACTACTTTGCTCTGCCAAGAAACACGCTAGTTCTCAGATTGGTTTCACTGATACCGAAAGACCGATTGAAAGATAGCACACGGATAGTGACTGTTAGTTAGTAGATGTTGGTTGTTAGTTGTTGTTGGACGAGCGGGGAAACTCCGGACTCCGAGTATGTGTGCTGCTCACAAGCGCGTCGAGTTTGCAACTGAATAACTAAAAGCAAACCACATGAACCGTTTGCTTTTGGCGATGTTGGTCATGTCGGCGCCAGTGGCAGCAGCTTCGGGTTTAATGCCAATTGCTCCTCGTCGGGTAAGGCAACGAAGAGCTGAGGCGCTTCGGCTGATTTCATTCATTCATTGCTAGGCAACAGACACAATCAACTGCCCCTTTTCTATCCATTGGATTGTTTTCTGTTATTGTTTTTGTTGCTGCCTTTGTTTTTATAACGTTCTTCTTTAAAAATCTATGCTCTTTTTCCATTTCTCGTGCTTTCTCTCTCTCCCTATCTCTCTATCTTTTATAAAAGGTTCCCCTTCGTTGGTTCTCTTCAATTGTTTATCTGTAAGCGGTGTGAAAGCGGGCTGGAAAACTGTTTTTGACGGCGCGTTCACGTGACAAATCTTTTGTTGTTTATAATTGCGCGGGTTCATTGTGAAGGACGTTAAGGCATTCGTTTTGGAAACTGTCTAACAAAATACAAACTAATACTTTAGTATTTTAACATTTTCAGTAATGTATATATATACTTGATACAACAACTAAACTGACTGTATTTATTATCAAAAACACCCTGTATTTGACTGGTAACTACTTACAAGGAGACGCTTTCCAATGACCTTGTCAGCGGCAACCGCGAAATGCAATGACAGCCGACACCAATGCATTAGTGCGATGAGTACAGAATGCTTTCTGTCTCTTTTTTTCCAACGAGTTGTGTAAGTGCGTGCGCCTTTTCAGGGGAAGTTCTGGAAATCTCTCTCTTATTTGCTCTGACAATTTTTTGCTAGCGGCCATGTGTTGCCTCAGCGAAAGTGTGGAACAAAACAAAATGTCGGAAAACGATTTGCTGTTGTTGCCAATACTCAAGAGTCACTGGCAGAGACTAAAGCAGAGGCAGAGGTGGAGGTGGAGGTGGAGGTGGAGGCAGCAGACTGCAGACACAGCAGGCAATGAAAAAGAAATGTAAATCCGTTTTGGAGAAAAAAGCACGTAACACTTTATGCAACAATTTGGTGACTCTTTTATGTAATGCACTACGCGGTTTGGCTATCAGTTTAACCAGCACTGCGTATGCGTAATTCAATTAATGTATTAAACTGTAGTTATATGAATGGAGTTCAATGAACCAAACTCAGCGTGCATCCGAAAATTTTTTTAATTAGTTGTAATTTAAAACAAATTTCCTGAACAAGATGACAAAACAGAAAACACAAGCACACGATAATAATTTAATTCCAGCAAACGAGCCACAGTAGTAATATAGAAAAGCGAAAAAGAAATCAGCATGGATGACATTGACTACTTAGAATAGGCAGCATAAAAACCAAATGAAGTCACGTGCTAAACGGCAAAGGGCGCCACAGGCTTAAACTCTAAGTTAATTGTGAAGAAGCTAAGCAACAAATTGTTCAAGGACATTATGTTTTGCTTTTAGCCGCATTGATGCGCAAATGATGCGTTGGTCTTGACTCTGTGCATTATGTGTGGCCATTACCAAACTCATATTTTTGGTATGCACAGGAAATACTCTTCTCTCTTCTTAACTGCTCAACGAGTAGATCGATTAGGTTGGCTTTTAGGCACATACTATTGATTGCGTTATTTTCAACACTTTGCTGTGACTTTTTATTGTGCAACCTGGTTTTTTGTCTCAAATTATTTTGCTAGGGTTCGTAACCATAAATCAAAATGCAGGCGTGTCCCAAAAAATATTACTCTTAGTGCTTGCTCTTGTTGTTGTTGTTGTTGCTACGCTTGTCAGTTTTCATCACAAACAAATTAACTGCCAACTGTTTGCGTTGCTGGTGTTGGTGTTGTTGAGTCTCGGATGTGTGTGGGTGTAACTATATGGGCCACCCCACCTCACAACCACTCACACATCAGTCAGATAAAGTGCTGGCAATAATTGCGCGAAAGCGTTTATGGATGACAGAAGGTTTAATTAGGTTTTCGGCAGCGTAACAATTAACAGACATTGGCTTACTGTTGGCTATTTTGACAGCAGAGTTTAGAAACTAGTCCGTTAACACCAAGGGAACACTATCGAGAACAGATTATTGTAATCACATAAAGTCCACTTGCGCGCGTATTGTATAAATACCTAAGGTTCTTTGGCACATACTCACACTTATCATCTTTGCTCATTTTCGCGAAACGATTCAATATTAACACTTGTTGGCTATCAATCACTCAATCACTTGGTCAGTCAGCCACTCGACTCGATCGACTCACTTATGTTAGCTGGAGAGCAAGTAGATCTTGTTGTTGTTACCGGGACATGAGCTGAATATACTCTGATGGGTATGGGTTAGGCACTGGAACTGTAAATGCTGTATGAAAGCTGAACGGGCCCGTGCCACACGATTTATCTACGAAAAACTCCAAGATAATGACTAACTTTTGTTTTTGGACAACATGCCAGGGAATACACATAAAACAGAGAGCGAGATAGACATAGAGATAGATAGAGAGAGAGAGAGCAACACAGAAAGAGAGAAAGAGATTGTATGTTATATTGTATTATATTTCATTTTGTGATACGGAAAAACACAACCCGGAGCACCTTTCGTATACCGTTCTGTTGACAGCTGAGATAGCTGCAATAGTAGTATTATGAGAACAAGGCCTTTTATCAGTTCGAACTCGTGGACATCGCCGACAGAGAGGTTTGGGTTATTTCATTAACTATATGTGAATCTAATAGAAGTAACTAAGAATACGCCATGAGCGCGAACTTAAATCCATACATACTTGTAGTATGTCGTAATTTTTTTGATATTTGCTTATTGCTTTTATTGCCACTCTCCATTAGACTTGGTTAGATGGATATTCATGTTTAGTATCAATACTTTGACAGTTCTCGTGAGACTACAGGGTATCTTTTATTCAAGCGCTCTTAACTGAAGATCTCTTAATTGTTTTTACAGATTAATAGATACGAAAGACCTTAGCCCAAAAACGACAAGTGTTTGTTTTCAGTTACAAGTGGGCAGGTTCAATTATTGCATTCAATACTTTGCAGCAGATTGGTCTTATGTCAATAAGAAAATGGAAAGTTACTGACGAAATATTTTGTTTGTAAATCTTTTGTTAAGATATCCTAGGCTAAGCAGACCAGCCTGGTCGAACTTTGAATGCCCTGCCTAGCTTTCAAGTACTGTAAGAACATAGCAACAATTATTTTTAGTTTTCCATTTTGAAAAAAGAATTAGTTTGCGGATGTTTGCTTGCAACTAATTAATTCTGATTTGTCACTCCTAAAATTGATAAGCTCTGGCAGAGGAAGACTTTGTCAATATTTTTATCTGTAGATAGCTTATAATATACACGCCTTTTTGTTGACATAGCTTATAAAATGACTAATGGACGAGACACATTCAAGACAATGTCACAAAATAAGATGTGAAAATATCTACGTGTATTACTCAATTCATCACAGATTTCGTTATGCCGGATAAAATTCTATTAAACCCCTTTAAACACGCACACAGTAGCTGGATGAGTGTATGAGTATTATTTATATGTAGTATGTTTGATGGTTTGTTAAAAATATCAACTTGAACATCCTGTCAGGTGGCTTTTAATTGAGTTTGCACTGAGCTTACAGATAATCCCATGTTTATCAACTGTTTTGCAAGTCAGCGTAAATTTGGGCCAAGATTTGTCGCGTGATTTAAGACTGTTTGGCCTCAGTGTCTTTACTTTTAGTCACTGAAGCGCAAGCATATTAATTTAATTAAACTTCAGCTTGCATTTGCGATTAGATTAAAAGCCTCATTGCTTAAAATGTCTCTCTCACATTCATTATTTTATGGATACTTTGGTTATAAACGACTCAAACCACATATCTGAAAAGTCAGTGCACCTGTCGCCTGTGCTGCCAAAAATAGATGATCTGTGTGGCAAACCTTTCCAACACGATGTTCGGGTATGAACACCGTCTGCAAATAGCAAATAACAAACATAAATTAATTTTAGCATTTAGCGACACGCAAAAGGCGGCCACAGCTAAATTTAGATTGATTTTGGTTTAAAAGTGCAAGCACAAAATAACTTGAATATTCACTGCAATTGGATGGATAGGCAGATTGCGTATACGCTATGTTGGAATTTCAGTAAGAAATCGCTGTTAAAAACTATACTTCCCGATGTATTTCATTTTGCTCATAAATAACTAGAAAAATTAAGTATTTACCTGTTATTTCGACATCGGTGAACGGTTTCTTTTTAACAGCCTGGTTGTTGATTAAAATGTTGAAAGAAACAGACGCAGATGTATGAAAGAAAAAACAAATTAAGCCAAAGTAATAAACTTGTGCCTTATAACCTTATATTTACCTTTGGGGCACGTTTTCCCAGCAGCGCTGTTCCCAGCATCTGAAGAAAAAGTCAACAAAATACAATGCATAAAAGTAATGTGTACATAATAATATTGCTTTTTAACTATTAAGCTATGGGGATGCTAATCAATTTATCGCTTCTTTATGTTAGTAGCATATTTTAAGCCGATTGTCTAAAAAATGCTAGTTCTCGTTAGCGAGGGATTACTATGGTTGGCTGCTTTTGTTTTATTTTTGATATTTCGCTTATTACGTCTTTATTTAGGCACTCGTTTGAGCTTTTCGTATTGTAAAATTCTGTTTTAAATTTACTGTGCATTTTGCATTTGTGTTAAGAATTTGTGGTATTCGTTTAAATTGTGTGCCCAAACTGAGTACTCAAACGGGTCACAGGTCAAACAAATTAAGCCAAAATATTCAACTGCGTATTTTACTTAGTTCCTTAATAGCGAAATGTTCCAACTAACAAATTCACTATAAACACATAATTTCATATGAATCGTGCAATTATCTATCAAAATGATCTCTAATGCCAAATACTCATCAGTATGCATAAGAAATGCGATTTATACAGTGCCTACCTCTACTTGTAAAACCTTGACTTAGGTTAGTTATTGGTTGCCCAGCAACTTGGCGTAAACATAAATTATATATGTCAAGACACTGTTATTCTTTTTTCTCACCTACAACGCAGTTGAATGTAAACACTTTACTTTACTTTTCTTAAAGAATATGGCTTTAATTGATTTTTTTGTGGTTGTCTTTTTAGGTGTCTACATTTAAAGTCTATATTTAATTGCTAATTTGAACCGTATAACATACGAATAAAGACATTTTAAATGAGTATTAACGAACTCATTAAATTTGTATTTAGCTATGATTGTTGACAACTATTTATTGAATAACAAGCGAATTTCAGATGGTCAAAGAGATTGATCGAAACAATTGTGTATTTTAATGAACATGAACATGATTTTGTGTATATTATTGAGATGCTCTTTGGCACATCATATTTTCTGAAAATTGCGCTCTGTAAATGATCAAAATAAATTGGCAGAACAAAAGCTAATAATCGCTGTTGTTTATATTTGCCATGTAGACTTTTGTTTAAACACTAGATTTTTTAATGCCATAGAAAACATTAAGCAGCCGTCGACTAACGCCGCGTTTTTCATTAAACGCCAAAATTGCAGACGATCATTAATTTGGACATTTGGACAACCATTAACGAATATAATAGAGTGAGGCGTAAGATACGCATCCATTCGATACTACGTGTCAAAATGTGCCATGTGCCATGTAAAAGACGATCCACATTTCAATGTTTTGGCTTAATGCTTGTCTACACTGCTGTTGATTACGTTAGCAACCTGTTTTATTTGAATTAAGCGGAGTCAAAAGCATTTAAGTTATAAAAGTATATATTATTATGTTGTCTTTAATCAAAAGTGTGAAAGACAAAGCTTATTTATGTGTCTGTACTTGTTTTAAAAAAAGATTTTATGATAAAAATAAACGAGGTGAGATAAACAAAATTGTACTGAAATAAACGTAATTACATAAATAATACAGGAGTAAATATATTCAAGGTCTGTTATTGACAAGCAGTTCATCCGTTAATGCTTTAAGTCATTATTTACATTCTGATAAAAAAAAAAATAAATAAGATATGAACTTGGCAGTTCATGATTATGACGATCTGTCGCCATTTAAATTTGCTGTTTCAAGTGCCAAACAAGCTATTAAATATTGTGCTTATAGTTTAATAAACATTCTTTATCATCTGCGTCAAGTGCAGAATAGCAACAAATAATATTTGCACACATTAAAAGTGTACTGTGTATACACGAAACAGTTTTAGTACCTGGCAGGCGGAGGCTGTTGCCTCGATTTGAAACCAATTTAGTAAATATTTATACAATTGCTGTTCAGTTGGGTTGGGTTCAATGCGTTTCAGGTTAGCGCGGGACATTGAGGGTTTTGGGTTTTAGGGTACTTGCTACTCACCTTTAGCTGCTGACGTAGTCCACTCATTGGGCTCATTCAATATTGATGCAAGAGAATTTAAATAGAGCAAGCAGGGATGGAATGACGGCCGAAACAAATCTGCCTTGTGACGGTGGCGTATGTGTAATATTTATAAATGCCCTACTTTTTGGTTTCGTTTTGTTTGCTTTGGTGGCTGGTGCTTATTTGTGATTAAATTATAAACAGGTTTTGCTCTTAATTATGTGCAATTTAAATCTTTTGCTAATTACTTTTAAACATTAACACATTTTACTTTTAAATACTTTTCACTTTTATACGATTTTTCTTATTAGGTTTTCGAAGTGCGCCGGATCCAATCAGTTAGTAATCAGATTGCTTTCAAACTTCTCTTAAGTCGTAACTTAAGTTCAAATTATTGCACTTTTAACTTAATTAGTTAACATTATTTCCTTGTTATTTTGATGAGAATTTCATTTGAATCGCGGTGCGCTGTCTGCTCGACGATCATCTCTCAACGGAGTCTCAAACAATATTGAGCATTTTATTCGCTTCCAACGATCAACGACGGCGGCCGAAATGTTCACAAAATAACAAATAATATATACATAAAGTATATGTATGTTTATATGTGTATTTAAAATGTGGGCGAGAGAGTAGCCAACAAATAATACAAAAAAAAAATAAAAATAACAAAAATAAATTAAAAATAAATGATCTTAACAGAAAGATATAAAATAAGAGAAATCTAGCTAAAAATGAAAACAAAAACAGGCAGCTCGACAACCGGCAGCTGCTGTGCCAGACAAATTGTTCTTTCTTTTCATAAATTTTTAAATTTTCTCTCACACAGTCTCTCTGAGTCTTTCACTTTTGTTTTGTTGCTTTCTCTTCACATTGGTGATTTAGCCAATTTTCTTTCCCTGTCCCTATATCTTTTTGTACATTCAAGTTTCTTGTCAACAACAGCGACAAACGCAACTGGAAAACAACTTGTATCCTATATACATAAATGTATTCGTACTGTTTAGATTTAAAGCGGTCAAAAGTAAAATGGCACACGCCTTTGTTACTGATCTGTGTGTATATCAAATATATATATTTTTATGTATATGGACTATGTTGACTATATAACAGACGAAAAACACAATAAAGCTGTCGTGGATTATTTTCCATTCATTTGAATTTCAGGAAAAATAAGATTTGTGGCATTGTTTACGTGTACGATTTGTTTAATCGACCACGTTCAAATCTCAAAATAAAATTCCAATAAAAAACACGCATCATAATAATCAATCTTTGAATAGCTGAAGGCATCAATATGTAAAACCTAATGACAAGTTATTCAACTCAGTTGTAAAAATAAAATACGTTCAGTTATTCAACATTTTTGAGTTTCACACGATGCGTTTAAGTTATTTTTAAATCAAGAAATGTGACATGCCGTCACACCTTACGCAAAGCAATAAGTTCACAATAATGCAGGGCGCAAAGAAACTTGGCAAGTGCAACAGTATGTGGCAGCAAAAGACTTGAGCAGAGATCAACAAACTGTCTTGAATGGGCAAGAGCCCAGCTGTCATTAGTTGTCAACCATGCGGCGTATACGCAATGTCTTTTGTACAAACAAAACAAACTGTGATATACAAGCCACTCTTAATCGTATTTGTTATCAACATATAGTTATTCCTACTTTGGTCAAATAGTTGTGCGGATTATTTATTTAAAGTCTGCACAAATTAGCATGTAATTCGCGCCACGCGTTTTCTTTTAGATCTCATTGCATATGCATTAAAAAAATGTATATTAATACGAAAAATATGGAGAGATAAAAATTATGAATTATGAAAAACAGACGGTTAATGTGCCATCAACATTTTGTTTTGCCTTTTGCAAATGATTTATTTAAAATTTTCATCTCTGCTGCTGCTGCTAATATTTTAGCAACGTAAATATTTACAGAGTTTATTTTTAAACATTTAACAAATTGATCAGAAAAAACTTAAATGTATGTGTATGGTTGTTCATAGTCTATGGAGGCATAAAAGTTGCATTATTTATGTTAAATAAATATTATAAAATTGCTTGTGAACATGCATAATCAAACTCACTAAAGAAATAAATTTATGTTTCTAACTAATGCATATAAAAAAAGCTACTTATGAGAGGAAGTTTATAATGGGAGCAAAAAGCGTGTAAATTGATCGCATTCAGCAAGTTAGTAATAGGAACACAGGCAACAAAAAAACTCTTTATGTATGTATCTGCATTATGAAAATGTCACACATTGTTGCCGTGTATGAAATCATCACCAGTTCAGACACATAGCACTGTGAATATTGCTACTAGTACGCATGGCATGTATGTATGTAGTGAGTGCTAGTAGCTATATTAGCTAATTGCCGTCAAACGAAGCGTAAAAACGTCCCAAGGTTAGGTGCATTCGTAGGTCTAAAGATTTAAGTGCTGTTTTTGGATTCCACTGCACTTACAGCGAACGGATTTACACTGTTGCCCTCTTGGTCAGCCAATTTGACAAAATATGTATTTAGCAAACTCAATCGATCAAGATTCCCGACACTTGTGTGTTGTACGTATTATTGCTCACTGTTAAACTCGCAGCAGCTAAAATCGGCGATCATCCAAACGGCTTCACAGTCAAAACGCAAATGATGATCATTCGTATATTTGTTTGTCAACTGAATCTCTGCTCCCTACAATTTGCTTTGCCTGTGGTGGTGGAGGCGACTGTCGTTGCCGTCGTCGTGTCTATCCGACTGTTTTGTGGGCGTGAGCGTGGGTGCCTAAAAAGGTGTGTACATTGTAGGGTAATGCATTGTAGTGAGGCTTATTTGTCTCCACGGTTGCTTGAATTTTTATGTTTTTTGTATATTCCCGCATTCATTTTATTACTTACTTATTACCCAGCAGGCGCAAATTTCCATTGAAATTTCGCTTTCCACGTGTTTTAGCAGTTTTCAATTGAATTTCAGCGGCATACAAAATAACTCGTAATTTAACTAGACGGCATCATTAAACACATTTTAGAACAAGACACTAACATATCGTAGATTTTATATCCCTGCCCATAAATGGTACGCAACTCTGTTGGCACTCAATGTGGCTTAACATTTGTAGAATTGGCCATGACCACCATAGATAACTTAACTTTGTTAACCAAAAATTTATTAGGTATTTAGATTATACTTAGTGTTGAAAAAACAATAGTTTTAGAAGGCAGTTTATTGATTTTAATTAACATTGATTTGACTAACACATATTTGTAGTTATCTATAACTATTAGTCGTTACGTTGCATCATGATAAAAAGTGTTAAATTCACTAATTAAAAATCGATAAGTTGTGCGCTATTTGCTTTGTTCCTACTATATTCTAAATGCTTATGCTAAGATATCACAAATTTTGGATATTCTCTCTCTGTAAGTGTGTATTTGATCCTAATAAAAGCCTACACTAGTTAAGTGGAAAATACTCCCTATACTTATTCGTACATGCTACATAGGACATTAATATAATATAATTGTTTCCTGTAATATGGAAGAATTTGGGTCATTTGTCTAATAAAATAATGGTTAAAGCTAATCTATTGAGCTTGAAGCCTATTAAAGCATTTGTAGTACATAGTTATGTTATATTATTATTTGTTTAGTATCACTAGCAGCATCACAAAACTTACACCTGCAAATAACGATAGCTGGCAACAGAGCCGCTTCCACCAGCGCCAAGGCGATAATTACTTTCACTCAGCCTTACGTATTTACCCAAGAAGCTAAGCACCGTAGTGCTGCGGCAGATGTTATGTAAATAGCCCAGTAAATATGGCGTTAGCACAGTGCCTACAATATATCCCAACTGTGGTATGCGATCCGTGTGCCCAAAAAAAGGCCAGAACCAAAAGCCGCGTCTCACTGCGTCCCGTGTATGATGCGTTATAAAGGCACAGAGCAACGCACCCAACATTAAACTGCTTCTGAAGTAATTAAGGCACGCGGTGCATATGTAAAGTAATAGCATAGCAAGGATAATGCTCGAGCAGTGCAAAAATGGACGCCGAGATAGATTTGTGGCATCCTTGAATAAGTTTATAAAATTAGATTAAAATATATGTAAATATGTGGAGATGTGTGCAACTTACCTCCAAGTATAGTGAACGCGCTTCTATAAAGTGATCTAGGTCAATAAATGAGGATGCAACAAAGCAACTAAAAATCAATATCCAGCCGAAAAGCTGAGTGGTGCGCTCGTAGAATTGCATGGCGAATGCGATGCCTGTTAGGGCACCGATTGCCGCATGAGTTGCATTATCTGCCAGCGCCTTAAGGAGTGGATGCTGCGTCAGTTCCACAAAATTGTCACCCAGCAGACACGTTATGGTAACCAGCGTTGTAAGCACAATTCGTAAATAGACCATTGTGTGACAGTGTGGCATTGATTGCTCCTTTGCACTTTAAATTTAAAACTTCTTGCCGTGCACTTGCCTTATTTGCAATGGACGGAAGCGGTAAGGCTGTTTTATTTTTATACAGTCGTAATCGCAATCGTTGTTGGTGCTCTTGGCGTTATGGACATATTGCACAATCAAATTGCTGTTGTTTAATCACAAATTAAAAAACATATGAAACCTAAAATGTTAAGTAATTTTGTGAATTTGTTGCTCTTATTTTGATATATGACACTCACGTGTTTTAGCTATGTTGCATCGCATGTAAGAACAACAACTGCAATGCAGTAGTGGTGTGATGACGCCTTGGGGGTTGCAAGTACACGTACACCATAACGTTGACTCGGTGTTTTCCAGCAACAACAAGCGGCATGTTTTCGGTCTGAATTCCCCCCAGATTGTTTTGATATTTGTCGAAACAACGTGAAGTGGGCGGCATCAGGAAGCGTTGTGCTGCCACCTTGTCAAACTATTGTTATTCTGCAGCAGATGTGGCAGCGCTAACAATGTGGTCACCCTTAAATCCAAATAGTTCGCAAGGTCCGCCAAAATTTAAGTTTTGCTGTTTTATTTTCGGAATTAGTTTGTTGTTTGTTGTAAAAAATGAACGACTAAATGCATTTTTCGCTCAAAACTCAATATGAAAAGGGTAGTTCTTGCTTTTAACAGCATGCTCCATTTTAATCAAACGCTCTCCGGTATTGTATGTGTCCAGCACAGAATGGTCAGAAGCATCCAGTTGAAAATCAAAGATATTGAAGTTCTCCTCAATGCGCTTGGGATTGGAAGACTTTGGCAACGGTACAGTGCCAATTTCAATCTTTTAAAGGTAATGTTTTAAAATATAAATTATTGTTTTTAAGTAATATTTATATTGTCCAATTACCAGATATCGCAAAACCACTTGAGCCGTCGACTTCTTATGTTTATCAGCAATGGCCATCACTTTAGCATCGTATATAAAACTTGGCTGCTTCTTGGCTGGGTCGGGCCTTCCGAGGGGACAATAGGCGGTGACCACAATATCGTGCTGCTTGCACAACGCAATCAGCTTTTTCTGATTAAGAGCCGGATGACACTCGATCTGGAAAAAAGTAATAGACTTAGGTACATTATATATAAAAGATCGCTATACAATTACCTGATTATGAATTGGCTTGATTTTGCAGTTGGCCAGAAGTCGTGTCAGTTGCTCGGAATTGAAATTGGAGACGCCGATGTTTTTGGTCAGGCCAAGCTCTACTAGCTTTTCCATAGCACGCCATGTGTCTAAATAATCCACGTCGCTGGCACAAAGAATATATATATATTATTCGGTGACTGTAGAATAAAATAGTTAAGACTTACTTGAGCTCCACCTCGCCCTTCGCATCTGTTGGCATCATTTCATTATCGCCTCGATGAACATATGAATACGGCCAGTGCATTAGATAGAGATCAACATAATCCAATCCAAAGTTGTGAAGGGTCTTGCGGCAAGCGTACTCAACTCTATCCGGCTCATGAAAATGGCACCACAGCTGCTCAAGTGAGTAGTTAATTAAATTACTACGCCTTTCTAACCGTGTCATCAGTACTCACCTTGCTGGTTATAAAAATGTCCTCACGTTTAATAACACCCTCTTTAATCTTTTGCTGTACTGCGCTGCCCACCTCGCCTTCATTCTCGTAGAAAAAGGCGGTATCTATATGCCGGTAGCCCACGTCAATTGCATGCAGCGTTGCCCGCTCGCAGTCCCCACCCAACGACTGCGAAATTTTATTTATATGTCAGAAAGCACTTTATATATGTATAAGCGAGAGAGAGAGACATCAGTTTTTTAGTATGTCTTTCTTACAATATAAAACTGATAAGCTTAACTATTGTTGTAATCAAATGTGATCTTAAAGGTTATCTTACTGTGTACGTGCCCAGACCAATTGTCTGGACTTGGGTGCCGTTATTGTGTTTGATGTATGGAGCTTTAGATGCCGACATGTTGCGATTACTCTGACAGCTGCCGTTTAACTGTTGCTCACTAAGTGCGCACACTGTGCTTTTATATATTCCGCTACTCTCTCGAGCTCTCATTCAAGATTTTCTACTTGCTATAAGCTCTGTGTGTTCTAAAAAAGCTTGCGACTGCAAAGTGTAGGCGACTTGTATATCCGCTATAGTAATTATACATTACATTGGAAAAGGAACTTTCATTAAGACAAAACAAATAAGTTAATTTACAAAAATGCACTTTCTGGAAAACAATTAATTCAAAAAACGGTTAAACTTTGACAAATACATATTTTGGACCAATTCCAGTTCAAGTTTGAAAATTAAGTATACTAACCGTTATTGGGCGCATGACCAAGCTTTTGCAAGTTGAAACAGCATGGAAGTGAAACAACATCTGTTATTCAAAGTGGTACAACATAGTGTACGTAGTCCTTGCAACCGTCGTCACATGCCACCACATTGGCTATTAGAAACACAGCACGTTAAGGAATTTATTGGTTAATTACTGGTGAGTTTTTTTTTTTATATGACTTGTGCCGTATGTAAATGTATTGAATCTGTATAAAATATAATAAAAGCATGATTAACCATTTAGCAAATACAAAAATTAAACTGGTATTAAAGAAAAAAATCAAATGTCTGTCTAAAACTAAATTGTGAGAATAATTATTTAGATCCTGCGCTAATCTTTTAAATACCTCTTTTAGTTATAATTGCTATCAAGTAAACGCGAAATGATAAAAATAAAAATTAATAAGTTTGTGTCGTATGCAAAAAAGAAAAAGCTAGCAGCTGAAAATTATTGTCTTGTAATTTCAGTATACGCAGCACGCCGACAACTGCGCATGCCCCACTTCCAAACCCACTCCGAGTCTGAATACAGACCCACTCGAGGCCAAGACGAGTACCAAAGGCAACCGTAGCAGCAGGTGACACACAAAGTGTAAAACTCAAGGCTATTCAATTCGATTTAACTCGATTTGATTTAGAAACATGGCTACTGTGGCACATGGATGCAGTAGTCCACGACAGCGCTCCTGCAATGGCAGCAGCTCCCCGGGCGGACATCACAACTCCACCCCAGCAATGTATACCACAATGCCCAAATACTCGCGCACAGCCAGTCAGACGCTGTATGCCACAAGTCAGCAGATCTTTGGTGGCGGTGGAGCTGTTGGAGCTGGAGCTGGAGCTGGAGCTGGAGGCATGGCCAGCGTTGAGAGTCAGTACAATGGGCATGGCGGGCTGTATATGCCAGCTGGGACCATGTCACAGCGACCACTTTCGGCTTCAGCGTTGCCAGAGACAGCAGCCGGTTGCCGCAACTATTGGAGCCAGAGTCAGGGGCTTTCGGGGCATAGTTCATTTTATCACAGCAGTGGCAGACACTACAACTACAACAAACGTAAATCGGCTGTTGAACTTTTAGCTGAATCGAAACCTTTCTATATCAAATCGGATGCTGTTTTCGAGCGACTGCAGCAGGCAAGCTATAGGAATGCGGCAAGTGCCGGTGGCAACGGAGCTGTACCGGGAGTAAAGCGTGGACGCAGGCCACCAACGGAGGAAGAGAGGCACTACAGTGGGACAGCATCATACGATGAACTGGAGGACAGACGCTACATGAGCCTTACCAGGCAGCAGCAGCAGCAGCAACAACAGCCATACTCAATGCATAATCAGCATCACCAACAACATCAACATAAGCATCAGCATCAGCAGCAACAGCAACAGATGCACCAAAGACAACAACATAATCCATCAAGCCACCGCTCCAATGCTGCCGTAAATAATAATGTACTGCAACATAAGCTGCGTATGCTCCTCGGATCAGAGAAGGAGCGTGGATTGCGTCGCCATGAACTGAGTGATCCAAGCAATGATTTACTGCCTCCAGAGTATGGCGAGGATGAGAGCAATGCATTGCGGATTCCACCGCCACTCTATTTGCCCTCCTCCGCTCATGGGTTTTCCCGGGAATCCGCTTACAGTGGCTATCCCAGTGAGCCGAACAGTGGCGGGGAGGAACCACTGGTGCTCACCGAGAACTACAGGCCCATTAGTCCGCCGGCTGAGTATGCGGCGAAGTCAAGCCAGGCGCATAACGAGCGTTATAGGTGAGTGTAAATATCCATCCCACCGTTCAACTTTCACAAGCTAATCTTGATTCTTACCTTTGGCAGGTACAATTATCAGCGATCATATTCGCACTCGCATGAGGTGGCCAATCCAGATGAACGTGCTCCGTACACAAGTGGCGAGTTTAACATTAATAGCCACAAGTCTCTGCCGGATTTGCATACCCAGATCAGTCGGCATTCGCCACATAGCGAGATCCTAAGCTGCTGCAGCCGCGGGAATCGTTCAATCAAGTCCGCCGGCGAGTCCTCTATCAACCGTGACTCAGGCGGCAGTTCCGGTCACTATACGCACCGCAGCGAGCCCTGCTACAAGCGGCAAAGGGATACTAATGCTGGCACTGCCAGCGGCACCATTAAGAACTGTTGCAATTTGGTGGCAGCCAATCGGCGGGACAGTGGCTCCTCCACACAGCACAGCGCCAACTCGTACTGCGGCTATGTGACACCGGCCGGCGACTATCCGCCAATCCATGGACGGAACACAGACTGCATCGACTGCCGCTGCAAGCAGGATACAGCTCCGGGACATATGTCAATGGGTTATGATAATGCAGCTGCCGACTACTTGCTCAATTTTACGCCAACGCCGGAGGTGCCGGAGGCATTCCAGGATGACTATACACCAACACCACCTTCGCCCCGACTGAAGACGCAAACGCCACGCTACTCGAGCTCATCCAGTCAGCAATTGCACACCAGTTCGCAAGGTTACACCAGCATAAACCATTCGCAAAGCTCGCTGGTGCAGAGCCCCGGTTCGGCACCATCTCTTGATGACATTAGTCCTCCACCCATACAGTTCAAGCGGCAACGTTGTATTCGTTTCAAGAATCGCAATCGGCCCCCGGTCCAGCCGCGAACCTCGCCCATTAACACGGCTGTAGAGTGCCTCAGCGGGGGTCTTGGATCAGCTAGCTATAAGCGAAGTTTAGAGCACGAGAATGTGTTCTTCCCCAAAGGTTTCTCAGCGGATGGGTATCCAGCGGGTGGAATGACGCAATCCCAAGAACGGGAGGCGCTAAACGCTAGCATTTTAGAGCTTGAAAAGTTCTTCGATCGTCTGGGACTTAACGATGACGCGTTCCACGAGATCTATAGTCGGCCTAGACGGCAACACAATCCCGAAACCGATTCGGATGACTCCAGCACAGTGTTCTTCTCGGATGTCAGTACCGTTGACTCAATGCGACTGCCAGACAGTACCGAGACCCAACCGCAAACTACACAACCCTATCGTCCCTCGGAGCCACCATCAATAGTTGAACGCAATGCTCGAATCATCAAATGGCTCTGTAACTGCAAGAAGGTGCAGTGTGCCTGAGTGTGCCTGAGGGTTGTCCCCCAATAGGCACTAGCTATCGCTGTTTTAATATTGTTCTCTAGATCACAAGTAATTTTGGAACTTTCAAGGAACCCACAGATTGTAGCTGCTCATAGTTCAAGTTCGAGCTAAAGTTCAAATTAGCTGTCACCAAATTGTACAACTAAAACTGAATAATTATTGCTTACACGTACTATATATATATATATACATATATATTTATCAATTGAAATCAAATCGTATGAATGTGCGTCTAGACCTTTTTTTCTGCTGCAACGTTGTGCAGAGCCAATTAATCAAATGTATAACAGATACTATCTAGAACTTATTGATTAGCAGAAATTATCAAAGAAAAGAAAAAAAAAAACTAAAACAAAAATTAGTATTACAAGCTCATATTACTCTCGTATGATGAAAAATTGTATTATTATTAGATGAATTATTGTACAATTAGCTCTTGTAACTTCTAACATACCTACCTACGTACTATATACCACGTATATAGTTGCTCCCACACACACACACACACCACACACCCACGTACAAAAAAGAACCTACCCAACTATTTATGTATGTATGTAAGTGTAAAACGGTTTGCATGATAAATAAATATTTATGAATTTAAAATAAAAAACCGCAATTCGACTATGTACTTGAGAATTTAACTGCTTGAATACATCAATATATGCTTCGTGTATTGTTCTGTGCCCCAGATGGGATTATAATAAAGCAGCTGTGTTCCCATAAACCTTGCCCCTTTGTTGGATGCAGCTATAAAAGCATCAGCTGAATAGGTTTATTTAAACTTTTGATATGCAGAAAGTATTACTTGTGACTATTGGCATAGGCCTGCTGGCGTTGGTTAGTCGATAATCTCTTTTAGCTCCTTGGCAGTCTTAAAATATTACTATTTTTGAATGATTACAGGTGTTGGCTCATAATGTAAGTATTATTGATCGAGTTAACGCTTAACGTTTAACGATTTATGGTCAAGCAGAACTCGCCTGAGGAACATGGTAAGCCAAGGCCTCAACCACACCCCAAGCCACCTCATGGCGGGGGTTCAGGTGGCGGTGGATCTGGAGGCGGCGGTGGTTCTGGAGGTGGCGGTGGATCTGGCGGAGAAACATGTCCAAGACCCTCACCGCAGAGCATTAAAGTAAGTGCTTGGTATAATATAAAGAGCACCTTGAAATGATATTGATACACAATATATACCCCATTGTAGTGCCTGCAAGAATGGGCGTGTCAGCAAGTAATACGTTTGGATCTGCGGTAAGCGATTATGAAACAGAGCTGAAGACTTTTTTGTCTAAACAAGTTCTTGCTGTTATTTGCAGTTGTCTCTTAAACTTAAATGGCAATAATTTGCTGGGAAATCTTGTAAGCGTACCTGGCATAACTGGAGGTGGAAACACTGCCGGTGGCGGTGGTATTTTGGGTGGTCTGCTGGGCAAGTAAGCAGAGACAGAGCGAGCGCTGGTAATCCCAAATATGTATGCACATTAAGAAGCCAATAATAAAACGATAAAAATAAAAAAAAAACAAAAAAAAACACAAAGCTAAAGCTTAAACCGAGCCATTGAATCTCATGGCGAATTGGAAGCTGATGCTAGTGTTAATAGCCAACCAATAATAATACTAATACGAGGGTAGCTAACATGCATTGCGGATTGCCAATGGCCGATAATCGTTGCACATAACAGTTAACTCAATTATTGTTTAAGCGCTCGTTTTGACCATCAGCAGTGCAATTAAGTGGCCAATTTTCAAATTAGCCAGCAATTTATACCGAGTATCAGCACTTTTCCCAGCACACTCACCCACACACACACACATACACCTTCTTCTCACCTTTAACGTGGTCTTTACCAGCGAAGTGGTCAGCATCCCTCTATTCGAGATGTCCGGAGAGACACAGAGAGACAGAAAGAGAGAGAGACAGTCAGGAAGAGAGAGTCGAAAAGGAAGAGAGTTAGAGGAAGGGTAAGGTGTCTGGGTTGGACTATTAAAGCCTTGCGAACTTGTAGAGCATTTGAACAAAGTCGCAAATCATTGAAGCATATGCAATTATTCATTTTGAGGTTGAATGCGCTCGAACGCACACAAAGATACAAACGCTTGAAAATGAACATGAGCCATGAGCTTGGCTCTGACTGTTCCTGTTGCTTGTTGTTGCTCCTGTTTCTGGGGTAAGCTCGCTCGTAGAGTTGCAAGTAAATTTAAATTCAACAGCAGTTCTTAAACGCCAGCAACCATAAAAATCGTTTTAACTATATGTTTTTCTTTTCTTTTTCTATTTTTTTTTTTTTGTGTGTGTGTGTGTGTGTCGGTTTTCAGCTTGGGTATTTTCCTTTTTTTTTCTGCCCCCATTTTAATGCCCTCTTGATTGCAGCCGTTTCGCAGAAGTTCTCTCGCTTACCATTTGGCTGATTTCGTTTTTGTCCAAATCCCGCCCATCTCCCCAGTCTGCCTGTGCGTCGTCGTCTTGACTCGTTTTTAGCTTAATCCGTCACTTGCACCGACAGCTCAATAGTCTGATATGGTAGCTTCAATTTCCTTTTTGCCCTTTTATAATTAACTTTATGTGTATGTATTTAGTTTTATTGCTCGTTAGACAGCCTCACAGCTAGCAACACGCAGACGCAAAGACAATGAAACAACAATTTGTGGCCCCAGTACCACAACGTGTGTAGGCCATTTTGGTATTACCACTGCCACTGCCATTGGCCATTTCCCATTTCCTATTTCCCATGGCCAACACAGCCGTCACCATTATATTAATTACAAACGTTTTCGACGCCGCTTCGCCAGAGCCAGACCTTGAGTCGGAGCTAGAGCTGGAGTTCCTGTCTCACTAATGGGCCACAACAAGTAAATCACACGCAAAGCTCTAAGGCGATTTGGCCAACGAGTTGCTGAAGACGCCAACGGATGCCGAAACAGTTAACGAGCTGCCAACCAGCCTAGCCAAGTAGTATTTGGTAACAACATAGTATTTGAAAAATATAGAAAATTAATTAAGATTTAAAGCAGAAAACCGGTTTCAATTCAATTGCGTTTATTCATTATTGATCCATTGCTTTGATTGCATCAAAACTTGCAATATCCGATTCGGTGGAGATCTTTGACGCCTCAGTGGTTGGTGATTCGGTGATAAGATTCTGAAAATAAGTTTTTAAGCTCTTTACTGCACTGCTTTAGCGAAAAAGATCCGTATTCCACCTACCTCTGCTTGCAGTAGCTTCGAGTTGTCCTTCTCCTTAAAGGCCTCCGCCAAACCGGGATGTATATTGCTTAGCAACTCATCCCCGTGGCGTATGTAGACTGGTACATGACCTTTGCGGGGCTCCAGCTCCTGATAGGGCGCAGCTGAGAAAAATTTAATTACAAGCCATTAAATCATTGCCATGCCAGCTCTTGCCTGCTCTTATCAGCCTGGTAATCTTCTATGACATACACCCGGAAACCTTGAATCACGACAGCGCAGCGACAACGTAATTATGACTAACGAGCTAAGAGCTAAGAGCTTAGAGCTCAGAGCAGTTCTCTCAACCCCTGCACGCTCTCTTCTCTACGCCTATGTTTTTTTATAGAAATTAAAACCTGTTTCAACACAACACATACACATACACACACACTCATTATCAGATCACACCGCAGAAACAATAGAAATGTTAAACAGATGTGCAATAAAATAGTAATATCGCACATTTATGCTCAATTTAAACTGATATATATATTTTAAAGTTTTGTAGCAGGCACTTACCTTTGGCCAGTGTGCACAAATTTAGCATAATCAGTGCGATTAAGACGGGAAGTGCAGACTTGAACATACTCTTGCTAGTGGAAGTGTGCAATGCGACTGTAGACTCAAGACTCAAGATTGAAGACTGAGATCGTACAGCATTTGTGCTGAAATCTTATATCGTTTTTGTTTTGTGTATTATTATATTGCTTACTACTTCTAAGCGAGCAGAGATTGCTCTTCTGTTCTCTCTCCATACCTTAAAGACCTCTGTACCAGTACTCTCCTTTCCACTCCACTTCACATCCACATCATCAACAGCTTGAGCTCAAGCTCCAGCAACAAATAAACTTTTGCTTGGCAAATTACTCATGGGTAGATGATGATGATGATGATGATTATGGCTGTAATGAAGCTGTCGGCATTGGCGAACTTTACCAGCTTTACCTCAGTGCTGGTTGATGGGTGTAGGCATTAAAAGCTTCTCTGTTTCATCAGCAGCTCCAGCTTGAACTTCTACTTCGAGCAGCAAACTTTACCACTCGCACAATTGGATCTGGAGTTGGAGACGGCATTTACTGGCCTGTGGCATTACTCACTCTGTGGCCATAAAGCAGTTCCCGCTGCTTCTTCAAACTCAAACGTTTGTGTTCTGTTCTGTTCTCTTTTATTTTTTCTGTTTTATTTATTTTTTTTTGTAAACTTTTTTGTTTCAAATTAATTGGGTCGTTAGAGAAGCCATTTGCGCGGGTTCCTCACCCTGTGTGTGTGTGTTTTTCGCCTTTTTTATTTTGTTAGCTTTCCTTTCTTAGCTGGCGCTCGCTTTCTGTTGAATTGTTTGCCCACTTTCGTTTTTTGTTGAATGTATTCAAATCGAGAAAATTGCTGACATCTGAAGAGTAGCAAGCACTAGGAATACATGAATACCGCGAACCCTACGCCGACTACCAATTGCCGACAGCCGACAGCCGACAGCCGACTGTTGACTGCCTCTGTGTCAATCTGACAAACTGACTATGACAACGCTTTTCACAAAACGGAACAAGGGCTTGTAAGGTTTGGGCTCGCTTGCTGGGGTAGTATGGTATGAGGTGGTGTAAGATGGGCTGGGCTGGGCTGGGCTTGTTTGCCTACTTCGATTGTTCCGTTGAACAGCGCGTCCTTGATACAATTCCAATTCGATGTACATGTAAGGCATGTAAGGGCACAAGATTTCAAATCAAATTGTTGAGCAAATATTCAACAGAGTAAATATGTTTATGCCGAATCAAGCAATTTCATTTAAACACACTCAATGCTCAACACCCATTGCGACACTTCCGATTATGCCAGATAAATACGCATTGCATAAGATGTACCATATAAGTGCTGACATCAAATTGTTGACTTTAAGCAGCTCTCTGTTGTCTACTACTTGTCAAAGTTCAGATTGAATTAAGGCATACAAGTGCGTGTATTGCCTACTTTATAAACTTGTTACTCACGTTTTTTTTCTGTTACCCTTAAGTAAAAGATAAATTCAAAGGTGTTTTTTTTTTGTCCTTTTGTTTCTCTGTCGTTTATTTAATATGTTTATGTATTTGATGTATATTATGTATGTTTATTTCCGAGGTTCTAAAAATAGTTACATGGCCGCACTAATTGTGTGTAGGTGTAGCTATAATAAGTAACTATATCTAATTAATATTATGTTGTTGCTGCTTTATTTAAGTATTATGTTTTGTTTTCATTCTTGTTATATTATATACTCGTATTAATGTTATGTATTGTATTGTAGGTGTGTATGTACTGTTTTATATATCGTTATTGAGTCTGTGAATTGTTTTCGTTTTTTCTTATTTTTCTTGTTGTTGGCGTATTTTAATTTAAGAATGGATAAGCATTTTGTGTTTTATTGTGGTAATATAATAGGTTAAATACTCTACAATTGTATGGTTATGCCAAGTGTCATAATTGTATGTATGTAATCTCTGTATGTATTTGTATTTGTATTTGTATTTGTAAATATACGAGTATGTACGATCTGTATTAATTATGCGATAGCTCAAAGAACAATCCATTATTATGGCGTATATATGTTTGTATATGCATGTAGTAGACTGGAAATTGGGAATTTAAGTTTAATTTCGAGTCTCTCTAAATATTGATTATTATGATTTAGTTTTTTCGTGTTCATTTCTTAATATTTGTTTTGTTTTTTTTTCTTTTTTTGTTTGTTTAATATATCGTCTACAAAAGCTGAAAAACTAGTTCTATAATTGCTTGCTCATTCCCATTTGTAGAGGAAAACATTTTCTAACTAAAATTCGAACAAGAACAAATGCTAAGTAATTGAGAGAAAAATTCATTGCTTTGAATTGTTTGAATTGTGGACCTATAGTGGAGTATAAGTTGTACCTGTGTTATAGTACTAGATTTTTGTATATTTGTAGGGCTGTTTAACGTTTTTTTCATTTTTTCATTTGTAGATAGTGTTAAATAGTTGACTGGTTTAAGTAAGTGTACATGGTACATACATATGTTAGTACTTAAATGGTTCTCTGTAAGCATGTATGTATGCAAAAATTAATATTTAATATATAGTTTGTATGTATGTATGTATGGAGTATTTTTAAGTGTGTTTCTCTATAGATATATATACATATATATATTTATGTATATATATTTAATGAAAAGTTTTACAATATATTGCAATTTAAATGTATATATAACTGTTCAAGTCTTTTTGCATCTCTAATATATGAATATATAAATTAATATTATTACGTTATATATTTGGTTTTTATTCTGTTATCATTTTATAAAATATCTCATTTGTATATAATAATTAAAAAG
Organism: Scaptomyza caliginosa; assembly: GCA_035044725.1. Classification (NCBI taxonomy): domain Eukaryota; kingdom Metazoa; phylum Arthropoda; class Insecta; order Diptera; family Drosophilidae; genus Scaptomyza; species Scaptomyza caliginosa. The sequence goes on along the minus strand of JAWNNR010000099.1, from coordinate 969,232 downwards.
TTACTTGGTGTCATTGAACTTGATCTCAATTGCTTATAAATGGTTTAAGAAATCTGCATGGATTGCCAACCAATGTGTGTGTGTGTGTGTCTGTGTGTAAGTGTTGTGTATAGGGACTTGGGGTTTGGGGTATGTGGAGGAATGTGATGCATTGGGGATACATATTAACTGTCTAAAACAAAGCATCTGTGTAAAAATATTTTTTATGCATATTAGCTTTTCATTTTGTTAGTTGGTTTTTTTTTTTTTGGTTTGTTTTGTTTTGTTTTGTGTATAAATAAATCTAACTTGTAAATGAATCAATTAAACGCTTGCCTCAATATACAATATATATATATATTTGTTCGTAATTATTTGTTTTTCTACATATATATAATATATGCATGTATATATGGTATGTATGTATGTATGTATATATATTTTGAATGTAAAATTGCAAATCACATAATTGTTACCACTACTGTTCAATGGAATTTATTTATTTATTTATGTATATGTATATATGTATGTATATAGGCATTTAATGCTATTTAAAACGCTATCAATAATCATCAATAAAGCCATGCATAAACACGATTTCAAACTATGGCCCTATAAACAATTGCACATAGCACTGTGGTCTAAATTCTAATCTCAATTATTCTGCTTTTGCTATTTGATACGGTGTATGGCAAATGTTCTTGTCTTTCCTGTGTGTGTGTTTGTTTGTGTGTGTGTATTTGCATATACATAAATACACTATTGTATATACGATATTTTGTTATTATAAAATTGTGTGTATGTGTGTGTGTGTCAGTGTGCATGTGTCCATGTACCTCCGAAGTTAATAATTAATATATATATATATATATTTGTTTTTTTGTTTTTTGTTTCTTTCTCGTTGTATAATTAAGTTCGAATTGTTTTCAATGTTTTTGTTTGTTGTGTTCTTACTACGCTTAATTTTGATATAAAACTGCCTTTCTTTCATTTCATCAATATATATATATATATATACTTCTATATATATTTTTTTATATATGCATTAAAAAATAACCTCTATCAGCGTCAGCTTTCAATTCTTAAATTATGAAATAATTGTAATTGACAATTTAATTAAATTGGTTTTTGTTTTATGCATTTAAATTTGTTTGCTTTGTTTTTCATTTTGCTTACGTTTGGTTTCAGAATAAAAACTACGCGTAAAATAAATACATGTTTGGTGTATATATCTTATATCTTATGCATACTTTTCGATAGAGTTACAATTTTAAAAACTATGTCACTTACTTTTGGAATTGCTTTTAGTTGTCATTTTGTTTTACAAGTGCTTCTTCTCCTCCTTCTACTCCTTCATCATCTTCAAAATCGCATCGAACATATTTTCAGTTTCATCACCAAACATTGAGATAACCCGCGCAATTGGATACATTGGACTTTCTTTCTTTTAGAGTGGTATACACCCAATATTAACTTGGAAAACTGATCAAACATTTGCGCGAGATAATAAACTTCGACAGGCCAAAGTTAACGTTCCATTTGGGGATTTGTTTTGTGTTTTCTTTTTGTATAAAATTATTTTATAATCTGGATTAATATGTACATACGTTATTTAAGTCTATGTAGTAATAAAATAACTATGTTGCAAATTGTATTTTTGTTTCATTTAAGAATGTGAGTTTTATATATATCTTAATTGAATTTTGCTTTTTTGTTTTTACTTGTTATTTTTTTGTAATATATATATATATTTTTTTGTTTTTTATATGTATGTATATATATATATTAATTTGAATGCATTTATGTTTAAGTATTGTCCTTGTGATATGTTTCTAAATTGATTCTCATTAATTTTAATCATGTCTAAGTAATTGAAGTAGTTTTTTGTTTATCGAGTTAGAGCATATTATGGAAGTATTCATCATAAATAGGGTTCGAATATAAAGTTTTTGCAGTTTAAAATTTTGAGTATTATCAATTTCATCATTTCATTGCTATTCTGTTGCTGTTGGCCTACCAAACATGATGCCTTGGGTGTTTTTAATGTTTGTTTGTTTTTTTTTGTTTTTCTTTCGATTTTTTATTTTTAAGTAAGTGTTGTGTAAGTAAATATTTAAAAGACTAAGAGCAAGAGAGATAGTATTAGTACAGGAAGTGCTAAAAAGTCCACTAGTTAATTAGTTGCTAAGATACGAAATGAGCAGTTTTACCTAAGATAATTATGAGTTTATAACCTTCCTTCGAAGTGTTCGTTTCGGGTTTTTATGAATGCATGCGTATTAGTTTTTGTTTTTTTGTTAGTTTTGTTTTTTCTGTGCCCATCGGGGTAGGGGGATACCCATTTAATACTCGTATATGTTGTCTAGTTAGCTGTCCATATCTATATAAACTCTAGAGCCCTAAAACGATGCCTTAATGTAAGTAATTACCAAAAAAACATGCAAATTGGTTCTGCTCGCTATGTACTCATATTATTCATATAGATAATTATATATATATATATATATATATATATATCATTTGCCTCTTGCAATTTGTTTGTTCTTGTATATATGCTTATTTGTTCTGTGTATATATATATATAGAATTTCTACTTATGTTCCATAATATTCGTTGTGTCAGATTTTTACTATAAGTTACATTTTGGATTTCATATTAAACCTTTTGTTTTGCTTTGTTTTGTTTTGTTTTATTTTGTTTTGTTTCAATTGCAATCATTCAATAAAAATGCCCAACATGGAAAAATTAGCTCATTCCAGTAGAAGGTCAGATAATAATCATAATTATAATAGGGTAAGTACATATGTATGTATGTAGTATAACTGCTTGGAAACATGCTACTTGAGATCTATGGCATCATCATTATCATTATCATCATCATTATCATTACCAACATTATTCCATCCTAAAAATTCCATGCTCAAAACTACTACTCGTATAAGCTGCTAGTTGACTGATATAATTTAATAATTTTTTGTTTCATTTCATTTGTTGTTTTAAGCTTTCGGTTTTTTGTTTGGTTTTGTTTTGTTTTTTTGTTTTTTTTTTTTGTTTAATTAGTTAAGGGTGCTCGAGTATTGCTTATAGGTTGTTTTTTTTGGTATAAAGTTTGTTAAATTTCAAGGTAAGGATATTGAACTTGATGACAGGCTTAAGCCACAACTATGTCCTGACTGTTCTCATCGCTGTCCATCTCATCGCCATCGAGCTCATCGTGTTCCATATCCTCTTCCTCCTCCTCCTCATGATCCATATCACCGTCACCGTCACCGTCACCGTCACCATCGCCATCCTCACTCTTACCCATCGATATGGCGCCAGCATCCCGCAGACACGCAGACTCCAAATGCTTGTTCAGATACGATTTAAGCGCAAAGGTTTTGTTGCAGCGATGACACTTAAAGTTCTTATCGCCGGAGTGCGTCTGCATGTGAGCCCGTAGATTCGAGCGATCTGCAAATGCCTTGCCGCAATGGACACAGGCATACGGCTTCTCGCCAGTATGTGATCGCAGATGACCCTGAAGGAGCCATGGGCGAGAGAAGAGCTTGCCGCATATCTCACAGCTATGCGATAGTTTGTGCGTTAAGAGATGCATGGCCAGAGCCGGCATCGAGACATATGCCTTGCCGCAGCTAATGCACTTCTTTGCCGATTGCGAGTCCAAGGAGCGATGCGTTTGCTTGTGGCGCGACAGGTTGCTAGATGTGGCATACTGCTTGCCACACTCGGAGCACTTGTAACAACCGCGCTTGCGTTTAGCATAATTCTCCCCGTTACCGGAAGCAGTACTAGGCACTACACTTGCAGCAGATGTGCCTTCTCCTTCAACGCCAGTTGATGCTTCGCTGGCCGTGCCAGACGAAGATGCACTGCCGCTGCTGCTGCTGCTCATGTGTTTGGGACGTTGGTGGTGTTCCTTGTCCTTGCTGGCCGCCTTGCTGGCCTTTGTTCGGCCATCGAGCATGTTAAGACACAACTTCAATGCGGAGGCACGTTGCTGTTGCTGCGGCGGCGGCGGCGGAGACTGCTTGTTCCAGTGAAGCTGGCCGGATTCGGACGAAGAGGACATATCAATGTCCACATCTGAGCTGTGATCAGAATTGGGCGGCGTCAACGGCGAGCAATTGTTTGATGTTTCCGGTGTACTATTCAACATATCGTACGAACTGCTTCCAATGAATCGAATATTAGAGGTGGCCCCACTGCTGCTCTGATTGTATTGGGATGGCGATGGTGCAACTGACTGCAACTGTGACCCGGGCGTCATGCTGGAAGCATTGGAAATCTCCTGCATGGTGCTTGGCATATGCTCTGGCGGCTTATGTGCCACTTCCTGCTTCATAATGGTCACCACACATGGCGGTATTAAAGGCGGCAAGCTCTGCGACAGCGACAGAAGATCGTGTGCTGCCTCCGTCTCCTCGACACTGCGACCTCTGTAAATGGCGGCTGCGGCAACTTGTTGCTCCCGTTGTTCACGTTCCCGTTCACGTTCTCGTTCGCGCTTTATTGCTATTGGCTGTGGTTGTCGGGCTGCGCCGCTCGCGTTTGCCGGCGGCGCATAAAAGATCACCTTGCCATCCTCGGCTGGAGCGCGACCAAAGGCAACCGGACGGCGCATTGATACTGTAATGTAAGTTTAAGTGGTTATTGCTAAACTTTCCTTACTTAAATACAATACAACTAACAATCTAGAGGTATATCACAAACGTCTGCCAATTCATCGCTCAAATTATTTTCAACCTGCATAGTTATCGTAGCGCTTAGCAATAATAGTGTTTAATCAGTTGCTTAACAATTAAAAGTAAGCACGTTAAAATATTGCACACTCAGCTTTTCTAGGGCACCTAGTGGTGTTGCCATTTACCAGTGCTGCCAAGTCGACAATTGATTGTTTTGATCGATCTATCAAATTTAAGACGCATAAGAAGAAGAATGCAAATAAGGTGGAAAAATTATACTTAAGTAAGCTTTAAAGATATATGTGACAATCCTCACAATATTTGCCAAATTTATTGTTTTTCACAAGAATTATTAGATTTGGCCTGTATATCGTTGTTAAAATTATTGTCGATCTGGCATCTCCAAAGCTGACTGACCTGTTACATTTTGTATTTGCAATCGATAAGAGTTGCGACTAAAAGTAAAATGCTGCCACCCCTTACCCTTCTCTTTTGTTAGTATGCTTTTTCATTTATGTTCTTTTCTTTTGGCAGCCAAGAACTACCCCATGACAATGACGCGTGTTGGTTTTCGTGTTTGCATTTGCTTCTCTGCCTTTGTCAAGAGCAACAAGCAACGACAGCGACAATGGCAGCGCCAGCAGTAGCAGCAGAAAAAGCAACAAAACAACAACAAAAACATCGACATCGACATCGACAAGAAAGCAAACATGAAAAATGCCAACATACGCTAAAAAGATTAGCTAACGGCGACAATGTCAAACACGCGCACAAAGCAAGCATAGGCGAAGGCCGAGAAGGGCGAAATAAGAGAAAGGCGTCCAATAGCCATGGTGTATAGCTGTTTAGCTATAGCTATAGCCATAACCATAGTCCTAGTGGAGCCGCAGTGGGTGGGTCATAAAATGTGGGCAGGCGTTGGGGCAGCGGCTACTAAAAATAAATAAGAGTACACGAGTACACAAATTGTCGCAGCCACCTGTTCACATTGTTGTGACGCAACTTCTTGGCCAGGAAGCGGGGATGGAAATGGGGATAAGGTAATAATGGAAAAAACAGCAGGGAAAGAGGCAAATCTAAAAGCGGAAAACGGAAAACGGATATGTGGTTAACTGTTGCACCTACCTGCGGCTGCTGACACTGGTTTGGGTATTCCTGCTCCTGTTGCTCCAGCGGCTATTGTTGCCACCAAACGGCGATGCTTCTCCTGCTTAGAGTTCATTTGCACCAGCGACTGTGCTGCGGACCATTCCAAATGCTCACACAATTGCTGCTCGTCAGCTTGAGAGTGAGAAGACTTGTCGTCTTCATCGTCCAGCTCGATTATCTCACGCTTGAGCGCAGCTCTTCCGCTTCGCTTGGTCTCCTTATCCTTGCTGCTGGACTTGAACGTCATCTTGGCATGCCCATTGTTAGCGTTAGTGCTGGTATTAGTGTTATTGTTATTGGCATTGCGCAGCACCGACGACTTATCCTCATTGGAATTGGCCGCTGGCCTTAGTTTGCGTAGCTGTTGCGATTGCTGCGAATGATGCTGCTGCTGCTGCTGCTGCTGCCCGCTTGTCTGCCTGCCGCTCGCCTTGGGCTTCGTCTTCGGCTTTGGCTTTGGCTTGGGACGCCGCCAGCTTTGAAGTTCAGTGGCAGCCGCATACTTCTTGCTCGCATAGGCAATCGTCTGTATCTTGTTGCGATTGGGCAGCATAAAGTCCATAGACATTGTGTCTCCGTTTCCTTCTCTGCTTCTCGTTTACTGCCACTTGCCAGTTTTGGCCGTTCGATAAAATGTTATAAACTACTTATAAGTAAGTATGTATGTGTATACACTCTTTATAAAGTGCTACGACATATACATACATATAATACCCTTTGGGTTCTTGTTTCTTTTGCTCTTGCTTTTGTTGTTTTGTTATTTGTTTTTATGCTTTTCTTTTTGTTTGTTTGGGTTTTGTTGCTTATGTTTACATTTGTTATTTATTTATTATATTTATTTACTATTTAGATATAGCACAACCTTCTTTCACATCGACTTCAGAATCGTCTGCAGTAAAATACTCTTCACTTTGACTCCGACTTTGACTTCGACTTTGACATGAGCTGCCTTGAGAGTAGCGCTACTTCTGCATCAGTTATCTTTTTTGGTTCTACTTCTGATTCTACTTTGATCTCAACTTCTGCCTCGTCTGCTGCATCTGCGTTGTTATGCCCGTTTCTGTTCCAACTGCGATCAGCGGGCATCCTTGATCCAGTGCGGCCAACTGGCACTGAAGCAATTGAAGCTGCCTCTCCTAAACCATCTGCAGCAGTTGGATTATATGAGAATATCACTATTTTGTATCTGCTTGCCACAATCACTTTGCCACAGTAGTTAAGTAGTTATTGCTTTCGTTGTTGTGTTGTTGTGTTGCTTTTGCCGTTTCCTTTGAATTTATCGAAGTTCTTCAAAGATCGGAAACAAGATTGATAGAGTTGGATTCCATTAAAAAAAATATTGAATCAAACTACAATTACAACTAAATTTCGTCTAATTCGTCTAACACGAGTATTATAACAATACTTATAAATAGATAGTATGGCAGGCAGGCTTGTAAATATCAACTTAAATAAATGCATTAATTGATTTTTACATGGGTTGCAATCTACTTCATTAAGCGTTATACTTGTGAAGATGAAAATCCTTTTAATGGTAAGTGCATAGATTCTTGATAGTTATTGGTGCGAATAAAATGTAGGGTTGCATTTGTTTGTTTTGTTTTTTTATTTTGTTTTTCAAATTGCATAATTTACACGTTTGTTTTTTTTCTATCATTCTTGCAAGTATAAACAAAGTCGCGCACAGATTTCAGAAGACGTTCACATAATAAATAGAGTAAGCCAAGTAGACTTCCAATCCCACAAGGCCAAGTAGCTAAGAGATGAAAACACTTTTTCGAGACGACACTGTATGATATTATGTTGATTTTTGGTTCTTTTATAGTAACATTTAGAATTAGTTTATTTCATATACCGAAAGTGGAAGTTTGAGTGTGTGCAGATGGGGGAAATCTTAAGAGAATACGAATATGTAAGGAGTATGGGGGATGGAGGGATGGTGGTGCTCTTCCAATGGAAGGCGCGCACGCACGCACACGAAACTATCTATCCCTATCCCACTTTTTAAAATGGCGCATACTCGTAGACTCGTTGGCTTTGTTTAGGAAATGCGGACTTCAATTGGCATTGGCATTTCAGTTTCTGTTGGTTTTCGCATTGAAAAATGCTTTTGCACATTTTCACATGGTTTGATATCACATATAGATAAAATATTTTGTTTTTTAACGCACTTTTGTTATATTTTTTCTGTCGTTCTGTCGTTCTTATAGTCGTTTAAATTGAACAAGGAAACTGCGAAAAAATTTTCGTTGTTCGCTGTGCTTCAGCAACAACAACTTGTTTCACTCTGCACTTGTCGAATGTTTTGTGAATTGAATTTGAGAAGCACACGAAGAAAGGGGCGGATATCGAGAGAAAGAGAGAATGAGAGTAAGCGACGAAAGCACAAGAGAGCGAGAGCGAGCGAGTGACGAGTAACGAGTGAGGCTTACATGCAACAAATAGTCAACTGTTGGTTGCCTTAGCCTACCTCACTGTGCTCTCGCCATCCACTCCCACCCCTTCAGCAAGCAACACTTCCGCCCCCGCCCCCGCCATCCTTGCAGTTCCCTTTTAGCCCATGCGCGTTGCACATAAACAATGCGAGAATTTATTGCATACTTTTCAGCGTTGTTTGCTGATGCAACGAGTGTCGTTAGTGTCTTCGTCGTTGCTCTGTTGCTCCGTTGCTGTTGCTGCGGTATATGACACGACACACACAGACGCACTTACACACACTTACACACACATATATAAACATTTATATACATTTATACACATAAACGGCACTTTGTTGCATACGTCACATGCAACAAAAATTTACAGTTGAACGTTGCCGCAACAGCAGAAGCAGCGAAAAAACAACTCATGCATAAATTAACTGCTAGTTTTTAACAATAAATAAATGTTGCTTTTTAATATTGCTAAACGAAATTTATATTTCATTCGACAGGAATTTCACATGATTTTTTATTGCACTCGCTCTGGTTTTCTATGTCAGCCTGTTGAAAATTGCACACGTTTTTGTTAAGCCATCGTTTTTTGGTATTTGTTGTAAAACTTTTTCTTGTGCACTTACATATATTTTCTATATTTTCTAATAGTTTATTTGTATTATTTGTCGTATTTAAAATTGAATAATATATGGACTTGGTTTTGGTTGAAGCACAATTTGCTGCCGCTGTGCGTCAGTTATTGACGTACCACTCCCTTCTTCTATTGCTTTACTGTGCGCTTCGTTTTCACAGCTTTTCGTTGCTGTTGCCGTTGCTGATGTTGCCGTTACCGTTGCCGTTACCATCACGTCACAGTTGCCGTCGTGACTGTGATACACACACTCACACACACAAAAAGCGAAATGAGTCTCTCTGTGTGTGTGTGTATATAAATGTGTGTGTAATTTACAGCGAGTGTGCGTGATTTCGGGTCACCAGCAAAACCGAATCCAACAACACCAACGCAGCGCTTTGGTGGTGATGGGGACGGTGTGCCTGTTAGTGTTAGTGGTGGTGGTGGTGGTGTTGGTGTCGATTAATTCCGTACCATAGCAAATGACAGGGTGAGAGCTTAAGCTAAACCATTAGCAAAAGCAACAGTACGAGCGGAAAGGGTTGCAAATGCCCAAAAAGATATCGCTTAGCTGCCTTGGCTAATTTTGTAAGCGATTTGCGTTTTGATTTGTGTGCGTAGATCGATAAGCCGCGCTCTAATAAAATATTGTTTTTGTGGCAACAGAAACTAACACAAAGACACAACAAGTAGCCAAGTAGCCAAGCAGCAACAGCAACAGCAGCGGCTGTAGCAGCAGCCCTTAGAGTCAACCCAGCAACCCCAAAAAAATAAAACAAAAACACACTCGAAAGCTAGAGCGATTGCGCACTCGCTCTGCAATTGATACAAATGTAACGAGAGCTCTCTTTCTCTCTAACTACACTCACGCATACACTCACATACGGAACGAGGAGGCGAGCACACACACTTGTGGATTGCCGAAAATTATGCAACACAGCAGCAATCAAACGAACTTTAGGGTTGGGTGGAAGAAACGTTAATGGGTAGCTAGCTGACTAGCTGACTAGATGGATAGATGGCTGGATGAATGGATGAATGGATAGCTGGGCTGTGTGAGGGTTGGAATAAACCGGCGGGGTGTGTGTTTTGACGTCTGCCACTTGGCTGCTTGCAAGCAAAGGTTGGCGGCGCTTAGTTAAGCTGAATTATGGCCAGATTTTAAGAGCTTCTTTTTAAAACTATCCACCTACACTGAAACAGCAATGCAAACGGGTAAAGCATTTAATTTGATTATTTTGCATCTGAACAATTGCCGCATAGTTTTCTCGGTAATGCCGTTGACCAAAAGCTGACACACAAGTTGGCCAGAAGCGGCAATAACCATGCCGGCCGAAACAATGGCCGAAACGAGCAGCATTCAGCCGCATCCCAAACTCTACATTTTCGTCTCTTTCTTCTTTCTTCTTTCACTTTCTCTCTTCTCCTCTCACTATCTGCTCGTTGGCTGTTGTCCTTTTTAGCATTTTGAGGTCTGGGGCTTTATTTCGTAACGTTACGTTTCGTTTCGTTTGGTTTGGTTTGTTCTGTTCTGTTCTGTTTGCACAGCGCAAACCAAATCAAAAGGGGACGACAACGAGGCCAAAAACAGCAACAACAACAAGGACGTCATGGCCCGTGGCCCTGTGGCCCATTGCTGTTGCCATTATTGCTATTGCTCAGGCCAAGACCCATTCTCTCTCTCTGTTTAAGTCCCAAGTCCGATGTCCCTTGTGGTTTTTTCGGGGTTCAGGCTCTGCTGCGTTGACATCAACGCTTCCGTCGCGGGCTTCCTTATTATTCCTGTCACTAAGCCGCCCTTTAAATTCGCAATGAATGCCAAACAGCCAAACAGTTAAATGTTTTTCGAGCGCTCGAGCTGCGGAAGTGCAACCAACACCCAAAACAACCAACAGAAATGGGTCCGCAGTGCGTATGGATTGGTATGAGGCACCCCTCAAGGTTACCAGTGGCAGCAGCAGCTGAAGCAAAAGTGGTGTCCTGCCGCGTTGCGGCTTTCCTGTCGCGGCTACATTGACCCTTTTTGTCGCCGGCTCCTTGTTATGCTTTCTTTCGTCAACACTAATGGAGCTTAAAAAGTTGTCAAAAGCGGCGCGGGATTTATATTTTAATTTCAGAGTGCCAAATAGAAAATTAAATGGAGCAAGTGGCAGCCTTTTTTGGACTTGAGAAAGGATTCGAAACCCACTAAGCCTGAGACAGAGACAGAGACAAAGACAGAGACAAAGAAAGGCAATAGAGAAAGGGCGAAGCATCAAATGAACTTACTTGCTGGCAACACAAATCAGACGCCAATCGCCGTCAGTCATCTGTCAGTCTGTCTTTCCCCCCCTCACCCGCTTGTGTTTTGTTTTCTTGTTACCCTTTTTTTCGCTTTTGTGCTCTATGCGCGACGGTTGTAAGCCTTGGCCATAGTCCATCGTCCTGGCCATCGCATTTATTGCCATATGCTGACAGTGTTGCTGCCGGCAATCGCGTCTATGATGGTGACGGCGACGGGGGCCAATTTGAGCTGTCATAAAAATGTACAACAACTGGCTACAAAGCAAACAATGCGACTAGTGCCAACAGCAACAGCAACAGCAACAGAACAACTACAACTACAAGAGCAGCAACAGCTACAGCTATAACAGCAGTAGCAACAACAACAACAGCAACAACAACAACTACAACAGCTATAGCCGCATTCAGCAATTGTGCAAACAAATTGCTGTTGCACTTTACTTTTATTTTACGAGTGCGAATGCGAGTGGAATTTTTTTTCATCTTCTTCGTTTTTTCCCACTTTTTGCTGAGTTTGTGAGCCGCTGGACTCAGGGAAAACGAGGGAATCCTGCCTGTCAGCTAGCAAACTGCCCCCAACATGCCTCCAACTGCCACCCAATTTGCATTTTACTATCGTTGCAGGTTTTATAGTTGTTGCTGCTGTTGATGTTCTTGATGTTGTTGCTGCGTTTGCTGTTGCTTTTTGATGCCTCACTTTTGCGCTGGTTTTATTTGCGCGCCGCAATTTTCTTTCGCTCCTTCCTGCCCGGAGAACGGTTGGCCATAAAGTTTACTTAACATGCTGCTTTTTGCTGCTGTTTTGTGTGGAAGCTGTTGGCATTCGGATTGCAAAGTCAAGCAGCTTACCAGCCACACACACAATATGCTCCGAATTCTTAGAGGTTGGCCGTGTTAATTCCAAGATCCGACATTGCTAATGTCGTATGCATTTGTATTTGTAATTCTATTTGTTTTGAACTCGGTATAACTGTAGCCCATAAATTATAACAATGTAACGCTTGCTTGTTTGCTTGTTCTCCCTTCGCTCTCGTTTCGTTTTTTTTTTGTGCAGACAGTAGACCAACCACTTGATGTGGCTGGTCCTTGGTTGCGGTTCTGTGGTTCCCTTGGCCCAAAACAAAACTAAGTTCAACTCATTAAGAGTTGCTTTGGCAGCAGCTGAATTTAAGTACCTACAAAATATATTCACAAACACAAGCACAAACATTAAAGATGCGATTATGATAAACAAATACGGAGCCACAAAGAACTGGTCTCATATTTTATTAAATTAAAGTTAAACTAAAGTTTTAAATCGATTGAAATCGATGCAAAACGCTTGATGCCCAACTTTTTAAACGAATCGTAAATCGTTGCACTTTACAGTTTGTAACTTGTTGTACTAGTACTAGAGAGATTATTCGTCTTCATTCCTCCATAGTGCAGCTTTTTATCGTTTGCCTTTTGAATCTGGTCTTATACCATCCCCGTAGCAATTTACAGCAACATTTTCACAATTTTCCACATTTGTATTTATTTACCGTCATGTGTTTAAGATGTTGTTGATATATGTTGTGTCCCACACACACACACACACAAAAACACACACACCCACAAGCGCACATACATAAGTAGACATGCCTCCAGTGGCAGCACCGGGTTATACGGTAAGTAAATTAGGATTTATGCTTTGTTCTATTTGAGCGCTGCAAAGCCATAAACGATTTTTTATGCACAGGCCACTTGCCATACTTGCCACACTTGCCAAGGTGGAAAGTCGAAGACGCTTGTGTGTGTGTGTGTGTATATGTAAGTGTGTGTGAAAAGTCGTTCGATAGCAGTTCGCACCTTTGCTAAAAGACGATTTACGACCCAACGCATGTGAGAACGTAAAATTGTTATAAATTTGCATGTGCATTTGCACTGGATGACGGTACTGCCGAGACGGGTGGGTCGCGTGTGTAGGAAGGGATGTGGAACGATAAAATAAAACCCAAGCAGTAGTCGCAACCAAGATCAATCCCAACGGCTTGCAAGTTAATAGCACATGAAACACAAACAGAGCACTCAAAAAGGGAGCAGCTATCAAAAAGCATATGGTGAACCTCTTCCCTACACCATTTTTACTGTCCGCTTCGCGTTACGCGAATTCTCTGTGAATTTTCCCTCCCATTAGCCCAATGTTGCGTAATTAATGCTCGCAAATTTATCAAGCTGCATTACTTTGAAGGCCAATGAATGAAACCTGTAACTCATTTTGTCACAGTGCGTAAGCAAGAACACAACAATGCCAACTAAACTGTTGCTAAGCTCCAAAACATTGACATCCATCTCCATCTCTACCTGAAAAACACATCAGCAACGTCGCGTGCGTACATTTCGAATGACACCAAAGTTTTTTGCTTCTACCAAATAGCAGTTAAATTTGGTTCCTCATACGATTTGACCCACATGGGCCATATTGTCGATAGATGATGGTGGTGGTGGTGGTGGTGCTGATGATGACGCAAATCTTAAAGCACTGGCATTGGCACTAAGATGTTTGCCAGCAGCAGATAGTCTACACTGGATTAATGCTGCCATAATTCCTGTTGCCTGCCTGCCAGCCTGCCTGCCTGCCTGCTGCCTGCTGCCTGCTGCCCCCGTGGGGAGTGCCAGTTTTGCCCGTTGAGTTTGAGCTGCTGCCGCATGTGGAGTGGAGTTCATTTAATATATCCGATAAAAGTATTTGCAATAAATCCTGTAAAAGCTAATGATTAATTGCTCTGTAGCTTTTAACGTCAACGCGCATAGTAGGCACGGATTGTGTCAGCCCGTCAGCCCGTTAGCCCGCCAGCCACGACGGGGACGACGTTTGGCAAACGTGGCGTATGAGTAATTCAGCTTTGACGCCGCTGCGCCGCGCGTGGTTTGCCTACAGCACACACACACACACACACACAAACACACACTACACATAAACAGAGAGACAGACATTTGTCTTGTTACTGCTGCTGTTCATGTTTTGCGTTATTGTCGCTCCAAGTAAAAACACAAAAATATTTATTTCAAATGAGTCTGTGTACAACTGGGACTGCGACTACGGAACTGCGGAACTGGTAAACAGAATACGGTTCTTGTTGTTGTTTTTTTCTTGTGTTTTTGTTTTTTGTTTTTTTTTTTTGTTTTCGACTTCTATTTTCTGTATTTTTTTCGATGGGTGGCCAAAAATTACAGTCAAAGTCAACCAAAAAGGGGGTTGGTTCGATGTTGGCGCCTTTCCTGTGCCAGGGTGAAAGACAGCATTTGCCATAAATTGTGAAAGTGTCAACGAAAGGCAAGACACACACACACACACACACGTATACATATAGATATAGCCAGAGAAACAATAGCAACAACAAGGCCAGAAATATCTATGTATGTGGTGTGGGGAAGCAACACGCACGCATATTTATTTTGAGCACATCCTTTTTTGGCCAGGACACTCGTACAAATGCGATATATAAATACACATAGACATTTGTATATACACATTGTTGAATACTATATAGAATATGTGCTTACATATTTACGCATATTGTTCTAATCAGTGAAGCAGTCGCCTCACACAGCCTTCACTTGGCTTTAATGACAACAGTTTCCACTCAAGCCGTCCTCTGCCTTCTTTGTCCAAGAATGTCAATTTTTTGTTGCCTAATTTATTTTCTTAGTAGTCACCAGTCAGCAGCAGCCCAAGCAGCAGCAGCAACACCAAACGAAGAACAAGATGAAGAAACAGCAGCGTGCCAATGTTTGTTCCAATGCCCATATTTGTGGCTTGACTAGAAACAGAGCCGAAACTACCCCAGGACACAGAGAGCAGCCGGCAGAAGCGGGCCGGGCGGTTGGAACATGGTTAGGACCAGCCCAGTTTTGACACCATGCAGAGACGCTGCTGATTATTGTCACGACAAATTCCAACGATTGAAGCCACGTTGAGTGGGGGAAATTGGGGATGGGCAACCGCATATTTGTGCCCCTGAGATTCCATGGGCGAGGCAGAGAGACAAGGGTAAAAAGCAGGAGCAGGGGTATAAAACTCGGCCACTTGGCCACTTGGCATTTTGCATGAGCTGCTGCTGTTGACACACATATATCTATGCACATATATATATGTTTGGCTGTATATCGAAGATAGATCTGTATATTGGCCAGGTAGAATCAATGCGCAATTTATTTATGGGCTCAACTTGACCTTCCTGTGACCGCTGAAGGATAAGCAACTTGTGCGATTAATACATAATAAATTTTGTCTTTTATGTTTCAAATTGTCTTAACTGATCCAAAAAATAGTAAAGTTCTCTGGTAAGGAGCAAGCTTTTTCACAGCATAAGCAATTAGTTGTTTTGGATTAAAATCAATTATGCTAAGCATCTGCCATATATAACTTTAACAGTGTGTGGAACAACAACCACTTAACGCAATTATTATATTAATTTCTAACCACATTCACCCCCAAAAACTAAAGCGACATTGAAATCGGCAACGTTGCGTCGCCTGCAGAGCGGGGCTGGGTTTGGTAATATTCTTAATCTTAACAACTGCAGGACATAAGTACCTGGGCCACAGCTCTGTGAGCTCTCGGGTCTACTGTTCCACTAAATTGGACACATCTGCACAATTTTTCTCAGTCCCTGGCCAACGGCATTTGTTTCCATATCCGCCCAGCCCTCGTGCACGTTCTTGGTCTTCTGTTTTTCCTGCTGCCGTTGTAGCTGGAAGCGTTTTAGCAGCGTGTCAATCTTGCGAGTCAAATGGCGGCACGCATGGCGAAGTTTTCATCTGCCCCGGCACTGCTCAAGCTGTGTGTGCTGTGGAGCCAAATCAAATCCCTGCACGTTTCCACATTGCCACATTTCAACATTTCCACACCGCCTCAGCCTCAGCCACAGCCACATCTGAATCTCATTCGCATTTGCATGTACGATACATGCAGCACACACAACCACACACAGACACACACACACACACACACACAGTTTGTATGCTTAAGTAAGCCGACTGCGTGCATGTTTCTAATGGGCGGCACAAAAGGTTACCTGATGCTGAAAAAACTGAAAAGACTGAAACCAAAACTGGAAAACTCATTTTGCCTTCGGGCGTGACTTTTATAGCACTTTGTTTCGGCGGCCCAACCCCCAAACCAGCTCAATCCATTTCACCTCCCCTTAACAAGAACGATAACAACAACAACAAATGGATTTCTTTTTTGTCAGCCTCCACGCAGCGTACGAAAACTTTCTGCTAGCAAGTATCAAAATGCCAAAATGCGTTATACAATTTTCGTTAGCTTGTTGTACTAGTTCCTGTTCCTGTTCTTGTTGTTGCTGTTGCTGTTGCTGTTGTCATTTGGTGTTGTTGCTACTGTTGGTGAACTTATCAACACGCCGATCACTTGCGACAGTTTCCGTTTCAGAGCACAGCCGCCTAATTGCCCCGCACTCAGTACACAGTTTCATTCGCTTCCATTCAAGGTGAGCAAAAAACAAGAAACAAGTACAGGGGAAAAAACTTCCTGCGCACTCATTTGGTTTGTGTACTTTTACTCCTGTTGTGCCCCCATCCTCTCACTCTTTTTACCGGCAACACAACCAGGCGCAAACCAACAACAACAAAACGGATATAGAAATTCAATACTTTGATTCGTGCCAGTGGCAACAAAAGCGAAGGAAGTGCAACCCATGCAAGGTAACCAAATAGCAGGATAACACGTACCAAAACAGCACTTGCTGTTTTTCTTATACCTACTTGCGGGGTATGTAGGCGGGCAGGAGGGCAGGCAACTGGGACGCAGCAGATTTCCAACTGCACTCTGACTGACTAACTAACTGGTAACTGGTAACTGGCAACTGGCAACTGCTTGCATGCCTGGCAACTTATTTTTTGGGCAACGTTGCCGCATTGCCTTCTGCATTGAAGTAAGTACTGTATGTAGTTGGTGGTTTCCACATGATTGATGCCATATGTCCTTTACCCACACCCACCAACAATCGGCGGCAATAAACAAAACTACAATATAAAGTAAAATACAGGACAATTGAGTATTTTGTAATTACTGAGTGTGTGTATTGAGCACTGAGCACGCAACGTTGTTGTGTTCTGTGTGGGAATTGTGTGCGCTATGGGAAAGTCGGAAAGGTCCTGCCACTTGTCCGGAGCTATATAATTACTAAATACTTAGTGCTGAACCTCCCAGTCTCCCAGGCTGTGTCTGGGCATCCGGTGAAAGGAAAGCTCACGACTCACAACTCACATGTCTGCCAATTATAAGCAACTAACCGCAGATAACGCTAGAGAGGATGCTGTCGTTTCCATTCCCACATTGCCACATTCCCACTGCTCCACCCCCGATCCCTGCTGGCTGGGCTGTCAAAGCGACGTGACTAAGTGGTGAAAAATGATTTCATGAAAACGTGTAGCTCTCAGTGGGGAATGCGAACCGAATGCAAACCGGGAACGAGTATGAGAATGGGAATGGATATGGGTTAGAGTACGGGTATGGGAAAAGGAATGGCGTTAAAGCGTTCACAGCTTCCTCTTTGCCCCAGAGCCATCGAGAGCGCCGAGTGTGCTACCTTGGACCCCCTATGGCAGCTAGGAGGGAAGGTTTGTTCGTGGTACGGGCTGGGAGTTACTGACTGAGTATGTATGTATAAATGTGTGTGTGTGTGTGTGTGTGTGTGTGTAGGTACAACTGGCAATCGTCAAAGGCTCAACATTTTGGGATGCTGTCGTCGTCACGCCACCGCCGCTGCCAAGTAGCACTCCAAGTGAGTTTTGCGACGCATTGCCGCATTGTCGCTACTTCATCAGCGACGGCATCAAGTGCAAGTATCATGTCGCTGTCTCAGTCTCAGTTGCAGTCGCAGTCGGCTTCAACGTTGGCAGAATGCACTTGTGCAGCATCACAGTGCAGAATGTTGCCAGTTGGCAACTGTGCGTCCGCAGGAAATGAATACGTGTTGAATATTTGTCGAGTGAAGCACAAGGACGACGTTGCCAGTTGCCATTCACCATTCACCATTCGCATGCCCCCACAAACCATGCCACATATACATACATTTGTACATATACAATGTGTATATGTATATCCAAACATGTCAGTTTAAGAGAGCACTCGTATATACATATATTCGCATATCCATATACTTATCTATCATGTATGTGCATACTTACATATACGTATATATATATATTTGTATCTATCTGTTGTATGCAGCATGTGCTTAGCCTTGCTGGCTAATGCGCGGCCCAAATATAATAGACGAGATTGTTTGTGTGTGTGTGTTTTTGCGTTTGTGTGAGCGTACTTATTTGATGGTATACAACAGAGATTTGCAAACGTTTCATATTTACCAGCGGCAACACTGCGGCAGCAACAAGCTGCAACATGCGAACATGTAGGCTGCGAAGATGAGAAGAAGAGGGCGGCAGCAAGCAGTTGGAAAGGAGAACTGGAAAGAAGAGCCCGCCAGCTGCTGCAAATGGCACGCATGAAAATGAAAGGCCCATCGAATGGGCGCGTTCATTGAGAATTTATTTCAATAAAAGAGACTTAAAGAATAAGAGACGTACACTCTAAGATACGTAGAACCAGCCAACAGATGAGACATATGAGGCAGATGAGAGTTTGATGAGAAACTGCGGCTGGCCAAGTACAAAAAACAAAAGCCAAAAAAAAAACGTAGAAGGCATCCAAGCCAACCAAAGGACAACTAAAACTACACTATGTATGTTTGTGTGTACATGAGTCTGTCAGGATATCACTAAGTGCTCTTGTTGCATGCTGCAATCGATAATACTTCTCTTAGTTTGGGTGTGTGTTTCGTTTTAGTGTGTTCTTGTGTGTGTGTGTGTGAGTATGTCTAGCCTCCGAAATGTAACAAGTTCTTAGTATTAGTGCTCAAATGCATAAGCGCTCAGCTAAACACTGCTTTCTTAAGACAAGAGACTTACAAATATGTTTATAATTGCTGCTACGCTAAGGACCTTAACTAACTATTTTTTTCTCTTATGCAAGCATAGTCTATTGACTATTTAATTTCTAATTTATAAATTATTCTATTAGCTCATTAAATGCAAGCTTATTCTGTGTGAAGATAATTCCCATAGTTATGAGTTCTCTAAAAGCGGTTACGGATAAAAGAAAACAAACACTAAATATGTATATTGGTTTAATGGAATCAACTGCTTGAGTGATGAATGAATAAAATGCATTTCAAGGCATTGCGTTCTTGAGAGCCATATTCAAATTGATGTCTGGCCTCTTCATAAGCAGCCATTAGTTGATGAATTCAAAATAACAAAAACACACATACACAGTCTCACACACACATATATATAGATGCACACAAGAAATGCCAGAGGGCACTCACCTAACCCGGACTGAAATATAATACTAGAACTGGGTGCAGCCGTCGTCATCGTTGTCAATTTTCAGGCTCAGGACGAGAGTTTGAGCCCGAGCCCGAACCCAAACCAAAAACCAGTATTGGCAGTGCCCAGGGTCAGGAATCAGCTGCACAAAATAATAATAATGCAAACGTGGACAGCTGTCGGAAAATTGCTGAAAATCGAATGAAAAGCCGCGCGCGCATTCAACTTCCGAGCTCGTCTCGCCCGTCGGTTGCTTTTTTACACAAAACACACACACACACACACACGAAGCATCCACAATCATCATCATCAATTCTACCACCAAAGCTAGTTATTGTTGTTGTTGCTAATGTTGGTATGTGTATGTAGATCGTCAAAGATGTCCCGTCGTCGTTGCGTCGGGATCGAAGGGCGAGCATCGACCCAGGCTACCAAAAATATTTACGTTTTTCTTCTGGACCCGTTTACCTACCTGGCTTTTTTTTTCGACACATCCTATTCCATCCCATACTAACCCGTGTCGTCTCGTCTCGTCCCTTTCCACACATATCATCGATGAGGTCTTTGAACTCAACTCATCTAACGATTTGTGGGCAACAGCAGCAACAGCTGCCTTCTAAATATCCCGATTGTAAATGAGTTCGAGTCTTAGTTCGAGTTGCAAGATTTCGCAATGCTCAACAAATGTAATTAAAAACACAAAGTTTCAAATTACCGGAATGAAAATTGAACGTGCGTCCAGTCAGTTCTTTGGTAATGCAAGAATCCGCACAAGTGAGACCAACTTTTGTGTATCCTGTTGCAGGACATGCTAATAAGTTTTTGCGCCCCCCATCGCAAAAAAATAAAAGAGTAAAGCGCAATTTGGCGATGACGTAAACTGACTTCTTCTTTTTGTATGTGCCATGTAGTAGTTTTTTTTTATTTTATTGCTAATGAAACAGGCGCACGAAATGTTGCTGTAATTGTTGTTGATTTTTTTTTTTGTTGCTGCTGATGTTGCTGTTGTTGTCGTTTTACCTGTTTGCTGTTTCTATGTAGACGCCAAATGGCAAACGCTTAGAGAAGGGGGTTGCTTGTGTAGGGTGGTATTTGTGTTGTTGTTGGTGGTGGTGGTGGTGTTGCTGTTGCTGTTGCTGATGGCGATGATGATGATGTTGTTGATGATGATAACGATGATGGGGTGGTTGCAAAGCCGTTCAAAAAGGAGTAACAATGAAATTATAGCAGAACACAGGAACAAATAGCATTTGGGAAAAACTCGACAGCGCCTGGCAGAGTCAGCCAGCCAGCCAGCCAGATAGACATACAGACAGACAATACGTACGTTGAGAGTGCAAAGTGGAAGCAGAGCTAGCGAAACTCGTGCTTGTTTCCACTTTAATACATCATTGAAAGGAAAACAGAAAGAGCATGCCAGACACCTGGTTCGTTCATTCGTTTGGGCTCGCTTTGCGTCGTCTGGCATTTTGGGCCCTTTACAAACTGGGTGCACGGGGTACGGGGCAGTAGCAGCAGCAACAGCAACAGCAGAAGGATCAACAGTTTTTGGGTTTTGGCTTTGTGTTTTAATGTTTCAGTTTCAGTTTCTGTTTCTGTTTCTGCTGTTTGTCTATTTCTGTTACAGCTGCCACTTCCTGGCCCGTGCCACGCGAGCGTCACACTTCGCTCGAAACGAATATGCGGCGTTTACTGAACACACGAAAGAAAACAGAAAAAAACATAAGCTGAGTAAAAGGAGTAAGGGCAGCGGACAACGGACAATGGACAACGGGCATCGGGTTATGGGGCGCCAATGCGGGCGTTCTGTTTCGCTAGGCAACGCCAAAAGCAGCGTTTGGCAAGCTGACAATTTCGGGCATAACACTCATTGTTACCCACCCACCACCCCCAGCCACCCAAACAGCTGGACTTGCTGCTGTCTGAGGACCTAAAGGCCCAGGCAGCTGCACTTGTAGAGCATTTCCTGTTTTTGCACACGCTTGCAAACGCGCTCAACTGGATCCCTGGCCTCGTAGCTAGTGCTCCTTTCAGTGTATGTGTGTGTTGCACCTTTGTTTTGTTGATTATTTTTTACCCCTAAACTAACGCTAATAACGCTCGGAACACAGGAAAAGCTGTGGCTGCTTTAACCATATTGTCCTGTCCTTGTTCCAGGTGAACGAATCTCGCTTTCGCGTCGGCTGCATAATTCGGTTTCCTGTCGTGACGCGTGTCTCCTACCCCGTCCAGCCCCGAAGCCATATGGCTCTCGCATATACAATACGTTCTTATGCTGCTTGCCTCAATGCATCTGCGCCTTCGGCTGCGCGTGCCTCTCAATGCGATCGCGATCATATTTTAATTTTCATTCCCATTTCCATTCGCATTCACATCATATGCACACATATTATTGTAAAATACCACCCCCTAAAGCGGCTAACGAAGCGCAACAATTTCGACGCAACTTTGGCGTCTACAAAGGGTCTCGACAAGTTTGCTTTTAGCTGGAAAAGCAGATTACAATTTAGAGAGCGTCGTTCCATGTGTGGTTTCACTAAGAGGACTTGGCAGGACGAAGCAGGAGCAGAAGCAGAAGCAGAAGCAGAAACAACAGCGTCACATGGATAGAAGCATATTTAGGGCTTCAATTTCCATAGGTGCACAAAGCCTTGAGGCCCATTGTAATTAGTCCAGCCGAATTCCATTCCACAGATGGTCTGTACGTTACATATCAAGAAATATATGTATGTGTATACACTAAGAGGTCCTTAAGGTCTGACAGCTAGATGGATTGTCCATAAAATAAAATGGCTGGGCATTTATTTGGTTTTTTTTAACAAAACAACGGTTAAGCACTCATTCTCAAGAGGCCATATAAAGGGGTTTCCATCTGTGAAATAAACGGCGATATGTTCGTTTCTCTTATTAGTCAAATGGTCCCTGAAATGTATACCATTTTGCTCTGAAAGTAAGAAATTCTCTGCACTTATAAAGTACACACATATCTAATTAAGTTAATCATATTTTCGCTTCCACAAAGTCTAAGCCTACGAGTATTCAATGTGACAGTTGGGCAGTGCAAAAATAAATAGTTCCTAGCTCTTCAATTTTTTTTAGCTTTATGTCTTCATTAATTAGGCTGTGATTTTGTCTGTACAAAAGTGCGAGGCTCTGCAGGAACTTAAGAAATAACGATGTTAATTCACTTAAGACAATTAATTATATATAAGTTATACATATTAGAAAGAGCTTTGTAGCCATTCATTAATTTTATGAAAATTTCAAAGATAGCTGAGGATTGAACTGCTCAAAGCTTTAAACTTGAAATTGGTATAAAATCTCATACTTAAGACTACACAAATCGTAAATTTCTAACGTGTCCTGACCTTTGATATACAAAACCCGAAACGCCCAAAAGCAAAGCTTTAACGTATTGCCAGCGATTTTCCCCCTTTCGTTTTGTTTGCCACCCACCTACAGCATTTACACCGACTAGTAGCAATCAACAATGCCACAATCCAACGACTGTTGCTCTCTCCCTCTCCTCCCCTTACCCGTTTTTCGTCCGTCATTTTTGGCAATTTGTTCAAAATCAAAGTTCAGCAACAAATGCAATGCAACAGCAAGAGCAATTAACTCGGCACAACTGCCACATTCGACGCTCGACGCCCGACGTTCGGAGACGCTGTTGCAAAAATCCACCCCAAAATGTTCAATAACAAAAGGGAGCCATGAGCCAATTCAGGTACGAGCCAAGAGCAGAGAGAATGAGAAAGAGAGAGAAAGAGGGACGCAACAATTGGAGGAAAAAGGCAATGCGAACCGTGTGGCAATGAAACACTTCCTGATTGTTGGATCCTTGGCGCTGCTCTACACTATCAAACATTGCATGTTAAAATACTAAGCTAAACATTTTGATCCTTAAATAATTCACATGATTTAAATTGCAAGAGCTGAATATTAAAATATGTATAAAACAAATTGTGTCTGGTTGAAATTAAAACAATTTCCCCTTTTGCAACGTATGCAGCTGGCCCAAAGACACGCAACAGCTACGCTATCATTTGGGGGTTGTTTAGGGGCTGTGTTTTGTGTTCCATGCATTTCGGTTCGTTCCGTTTCGTTTCGTTTCGTTTTGGTTCGGACGCTCTTCCTTTCCATTTTGTTCGGCAACCCTTATAAGCGACGTTTCGTTCAGTTGGGTTCTCATAAGCATTCAAGAGTTGCTTACGTTCGGTTCGTTCGCATTTCTTCTCTATCTTATATAATATTATATTTTCTCCTAAATCAATTTTTTCACTACCAACAACAACAACAATAATTACAAACTCAACTCAACCTTTCAACAAACTCGTGTCAACTAACTAAACTTTTACAACTCTAACGTCTATATTTTTTTGTTTTCAAAAAAAAAATAATAATAATAATAAATAATATAAAAAACAACAAAACAAAAACCAAATTTGAAACGACATCAACAATACTTCATTTAAAACTGTTTACAATAAAAATAATTCAAAATCTTAAAAACCAACCAACAACAACAATAATAATATATGCAAATCAACAACAAATAATTAAAAACCAACAAAAAAAAACTAACGCAACTAACAAGCGTAACAAGCCAAAGGATATATGGAGCAATACAATTACCAATGAACCCCCTCTCTTTCTACCAGTTGACCGACCCGTTATTGTTTTAAGCCCCGTTGTGTAAAAACAAACGTAAACGTAAACGTAAATGTAAAAATCGATAAACCACACGCAGCCAACGCAAACGCAGCAAAACGTGTCCCAGTCCAGACCCAAAAAATGAGAAAATAAGAAAGAAAAAAAACAACACAAACCCAAAACCAAAGTACGGACCAAAGTTGACCAAAAACACACTAAAGTTGGCCCCAAGTGAGACACGGCAACAACACCAACTACAACAACTCGTAGACTGGAGCAGCGGTCTGAGAATACGAATAAAGCGCAGAAATGTGTAAAGTGGCTGTGAAATTTGAAGTATCCTAACCAAAACCAAAACAAAAACCAAACAAACCAAGAACCGCAAAACCAATTTATCATCATAGCAAATAACAATAAAATGCAATTTACAACTGAAAATTGAAAAATGATCAACTAACAGCAACAGATTGAGACAAAGAGGAGTGGAGAAGTGTCGCAGCAATGCGAATGCCAAGCAATAAAAACTTTATAAATAAACTCTAAACTCTATTCATTTCGGCGAGCCAATCTATTTTCACATGCGAAATAATAATTATAACAATAATAAAACAAGCTGAAACATTTCCTTTCCGCTTTGCAATCAACGTATACCCCCTAAGACGGTCTTTGCTCGTACGAAATCACAAACCACTCGCTTCAGCACTTAACACTAAACTTGCCTACTGATATCTGATAACTGACAACCGCTCAACTGCTTAATAACACTCAATCAGTTAACCAATCCTTAACCCAGACCACTGCTTAGCAATACTTCCAAACATGCCGCGCTGCCTGATTGCCAAGAAATGGAAGGCATATCCCTGGCTGGATCGGTCTGAGGATAATGCACAAACACAAACAACACACACCAACTCAGCCACAACCAACTCGACGACTTCCACAGATGAGGAACTTTCGCCATTGACGAACCTTAAGTCGCGTCGCTCCACACTCGATGATGACGAGGAGATTGATGTCGTTGGCGACAAGCTGCACATCAAATTGGACAAGCAACGCACAATAATTGCCTCAACAGCAACAGCAGCAACGGCAGAAGCAACAAACGACAGCACAACAGCAACAGCTTCAACAACAACAACATCAACAACGTCAACAGGAACAGCAACAGCAAAGTGCTGGGGACCTAGCTCACCAACAGCGGGCACAACGGCGCCAAGTCCACCGCCACATTCGCCAGAGGCAGCGACGCGAGGAGCTACCAATGTCTACAATGGTAAGCACAAAGAATTTCCGTTAAGCTATACAATATTTGTTGCATACTTTTTGGCATGCCAACAAAGGCTTCAATGCATGTGCGTATTATATGTGCAAGCATAACATAATTCAATACCTCTCGACATGTGCATCCAAGTTTAAACTAAATAAAAAGGATGCAATCGTTATGTTGCCCAAATTTAATTCAAATCCATTTAAATTTTTTTTCTCATTTTGTTGCAGGCTACACGAGAGAGCTATCGCCGTTGCATTATACAGCGTACCTGCCCCGAATGGAGAGTGAAATAACGGTAATACGTGCGGCAGCCACAGCACTGGTAGCAGCAGCAGGGGCCAACGGTGTCGCTGGCGAACAACATTTGGCCGCCTACCAGACACCGCCATCGTCCACCACATCGTCGCCGTCCTTGTCGCCCAGTGGTGCTGGCCATGGCGATCGACTCAGTCCCGGCATGCACATTAAAATGGAGTCGGGCCAGACGTCCAGTGAGCGCAAGTGCTTTAGCAGCACGGGTGCAACATTGTCGCTGCCGCCCAAGAAAAAGGATATCTATAGGCCATACTCGCTGGATGACAAGCCCGTACATGGCTATCGGAGACGTGTGCCCGCCGAGGAGGACCTTCATGCGGCTCACGCTATACTCGATCTGAGCGCCTCGACAGCCTTCCACCCGCCCACGCAGCCACATCAGCTGCAACAGCAGCAACACTTTCCTCTCCAGCAACAGCAGCAACATACACTCAGCGGGCATATCCACACACATGGCCATATTCAGATTCAGAGCCAGATTCACACCCACGCCCATCCTGCACCGCTATTGGAGGCGCATGCGCATGTGCGCAGCACGTCATCGATTGCCGAACTGGCTGCTGCAGCAAGCGCGGTAAACGAACAACGCCCCTTGAGCAATGCCTCCAGTGCAAGCAGCAGCAACATGCCACCCAGCAGCCCTGCCAGCAGCAGCAATAGCGGCAGCATCATCAGTAACCACAGCAACCACAGTAGCAACTGCAGCAACAGCAGCAGTAGCAGCAATGTACAAAACGAGAACAGCAACACCACGAACACACTGCGTCCTGGTATCCTTGGATTGGGTCTGGCTATTGCCCAGGAATGCAATGGCGAGACTGATGGCGATGCTGATGGCGATGCTGATGGTGATGGTGATGGCGATGCCAACGGTGGCCAGGCAGCAAAGACCGTTGCATACACCTACGAGGCCTTCTTCGTTAGCGATGGCCGCTCCAAGCGAAAGCATGTGGTGGACCCAGCTGCCGTTGTGGTGCAGGATCAGCAAAAAACCAAATATACATGCTCCGAGTGCGGCAAGCAGTATGCCACATCAAGCAACCTGTCGCGCCACAAGCAGACACATCGTTCGCTGGACTCGCAATCGGCCAAAAAGTGCCACACCTGCGGCAAGGCGTATGTCTCAATGCCAGCACTGGCAATGCACGTACTTACGCACAAGTTGTCGCACAGCTGCGGTGTTTGCGGCAAGCTGTTCTCGCGGCCCTGGCTGCTGCAGGGCCATCTGCGCTCCCACACTGGGGAGAAGCCGTACGGTTGTGCGCACTGCGGCAAAGCGTTCGCGGATCGCTCCAATCTGAGGGCTCACATGCAGACACACTCGGTGGATAAGAACTTCGAGTGCAAGCGCTGCCACAAAACGTTCGCGCTCAAGTCGTACCTAAACAAGCATCTGGAGTCCGCGTGCCTAAAGGATGAGGAGGAGCTAATGATGGCCATGTCGCTGCATGGTCACACGGACAGCAATAGTGAAAGCGGTGCAAGTTTAGCATCGCCGCCCCATGAGTTCATTGAGCGTGTGAAGATGGAAGGCAATGGTAATGGAGTCGGAGGTGGTCTCACCTATGCCATGTAAAAAATGTTGAGTAAGTTGTGCAATGCAGAGCTGGCAATGCCAAACAAAAAAAGAAAACACAAGAGTCATAGTTAATTTACCGTTAATGTTAAAGTTATCGTTACCGATCGATAGCCGTTATCGATAGCGACATCAAAACCGCTAGCAGTTTTTATATATATACATAAACATACTTGACATCACAATACGTCCAAAAGCAAGTGTAGTAGAGTAACACAGAGACTGTAGAATTTCGCATTAGACACGTTAGGCAGCAAAACAAAATACCATAAAAATAAAGGAACATATAAACAAAAACAAACAAAAAAAAGGATACAAACGAAATGAATGAAAAGCAAACTTAATACACATAGTAAACCTAATCTCGTTCTTCTTTTAGTCATAAGCAAGTTGAACATTCCTAGCCTAAAACCCTAAAAGCATTCCATAGGAGTCACACAAGACCCCAAATAAAACACAACACACACAC
Organism: Scaptomyza caliginosa; assembly: GCA_035044725.1. Lineage (NCBI taxonomy): Eukaryota > Metazoa > Arthropoda > Insecta > Diptera > Drosophilidae > Scaptomyza > Scaptomyza caliginosa. The sequence goes on along the minus strand of JAWNNR010000099.1, from coordinate 941,426 downwards.
ACACACAGAGAGAGAATCCAACACGTTACCACACAGAAAGCCTTTTGCAGCAGGTGCAATCCGAATGCAATCTAAACCTGATCTTGAGCAATTCTATTCTAGAAATTAACGCTATCTATCTATATCTATATCTATCTTACGATATACTACAAAACTATATATACTACGTACATATATATAGAATGATGTACTATAACCTGTAGCTATCAAAACTTTTAGTCCTTAGCTCTCCTCTCTATCTCTAACTATACCTTTAACGAAAAGGAAAACCCAAAACTACCATTCTCTTTAATCCAAAACGTTTACGATGACGAAGTGATTAAAATTAATGCAACGAATACAAAAGCAAATGCAATGTTTCTCAAACAACGAATTAGATCATAAGGGCAGCCTATCTATAAGAAGTATATAGTGTAGCGCCAGTGAGCAGCAAATTTAGCTGCGCTTTTTTCAAAACGTTTTTAAACTAAGTCACATAGCTGAAAGGCCAGTAGCAACATATAAGCACTTGAAATTGAATCGAAAGTAAAGTTAAAACAATTCGAAATCTCACAAAGTTAATCAAAATGAACAAACGCAAAGCAATATTTACTAAACAAATATATACATAAATATATTATATACATATACATATACATATATATATATGATAGAGATCATCATCATTATTGGCACATTTTAAATCAGTTTTTGGTAGAGTTTTCTAATGAATTTTATTATCATTTGATGGCTAGAAAAACATTGGAAAGGAGGGGAAATCTTCATAAGATTCGGGCATATTATTTGCATTCCCAGCCAGGCTGTTTCATTTCCCAATATATTTTATAATTAAAGCTAGCAGCCACACAGTCAATTAGCACTTCAAGCAATTAAAAAAAAAATATATATATACACATATAGAAAATGAGAAGAAAAACAAAGAAAAAGGATTATTTATTCAAGTAATAGAATAACGCAGATGCAAATGCAAATGCAAAGAAAGAAATCTAGTCGCTGTCCAACAGCAAAGTTTTTAATTTTAAACGGCAGAGTTTCCCGAACGAACCCAGACCCCAGTTATTATACAAATAAATAGTTTTAGAACATTGCATTCTGTTGTGGCCCATTAACGAGTACATAATAAGCGAACAAGACCAATTGATTTGAAGCTTACTCAAATCCGTATTCGATCGCATTAACCGTGCCCCTCAAAACCAGAAAATATAAATCGAGTGTGATCTAGTCTCAAGCATTTAACAGTACACTTCGTCCATGCGTAAAAACCAAATACTTTTGCACTTTTCAAACTTACCTATATAGTACGATATTACTTAAACCTATGTACTTAAATTATGTAGCTCATACAACTATGTTCATTTACATACTTGCAATTACACCACACCCCACATTATACAAGTACGCTGCACAAAAACGAAAACGAAAACCAAAACCAAAAGGAAAACGAAAAAAGGGAATTAAACCCAAATATGTAAATACTTATTAATTCGAATATCATCTAACTGAAATCAGCTTCAGCGACCGATCTCAAAAATAAAAAAGTGCAACGAACTTTGTGGCCATAGTCGTAGTGAACTTAGCCTAAAGAGTAGCAATGTTTAGATCAACCGAATGTCAAATGTTGTTGATATTTCTAAGCGAGCAAAATAAAATCTATATATATATATACACAAACATTTAGAATACGTATGTAGTTGCGTAATATTTACAATTATATATACAAACAAGCAAATATATATATATATATATAATTTAGGCATTTAGTATACAATATAATCATAAGTTAACCTAATAGGTATAATCACAAGAAAATTATTTTTATACTGTTATAAGAAGAAGTGTGAAGAGTTTTGCGTTAACAAGCGAAAGATTAAATGCGAAAATGCAGCGCAAAACTTTTCTTTAAAAAATAATCGAAAAGAATCGATGTCGAAAATCGGCTAAAGTACCAAAGCAATACTCAAATGAATAGCATACAAAAAGCAATGCAAACAATGCGAACAAAGTAAAAAACAAATATTCAATTATAACTTTAAAGCTACTTATAGTCATAGTTACCAACTTATTATTTATACATATTTGTGTTTGTATCATTTTCGGTGAGAAAATATACAAACTACTTTAATTCGTTTGTTTGTACTTGTCGATGAGGGTTCATTTAAAATTAACAAAGCGAGAATGTTTAATAAACGCCCGGCAATAATATTAAATTTTTGTATAACAATGTAAACAAGTTGAACGGGAGACGACAACAAAATGCATAATTAATTATGTGAATGAAAGCAATAACATAATGGTTAATCAATTTATTAGAGAATAGGTAATCTAAGGTTGAAACTATTTAGTAAAATAAGTAAGAACAGCACACTTGTATTTAAATCAAAACACACAAGAATACTCCAACAAAACTTAAAATTAACAAATAACAAATAACAATTAACAATTAACAATTATAAAGTTTTAAATATATACAATACATATACATAAACACATACACTGTATAACACAAAACAATTGTTTTTTATTTTACCAACAAATTACACTTTTATTTTTATGTCCCCTGTAATATATTTTGGGTTTTATACAACAGAACTGGACAATTTGTTGTTTCTTTTGCGTTAGCTTTTGTTAGAGTATAAAGAGAACAGAACCAGGTTAAAAGAAAAAAAATAAATAAAAGACAGAACAAGAACCGAAAGCAATTCGAATATTGTGATATTCCCAAACACACACAATTACAAAAATGACAGCTGACTAACAAGAATATTTACTATATTACATAGAAGAAAACAAATATATACATAAAATAATTAAATTCATTATTTTTGCTCAATTGATAAACAGAGAAATCAATCCAAAAACCAAATCGAACAACATTTATTGAAATGAGCTCCAGGAAACTATAAATAGCATAACGTGTATCGAGAAGCAATAAAAGGTAGTTGTAAACATAATGCATAACTTGAGATACTTTTGTCAAAAGCAAGAGAATATTTTCAAATTTTTAAATTTTTAATAACCAAACAACACGTAGTACATAAATTGCATAGTACATATAAGCATATACAAGCAATATACATATAGATATATACAAAAACATATATATATTATATTTGGAAAAGCTTTACTCCAACAAACAAACAAACGAAAAAAAATCGGCGGCTACATTTTTGTTTTCAAAAAGTACCCGTTTTATGGTTTTCATTTGGTTTGATAGGTTTCGTCAAGCACGCACACATGTTATAGGTTCGTCCAACATTGCAAGGATCATGGAATATTGTTATAAATGAAACGAAACCAAAATTAAGAAAATTGTTAAAGTTGATACATTATTTAGCATAGCATATTAATCATACACAGTTGTATTTGATTGGAACCAGGGCAACTTTAAATACTACTTACAATTGTTGAATTCAGTATTTGGTAGCATTAGGTTCATGATCCATTGTTTCCATTATCTATTGCTGACCGCACACCCTCCTCCTCCCTGCACTTCCCCTCTATTTCCACGCACTTCATCGCTGACAATGTTGTCCTTTTTGTGTCAATGCATTTTAACGAGCGCTCGTTAGGAAAACCCAAACAAAGGGAAATGTAATAAAGAAACACAAAAAAGTGAGTGAGAAGCCAACTGCGTCAGGGCGTGCCTCAACCCATCAACTCCTACTACCCCTGCTCATTGTGCAACCCCAGATTGGTAATATAAGAGAGTGCCGCACATTAAATTCTTCTTCACAATTCTCAATATGATTTGCATGGGTCTGTACATAGGATATTATTCTGAATATTACTATTAAAAACTATGATTTATCCTTTTCTATACCGCATTACTATCTATATAAACTAGTAAAACAAAAAACACGTAGTGAAAAAATTATGTAAAAAAGATAATGATGAGCAACAATGCAATGATTAAACAAAAAAAGACTTAGCACGTTAACACGAATAATTTCTTAAACGAAAAAAAATCGAAGCATTAATTATAAATACATAAAAGATGAATAACAAAAAACGAATATGAAATTGATGAAGAACAACAACCAAAATAAAAGACTTAACACTTTGAATATATTACGAAAAGAAATGAAGTGAAAAAAAGGCATAAGTTATTTACAACTATTGTATTGTATATGGTACGAGTACTCAAAGTAATAAACACAATTGAGAAAAACAACGAATAGTAAAACAGCAATAATAAACTAAACTTAACTAAACAGAAACAGAAACAAAAATCGAACAATGAGCAATAGAGCATTACGAGTAAGTTAACCAAAAAAGTATTATAGCGCATGTATCTATGAGTAAATATTTGGAATTCGTTAAACTATTGCGATAAGTAAGCGAAACCAAAATATTTATGCACTATACAGTCTAGCATAATAAACATAAGAACAAAAATTATATACATACATACTACATACAAACATTCATAGAAGCATATACTTACATATATGAATATGAATATATGAATACAAATTTAGCTTTAAGTTTACCAGCAACAAGCAAAATATAAATAAAAATAAATAAATAAGCCGTAGCGATTTTGGATTTAGCTGCATAATGAATTGATTAAACGATTATTAGTTACCAATATACATACATATATATACACATTTACATTTATATATATATATATAAACCGGTAGAATTGTTTTTTGGCATATTGTTATCGCAACTTTTGTGCTGCTTTTGACGAGACCAATTGATGTACTTTATACAACGAAAAACAAAACGATAAAAATAAAAACAAAAATAACTCATCTTATGTTTTTGCATAGGTGCATTGTTGCGATAGATTTAGTACATACTAACTACTAACTACAAAATGAAACATACAAGCAATATCTACTACTATTTTGAGCCAGAGTGTAATACACACACACAACACACACACACACACATACACATAGTCGATGAAGAGTTACAGCGTAGAAGAAAATAATTTTAACACACACACAAACACACACGTAAAATGTAGCATTGTAGAAAGAAAGTAGCGTTGCAATTAATTATTATTATTATTAACAAGAACAACAACAGCATAAACAACAAGAAAAGCATAGAAATAGATACAAGATACAGATGACACTTACAAGCTTACAATTAGAGTATGACAAAAAAGCACCACTAGTATGGAAGGCATCAACAAATCTGTACCTAGAACAAAAACCACAAAAAAAAAAAACAAAACAAATATATATAAAGACAACACACACACACATGAAAATAAAAACCGTAAATATATATACTTATATATTTGATTGCACTGTATTGCATTGTATTTGTTGATTGCGAGAAAAGAAAGAAAGCAACTAATATAATATGCATACATGAGCGAAACTATTATTATTATTATTATGATTACCTATACATATAAATATATTATGTATATGACATTCATGTACAAACATACATACATTCATACATCAAGACACACACGCACACAACACAAACATAAAGAAGTCCAGGCACAGGCTGTCAATCACCTGAATGGGCACGCCAGTTAAATCGAATACTTGAATGCAAATTACAATATAAAACATACATACATTCGAATTGAGGCTCTTTACTGGCGGCTGCCCTTAAAAGTCAATTTGCAATTTGGTCAATTTCAATTAAAAAAAAAAATACAAAAATCACAAACAAATCGTTTTACGTTTGCATAATTAATGCTAAGTTGTTGAAATTGAACCGCTTACTTACACAAGAACATCATGAATTTTATATATATATATATATAGATATACATAAACATTACAAAATACAAAATGAAAAAACAAAAAAATGTCTTCAGTTCGATGCGTGGTTTCCATTATAATAGTATTGAGTACAGAGCATATATATTTTGTACTTGATCCAAGATTAATTTACATGCCTAAATTCTAGCATTATAGACTCGATATATACAAACTATATGCACATAGTAATAACCCCCAAGACACACACACACACACACACACACACATACACACACAGACTCAACACATTACTTCATAAAAGCATTACAAATACGAGTAACACGAAAAAGCAATGGCAAAGTTAAATGCATAGTTACTAACTACTCAAAAAAAAACATGAAAAACAAAATATATGAAAACCACAAGTGAAGCAAGTGAAGCCAAGCATTCTGTAAAACATTAAACATAAAACGTACATAAGTATATATTATATTATATTTTCATAACACATGACAAATTTATACATTAAAATGAAATTGAAAATGATTGCGATGAATGCAAAACAACTTGCGTAGTAAATGAAAAAAAAAAACAAAAACAAAAAAAAAAACAACAAACAAACAGATAAAACATAGTAAATACAAAATAAAAATCTGAAGAAAAAAAATGTATAAAAATAAATACTTGCTAAGTGCGTTTTATTGAAGCTTAAAGAACCAAACAGAGAAACAAAAACAAAACCAAGGCAAACAATCTGCCAGCAGTTGGAAAGCTGGGAAGCTGCTCAGATATCCAGCTTGGGATAAGGAGGCGATTTTCAGTTGGGCTTTGCCAATAGATTACTTCAATAAGTAGCTGTCAATGAGAACGTCAAGCCATCTGAAATGATGGCTTGAAAGCAATTGCAGCAGTTTAAAAAGAAATCATCATAAATTATTACAGCAAAACCTCAATCAATGAAATCTAAATAAAAATGCACTAGATTCCATAAATTATATCCGCATTCTGGTTGGGGGGGGATGCTTAGGGTGTTCAGTTAAAGTTCTGATTTCTTCATGTTTAAACTCATGAACATTTTCAGTCAACTTTAATTCGCGCTACAGCAAAATGTTGCTGTTGTTGTCATCGTTGCTGTTGCCGTTGCTGTTGCTGCTGTTGTTTGTTGCGCATATTTTCACATATCATAAGGTTTTATGCTTATTAAAAGGCAGCAGCAAAAAATTGAGCATAATTTATATGATTTGCCTATGAGGCAATCGCAGGGCAAAAATGCTGTTTATGGCCCGATCAATGGCTCGAGGACGACTATAGCGAAAGAAGTAGGAAGGACTCAATGCGTTGTCTATGCGATGTTTGTCGTAGATTGTCCTCCTCCTCCTCCTGGTCAGGCAATGGCTTATTTACCCGGCCACTGTACATTCGTTGCCCAGTGGCACATATACCAAAAAATAGTAGTTTTGCCAACGGATGAGCAACCCTTGGGGCGATGCCATCATACTCTAGCATGGCGACAACAAAGTCACTGGAATTTCTTCCTATGGGTTGAGTTGGCCATGCGAATGGGATTGAGGATACTGGCAACAGGGTTTGGTTAGTGGCTGTTGAGACAGGAGGGGTGGGGGGCTTAGCCATTTTTGGCTGCCGTTATCCAGCAAAACAATCAACAGCGCGCTTTTTAAGCCATCCCAGATACTATATTTTCTAATGCGTTTTTTTTCTGTAACTTTCCACATTCACCCTTGTTTTTCACGCTTCGAGCGGTTTATGGTCGACGCTGCTGTCGCTGGCTCTGCTACTGCTGTTGCTGTTGTTGTTGTTGTTGTTATCCCCGCGGCCAAAAATTGTAGGCTCAATTGAGGTCCTGGGATTGCTATTGGCATTGAGACTCTGCTTTGTGGCTGCGGCTATGACTATGACTGTATAGGATTGAAGACTAGGTTAGCTTTCCATTCTATTCCATTTTTCTTGGTTTTTTCGTATTCGTCTTTGTCGCTGGCATGTGTCGGACTGTGTGTTGTTGTTGTATATATCTACAAGTACGTGTATCTTGCTTTTGTTGCGCGTGAATTGTTGCCTTGTTTATTATGCCCTTCAAATTATGCACTATCTGGCCAACGAGGGGGAAGATAGAGAGAGAGAGAGAGGGGGAGGCCGACGCGTGGATGGGTTGGTGGCGGCAGTGGTGGAACGGTTGGACGAGCGGAGATTGCATTAAGATAAATTTAACTGAATCAATTTGCTTAATAGCCAATTGAAGAGCAAGCCAGCGCAAACAGAAACAACAACATTAGCACAGTTAAGACTGGCAGCAAAACAACAACAAGAACAAAAAAGCACACACAAACACAGAAACAGAAAGCGAAAAAAAAACAGAAAAACAAAAACACTGTCTCCAGTTTTAGTGTCATTTATTTTAACGTTGATTTCTTCCTATCCATTTATTTACACTGCACACTTGTGAGCGCCGTCGCTAGTCTATTTGGACTGCCTCCCTGCCCAGTCATCCCCTCGACTGATAATGAAACGCCGTCCAGCTGGCTTACAAGAGAGAAAGCAAGTCGAAAAAAAAAGCAGCTAACGAATTTTATAAATCTCGAAAGTGGCGGCAAAATTATATAAGCGTTACATAAGCTGCGGAAGCCATTGGCATTGGGAAGGCGCTGGCGCTGGCGCTGGCGCTGACGTTGGTGTTGGCAGCATTTCTTTCGCAGCTTTGGTCAATTTCAATTTCAATTTTAGCCGCTGCACCACACACACACACACACACACATATGACACACCATATGCCAACCCCATTGCATAAGTACCTAGTAATAGTAGCAGTAGTAGTAGTACCCAGAGTTAAAGATGGTTTGGCACTGGGGAATATGCCTGGCATTTAGAAGCGGATGTTCCGATTCGCATTTTGCAACGCAATGATAAACTTGGCCAGATCCGGTGAGCTCCTGGACTTCACAATTCAAGAATTGTTAAGCGAGGGTTTTCGCATACTAAGCTGGCATCTAAGACTAACTAAGCAGGAATTCCAAAACGTTAACGCAAAGACAACTTGGCCAACTATTAGTATCTAGCTCCACGCACTAGGCTCACATTGCTGGTATTCGAAACAATATCTCGTTTGATATGTCTAAATAACCTAGTCACTAGCAAGGCCATAACACGGAAATTAATTTCTATCTGGTTTCGACCATGTCATGGGTGTGGTGTAACATACTTACATGTTTCTGGTACTATTTAGGAACGACCCTCGCATGTGTGGCGCAGTTAGTTGAATGTTTCTTCTTTTTTTTTGTCTTGCCGTCAGGTCAAATGGTTTTATTTTGCGTGTGTGTGTGTGTGTGTGTGTGTGTATGGGGTCAAGCTAAACTGATTTGCATGACGCCAAAGGTGCGTAGGCGGGCAAACGATATATATATATACTTATAGTCCGATAGAAACCTTAGTGGCTTATCGCACCTGATGAATCTCTGTTCGAGCTGTTTTGGATTGAAGGTAATTGCCGCGAAGCGCCCATTTTTCGCACGGATCGCTTACGCACATGTCCATAAAAATAGATAGCATATATATATATGTATATGTATCTGCCGGATATGAATGAAGCTAGCTGTTCAGTGAGTGTGTGTGTGTGTGTGTTTGTGCTGGGGTTTTGTTTTGACTATGCAACTAATTACAGGGCGCGTAACGGATTTTAATTATTGTACTGTGAGCGCTCAGCTGTTGCCTTTGCCATTGCCTGGTTGCCTTTGCCTTTGCCTGCCATACCAATTCCAATTCGTATTTCCTATTGGAATACACATATATTCGAATATGGAGTAATTGTTGCTGTTGCTGTTGCTGTTGCTGTTGTTGTTGGTTTCTGGGTGCAGTCAATTCGTCAGCTCGTCCTGAGCATAGGCACGCCCTGAACGACAGTTACAAACAGCCGGCAGTCGGCAATCGATTGATTGTGGCCAAACACGCAGCAACGTTGGACAGGATAAATCAAGCCCCTGACATTTTCTTAGCCTCTAGCGTGCGTGAATTTCGTTAATGCACAAAACAGAGTCACAAAAACCAACAACAAAAAATACAAAAGAAAGGCAACAGGCCCCCAAACATATATACATTCTTATATACATATAAAAGCCAATATCCAATTCCCAAACTCCTGCGCGTAATGGACTGAAATCCAATACAGAAATATGCATGAAACGCTAACACACACACACACACACACACACACACACGAGTACATTTGTATATGCATATAAAGTGGGACAGACAGATACACAGACTCCACCCCCCTTCCCCTCCCCCTACCACACACACACACACAGATGTCAAAAAAATATGCGCCGTTTAGTCACAACTGTCAGTTTTCAATTGATTTGTCGAGCCAGTGGCTGCTGCGGCATCATGCCACTGGGTGGCTGGGTGTCCATCAAAGCCAACAAAGCAAATGTGAAAACATTAAAGCCATTTTGGTCGAAATATGAAATATGGCTGCGATAGTTTCCCATTCACATTCTCATTCCCATTGCCATTTGTTGTTGCCGTTGCCATTGCCATTTCCCATTTCCATTTTCATTTTGGATATGGCCGCAGTGCCCGCAGCTCTCCTGTGCTTCTGTGCGTTTCGCTTGGCACCAAAAAACTTGTTTGCCAGTCATGCAGCAAGTCAATTTTCGTATCGTCATTGTTAACATCATCAATTTGTGTGCTTAATTTGGAAACTGACGCGCAACAAAAGGGAGACAAAGGCCAAGACCAGAATGAAGTCGATGCCAATGGCGAAGGCGAAGGCGATGGCGAAGGCTAGGACTCTTGGCTTCTATCGGTCGGATACAGGGAGCCGGACTGACTGAGTTACCTTTACAAGGCGACCAACATAAATTGAGATGCTGCTGCTGCTGCTGCTTCTGCTGCTGCCATAAAGCAGCGTCGATTGTTTATTACATTTTGCACACTTGACGAAAGAGCGGCGATAAATAGGAAAGAGCTCATATATGGTATGGTATAAGGCCAGCAGGATGCGGTGAGAATCTAAGGGATACGTGTATATGCGTGTGAGTGTGTTTGTGTGTGCTTGAGTATGTGGATAAAAAGGCAGGGCCCTGGGGCCAAAAATCAAAACAATTGCAGCTCAATTCAATTGCTGGCTACATTCAAGATGCGAAGCAAGGAGCAAAAACTGAGAAGGAGCCAGGACCAGGCCGAGTGTCAGCGGCTGGCTACTTACTTACCAACGTACTAACGTACGTATGTATTCGGATGACTCGAAAGTTCATGAGGTTATGATTTGGGATGAAACTTGATGCCCGGCCCCCGAATAAACAGTTACGATTGTGTTACAATTTGTTACATCTGTAAATGTGTGTGAGCATAGCTGAAAGCTCTCGAGGGACTTTTTAGCCAATATAAATTTTGATCCTTCTTGAAAAATTGGAAGCAAACATAAATAGCATCAAGTGGAAAAACTGAACGTTAACGAACAAGGCTTCAAGCAGCAGCTGAATCGCCAAATGTGTGGGTGTCGAAGAGATGGGTTTGCGGGGAGTACTGTGACACGGGTTAGGCGGTGGCAACATTGACGACATAAATGAGTGGCGGACTGAGCGCACATTTAGTAGCAAACAAACAAACTAACTAACACACGCACAAACACACACACACACACACATAGTGGCGCAGAAAACGACACGCACAGTGCGCTGTGAAGGACACACAATGTTAGAGCTTGCCACATGTGTCAGTGTGTGTGTGTGTGTGTGTGTTTGCTTGTATTTGTAATAAAAGCGATGAAAATGGCAACAACAACAACAATGACAGCAGAAAGGAAAACGAAATGGCAAAATAAATTGAAAGAGAAACAAATAAAAATCAACGAGAAAGGCTGCAAAAGTGGCGGAAAAAAAATAGGAGGAAGCACAGTCAGAATGAGAGAATTGTAGCAGTAGCAAGCAAATATTGAACGCACAAAAATAACAACAACATCAACACACACACACACACGCACACACACACATTTACAAATATAAGGAAAAATAATCGTCGATAAAAAGCTGGCGCCAAGATACCCGTAATATGAGCTAACCAGCCCGGACCCAACCGAGACGAAAGGCGACCCATCCTTTCTCCCCCTTCACATCAGGCATCCCATTCCTTGGCAAGTGGCTTCGCACATCAAAGCGTATTATTGGGTGACATGTGAAGAAGAGCTGCTGCTGCTGTTGGGCATGAAGCCCTTCAGCCCACACGGCTTTAGCTTTGGCTACGGCTTTAGCCCTCTTGAGTTTGTGTTTTACAAGATACAATTCAGTTAATTCTATAAGAAAAGTTAGTCTACAGTGGCAATTGAGTAGCTAGTATTATTGCACAGAAAAATAGGAAAACTAAACAACAATCTCGTCTAATCCCAATATCATCGCATCAGCCTGAAAGTATGCAACATTTCAGTTAAGATCAACAAACAGCTTTTGTCAGCAAGCAACTGTTAACTGCTGGAAAAATAGTATTTAGTTGAGGTTGTTGTTCATAATTTCGTGTGCTTTAATCGGTACAGTTAAAGGGTTGGAGTTGAGTGGAGATCTATTCACTTCTGTCTGTTGCATAAATTTGACCTTTTATCAATTTCTTTTTATTTAGATGCAGGGTACAAAAACATTTAAAATTCGCCCCTAAGCTGACGTTGCGTTCCCATTTCACAGCTCCCAAATGGCTTAAAATTTATGACACAAATAAAAATACTGGACAGTAGTCAACCAAAAACACACGCGCAGCAGCAACAGCAATCGCAACAGCAAAGGAAAACCTTCTGAGGGCGCCAGTTCAATTTCGATTGGATGCGCAAAGCCACAGAGTGAAAAAGCATTGCCGGCAGCAGCTTCAGCCCCCCGATGGTCAATCACCTGCCAATGCGCATGAAGAAATGAAAACACAAATAAATTAATATTTGGCTTAGTGAAATTCAATTTCTTTACGAGTATCCTGCCAGTCCAGTCCACTCCGATGAGAGAGGACAACAGCGAGACTAACAGCCCCTAGCTGCTAGCTAACGATAAAAAGCTTTCGTTTTCAGGTAATTGCTTGTAAGTGGCATAAACATAAAACGGAAAGTGAATATATTTATGACATTTCGAGACTTGGCTACTTGGCAACTCCCAAGCAACCAAAGCTAACACAACCATACAAATACAAAAGTCAGCCAACGACATTCTTATAGAAATAAAGTCTCGTGACCGTTTCCGGTATTTATTAGCATACTTTTTGGTATTTCTCAAGCCGATGACGCAATTATCTTCGGTTGGTAATCTCTTAATTTTGTGGTATTTTTGCATTTGGTATTTTTTTATCAAGTGCAGCCACATTTAACAGCTGATTACTGTAATTTAAGCTAGCCATCACAAAGCAAAGTTAAATTCACTATAACCAGCTGATAACTATATTTTAAATTAATGTGTAGGGCATGTTTAAAAGATCGAAATGAACACCGCACTGCAAGCCAAAGAACTTTTAATACGTGCCGTCGAATGCGATCAGAGCGGACGGATATTAGAGGCGCAATCACTTTATCAAGATGGCATTGCCCAGCTAATGAATTTTGTAAAGGCAGAACCGGATGAGGCGAAAAAGAAAGGATTCCTCACTCGAATCAAAGAGTATATGGACCGGGCAGACGCCATTAAGGCGCGAGTCAATGGCAATCTAATGTTGGGCGAGGTGGTTGCCCACCTGTCGATCGAGGAGAATGATACGGAATGTGATTATGATCAGATATTTGGCAAATATATGACTGATCAGACCGTCGAGATAATGCTTGAAGAACCCTATATTTCCAAAAACTATCAGGTTCTCTTAAATGCAACGTAAATGTCAAAATGCAAACTGAATATTTTTGTTTTCACTTTAACAGTATCAAAACTTAATACGTTTTTTGGAACTAGCTGTGACTAATTGCAAGAGGTTCAGGTACTTTCGATTAATAACAAAAAGTGATAATGAAAACTTGGAGCAACAGAAAACAAATATCGGACAAATTAAAGCCGATCTGCAACGCCGAAAAATCGCCTTCTACATTAAATATGAAGACACTCTGCACGATCGGAAAATATTGTAAGAAAGCTTATATGAAGATTGCCCACCATGCCTGACTAATCTTATCTATTGATGTATTTTTGTGTTGTAAATAGCTTAAGCAATGGGTATATTATAAAAATTGGACGTGGCCTGCACTTCTACAAGCCATCCAATCCGATTTACTCTATAGGTCTGACCAACTTCAGATACAGGAAATGTCTGCAAACCGATGTGGACATCTGGCGTACCTCACGCTCTGTCAAATAAGTCATATTCGTTTTCAATACTAATGTCATAAAGGAGAAAGTATTTTTGTGTAAGAATTCAAGCTTTAAATCTAATAATAAAGTTGTATGTCATTTGTGTACCTTTTTTTAACAGAATGTGTTTGTGCTATAAATCTGCGGTAGCAAAGAAGACACTGCACAAAAATATATATAGATATGGCTGCAGGGGCGTTTTTTGCTGGCACAAAATGTTTAAAATTCATAACTTTCGTGCCACACTTTGGATACGGAGGCAGCTGCACAGCTGGTGAGCTGACTGCCTGCAAACTGAAACTGGCTTCTGTCTGTTCTGGCTGCTGTTTTGAATGCCGCTAGCAGCGGGCGGCCAATGCAGTTGCATAAAAGACAAAAACGGAAGCTCGCTCGATACCTCAGTAGCATCAGTAGCATCCAAGCACCATTGTCGCCAAAAAGGACTTCTTCTTGGTGTTTGTGTGTGAGTGTGAGTTACTATATATGTGTTCTCTTTAAGTCTTAGCTCAACGGCTCCATCTCTGGCGATGTCGGAGACATGTGCGTGGATAATTAGAACTGCGACACAGTTGGCTGCACATTCACTCATTGCCTAGCCAGAGTCAGCTATAAGTCTACCTTTTACCTCACCCACCCACATTCGCACACACACACACAATATATTTTCAATTTACTTGGTGCCATGCCAAGGATTTATCAACAGATGAAGGCAATTGTTACGCGCCGCGATGAGCCGGCCTAATAAATTGCACCAGAGCTAAAATGCTTTGCTCGCTTTTAAATTTTATGGCGCGTAAGAAGGGCACACTAATGCGACTGTCAAGCCAAAACCAAAGCTCTTTCCCCATCCCACCGCAGCCACCCCTAATTTCAGTTTTTAGGACAGAAACTGAAACTGGAAATGGAACCGGAGACTTGAGACTGGAGACTGGGAGAGCTTCCATTTGGTCTAAGCTGGCTATTCATTGCTGGGATCTTCTAAACAACAAGCAACAAGAGAGAAACCATTGCCAAATTGCGTATAGGCTGCGTTTTGCGTTTTGGTCTATCTGGGATTTACTACGCTCTTGTGGTTTAACCTGACAATTAGATGGTTCAGTTGTTTTAAAGAATCTACTGTAAATAACAGCAACTACACACACATATCTAAATAGTGTAATGCGTGTTAGAACAGTGGAGAGAGAAGGAATCAAACTGCGAGTTATTAAGTCTAGTTGGGAAGCAGCTGCTGCTTAGGGATGTAAGCTGCAGCACAGCAAACGATTGTTGTTATTGTTGTTGACGTTTGCTGACTTGGCGCAAATTAATAAGCAATCCTCTGCAAGCTTCTCGTACTCCTATATGGCACACGAGCAACAGTTACGGCAAATCCTTTAACGTTGTCTGCCAATTTGTGCGTCCATGAATGCAGCTGTTAAATAGAAAGGAAAGTACACACAATACATGCATAAGCAGAGAATTAAACATACTAGTTGTGCTAGAAGCAACCACCCACCCTGTATATATGACCGTGGAAGGCGAACCAAGAGCATAACTAATCCGCATCTTTAACTCTCCCCCTCCACGTTACGCAAAGGCACTTTTCTATTACGAGCAGTACGAAACGGCAAGACGATATGAGTGGTAAAATGTTAAGCGGAGTGTTTTAGGTTCAGGCACTTATGACATTACATTTTATGCGATTGGTGGGAGTGTGTGTGTGTGTGTGTGTGTAAGTGCGTTCTCTATTAATTTGCAAGAGCAACGCCCATACTGGCGCTACAAAATGCCTACGCACACGAATTGTTGGTGGCAAAGATTTGTGAAAGCGCCACGTAATTGACTTTTGCTGATGGTTGCTTCTCGTTGTTCCACGTTGTCCCCGTTTTTGTCCTTGCTGCTGCTGCTGTTGTTGTTGTTTGGTTGTGGGGCACTCGTATTGTTGCTTTTGCTTAAAATTATCATAGAACATTCGCCCAACTGCCACTACTTGATGCGTAAGTGTGTATCGTATTATATGTACACATATACTTATGCCGATTTACGCATGTGGTTCGGACTGGGGGTAGTCAAAGGCATAAGTCCGTCCGTTCGTTCAAGTTAAAGCCAAAGGCAAAACAAAACAACAACAACAGCAAATATATAAGTTAGAAAAATAAAAAAGGATGGCGCCTTTCCGAAGTAAACATTTTGTTTTTTTTTTTTCTTTTTGTTTTTATTGCTGCCAACAGCATCGACAACAACAGCAACAGCAAAAAGCAGCAGTAATAACAACAACAGCAACTGGCAAATGTCCCACTTGTTACAAGACCGTACCCTCTTTCCATTCTTTTGGAAATCGGAGAGTCGGGGGTGGATAGAAAATTGGGCCATAACTTTTGTTTTGCTAACGTAAAATGGCGCCAAGCAACCTATATAGGCCCAGACAGACAGCACAGAACATAAAGTCGACTCTTAACTCTCCCATACATAGAGGCTTTCAAATAACGACGAACGACAGCAATTCAAATCAAAAACGTGGCATCAAAAATGTCCAGTTTTGAACGCATTATCTTTTGTACTATCGGGCATTGCGTATACGAAGCGTTAGCCCAAAGAGAGAAAACCACATCATTAGCGCCCTGGACCGCAGCTCCATTAGATTGAATGACAACTGGCTAAAGTCTCAGGCACTGTCCGAGTAAATACATGTGTATAGTGTGTGTGTGTGTAAGAACTAAAGTGATTTTCAAATATTTCTGTCTGTCTGCCTGTCTCTATATCTCTGTAGCTCTGTTTGGGGCGGGCACTTTAGTTGCTTTTGTTGCTGCTGCTGCTGCCGCTTCTTCTGCTGCTGCTGCTGCTGCTGCTGCTTTGCGCTAGGCTAGATTAAAAGCTGTCACAGGCCAAACAAAAGCAACCGCAGCGCCAACAATTCACAAAGGATAAGCAACAACAAGAGAAACAGTTTTGTTATTGTGTGCGCTTTAGATTTGCAATGTATGCCGATTTATAATCAATCAATGTCAGCGCAAATTCAAAATGGGTGGTTAGTGGGTTGAACTCGGGTTGGGAATGAGATCAGGGACTAACATCTCGAAGCGTATGCTATAAAAAGGCGTTCATTAGGATACAGACGTCATGGCTAGTCAAGGATATTGAGTAAAAGACGCATTATAAATAGTGCGTGCATAATCGACGTCAATCTAGGGATATTAAAAGCCTAACGCAATGCCCCAACCCAAATTTTGGTAATATTTTGAACCAGAGATGGCAACAGCCAGATACAGATACATATAATATTCTTAAAGTTACTTCATATGGCACATTGGCAAGCTTTGTCCAAATCAAAATAAGCAGCTTTTTATATCTATCGATTGGTTATGGCAAGAATAAATACAAATACAAAACTAAAACTAAAACTAAAACAAGTAAGTGAGTAAGAAGAGAATCTTGAACATTTCATCACTTGAAAGTTTGTTATAACTTCGCTGTGTCAAGATTTCCATCCCTGGACAACAGTCAACACAAGTCAACTAACTGTTTATCTTGCTAAGAGGGGGTTTATAAATTCACAAACTGCTTTTTTGAGTGCTTCGTGTAGAAGAGATGCTGGTGAGATGTTTTTAATGACCTATTGTAGGGCTTTAACAGTGTTGACAACTTGTCACGGAACTAAGTCGCAGGCATTAAAAGCCGAATTGTAATTTAAGTAATTAAAATTTGACACGATAATCGAATTGTTTGGCTGGCAATTCAGTAGAGCAGGTAAACCACAGCAGTTATCGCAGCCCTTTTAGAGAGGAGGATTACCAGCAAACAGGAGGCGCTATACATAGGTAGTATAACCAGACTATTAAATACACACGCAGGCACGCAAAAGCGCTGAAAAAACAAAGCCCTGGCTAAGAACAAGAGAAAGCCGAAGGTAGGAGGAAAAGCTAAAGATGGCGACAGAAGGGGAAGAAAAGAAACGAAAAGAAAAGAAAAGCAGCTTCCATAATTCGCTTGACGACTCTGGATTCGTGGGGAGTAAAAGCCATTAAAGTAACAACCAGGCACAGCACGTTTTTACGGCATGGCATTGAGAATGACTAAAGATGGGGGGACATGGCACATGGGGGTATGAGCTGTATGGTTGGGTTAAAGTAAGGGGTGGATGTTGGAAAAACTCAATCGTAAGCGCAGCAGAAGCATCATAAACGACGGCGTCGGCAGTTAGAAAGCGCAGATAGTATTCCTGTCAAAACGATAAGCGCGCGCCTTTAGAAGAAGGCACCAGCAACAGCAACAGCATCAGGCATCAGGCATCAGACAGGGGCAAGAGAGTTGGAGAAGCTTGCAGACAGGCTCTGAGGCTGACAGGATTTTTATATGCCAAGTGCTAAGCTGCGTCTTTAAACGTTTTGTGGCTAAAATTGCTGCCGCTGCCACCGCTAGAGCTGTTGTTGTTGGTGCCTCCTCCTGTATGCCTGTCTGGCATTGTCATTTATGTATCTATTTGGTGCGCCTTTTCTCTTGCATTGCTTAAATGCCTTACGGTAATTTCATTCACTTACGCTCACATAACTTGCAGAGCTCACGTATTCGCATTCACATTCCCATTCACATTCGCATTCGCACATTTTGGTTAAGGCCAAACTGGAGGAAAAAGGGGAAAGGGTCTTAAAGTTATGGGCTCGGCAAGGTGCGTAATGACATTCGTGTGATAAGCCACACGCACGCGCCTCCAGGACATTGGGACAAGGCGAGATCTGGGAATGGGATGAGAGCAACAGCAACAGCAACAACGACAGCGACAACGACAGCGACAGCGACTTTGAAATGCAGCTAATGAGGCAACGGGCCTAACAACAAACAAATATGTACATAAATCTTAAGCCGCAAAATGGCCGCAGTTTGTTATTGGTTGCTGTTGGCCAAGGCGATCGCCAGCCGCGACCAGCAAGACAAAAAAACTGGATTGCTGGCTAATCACCTGCAGCAAGCAAACGGAATGAGAGTTAGTGTTTGCGGTACGGTTCGGTCTGTGGGTGGGTAAATTCACATAAGCCGCACAAATCCCAAAATATTTCACAAGTTTATCCCCTTAGGTGGCATTTTGTGGGCAAGAAAACAACCAAAAAAAAAAGAAAAAAGAAAATAAATAAATAAAAATAAAAAAAAAGCAACAACCAACATTGGCATCAGCGCACGTTAATCAAAATGTAAGGGCCCCAATTCGAAAGTCGTAGCCATATCGCTTGAAACGCAGCTTCCCACACCAGATCCACTTGAGTCGAGGCCGAAATATTTTAATGGCTCAATAAAAATGCCATTTGCGATAGCTGCCATCCAGCCAGAGCCGCAGCAGTAGCTCTTGGCCCGCAGAAAGTTGGCTTTAAAGACACTTCACGTGGCGTACGAAGAAAACAAAAAGCCAAACAAAGCTTAACACATTTCCCCAAATGCTTATCTAATCAGCGTAAAGTATCCTGACACCTGAGATGCCAGCAGCATCAGTATCAGCAGTAGCACGAGCAGGAGCAGCAGCAGCCGCAGGCAGCTTCCGCTATAGCTTTACCAACCCAGCTTGAAAGCCAGGCAGCTGTCAGGGCATTAATCTGCAATTGCCAAAGATTTCCGCTTGAAATCGAATCAAATGTAAATCAGCAGCCAACTGCTGCACAGCGCCAAACACAAACTCAACTCTCGACCAGGAGGGTCTGGCTGGCAAGTTGGAGGCAAGTTGCCCCCAGAACTAGTTGCACATCGAAGGCGTTTATTAGGCATTTTATTTTTGCCACCCATTTTGTTTGTGGCGCGCTTTATCAAACAGAAAATTTCAAAAACAAATAACAGACAGCAACAGACACAACAACAACAACAACACAAACAAGAACACCAACAACAATAGTAACAACAGCAACAAATGTGGCCATTAATTTTTTATTGGTTCTCCGAAAAGCGATTCATGCCTTTTACACTGATTTCCCAAACATTTAAAAGTGCGAAAAGATCAAAGCGAATTCCAATTCCAACTTATTGTCCCCTTTTCTTCCCAGCTCCTCCTCATGTCGTCTCCCAACTAGCAACTAATCCGAATCCGCCCACAACTGCTTAACAAGATATGCCACACAAAAAGAAACCGAAAACTACAAACTAAACCTGGGCAAAAGCTACAGCTTGTCTTCCCACTGCCACTCTTTCGGCCTGCTTTCTTTGGTTGCTTGATGATGTGGCGTATTTGCTTGTAAACATTTGACGAGTTCGTCTCGAAAACATAAAAAAAAAACGAAGAAAACAACAACAGCAACATCATAGAAAAGCACCCAAAGCGTATAGTATTGTAGCAACCCCATTGGCATGGCAAAGCCAGAAAGTCGGCCATGGCTCGCTGGGTTTGGGCCTGGTTTCCACCAAAATTAAATCAGCAGCAACTGGCGCTTCTTTTGCTGCTGTTGCAGTGGCAAACTGATATTCTGCTGGCGCTGCCAAACCGCATATCAAACTGTCGACCATTTACCATTTACCATTGGAGAGCTACAACGTGGTGCGGGCCGTGCCAAGTGGTTTTTGGCTGTTTTCCTCTTGTTTTCATAACAGGTCCAAACCCCCTTAACAACATGTTCGCTTCCAAATCGACCGAACTTTTGACGCCACTCTGTCTGCCACGCCACGCCTTGGCGGCCTGCATTCGTATCGTAACGAAAATTCATAGATGGATGCCCTTTCCTATTGCATACCCTATCGAGCAGATATGCATTTTGCCACGTGTGTTTGTTGTACTATTGATGGTTTGAACAGGGTGTGCATGGTTCGGTGTGTCAAAGGGTGCTGCGTGTATTAGCTATTGTTATATCGTCACTTGTGGGGAAGAAGCACTGATACGAAGCACAGCCGCTGCATCGGGGGCAACTACAAGTAGTTCGAGCTCGAGTTGTTTACACGTGCCTTTGTTGCGCCGCAAACGCGATGCGTGTGTTCCTTATACAACATACACCATACACCATACACCATACACCCTTCAATCCCCTACGCAATACTATAGCAGAAGTAGCATCATTCCCATTCCTTTGGCACTGCATGAAGTTTTGCGTAAACTTATTTACATACAAATACAAACACAAACACACACATACACATACACATACACTGATACAATGCACATATAAACAGCAGCCGATTGCCAAGTGCAGCAGCAACAAACACCTACTGCACCCCCCCTGATCCATCAGACTCTGGCAACGCTGACTTTTCCCATGAAAATAAACACGAACTGGCTGACGATATAGTCGCCAAGATGTCTGCGCTGTGCTTTCGCTTGTCTAGCACCTGGAGGAGGACGAGGGTAAGGAGAAAGCGGAGAGTTTGGAGAGGGGTGTATGGGAATATGGAAGAATGTGCCACAGGATGTTGCCTTGTTGCCGTATTTTAATAATGCATCGAAATGAAAGTGGCTGTCAACTGGAGATTTGACATCTGCTTTGTCGCACGACAAGGATCGATGATGGGATGTCAGGTGAGCTTAGAGCTGAGAGCGGGGAGCGGGGAGCGGGGAGTGATAGCAACAAAACAGATGGAGAGCTGGAGAAGTAGACGCCTCCAGTTACCTGATGTTTATGACTTTTTTTTCTAGTCAAGCCTGATTGCCTGATTGTGTGATAATTAGCCCAAAAGGAGCAGAAGGGAATCAAAATCAGAATCTTGAGCTCATTAGCACATGGCAGACGGCATATGCAGCTCCCCCGTAACTCATAAATGCCATAGATCTGTCTGGTCCCAGCAGCTGGCCCACTTGGATATGGCATAAACACGCTGCTGCTCGTGGACTCTCTTTGAAGTGCAAATTACCCGCGGGGTCAAACAGGCATTCAACAAGCAATCGAAGATGGGCATGGGGGCGGAGGCAGTTAACAATACATCTTGAAAATCTGTTTAATGGCTCTTCCTATTGCGGACTCTCGTTGGCTAGGCCACTTGAGAAGCTTTTGAAGCTGTTGCTATTTTAATGTGGTCGATATTCTAAATTTAAACAAATAAACAAACATACAACAAGCAAATACAATGAGTGTGAGGGGGAAAACAATGCAAACCATTTGTGAGTTATTGTTGTTGCAGTTGTTGGCTTGTTGTTTTCAATTTGTTGCCTATTTGAAAGTTTATTGTTTTTAAACCTGTGTAGCACCAAAACTGTTTGATATTTCTAAATACCACCACTTGCATTTTGAGTACCCGATAATATGCGAAATCCATTCAAGAAAACAAACTGAATGAGTCTCAATAACAAATATCATGCTCGATCCGAACCCGTAAGTTCTTTATTCATTAAACCAATGAATTATGAACAGAGATCAAACCTAATGCATATTCCGTATAAGCAACACCATCAAAGTGATGAGCTATAATATTTATATCAAAACTGTATCTTCCTTCCATCTACTGTTTTCCATAAGTCAGCAATTAAAATATAAATTTTTTGTTTTTGGGTATCTCCACAGGTCAATAGCCACTTTATGGTTGACATATTGGAAGTTTATATCGAGAGTCCTGTCGCTGGCTTAACATGCCTAAAAGTATCATAAAGGTACAAAAGAAGGGGGAACTGGCAGACCGGTGGAACGGCAGTGCTGTGGAGCTGCTGTGCCACGCAACTAGTGTCAAGAATCGCATAAATTTTCGATTCCAGGAGCCAAACATACAAATGCGTTCTGTTCCGACTCAAAGTGTGTGCCATTTAATGGCCAGCAAAGGTCACGTTTCACACCGCCGTAATGGCTAAATGGGGCGCCCGCTCTGACAATTCAGGTAATGTGGATAATTTGCTGTCAATGATGTGTAACGCCGCCGCCGCCGCCGCCGACGACGACGACGACAACAACAGCAACACCAACAACAGCAAGAACAACAGTTGATGATGATGAGGCTGCTGAAAGGAGGATGGAGTGATACTTTATATAGCTGCTTGTATTTGTTGTCAAACAACAACAGCAGCACGCAACTAATAGCCCAGCTCAATGATGGCTCTCAGCTCCTTTGTGTGCTGCATTTAACGGCACCTACTACCACACTATAAATAGGCACTAGCACTAGTCGATGTTAATGTTGGTTGTTAGGCGGCGCGCGAGGCAGTTTTGACAAATCACCCTTGTTGAGCACAGCCACAAACACGAGTAGGGGGTGGCGGTGGGGGATGATCTATGATTTGTTATTTTGATTTAATTTTGATGCGGCATGCATACGGCACGCGGAGTGAGCAAATCAAATTTTTGACAAGGTGTTGACTTTTCGCTTCAAGTGTTGGGGGGGGGGAGGGATACAGAGAAGATCTTTAAACTCCGCCATTAATCAGCGTGCAGACAAGCGTCGATCGGCAAGACGTCACGCACTAAACTATAACTGCAATTGTTTGGTGTTGTGAGATATTCTGTTGTTATTGGATTGATTAACTTGCGGTGTGCCGCGTGCTCAGCCAAAAAAAAACAGTCAAATGGGCGTTTTATGGCTTAACATTGGGTGGAGCGATGGATCAGTTGGTATAACTAAATAAAAAACATTCTCTTTGTTTTTGTTGTTTCAGACTTGTTGTGAATGTTTGCTTTTTGCGTGCTGCATCGTGCTGCAATAAAAAGTAAATATATTTGTTTCCAATACTATTCCCAGCATAGGTCTAAAAATAAGCAAACCGAGGAGACAACAGAAGATCCCAGAGACATGCTTTGCATACTTGTCTGCTCTAATGGTTCAACTTGGTTTTCTTTCGAACGTCTAGGATAACCCATTGTTTTATGACCTATTTTGGCAGCGGTAAGCGATCGTAAAATCATCTTCTTGTATGGAGAGAGCGTGAAAAATCCTTTGTATCAATGCGAGTTCACAGATCATAGAGTCAGTCAGACACATGTGAACTGAAGTTCAATTGGTTTGTATTTATTGTTTTTATTTCCTTTAAATGAGAATCTGCTTTCTACTACTTGAGACCATTCCCTGTACTCGATCGTAAAAATCGATTGCAGTCCTGTGTTTTAAATGTATACAACAAGGTTTTACGACCTTCTGTGCGATATGGCAAAATAGACTTTCGTTTACGACCACATCCAATAAGTGAAAGTAGGGAGGGGTAAATGCGTCCAGCCACAATGCACACTCCTTCCCAGTACTTGTGAAAGATCGTAAAACCCAAAGGAAATTATGGACTATGTTTCAGATAGCGGCGACACCAGAAGTTGTCGAGATAAACCATAGCTCTGGTTCATGTTTTATGGATTAATCTCATGTTTACTTAAGCTACACTAAATAATTGTTTTAAATAAACTGTACCAAATCGTATGTTAACTTCCAAACGAATATTTCAGTTAAGCCTCTAAATTTACTAGTCTCTAAATAAACAACAGTTGCTAAAATTATATTGTTTAAAGATCAATCGAGCAACTTTTCCTAGTAGTCCATAGTAGTCTTGCTTACTTGTCATTTGTTGAAAAATCCCACAAATCTTTTTCAATACGAAACAAGAATTCCGAATACTTTGAAAATACCCATACAGCATATACATATGTACATACGCTTGCTCCGCCCACAAAACAAAGTTCAAGCAAATGAGCAACAAGGAAAAGAGCCATGATCATACCTCAACCATGTGTTCCTATGTATGCGTGTGTGTGAGTGGAAAAGAGAGACGCCCCTACGAAAATTCAGTGCACCAATGAAGTGCCTGCATTGAATATAACAAAACATTTTAAAGTTTCTTAAAAATAGGCTAGTTGAATATGTTTACGGATTGATAACAGATTGACAGACACTTACCCCTAATCCCAATTAAATAGTTGTCCAATGTCCAGTGCTCTTTCATTTACCATTTGCATACTCATTTGCTCACTCACACATGTGCCTTGCTTGACATACATACATGTGTATGGTGTTGTATTTATAGTCGGATGCGCTCTCCCCACACTCACACACTATGGATTCTCCTTGTAAGTGCTCTGTCTACCCTCAACAGCCAGCCCACAAATCCATTTATTAGTCGATCGTACTTCGTGGAAGACACTACAAATCGGAGCGCGCCCCGATCACAAACAAATTCGGGAAAGTTACTTGTTTTTTAAAGAGCCTCCTCCACCGTATAGTGAAACATAATTTAACAAAGTGCACTTTTGACAACTCAAAACACATACAAAATAAAAGCTGGTGCAGTTCAGAAAAAAATCCAAAAAGTTTGACAAAAAAAAACTTAGGTCCAGAAAATACAAATAACTAAATAGATATGCTACCCACATCTTGTTACACGGGGCCAACATCCCTTCAAGACAATGAGCAACTGGTTAACACTTTGTTAGCCTGTCCCGAATACTTTCGCGCTAATAATCCATTAGCTGCGAGTGCCGTCGGAGCTGTGAATATGGTGGACGGGCCACTTGGATGTGCTGGATTCCCGTCAGCGTTTTACTATCAGGGTATGGATAACTTTCTGGCACTACAGAATAATATTTGGACAATGCCTTTGTCATTTCTACACAACAACCATCGGCCTGAGAAACCACCTTTCTCCTATATCGCCCTGATCGCAATGGCTATAAGCAGCGCTCCCAGCCAGAGATTGACCCTCAGCGGCATATACAAATTCATAATGGATAAGTAAGTAACATCCAACCAAAATTAGTAAGAGATGTAGACTTTATCATAGCATTCAGTTTACGATATGATTTATAAAAAAAAAGAGTTTACAAATATTATATTCCTAAGAATTACTTGTTTATAAGTATTTAACAATCAATTAAAAAATATTTCACGAGTGCATAAATAAGTAATTAAAATGTCAGAACATATTTTGAATTAGATCTCATGTTGAATTCTTTTGGCGCAATTCCAATTTATTTTGGTTTATTGAACCAACCAAATAGCAAACAATTTAAAGTTGTGGTTTGCATGAAGCCTTCTTAATTCTGGCCTGTACACACACTGACCAGAGTACCTTGATTCTCTTATTAGATTTCCGTATTACCGTGAAAACAAACAGGGCTGGCAAAACTCAATCCGACACAATTTGTCACTGAACGATTGCTTTGTAAAGGTGGCACGGGATAAGAACACTATTGAGGACAATGACAGCGCTGGCAAGGGCAGCTACTGGATGCTGGATGCCTCCGCTACGGATATGTTCGAGCAAGGCAACTACCGAAGGCGACGCACCAGACGGAGGCACTGTGCCAGCACAGGTCGCTACGAGCGGGACACAGGCAAGGTAAGTCATATGTGAATCGTACAATAAGTGACGCTTATCTGGTCCCGTTTTAAGGAATCCACTGGAAGCAATGACGGCAGCAGCGAAGGGATTAGATCCACTAGCGATTCCCTACCCGACTTTGATATATTTTGCGGCGACAACACAGCAGCTGCACTTAGGCCCAACTATTCAGATCGCATTACTGAACTGCATCGTCAGTATCTCTCGGTGTCCTTTGGTTTTAACAATCTCTTTAACAATGCGGAATCGAGGTTAACACAACGATTGTCCAGTGCAGATGGCGACATTAAAGAGGTTCCCGCACCACCCAGCACCGCTAATAGTCCATGCTCTATACAAACTGTTCAGAGTGCTGCCGAAAATGACCAGCGTGAAAATCTACATTCCCCAAGCGCCTTTACTCCGCCACTGTCACGACGCGAGCCAACGTTAAATGATGATGATGCCACTCTAAGGGGAATACAGCTGTTGGTGGGCGGCGAAAGCTCCACTGCTACAAGCAATAGATCAAAGACAACCACTCTCTTTACAATTGATAACATCATTGGTAAACAGTGACTGTATTCAGTAAAAAATATTATAATTGTTTATGCATATTCACATTTGTTTTACACTTTATAATAACACAAACAAAATTAGGATTTTAACTGTTTTTTATTATCGAGTAGCAAAACAACTCCTCAAGTTTCTATCATATACATTTATTCTGGCTTCTTGGCCGAAACTTGAGCGGGCTTTTTGGCCTTGCCCTGCACAGGCTTCTGGGAGCGCAGGACAGCTGAGGCACGGCGGAGGGCAGCCTGCAAAAGAAGGTTACAAATAGCGGTCAGTTTACATAAGGTGCATCCTAATGATAAAGCATTCGAATTTAGTTTTTTTAATTAATAGTCAGATGAATTATTCAACACGATTCTTCTGCGATCTTGGTGTAGTAGTAAAACAAAGATATCATCATAGCAAGTGCAGCAGGAATATATTAAAATTCATATTTCGTTGTATTTACCTGCAAGTGAAAATGAAATGAAATTTTAATTAAATACTTTGCAATCATAGTATTCCTAAGCATATAAACGTAAATAATAAATCAGATTAATTGATCAACACGATTCTTCTGCGATCTTGGTGTAGTAGTAAAAGATATCATCATTGACATTTATATACACCTAAAGATAGAATGCTTTATATACCTGTGTCAGATCCTTGCGGTATTTAGAACCGGTCAGTAGGTTCTTCATTTTCTTCAGGGAGCGACGTGGTCCAGCATTGAAGTTAACACGCACGGTGCTCTTAGCGGGACGCTGGCCATATTTGCCCTTCTTCAGCACAGCAGTGAAACCCTTCTTATCGGCAGCTGGCACGACTCCCAGAGTCTTTTTGTGCACAATACCACTGTAGCGGAAGGCGCTCACATTGGTTAAGTTGTTTGGCTCCTAAGAAAATAGAAAATATACACATTGGTTAGAGATGTTGTTTTGCAGCTCACATACAAATGGTGTTGCCAATGCTTTGTTTTCAGATTAATATTACTATCATGTTGTATTCAAATATCATTGTGAAAGTTATATGTTGGAAACATCATTGAACATAAATATTGGATAGTTATTCAGCCTTTGATCAGTGGCTATCAATACATACTGTGCTGAAGGGTTTCTTCACATCACGCTTCTTCAACAAGAAGGCGTTGTTGTTGCGAATGATCAACCAATTGAGGTGCGAAGAGGTTGCCATCGTACGTCTGCAAAACAATATAACAAATATTAATTAGTTTAAATCTATATAAATATCTTAAAAGTATATAATACAAAAATATTTCAGTCTTGGGTGATGAATATAGTCTTCAAGATCTCTTCTGCCAATTCATTCATCATATTGAATTAAAAATGCAGATAAAACTTGTATCGTTTGGATGCTTACCTTTATTTCCAGTAGTTTGTGACGGGAACAGGAGCGGAAGCAGCATAACATAGAATAAAAAATAAAAGTCAGGTTAGCTCTAAACTATAAACAGATTAATTAACTCTGATTTTATGAATGGTTTCAGTCTTGGGTGATGAATATAGTCTTCAAGAACTCTTCTGTACAATCAATCATCATTTAACAACAACTGCACTTAATCTTTTTCACATGTGCTCACCTTCATTTATCCAACAGCGCAACATAGAACAGCCAAAGAAGGGGAAGCAGCAACATCAGTAGGCATAATATGAAACAAGAAGGAAAATACAAATAGTTACGTACTGCTTAACACAACTTAACAGCAGGCTTATCATAATTTTTGTCAGGATTGGGTGATGAATATAGTCGTCAAGAACTCTTCTGCCAAAATCATTCATCATGAAATGCCGCCGTACACGTGTGGAGTAGACACAAAATTATACCTCCAATGTACTTCGCGCTAGCTAACATATTTGGGCCAAACATTTGATGTATGCCTGTCCAAAACTGTTTTTGCAACGTTTTTGTAGGGTTCACTACACTGTGTAAACTATAACTTAACCAAATCAAGACATAACGTAAAATGCCCACCTTTTCTCGTTGAAAGACAAGCAGGAAAGAAATATGGCAGCCACAGAGGAACGCGAAGTTGGATGCGATTTGGCGTACATGCTTGCAATGCGACTTATATCGATATAGTGTGAATAGCATCGTGTAATGATAGCTGTATCGATACTTGAAGCCATCCCTAATCGTCAGACACATTTCCGAGGCTCGTTTCGCATAAAAACTAAATTACAGTTTAATTAAAATACATATTTGTATTAGTGCGTTTCAGAGAGTTTTTATTTTAGGCTGAGGTTTCTTTTTATTGTCGTATGTCCATCCAGAATTTAAACACTCGTGGTAAGCATGCACGCCCTTTATTTCTTCCCTGCACTCGCATCTCGTAATTTACACATGCGTATGTATGTATGTATGTACAAAAAATGGCTGCTCACTTGGGCTTAGTCTAGTCATCAATATGAACTGATATATGCACACACATACATACATACATACATACGCACACACGACTGCATGCTACACGCAGTGGAGTGTGTATGGAAATACAGATGTGATTACCGATTTTTTATTTATATACTATGTTTGTTTATATTATTGACCAGACCCCTTTGCTGATGCAATCAAGGGCAATGATGATGACATTCAAGACGGACTCGTGCACATAAGAATCCAGCAGAGGAACGGTCGCAAGACATTGACCACTGTTCAGGGCTTATCCGCAGAATATGACTTGAAAAAAATAGTCCGCTCCTGTAAAAAGGTAATTACACTTGCATTTTAACAGTGTAGGTAGAAACAATCTTAACTAAATTTGTGATATGTCTAATAAAACCATGTGTTTATAGGAATTCGCTTGTAATGGGACTGTAATTGAACATCCAGAGTATGGTGAAGTTCTGCAACTGCAGGGCGATCAACGTGAAAACATCTGCCAATGGTTGACTAAAGTGGGTCTAGCAAAACCTGATCAATTAAAGGTTCACGGTTTTTAAGCTAATGCCAAGGAATAAACAAAAGTGTGGATATCCATGCAAGTCTTCTTATAACACATATATATATATTCATATATATATTTACCTAAATTGATAAAGTTCTTTGTTCCAATTAACAACAAACTTCTCATACAAACATAAAATAAAAACAAAACCAATAGACCATCTACTGCAAACAATGTTAATGATAAAAGTTGAATAAAATGAAATGTTCATTTTAAATAAGCTCATGTGTGTATGAATTTATTTGACTTTTAGCTTGATTGTAAAAAAAATTCAGGAGGGCCAATTCCACAGCTGCCATTTAGATGACGTATTAAAAAATGAACGGTTGGACAAGCAAAAACAATGCCTGACGCCCAATACATTCTGTAAATCATCTAAATCAACTCCTGAGTATCGTGATGCTCAACGCATTACAGTTGTAATGTATTGGAAACTATATGATAATTTGCAGCAATAGGCAACAAATAAACAATATTTGCTGGGATCTTAAAGCTAACTCACACATGGACTGGTGGTACACATTGAAATGGGAGGCTCCAAATGAGATTTCACCTCTCGAACAGGATAAAACTCGGTAGCTCATCCTCTGTGGACATGAAGTGCTCACGATTATTGTGGGCATAAGTTTAATAGAATATTGCAAATTTCAGTAATTCAAATGTTTATATTTTTGTTCAGAGAAAATAAATATTATAGCTATCGACGTTATATCGATTGATTACAATACCTAAATCACATATGTAGGATAAAACGGTCTTATTTCTTATAAAATATCGATATCAGACCTCAGGATTGTATTTATTAAATAATCGCAGTTTATCTTCACATAGCATCACTGATAATCGTTCTACCACCACAACCACACATTGTAATTTTGACGACAGCAGTAAAAGTGTAATTTATAAATCAGAATTAAATTTTTATTAATACTAAGATAAACAAATTTGGTTGTGCATTTCATAAAACTATTTTATATAAACGTGTAGTTCGGTGTACGTGTATCACGCGGAACGTCTGGTGTTTCGCTTAGCCATAGCAATCGCTGCGAGCTGCCCTTGCCAGAACACACATAACAAGTGGTTTTCAATTCATTTTAATGGTGGATTAAAAGAGCTGTATCCAAAAATAATTGCCGGATATTTATTGGCTCATGACATATTTTGGTTGGTGGTAAGTACATTTAATTGTGTGACTGTGCATTAAATTCTGACATATATTTTTTTTTTGACATTTGGCAGACTCTGCGATTGCTTTTTGTCAAATTAGCAGCACCTTAAATTTAGGTTCTCAAAACTCATTAACAACGTTTTATAGTAGCATCTTAATATTAAGTAGACTTTGAGTCAGTACTGAAAATTTTTATTTGTTATTAGACCTATGCTCATTCCATTCAATATTCAAAAAGCGTGCGCGAATTCTTTGAATGTTTTAGGCTTCGCTTTCTAGTTGTCAGTTGGTATTGTGTTTTTCGCCGCATGCAACCATGCAAACTTTGGTGTATCGAAACGTTTGATAAAAGGAACGGGCGAAAGTTTTTCTATAACGATGAGACGTCAAATTTTTGGCTTTAATAAAAAAATTTTCGCGTGACGAGTTCGTTGTCGAAAACAACCAATAATAATATTTAAAACATTTTAAATAATAGGGCGTTTCGTTTGATCGACTTTTGCTGGTGCGGCGGTGCAAGTTGGACGTGAGAAAACAAAAAATCAATTGCTGGTTCGGTGCTCAGGCAAATTTCAATTTTATTCTGCGTAAATTTGTGTGCAAAAAAAAAAACGAAAAGAAAAAAGACGATAAGAAAAATACAAAAGGCAAGAAGAAAAGCGAAAATAGCCACGGAAAAGGAAACTTAATGAGAACAAAAATTAAGTTATAGAAGCCACATACACGAAAAACTAGACAACATCGCGCTGAAGTTGGAAGAAAAT
This sequence comes from Scaptomyza caliginosa, assembly GCA_035044725.1. Classification (NCBI taxonomy): domain Eukaryota; kingdom Metazoa; phylum Arthropoda; class Insecta; order Diptera; family Drosophilidae; genus Scaptomyza; species Scaptomyza caliginosa. The sequence goes on along the minus strand of JAWNNR010000099.1, from coordinate 909,824 downwards.
GATGCACCAGCCGAGATGAAAATAGGAAGAGACAGTAGCAGGGAATATTTTTGCCATCAATAGCAGCAGTATAAATAATTAATAAAAAAAAATATTAAAAGCGATCGAAAGAAAGAATAAAAAGGAAGAGTCATCGCGAGATTTGAGTGCAATTCGAACTGTAATCAAGTTTCATGCAATTAGAACAGTATAACAAGTGAAAATCAAAATTTCCAATTAAAAAGTCTCAGCTGGGTTGCAGCAGCAGCAGCCGCCGCCGCAACAAGGCTGCGCGCTTGTGTGTGTGCATGTGTATGGCTGTATAAGTGAGCAAGTGCAAGCCTGTGTGTGTGTGTGTGGTGTGTTTGTGTGTGACGTTTGTGCAAGTTTTAGGGGCTGTCGGGTGTTCGTTTTGAAAGAGGAGTAGAAAAAGAAGAGCCGAGCTGTGTCTTTAAGTGTGTGTGTGCGTTTGGAATTCTTGACAATTCCCCAACATACGTTACCATGGAATATTACGTAGGTTAGTAGAAATTTCACATTTCGCTTTGTAAATAACATTAAAATATGCGGGGTACATACATATGCGAACAGACATACAAATGCATACATCACTATTTACCAATACAAATGCCAAACAATGCCCCCGCACTACACGTACATATCATTTATGTACATACATATGTAACTGAGGGTATATAAAAGCACTCGTACTTATTATATATATATATATATATATATATATATTTTATTATACATATATATACTGGCGTATGCTGCATTACTTTAAGGTGAAGCAAAAAACACAAAGTTTTTTGCAGCAGCCACAGTTCCCCTTATTCCTCACTCGTTTGTGGTTATGTTTAGGATCAAATTAGCTGGCGGCGACTGTTGATTTGTTGTTTGTTTTTGCAATATAATTACATTTAAAAAATGATTGCATAGAAAACGCAGCGTTTCTAGCCATGCAATATGAATAATTCCAATTGCATTTTCAATGCTCGATTAGAGTCAACACTCTGCTTGCGCCTCCAATTACAAAAAGCCTTTGTTTCGTTCTTTTTTTTTTTAAAAAAAATGATTGAATAATACAAGAAAATGAAAAATAAGACAATCGTTTAACTAATTATAATTTCTTACAATATTTTGTATTGATTTTGTGTTTGGCTTCAGTTTGAATGATTAATGTACTGTATATATTTAATAACTTATTCTTTCGATGCACAGGAGGTTATGTTTATATGAATGGAGATGGTGTCAAGATTCAGCCGCCGGTATACACAAATGTTCCTGTTGAAACGGCAATGTTAGCCACCAATCTATTTGGCACACCGACACAAATCGCAGCTCCGACAGCAGCCACAGCCCACATACCGTTGATCACAGCAGCAGCAGCCGCCGCCGCAGCAGGAGCAGGAGCAACGACAGCAGGAACAGCAGCGCCTCCTTCATCAGCACAGTCCGCACAACAGCATCCACAACAGCAGCAGCCACATCCCCAGCCACCACAGCATTTGCAACAGCATCCACATCAGCAGCAGCTTATAAATCATACGCACGCGTCCCACGCTCACGCTGTGGCAGTTGCAGCTGCAGCAGCCGCACAGCAGCAACAACAATCAGCACAGGCCATCCAAACGGTGCAGGCGGTAACGTCAGCTACGATACAGACGGCCACAGGCCCAGTGCATCTGCAGGCGCATCCGCATCCGGGGCATCAGCATTTGCAGTACGGTCATCCGGCTCAACAACAGGCACCACCGCTGCCCTTAATGTCCACTGGCGAAAGCATTCAGGCGACCACAATCGACAATACCGAATACGCCATCATGAATGGGGCAATTGCTCAGACTCAGGATGGCAATCTTGTCTGCTACACTACAGAGGCCCTCGTACCTGGTATTAACAATACGAATTTAGTTGCCCTAGAGCAGCAGCAGCCAGAGCTCCTGCAACAGCAGCAACAGCCGCAGCAGCAGCAGCAGCTTGCGGCTGATGAATGTGGCATGCCATTGGACAAGCTTAAACAAATGCTAGCCACGCAGCTTGATTACTATTTTTGCAGGTAGGAGTCTGGTTTATGTTAAATTTCTTAATATTTTACCTATTAAATGAATTGTTTTGCTTTTTGCAGAGAGAATCTGGCAACCGATACGTATCTGGTGTCCCAAATGGACAGCGATCAATATGTGCTTATTAAGACAGTGGCCAATTTTAATCTTGTTAAGAAACTTACCAAGGACATCAATCTGATTACCGAGGTGCTGCGCGAATCACCCAACGTTCAGGTCGATGACGAGGGATTGCGCGTGCGCCCCAACCACAAACGTTGCATCATCATACTGCGGGAAATATCCGACAACACGCCACTTGATGACGTCAAGGTAAACACTCACTCGATGACTAAGCAACCACTAGTGTATTTGTATATTATAACATAGCGACGATCATGTCGTTCGTTATACCATATGCAATAACAGAATTTGGTTTACCCGAAATTATAGTGTTTAATTTTTAATTTCTGTCATTTTTAGGCGCTGTTCAGCAGCGAAAACTGCCCGCGTCCCATTTCCTGTGAGTTTGCTGCCAACAATTCATGGTACATTACTTTTGAGTCGGACGAGGATGCTCAAAAGGCGTACAAGTATTTGCGCGAGGAGGTCAAAGAGTTTCAGGGCAAACCAATTATGGCACGCATTAAGCCCAAATCGTTTATCAATAGAATAGCTGCTGTACCAAATATTAAGAACGGTTATCGTCTTAATTCACCGCCAACTGCCGCCGTCTATGATCCAGCCGCTGCAGCTGGCGCTGCTGCAGCCGCCGCTGCCGTTAGCTACAATGCTGCACCACAGCGTTTTGTATATGCGGGCAATGGTGCGGCCATAGCGCCCACTACGCTGCCCTACAGCGGGCAGGTGTTGATCGTAAGTTTTTTCTTTTTAATTAGCCTGTGAGAAATTTTTATAAACTAAATATTCTTTACCTTTTCTTGTAGCCCTTTCAACAGCAGTCATTCTATGCCGGCTTAATGCCGACTCCGTGGCAAACGACTGCTGTGGCAGCGGCCACTGCAGCGCATGGCCAAAACTTCTATGAGATTGGCGGCAACATATTTGCGGCAAATGGACTGGCACCGCAGGCGGTTGCTGCCAATTTCACAACTGCACCACCACCACCCACCACACAGATAGTGACCAACAAGCCGCAGGGCGGCAGTGGTGGCGGTCGTTACAATAGCAACAATCATCGTGGCAATCCCAATAACCTAAGCGGTGGCGCTGGAGCAGGCCCACGCGGTGAGCCTCGCAATAAGCCGCCGCGTCATGCACAACAACAGCAGCAGACCCAAGCGCATATACAGGGCGGTAATATTATAATGTCTACGGCGCCTCTACGTGGGATCAGCGTAGTGCCGGCTGCCATAGTGGATCCAAACATACAACAGGTACCGCTGCAGCAGCAACAGCCACAACAACAACAGGTTGTACAGCAGCAGCATCCGCAACTTCAGCAACCCCAACAACAGCCAGCAGCGAGCCAGCAGGTTCAGGTGCAGCAGCAGCAGCAGCAACAACAACAGCAACAACAAATATTAACTGGCAACTCTGGTGGTTCGGCGCGATATGCAGTAAAAACCAACTGGAAGGGTGGAATGCAAAAGAGTCTGGATAAGAGCTATGGCCAAGGCCATCATCACTATAGTACTCAAGTGGCAACATTGCCAAGCAATCATGCTCATCAACAGCAGACACACTATCAATTGCCTTCCTCCAGTGCCGCCAGCACAACTCATGCAACCTATGCTGTTTCACAGGCAAGTACTGCAACGCTGACACTTGCGCCTCAGCAGCAGCAGCAACCACAACAACATCATCACTTGGTTGTGCACACTCAATCCGTTGAGCTGCAGGAGGCGGTTGCTGGCGGGGACAACATTATTCTTGTCGAGGCACACGGTAGCAGCGCCCATGGCATGCAGCCGAGCCGCAGCAATATGTCGGCCAGCTCCTCATCTTCGCTGGCCACTTCAATTGGCGGCAAGGAACCACAACAACCGCTGCATTGGCAATCACGCCCACGACGACGTCGTCGCGACGAGGAAGGAGGCGCTCTCAATTACTCTCCAGGTGGTCGTGTTAATGTAAGTGCTTTTTTGTTAACCCGTTTACAAACTGTTTTGTTTGTTTTTTTACTAATTTATATTATAATATTTAGATCTATGGTGGCTCACCAGCTCAGTTGATGTCTTCATCCGCCGCATCGTCCACAAGCAATGTTGTTCAGTCTGCTGGCAGCAGCACAACGCATCGCGAGAGCCATTATAGTACACACGATGCACCACCGCCACCCCAGCATCGTGGCAATTACAAAGGCAATAATTATAATCCAAACTATCATGCCCAGCAGCATGCGTCCATTTCGCACCATCATCATCATAGTCACAGCCATAGCGCGCTGCCGTCCCAGCAACAACAACAACAGCAGCAGCAGCAGCATCATATGCCTGCTGCTCAGCAGAGCTCTAGCCATAATTATCATCATCATCATCACCATCATCACAACTCTATTGGCAGCAATGTGGGTAATAGTGGCAGCGTTGGCATAAGCAGTAACAACGGCAGCGGTGTGACCGGCGGTGCTGTTGCAGGAGGTGGTAACACCAACAGCACTAACATGTCTAGTAGCATTGGTAGCAGCAGCGGTAGTGGTGGAGGAGGTGTTGGTGGTAGCAGTATCGAGCGCAATTTGCATCATGGTGTCAGCAGCATGGGCTATCAGGGTCACAACGCGCACCAGCTGCAGCAGCAACAACAACAGCAGCAGCAGCAATCACCTGCACCGGTTCAACCACCGCAATTTGACTTGGAGGCAACCGCCTTCCCACCACTGCCGGCAACATCGGGCCCGGCACATGGATCCTACCATCACAACAGCGCTTCCATACATAACTCCAACTCAGTTTCGGCAACTGGCCATTCACACAAGCAGGCGGCCAATCAGACCCCGGGTCACAGCTCCGTCAGCAGCTCCGTTGAGTGCTCTGTTGCTGGCGAAGAGCCGCGTACAAGCAATCATCCGCATGCAGAGAGCAATGCTCACAGTTCCTCCACCGGTACCAATTCGTCCTCAACGGTTGCAGTTGCCACAGTTGCAACCACAGGCGGCAGCTGGACCGAAAATCGATTGTCCGATGTGGTGCGCACTGGTGGCAAAGCTAAGGGGCGCAAAGATGCTGCTGTAACAGCCGTTGCAAACACCAGGCACCCTCAGCAGCAACAGCAACAACAACAGCACTATCAGCAGCAGCCGCAACAACAACAGCGCAATTTAGCCATTAGTCCCACACCCGCAATGGTTGTCGTGGTTTCAGCTGAGGAGTCGGCTGCGGCGGGGCGCACATTAGGCAACAATACTAAAAACTATACTAAGCAGAGCTCTAGTAATAACCCGATCCATGTGATAAAGTGTCTAACACCAAATATCAATAATGCCAGCAACAAGTTGAGCAATAATAATAACAACAATGCGACGACAACGTCGGCAATAGCAGTTGGCGGCGAAGCAGCAGCTGGCGTTGGCGCTGGCGCTGGTGCTGCTGCCCAGCCGCTGGATAAAACAAACAAGACTGAGGATGAAATGCATCCAATACACGGCGGCAAGCAGCAACAGCAGCGCTTCATCGAGGGCTATGGCCAGCAATCGATGCCAAACGATTATTCACGTGGTGGTGCACCAATGCCGATCTCAGGCGCTGGCGCCTGCAGCGTGGCATCTACGTTGGCCACCGGTTTAAACGAACTGAGTCTGGGTCCACAGCACAACAAAAAGCCGACCATGACTGGCGGCGCGCTACACACCAAAAAGGAGCTTAACAGCACCAACAAGGATGTTGGCAAACACAAAAGCGTGGCCACCTCCACCTCATCCAATTCAGTGTCAACGGAGAACATTGCTGCTGCAACAGCCAGCAGCAAACTGAGCTATGCTCAGGTGGCGCAACATCATAAGGCTGCCTCCGAAAGCAAGGATGGCACTTTATCGCCAACGGGCAGCCACAGTCACAAACTTGAGCTGGTCTGTGGTGATGCTGCCACATCTTCGACATCGGAAAAGACTGCAACAACAACAACTGAAAAGCGTTTGGCACTAGCAACTGCAAGCGGTGCCCAGACTGGCAAAGCAGCCAGTAGCACACAGACAATGAACATCAATCAAGGAGGTAGCGCCAAGGATAAGGGTATGTAACATAATCGGTTAAATAGTATTGGTTTTAGTTATATGAATGGTAATTGTTTTTTTCTTTTCGAATAGACGCTGGCCAACGCGAATCGCGTCCAAATGCTGGCCAAATTGCTGGCAATTCGCGTCACCAAAGCAAGGAGAAACCACCGCAACAGCAACATCATCATCAACATTATGGATCATCCAACACGGATCACCACCATCATAGCAATACTAATTCGGGTTCCGGCGGCGGCGGCGGTGGTCGCAAATCAAGAGCCAACAACTCTTAGAAGCAAAGCAAGTCGCCAAATCCGCGACAAATGTGAAAAAAAAAAATTACTTTGCTGAGTGCCCTTTCGGGTACATTGTTTTCCCAATATATCCCTTCCCGCACTTTTTCCTTACCCCAACCACCTACTGTACATAAATTCCATGTGTAAATATACAAGCGAAAGCCATCGTTGTTATATCTATAAGCACTATAGATATTATTTAAACGAGCTAACCAAGGAGGCATATATAAGGTGAGTAAAAATGTACTTTAAATTCCTGGTGCAGATAGTTTTAATTGTTAAAATTGTATTTCACTTGCAGTTGTCATCGCCCCAGCAGACGAAGCTAAAGGGCGATCAGCTTGGACCAGTTATCATAATATATATAATACAGAAGTAGGCAAAGGAATAATGGTGCATAATATTAATGAATACATACACACACACACACACACACACACACATACACATACACATAGTTAGGTATGCAAAAATCTGTTAAAGTTAACTAACTTTAGCCTGAGAAGAGAGTATAGATACCCAAAAACACACAAACATATATACACATAGATAAGCGCAACGATTAGGGAAGGATTTGGACAGCGTATACAAAAAGAGGAGAGACAAAGAGAAAAATTATATGCCCCAAGTTAAGTTTACGATTATGATTAGTATAATGTTTAATGAATTGAAATAAGCCTAGCTGCATCTAATTTTGAGATGTTTGCTAATACCAAAACCAAACGACCACAAAAGTAATTGTAGCATTACTCATCATCTTAACACTAGCTCTTTCATTACTCAACGCTTATTTCATTTGTTTAACTTAATTGAATGCTACGAACGAAAGAGAAGAAAATATATTATAGCCAAAACTTAAGTACAGATACGAACACACACTAACACACTCTTCCGTATCTGTGCTTTTACCAGAGTATATAGCCAACATGAAGCCCCTTAATTTTCTTACATATGGAACAGAGCTGGCTATATACGCTAGTCCCATGAATTGATTTCATTACTTTATCTATAATAGCCTACCTACCATTGAAATCTTTTCTTTTTTAAGTTAGATTTTATTATTTTGTTTTTTTTTAGACCTTTTTTTTGGACTCTTTTGTACTTATTTCACATGCTTAGGGTTCATGTAGACATACACGGACACAGACTGGCACGCACACGTACACACAGAGACACATACACAAACAAACATAAACTTGGTCTATGCTTATTTAATATTTATATGTATATGGCATATACTTGCATATATTTTGAAATTGCATCTCTTTCACAACCAAAAAAAAAAAGGCAATTTTCTCAGTTTGATGGTTTCACATACATTTCAAAAACAACTACAACTACAATTACAAAACAAACAAACAAACAAAAAAGATGTTAAGCCAATGCTTTAATAACTACACTTTTATAACGCGTAGACAAAACAACTTTTTAGAGTTAAAAACATAAAAAAAATATATATATATATATTTTTGTATATATACGAGAACGTAGACGTACACACACACACACACACACACACACACACACACATATACATACACATTAACCGACACATTTATACTATACGATAACAAAAAAGAAAAACAAACGGTGCCATAAACTAACATTAACCCACACACAGTGAAATTTCTATGAGGTTTAGGACAACACAAATAGGCATTTAACATTTTTTTTAAATATGTATGTATATGTACATAATCGTATATATATATATATATATGTTTTCTCATTTGAATTGGTTAACAACCACTAAAAAATAATGGGGGAAAAATCTTGTATTTAAATGGTAATGCTCATTTTCCTTTTTCTGGATTTCATTTTCAAATTAATTTTAGTGCTTATATATTTTGCTCTTCGTTTTATCGTTATATGCTTGGAGCATGTTGATTTACATTATTATTATTATTATTATTATTTTGTACGCACAACACACAACTGCAAGCGAATTTTTATTTGATTCAAGTTCAAAATGCAGTTTAAATTAAACTTAAGACATAACACACAAACAATTGGCAAACGTTAGCGACGTACATATAATTATAGTGTAAGCGCGTACCATATACATATATATATATACAACACATACGCATACATACATATAGAGCTTAAGCTATGCTAGCGTTAAGTGAGGTATGCTTAGGTCTATCCATATATAAATAGATAGTTGTAGATATAGGCAATCGACATTTTATAATTTCACTTCCAATCACAAAGCAAACTCTGCCTTTGTTTCTTTCATTTATCTTACTTTAATCTTTGGATAGAGAAACTTTGAATTCTTTAGCCAAGCTAGAGTCGAAGCGATTGAATTTGCTTCTATATATATATATATATATACCAAATGATGAGTGTACGATTCGCACTCGTTCCTCCCTCTCTCTCTTTCTCTCTTGATTTCCTTGAGCGTTGCTTTATCCTCCCGAACTGTCGACCCAGTACGCAAGACTTCCAAACTCATGTACCATGTTACATATATATATATATATATATACTTTGTTTCTATTTCAAACAATTTAAAAACAACAAAAAAACAATCGAATATGCTAAGTGCCTGTACTAAATATGTATGTAATAATATCCATATAGATATATGTATGCTAACCAACAACTGTATAGTCGCTCGCCCACTGAGAGAAGGTGTTTACTTTAAGTTTAAACACTCACAACTGCTGTCGCTCCGAAGCCCGCCTTCACCACCCCCTAGATCATACTATATCATAACTAAACTAACCTATACCTATCGATCATGTGCTGTTGCCAGTGGCATTCCTAGCTGCTTGATCCTTTTGGCTAGGAGTGTTGCAACTGGTCCAGCTACACTGCTGCGACTGCATAGCCTTGCTCAGTGGTGTGAATATATACTAAATCTCTCACACACACACACACACATCCAGTTTTCTTTTTATATAGTTTGTACAACACACACTTTCACCTCACCATTTACTCATTGCTCACAAACTGATCCAGCATTCATTTTCAAAGTTCCGAGAGTTCTCTTTCGCACTCCCCCTTTTTGGCCACTTGTACAGTTGAACTAAATACGTTAGCACCGCCGACTGTTAGGACTGTTTTTGTTTTTTGTTTTTCATTAAAGACTGGGTGGTTAAAGCCGACAACAACCAGGATTGATTGATTGCTTGGGGGTGGTGTTGGAGTATGGGGAACGTGTGATGTGTGATATTATGCAACTGAAACGGAAATCTCTTCAATTGCATGTAAAAACTAAAAAATACATACTAATAATATTGATAATACAATTTGATAGGTGATTTGCTAGATCAAAAAAGAACGAAAAACTCCCAAGCTCCAACACCTACCCCACATGTATCCAAGGTTTTGGGTGACGTCGGAGAAGTTTTTGTTTTTTTTTTTTTTTGGAAGAGGTCTAGAGACGATAGCGAAACGATATGATAGCAAGGATATAATAAATGCGAAACAGATTTAAAAAAACAAACAAACATTGTTGATGTTGAATAATTTTAAGGCAACAAATAAATTAATTATTAATTAAATTGTTACTGTAAAGCCTCAGTTCTTAAGTTATTTATTTCTTGTACATTTAAGCAGCGCATATGACATTGACAATTGACCATACATGACACCTTGTTAAACTTTATACAAACTACAGATTGATTGATTGTTTGATAATAACAGCCACAAAAAATACTACAAAAAATAATAATAATAATAATGATAATGTGTAATAATACAAGGAATACACTACTCCAAACAAAAAACCAAGAAATCAAATTTACAAAAAAAAAACCTAAATTCCATTTTTGGTTTTTATATTTTTTTTTTGTCTTACACTTTTGTTTCATCACATCAGCCAAGAGTCATTTTAAATAGCTATTTAAACACAATTATTACTGTAATTATTATTATTACGTATACGCATATTAATTATTATTATTATTACGTATACGCATATTATTATTATTATTATTATTGAAACAAACAAAAACAAAAACGAGTTTGTCTTTCACAAGGGCGCGACAAGAGACAACAAAAAAAATAAATATCATTTGGCACTGCCACAAAAATAAATAATACACACTAAACTGGGTGTATTCCCAGCCAGATAAATTTGCAATCAAGAGATTGACTAAAGAATCTGGCTGCATATACTACTCCACGTATATATATATATACGTACACACACAAACACACAATGAACGCCTACTGCTTTATATTATTATTCTATTGGCACTGCCATTAATATGTATTTCAAATAGTACCATTTAGTTACATTTATTGTTGAAATCCCCTTCAACAACAACAAATACAAATATATCATAATATCCTTGGGTGCCCCTTGTGAAGGGCGTTAAATTAGTTTAAACTTTAACTTGTTTTTTTTTTTTGATCAAAATGCAGTTGCAGAAGGGAAATGAAGTGTTTTTCATTTTTTTTTTGTTTTTCTGTTTATATTACTTGCATAGAATTGCTTACGCGCACATTGTTATCACTAAAAAACAAAACAAAAAACAAGAAAAAAACCATACAATAAGAGAAAAACAAAAAAGAAGGTCTGTTATTGATATAGGAAACCAAGATGTAAACAAAGAAAACAAAAGAAGAAAGAAGAAAAATCAATAATATTAAATGTACCAAAATTGATAAGTGTAAAAAGGTTTATAAAATTGCATACGATACTGAGACTATAAACTAAAGCGTAACTTTAACTAAACAAACTATACCTATGCAAAAGTATAAATACATAATAATAAACATTACCATACCATCATACACTGAGACAAAAAGCAACAACAACATAACAGAAACAACAACGACAGCCTGAGTCTCATTTTTTTCTCTTTGTGTAGCTAAAAAAGCAAACTTTGCTGTGCTCGTTGTACCATGTAGTTGTATATGACAAATAATACAAACAAAACTAAATACAATACAATTCAACAATCTACTTACGAGCTACCAACAATATACCGAAAGTAAGAAAAGAAAATTCCATCTAAATGACACCAGACACTAAACACTAACAAAGCAAATCATAAATGCATATTTTATTTTATTGTATGTATATCTTATAAACGAGAATCAAATAAATGAAAGAAAAATGAAAAATAATAAAAAAAAATAAAGAAAAACAAGAACACAATTGAAGTGCATATGTATGTAAAGTAAATGTAGTTAGCTGAAGAAATGGAATCGAAACGAAATGATTATGAACAAAACAAAAAAAACAAAACATGTCAACCAATAATAAAACGTTAAGACCAGCAAATGCTGTGTACACAACAACAACACAATAGTCAACCAACTTCCTTTCAGAGAATGTTATTTTTTTTGATCTATGTTCTTTTTATTCTACTCTCGCAACACCACTTGCATAAACAATAATAAAAACAGTAAACACGTAAGTAAATGGTTATGGTTTTGGTTTTGGTTTTGCTATTACATGTATTTAAATCATATCAATCAATTGTTATTGCGATGTTAAAAGGCCTCTAGCATTGACTATTACATTGGATCCAATACCAATTGTGAACCGGTTTACATTAACTTCTTAACTTAACTTAATGAAAATAAAGACCAATTCCAAAAAAGAACTCGCAATTGGTCAAAAGTATAGGTATACGCACTCATACACATAAATACTAATCGAGTAATACACTATTTTTTGCCTGCATCGGGGCATTAAACATTCTTAATTTTGGGTTTTTTAATCGGGGAGACAAAACAAGTATTGGTAAGGCGGATTGTACGAGTATCGAGAGTATATAACACGACAACTTAACCAGAGCCCCAGGCGCGTTAAGTACAACACAACGACACGATACAGATTAAGTGGCATTGCCAATGGCATTGACATTGTAAGGCGCTCCAGAGAAATAAAGTGTGTGTGTGTGCTGCCAGCAGCTGCCCAGGATCTAATGCCGGTTCATCACTTTGTGACTGACTGACTGCGTGTGTGCGTGTGTGTGTGTGTTTTAAAGTTCCGTGGCAATGGCCGTTTCGCTATCGCAGGTGCTTGATGCTGCTGGTTCCGTAACTGCCGCCGGCGTTTGCGTTGGCATTTGCGTTTGTGTTTGTGTTGGCGTGGGCGTTGGCTCTGATATTTCCATATTGACATCTGGAGCGTGGGAGGATTTATTACTGTTCGCACAGCGTGCAACTAGATCGCAGTAAGGTTTTTTATTTAATAGGCAAACCAAGACAACGGTCATGTTGTCGCCACCAAGGCCACCCATTTGGCAATCGGGTGCCAGGCAATGATTCATCAGCTCCTCACAGATCTCATGTGGCGCCATGCCCATGCCGATGCGTGTCCGGCAGAATTGCAACACTTCCTCATTGCTCATCACATCCCAAATGCCATCACATGCCAGCAAAATAAATTCCCAATCCTCCATTATTTGGCGCGTCTCCACATCCGGGTAGGCTGCCGACAAGCAAGGTATAAACAATCACAAAGTATATATTTATACGTTAAACAATGATTATTGTTATTACCTGTGACTATTTGGTCTTCCGGCTTTTTGTCATCTGCCCGTTTGAACACAAAATCGCCCAGGGCACGAGAGAGTGCAAGATTGCCATTAACGCGATTAAATTCCACCCAGCCGCCACCCTCAATGATACGCTTTGACTCGGATTCGTTGTTTGGCTTGTGATCCGCCGATAGCGTCACCAATTGACCATTTACACAGGCAATGGCTCTCGAGTCGCCCGCATTGGCGCAATAAAGCATATTGTCTTTGACCAATACAACGACTGCTGTTGACCCGGCCATTTGTTCACCCCACGATTCAGTGTGTAGCATCTCATGATCAATGTCCAAAAATGCCTAAAGAAAGTTTAAAACGTTAGTAAAAAGAAAAGTCTTCAATCATCGAATATATCAAATTAAGCTCACCTGCTTGAGCGCCATTACAATATTGTTGGCAGAGTATTCGGGGCGCTTTAGAACGAATTTGTGTAAATGCTTGCCAGCATATTGAGCGACTCTGGAGCCGCCATGGCCATCGTAGACGGCAAAGAAGGACGCTTTCGGATCATCCGGCAGCGAGAGTATGTGTGTATGTGAGTCCTCCATGTTGATGCGCCATCCCTGCATGCAGCTGCTGCCAACGCAGTATTCATCACTATAGCATAGGAACGACTCCTTTGCTGTAACCGGCTCTGAAAGCGTCTGTCCCATCTCTGCTGGTAGCTTATATTATTGTGGCTTAACAATTCAACGCTGATTATCAGTATCTGTGTGTGCGAAAGAGGGTACGAAGACCAAAGACGAGAATTGTTAATCAACGTAACTGACGGAAAAACTTCACATCCACATATGTAGATAAACATTTGCACGTGTGTATGTTTGTGTGTGTGTCAAGATTAGCATATTTAATTATATGCCCCGCATAAGCCCGCAGCAAACAAACGTGCAGATTACAATGAATGAAGAGAGTATTTAAAAACAGTTTTTGGTTTGTTTTAAGATTTCGTTTTTGGAAAAATGTCATTCGATTGCGACTAAAAACACACACACATAAGTACGTATATGTATTTATTTGCATGCTTGACCGATCGACCGAACGACCGACGGTCACAGCAGGCAAAGGGCAAACACCAAGGCCATAACCAGATAAACGCTGATAAGACACACTCACGGACAGGCTGTATATGAAATCTGTAAGACTCTGACTCTTGTCTTGTGACAAGTGCAGAAATTAAGCAATAAATGCATAAATGTTGTATTTGCTCCGTATCTATCACACACATACAGCTGACTGACGCACTTGATGACTACAATAAATGTGGATGACAAGTTTTTACTACAATGGCAGTTAGCTATCATTAATAAGTTATGATTAAGCTTACCTGGCACTGCCGCTACTGCTCCCAATACATTAGCAACTTTTGCTTGCTGCTCAACATTAATGAAATGAAACGCAGTTACCGGTGCTTTTGTTGCTTGACTGCTGCTTATGGGCAATGTTGCTGGATGCTCCAGCAGTTAAATGTGGCACGTGCTACTTTTCGGGCGTTGCAGTTGCTGGTTTTTGCTTAAATTAATTCTTAATCCAAATGTTTAACAATTTCAGATTGTCATCGATAAGAATGTAAATGCAACAAAGGGGCAAAATATCGTCAATACTATCGATAACAGCGTTGCTACATTTCAGCAGAAAAAAATCGAATGTCTGAGCAACGAGCTTTCAACCATATACTTTGCGGTTAAGCGACGCAAGATTAACGGATTAAGTTATTTAAAATTTATATTAAAAAAAAAATATGTTGAGTGAGAGAATCACTTATTGATAACATTGTCATTATTAGAATACAAATATCTTAATATTTTGTTCATTAGCCATGAATGCAAAGAGCGTGCAGTAACACACATTTAGTTGTCACGCAGCTTCTGTTTCAATTGTTTTCTGCCGCTATCACTCACTCTCTCTCTCTCTCTCTATCTGCACTCTCCCTTGTCTAACACCTTATCTTCTTGTTTTGTTGGCGTTTCTCCGTTTTTGGGGGCCTCTGCCGCTGCCGCTATTGTCGCTGCCAAGTGCATTGAATTTTGCGAATTTCGTTTTGCGGCAAATAAACGAATTCAAGGACAAATGACGTCAGCTAAACATTTTTCGTGCTCGTTGTTGCTGTTGGTCAGTGGCGTTCGTAGTGTTTTGAGCAGGGTCGCTTTATACATACATAAATATTAACCTCATCGGCTTCTATTCACACCTCTGTTTTTAATTTTTTTATCTGCTTTGTGTTTTGCTTTTTTAATTTCGAACAGAAGAGGAGAAATATATTTTTTTCCATACATTTGTGTGTATATGTATACATACAACCATATTTGCACAACAGAAACAGAAGAAACGGAGCAAGTATGACTGATAAAGAACTGTACCGTACGCTTTCTCTCTTTCACAGTAGCGCTGTCGCCCTAAGTTAAATCTTTTTTTTTCTCAACAATACTTTAGAATACGTTAAAAACTATATGCATTCCTTCATTGTTTTACTTAATAAAGGGCGTGGTCAGTAAGAGCCAGCCTGCCCGATTCTTTTGATTAGATTGCTATCGAATTAATACGCACATTTGTTCCCATCTATCCATACTTTTCACACACACACACACAAAAAACATACTCACACACTTCTCTTATCGCTTGAGTTTCACGCATATTCGCATGCTTTAGTTTTGCGTTTTTGTTTTAGCTCATTGAAAGTGCAATTCAGTCGCAGCACGCATTTTTATTTATTTTTTTTTTTTGCAAACCTCTTAAACGCGCATTTATTATGCATTTAACGTTGTCGTCGGCTGCAACTGCTTGTTCACTGTTTAACCCCCGCAACCGCTTGTCGCTCACTAGCCATCATCATTTACCATTCAAATTTGCCATTCCCATTTCCCCACCCCCTTGTTCGTTATTTCCATATTGTTTGTCAACGAAACACAGCGCATCCAGATCCCGACGCCGAACCGATCCGAAGCTGAACAGCGGCTGGTTAGCTAGCGGCCGACATTATCGCTAGCACTTTCCGAGCAAATCGTCGTATATCGTTTGTCGTATGCAGTCTGCATGCAAATGCTAACGGGGGAAGTGAATAAGCAGAGGGGTTGGGGGGGTTGGAGTGCAGCTCACAGATATCGCAGTAGCAGTAGCAGTTCAATCACATTGCACAAAAGTTCGAGGTCAGTTATAAAAATAAAATGCACACACACACACACACAGATAAGCGTTTTGTGTGTGAATGTTCCGTCAAGCTCTCTCTCTCTCTCTTTCTTTCATTCGAATTTGTTTTGTATTAATTTCGCATGCAACTAAATGAAATGAGTTTCTTTGTCTTTGTTGCTGTCCACAGGATCGCTTCTAGATATGGGGTTGCCTTAATTTCCTCTCTGGCTGGCCACAAAAGCTTTTGTTTCAAGCTAAATAGGGCGGGACAATCCCATACCCATTCCCATTCCTATTCACAGTCCCATTCCCATTCCCATTCATTCCATTCAAGTGGAAGTAGGCCACTGGAGTGTACTGTGTAACTTGTGCAGCAAAAGGGGGCCCAGAGGCAAACACTCGAGATGCACGAGATGGACTCTCCTGCTGCTACTGCTGCAATTGTGTAATGCGAGACGGGGCCAATGACTTCAGCCTCAAGGATAATGGAAAGTTGGTTGAGCAAGCAAAACTGCGCAGTTGCTGCTGCGCATACGAAACTCGTTGCCATTACTCCCCAGACAGCGGGGGGACAAGCCGAAGGAGCCAAAGAATAAGAGACTCAAATCTCAGAAAGGCCGGACAGAGGAATGCTGTTGAACTCAATTTTTGGAGTTAGTCGCCGCCGCTGCCATCGTCCTCATCCTCATCCCCATCATCGTCGTCGCTGTCGTCGCAATGAAATGAAATTTCGATCATTTCCAGAGAATTCATGCCACAGATTTGGTTCTGGTTCTGGTTCTGTTTGTGGCTCTGCAGCCGTAGGCGATGAAGCTCAAGCCAAACTAGTTGGACGACTCGAGTTCAAGGATCCATGGAGGCGACAACGGTTGCGGCGATGGCAACGGGTTCATTAACTTGTTTGCTCGCTTCCAGCTTTTTTTTTCCCTTCATCTTCATCTTTATTTTTGTTTTCTTTATATTTTTTTTTGGATGCCGCCAGCATCCGCGGCGAGACAATAATGATCTTCGCTGGAAATGCGCGCACCCCTCAACTTGTTGTTGTTGCTGTTCTTGTTGCGTCTGCGGTGTTTGTTGCTGTTGTTGTTGTTGTTGTTTGTGACTTAATTGCCGCACCCAGTGCACAAAGTCAGTCTACGATTTGCCATTCTTAAACTTAAGCATCAATTTCATGATATCGATTGTATTATAAGCTTTGCGAGCTTTCAGTATCGAGATGACTAACGTTTCTTATAACAATTTGAATAAAACCACAAAGAGAAACACCAAGATTTGACCACTCAACAGAACACAAAGCACGGATCATGGTGGAATTATAATAAGATAACACACTTAGCATGCAGCATGTCAAGGTCTTGTTCCGGAAACCGTCGTTAGAAGAACCCAAAATGAGAGTAGTCGATTAAAACCATAATTATAATGAATTACGTTTCGATATCTGGGAATCAGCTTGGTTTCTTTTGTTTCGCTCTTCCGTGTGGGCGTGTGACAATGGCGACAGAGAGACAATGTTGACAAAAGTAAAGCAAGAACAAAAAAAAGTACAATAACAAATATAAATAAAAATAAAACAGTTGTCAAGGCGAAAAATGAAACGCCAGCCAATATATACATATATGTGTTTATGTTTGTAGCTATCGCGAGGATGACGCACTTGCAGCAGTGTAGGTGAAGGAGACTGCGAAACGGGTGGAGGTGGAGACTGACGGAAGTCAGAGGCGCTGACTATGGCGACGGTTTTACAGTGTAAAATATATTGCACTGGCCTTGGGATCAGCACGCACGCAACGGCTGCGCCGCCTGTCAAGACGATTAACAGAACCACCAACAACAACTGTGTCCCTGGTTTGCATCGTCCGGCAGGAGTTAAAATTGATGCACCATATTGTGCGCATCTGTTCCTCTGCAAAGCAATACATACATGCATATTGGAGTCTGAGGCAGAACTGTTGACTGTGGCGTCTGCTGGATGTCAATTTAAACCGCAAAAATACAAAAATGCGAAAACCGCAAACACACAACCCTTGCCAAGTGACTCAGGGATGGTGCAACATGATGCATGCATGCAAGAGAATGCGTTTAACACCCGCATCTGGACACATGTTGCTGTTGCTGTTGCTGCTGCTGCTGCTGCTGCCTCCGCTTGATAAGTCCAAAATGCCAGTTGCCAACTTTTGCAGTTTTTTACAACTTGAACCGGAAAGCATGCGAATTCCTTGCGTGCCTGTGACATTTGTGAAACTCATGACATTCATTAGATTATGTTTTATAATAACTTAATTACAATCCACTTTTAAACATCTTGCTGTCAATTTCCATAACATAAGAGTCCGAACCTGTTGCAGTAGTTATTATTATTGGATGTTTTGGTTGGTGTTGCTGCTATTGTGAATGCTAAATAAATTGCGCATAAAGTTTAATCACTTTGACTTTGCACACACACACATGCGTTCTATGTGTGTGAGAGAGAAAAGACGAGGCAGCTATCAAGCAACGACAATGCCGAAAAAATAAAAATAAATAAAAAACGCATAACAAAAGATTCTACACACACACACACACTCACATGCACACACTTGCATGTGTATGTGGGCAGCGGGCAGTGCAAAATAAAGCAAACTGGCAAAACAACAACAACACTAGCAAAACAGCCAGAGACAGAGTCAACAACCTCCAGTGCATTACTCACTTTTAAAGACTGTGTGTGTCCTTCAACAAAAACTTATCTCCATCTCTCACACACCTCGTTGTTCATCTCGCTTACTCCTCTCCTCGCCACACTCATTCGCAATTTTTGCTTGACTATTTTTTTATTTTCTACAGTTTGATAATTAAACAATTTTGCAGGCTGCTGCTTGCGCTGTGGTTCTTGCTATTGTTATAGACAGCCGCAGAACGTTTCACCTGCCTTCTCTTTTTGTTTTTATGCACATTTGCCTGGCTGTGAAGCAGCTAACCAAAAAGCTCAATGCTATTGTTTGTGTCATGTTTGCGCATGTGTGCCATTTGTAAAAAATTCATTTCTAATTTAACTTTTTTAAACAATTTGCAAAGTGAACGCACATGTATTTAATATTATTCAAAAGTTGTCAAATGTTGAACCAACAAAATAATTTAAATTTATACGATTGGTTTTTTGTGCCAACGAGTACACAGTAAGAGAGAGAGAGATAGCTTACAATAACTGTACTCCAGCATTGCCAAGTTCAAAACTAAGGCCGCCTGGACTTTTTTATGTGTTTGTATAAAAGTTTATATTCTGCATTGATTTTTCCTCAAGTTCAGATGGCGTCGATGTTTTTAAGCTGCTGCGCATTTTGGGTGAGATGAATAAACTTTAGAACGAACGCTTGCATGACCTGTTGTTGTTGTTCTGCCGATCGCTCACTTACTCGCTCTCCTCCTCTACGCTCTTGTCTATCTACTGCCCACGCACACAGGCGCAGTATATCCGCTGCTCTGATGCAAAACTTTTGAAAATGTGTTAGTGTACGTACACATATGCATATGCATGTGCGTAATTGTGTGTGAAGAGTAATGTCATTGACTGCAATTTGTTAGCAAAATATTTCAACTGATAAATACATTTTACATACAAACATGGAGCTGCTTTATTTGATGCCAATGAACTCCATGCAAACTTTTCACCCAAAAATTAATGTACTCTTATTTTGGCCTGCACTTTGCTTTTGCTCCCCAATTGAAGCGTCAACCACAGAAGGCGACGGAGAAGAAATGAAGTCGCCGAGAGAACAAAAAAAGAGAGTGAAAGAGAGACATATGCTTAGACTCTGTACTCTTCTGTTCATTGATTCCACACAGGTTGGACGCGCCATAAACAAAGAATTCCTTTTGTTTGTTGATTCGTAAGTTGTTTTATTTATTTATTTATTTTTAAAATTGTATTTTATTTGTATTTTTAAACAAACAAGCGCAAAGTCGCTGTTAAGTTCATTGCATTCGATCGCATAAGAAACAGGAACGACAAATCATACATACATACATACATGTGTGTATGTGTGTATTGCTTGTATTAATTTTTGGAAATGTTTGTATGTATGGGTATTATCAAAACCAGCGCGTGCATAGAGAGTTCAAGTTGATTTATCAACTTTTTGCTGTTGTTCTGGGGCATGTGCATACTAAATATAGATGTACGTACATAGTATATGCTTTAGTATTATCAGTTGTTGATAAATTCATTTACATAATATATTAATATTGGTTTCATAAACTACAGTTTAACAGTTACAACTGGCACCTGCCGCCGATGTGGTTGCTGATTTTGTCGGATCCTCCCGGGAGGAGCATTAAGTTTCATACATAAATATGCTCAGGTTACAGCAACGGCAAACTCGGTCAATAACTTTGAGACAGTTGCAAAACGCTAAGTGACCACAACTACAACGGCAAAAAGAAAGAACACGAAAAACAGCAGCAGCTTCAATGGTGTTGTTATTGTTGATATTCCTTGATGAACTGCTTTTCACTTAAGTTTCAGATGCTGAGTTATTTTAGCTGACCGGTTTAATGAGTTGGACTTAATTTGCGCCCTCAGAAGAAGGCAGACAACACCCATGCAAGGCAGCAGCAGCGGCAGCAACAATAACAACAAAACACCAGGCACACCATACAGTACGCAGGCTTAAACCGCAAGAAAGAAAGAGATGAGAAGCAGAAGCGACAACGACAACGACACGTCTGGCAACGGGGCTTGTGGATGGGAGAGTGGGCGGCGCAGACTGCAGAAAGAACAGATATTTATTCATATACATACATAATGTATATGTTTGTGTGTGTGTGCTTTAAATCGCTCGACAAAAAAAAGAGAAGCAAAGCAACTGGCCGAAAAAAGGCGAAGTGAAAAACGGCAGCCGAAATACAAAACAAAATGATGCTCAAGTAACTCATATTCATGTGTGCGTGTGTGTGTAGCAGCAGAAGCAACAGCAGAGACGTTGGCAGAGCCATTGCCATCGGCGTTGCCAATATAAACGACGATCGAAAGATGCAAAATGTTCATTCTGTCGTTGTTTCGTTTCTGTGTGTATGTACATTTTTCGCTGGCCAAGAATTCGAATATAAAAAGTCAACAAAATAATAAAATGAAGCATACGAAAGCAGCGATCACGCACACACACACACAACCATACACACACACACTCACGCGGAATTCAACTTTTTTTCTGCAACGCTGCGTGCGCCGCCATTGAACGTCGACGCCGCCGGAGAGTATAAAAGCATAAACTCACTTCGCACTCGAGTTTATTAAATCCAAAACTGTGCGAGTGTCAAGATCGTTGTGGTCAAAACTCGATTAAAAAGTGTTGTATAAATTTTTAGTGAAATTGCGGCGACGCCCCAAACGAGTGATACATGCAAAAACATTTGTTAAATTTATAATTGATAACATTAACAAGCAAACTAAAGAAGCACACGAAAAGAGAAAACTATGAAAACTAGCCGCACACGCCCAACGACCGCCACGCGACGCGCACAGCCGACAAACAAAAAAAAAATAAAAATCGAAAGTGTTCGTGTTCTACTGACATGGATTACTTTTGCTCCAACAACAACGACAGCGGCGGCTATGCCAACAATAATGGCAGACGTGAGAAACTAGCATTAGTTTTGTCTATGACGTATGAGTTCAGGTACATGAGCAGCAGCAGCCGACAAAGTGAGCGCAGAGAGCAGAGCGTCAGACAACTTCGTGAGCTAGGCGAGACTCAAAATAGAAAGCGATTAGAAGACCGCGACGACGACGATCGATTCGCGTGTACGTGCACTTTGTCATGACATTGGTGTGGGTTTTTGAGTGTGTGGACTGCGACGACAGTTGGAGAGCACAGCTAGAATTCTAAAGCGACGCAGTCAGTGGGAGCAAAACCGACCGTCGCATTGAACTTGAACTTTAAAATGCACTCATTCACAACAACGGCAATTTTTAAACACACATATGCATACATACATATGTGTATGTTCTCGCGCATACATTTATTGCTGTTATTCTAGTTGAACGATTTGTCGCTCTCTTATGCTCTTCGCTATCCCCGCCATTCGTGTATGCCTTTGGTTGGTTCGCGTGGTATTTTCGCTGTTAAATTTTGCAATTTATTTAGCTTACAATTAATTTGCTATTTGACGAAAATGCGAGAAAAGTGAAAGTTTCTGTTTGCTACGAGTGAAAGAGCTCGTTGGCCCGTGTCTCTATATTTATTTTTTTTCTTACACAAAAAAATATATAAAGTAATAAAGTATTGAGCGTACGCAAAGCACGAAGCAAACGACAACAGCAACATAATAAATTTAAATGAAACAAGAAGAAAGCGGCGGCTGCGAGCAGCCAAAATGGAACGATTAAGGAATATGTAAAGCCAAAAACTGTGCCACGTGGACAAGTACAATGTTATCGAAGCGGTCTCAAATCATCTTCCTTATAAATCTAGCCTCTACTAGGCTTTGTCTGTGCACCTTATATATAGTCAGACATAGCCTATGAGAGGTTAGGTGTACCAAGGGATCGAAACAGCGAGGCCGTCTATTGCCGATTACCGTTACACCGAATGCAGAACAACATGAAACAAGAGAACAGAAGAGCATTAATGGAACAGATAATCATGCAAAGAGTTGTGTATTTTGTATTTATCTATACATACATACGTGTGATGTTGTTTTTAAAAATGGCGAACTTTACCTTCGTCTGCTTTAATCTTGTCTTTTAGTTTATTTCACAGCTTACTGTCAAAATGTGGAACATTTCTATGGCACTGTGTGACGCTAATTTTCTGTTTACCCATTAAGAAAAAAATACAAAATTGTTTGTTTATTAAACTCCTATTTCAATAAAAGCTGCTTTTGTTAACATTAGATAGATTCGTTGTCTTGATTGTTTCTATACTTTGGAATGGGAGAACATTTCATTTGTAATTTCTATGTGCTTAGCAGAGAGCATTGAATTACCCTATTAAATAATGGTTGCCACTCAAGCGACAAAAGCTGATAAATTTCAAACCGTATCAGGGGGCCAATATGTAGAACGCGTATATTGTATCGTTTACAACCTTATTTTTGGGTTATTTAATGACCTACGACACATAGCAACAATGGTCATGTCGTTTTTCTTCTAAAAAAGCTTTTTTT
Organism: Scaptomyza caliginosa; assembly: GCA_035044725.1. Lineage (NCBI taxonomy): Eukaryota > Metazoa > Arthropoda > Insecta > Diptera > Drosophilidae > Scaptomyza > Scaptomyza caliginosa. The sequence continues at coordinate 886,552 of JAWNNR010000099.1, read as the reverse complement.
CTTATCACTCAAAGCGGGAGCGGCGATCGCTGAAATAGCAGCGAGCTTTGTGTCGCTAACCAAGCAGTTGAGTGACTGACAGCGCTACCAGCTTGTCAAAAAAGCTTAAACTGTTTGCTGGCCTTATAGCAGCTGACTGATACAGCACAGCAAACGCACTGCTTGTGCATGTAGATTTAATGCAAGCAGTACAATTGCAACATTCGATTATTCCAAAGTTAAATTTACAGCTTAAACGAAGATAAATGCGCAAACGATCTTTAACAAAGCAACTTCCACCATTTCATTCAAGACGACCGACAGTCATAAGAAACGCTTAATGGCCGTTATTTTTGTTTTTCTCACACATAACACGAATATATATCGGCGAAATTAGTTTAAGCCAACGAATTGCGATTGCCAAAAGAGCAACAGCAGCCGCAGCAATTGTATTTTAAATGACTTTACAAACACTGCCTTTTATTTTGCACTTATGCAATTCGTTTTGCAGTTAACTCATCGCTTTAGCTCACATCTTAGGTTCCTGGTCGCTAAATGACCTTCGGCCATGTGCAGTTAACCATAAGCCAGGCACTGGCCAAGTTAACTAAAATGGCCAAATTGACAGCAGCTGCGCCTAGCACTAGCAAACAACAACAACAACAACGCCCACCACAAAATCAACTCTACAGATAATTAATTTTAAGCAAATCAAACCCCCCCCCCATACATCCTTCTCTCCTTACCAAACTGCGCCAAGCTGTAACTAAATACGTTTGGGCCTGTAAAGTGCTGTAATAAATTGACCCACTTTCGAATCTGCAACCTGACCCAACTAGTGTCGGTAAACCCAATAGCCCAAAAGAGCCTACAGCAACAACAACAACAAAACACTTTAGTGCCACAGTTTAGTGTCTGGCAAAACGAAAGACTTAAGAAACGAACGCGATGCGATGAATGCCTGAACAACTGATGACAGCGCCCTCTTGCGGTTAGCAGACAAAGCTCTGCACGTGAGCTTGTCTTCTATGTATGTGTGTGTGTGTGTGTTGGCATCATACACAATCAAAATTAGTCTTACCTGGTTAACTCAAGTGTCGCTAGGCAGACCGCAAGAAAGAGATGGAACGAGGGAGAGGACGGAAAGGAAGCATTAGACTGGGGCGGTGGCAGCAGCAGCAATCACTTTACTTCAATGCAACGCTCAACGATTGTTTGCTGGCAGTTGGCAGTCGAATTGAGTAATTGGCCGCCGCTCTTTGGCTGCTTGCAGCAATTGGAATTGGCATTGTTTTGTTTTGTTTTTAGTATTGTTGCTGTTGATAGCTTGCTCGTTACCAACAACAACAACAGCAACAACAACACTGACAGAATTTGAAAGGTGCAACAGCAGCGATTTCTTTGTTAACACTGCACACCTGACAAAAACAAAAACCAAAACAAATCAACTGGAAATTGATAGCAATATTTGTGAATTTATTATAAAGTCATATTGAAGGATTATTCTAGCATAAGCCAAAGTTTAGTTCATATTTGTTGCAACAAGCCTTTGGACATTATCACTCGATTATGAATCAGCATTTGGTTAAGTACATTCACCACATTTTTGCTCTTGTTTGTTGCGCTATACCCTGTTTATTGCTAGACAGCTCGAATAGGGTCTCTTACTCAATTGAATCTTTGATATAGTTTTCGTTTAAAGTACAGGGTATTCCGTATGCAGAAAGAAGTTTTATTGAAATGCGCACTGGCTTGGCCAATTTAGTTTTAAGGCTTAAATCAACTGGTCACTTGCTTCTACCATAAAATCCAGTCAGGCGGCCAGTTAAAAATTTCATGCTCTAGATACTAACTTGCAGTTAGTTTTTTCTCTGTGTGTGTGTGTGTGTGTGTGGCTTGGCAACAAATTCAAATACTTGTTGCATATATATATATAAAATATATAGATAGCAAACTTGATATTTTTATTGACTTTCCGATTGACTTGAGTCGAAAAAAAAATATAATATACTTGAATGTTTCTTGTTGTTTTTTTTTCGAATTGGTTCAAGCCGTATGAGTACGCGCCCCAAAATGCCAATGCTATAAACAACCACAACAACAACAAAAGCAACAAAAACAATTTCCATTGTCCGCAAGGTGTTAAAAAATGTGTTGTATAACCAAAGAGTTGAGGGAGGGAAGAGGGGAGGCAAAACCACTTTGAAATCGATTAACAGCCACGTAATTATGGACAGATAATTTGTGTGTGTGTGTGTGTGTGTTGCAACAACAACAACAACAACTGCGTATGAAAGTAAATGCCAAAATATTTAAGCGAAACATTTAATGGACAGCCAGCCGCCGCCCCAAGAGCGAAATACCAATGACCAAAGGCATGGCCTTGAACTTGAAATCAAAACAGGGCAGGAATCATACGAGAGTTGGCCTGGTGAAAGGAAAGGAAGGGGAAGGAACGAAGAAGAGACTTTGACATGTTGTTGTTGTTGTGAAGGGTCTTTGCAGGCAAAGTGCAATGGCAAATCTTTAGAAGGTGAACCAGCTAAAAATGCCCAGTCTTAGCTGCGTGTGTGTGTGTGTGTGCGAGTGTGTGTGTTGTTGTGCGTAACTAACAAGGTCAACACCTTTCCTTTTGGGCCAGGCATAACACAAGCGAGCGACACTTGACTTAATTGAATATAGTGTAATAACAAGACTTTGAGATTGCGCATACGCCCCGTTGGGCACCGCAAGTGGCGCTTGTGTGTTAATTAAAATAGCAACGAATTAAAATTAATAATTATACAAGCACAATTGTCGCCCAACTATCAACTCAATCCGTCTCGTACAAAATGTTAATTTACTGCATAAAAATCACAATCACAATCAAGCCAAGCCAATCGATCCAAATCACTCAATTGGCCAATCAGTCATATGTGTGCATGAGCAATAAATACTTGTAGTCTCGAGCTTCATTAAGCACATTATACATTTATCAATCGTGGGTTGTGCAAATCATGTTATTAAAACTCGTCAGCCAGTCAGATACATTAATTGATCCAGTTTTTTTTTGGTGCGTCTTGTTTAAATTAGTTTGACATTTAAGTTTGAACCAAGTTGCTTGGCTGCTGCTACTTGTTGCTGTTGCTGCTGACTTTTCGTCTCTGCGCTCTGTTGATCATAAATTTGTTCATTTCTGGCTTTGAGCACTGACACTGCCACTGACGCGCTCATCATAAATTGTTTTTTAGTGCTAAGACAACGGGCCAAATGCCAAAATGAGCAAAACCAAAGATGCCTTTGGCATTCAAATGGCCAACCAGTCGACCAGTTGACCAGTTGACCAGTCGACCAGTCAAGCAGGCGTACGGGCGTTTGGGCCAGACCATCCACAATCGTGTGGATGACGTGTGTGATGATTGAACTTGATGTTGAGCTAGACTGAAAGAAGCCAGCAACAAAAGTTGTTCTTATGTTAATTGTGTGCTCGCATTTATATTCAATTAAACAATAAATGAATGCGGCTTATGCTGGCCAGAAGGAGAACCAGTAGGTGAAACTATTTATATTTGGCATATTCAAGCATTAAATCTATGCATAACGATTCTTTAATGTTAATGACGCAAGTAGAGAATTATCAGTTAGTTTTATCTATATTTTATGAATGAGATTCAAAAAAGATATGTAATAAATTAAGTTGGCAGCACTGTCACAGTGTGTGTGTGTGTTTCTGCAGATTCATTCACTGCACTTTTGCACCTTTTCGCGCTCAAACCTACCTCAATTCAAATTCAAACTTCGGCTCGCCAGTTTGGCTTTGGTTTTGATGGCGATGCCGATGCCGAAGCTGGCAGCTGGCAGCTGCACATATGTAGCCCAATGGAAGGGGGGAAGTCTGTTTGAATCTGAATCTCAATCCGTGAAGCATGCGTGCGTATAAAACCAAATTAAGCGACGGAACAACGAACCAGTTGAGAGTTGAGCGCTGACTTTGCAAACGTTTTGTACCAAAACGGCGTGTTTAACTATTAATATGCTGTGCCAAAACCAAGAGAGAACAAACGAATGCATTTGACCAAAGAGAGAGAGAGAGAGCGAGAGAGAGAGGAAAAAGAAAGAAAGAAAATGTTTTTGTGATTGACTTTGTTTGCGTTTTGTGTGTGCGTTTGCAAAAGTCAAAAAACCAAAACCAAAAACAAAAACGAAACCAACAAAAAAACTAAAAATTTCGAATTGCCGTCGAGTGTTTGTTTGGCCTGAGCTTGGCTTTTATTCGTGCGACGTGCGAGCAAGCGAACGGTTGTTTCTTCTGGTTACTTTGTCTTTTATTTTTCTTTCAACCTGGCCTTATTGTCTTCTGTCTCTGACAAGCAAACTCGCAAACGCGCGCGCTTCTCTCTTCTCATCTGTCTGTCTGTGTCTATCTGCGTGTGTGTGTGTGTGTGTGAGTGTAAATAAAGCTGCCTGCCTCGCGTGCGTGTGAAGAAAGAGCAATTTTTATAATAATCAAAAAAACCGAAAAAACCAAAACCAAAAAAAACTGTTGTTGATGGTGGCGAAATAACGAAATAACGCCAACATTGTCGATGAAACAGCAACAGAAGAGCAACAGGCATAAGAAATAGTTTTTCCAGTGCAAAAACCATAAAAAAAGTCTATTACATAAATCAAAATTGTGTTTTATATATATCTAAAACATAAAGCGAATCCCTTAGATTCCAAAAAAAAACCCCAACTTGGATAGCTGACTACACTTTAACTGGCAATCAATGGTAGGTGAATGCGTATGGTAATAAAATCTTACTCCAACTCAATCTCTATTATACAATGCGTGTGCTCCACATTTGATGGGCAGCATTTTAGAGCGATTCGTTATGCAATCCTTGTCGCAGCTTAATGATGTATCGATATCGTTTGCCAGCTGCTAGCTGCTGGCGGCTATTAACATATTTAATGCCTAATCGCAAATGGTCGTAAGGCTGCAGCCAGCGAAAGCATTGGCCTTAATTTGTCAACTGGCCAACTTGGTCAAACACCTGCCAGTGCAATTGTTTGTAAACTTTGCCATTCCAACAAAAACAACAGCCAAAAGAGAAAAACAATGCCCAGTCTTTGTGCCAGCTGCCAGAGACAAGAATAGTTTGTGACATGTTTCGAAAGGGGATTTTTTTTGTTTGTTTTTTGGCAGTTATTCTAGACATGTTTCCAGTTTGAAGGGGGAATTAGTGGAGAAAAGAATGCCATACTTGGAAGTGCTTTAGTATTTAATTACAATCAGCTTAAAGCTGATCTGATAAAAGTTGTTTTTCTTGCTAATGGCTTTTATTCATGAATACCAAAGTAAAAAGCTGTATTGCAAAAATAATAAAAAAAAAAACCTGGACAATGCGCTGCAAATGCAATCGATAATTTCGATAAGTGCTAGCGACAAAACGAACGAAAAAAAAAAACATAACATAAAACTTGTTGCGGTTGCGGTTACCGTAGTTGTTGTTGTTGTTGTTGCAGCAGCTCGTTTTTGTGTGTGTGTGTGTGAATAGAGACACTTGTCTTGGCACAGCAGAGCCACCCGCTCTTAGCTAAGCGCATTCTTGAAAAATCTTAAAGCCAAACTCAAATGCTTGCTGTGCATTCGCATTCGCATTCGTATACGTCTGTGTGTGTGTGTGTGTGTGAATGCAATTGCTTGCACATCATTTGGGCCCGCTGGGGTTCGGTTGTGGTTGTGGTTGTGGTTTTTACAATGTGGTATGTAATTCATTTGCATTGTTTAACCGTTGCACCGTTTGCTTCTTTTAGCAGCAATAAACGTGGCTATATACTATATGGCTAAGAGCGATTTACATAAAATTTATTGCTGCCACATTACAAAGTATGTAGTTGGTTAATGTTGTAATTGTTGCTGCAGTTGCTGCTGCTTAATTGTTGTGTGAAAAGCTTTTGCCAATTGGCTCTGGCTAAAGAGCCGGCACATCACGTATACGACACGTGGCGAGCCTTGAACTCGCGTTAGCATTTGAAATAATAAAATAATCATAAAAAAAACTGGGATAAAAACGAAACCGGTTACAAAATGCGAAATGCACACAATCTTTTAATTATTTATGTATAAATAAACGAATTGAATCGATTTTGTTAAACGAGAACCAAAACACTTTAATTTATTAACTGTTGATCATAATCGCTGGCTGCTTCACTTCAGAGGCACTTTGTCAACGACAACGCCGTTGGCCAAATTCACACTACAAATTTGTTGTGTTAGCTGTTTTCACTTGGTATTCGATTTGATTTGTTGCTTGTTGTTTCTGTACGCTTTGTCTGCGCAAAGGAGCCATCAAGGCGATCAATCAAAAGCACCTTCAATCGCCTGTTACCATAGCAAATTGTGCAAGGTAATGGGTAATCAAATCTATATATAGTCTTCGTATAGCTGATGAGCCGATGAGCCGATGAGTTTGCTTTTGACAGATAACTGAACTTCTGCCCTTGTAACGAATATTCGTTTGAATTTCGAACACAAATACACGAATAAGCTGATATGTTAATGTCGTATTGTCCAGCTTAAAGACCAAGAAGAAGAAGCTGCTGGTAAGCATCGGCATCAGTAGCCGATTTGCAGTCTTTGAGCTGATGGCATTTAAGTCATCGATTGATGGTTGGATGGTTTGATGGAGCTGCGTTTAATGGAATCTTAATTAATTATGAGTTTTTTTTTCTTGTTCAGCGGCCTTTTGCTGCCTTTGTGCTGCCACCAAACTATACAAATGTTAACAATAAAAGCGGGTTTTTTCTTGTTTATTGGTTTTCGGTTTTTTGGTGTTTTGCTTTAGCCAGCGGAAGTGACAATTTTGTGGGCGGCTCTTTATTTTGTGGTTAAAGATCAAACCATATTAACAATATATCATCGTAATTGACGTTTAATTTTTCCTTTAAGTTTTTTTTGTTTAAGTGTTTTTCAAACATGCTAATTTGTTATATGGGAGTTTGTTTTATTTGAATGGAAATTTGCACAGTTAATTTGTATTAATGTTTACCTTAAAAAATAAAAGAAGAGAAAAAACAAAGCCTGAGCTTTATGATATATATCTATTGCTTCTTCGAATCAAATAAATTTGTCACTCCAGGGGAGTTTTTGAGCATTCGACTAGCAATATTTATTTGTCCAAGATCTTGTTGCTTGTCGCATATATATTTTTTGTAAATTTATGTTTTATTAGCGCGCTTTGGTGTAGCTGTTTTATTTTAAATTCACATTTTTTTTCTCGTCTGCTAGTACGACTTCGACTTTGAGCAGGTTTTATTTTGTGATTTTGGCAAGCGATCAACTTTTGATATTTTTTCTTTGCATCTTCTTTTCACTGCTCGGCAGCAACTTTTGCTGTTGTGTTTTGGTTATTGATTTTTCGTATTAAGCGCATTTCTACCGCGCGTACCGTTTTTTTCAAGGCCAACAATCGACAGGGGTGGCGGCACTAGCGGAAAAAGATTCGGCCTGGGAAGGGGGTATGCTGGTCAATCTGGTCAGCTAACTAGTTTTCTGTTGTCAATTAAATGAAATTTTAGTTGTTGTCTGCGACGCCTTAATAGCATTGAAAATGATGTGTGCAAAAGTCCAAGTGTCAAGCAGTGGCGCCTCCATTTCCACCTTCAACTGTGTGGCATCTTAATCTGCAGCTGGTGTTTGGCCTAATCAATTACCGTTGCTGCTGAGATGATTAAGCCATGTTTGCAGCACTTATATAAGTGCTGTATCCGATAATGGGGCGGTGGCCATAAGTCGTCTCAAATCTCAAATCTCAAATCTCAAGTCACAGTCTCAGTCAAGCTCCAAGTGTCGTCATCTGGTGTTTCAACATTTGTTGTTGTTGTTGTTGTTGCTACCCGTATTGTTGTTGACTGGCGAACAGTTCCGCCAATTAGCAACGCTTCCGCTGCACCACACAACAACAACAACAAACATTTTCTTAGCTTTTCCTTGTATCTTGATTCGCCTTACAGTAATGCACATTTTCTTTGACGAGCAAAAAGAAATTTCAAATTTGTAATTAAGTTAAATACGAAATATTAAATTGTGCATTTTCTGCCCCAATGCTTGCTGAGTTGCGACAAATTTAATAATTTGCAATTTGCATAAATTATAGGGCAAAACATTGCGCCTTTGGGTTATACGCTACAAAATTAACAAATTAGTGCGATGTTTCGCAAATCAACGCCAACAAACTTCCCAAACAACACACAACTATAATCAAAACAAACTTTCCAAAAATATGTCGCGCATGCGCTTGGAATGCAAAAAACTACAACACAACAAGGCCTTCCTCACACACACACACACACACACATACGTACAGAAAATAACATACAAAAACATGATTACAACAAAAACAAATGGCCCAAGTGTGCTTGTTCAAGCGTTTGGAGTTTGAAATCTACTCGTACATACATACATTATGTAAGTTGAGAACCGAACAACTAAGCAAATTGATGGCCCAGTCATGGATGGGTCTCCCCTTCAAGTTGCCAGCCCCGTGTCCCCTTCCTCTGGCAGAGCTTTGCAGAAAGACTCCGCATCGCAGTTATTTCCAGCCGCTTCTCACGCTTGTCAGAAAATGTCAAAAGTGACGCCGCTGCACATTAAAGACATGAAAAATGCATGAAGAAATGAAGAAGAAACACACACTAACTTAAATACCCTTTTGATCTAAACTATCTACTTGAAAGCATTGAGGCCTCTTTCTGCTACCCTACATTCAATTGTTGTTGTTTTGCTTTTCTGCGGAAATTTTTAACGTACGCTTAAAAGTTTTGCATTTGGAAGAGGTAGACGAAGAGTGGTGGCTGCCACCAATTGTGGCAGGCGCCATGGTCAAGCAAAAGGTGAAAGACACACAACCACAGCAAAACAAAACAACAAATTTGGGACGGACATCATTCAGTGGCTGCTGCTGTGTCATCATGCAGGCAGCCGAGACAGCCAAGGCGCCTCTTTGTTCATCGTCTGGCTGAAGATGAGTTTTTGGTTAAGAAAAAAGCCAACCCCCTCCCACCCTCGCCTGCCTCTGCCAACTCCATGGCTGGCTGGGAATTGTTGGATAAATGCCTGGCCGCGATGACCTTTAACGTTGCCTTCACTGATGTAAAAAATCTGCATATCATTCATTTTGCCGCAGTCCAAGTTAACTCTGGAACTTGCAGCTGTAGCGGGATTTGTTCCTGCCTGGAAATGTGGAGGCGTTGGAGTTTTGCTGGCTCTTGTTGTTGTCGTTGTTGAAGATATAAAAACAATTTACGATTATTTGTCTGTATGGAGGCGATCGTTAATCGTCTCGTTGTTGCTGTTGCTGTTGCTGCGTCTACGCAGGCGTCATCCATAAATTTCAACCGAAATCTCAAGGATTTAGATTGGCCAAAGAGAAAGAGAGTTTTGTTTTGTTTTGTTTTGTTTCGCACAATAAAATGCAATCAACGTTCCGGTCGCTAATCGCTCAATCGACGCTGTTTAGTTAACTCTGGAGGCCGTAACTCCAGTTTTCAACCCAAACTGTTGACACTTTAATTGGAGTTAGCCCAGTCAACAACAACAACCGAAAATCGTGCGCAAGGTCGTCTTTTAAATGGTTTCTTTCTTTTACTCGCCGGCTAACTGACAGAGCTTTAAATACCAAACAACAAACAACAAACAAAACAAAACATTTTATTTGCATATATAAATTCTATTGCTGATTGGATCTGCCATTGAATTATTGTCTTTTAATTTCAACATTTCAAATGTTTTTCTTTTCTATCTTTATTAATTGTTTTCTGTGTCTTTTGATGGTGTTGTGTTAATTTGCCAGTCGCTGTTAAATAATTGATGTAAAGTTTGTATTATGAAAACAACGCATAGCCAAGAACTGAGACAGAGACAAAAAGTGGGTCAAGACTACGGCGTCTAGACCCAATATCCTCTTGTGAACCGAACCAAACTGCGGGCTTCGCAATGACGTCACATCGAGTGAGTGGGAAAGTCTTGATTAGTTTGTTATGGAACATCTTCGGCTGCTGGCGCATCCGGCGTATGACTCAGGCCCTACCTATGTAAATGGGTAGACTGAAAAATCCGATGCGGCTGCAGCTGCTGCTGTTGCTGTTGCTGCTGCTGATGTTGATGAAGATTTTGTAATTTCAGTTAATGAATTTCTGCGTGAATGCGTGTGTGTTTTGACCAACCAAAATTGGTTGCCAATTAACTATCGTTTCCAGTTGCCACAACCAATTTATGTCTCTGTTTTTTTTTGTCTTCATCTCTCTTTTTTTGTTTGCTTGTTTGTTTTAGCCATGTGCCTGCTGCCATAAAAATAAAGCCGTACTTCCTAATTGAAAACTGCCAGCTAAATGGACGCGTAGCACGCGGCACAAAAAGCGAGAGCGAGAGCGAGAGAGAGAGAGAGAGAGAGAGAGCGAGAAGTGCAGTTTTTGGACAAAGAGCGTGATATTTTTTGAAGAGAGCAGCCGAAAGCAGCCAAAACACAGGCCAAAATGTGCAGCTCAACCAAAATGGTTTACAGTTATAGAATTTTATGGCTTTCCGCCGTCTTACTAGGTAAGTTGTGGCCCCAAAACGCCAAGAGACACGAGACGACACGACACGAAACGAAATCAAACGAGACGAGACGAAAAGAGGCGGGGCAAGTTGGCAAAAAAAAAATTAAATGCTAAGTGCGTCGATTAGACAAACACTTTGAGGCCAATTCGATGGCACGCGTGAGTCAAATAAATAAGACACCCAAGACATTGACTGACAGTAAACAGTGGAAAGCACTTGATAATAATTCTAATAAATAACTCTTTTAAAACTTATTAAAAGCTCACCTATTGCTGGTTAGCATTGATGCTCAGGAGCCAGCGAGTCCAGTATTTCAAAATCATAAGACAAAGGAATGGACGAATTTAGATAATATCACATTCTCCTTTGATTGTAAGCGGCGTTCGGTGGGCTTCTACGCAGACATGGAGTACAATTGTCAGGTAAGTAAGGCAGCCAGCTTTGTGACAGAAAGAGAAGAAACGATTGAGTGAGCTTTTTATTTGATTTGATGCCTGAAAGTATGCAACATTTTTTTTTACAAGTTTTATATGTTTTTAGATATTTCACATGTGTGACGAGGAGGGCAATCGAATACCACACTTGTGCGCCAACGAGACGAGCTTTAATCAGGAGTACCGAATATGTGATTGGGATTACAATTTCAACTGCACAGAGTCGCCGGTACGTTGAGCTCTTTACACTTTATGCAGTATTATAATATAACTTTTTGTTGATTAGAAATGGTTCTATCTGAACGAGCTGACGTATGCGACAGATCCGCCAGATGAAGATGATGAGGACTACTGAATGCAATGGAAAGCCACTATTTATTGTCTTTGAGGAGCAAACAACAAGAACAACTAACTAAATTAGAACGAAATGAACAGAGAGAGAGAGAAAGGGGGCCCACTGTAAATTTTCCATTAAAATAATGTGTGTAAAGTAATTTAAGAGATTTGTTGACGATTTTGTTGAGTTTCGTTTTTGTGTACCTTGTGTATAGTCTAATTTTCGAGAGATATGTAAATAATTGTATATATAGAAGGCCAACAACTAACAACAGTAGCAGCAACAACAACAACAACAACAACAGCTCTATTATTTCAAGGCCGTCACTATTGCTATATTGCTATTTTATCACATATAGATATAGTAATTTTACAAATACTTTGTGTAATGTTTGTAAGCAGAATATAAACAAAATAAATCGTAATCAAATTGCGCCCGTTAAAAAAAAAACATTTGAATATAAAATAATTAATTGGTTTCCTTCTAACACTGCGTTGATGTGACAAAATGTTTTGCACCCATTAACAAAGTGTCAAAATTGGTTTTGGTTATTGTTGTTTTGCAATGCTAAGTGGGAGTCACCGAATCATGCTGTACATATAGTAGGTAAACAACCCCGATGAGTCAAGTTCAATGACGAAACGAAAAGGGTATTGAACAATCAAAACTTTGAGTAGAAAAACTCTGGAAAAATAGCAAAGTCAACTGAAGGTGGCAGTGCGTGAAATTGCAGCTGCCCGGTTCAAATATTATAAAATGCAAATCGGCTTGGCTTTACATAGTTAGTTAAACACCAGAACTACAACTTTAAACAACAACTTGGATAATAAACAGTTATATAATGGCCAATATATCCTGCTGCCTGTTGCTATTGGCTTCCTTGCTTTTGGTAAGTTTCACTAAACCGTTCATATAACATGACTAATTCGTTTGCTTTTGATAGATGGCTGCTGCCCAGTACTATACGCAATATAATCCCTACAATACGCCCAGCCCAACATTCTCCAGCCTTACCGGATACTACTATACGACACCATCCCAATACTACTATCCCACGGTCAATCAATATGGCACCAGCAACAATAACAATAACATGCAGATACGCATCTGGCCATATGTCATCGGGCAGTATATGTATCCAACGTACTACAACAATGACTATAACAATCCCTATGCCTCATTGAGTAGTTCCAACTGGCAGAGCTATTATACGAATGCCTACCAAAATAACTATGGCAAGAAGTAGTTTTTAAGTATTCAATTCACTGTTGTTCGAAAAACACACAAAACAAGAAACCCGAGGAGAATGTTATCAGTTAGGTTGTTATAGCAAACTGTAAAAGAACTCACATCTGGTGGCCAGCTAACGAGTACAAAATAAAAATGTAAATGATATAATCCAATGTTGTCATCTTTTGATAACCAGCTTAGGCTGGTGAAAACCGCTAGGAAAATGCTATTTATTACTCTTTTGACACATATTCAAACAATCTAAAGGCAAACACTTCAGAGTTCTCCAAAAAAATTCAGACAATGTCAATGACTTCCGCGAGTTGAGCACGTTCATGGCCATGACTTTAGGGCTGAAGGTGCGTCGAGATTACCACACAAAGGTGTACTTAACGGGTTTCACACACTGCTGCTAGTTGAAGCTAGTTGTTGCAAGTTACATTATGTAATTGCTAGAAAAAACGTTTGTCTTACACACGACGAGCAATGAACTTGAAACTTCTTGGTAGTCAAAGCTGCACTTTGTCTTTAGTTTTGACCCAGTTTTCTCTTAGCCTACGTCTTGATCAAACATTCTAGATAACTGTTAGGTTACAAGGTCTACAAATAAAAATTCGATGCATCACTATCAATTAATGTTCTAAAAATGTTGATTGTAAACATGCATATAAAATACCGCTAGAATATGCACTTTTATCATGCAAAGCAGCTGCTGTCCGAAAGGGTCTTAAGACTTAGTGAATGGGCTCCGCTCAATGGGCGGTTTACAATGACACAGAGAGTGAGAAAGAGAGAGGCATTCGGCTTGACGGAAAATATGGGTCAAAACAATCACAAAAGAGCGTCCAAAAGGTAGCCGGCAAATCTACACGGTTAACTCTCAAAACAAGAAATAAGAATAAAGAAACGCGAAGATGGACTTTAAAATACCCTTCGTTGGAACTTCACAGTAGTAAAGCTTTATACAAACTATAACTTCTAGGATATAGCTTCACTAACCTAACTCCTAACAGTGTATCAACTCTATTGACCAAGTGCCACATGTTGCAATGTGAATATGTTAAACGTGAGAGCAGCTTGAGCAGTAGGGCAACAAGTATGGGTTAAATGTTGGGTTGGGAGGCTCTGAGCAGCGTGTGACGTCAGCAGCAGCGACTTTGTCACGTTCGCAAAACGCGTTTTTATGCTCTTGGCCCATGCACGATCATTCGTAATAAAGAGTCAACAACATAAGCAGAGGAGCTGAACTGAGTCGGCGCTTTTAGTGCGAGTCTCTGATGATTGTCTTCTGCCGTTACTGCTGCTGCTGCTGCTGCTGCTGCCGTTTAGGGGAAAATTGTGAAGAAAGTGTTGAAAACGAAATTGTAACTGAGAGCGCTGTGCGTGTTGTTGTTGCTGTTGTTGTTGCTGTTGTTGTTGTTGTGAGAGTCGTCGCCACAAAGCAAACACGTCGAAGAAGCGCTGGCCTCAAGCCAAAGCAGCGACTGGTCCGTGGAGAGTACATTTTTGTTTGGTCCAAGACCAAGTCCAAGTCCAGACGTTACCTGTTGGCCAAGACCGCCGCCAAGTGGCAGTCAACGGGCACATCTCAAGCGCTGCAGTCGCGTCAAGTCAAAAGCAAAGCAAAGCAAATACAATATTGTTGTTTCGCATCTCCTTGCTCGTTTTAAAGCCAAGTCAAGTTTAGTTTTAATAACAATTTGCGTGTGCGGTGTTTTTGTTGTTTTGCTTCTTGCGTGAAAGTCGTTCGAGCAAAGAGTTCAATGAAATAATTAAGGATACAACAAACGAAATAACAACAACAGAAAACTATTACAGTGAAACCATATTCATCGAACTTTTGCAAACAAACAACATAATATCATGCTGGTAAGTCGTTACAAGTAAGATAAGATACGAATCCAAACACGAACACGACGAGTGTAATTGATATGCTTAGCACGTGCTACACTTTGGCCGCCTTACCTCAATTTGGCTCAAAGGCTCAACTCAACTTATCTCTTACAATTACAGTAGTTGAAGTAGAGAGACAATTGAGAAAACGAACAATTCTGGCCGTGTGCTTACAATGTTATTGTTATGTTTTCTTTGCTTTGTGTCGCCTTTTGGCAAAAAGTCAACTTTCTTTCTTTTTTAGCAGGCTTGTGCTGGCCCGAGCCCAGTTGTTCAGTTCAATTGTGGCCAAGAGTATCTAGCAGTATTAAGTGCTCTATTATTAAGCGAGTTGTTGATGTTTTTCACTTGCCGGTCACTCGAGTTTTGTGTCATGAACTGTGACTTTTTATGGCCACATTACATACTCTTACTCTTACTCTTACTCGGATTAGATAATGTTCACTTGTAAATTGTAATGAAATGTATCTTTTATTGTTGGCATGCGACACTTACACTGGATTTATTAATATTAGGTTTGTTGTTATAGTTTTATGACTGCTTACACAATAAATAGATACATTAAGATTTGATTATCTTTTAGGAATGGTCGTCATATAACTTAAAGACCATATTCAGCCCACATGAACAGTCTTTGATACATCAATAAAATTGAAGAAAATTAAATGTGTAAATATACAGCCTTGCCCATTAAGGTTTACAATGCTTTCGATAATATTTACGCAAATGTAACGCAAAAAAATCTAATTCGAATGATTAACATTTAATTAGGTAAATTTGTGTATTTGTTTGTTAGCACAGCTAAATCGACAGTAATTCATGGAATTTATTCAAATTTGCCTTAGGTATACAAATACACATTATCATAATTAAGTCTAGACCATATTTCAGACAAATTATGCCGTCTACATTAGAACAATCAAGTGTTTAAAAAAAAATACACATGCAAATGGAATGTTGAACCACTAAAAGGGTTTCATTTGGCAACACTTTCCATTTTAACAAACCAATTTGACTCATCATTGCACTCGCAAGTGCTAAAAATGTAAGTAAACAAAACCGAATCCGAGCCACAGATAAGGTCCACTCTCATAATATAGCAGATTTGGCATGAATGTAATGTGCTTAACACCAATTCGGCGAAATTTTCGTTTTTGTTTAAATATTTACAGAAAAAAGTTGAAAATTTCTCCGCGGCTTCTGTGATGTGGATAAGTGAATTTTAATTCGATTACATCAAATGACAAAGTCCAATGAGAAGATGTAAATTAAGTTGTGCTAGAGCGATAAATTCGAAGTCAGTTTGAAACATAGTATGGATACAAAGTGAAACTAAGCTGGAAAAATTGAGTTCAAAACACGAACGTTTCAAATCAGTCAGTCTAAACAGTAAATATGCAAATGACAATCATGTGGAAAGCCTTTAGGCATATTTTTTATCACTTGTGTTTACATTAAATTTAAACGCAAATTAAACTCGAATTTCTTCGTCTCTTGCATCATAGTAAAAACCTTTAATTTTGTTATATTTGTTTTCTTAACTTTTTCTTTTGTTTTAGCTGTCTGTGTGCCTGCATGCGAATGCAGTTGCAGTTATTTTAAATAAACTATAAAGACACTATTGATTTGTGTCGAATATTTAACTTATTATATATAATCAAGGCCAAACAGCCAATTTCCATTCACAGTTACAACAAACAAACAAAAAAACTGAAAAAAAAGCATTTGGCCCACAAAATGAAAGATCGCGCGAAAAAAAAAAACTTACACAAAAGATTGGACAACAAATATAATATTCACACAATGTCTTAATATAAAATGCTTTACATTCGCTTTATTGAATAACACAATGAGCTCACAGAAATGTGTCGAGCCAACGAACTTAACTAGATATGCGAATTCTTTGTTTTGTCTGGCAAATAAAGTGTCTGAGAGTCTCAGCATTGATTAATTTGTTTACATGGAATGATGCCAACCGTTAGTTCCACAGTATTTGCCAAATAACTTTTGTGATGTTAAACCTATGCGTAGAATTGAAGTTATAATTTGGCCACGCTTCAGGGAAACTTTTTGGGGGCAACGGAATTAGAAATCATAAATTGTTTTTTGAAGTTTGTGTATGCAGGCGGCTTTTTCTGGCCTTTTTCAATTATAATTGTTAGTGAATTCTTTCAAATGGAAAGCGTCTCAGCAATGACTTTCAGTTTTGAACAAGTGGAATAGAATACCACACCAACTAGGCGTAGTTAGTTGAGGGCCCCAATGGGCAATCTAAATATGTCTTTAACTTTAAATAAGGGCTTTGTTTAAGGTTGAACAAGTGTTGTTTGTTGTGGGTTCTTATTCAAATGATCACAATATACTTTTGAATTTCACTTTTAAGAGTTGCCCAAGAGGTTTTGCCACATCCCTTCATCAAAATTTCGTTTGTATTTGCATTTTTTCTGTGTAAGATTTATGTTTCAGGTTTTTGGCATCATTTACATTTTGCAAATATTAACATACAAATTTGCTGTCGACTATAACGACAAAAACATCGAAAAAAAAGCTTATGACTCGGGATATGTTGACACAGATTTTGTCAAACTAGTTGCAAGAGCGTTATGTAAACTACGCAAGACTTGCGTGCTTCACAAAAGGCGACAAAAATGGAAATTGCTGCAAGCAAAATATGGGTCATAAAATATTTTATGGGTGCGTTAAGTAGTTGTTTTGTCTCAGGTGTCTTCAGTGTATTCTGGAAAGCATTTCACAGCTATGTACACAAACACATCCACACCTGTAGAGTGGGGTCTGTTACGAAGCAGGTTCGTTTCCTAAGTCTTTTGTTTACGCAATTTCCTAGGTACGATAAATGCGCGTACTATGACGAAATGCGTCTTTTAATGTCATTACTGTACAGTGCAGTTATATGTGCATATAAACCCACACACACACCGACACACCGACACACCGACACACAGACTCTTGAATAATTTCTCAAAAATGCTTTTATTGTACTCACTTTCAGTTTCTCACAAAGAGTTCAAGTGCGCGACGCTCGCTGCTCGTGCTGTTGCTGGCCCTCTGCTGCTTGAGCAGCGCATTGAGCGCCAAGATAACTAAAAAGACCGACAAGCCACAGACCGATGCCAATAGCAATAACAAAGAAGAAAATGCCGAGGCAGCAGCTCAGGCAGCTGAGGCCAACAACAACAAAGATGATGAGGATGAAGATGCTGATGCTGATGCTGATGAAGATGAGGATGATGACGATGACGAGGAGGAACAATCAGCTGAGAAGGAAGCCGTAGTAGCTGCTACCACACCAACTGGCAACAAGAACGAACTAAAACCAACAACAGATCTCACAGATCTAAGTGTTTGGGGCATGGTTCGATCATTGTGGAGCTGGCTGCGCAGCGATCTTAGTGAAAGTCTCTTTGGAGATGACGATGATGAGAAGCCGGCTAAAGTGGGTGAGTATGCGACCACAACTGCACCACATTTCCCACCAATTAGTAACATGTTGATGGCATTTACGCAATACGAACTCTCCCACCCGATTAGCGACAACTCTAATCAATTTTGATTGACTCACTTTCGTTTTCAATGAAACTTGACTAGAAACAACACCAAAGAAGCTTGAAAGGTGTTAACACGAAACAAACACACAAACATAAGACTTCAGGTCTTCAGGTCTTCTGGTCAGCTGAGCGTTTGCTCTCTTGGCTTTAGCTTGAAATACGACGCGGTGGCTTGGAAGATTTTTTGCTCTTCTTTGTTTCTCGGCACAGCACCTTGTTGTAATTTCACTTTCCGCATTTTTTTTTCTAGAGTCGCGTTGAGGATTATATATAAAAATACATTTATATATATATATATTTATTCAAAAAAGCGCACACGCATCTATCTTTAAATGCTGAGAAGAGATTTATGTTTTTATTTGTTTTGCGATTGGCGCGCTGCGTTTTTGTTTTTATGGACTTTCGCATTGCTGAGCGTTCAGCTCTGTTTGTTGATGAAATTATCGCCATAAGCAGATAAATAAAAGCAAAGCTCTTTTTTGGCAGCGATGCCAAATTCCATCAGCATTTTCGACAGTCAGAGTTTGGTGGTTTTTTTAGTATTTTTTGCACACACCACAAAAGACTCAGGCAACAAACTTTACTAGAGCGCATAGTCATTCTTGATTTCATCCACTAATTTGTAACCAATTCTTTTATACTCTGCAGAGGGCCGCACGTTTGGCAAGATTCGACGCCTTCAAATGGCACTGGTGCCCATAATCTTTAAATTTGGCGTACTCTCAGCCATGGTTGCATTCCTAGTGGCCATTGGAATGAAATCTCTGTTCCTGCTCAAGGTGCTTGTGGTCATGAATGCTCTGGCTATTTTGGGTAAATTCTTGACCCTAAAGACCAGTCTATTCGGTTCGTATGAGAATACAGCGCCAAGCTTCAGTTATCCCGGCTGGAATCCGCATGCCAAGGAGTCCTCGTGGGCTCCCACAGGTCTAAGCAGCTCCGGCCCAGCACCTCATCCGCCCAGCAAGGAGATACACTTGCACATCCACGGCAATGCCCAAACACAGGCACAGCTGGCAGGCCAAGGCTACAACTATGAGTCGCAAGGTGGCTGGGCCAGTCGCTCGGATCCCTATGGTGCCTACAGTCAGCCCTCAGGACAGTATCAGGAACAGCTCTCGGCTGAGGTGCCCAACATCACAAATCCCATGTCGTTGCTGCCCACAAAGTATCCGGCGCGGAGTTTCATCCGCTGAGCCACTTTGATCTTTGGCTAACGACCACCGAGTAAACTTTTAGTCAGCGACTTTTTGGGAGCGCAGCTTTACATAAAATTACGTTAAAATGGAACTAGTTGAAATACATAGTTTTGTATAAGGAGTACAAGTTAGTTAAATTATTTTCGCTTTAGCTTGCTGTAAATAGACTTAAGTCAATTGCTTATAACTTATTTATTTTAACAATAAAACTAAAACCAAAAAAACACACTGAGCTAATGGCGGTCTATTCAATTTCTTGGCTTTATAGGTGGCTGAAATAATTAGCAATACTGCCTGACAACTTACTCCTAGCGATTGTGATTGATGTGTGAAGAAAGTGGGGTAACAGTTTGAAACCCAAAACTCAGCTCAGCTCAGCTAAGATTCGGCTTTGGCTTTGGCTTCGTATCTGGTTTCGGCTTAGGGGCATGTGATTAATTGGGCATTTGACATGGTGCCACCGCAGCGATTTCTTTGGGACCTAGCTCAACAATGGGCGTGTGCTGACTTCACGTTTTGCTGCCTAATCATCAACATTATCGCGAACATTGAAATGGAAGTCAAAGTCATGGCACTGAATACATCAATGTTTTTTACTCTGTACTGTGCATGTTGTTATTTTAACAGTTGCCTCAGGTAGCTAGCAATGACTAAGCGGAAAGCGACATGAGCAAAAACACATTTCCTATTTTGGGTATTAATTAGCGACGATATTTTCTTGTGTGTTTGGGCGAGGCTTAGCCAAAAGTAGTTTGCTAATAACCATAGAATTAGTTGAACTGCCAAGACTTAAGTCCAAATAAGTAGACCAGTAAAAACTTGAAGAGTCTCTAGTGCTTGTAAAACTCTTTTTTTTTTTCAAACGCCCAAGTATATGCAACACTCTTTCAATAAGCCACATTGAGTAATACATATAAAGTAACAGCTTAAAAGTATGCAGCGTTTATAATAGCAAAGTTTGTTTCCTCAGTCATTTGTTTTAGATACGTCATCAAGAAGGGTGCTTGTATAATTAACCATGATTTGGCTTTTGAAATCCCTCCTCCTTGCTATGCTGCTTAGTTATGCAAGTTATTTAAAATATACTTTTTACAAGTTATAAAGTATTTCGAAACGTAGTTATGTTTGAGAATAAAAATGTATTTTTAGTACGTGGCATGCGACTAAATGAAAGCAAGTTAAAGGAGTCGTTTAGACCAGATTGTAATGTTGTATATATAAAAACTCAACTGACAACTGTAACAAATTTATGACAAAGCATATTCGCTTGTTCGAGAAAAACTTATAAATATTTATTGTCTGCCGTTACGCGGGGAATTAAGTGTAAGGCTTAAACACATAAAACACTGACAGGCATGAAATGCTACAAGCTGATCTCGTCCAAGTGATACAAAGTCTGTCAACAGCAACAGCAAACAATCTTCTGCAAATCAAGTGGCTGACAGGTTTGCTCTCGAACAAGCTTTGTCCTTGTCGGTAGTCATACTCTTCTTAAAGAGGTATTATGCATTTCTGGTGGAGTTGAACATGATTAATTGTAAGTGAGTAAGTAGAAGGCAGCATTAGAAAGTGTATGCCATCTTCGGCGCAACAAAGAGAGCAATTCTTTCTTGTTTTTAATTAAAAATCGCTTAAAAGCACATACGACGACGTGCCTTTTGTAAGGCTGGTGTTAAGCGGGCCAATTAATTAGTCGCAATGGCTGAAATAAGGCTGAGATTTGATTTTAATACCCTCAGCAGTGAGAAAATGGGGTATGCTATATAGAAATTTATACTTGCCTTGAATTGAATTCTAGTGATCATGAATTCAATTGAAATTCAATAGCTTATGTACTGTTATCAATAAATATGTATTTGCAGTTGGTTTCTCGAATAGTTACACGGTATTCGCATGTGCGGATCGAAGTGGACATGATGCATTCTTTTGTGCTTTATGCGATGTTCAAGAGTGGACGAGTGCGTGGCTATATATTACAAGTTGCTGCATCCAAATCTAACAGCCGTTGCTTTTGACCACATCAATTTCACTGCTTTCTAACGAATCAGCAATGCGATTATTGAAATGCGCCAAAGGTTTTTCTCTTAACCATAGTGCCGTTTGGCCACAAATCATGAGCTGCGGCAGCTTTGGACTTAGCAAAATGTGGATAATTGCACCTGATAGGAGACATCGTTGTTGATGTCGATGGCGACAACGATAGCAATATGGTGACACTGGGACTGGGCTAGCTGCTGTAGATGTCGTTGTCATCATTGGTGCCCCGCTGTCAGCATTTCGTTTTCTAACAAGATAATTGGACATGTGTATGAACGTGTAAGAGGATGTCAGTCAGCGTTTACCTATGACAGACTTTTTTTTTTTAAGTTGGCGTCATCTCTATGTGGATGCCCTATTCCTCGTTTTAATTGGCCACACAAACACTCGCTCACACATCTTGGCTTGAAAGTGAAATTGATAAACGAGTCGAGTTTACGTGCTTAGCCTAATAATTTGGTTAAATTTCTTGCATTTTGTAATCCCAAAATCAAAATGCGAGCGCCGTTGAATGGTATTCAATTTGGTTAAGTGGGTTTTTGGTCAGTACTGGACGAGTCAGCGAGCACACCCAATTTCATCGATTCCTCGCTATAATTATTATTAATTTTTAGTTTTTGGCAACTTTCATTTTGTCACCTCGTCAAAGACAGCTAAATAAGCAAGTGACAGGTGTTTGAGGATTGGACTGGACCACTGCATTGAAAGGGGAAAGACTCCGCACCCCCCTCCCCACCGCCACATATCAGTTTGTCGATTTGTCTACACAAAAATCACATTAGCTTGCTAATTGCTGGGGTCAATAAAATGAAAACAAGCGTTCAGCGACTTGGTAAAGGGCTGCAATATGTTTAGAAAACTTTCATTTTTCATGTTTATGTTGTGACAACAAAGAATTTGTAATGATGCAACTGTTAAAACTGTTGCGTAAACAGTAACTTAATTTATTTTTTGAATAATTTGCGTAATATGTACGGCGCTTAAATAGGTGCTAAGTGAAAAAAGTTGTCAAGAGAGCGTTCTTCCTAATATGTTAACGGATAAATAAGAACAACAAATGTGTTAAAGGAAAACTTTCGGCATAGTGCTGACAATTATCCCAAGTTAAGGGTTCACATTTGGCCAATTCCTTGCATATCACCTAATCTGACGCTCGATATGTCTCTGGTGGACACCTTAATTGAACCAAAACTAAAAAAACATTGACCAAGATGGATGTCGCACACAGTCCAAAAGTGTGTAAATGGCAAAGCGCCACAAGCCACAAAGTGTTTGCTACTCTTTTGGCTCTTTATAAGCACGAGTTGTTGCTCAGTTAACTTTCCACAGAGAGCGAACGGTTGGAGCCAGCTTTCACATTGCGCTCTTAGACGAAGCCAATAGTCCAGTAGTCAGCTGCAACGTTTTGGTATAAAACTTCTTACGTATGCGCGTCATGGCTCAATATTACCTTGAACTTGGTCGTGTTAGGATCGCTGTTTAGCTGCTCCAAACCTGAGTTTCTGTCTGTTGAGACGCTGCGCCGGCGCAGAAGATTTGCATATTTATAAGCGCGTTAATTGAACAGCATTTTGGACCAAAGATAAATAATCTTTTAGTGATTTCTTTCGATTCGTAAATATGGAACAAAGATCCGTTCTTTTTGTGTGTTTCGATAAGTGTACATAAATCAGTGGATACTAGTGTGACTTTTGTAACCATTTCAACGGCTAACGGTAGATCTGTATTTGTATCTGTTTTTGTAAGAAGAAACTTCATCGGTTGGACAAAGTGAAATAGTTTACAAGCCAAAAATGGACTGGCAGCGTGCATCCACAGGCGCTGGGCTCTTGCTGCTGCTGCTGCTATGTTTGCCCATGCCATTTACACAAACGCATGCGTGGAGCCTGCCTGTTTCACCCTTTGCCGCTGACTCGGTTCCGGCCGGGTCACCAGTTATGGCTGCCAAGGCTGCAACGCCTGCAACGGTACCGGCTGCTCGACAACTAAATGGTAAGCAATGCCAAGTCAAGTGACTTGGCTAAGTTTTTTCTTTCCTGAATTGCTAGCTGGCCAACTCTTATTTAGTTAAGTCTTTTAAATGACTCAGCTTAGCTCTAAGTGTATAGTTTCTTTTTCTCGTGAGTGTGTGTGTGTGTGTCTGTATGTAAATGTAATGCGCAACCAAAACATAATCAAAATTATTTTTATTGAAGTGAAATTGTTTTTTTCTTTTTGCTCATTAACTTTAAATGTGAGAGCGCATTACATTTATTGGCCATTATATCATAGCCAAGTACTAAATAGCAGGGAGCAGAGATCTACTTACTGATCTCTCATAATATGGGAATCTATTTAACTCTACAAAATTTCAAGTTAACTTCAATTCAAACTCCATGGCTTATTAACGCTGACTTTCTTGGGCAGTGCAGCAGAACAGGAATACTCCAATTGTTGGGAAAGGGTAGGCTTCTTAGTTGGTTCTTTTTTTTTTAGAGCATTTCACTTGCTCGCGTGCTTGTTGTTCTTTCGTTGCGAATGATGAGCAATCAGCAATAAGCATTAAGCAATTAGCTCGAGGTCGCCACTTGTGCGAGGTGCCATTAAAAAAAAACAAGCACAGAAAAAAGTAAACGCTAGTGTTTGTTGGCCATGTAATATGGGTCATATATATATATGTATATATGAAGTACTTACAACTGAAACTAGAACTTGTTGAGACTTGGGACAGACGACGTTTAAGCGGAACACAACAGGTGGCAAAGGAGATGGGCGATGTGGAAAACACAACATAATGCAATGTCATTAAAACGAATACGCAGTTAAAGGCATGACAAAAACCATGCACAAATCAAACTGCCTCTAAACATGACGAAGCTGAGATACACTTATTAAATGTAAAAGCTTTTAAACATAGTTTAGTTAAGCTTAAGAATTTTCTTTAAAAGGTTATTAATTTTAATTCAAGCAGATAAGTTAAAAGCTCTTCGAAGCTGTTCAAGTTATTATTTAACAAAGAGCAAAAGAAAGAAACAATACAAAGGTAAACAAACAAAAGCAACTGATATGCTTAGCCCAGTCATGATAAAGTGTATAATTCTCTTGACCACAACGTTTGGATCCACTAAAACAAACACAACACAGCACAACCAAAGCAGTGAGGTCGAGGCAAAGAATTGAGGTGTTGTGGGGAGCTGACACAAAAAACAACCTGAAAATTGTTCATAATTGGGTTATAACCGTCATGTGTGTGGTTGAGTCAGTCACTGTCTGTTTGTGTGCGTCTTTGTGTGAATCTGTTTGTGAATGTGGCTACACCTTGTCTTGTTTGGTGTTTGTTGCTGTTGTCTTTTGTCTATAATTGTTTTTAACAATCCAAACCACTAACAAAAAACAAAACTCAAAAATTAATCTGCGTCCGAGTTAAAAACAGCGGCATTGACAACAATTTCTCACTGCGTTTAGAGCGCAAAAAATTAAAACTTTTGCCGGCCTGTGCGTTTTTCCATGGAGTAAAAAATAAAAGGAAATTTCATTTCTTAATTGCTTTGGCTGTATGCCCGGCTGGCATTTCGCTCAATTGCCCAGTTTGGCAACCAAGACATGCAACAGGCCACAACGAGAGCTGGTTCCCAACTAACTGGATGTAATCTGGTTACAGGCATGGCATTGGCATCATCGATTGTGGCTTACAGACCTGAAAGTGCTTAGGATTTGCGTATATATTTGATCGTGTTGCGTGGCGCTCGCCGACTTGTAGTTGTTGACAGTTGTTTTATGCGCTTCTTTAATGCACGACAAACTGTTTGCGAGATCGAAACCAGTGAAAGTTTATTGAGTCGCATTTGGTTGCTGCTTGCTTTGCTTGCGTCGCCGCAGCACAAAGCTCACACATATATTCCTCTACATCGTCTTGGTTTTCTTGTTGGCTAACGGTAAGGCAAAGTATGTTGTTTGGCTCAGAGGGGTACAAGTTTATATTTTCACAATCACGAAGAATTCTTTCCATATAAAGAAATAGCGGCAAAACAGTTGTGTGTTTTTAAAAAGACAAGTGTTGATTGTGTTAGCCAAAAAGAATTGGAATTCATTTGAATAGAATAGAGCTGCTGGGGTAAGCGATATTCATTCATTAACTGTTACTTGCCAAAACAAACAGACTCTGCCTTCACTTTTACCAAGTATCTTAATCATGGGCAACCTACCATAACTAACCATAACTTGTATTTCACTTTCAAATGCCCAGAAGACACAGCACAAACGTTTAATATTTCATATTTTACAACTTCATCTGCTTAAGTCGTTAGAATTTCACGTGATTATGCTAATCAATTTTATGAGCTACTGTTACAAACAGCCATTGGCTATAGATGAATACTATTTACGACTCTAGTTGTCCACTTGGCCCACATGCCCAGCAATCCGAAATTTTTACAGTTTAAGCTCATAGCCAGTCAATGGGCCGATATGCCAGTGGCACTGGCTTTGGCTATAACCAAGACAATGCAAATGTTATAAGCGCGTCACCCATCATCAAGTTCGAGGCCCATGGGCCACGCCCCTTAATGCTGCTGTTAAGCAAGGTACTTACGACTACTATAAGGCGTATAATAACCATGGGCCACGCATAAATTTCGATTGCAGTGAAAGTTCAAATCGTATTCGATATAAGCCCGGCATTGTCTTGGGCTTTTGGTCATGGGAGGAAAGCGTGAGTTTGACGCAAGACGCAGGCGAGTTGTATAGCTTAATGTGCCACATTTAAAAGATGCCAAACAAAGCGCAAAAAAATGTCAAAGCTGCTGTTGCAAGCGTGGGTTGCAAGCTGGCGACAACTGTATAAGGATTTCTATCTCTGTTGTGGATGTCAACACGAGACTGCAACAAGCGAAATACAAACAATTTTTCACATGCCAAATACCAATGCTGCCGCATCCTAGTCCCATTGGACAAGGGAGACATCAGACTTAAGACTTTCACTTGGCATTGGATGGATGTTGTGCAAAATGATAATATTGGCTTCTGCTGCTGTTTGGGTCAAAAAACACCTTATTGAAAGTAAAAATTCGTTAGCAAATGAAACTATTTTCACTAATCACGACTCGAAGATGTTGCTGCCTCCAACCAACATGCAGCGCTAATTAAAACGGTGGCAAGTGCCACGTTTCTTATGTCTCTCAATTTGGCAGCAACCCAAGTAATAATCATAATAATTGATCAATTTTTTTCATTCACTCTGACCTTTCAAAGGTGTTGGTCATGTTGACAGAGCTACTGTTAACTAATAAAAAACCGCTAATAAGTTGTCAATTGAATTTAAGATTAATTAGGGCAATTAAGATGTTTAAAGTAGTGACAGCTTTTTAATGCCTGATTAATTGTTAAGTCTTTGCACATTTTCACCCGATTGCGGTTCGTGTGTGTGTGTGTGTGTGGAGTGCAATTAGAAACCACAATTTAAGCTGGCAATAAGTATAGTTTTAAACATGGCATGCGCCGCTGACAATGCACCACCAAGTGGCAACACGAGATCATCGCCAGCCACAATAAATATACAGTTTCCACACAAGGTGTTATCAGTGTGCTGCTGTTTGTTGTTGTGGTTGTTGTTGTTATTATTGCTACTTGTTGTTACTATTCAGTGGCTGGTCAGTGGACTTTCACTCAAATATTTACGGTTGGAAAAGCAGTGGCTACCACATGTGGCACACACTTTAATCAAAATCAGACCGAATTCCACACATACCATAACTGGCAACTGCACTTGAAGAGACATCAATGTCAACAAAACTAATCCAAACCCAATTAGTTATAACAAACTTAAATATTTTGTTTGTTGTTTTGCAGATATCTCACCATATTTGGATCTGGCGCTATGCCCCATACGCGTGGAGCCCTGGGGCTGTGCTAGACAGAAATCAGCAAGGATTCTTGACGTCTGGGACGATGAACTGCATTTGCAGTGGCAAAAACTGAAAGGTGAGACACTTGTCATTAGTCATATGTGAATAAGTGAAAGACGTGCTAATGAGCTCTAAGTGAGAAATAAGGCATTAGCTATTTCTAGATACAGACTTGGATGAAAATTAAACTCAGTGAAACTTGCAAACTGGCAAAGACAAAGAAAAAGAAACAAACGAGCCAGATTCAAAGTGCATGAAAAACAAAGCTACTATTTACATGTTGGTTGCACTTCATAATAAAGTTCAGCAGTCAAATCGAGCAGTTGATAATGTGAATAATTTCTACGTTTTTTTTTTTCTTTCGACTTTAAACAGTTGAAGCAGATCGACAGTTGAATGCAACGATCGAGAGACGCGGCTATAGCGCATCAGAGTTGCCCATCAAAGAGAAGCCATCGACGCTGCTGAAGAAAATCGAGATTGGTACCAAATACATGAAGGAGTATCTTGCCGAATCGATGGACGGGTAACTAGCTGGCCAATAACAAACAACAACCAGTTGATTGTGGTAGCGGCGGATCAGGTTATTTATCATTTCGTCTTTCTGCTTCTCTTTTACACCCGTTCAGTTTCCTTGGCCGGGAATACGAGTATTTGCAGTCGCCAAAAACGGCAGATGATAGTGAAAATGGGGACGACGACGACGACGACGACGGTGATGTGGATGACGACGATGCAGATGCCGATACCGATGCCGATGCAGAGGCAGAGGAGGAAGCAGACGAGGAGTCAGATGTTGAAGATGAGGAGGAAAACGATGCATCTAACAGCGTAGATCAGGAAACTGACGACCATGAGGAGGATGAGGCTGAGGAGGATGAACCCGAAAATGAAAGTGCTCAAAATGTAGCGGCGAATGATGTGAAAACCTCTGTGTTTAGTGACGACAACACATCGGGTGCTGTAGAATTCATAGAGCTCGAGGATGGCGAGGCAACTGCTGCAGGTGCAGTAAAGAAACCGGGCGGCGGTGGCGGCGGCGGCAAGCGCAAGAAAGATAAGAAACGCAAGAAGAAGAAGAAGGGGCAGCAACAACAACAACAGCCAGCAACATTAGTTGTGGTACAAGCAGCGCCAGAGCATCACGACGTGGAGTCGGACCATGGCAGCGGAGGTCATGGAGGTGGCCATGGAGGCGGTGGCGGTCATGAAGGAGGCGGTGGTCATGGCGGCGGTAAGCCCTATAAGCGCAAAACGAAGCGTGGCAAGCGCAAGAAGAAGCATCAACAGTCAGCGGTGCAGGTGGAGCACGAATCATACGATTCGCTGGGACTTGGACTCGGTCTGCTGGATGACTTGGTGGATGTTGCCGATGCCGGAGCAAAGCGCAAGCACAAATTCCCAATAAATTATGGTAGAAGTAACGGAGGTGTGTGTTGTTTGCTGCGTGTGGTTTTAAAATGACTTGCTCGCACCATTTCCTAAGCACAACTAAGTGCCTATCTATCGATATAGTTAATTAGATGTAAAAAAGCACAAACTTTGGCCAGCCAAAGCTTAAGTACGCTTGTGGAATGAAAAGAGAACTGATAATGAGCTCTGCAAGCGTACATTGAAACTCATGTTAAGCATGCGAACAGCATGCTATAGCAGCTAGCTGTGTGTCGGTGACGGCGTATGTCAATCGAACTGCTTGACAAGCAGTTTTTTTTTGTTTTTCTTTGGTGTCGGGGTTGTCCATAGCCATCAACTGTGGTTAGCGCGTAAGCTTTAAGCTAGTTTTAAGCTGAATTATCATTATCATCGATTATAGAATTAAGTGTACAAAGTATTTTTTTTGCTTGCCTGCTTTAATTGCTTTATGTGTTATCGTTTCGTTATCGTTATCGTTACCGTTAAAGCACTTACGCGCACTGCAGTTCATACTAACAAACACCACCCTCCCAAGCGATAAATATCTTTAAATTGTTATGCGTTACTTTTTTGCCTAGCGACTAAGTTCTGATTTGCTGAACACCATTAGCTAATTGATCAAAACTTTGCTTCACAGTTACTCGCGGCAAAAAGAAGAAGAAGAAGAAGGCATTGGCCAAACTGGCACTAATTGGTTCACTGCTGAAAGCCAAAATCGAACTATTGCTCAAGATACTGGGCGCACATTTGCAGATTAAGTTCTTTGCCATAGCCCTGATCGGCTTACTTATAAATATAGCTCGTTTCTGGATCGATGTCAAGCGGGGCGGTACGCCCGCAAAGGTAAGTTGAGGGGCGTCCAATGGGAATGTTTTCAGTTTGTTTTGTTTCGTTTTTTTTTTTTTTGGATCACACACGAACAACTTGTTCCGGTTATAAGACCAATATACTTCTTGTTCTGAACATATCTTCTGCACCCTTTTTTCAGTTAAAAAAACAAACATACAGCAAAGGCTCTGTACAAAAGGTTTGTCGGCCCGCCACGTGACTCGCACATAATACTTACATAAAACGTTGCCTATCTCTCTCTTATTTTTCCCCTTTACTTACACATACAATGCTCTCTCAACAAAATATTGTAAATATTACCCACCATATATACTATGACTACACAGATCAAGATGTTTTCATCTTAACTGTTTCACTTCAGCTGCGGTTTCCGTTTACAACAGTTCCAAGCATTTACAGACCTTACAACAATGTTCCACATGCTAACATATTCAGAGCTCTTTGGTTTCAGATATGGTAAACCTTTGGACAGCTACAGCTAACAGTAGATAGAAATAAACCAAAAAATGACCCCACAAAACTAAAAACAAAAAACCAAAAAAAACTATCAAAAAACACGTACAAGTATTAACGTAGCGTAGCCAAAAATGTTCCCCACAATGTAAGTATAGGCGTGCCTCTTACCAAAAACAAGTAACGCCTCTCTCTCTCTGTCTCCTACCCGAATATTAACTCTGATGGTCCCCAAACTCAACTCACACACCGAGTCCACACACTTACAGCTCTGACATTCTTTGGGCTCTTTGGTATTTCCTTGGTGTTTTCTCACTTCACGTCGTATTTGCATCATTTGTCTAACTAGGTTGTCTATGTCGAACATGCTCATCATCAGCACCATTACGAAGACCATGGCGAGGATTGGGGCGAGCAGGGTGGCTACTGGAAGCGTTCCCTGCAAACAGATCCCTCCATCGAGGACACTGACTCCTCCACGGACAGCTATCAAAACAGGCCGCACCAGCATCAGCATCAGCAGCAATTGCAGGATCCACAATATCTGGCCTATCGCAATCATTACCAGTGGCAGTAATGGTTTGGCGTTCATTGCAAAACAATTTACTTGATTATTAAATAATCCCTAGAGTCCTAGTTCGAAATTAATTTTACAACAAATGCCAGTAAACCAATTATAGTTGTAACCCCGCCTTAGTAGAAATTTATTTATTTGATTTTAGTGCAATGTCCTCTATGTAAACTTAAGCTTAAACCCTTAACCTTAACAATTATGAAATGCAGTTAACACAATGTTATTGCTAAGCTATTAAATATATATATATATACCTTGTCGAATCGTAGAAGAAACAAGCTAATATTAAGTTATTTATTTGAATTATTTATTTTATTCGTATGATATATATATGATGATGTTTGAACCCATATTAAAAAAACTTCAATAATTGCAATACATCAAGAACAACTGCGTTTTTTTTTATTCGTAACACTTAACAATTCTAAAATGCGGTCAATTCTTTGAGGAATTTCAAAGTTTCACCTATGCGGCCGTGCGCCTGATTCTAATTTCTGTGGCCCAATTCTTAAGTACGGAGTACGAACTGCTCCGTAATACCAAATAGGTGCTACGTGCTCCACACTACACACAAATTCTCGATAGACAAGACGCCAATGGG
This sequence comes from Scaptomyza caliginosa, assembly GCA_035044725.1. NCBI lineage: Eukaryota > Metazoa > Arthropoda > Insecta > Diptera > Drosophilidae > Scaptomyza > Scaptomyza caliginosa. The sequence continues at coordinate 855,541 of JAWNNR010000099.1, read as the reverse complement.
TGTCCCTGCGTGTCTTGTGTCTGAGCGTGCTTCAAATGCTGAATAGGAAATTTCGGCAATTGGCTAAATGTTTGCTGCCATAAGCAATTAAATGTGTGTTTGACAAACGTCAAACAAGTTCAAGAATCACCAATTTATGGCTAATAAATTGTAAAAAATGTATTTGATGGATGGTTCGGAGTGCCTTAAAGGCAATGTTGATTGATACCGACTACACAGTGTCTACAAATGGAAAAAAAAGAAAGTAAACAAAGGTCCAGATTAAAGTACTTAACACATACACATTCTTACACGTTTCTTGCCACTTTTATTGATATTGACCTTGTTTAAAGCACACATACGTACAGTAACTTCGGACTTGGGACTCTGTGAATGCACTAATTGAAAGAAAACCTCGTCTGAGATGGACAATAGGGTATAGAGGGGGGTTGAGCGCAAAGAAAAGCGAATTAAAATGCCGCAACATGCGTCTTATCGAGAGGCAGTAATCAAAAAAAAGAAAAGAGTGCTGTGGCAGTAGGGAGCTACTGTTTGCCGTTGGGTTTGTGGGTTCGTGGGTTCGTGCAAAGAAATGCTTATCATTAGCAAAATTAAAATCAATGAAATTGGCCATAAAAATTCGATTGCACCTCGATGCGTGGGAGCCTCTGTGCCACTGGAGGTGTCTGCAAACGTGTGCCACATAATTGATGTTGTGATCAGACCGAGAAATAGTTTAGTTTTTATTTTTCTGTCAGCACTTTCTAAACTCACGAGTGGGCGTTCGACCGACTGCCATACTGACCGAAATTGTGGGTGTGGTCTCTCCCTCTCCCTCTCCCTCCGTATAGAATACAGATACAATCTACAATCAGTTTTTGTTCTTAATGGTTTGCCAAAATCACAAAACAAAAACTAAAAGCCAAAAAAAAAAATTGAATTGAAATTCTCTTTGGCAAATCTGCTGCGATGGTTATCGGTGAAGTAACGGTTAACCCACCAGTGGAACCAACGTGCCCGGTTTGCCAAAAAATACAATAAGACCAGAAGAGCGAACCAAAGGAAGTGTTTGCATCACGCATGCGCTCGAATTGCACTGCAGACACGCAGATGAATTGTGCAAAATTTCTAAGCTTATTTTATGCTCTATTAAATGACAGAGGGAGCGACGTGACGGTATCAGTGGTGTTCATCAACTTGGTCATTTGATGGAAACACATTCATTTAATTGAATTTAATGTGGCGTACTAGAAAGTGCGACTGCATCACGTATACGACACGTTCTCCTAGGGTTTGTGGTCAGTGGGTGGGGATGGCACATCAGAGACATCAACGCCCACGAGTCGTTGAAGTGATATCAAATATTTGAAAAGTGCTCCGCACGATATTTACATTTCCATTGCACTTTGATTTGCATTTTAGAAAGTTACACGTGTTTCACGTTGCATTAAATACATTATTGATAGTGGTAGCAAAGGTAGCAGCCAAAAGGAAAAGTCACATCTACAAAATTCAATTGGGATTTCTACTGTTTTGTTAATGTTTTTGGTTTCTTATAATAATAACCATGTCTGGAACAATAGCTGACTGCCTGAAAGACTGTTTGTTGCCAAGCTACATCTCCATTCATAATTTGTTTATCATAATTCCAGTCAGGTTTTGTTTTTTTTTTTGCCAGCACTTGATGCAGAATATTTTTGCTCAACACACGTCGAACTGTTGTCAACGGTTATATCTCTGCACGTTTAACTGTCTGTCCAATTTAGCTGGTTCTTCTGCTTTAAGCCAAAATGCACTTAAATTGTACTTGGTTGCCAAGTGCGCAAAAATGCATGAAGGCATTTTAATGCACATGCGCGAAAAGCTAACAACTACTTAGGAGCAATTTAGCTGCCCATCTACCATATATGATTCAATATTTGTCGGAAATGGAATATATTTATGATTGGCATAGCTAATGGCCGCAATGAAGAGAGCCAAATATCTAGCGGGTTCTAGAAACCTTCTACGCACTATTGGATAGTTTGATTACCAAGAAATTTGTTATCCATAAGTATGCACATGAGCTGTTCCAAGAGCCAAGCTCGTCGGAGATTAAACTTGAAAGATTGCCCAGAGAGCGATGAGTAAGAAGTCGCGACAACGCGTGAGATTGCAATTTTATGTGTACCAAGTGGGACTTTTGACGAACTGCGCCCGCTGGCTAAATCGATTCGTTGGGGTTCAATGTCTTGCTTCAGTGCGAGAAGAGAGGCAAAGGATTATGCAACAAACGAAATATCATCATGTTGTGGCTTTCATACAGCACCCAAGACAACAACAAGCGAGGCTTATTAAGGCGCATTATTTATTTATTTAAGAATGGTTTGCTACCATTTCGTAGCTGGGCCTCTTGGCTACACGTACGTGTATTACGCGTCAATTATGAATTTCTAATTTTGTTTAACGAGTAATATTGTCAGGCTAAATACACAATTATATGACCTGCCTCCCTGCTGCCGGTTCTATCGAAATCACGTACAGTGGGCGCATAGCAAAAAGCGAAAGCTTCAAAGGCCAATGGCATCGAAAACCGCATGTTACCATAAACAATAATATTGAGCTAATAATCATTTTATATATTTCCTATTAACTACTAACGACTCTAACAAACCACCTCAAGTAAGCGGCTCTTCAAAGTGCTGGGAGCTTCAATTTATACATCATTCTGATATCGTTCATCTTGCTAAAGTGGGTGAAATGTCGCTTGGCATAATAATGAGATTCAGATTTAAGATTTTTAAAGAGTAACACTCCTTAGAAGCAGAAGAAACAAATAGAGAAACGGAGAGAGAGAAGCTGTGAGTTTCGGTTAAGAATCTCAGAGGATAAACATTTTGTCAAGTCTCTCGTTCTTGTTAAGCTCTCTGCTCATGACTTAAGTTCCACAAAATGCGATCCACTCAGTTCCATGTCACGTTTGCAAAGCCGAAGCGTTAACAATGTGAGCATTTACCATTGTAAGTACGCTTGTTGTTGTTGTCGCCTACATTTCTTTGCCGCACGCACCTGTAAGTGTTAAGGTGTGCGTGTGTGTGTGTGTTTTGTGGTATTTGTTGGGTTTTCTCTACCTTTCGCATTCTTAATAAATCAAAGTGAAGAATATATAAATTGGGCGTCACATTGGTTCGTCGGTCGCAGTTCGTATTTGAAAGCCAACGGTGCCTCACAGGTGTGGAAGATCCGCAGACAGTGTGCGAGTGCAAGCTTTGGTGTTTATTACAAATCGATCTATATATGCTTGGATACCAATTGGATTAGACACACATACTCTTAAAAACACCCAAGCATCAAGGATTATTATGTGCAATTGAACTGAAATTGAGACTTTAACAAGTGCAAATTGTAATTAAATCGAGACTATTGTGATATATTTAACTAAAAAGTTCGTGAATCGTGAATTCGTTCATCATGTGGAGATTCATTAGTTTAATGCTGCTCCTAACTGCCAGCTGCAGTGCGGGTCCATTGGGCCACCAGGTGCGTTTGGTATTGGATTCGATTTGGTTGCATTTGCAGACAACTTCCGTTGCGTCTTTTGAACGTAACGGAAACAGAAACGTGCAACGGAAAACTGTTAATGAAATGTTTGCTTTGCCAAGGCATAGTCTGAAATTTTAATGGCACGGACTCCCAGTTGAGTCACTCACTCACACATCCAAAGTGTCTGTGTCTGCAACTTCTTCTGTGGACATTTGCATAAGACTTTATGCTGCCTTTGGTTACTTAGTTGGTATGCCAAACGTTTAACTTTTTTTTTAACGGCTAACTGCAGCTGAAGCAAAGCCACTGAGGTATTTATAGACAGCTGCAGGTTGCATTCATTTATGGCAGACAAACTAACTGATTGACAAGGTTCTTGCAAAGAGCGAAAGATATGTGTTTTAATAGCAGCAACAGATTTTTCCAGAAACTATAAAATTATCGTTGCCCTTTCCCTAGACTCATTAAAATGCATGGCTTAAGCACAAATTAATAGCACCAAAAGCTTGGAAACAATGATGTGATAACATTCAAGCCAACCATTCGAAAGTGACTTCAATTGCAGCGTTGACCAAAAAAGGTTTCCCGCCAGGTGCGAAGTGCACAAATACAAAAATAATACATAAAATAAAATAACTTAATGAATAGCTATCGCTTTGCAGGTGGGGTAATTCAGTTTTCACTTAACGCCAAAAACTAGAACACAAGTGAAATTTTTTTGTGTAGCTACCTGGCCATTCAATAGTAGCTTCAAGTTTAGAGACAATCACGTCACGTGCTTCGATTCAATTCGCTTTGGGGTTTTGCGCATGCGCAGCACGTAATCAGTTAGCTTAATGTTCACTGCTAATCATAATAACCATCCCTCCTTCTTCCCTCTCCGCTTGTAGAGGAAGCATGTGCCCATTGCGGCACGCGAGGACATTGCACCGGCTGTGCAACAGGAATCGGAAATGGACTCAGACTTACCGGCGGAAACGGAAACACAAGCTGCAGCAGCACCAGTAGCACCAGCTCCTTTAGTGGGCACACTGACGCTACCCAGCAATGCAACATCTATTAGGGCGGATATCACCGATAACTTCTCGTGTGCAAACAAATCATATGGCTATTATGCCGATGTGGAAAACGATTGTCAGGTCTTTCATGTCTGCTTGCCGGTGACCTATGCTGATGGCAAGGAGAATACCTTCCGTTGGAGCTTCATTTGTCCCGAGGAAACTATCTTCAGTCAGGTAAGCGAAATATCTCACAAACTTTAAGTATTGGTAACCATCAAAGTTCATTCATAGGAATCGTTTACATGCATGCGTCGCGAGGATATGGGCATCGAGTGTGAGGATAGCTATCGTTATTATGAGCTGAATGGCAACTTTGGCCTGCCTGCAGAAGAGGAAAAGCAGCCAGCAGCTGTCGAAAGCGATCAATCGGATCAGGAAAAGGAAGCTTCCGTTCCAGCGCCAGCTCAGCAAGCTGCTGAGCCAGCTGCTGCACCTGAGCCTGTCCCGGTGCCTATGAAGCCAGTGAAGGTACAAAAGCCAAAGCCAAAGCCTAATCGCCGCAAACCCGTTGTAACCTATAACAAGCCCCCAAGAAAACCGGCTGTGGTTGCCACAGCAGCACCAGCGATTGAGGTAGCTGAGGAGCCTGAGCCTGAAATAGTTGCCATTCCCGTTGTTCAGCAGACATCGAAGCCTGTGAAGCCACAGCGTTTTAGCGCACGTCCCAATCACAAGGAAAAGCCACAAATCTTGCTGCCTGTCATTCCTGCAACAGCAGCGCCAGTTCGAAGCGAACTCTTTAACTCCATACGCAAACGTCCGGCAATCTTCAACAAGGTTAGCGCCTCCAGCACTACAAAACCTGTGGAGGAAAGCGAGCCGGCAGTCACTGAAGCCGTTGCCCAGGCTGAACTAAGTGAACCACAGCCAACACTCAAGCTACACACAATGTTTGTGGAAACGACACCGATTGCTGTGAAAGTGGAGGAACCAGAAGCTCAAGCTTCTGAAACTGCTGAAATTATTGCACATCCAGAAACAGAGCCTGAGGTAGAGGCAATGGTAGAGCATATTACGCCCGAAGATTCAGCTGACAAGAAAGTGGATGAAATGATACCAATTGAAGCTATTGAAGAGATTCCCGCTGTGATTGTTGAAACACTAGAAGAGAAGCCAGAAGACATTCAGCAGATAGAGAGCAAACCAGCTGAAATAGCAGATATGCCCAAAGAGAGCCAACCAGAGCCAGCCATAATAGAGCCTGGTAGCTCCAATGAGGATTCTTCAAACAACATTGAAGCACTTGAGGCAGCAAAGCCAGCAGATGCGCCACAGAGTCTTCCAGCTACTCCAGATATGGCACACCCTAGTCCCCTGGTGGAGCAAATCTTAGAGAGCAACAGCAACAGTGCTAGCAATGGAGTTCAAGTATCTATTGGTGGCTTCAAGCCCGTCGATCCCGTCATGGCTGCTGAGGCAGAACAGCTGATTAACGACTTTTTAAACACACTGCGCAAGCATGAGCAGAAAACCGAGACTGAGATGGCCAATGCAGAAATGGACATGGCCGAAGCCGTTAAGCAACAGCAGCAGCAGCAAACCGAAGTAAAAGATGACGCCAAGCCAACAGCTGAGGAGAGTGAAGATGTTTCTATTGAAGAGGCCAAGCTGCCTGAGCCCGAAATGGTCGATAAAAATGCATCGATTGAGGAGCAGGTTATAGATGCTGAATCTCAGCAAAAACTTAAACAGGATTCACCCATCATTAAAATAATGCAACTAAATCATTTGCCGGCTGACTATCAAATACCTGTACAGGTCGTTGCTATGCCCGAGACGTCTCCAGTTGCTATTAGGGAAAAGGAAACACAGCCCGAGCCGGAAGTGAAGCCTGTAGAAGAGTCGGTTGCTCATGATGATGAACAGGAGAGTCTGGCGGCAGCTTCCTATATGCCACCCATTAGCATTGATGACATTGTCGAGCTGGTAAAAGAGCGACTAGATCAAAACCCCAAAAATGAACAGATGACGCCAATGGAACTGGTACTTACACCAGGCGCTGCTGCGCCCATGACACTCATACAGAGCACTTCGGAAACTAAACCGGAACAGGAGGTTGAACCAGCGCCAGTTGCAGTTGCCGCAGAGGAACAATCCGAGCAACAAGAACAGATTCTGCCCATTTACCAACGCGTCTCAGATCTTGAGCCAGCGAAAACATCTCAGGTTGTGACCGAGGCATCACAACAGGAACAGGCTGTTCCTGTTGTCTCTGCGCCCGAAATATATGAACCTAAGCCCAACTCGAGAATGGATGCACGCAAGCGTCGTTTTCTCTTCCGCGCCGATGCCAGTTAGAGAAAGTGTCTCATCCACTAAGCAAACTCCCGCCCACAAACAGCAACATTAGGCCAGAGTCCAGCCCAGCAAGCCAAATATAAAACCCGTAACCTGCCGTCCCCACTCAATTGCACCTAGGCAGCTTTAATGATTTTTTTTTGGATTTACTAGTTTTATGGCTATTCCTGCAGCGCATTCTGCTGCGAGAGTTGAAATTTAAGTTTAGAATTGTTGTATCCTTGAGTTAGAAAGAAACAAAAAACATAAGAAAAAGAAAAACTTTAAATAAAAATATTGAAAAAAAAACAAATTCAAAGACAGGTACGTATTTGTTTTAAAGTGTTTCTGGGGGGAGGGATTCAACAAAAGTTCGCAAGCTCCATCGTGCATTGGTTTGAGTGTTTGAGTTTGACAAGTGGCATTCAGCCTCTGAGCGGTAGGGATGGCCAACTGCGAAGCGACCTAATACAAGTTAATGAAACAATGTGAATGATATTTTAAAGTACAATACATTTATTTTTACAATTATACAGTTATACAGTTATGTAATTGATTTGATATTAATCAAGGTGTTTGTATAAAATCCTTTTGTTAATAATTGCTTTATGCTTAGGCTTTGGGTTATTAGCTGTATGAGGCAGCTACCATTTGAGAGGACTACAACTTAAACAGAGGCAGCAACAGCAGCTAGACGCGTTAAGTAACTATGACAATCACAAGTTGATGCACAACTTCCCGAGACCCCAAATAATATAATACGTAATACACACACACATACACACACATACATATTAATGTAGGTGTGTGCTATGCCTCCGTTTCCTGCTCCAGTTCGCCAGCTTGAATTTCCTCTGGGGTGCGCAGATCGATGGCAAACTTTTGTCTCGTGGGCGTAATGGCATCGCTGGGCGTTGCATTCGGCCCAGACTGCTCCTCACCAGTCGCCTCCTTAACCACTCGCGAATAGTCCTGGAAGGCAGCCGAGAGAGCAAAGGTCAACTTGCGGGCCATTGCTCGACTATCGCAGACGAAGGCATGCACCTCAAAAGGATGCGGACTCGACTCATCCTTGACCACGATCATGGCAAAGACACGTGTGTACACCAAATCCTGTACACCATACGATATCGTATCAATGGGATAGCTCCAGTGATTAATGCTAGCCTTGGGAGACAGTATTTCCAGCTGGACGCCAGCTGTAGAGACCTTTAGTTCGCAATTGGGCAGCACTCGGTTGGGTGGCAGATTCTTGGCGACGCCCACCATTAGATCAACCGGCCGGCGTGTGTATTTAATGCCCCACAGTCCACGTGATGCTTCCGAGCCTATGTATTTGACCTGTGTGGGGGAGGCAAAAGGCTGGGTTATAAATACGCGTTGCAAGCTTTAACTTCCGGGGGCAATTCATTTGCAACCAAACTCAAACCGGATGTCATGAGCTCATGTGTTTATGTGAGTATGTTGTTAATGTTTTTTTGGCTCTTTGTGTGCAACCAAGCGCAACGAATGCTTGTGTGTGCGTGTCTGGCTTTAACATCGATTGCGGGTTTTAAACCATGCGCGTTGAAGCTGATGAACTTGAAGTTACGCACTTACTAAATGTACACACTTTGTGCAATGAGCTTTGCGCTCTGTTTGTGCAGTACTAACCTTGAAGGTTATGGGTAAATCCTCAATATTAACTTGACTATCCAAATCACTGCTGGGCGTGCTGGGTGTAGTGGGAGTACTTGAGTTGGAGGCCATCATTTTGCTGTAGCTACAAATCGCAGAACACTTTCAACTGAAATATCACAAACACTTTAAAAGTTTTAACAGTAACACCAACAAACTCTTTTTTACCCTGTACAAACAATAATGCTCTACATGTTTGGGTTCATCACTTCTCTAAGTTCTTTAAGCTCCCTAGCTGCCCAGTGTTGTTGTTGCCCCGGCTACCGAATGCCAACTAACGTCACCCACAAGAGGTAGACAACAGCGTCAACAATGTGTTGAGTATTTGGCTGTAGAGGGGAGCTGGACAAACTTAAAACTGGCCAAGCCCATTGCGCATTGCGCATTGTTTGACTGTCTACTCTCTGCCTTCTCTCTCTTTCACTCTCTTTCGTACTCTTTGGCTTTACGCTTGCGTTTGACACATGACACAACAAGAGAAATGTAACAATAACAATAAAAAACGATTGTTATACACTAGTTACATGAGCTTTATCTTTTTTGACGTGGCTGCTGGCGAAAGACCCGAATGAGATGCTTTATGAGTGGGATTGAATAACACAATAAAACGTTCATAAGATATTTGCTACCTATTACTAATAAAAAAAACAGCAACTTGTTCAAAGAGCATTTAAAGTTCGATCATGATTTTGAACAAAATTCATTGTTGTCTTTGCTCTTGTTATGTGTGATTATTGTTGTTGTTGTGTTGTAGTTGTTGGTATTTATTAAAAATGCATTATTAATACTTCCGCACGCTGAGAGTTTTGACTGTGTAAGGTGCAAAAGCTGATAGCGGGAGGTAACCACAGTGGCAACAACAATGCAACTGTGTTTTTTGTTGCAAGTTAATGACCATATAGATAAAAAACACAAACACACACACTTACACACAAAGCACAAATGTAACGGAACGAATTTGATTGCAGTTGATTTGCCTCACATGACGTCACATTTGTTATTATGTTGTTCGTATGTATGTATGTAACAGTAACCTGACTAACTTTTAATGGCCAACGAACTGTTGGCGACTAATTACGGGTCGAGTAGATATTCTAACTGAACGGTCGCTTCTGGGAAGTAGAACAGAGTCAGAGGCAGCAACCAGAGGCCTATCTACCTGTTGCTTGTATTATCAACGCGAAACGTCACACACACACACACATACAGATTTATCCAGACCACAGTTAAGCGTTGAGTGTAATCATAGGCGAGCATAAAATGAAATTATTTCCGATTTGTGTTCGCGAATATTTTCATTTGTTGCTGTTGTTGTTGTTGTTGTTATTGTTGTTCCGCTGCGCTTCGATTCCGCAAGCTGAATGCTTGGTGTTTATGTGAATCGCGGCATCGGTGTCCAAAACTGATTGATTGCCACGAGTGCCGCTTATAACTCTACTCTACACAATCTACTACCATATAAATGACAACGTTAGAGTCTGCTGAAAGCCGTAACCTAATTTATATATAATTTTCCACTGGCATATTTTCTATTTAAACGCCTGGCTGATGGTTGAGCGGATGCTGCTCATATGAGCATATCTCCGATTACATTTAAGTATTTATTATATGAATACACACGTATATATATATATACACCCACTGTTACATTGTTGGCTTTTAAAAGTTTCTTTGCTTGATGACTAAGTTCTTAGTTTTAACTGGAACCTGTGTGTTTTTGTGCACTGTCTTTAAATCGCTTTGTTATCACAATCGTCGCGTTTCTAGGCTATCTTATCACACACACACACACACACATACACTCACAATACATATGCGCTGTGGCATTGCTTAATATTTATTCAATTTGCGCATTTTCCGCTTTAGTTGTGTTTCAGTGTTTGTTTATATTGTCTATATTGAATTTCTCCTAATAGCTATATAACTGCAAAGTCTAAGTACCTAGTAAATAGACATTTCTAATAAGTTATTTGTTGTCGCTAATTTACCGTTGCTTATCACTCAAACTCGCATGCAGTTAGCTCGTAATATCCGTACACCTGATTCGTATGCGGCCGATCGCGCGACTGAAACGACGAGCAACAGATATAAACATGAGCAGGTAGATGGCAAGTGACCTCTATCGGCTACGCGGTGAACTTATGCGCATGAACACTATATTATAGCATACTTTGCTACGTGCAATAAGTTTGAATTTGGAGAGTTGCTGTTATACTTAGGGGGCTGCACTTCTTATGGCTGAGCTGCTATAAATAGCCATAAATATGTGACTATAAATGCTTTGCTATACGAATGCCAAGTTTCGTGCAGCTAGGGTTGTGTGTCTTAGCTAGTTCACTTTTATGGTGTGAATAAATTGTATCTGCCGTAAAGTATGCTATAGAATATTAGCTTTTTTTTGACATTAATAAATTTATAAGTGTTGGGGTGTGTTTCTTAGCTTACCGTAAGTTTCTGCATTTTACCAGCTGAAAAATAGAAAGAAAATTTTGTTTTATATTCATCTTCAATACGTTTATGCCAATAATTGTCAAATATATCGATACCCTCCCTTACACTACTTGCGCCACTTTAACTACAATAAATTAACGCTAGTTGAAGCATTTTTGGGCGGCCATCAGCAACATCTGGAGCAACGGCGACATCGTTGGCCAAAACCATTTGACAATGGCCACAAGTGAGCTCAGCAGGTATCCCCCCAACCCATTCTGTCCACCTCTCTCCCACATCCACTAACCACGATTCGCTGTCCACGTTGTTGTTTGTTGCGAAAGCCCTTCCAAGTGTTGAGTGTGATTAATGAAATGGGGCCCCATGGAGGGAATGGGTGGCAGTGGAGACAGGTGAGAGGTGGCTGGATGAGGTGGTTTCTTTGGCTTGTTTCGGGGTTAAATAGAGTTTAGGTCGAAAGTGTAGTTGATTTTGGTTTTGCCCGACGTTACACTTGATTAATTTCAGTGCATGAAATATAATTAATTTGCTATTTAGAGGGAGAGCGAGAAAGCGCGAGAGAAAGAGAGAGAGAGAAGGAGAGCTGCCAAACTCAAAGCGAAAACCTAGGCTACAGATGGGAAAGTCATTAGCTAAATTGTTGAAAATATATACAACGGCGACAGGTGTTATCACAATGTGACGTGAGCTAGGATGCCGGGAACTTAGCTTTGAGGCTCAAAGTGTTGCCTGTTGGGGTAGGCAGGCAATTGGGCATGGCCAGATGAAGCCGGGGACGAGCTTAGTGGGTCATTTAAATTCATAATACAAAAACAAACTTCAGGCTGCAAAAAGCGAACGTTAATTGACCACAAAAGTGGCCAGAAGAGCCAGCCAGCGAAAGAGAGAGAGAGAGCAATGAATTTTCATTGCGTCGTTTTTGTGGTCGCTAGAACTTGGTTAGTGTAATGGATTGAAGCAGCTAACGTTGCCGTTTGACATTGAAATCCTTTCAGCGTCGCAGGAAATGAAAATGACAATGCGAGCAGTTTTTGGTCCTCGAAAGTATTCACACAATAGTTGCGAACCACCCTCGAACCTCGAACCGCGAACCAACCACCCACAAAAGTACTTGTGCTAAGTGAATGTTATCAACACCGGCTGTCTCTATGTCTTTTTAGTTTGCAGCCGATTTATATTTTCCATGCTTGGCTACGCATCGGTAGTCGCCGCCGACGACGCCTCCTACGCCGCAGCAGCTGCTGCTGCTGGCCAAACTATGCAAAACTCAATCGAAATGAGTAATGCCCTCTGTCCCCAGCCTTCTGGTGAGCTGTTTTTGATCAACAGCAACTTGGCCATTTAATTAACCAAACAGGTTTTCTGCTAACTCTTCGCTCTAGCAGCTTGTACCATGCCCTTTAAGTCAGCTTAAAAGCGTAGAGTTTTGTTTATTGCAATTCTCTATAAACAGAAGTGACAACAAGACATATGAATAAATAAATTCGTTATACACGACAAGGTCAAGGAAACACTTTATCTTGATGTTGCTTTCTGTGATGAGTCAGTGTTGTTTTCAGGACAAATACACATGTCACAATAGATGAGCTTATTATCGCTTACAGTTGCTCCCAAACAACGTCTTTTCACACACACTCTCTCTGTGTGTGTGTGTGTATGGCAAAGGAATCAGAATCATAGCATGCAAAACAAAATCCGCCAAGTATCAGAATCACGTCAGCTTACACATATATATACTTAATAATTTATCAGGATGCTGGCCGCAGGCCATGGAACAGCAACATACAAGCTTCTCCTGGTGTGGTCTCTGCGATGACGGATGAGCTGACGATTGATGCTGCTGATGCTGATGTGTATGCGTGTGTGTGAATGTTGATGTGCTGCTGATAGGCGTCGTCGCTCATAAATCAAAAGCCATTGCCACAGTGGCAAAGTGAATCCGCGTTGAAATCCCAAACGAATCCTCGCAGCTGCAGTGATAGCAAATGTTTGCGAATTTTATGCGAATTACGCCTAATTAGCATTTTTCCCATATGCATGTACGTCCCAGTCGTAGTCGTAGTCGTAGTTGCAGTTGCAGTTGTATTGTCAGTTCCTGCTCCAGCTGGCAGTCGGTTCTGCCTGATTATGTGGGCGATTGCATATGCAAAATATAAGTGCCCTTTGCCAAATGGGGATCGCTCTGCCGCCGGTTGCTGGCATATGGCATATGGCATCTGGCCTCTGCAGTGCCTACAAAAATGCATTTGGGAGCCACTCTCCACCCCTCTAGGGCCCCAACCGCCTGGGATGCCGCAACTGTTGATTCTGTTCTGTTGCTGTCGACAAAGTCTCAGCGCATGCAGGCCAATAAAATTATGCGAAATTGCAATGTGTTCGACCGAGTGCGGCAAAATTGTATACTTGTATTTGCTGCAACAGCACGCAATGGTACGTACAAATAGGCAGAAGAGGGGGAAGTGGGACTGGTAGACTGGTTGGGGTCGCAGCAAATGGAGACACGACCCGCGGGTCAATTGTTGACAGTTGTCTTTAGCTCTCTCAGGCCAGAGCCGCAAGACCGGGTAGCCGAAGTCTCTTTGAATGTCTCAATAAAGTTTGTTTTGACAACGGCACAAAGCAAAAGACAGACTCGAGAAGAGAAGTTAACTACACACAAGATTTCACATAGAGCATTCAGTTGTCGTGGTGGCCGTTATGGTATCTTTTTTTAGTTTTCTGCGGCCACATTATGATGCGCATACACACAGAAATAGACTCCATTGCGATTGCATTGCCTGGTGGTGCCCGGAGACGTGCTTGGGATTGGGACTTGCGGCTTTTGCAACAGTTGTTGTTGTTGTTGTTCTTGTTGTAGTCGAAACGCCTGCCGGCCTTTCGCTAATTGCGGCTAGAGCCGCGAGTTGCAGTTTCAAAAAGAGGGATCCAGCGGGCATATCAAAGGCATGATGCCTTTAACCAGTGTGTTGGAGCTTAGCGTAGAGAAGTGAGTGTAGGAGCTGTGCCTTTGCCTGCTTTGGTTGTCAGCCAAGCGTGGCAGCTATTAATGATTAATTAAAAAAAACTGCATACTGCGAATTTTGAAATGTGCAGAGGAGTTGGGTAGCAGCAGCTGGCACTTGGGGACTTCATGACATATGTGGCATTTAATTGGGCGAACAAAACAGTAGCCCCCACCGGCATTTACTGGGCAGTCGAAAAACAAAAAAGAAAAGAGAGCGAGAGAGCGTTGCGACAAAGTTGAGACGCTTTCCAATGCCACACATTTTGAATGCTATTTCCATGGCAAACCAGTTGCGCTAGACACTTGAAGAGTGGAACGAAATGGCAATTGGAACAGCATACACAAAACTCTCTTAACACGTACACGCTCTTTAACTGTGTCGCAGGTCCGGGTACTGTCGACTCCGTCAACCCGCACACCCACTAGCCGTGAGGACGAGCCGAGTAACAGCAGCTGGCGCTGAAGCTTACAACGACGACGACGACGACGATGACGACGACGAGGACGCTTTTGAATGCCGACACCAATTTGGGGCCAAGTTGCCCCAACTTGCGGCATTGCGCTGCGTGGCACAGAATCAGTCGTCAGTTTGTCTTAAGCGGATTTGGTCGACACGTGTGTGAGTGAGTGTGAGATTGAGGTAGTGCACTACGTTACGGTGAATTTAAGTTAGTGAGTAACTTTTACCTGCTGCTCGAATATATATTTAAACTTTGCTTGACATAGGTCACGTTCAAGCCAACAAACAGCAAAAAAAAAAAAAAACTCACACCACGGTTTTTTCATCAAGTGCCTCTTGAGATAGTGTGTGTGTGTGTTTGTTTGTGTTTGCGGTTGACATTCGATTTACCTTCGCTGCAGATTTTGGACAGCCAAAGGAAGCTTGGCATTCCTTTTTTTTGGCACACTCAGATGCAGAATCTACAACCTACTGCGGCGTATGTGAATTCCGTACTCGGTCGATATTTGAATAAATTATAAAAAAAAAACTGGTATAAAAAACACTCGAGAGGAGTCTGTTGGCCAGAGTCGCTTAATGAGTTTTTAATACGCTGCCTAACGTATATACGTATGTGTTAGTGTGTGGCAGTGTCTGTGTGAAGAAACTCGAAACTAAAAGTCATTGTCACTGGATTTGTGGCTAAGGCAGAGCAGCTAATTTATTGAGCGGCTGGCAAACGAACGCTCGAACGTGGCCAAAAGTGTGAAAAACTTAATACAAAGTCAACTGCGCCAAGAAAGAAGATAGTGTTTTTGGCCTTAAACAACAGCGTTTTGGTAAGTGACCAACAATCAGAGGTAACTTATTTGAGTTAAGCAGTAAATTGTGTTATTCTTGGCGAATTTAATATGCAGCTTGATTGGTTAGTGTTGTGGCATTTGAAGCGGCAAATAAAATATTCATTGAAGAGAGAAGACATGAGCTTGTTGTCTTTTCAAAGATATAATTTAATTCATGTTTCTGTTTATTGGCTTGCCGCAGGCTTTGTTAAATATTTGCAAACATTTTCCCGTAAAAAGCTGGCAAACAAATTTGCTTTTTGATTAGGACCAAAATGCATTCGTAATAATAATTTAAATTCCGACTATCGGAGTCGAAGTTATCAACGTTAATTACTGGTCACAGGTAAATAACATAGCATTCGAAATGGAATTATTAATGCAAATTATTAGTTTACTTATGCAGAGACGGACAGCAAGACAGATACATTGAAACACAAAGCGACTGTCAGATACAATTGTATCTGTAAGATGCGCACACAACAAACAGTGAGTATGCATAATTATGTATGCAAACAATACAATTTGGCAACTGGAAAATCTTATCTGTGCGCCAATGCATTAAATCCATGCCACAATTTTAATTGAAATTTTAATTTGATAGTGCAAACATCGAATGTCAATTAAAGGCCAATAAACAACAACAAATTCTAAATACATGATGCCTTTGCAATCTAAATTGTTTGAATATTCTAGAAGGTTTTCTTCTAGCTCGCCCATTGGGTTTACTTTAAAACACACACACACAATTCACTTACAAAACAATTTCAATTAATTTCGCATATTTACCTACACCAACACACATAAAAATGTACATTTATCTCAACAAGAGCCAAGATAAATAATATGTATAATTGCAAAAAATAAACAAAATAAAATAATAATATTCCCAACTTCAGTGTCGCTTATTCGATTTCAAAAATTAATTTTCAAATTGTAATTAATTTGTTGCATTCACAATCGAGTATTTATTACACATATGTGAAACATTTTTTGGCAATTACAATTACAACAACAGCAACAACAACAGTAGCAGTAATATTTAAAAAAAAAAATGATAAACCGACATTTTATTTTTACATTTTTGCAATTTTAGCATTTCCATTTTCATTTGGAAAATGCGATTAAGCAAATATGCCAAAAGCATTTTGCTTTTCAGCTATTTACTGTGTGTATTGGTTGTGTGTGTGTGTGTGTGCAATATTTAAGTTAATTTTAATGTTGTTTGCTTAATGGCTTTTTTATGTGCGCTCTGCCAAACGTGGCGTATGCGTGATGCGAGCTTATCCTAGTAGAATAAGGGCAGGGATAAGAGGTGGCTTCTTTTTAGCCATGCAATTTGCTTTGACATACCAACATGAACAGTAGCAGTAGCAGAAGCAGCACATTGCATGCAATTAAAAATAATTATTATCAATTTACGATGACAACAATTTTCAATTTAAGTTATATTTTATTTATTGAAAGCGCTCAATGCATGTTTTTTTTTTGCTGCTGCTGCTGCTGTTGCACAACACTTGTCAACTGTGAACGCCATTGTTGTGTGTGTGTGTGTGTGTGTGTTGGTGTGTCCTGTCACGGGATCTAATAACAAGAGGTCGGTCGGTTCAATTTTGAGCTGACTTCCTGGCGAATTGATTTTTATTGCGGCAGTATTGTGAAGCAGAGTTTCCGCTATGTGCCATTGAAGTAAGCCCTGGGCAGGAAAAACTAGAAGCTGCTGAAGCTGCTGCCACATCATTGTGTTGTGGCAGGAAGCTGGACACCAACGCAGCTGCAATGCCATCAATTGTTGCAGAAATGCTGCCCACCAAATGCGAAAGCAAAGCGAAACGAAGCCAAAGCTTAAACAAAAAATCGATTGAAACTATCGAGCTAACTATCTATATATACATATATACAACTATGTATGTGTGTGTGTGTGTGTGTGAATATAGCTATGCAAAGCAATTAAAACTGCCACAGTGCTGCATTGATAGCATTGACGTTGCAGCTGACGTGTGGCGCCCCATTTTTAGCTTTCTTTTATTTTATAACGTTTTGTCTGCATATTTTTGTTTTTTTTGTTTCGCATTTTTTACGTTTTTATCAGATAGTAACTTGACCATCAACATTTATGGCATAGAAATTTGAATATGAGTTGAACTAGACAGCAATAGAAGGTTTATTGACATTTTCAAACTTGATCTATTTATTGCTATTATATAGAGCATGCACAGTTCGTTGTTAGAAAAGGTTTTTGCCACTTGTTTGTGTATGCATTTTGTGGCTGGCAGCAAAAATCCGTTGAATTTCCATTAAAAATGAACCTGCATTCAAAGGAAATGAAGATAACTTGGCTGGTTTTGTTTTTCAGCTCATTGTCAGTAGAGAGCCCTTCTCGTATTGAGTGTTGGAATCTGTATGCTATAAGTACATATTACACTTTAAGTGTACGGTTAAATGATGGATCCATTCAATCTTGCAACCAACCAACCATTGATATCTATGACCGCCAACATATATTTAAATCGAGAGCCCAGCCAGATCCATCAGGTTTATTACCTTAACGTAATGACAGGATAAACAGTTTTCAGTATTCAGCAATTGTGAGAAATAAAGAAGTCAAGATGCCAAATAAACGTTAATACTCTGCAGAGTCCGGATGCGGCGACGGTCGGTTTTGGACCTGGCTACTTTTAATTGAGTTTTGAGCGCAAATAAAATGCGTGTGAAAGGCGAAAAAGTGAAAATTAATGCGCTCCGTTGACTCTTACCGACTTTTCCACTCTTAGCTCTTCCACGCTGTCCTTGTCGAGAGCGTATTTTTTCAATGTGTGTGTGACTTTTACTCTGATGTGTGGGTGTGTGTGTGTGTGTCGGTGAGCTGTGAAAATATTTAAAATTCATTGGCTTCTACTTAAGCCTCTTGTTGTTGCTGGGACTGAGGCTGACTGAGCAGCGTCGCCTCTGCCACATCCCTATGCAAATCGCATTTTAATAAACTTGCGTTGCGTCAATTTTCATTTACAGTTAGTCCACTGAACAGCACCCAACTCAACCCCTCCCCCACCCCCACCCCCGCATCCATATACACTCGTTCCTAAAAAAACAATGACCCAAAAAAGTCCTAATTAAATTTAAATTAACTTTAAGCATTTGGCCTTTGTTAGCTTTGCTTTTCAATCTCGCCTTACGCTTAGCACCAAAGGGCACCAAAAGCATGCAATAAGGTATACCAACATATTTTTTAAGCATTCAGACTGTGGGAGTAGTACACTTCGCAGTCGTGCTCTGCACCACATTCAAGTTCTTTGACTGATTTCCTGTGTGCTTGTGTGTGTGTGTGTGTGTGTGTGTGTATGTAAGTGTGTGCTTCTTTTATTTTTAATGGCTCATTAAAATGTGAAATTTAATTTCTGCGTACTTTCACATGGATATACAAAATTGTAAGCTATGAAATTGAATTGAATTTAATATTAGTTGACTAATGGCACACACATGCTTCAAGCTCTCAGCTGTGAATAAACACACACACACACACACACAAAGTCTCTGGGGGTGTTTGGCCCATTTGTAGTCGGGCAACAGCCATGAAACGCCCTACAGAACCGGCGAACCAATAAATATGCAAAACATATATGGCGTAAGCAGATAAAATGACAAGGTTTGGAAATCAACGCTTAACGCGTTAAGTGATATTTAAAGTACATTTAACATAGCGCACAACCTGCTGCTGCTTTCAAAGCCCTCTGCCGCCCCTGCCTCACCCACTTTACCTTCGATGTTCTGCATGATTTTTGCTTTCTTGTAGGCGCGTGGGTAGGGCGTGGGGTAGAACATTTTTTAGCATGCGGCTACGAATGTGAAGCATTTTGTGGGCTCTTTTGACTTTTCACACAGGGATCACACAGAGAGAAATGCTTTGCGCAAGCATAACACACACACACAAAGCGAAAAAGGAAGCAACCATCTACGTGTTGTGTATTGACAAATGAGTGCGGGGAGTAATGGTAAAGAATGGGAAATACATATGAATGCGTACACATGTTTGTAATTTCCTTGCTGATTGTTGCCTGTTTGGGTCGCCTTTTTGTCTCCTGACTCTACTCTAGGTGCCTGTCAGCTTCTAGCTGCTGATAGATGACTTGAGGGCGCAAAAAAAAAACTCTGCCCGATGAGCATCCGAAGAATGTGGCTTGTGTGCGACAAATGTGCTGCAATTTAGTTGAGCTGCGGCTATACATATGGAAGATTGTGAGCTCAACGATTACTGGCATCGATTTTAGTTGGATGCATTTAAGTCAAGTTGCCGCAATGTGTCAACGCGTTTCTTCTGCTGCGACTTTGCTGTCACTGTTGTAAGCTGTGTTTAACGTTGCGCATACGCAGCGTTTGCCGGTCAAAGAGGCCAGCAGCTATAAATTAGCTGGCAAATACTTTGATTACATAATCAGCACGCTGGGCTAAAAGGGTTGACTGCCGCTAGCTGATGGCTGTAGCAGCAGCAGCAGCAGCAGCAGAGGAAAAAGAAGCAGCATCAGATGAAACGAAACGAGCGCTTAAGCGAGCTTTAAGTGTGCCCCTGAGTCAGCACGCACTCGTGGGACACATGAGAGGAAGGGCGATTGGGGGAGGTGGTAGGAGGCGTGACCAAAGTGCAGGGCAAATGCAAAGCTTTGCTGCCAGTTGCACTGGCAACTTGCAACTGGCGACTGCAGCAGCGAGTAGCAAATTTAATTGAAATTGAAAGCACTTTAGTGTCCCTCGCCTTGGCATGACTTGACTTGGCCAGGGTCGCTGGGTTGCTTCTGTTGTGCATGTGGATGTGGATGATGCTGCTACTGCTACTGCTGATGTTGCCGTTGCATGCAACTAATATGTGCCACTAATGAATTTATTTGCCACTTGTATGCTGGCAACGTGGGCGTGTGATAAAAACCATACAGCAAGCGAGCGCACACAAAGTGTGAGGGGAATAAAGCAAAATAAATGAAACTAATATAAAAATGGCGCATTGGGAGCAGAGATGAAAAGCGAATGGGTTGGAGTGAGGGGTGGGGGGGTGCTGTGCATGTAGTAGCTAGGAAAAGGCGCTTGAAAGGCTTCAAGGCGACGACAAAATCGAAATCGCAGCAAACTGCCGAAGCAGCTGCAGAAGAAAAGCAAACGAAACCGTTTGAAAATTAATTTTCCATTTCACAAGCAAGAGAAGAAATGTATATATAACCGTGTTTGTGTGTTTGTGGGTGGGTGCGTGTGTATGTCCTGGCTGAGCTTGTAGTCCTGGTTTCGTTCTTGTACGCTTGTTCCTGATCCTTCTGTCGCTTGCAGCTCGTGTCGAATTACAATTTATTGGCTGATAAGTGCCAGCGCCTTGGCACTTTTCACTTTACCACTTTTACGCACTCTCTTCCTTAGCTACGGTGTAAGGGTCATTAACAGTGCGTCATGAGCTTGGGCACGCAATGAGAGCAAATCAGCCACTTAAACTGGCTAAGTATCACAATTAACAGCCATTATGCTAAGCTAATCTATGTACATTTTTCGAAAATACTTTTAAATATCTTCAATTTAAGAAAGGGTATCGGTGAAAGCGTGCCCCCGAATAAATACAAAGAAGACGAATGTGAGGCAAATGTGCAAAAATACAAATTGCTTTTATGCTGCACAATTGGCAATTGAAAATTGAACACGGCACACGAAACTGCTGAAAGCTGCAACTTGCAAATAACTGTACACAGCTGCTATAGGGTTTTAATTAAACACATTTCGGGGCATGGCAGAGTAAGGCACAGAAACTACTATGTTTGTGTTTGTGTGGCACTTAGTGTAATCTATTTCCAGTTTGTTTTTTTTGGCTTATTACTGCGATTTTAGTTATAGCTGCGGAACGTACATTACATCTAATTGAATAGAGCTGCTTAACATGGGCCGTAATTAGGCTGCATTTTATAAGTGTATACATGCACTGAAACAAAAGGCACCAATTGGGTCAAAGTGGGGAGCCAGTTGCAGTTGCAGTTGCATGTAAATGGTACACAGTAACTACCATGGCCGCTGCTGGGCTCGGCCTGGGCTCGGTCTGGGCTCGGGCTGGCAACGGGCAATTCATATATTTGACTGGCACTCGTCATAGGCACAGAAGCAGGACTACTAGCACTACACCTAGTAGCTTTTGTAGGTCTTTCGTTGTTTCGTTGTTTTTTCGTTGCTATTTCCATGAGTGGCACTCGGGCAAAATATACTATTTATTTCGCTACTCTCAGACTCAGTCTCTCCTACACTGCTCTGGCCCAAATGAACCACATACCAAACCTGGCGACGACTGACTGATGATGCTGGCCAACTTTTTTTGCGTATGAAAATAATACACACACCAACACATGTGCACACACACTGAGACTGAGACAGAGATGAGAGGCAGCTGTGGCATTGTTGTTGTTGCACTTCTACACTTTGTTGCCGCTACCTAAAAGCTCGTTGAGTGAAAAACGTCGAGTTAAGTATGTGTGTTTTAAAAAGCGATATGATGCACTGACATACACACACAATCACACACTCCCACACACACAGCTGGCAGTTGCTCGAGTGGCACTCACCTTGCAACAGGACGCAAGCTCAGGACACAGATGCCAACGATGACGACGACGACAAGTTGTACTTGCCAGCTGCAGTGAGTAGGTGGACCTCGGACCCACTAAAACTGAGTGGAAGTGGAAGAGGCAAGTGAAGGCATTTTACCTAGCCCAAAAGTATGCTGCTAACATGCCACTACGGCTGTATCTGTGTCTCTTTTGCAACTGCACATATACGTGTGTGTGTGTTTGTGTATGTGTTTTCCTGTATATTTCTGTATTTGGTTAGTTTTCGTATACGTTTTCATGTTGTACTCGCTTGCTGCTGCTGCTGCTGCTGCTACTGCAGCTGCTTTTGTGTGTTGTTTTTAGTTTTAATGAAATGTAAATGTTTAGTTATACACACATACCCCCACACACCCGCGGCCTCCTTCCTTCTCTCTACCATTATAGGTAGCTAGTTTGTTGCTGCCATGGAAATTTATGTTAAGCTGCTTTCCCGAGTTGTAATTTTCAGCAGTGAATGCAAATCAGCGTTTTGAGGCAGCAGCACCAGCAAAAAATGCTCTGAAATGTATACCAGCAATTTTCTCCCTTTTTTTTTATTACAATTTGGCTGCATCTAGTTACAGCATCATATTATATAGATTGACCGGGCTGCACTTGCATATTTTATATATTCTGTGAAATGAATATCAATTTCAAATTATGCAACTAAAGGGTGAAGTATTTTTTTATTTTAATTGCGAATTGCTTGTTATTAAATTTCTGCCATTGTGTTTTGAGGGTCCACAGAGTTTCAATTGCAATAAGCCAAAGTGCGTTTTGTGGTCAGTTCTGCATATTTATTAAAAATGTTGATAATAAAACGTACCCAAAAAGTCGTATAAACATACAAACACACACACACACACACAGACGGTTACATACACAGAAGCAAACACACAAACATACAGACAACAAACAAACATTGCACTATTTGTAAACACTGACAAAGTGGCGGATAAAAAGGGGCAGTGGGCTTAACACGCTTGTCAACGCTGCCCCGAATGACCCCGTCGAGTATGGCCAAGTAAAGAGGTAGGGTGGGGGGTGTGGTGCAGCTGTAGGTGGGTGCGTGCCAAAGTGCGACAAAATGGCATTTCCTTTTGGCTATTTTGGCTCCTCGTAAGCGACGCTTGTTCGCATTTTCCGCCGGATTTTGTTTACAAGCCACGCCGCAGTGCCACGAAAACAAATTGAAAATGCGCAGCGGCAGCAGAGACAACAACAACAATAGCACAAACAACATTTGCCAACGACAATAACAGTAGATGCAGCAGCAGCATCAGCATCGGCATCAGCAGCAAATGGCGACAACTCTGGCTGTTTGCTTTTGTGCGGCATTGTTGTCAAATTTATTAAGTTACTCATACGCCACGTTGCCGCCACCAAAACTCCCTTTCCCTTCCTGCCAACCAAACCCTGCCCTGTTATTGCTGCAGCCACAAACAAGTGACAATCGAAGCACTGCAAGGGAACAAGCACGGGGGCGATGCAGTGGTAAATAGTAGTGTCCAAGTGCTTTCGAGCGGCTCCACATGTTTGGCATATCAAATGTTGTTTTCGTTTGTCAAAATGACAAACTCAAATGAAAACCAAACGAAAAAACGAAAAAACAGCCTCTTTTCTAAAGGTACACTGTGGCATACATACTATCAATAAGAGCAAGCTTGTTATCCAACTATTTGCAGTCTATATTTGTTATTTTAGAAGTTTAATATGAAGCCTCTATTGGTTTTGAAACAAAGGAATCAATTAATTTCTCTCCATATCAATATAATATAAATAAACACATTTGAAGTCTCATGGGACTCTTTTCATTCCGCTCCAATTGAAAGCTCAATTTTTATTCCGAATCCGTTTGTAATAGCATCTCATCGTTGTTTGTTTGTTTGTTTGTTGGTTCCACTGTGTGGCCAAAGTTATGTAACATGTAAGAGCTGAGCTGCTTGCCACTTGTCGTGCCACTGGACATGAGTCTGGTTGGGTCCGGTCTAAGGGGGGACAGCAACAGCAGTAGCAACAGCAAATTCAGCTATAAGTATATCCCATTTGGCAGTCACTGGCTTGGCTGCCGTTTTGGGTTGCTCAGTGTCATTTTTGTCGGTTGTTTGGTTTGCTGTCTATGTTGCTATTGTTGTTGTTGTTGTTGCGACTGTTGTTATTGTTGCCCTCAATAAACTGCAGACAGTTGGCAAGTGGAAGTTCTCGATCTGCTTATTTTAAGGCTTGTTTGCAGCCCACACCCACACGCCCACACACCCACAAGCCCACACAGTTAGACACTCACAGTTGTATCTATGCGATTGCCAACAAGTCGTGTCGAGTCTCGAATTCATCGTCGTCGTCGCCATTGGCCATAAATAATCGCCTAAATATGCTGGCCAGCTGCCCGACTACTGCCTAAGGCCAAAATCAGTCTTAATATGCTATCCACTGTTAGCTGTTGCTATTTTCACATACATACACACTTATAAATGTCTGTTTGTTTGTGGATGTGTGTGTGTGTCTGGGTTTCTTACCGCTTTGGTTGTGTCGATGGGATTTATGTTTGGCCAAGTTGGGAGCTCCACTGTTTTTTATGCGGAACTTAAAGACGTTCTAAGTACATTTTGTGCACTTTGCGATGTGCCATTTTTTTTCCATCTCTCTTTTCTATTTCCTACACGACGCACTTGAAGTTTGCTTCTGGGACCGCTTCAGGACGTTCAACTTGTGCTCTGTGTGTTCCCGTCTTGCTTTTGTACATTCATGTTTGTTGCTGTTCGCTTTCTTGGCAACTGTTTTGTTTGTGTTTTATGGTCATTTCTAATGTGCTTCGGTGTGGGTGTGTGTTTGTGTTTGTGTATAGGAGTGGAGTGGAAAGTACTTAGTGTTAATAAACTTTTATAAATATTCTCTTTGACACTTTTAGCACGAAATAAAACTGACAAATAAATCTGATTAATCATTGCACTTTGTGCTCTGTAATAGCATTTTCCTTGTATTTTACTTTTGCACACACACAAACACAGAAGTTTTACCTGCTGCTACTCAACTAGACACACCCACAAATACAGTGGGCCAAGTATGAGTGACCCTAGGAATAGTTGAATTTTATTTCACTCGACTTTTGCTTTTATGTGTGAGATGTTTTAATCCTGAACTTAAGTACGTTTGCTTACTTGACGGATGACTATCTTAAATGCTTAAAACACATAGCAAGCAGACAGAGAAGACGTCGAGAAAACAAGTCAAAAAGCTGCTTTGACTTGTCATCAGAAGCAAGATGTTTAACACGACAGATTTATGTTTAGGCTTAAACTAAAAAACTCGTAAAAATTGAAAATCAACAGTTGCCATATTTTAGATGACCCTACAAATTGGATTACATGATGGCATTTGAGTGCATGCTGCGAGTTAGTTGGCAGCCGTGCAATTTGCTATGGTCGAGTGGCTTTATTACATTCCTTGGTTTCTCGATCTGTGGTTTTGGCCAGCAATATACTAGTATCACAATATATATATTTTTGGATTTTAGCCAAACTGAAAAACGTTTGTTGATGACCAAAACCCGTTTCGCTGACCCAAGCAACGCACACTCATCAAATGCAATGAAAAAATCAAAGTGCCCCACAGGCCAATTGGCGCTGCATCCATGCTGCTGCAGCCAGCCATCCCACTGCATCCATATCCACAATGCTAGGCAAATACAATTTTGAACGCATCACAACACGCAAACACAATCACCGATGGGTTCCAACCAACATAGGGTCGACATTTCGTCCACCTACCAACTGCAAATGGAGTGTCGGAGCAGCACTTGGCAAATGTGTGCGAATGTCCGTCCATCCAATCGTCTATCCACTTGTCCTTTCCAACCAGGAATTGATATGCACGTTGGATTGCATACTTTTTGTGTTGTTTTCTGACGCTGTTTCACAGCCACGCGAAGAGGTCACACTTAATTTCCGCTTGAAGTTCGCACAATGCAACACAACAGCAACAAGAACAGCAACAAAAAACACAGCAGCAGCAGCAGCAGCTGCAAGAGTGGGAAAAACGTAGCATACTTTTTTGGGGTAAGAGTTACTTCTGCTGCTGTTGCTGTTGCTGTCATTGTTGACGCTGGCGACCTCGGACTGGTCTGCTCTGGCCTGCCGCTGTCAGTCTCGCTGAACTTTCAACTTCCGCTTTTCATTTACACTCACACACTAGCAAATAGGCAGTTTTTTTTTGGTTGCCATTGCTGGTGCTTGTTGTTGTTTGCAACATCTGTTGATTATTTTGGCGTTGCTTGTTTTTTTGCACTTCACTTTGCTGCACAATGCATGTGTGTGCGTGTGTGCGTGCGCGTATGTGTGTGTTTGTGGGTTTGTTTATTGCACTCACACACACACACACGATGCACAAGGTGGCTAAAGTTTTTTTGTTCATGCCATGTGCCGATCTCGCTTCTTTTATTCCAATCCCCTTTTTGCATCACATAGTAACACACACACACACACACACAGCGACACACTCAGAGAGAAACATGTCACCGGCAAAATTGATTATGAAATGATTTATTGGCCTCAAAAACTGCTTCAATATTGATTAAAGTTGCTGCCTCTCGTTTCGTTTCCGTTTTACAACTTTTTTCCCGCTCTCTACTTTATTTGTTCTCTCCCTTACCCATTTCCTGTTACAGGTCCTGAGCAACAACAACATTGAGTCTCACTTTCAGACCATTTTTTATGGCTTTTATTGTGTGGCGCTGACCCTTTAAATGCATTTTTGTTGGCTTCCAAATATCCGTTGCGTTGTTTTTGACAATTCCCCGGTTATTTATTGAAAACAAAACAAACAAAAAAGATACGAATAATAAACATTGGCAGACGACAGTCGTTCTATATGCTATGCAATTCAATAGCTAAATGTGGGTGAGAGGTTTTCAAAATGTATAGAAATGAATGAATGTTGCATAAAGTTTTCGTTGAAAACGCTAAACTTTAATTAGCAAAGTCATAGCAATGACACAATATATAAATATGTATCTTTAAATGACTCTCTCTAATGTGTATAAAAAAAAAAACTTGAGGGCAAAGCACATACAATTTGACAAATATTTGTTGTCGTTTTGTTTTATTTAACTTTGTGATATATTTATTTTGAATATATAATTTGAATAGCTTTTTTCATTTGTTTTTGTAGCTGCTTGTTTTGCTTGTCAGCACTTGCTATCGAATGTTGCCTCCCTCCGCGTAGGAGGGCACTTGTGGAGAGGGTGAATAAATGTGAATCTGAGTGTGGTGCTGGTTGGGAAAAGTTTAGTGAACTGCATTTGGAGCGTTAAATCATTCATGTTGATTTAATTATTTTACGTTGTTGATACAATAATTTTTTTTATTTGATTTATTTATTTATTTACACGTTTGCAAGTTTGCAGCTTCGGCTTAATGTTATTATTTCGAGTATTTTATACGCCGCTTTAAGTGACATCAATCAATCAATCAATCACAACGTCATTTGTGACAACGCAAACTGCGTTGAAAAGAAACTCAATACAATAATACAACAATATAACGAGAAACGCATACACATTCCGATATGATATATGAAAGTTCATCACAATAAAAAATAGATAAAAACTACAAAATGGTGCCGAGAATATGCAAATAGCATTAATAAATGAATTACATACCTTTAAATCTGCTTTAATTAAGATGAAACACGTGTGTAGAATTCTGTTAAAAAATTGATAGTAAAGTATATTAATATTTAATCGCATTGTGAAGCGAAATAAAATGTAATTGAATGGACGATTGTACATACATAAATATATTAGGAATTTTAGGGTAAATATATTATTGGCAAAGTTATTATTGCTAAGTGTCAACATATTTTTGTACAAAACTGTTCTTATTTCTTTGACCTAAAAGCGTTTTCAAATGGCCATCAACATATTTCTCTCTCTCTCTCTCTCTTATTCTTTCTCTATGGCATTCTCAACTTTTGGTTGAAAAACAGCGCCAAAAAGTTTTGCTGGAAAATTGAAATTCAATATTCCATTCCGTTGGGAGTAAAAAGATTGCTTTACTGCAGGATAATGCCAAAAATTGTGCCGGCTGATTAAAAGTGCAGGGCGTGAAATGCAGCGCACAATAAATTTAAATGATTTCGCTCATGCAAAACCAAATGGCACTTGGATTTGTGCTTTTCCATTGTCGTTGCTGTTGTTGTAGGGGCCCCCGAGTAGTTTTGTGGCCCATTGCCGCGAGCGCTTTTTGGATTTATTATTATGATTTGAAAGTGCATAAACCACTCGAGGGCGACTCGCGCACATTTCGCTCCATAATTGGCACAATCAGCCTTTTGGGTTGCCAATGGCGGATGGCTATGGCAATAGCGATAAAATCTCGAGACGCGCAGTTTCAGAAGCCCTAAAAACGATGCCCACTTCAGACCTCTCTGTTCCCATTTCAACCGGAGTTGGTCGAAGCCATAAAGAGGCGCTTCAACGCTTGAAATTCTATTGCAGCAATGTTTAACGTTCAACTTTCAGCATTTCAGCATGAAAGCTGCTTGTGCTCGTGTTGATTTTTCAACGTTTTAATTAAGTGACAGAGCTGGCTGGCAAGCAGGACCTGGGCAGGGCAACAAGTGCGCTTTATAATGACGGTGAAATCGGACGTAGAAAGTCAACAAATAAACAAACAAATCGCTGTTGCAACAACAAACAACACAGCACAGATAAACAAGCAGGCAAACTGGCAAACTGGCAAACAGACAAAACAGCCAAAGCAGACTTGTCTAACGGACAGACGACACTGATTGAAAGAAGTCTGCACACGTGTCAGGTGTGCGTTACTCGTCGTCGTTACTTTCCTCTGCACCTCTTTCTCCACGGCTAGCGTCTCTATTTATTTTCAAGAGTGTGGCAGGTGGCACAGGTCCGCTCATTAAAATGCAACTGTGTGTGGCTATGGCCAAAGGAATTGTGCAATAAAAACCAGCAACCAGCAAGTCAGCAGCCTGGAAATACATTTCACCTTTATGTAAATGCATAAAAAAATGCCACAGCTACCCACAAAAAAAAAAATGAAAGAAAACTGGATGAAGGCAAATAAACGCGGCACGGTGCAAAACAGGAAACCCCTCCAACAAAATGTAGCACAGCTCTGTGTGAAAAAAATATAGACAACTATCTTGTATCTGTCTGCTTCGTTTTCTGAGTGAGCTGTGTGTCTGTCTACAATATTTGTTGCAAAGAGAAGCGAGTGTTTTGCAGTAGTACCTTAAAAAAGAAACCATTTCGAATCAAAATTGATTTTAAAGTATATTCATCAACCCTTAAACAAGCAACAGATTAAGATGGTATCTGGTCTCAAAGTCAATGCCTTAGGGTAGTAGCCGCATAATTTCCACTAAAAAAAAATTGTTTATACGCCTTCTTGTGTTAATTATTGAAAAAGCTGCCGCTGCTGCTGCTGCTGCTGCTGTTGATGGCAGCTTTGACAATCAGTTTCTATAGCGAGGTGCGAGCCAGTAATTAGCTTTTGTTTTGCGTCAATTTCTTTCGAACCCGAAAGCCGCTGAGATCTAGGCCCCGAGCGCCCAAAGCAATAGCAATTTTTGCGCTTTGCGCGTCTTTTTCATCGTTCTTTATTTTTATTTTTTTATTTTTCTTTTTCAAATTTCGCGCTTGAATGCCGAGCCACAAACAAGAAAGCCACGAGCAAAGGCAAATGCAAAGGCAAAGCCAAATGCCAAACGCTAATGCCAAGCGTTAAACGCAAGTCTTGAAAACTCAATCGCCAGCAATTCAACTTGACGAAACACAAATGAAAGCGAACTTTGATGTGCCCTCAAAGGAAGTTATTGGTTAAACGATAGAAATTAAACTGCACAAAATCGCCTTTAATAGTAAGAAAGTTTTTTAGGTAATTTAATTAGTTTAGTTGGAAAATGAGCCAAAAGTTAAATTGGGAACACTTTCGATTACTTGAGCTGCTTTCTTTCCACTTGGGGGCTAATCAGCGGCAGCAGCATCTGGCGATTGGGAAATCGCTTTTAGCTTCAGTTCCCATTCCCACTGCTACTACCATTTCAGAATGAGCTTACACTTCAGCTTCAGCTGTCTGTTGGGTCAGACAAACATCAATAAATTAGAAAATGAATAAATAAATAAGCTGTAAGCAAGGCAGACTGATAGACAGACAGACAGACGAACGGACGGGCCGACGGACAGAAGGACGGAAGGACGGAAAAACACGCACAACACAACACACAGGCACAGGAACCAATGTTGTATAACTACAGGAAAAATAAGTAATAGACAGGGTAAATAAATCACCACAATAAATCTTTGGGGTCGCAGTTGTGAGCAAGTAAGAAACAACATTACTTCGCCTCACCCACAATATCCCCACCCAGAGATCCCAATCCATTCGTTCGTGGAGCATTTTTCTGCTTTTCGCATAAATATCAAACTATAAATACTTGTATATTTATGCATGCATGACATACGTTTGTTCTGCATAAGCATCCCAAAATGGATGAGCTGCTTGGTTTTGCGACAAGCAGGGGAAACGAGAATATACTTACATGTGAATGAATAAATATACTCGTATGTTATTCTGGCCAAGCGCCCATGGCGCTTGCTGGTGAAGCTGCTTAACTGCAAATCTGTAGGAAAAGTTTTGAACAAGTTGAGGGGCAAACCGCAATACCGCCAACAGTCAATAGACGACAATGACAACGACAATGCATGGCTTGAGCAACTACTGTTTTAAAATGGATGGATGGCAAAGGGCGAGGCTCCAATCGCATTAATTTTCGCAAATTTGACTGGCAAAAGTTTGCCCAGCGTGAGGCGTACTTCAAGTTAAATGTCACTTAAAGACAATGGAAACACATGAGCTGGAAGCTCTCTGGCTAAATGTTGCAGCAGTCAGTGTGGTTGGCAAGGCGACAAAACTATGAGAAGGACTCGATAGTTTTGTGTTTGATGTTGTTATGGCTTAATGATGAACTTCTGGATAACTATAGAGCAAAACTCTTAGCACATATATGAGATCTTTGATCTTAAACCGATTCTAAGATACACAGGTATTAAATCATAATTATTAAATGCTTCCATCATTTAAATTTTCGTATCATTGTTCATGTGCATCTGTTTATATATGCGACTTTTGCCTCGTCAAATAGTAAGTTATTTAATTGCTTTCATTTACTTAGATGCAGGTCACACAAATTTAGCCATATTAATCATACGCAGTGTAGACAGCAGCAGCTGGCAGAGTCTACTTCATAGTAAGTTTACATTTATTTTCCATAGCTACACTCGTTGAATATGCACTCAATTGGAATTTATTTGATTTGTGTGCTCGAGGACCTGTTTGGGTTATCAACAAAACGGCAGGCTCCATTTTCGGCTTGCCTGCCGTTCAGCCTTCCTTTGTAGCTTCAATGTCTGCCAGCCTGCTTGCCTGGCCATGACTTTGGACTTTTGACTTTTACTATGTGTATTTACAGAGCTCGAGAGTTTCAGGTCTTTTAATTAGCACTCACTAGCTTATACATACATGCATTTGTGTGTGTGTGTGTGTGTTCGTGTGTGTGCTTTTGGTAAAGTTTTTTTAAGGTAGACTTTTAATATTGTCATCATCATAATAATTGAAATAAAGCAGTAGTGGCAGCAGCTACTTGGTCTATATCCTTTAGCCAGGCCCGAGGCGTGACTCAAATGTTTTTATTTGAATTTTTGCTGTTGCTGTTGTTGTCTCTTCTTTGCATTTATGAAATTCGTGTGCTACTTTTTCACTTTGGTTCACAATTTGTTGTATTTTTTTTTGCTCTTTGTGCTGCGCCACTTTTCGTGTGTTAGTTTTGGCCCAAAAAGTGTTTTTGGCCAGCATTTACCTTTATAAGCAGCTTTGGACAATTTGCGGCAAAGGCGGGGCTGCCAGGAAAGGGGATATGTGTGTGAGTGTGTGTGCGTGCCCACGTGGCTGTGGGTTGTGGCTGCCACGGTTGATGTTAGCTTCCACCAACTGAGAGCTCGCAGCCTGCGTGGCGTTCACCTTTCGACGACGGCAAATGTCGACGACTGTCTGCCTGGCTGACTGGTAAAGCGGTTTATGCGGTTGCTTGTTATCATTTATGGTACATAAACATATAGACACACATTTGCGTATTTGTTTTTTGTTGCGTCGACGCACTGTCATTATAGCCCTGGCTTTTGTTGCTGTTGTTGCTATTGCCATTAGCTGGCATAATGAAGTTTGTTAATTATATTTGGGATCAATTGGCTTTAAAAAGTTTAACAAGCTTCAATTTCAAACTTAAATTATATTAAAATAAAAAAAAAGGAAATTACATTAATATTCCTTAAAAAATTGAATCAATTTTAAATATATGCATTCGATTTTGCAATAGTTTTAACAATGAATTTCAATTTACACTTACTCTCGAGTTTCGAGTGGATCTTTTGGCAATTGTTTAAATGGCACAGAATTTCAAATGCCAAAACTCGAACTGACCCACAAAAAGGCGGCAACTAACCGAAAAATGTGCGGACGGCGCAAAACTTTTTATGACTAGCCCGCCAAAAACAAACCGAAAAACTGAATTTGCATAACACACACAAACACTCAGCTTCAATGCGAGGGGCAAGTTTGGGAGGAGGGGTGTAAGATGGAAGGCAGCATGTGAATTTAATAGCTGCAACGACAAACGACAAACGACAAAACTCAAACTGCGGTTGTTTTGAAAGCTGCGCGAATGTCGAGCATTTCATGTGCTTTATGCCCAAGCAATGAACTTTTAATACACAACAACAGCAATAACAACAACAACAACAACACGCTGAACAAGAACAATAACAACTAAAACGTCAGTGGACGATATATCACAGCTAAGCACTCAGAAACTCACACAGATAAGAGCCATGCACCCACATTTAAACACCCACCAACACACAAACACACACAAGCATACACACAGTTGTTTATAATTTGCTTTTTTGGGCCACAATTCGCGCAATGGATTTATGGGGCAGCAAAGAAGTCGGCAAAAGTGGGTGGAACTGCCAGCATAAGTACTTTTGCTTGTGTGCAAAATATTGCCGTGTGTGTTAAGCATGCCAAATGGACAACAACGTGTCACAGAGATGAAAACTAAACTCAGTAAGGGATTATTCATTTATAGTCAGGCTGAAACTTTAAAGCATATTAGCGGACGGAAACACAGCTAACAGCAGAAAGTAGCACACCACAATAATCGTGCTCCACTACGCTATAGCCGCATATATGTCATTGTCTTGGCTGTGCTTGACTGTGTGGGTTTGACTAATTAATTGCTACCACGTTGAAAATATTATTTTTAATTGTCTGTTTATGCACGACGAAAATTAGAAACCAGCAAAAGAAGCTGCCACACTGTGCTACTCGTCTGGTACTTAACCAAAAACCGAGCCTGTACTCAGCTGCTCGGTTGGCAGCAAACAAGCCACAGATACACCCGCACACACACACACACACACACACACACACACACACACACACACACCATTGAAAGAGAGTTGGCAGCATTTGGTTTTTACACTAAGCTGTGCGACGCCTCCACCCGCACCAACAACAACTCTAATATTTATGAAAATTATCCTTTCGCTGTGGCTTTTTAAGATGCTCATAATTTATATTTAAGTTAAGTTTAGTATGTCGCCATGCGAGAGCAACAGCAACTGCGGCTTGTTTGTATATGCCTGCCTGAGTTATGAGGCAAAACGGAAAATATGCGTTCATGTTTAATGGCGAAAGCTGTTTAGTGTCGCGGCCTCCACCATAAATCTCACCCACAGTTTGCTAGTGGGTTCGGGTTGAGCAAGTACAAGTTTCAAAGGGGTATCGAATGTTGTTGTTTAGAGAAGACCTGCAAGCGTTAACGCTTTTAATTGGACACCCAAAGGGCAAATAAATGTACATATATAGAAACCAGGCCCATAGCCAAACTTAAGTCAACTGCAGCTCAAATATTTGCCCATCAGTGACACTGACTTTGAGCAGTTAGCTGACCACCAGCCAACAGCCAATAGCCAAGAACCAAGAGCCAACAGGCAACAGGCAAGTAAACGTGCGAGCCAAGCGAAGCGAACGAAACACGAGGCCATTAAATAAACGCAGCGAGAACGCGTTTCAAGTGGTTTTGCGCAAAATGCAAAGTAATTTCCACTTTGAGCCACCAAAATGGCGCCGTTTGCATCTTTAGTCATGCATAAGCGGTTGGGCAAGCAGAAACAGGAGTTACAGCAGGCAGTTGCATAAGGTTTGCTGCATGGCTGACATGGCTTGCACACTTATCGTCAGGTCCTCTTACATGCCAGGATATGAGCATTTCAATTTATAGTAGT
This sequence comes from Scaptomyza caliginosa, assembly GCA_035044725.1. Taxonomy (NCBI): domain Eukaryota; kingdom Metazoa; phylum Arthropoda; class Insecta; order Diptera; family Drosophilidae; genus Scaptomyza; species Scaptomyza caliginosa. Next base: position 821,320 of record JAWNNR010000099.1, on the reverse strand, counting down.
TGTCGTTCAAAGGAAAGGCACTTTTATACATATTTCTACGCAATCCTACTAGCTGTATGTACATAAATTAAGCTACCCCAGTTAGCTCAGGGACCAACTGCAACTGCGGTTATGACCAAAACGCATAAGCCAGTTGATAAGTAAATAGATCGAAAATATTATTAATCTATTTGTTGCTTTGAATTGTCTTGGCAATAGCAAGACGAATACTGATTGTTACTTTACTATAACAATTATGCAACTCTAAGCTCTAAGCTGTTAATAGCATATAATCTGAGAGCACGTAGGGGCTGTGCATGTTTCAGTGCGGCGGACACATCAAACAAAAAAGTCAACCAACAACAGCAACAGCAAGAGCAACAAGAGGCTCAAAAGAGTCGAGGGAAATTTTTGTTTCAAGTGAAATTCAAGCAATCAACACTAAGCGGATCAATTCTTAAGCACCCAGCAGTATATGAGTGTGAGTAAGAGTAAGAGTATTGAGTGTTGATAGTGAGGAATATATATGTATGTATGTGTATTCAAATTGTGTTGTGTTGCGCTTTTCACTTCCTTTTGTTTGTATTCATTGCGCTGTTGCTGTTGTTGCTCTTGTCTTTAATTTGAATTGTACAAAAGTTGTGCTTAATGAAATAAGCAAAGCAGCAATCGATGCGATTGTTTTTCCATGCGGTTGTTGCTGTTGTCTTTTTTTTTTAAGCGCCTTTCTCTGTTTGCCTGTTTGTTTGACATGCTGGTGCCTAACGAATTCCCCAATCCAACCCAACCCCATATCCCAAATCCCACCTTCTTCTTCATTATGGGCTGTTGTGTATTTGTTCAAGTGTCGTATCGGTTGCGGCTGTGGCTTAGCTCAATTCCACTGTTTGTGTAGGTAGAAGGAATAGAAAGACAGAGGAGAGAGAGAGAGAGAGAGAGAGTGATGCGGTTAAAAAACAGCAATTCAATTAATTTCCGTTGCTGTTTAAAGCCGTAATGAGCATTTAAATTGCTTTCGAATGGGGCTTTTGCGGTGCCAACAATTGAACAAAAGGCATTGAAAATGCTTTGCATGTTCGACTCTATATACTCGTTTATGTATGCTTGTTTATATATTGAGTATATTGAATGCTATTAACAAATGAACTTAAGGTAAAAGCGGTTGCCATAGAACATAATCTGCAACTATATACATAATCAATAGATTATTGCATGCAATTGTATAAACATGATTATTATGCTAGCTGCCATTCATTGACCGCGATTAGAAACGTTCTGAATTGAACATCCATAATTACGAATGCACACTTTGTTCCCCCATTGCTGGTGAGTATTGTAGGACATCCAATTAGTACGCATTCCATTGAACTGCTGCCGCGGCCGCTGATGCCGCTGCTGCTGACACAAATGAGCTTTGGTGGTGGTATGTTAACCCGTGGCACAAATCGGGCAATATACCATATAAGCAATTTTATTTCTCACTCACAATCAACTATAATTGTGAATGGCAAACTGTTGATCAGCATAATCCAGTGGGGAGTGGAAGCGAAAGGAAATTCCTAGGGCGACAGGTGTCAACAGGGCCGGCGTTCAAAGGGACAAAGGCAAACTTGACTGTCCGAAGATTTATGGGCGTCAATGCGTAAATCCATTAAGTCAAAAGCTGCAGGACGATGCGTGCATAACCTTTGAACATTTATTGAAGTTTATTGAGGACCCTCTCTTTGTTTCCTAGTAGTTAACAAGCAGCTAGCATTAGTCGCAACTGCGGCTTTATTTGGCATGCGGCAAGCACCGCGTCGCCATTATTCAATAGTCAAAGAGGCGGCGGCGTTTGCGACTGTGTGTGTATTGTCAACAAATTAATCAATATTTATTTGCTAAGTAAGTTTGCCCTTAAGGCAGGCATCTATTCTGCAAAACAGACATGCAGACAAACTGAAATACTGGAAGACTGACTGAAAGGCAATACAGTGCTATCTGTCTGTTTGTCTGTCTGTCTGTGACAGGCGGCGCGTCGGGCTAATGTTTTGTTTCCTTTTGCCATTTCCTAGTTCCGGTTGCGTGCGAGTGTGCGTGTGCGTATGTATTAGTGTTCTGCTTTGTGCCTTTGAATTTGTGTAACTAATCGTGTTAATAGAGTGGATAATTCGCCTCAGGTATGTGAGCAGGCCGCTAAGTCCTCGAAGGCCTCTGGCGAACACAAGCGCCAAAGCTAAACCCATTGAAAGTGTTTGACATCAATGCTTGAGTGTTACTTTGTGTGTGTGAGAGAGTTTATCTGATTAGTTACTGCTAGTTACTGTTTGGTTTCTTGGCCAAGCTTTAAGTGTTCTCTCTCGCTCTCTCTCATTCTTTTTTCCTTTTGATGCGTTAACGTTGCGTATGCGTAATATTGAATTTAAGCAAATTACAGAGCATACGACACAACAATTCTTTTTCTGATTGAGTTGCGTTGAAAGGTAATTCTATGCGATTAACACAATTGATTGTTATCGATTTGTATGACCAACTAAGTACCGTCAACACGCCTGCCTACATGAAAGTAGGTCAGCATAGCCACAAATGAAACAACTCACAAGGAAAACATACACCGAAGTAAGAGCCTTTCGATAATTGTGTAATAAATGCTGGCAACATGGATTGGCAGTTAGAAACTTGATATAAATTTCCATGTGCTGTATTATAAATAAATAAACAGAGGAAGCAAATTCACATTATTTCACGTAATAATTGTAAGTAGGTAAAAAAATTCAGGTTCTTGAATTCACTTTAAAACCCTTTATTAAGTGCAATATCTTTCTAGTTTCTGTTGCCCCGGCACCGGGGCAAATGGGCATCAAATGACGCGGCAACATTGTCAAAGCAATCGTAACAAATGAAGTCAACAGCAACAGCAACAGCAACAGCAACAGCGACAGCAAGGACATCAATGTCGATAGTCGTTTTTAGCTATCCTTTGCTTTTAGGGTTTATCTGTTCTTTTGCCAGCCATTCTATGCAAGTTTCCCTTGTGAGATTGCTGCACTTTTTACTGCTTGCCGTTGCGAAGGCCACATTATTAATATGAACCGGGCATAGGTAGCTCTGGCGTTATGGTGACGCACTCCTTTTACACATACTGCCACTGCTTTTTTCCCCCACACATGTTGTTGTCGTACAATTCCACTGACATGGTGTCCAACTACCAACTGGCGTCCTTCTCTAGTTGCCTTCAAGTGGCTCGGCGCATGTTGCTGGCTTGGCATGTGAATTTATGGCTGACACGGAAATGCGAGCCGCCTGCCAACTACAACGCCTTCAATGGCAACCCACCAGGCAACCAACCAGTCAACCAAACAACCAGGCAATGCACGCGCTGATTATGAAATGCGCCTCATTAAAAACAGCCCAGCTGAACCCAAGCAGTCAGCCACTGCACTGACTGGGACACTACTGTCGAGATCTGACCTAATTCACAGCTGCTGCAGTTGTCAGAGGGGGCGCTGCCTAAAAAAGTTTGTCGCATGATATTCATGCTGCGGTAAAAACATCATCAACACTCGCAATTTGGGGTGCCCAATCTCTCCAAGTGGGCGAGTGTCACACGCCTCGCAAATATTTTGATATGCAGCTGCTGCTGTTGCTGCTCTGCCTGTCGTTGACAAAAATCAAAAAAACAAATTGGCAGCACACACACACACACACACAGTTTTTGCCACAATATTTTTACAGTTGGCGCTTGAGACACCCACCCCAAATGTTTGGTTAGCTCACATATGTTACTGTGTAAGTATGTGATTGAGGTTCATGTGCTATCAACTAATTAAGGTCTAAATACATATGAGGCCGTGCTATCAACTGGCCGTGCTATACCACTGAATCTATATTCACTTCTTAAATAGATAACATGGGTAGGTTGTAGGAACTTAAGCATCGACAGCACTTAGGCTTTGCATGTTTGGGCTAATCTTTGGCTAGTTCCACAAACTTAATGTGTAGCCAGGTAATGACCCAATTCTGTCAGCCAAATATATCAAAAGGCGCAGCCATAAAACATGGCCACAGAGCCGGTTGTGAGAAAGGATCCTTTCCGGCGCACAGGACATAGTCTCTCATTCTCCTGGCTATTTAACACTTTCACATTTCGTCGTCAGGTTTTTTGCCGCCTTGGGGCGGACTTTTACTTTACCTCACCTAAACACACAAACATACATACAAAGAAGTATATCTGTGTGTATGTCTAGCTTGCTGGCAGGAGCCGCGCGTCGTTTATAAATTTTGTCTGGCGGCGTCTGGCAAAGCCGCTGCCATATTTGTGAGTCCCCGGGCGACCATTTTGGAGGCATGACAGCAACAGCGAGAGGGGTGGGTAGGGATTGTGAATCGGGAGCTGCAGTGGGTTGAGTTGAAGCAGGTATAGAAATCTTTAGCTGTGTTGCCATGTGTATGCCCCACCCACTATTTGTTTCGACTTGAAACGTGGGCAAACAATTTATCAAACAAAATATGCACTTGAAAAACACGGTAACTACAAGTACAACAACAACAGCAACAACAACAACATCTGCTGCAACAACAACATTTTACGCCCCAAACACATTGCACGCTGAGTGCATTTTTATTCAATTTTTAGATGTTCAGTGTACCACCTGCCTGCACTTTTCCGCTCTAACTCCCTTCTGCTTCTGGCTGGTGATAAAGTGCGGCAGTGAAATGAATTCGTAAGTGTCAGGAACTTGGAATGTGGCCCAGTTGCGTCAACGAATTTAGTGCCAACGATATTTAAAGGGATTTATTTAAAGCCATGGTAACGATTTTTATTTAAGGCTTAAAGATAAAATCGATGCACCAGGTGCAAATCGTGGTAAATACATTCTCGGAAAAGTTAAGTATTTCATTTAAAAGACACCGAACCATTTCATACTTTTACTTAAATTAATAATATCATGAAATGCCATTAATGGAACATTGTTGACACACTTAATATTTGTATATATGTTTTTTTTGGGGGTGGACGGATCAGACTAAAAAACTTTCTATAAAAAAAACAAAACTTTCTATTATCAACATGTTTGCAACAAAAGCGACAACTTTGTTTTTGTCCAATGCCAATTAAAACTTAAATTATTCCAAGTATTTTGATTTTGTCAAATGGCCGCTTGACATGCAACGTGCCCCCTGTTGTCAAGCAGCAGTGGCAGCAGCTATGTAAACATTTTCATTTTTATAATTTCACGCTGCGTATACTTATTTATGATGTCTGAGTGTGCTTAAAGTTATTTTCAGTGTGAAAGGATACATTTTGTATCTTTACGATACACTCAATTTGTGCGGATCGCTACACACATTAATCCTGCTCACACACACACACATTGAACGTTTTATTGATTTCCGTTGCGCTAATGCAAACCAATAAATCTGCCGAATGAGCCGATTTGTAGGTTCACATGCGACTGACTGTGGAGTGCCCACAATTTAGGCCTAATATCGAGCATACAGACAGGGCTGCCAGAGCTGGATGGCATGCATGGCATGTAGACAATAACAATGAACTGTTGCTATTGTTTGTTATTAGTTTTTATGGTTTTCTCTGATGTCGATGTCGGTGTGGTGTGGTGTGTTGGGCTGTGGGCCGTTGGGTGACCTGCTACTAAATGTAATTTGTCTCCATTTTTATCATTAAAATAACAATTAAAGCTTTTGTGTATTGCCTGCGTGTGCAGTGCTTGTAAATGTGTGCTGCATTTGCGGTCTATATATCATTATGAGTATGTGTTTGTGTCTACAAGTGCTTAAATGTGCAAGTATGAGTATGTGTGTGTGTGTGTGTGTGTGTGCTTGTCATTTGTTTTGCTAGTTTTATTGCATGTAAACATTTATACTTATTGTTAGCCATTTACGCAGATACACACAACAAAAACACCAACAACAACAGCAACAACAGCAATAAGTGACATGTTTGTGCACAAAGAGAAATTGAGTCACACAAAGTCGCCATAGTTAATCAATACGTTACTTAATTCATGTGTTTACGGCGCCCTGAATTATGCTAATAACATTAACGGCACGGCCAAACCTTAATGAACTCAATGGAATACAAGCTACAACTGTTGCCTAATGACACCCGAGAGGCACATTTAACTACTTGGAGGCCAACCAATCCGAGCTGGGAGGCCTCTTTCATAAGTTTGCATGTTCAAAATGCATAAAACTGTCTATGTCACACAAAAACAAACACAGCAATGGTAGATATGTGAACAAGTATGCTTTCAGCAACATGAAAATGCTTTATAGCTATTATTAAAAACGACAATACATAAATTGTAATCTCTACATACATATCTACATAACAGAAAAAAAAAAATAATAGAGAAAGAAAAAAAACAAAAACGCAGCGCATGTTTTTCAAGTTTTATTTTATTTTTCATATTAAAACAGACAAAAAGAGACAAACCAATTGGAAATGGCAAATGATATGAGTCCAATCCACAAATCGATTTCGCCCAATCAAATTTGAACGAGAAAGTTTTTGCATGGATTTGTCTATTTTACTACTTCAGTTAGTTGTATTTAACAAAGTTGTCAAATGTCTTGTATGATACTTTTGTTAAATTGAGCAGAAATCGATTCGTGGAATGATTTTGTGTATAGTATTTTTGTCTGTATGTCTATATGTATATGTGGGTGTGTGTGTATATATAGCAGAGAATGACAATTTGTAGGTAAAGGCAATCGGAATTAAATGTCAAAAAAACACACACACACACCCACTAGCACACACAGACTCATACTGAATTTTTGGAGTTTGGACAATTTCGCTAGACGACATTTAAATGCCGTAAATTTCCCATGTATGTACTTACATATGCAAAAGTATTTGTGTAATGCCAACGATAAGCTTTTGTATTGATCCACTAGCATATGTGATTGTGATTGTCTCTTTAGGGACGGACTGTAGGGAGGGGAATCGTTACCCCCTCTCTAGTGATTTTGGTCAACTTTTTGAGAGTCGCATGACGCCATTTTGTATAATTTTCATAGACCATTGGAGAGCGTCTAAACAAATGAAGCGACAATGTTGTATGTGTGTGTTTGTGTGTGTTGTATAAATACAAATGCGCTTTGCTGCCAATAATGTGGACAGATACACACATACACACGCAAAATCTGGTGGACAGAGGGGTAAGGTGCTAGTTGACAGCTGCAACTGTATGCGAAATACTTTGCATAATTTGACTAGCAATTAAGCTCAAGAGCACACAAAAAGAGAAGCACACACACACACACACCTTCTCCATTCTGCCTGGCTTGTGTTTACACACAGTCACACACAGACTTACACACACACACTCACACACAGGCAACATCGATAAGCGCTGTGAATTAATGAAGCGCTATAAAAGTTTCTATTAGTTTCTGCTGCATACTTTTGAGAGCAAACAAGTTTCTTTTTTTGTTTTTTTTTTTGAGTTAACCATTTGATGATGCCTGATTAAAACGTTACAGCTGATAAAGTAAACTGTATTTGACTTTTATTTTAAGTAAACTCTGCCATCAAATTACTAACTAACATATCTTTCTTTTGCAGATTTGATTCGAAAAAGCTGAACGTTAAAAAAACAGGTAAATAACTTATGAATTTAGCACATCTATTTGAAATTGTTTTTATTTCACTAGATTTTGTTTGTAGTAGCTCTTTGGTCTTTTTCAAAGTCGTCTTAAGTGCCTGCAGTTTGTTGCCCCCGCTGGTTTTGCAATTTGCCAAAAGTATTTTGTCGAATATGCATTTCATATTCAATAAATCACACTCAAATGAAGGCTTTTTGTTTTTACATATTTGCTAAGAGAAATATTTGCATGCCAGCCTCTATAACTGTGTGTAGATGGATGCAGATATATGTATTAAAGTTTGCTGCAAGTGTTGTTTGCCTCTTGCCATTTGATGGCCGCCTGCAGTTGCCAATTGAATTTACAAATTGCAAATACATTTGCTGAACAAAACAAACAGAGCACTAAATTGCCGTCTACCATGTAATCGGCATCAAACGAAGATTTTTCATACATATTTCTACATATTTATTGATATGAATATACGCATTTGTATGTTGTTGGCTCCAAATGAAGCATGAAGGGCACATGCACCCACATGCAAATTAATTGAAATTCAAAATTTACTCTGTTCCATCATTTTACAAACAAGCTCTTAAAAGCTTTACACAAATTGCCAAAGCTTTTCATATAAGAAAGCTAGTAGCCTTTGCTTGTCTATAACAAATTGTTTTTTGACTCAATTTTTATGTGTTAATTAGCCAGCTTACGGTGCCACCGCTCAGCGTGGGCGTGGCATTCGATTTTGTATGCCAATAGAAAAAGGCACAAACTCGCATCGTTTGCTTTGTAATGCAAATCGTACGCAAATGTTGCCAAGCGCTTGCTTGTCAGAGAAAAAAAATTAAATAAAGTCATCTCGTCCAAAAAAAAACCTCTTGCTCTTGGAATGGGCTCGAGCCATTACTTTGAGTGGGTTTGCATGCAGAAAAGGGGTTATGCAAAGTCAAGCAACCTGAAAAAGACACATTTGTGATGCAAATTTGTGAGACTCTCGAGGATGGTACTTGGAGGTTGGTGGATGCTGGTTTTTGGATTGGGTTTTTTGGGTGCTGACTTTCTATGGCAACGTGTAAATCAGGCTAAGTACGTAGCCTTTTTGGTCTTTTAGCTGCCATGACAGTCCTTTGTAGTAGCATTATCATTCCCCTAGCCGTTATTGTTGTTATTGTTGTTGCTGTTTGCCAGCCCACCAAAAGATATGCAACAATTTTTGCGTTGGCACCGCTGTTCGGCCAAGTTTGCAAAACGAGTTTTTAATATGTGCCTGCTGCCAAGCTAGCAGGCAAGCAGTTGGCTGGCTAGCAGGTAAATCTCACTCAAAGCTTGTTTACATGACGCAAACATTTGGCCGATATATGCTCTCCCTCTCTTTCTCTCTCTCTTCCATTCGATATCTCTATTTCTTTCTGTCTTTGCTGCCTTTGCTAGCCATGGAATAATTACATATGCATGACATGACAGTCAAAGCTAAAGTGTGGGTGTTACCCAATAGCCACAGCGACAACCAGTATACATACATATATGTATAAATATAAATATGTACATATATGTTTTACTTTGTATGTGCATATACAGTATTGCAAGCTATTGAAATTGCGCATACGCGCCATAGACACCCTCAAGCGTTTACTGTCCGCTCACGTAGCAAGGTCCATGCCAGCCAATTGTTGTTTTAAATTAATTAATTTCGTTTTTATTAGCAGCAACACAGCAGCAAAGACAACAACAACAACAACAACACCAGCAACATCGACAACAATGTGCAAAAAAAAAAAGAAAGGGAAACGCTTTTGTTTTTAATTTTATGTTTTCATTTGCCATTATTTTTACGCTATTTGCCAATTTGAAGCCGTTCTTCCATTTAAAGCGATTTTCGCACCACTAATTATTATTTAAATTTTGATATGCAATGCACCGACCGACAAATGGGATTATTTTAATAAATAAATGCATGTGTTGAAAAATCAAGAAGTTAGCAATGCGCACTGAAAAAACATTGCGCCCAATTAACAGCTTACAACGGCTCCCATATTTGCATTCGAACACATATGGATGCAACAACAATTGGTCGAGTGACTTAGTTACGTCACTTAGTATGTCACACAATTAGTTGTTATGGCTTTATTATGATAAATTAACGAAAAAATATAGTTTAAACCCAATAAATAAAAAAAAAATCTATATTCAATTGTTGTCGGCTTAGGGTAAATTTGTGTCGGCTTTTTGCAGATCGAGAGATTTAAGTCGGGCATTTTTTCGCTGTAGTTGGCGGCGCCCATTCAATTGCAATTATTTTTTATCTGTTTTGCAATTGGCGTTGTCTGACTCGCATTGTTTATAAACTCATTTCACATTGTAATCCGCCCAATTGGCAAGCGCCCACGTGCCTACTGAGTGTTAAGCCCCACTCGCACCCAAAACTAAGGTTAAAAGGTGAGCATGGTGTTTCCATTGAAGCGGGCGGTTTGCTAGCATTACAATGTAATTACAGCAAATGCAACTTTGTCTGTGTATGAAAATCACAGACAAAAATGCAACCAAGCTTCATTGACGTAACAGAGTAGGGGTGGGTAGGGTGCGGGTGGCAGGAGCTGCTGCGTAGGCGAAAATTCTCGTCCGTTTACGCATCAGTGTGGTGAGAGGTGGGCAAGTTTGGGCGTTGTTTGCAGCAGATTTTAAAGCGGCAAACAACAAAGTGAAATTTTAATGCAAACTAATGCAAAATCTTTCGATATAAAACACAACAACGGGCCAAAACAAGAGAAACAGCAACAACAACAATTAAGCTAAATTGCGAGGCGCGAGGCAGCATCAACAAAATATAAATTGAAAAGCAAAATGCAAAGTGCGCGCCTGGCATCCTGTGCGCCTCCTGGTCGCCTGCCTGGCTTGCCATGCCGCCTCCGCGCGTCCGCACGTCCTTGGCGCAGCAAGACAAATGAGTCTGCATCAATCTTAATTAATTATTTAAACGCAGCAGGCAAGGAAATGGCTGCTATGGCATTAAAGTAGTGACGACTCCTACAACGCTTCGACTCTGAGACTCTGACTTCGTAGCTGGTTTGTGAAGCCACAGCTTTTGACTGGTTCTCTGTTTGCTGTGTGCTGCTTGTTGTTTGCTACTTGCTTCGTGCCACTCTTTTATGCCTCATTTTTGTTTGCTTCATTTTTGTTGTTGTTGCCATTTCCCATTTGGTGTTTCTGTTGCTTTTGTGCTGTTGGCGTAATTAAAACGAAAGCCTTTTGATATTTAAATTATTTTTCATAAATTGCATTGCACCAGCTAAAGCAACAACAGGAGCAACCAAATCAGTAAGAGCAAAGAGCAAAAACAACAGAAGAAATTGCCTGGCAAAGATTAAAAGCCAAATACACATACACTTACTGCACAGTGATTCCTTTGAATGGCAATTACTTAAATGCTAAACGCAGCTGCACACAGTATCATAAAGCATGTGTTCTAATAATTATTAAAACTGCGGCTCGTTTTACTAACAACGTTTATTTTTACATAGCTTAACCTTGCAGTTTCTGTAAGAGTATCTTAGGTGTCGATGTGCATTTAACTGCAAGTTAAGCGTTGACTGACTTGACTTTCGTTGCTGCTGACGTTGTTTTGCGTAATTTTAATTCAAAAGCGCGGTCCCAGGACTAACATTAGTTTAATTTGCTGTGGCTTGCGTTTAAATTAACTTCTATCTCTCTCTCTCGCTCTCTCTCTGAGTAGAAGTGAGGTCAGCACAACACAACAACAAGCCAAGCACACCCTATATATGTATGTGTGTGGCGGCGCCACATAAGGCAAGTGTCAATCTGTGCCAGGCTCTATCCCTCTCTCCAACTCTCCCACAACTGTCACAAAAATGCAGAGAACGAAACTCCTTCCCCTGTCCTTCATTCTCTTGTACATTTGTGTATAATTTTCCTGCTACTTAGTAATTATGATTAATCTCATTTAAATTAAATGGCTTAATTGTGCGGCGCGAGCGTCTTGTCATTAAATGATTTTTATCAGCACCATGAAAATGGTGGTTGCCTGTACCGGGACTCGGTGTTGTATGTGGGGTGGCTCTCCTCTTTTGTCTAACACACACACACACACACACACCCACACAGGTGCTTTGTTGTTGCCCTTCCAATCTCATTTTACTAATGAATACAGTGTAGGTGCCTTTGTGTTAGTGCAATTCATTTTTTGTTTTAAGCTGCAACTGTTGCTGAGATTCTTAGTTGGGCACATTGTAAGGTTAAATGACATTCATGCTTTTAGTGCTTAATCCTTTAATCTCTGGTCAACGCGCAGGACGTGGTTGTTATTGTTTTTCTAGTTACTCTGTTGTTGCAACGGAATAAAGCTGCATGAAGCGCTTGCTGGCACGCCACCGATGGCCACAATGATGCCAAACGTATAAGTAAATCCGATTTAAAGTACTCGCATTTTACACTAAAATGTGCATTGTCATTTTCCGCACCCCAAACCATGCCATGCGATTCCCCTGCTGTGTTGAAATGAAGCCATTAGCATGGCAAATATTATTTTATCAAATTAATGCAAAACTTTACGGTGCGTCACGTAGTCGCCTCGCCTTTTGACTCATCCCCATTTCACAATTCACATTTCACTCTCTCTATCAATGTCGTTGCATATTTTCAGGGGCAAACAAACAACTTAGATATTCGGCCTGTTAATATAGCAATTTGCATATGCATACATTAAATGTGTCACTGCTGCCACGTTTTCATGCGCTTAATTTAATGCAATTGTTCAGGGCAACTGCCAACGAAAAATAAAATTGCAAAAATCGCTAAACATGTCACAAAAGTGGCTGCCAAAAAAACGAACAATCTGAAGGCTGCCAGAAGCAATACATATTATTCGAGGAATGCACACTCTAAAGCATAAGCATATAAATATGCTTTTGCAGCAATAACAGCTTGCTGTCACTTTAACATATTTTTGTTTTCATACCCCGTCAAGGCAGTATGGGCTTTTTGTCGTGAGGCGTGCAACTTGTTATCAGCAAGAGTATAAAATCTGCGGTGATCCTAAGATTTATGTGCTTTCGTATAGGCAGACCTTCAGCAGGTTGCCATATTTCAATTGTTATTATTTATATAATGAATTGTTATAGTCTGGCTAGCTATGAACCGCTAGCTACCTACATAGTACGTCTAGACCCATTGATGATGATGTCTGAGCTGCAGTTCTTCCTCACTCACTGCCCGCACACCAAAAACAAATTTATGACGCGACGCAAATCTGCTGAAAATACTCGTAATTGCACAATGCGACTGTTTTTGTGGTTCGAGTTCTCGGTACTGTAGCTGATTGTGTGCAGGCCTACCCACTTGGTTTGAGTCTGAGGCGACCAACAAAAGTGGATAATATGTGGATATTTTTGGTCACGTTTGAATTTATTTGATTGCTAGCACTTTTAGCATTGTTGGAGCTGACGTTTTATTTAATGCCCTGCCAACAGCAGCAGTGCCACCAGCAGCAATAACAGCAATAACAGCTCTAACAGCGACAACAAGGACAACAACCAACAACTGTGGCCAGTCGCCAGTTGCGAGTCGCCAGTTTGGCAGTCACTGGGAACGAGAACAATGACGATGATGACTGTTCGATGGGTGCGGAGCTGCGGGGGCGCATGGAAATTGCTCAGGAAACGTACAATTTATTTCAGTTCATTTCTTTTTGCCACCATTTTGGCGCCCTGCCCTCCACCCACCCCTTCTTAGCCTAACAATTGATGTTGTTGCCTACTTTCGATTTTGGCATGTCGCACCGCACACGTTCCCCAATTGTCCGTGTCCGTGTCCGTGTCCATGTCGATGTTTGTGTTTGTGTTTGTGTTTCGTGTCCATGTCCAAAGACCATGTTACTCGCCCCGTGTGTTTTGTTTGCCTTGGCTGCCATTTGGCGGTCGTCGTCCTCGGCATAATTTGAACAGTCACAGCAGAAAAAAGCGAGATAGAAAGAAAGCGAATAGAACACGCAGACAGAATATAACCGAATAAAACAGTATAGAACGTAACAGAACTTGCCAAGTTATCAGCCAGACAGCGGCGACAGCAACGACAGCAATAGTAAAAGCAAAGGCAATGAGAAGCCACCTACCTGGTGAAATAAAAGAAAGCTAGAGCCAAAGAAGCCATTTGATGTTTTCATTTGGTTGGCCCCATCAACTTTGTGGTCGCTCAACGACCAAGACCTCCTACTGCTCTCCTTCTCGCTCGCCAGGGACCCTTTTGTTTTTACCCAAATAGCTGCCAAAAAATACAAAAAAAACGAGAAACAAGGGTGCAGCCCAAGGCACACATACATACACACACCGAAGCAAATGTGCTCTATTTGGCTAACATTAGGCCGAAAGGGTTCTTATTCATTTAAATAGTATATTTTGTAAGCCAGCTTACAGTATTTTACTGAAAATGGGAATATTTCAATGATCTATCTTCCTATTCGGGTAGATTTGAATTAAGGTCAATAATTGATGAGTTCAAGTCAGTTTAAAATCTTTGCCTTACTTGTGAATTCAGAGTATGCAGTAAGCTTAACAAAGAGTCACAATATCTTTAAGTTTTAAGGGTATTTATGTCAGGATATCATTATGTTTGTTAATATTTCCGACTGGCCTGAGTTGCTAGCTCCCCGCAGTTGCGTTTCCGAGTTTTTGGTATCATTTTAGGGCTTCATTCGTGACAACAGCAAATAAATTGCAGCGTTATTTGCATAAAAATGCGATGCGCCGTAGTGCGAGTGACAATGAAATTTAAATATTTATGCCATACGCTTAATATTATTAGAGCTGCTCAAAACTTTGGAGGCTCTTTCACAGACTGAGAGCAAACTGAAAGCTTGGTTGCTTGGCTGCTTTCCTGCTTGCCTTTCGGCAGTTTGCCGACTAACCAAAAACTTATATTAAAACATATTTTTGCATTTTTGCTGTTGTCGTGCGTGACAGACACTTAGTTCTTTGTTGGCTTCTGACAATAGCATGAAACAAGCATAAAAATACTAAGAAATTGAGTCATAATTTGCGTTGAGGATGTTGCAAACGATGCAACTTTAAAGCTCGAATTGAGTGCGACGTGTCCATTAAATAAGCAGCCAAACGAAAGCAAACACATCCAGTGAAAATGAAAGTACACAAAAAATGAACCAACGTTAGCACGCAACTAGGACTCACACACACACACATACACACAGAACAGTAACGGCAACAGCAACAACTAAGCGCATAGAAGTCAAAGCTTCAAAGCAATGAATCACCAGACAAGCAGTAAGGCAGCTAGCGATTTGGGCAGTCAGGCAAACGCTGCTCACTGTTCACTGCTCATTGCTAGCTGCAGCAAATGCTGCGGTGCCCCACTTGGCCCTAGCAGCAAACAAATTCAACTTGAAGTGAACTCGACTTCGAGTTGACTTTTGACCGTCAAACAAGTAACAGCAACTTGGCAAAGTCCACGCAGCGCGCCGTGCTGCTCTGTGCTGCTGGTGGAAAAGTGGAAAGTGTGCAAAGTGCATGCAAGCGAAAGCAAGCGAGTTGCAAGACGCCAGCTGCCCTCCAGTTTGATACCAAAACCTGAACTTCTAACCCTCCTAACGATCCCCGACGACCCTCACAACCCAAACCCAAAAGCAAGCGCGTCGTTTTAGTTTAGTTTAGCAAAAGTTTCGGAAAGTATTTTACACGGTGGCCGGGGCGGTTTCGAATCTGAAAACTGGAAACTGATAGCAGACGGTTAATAAATGGACTACTATACGAAAAGAAAGAAAGGAATGGCACACACACACACATACATGTGCATATGCATACTGCAAAGAAAGCCAAAATGAAATGGAATCTTTGGGTCAAATCCTTGATTGCCATGGGTTAGACTGAAGGTAGAGCGCCGTTCGTTGCTGGTTTAAAACGAGAACAGGCAATGTGGAGCGCATAAAAGACGTTTGCATTCTGATGAATGAAACAGAGAAACAGAGAGATAGTGGGAGAGGAAATGGCAGTTGGACTCGTGTTGCAGCTGAAATGAATCGAATCTTGTTTCACATGTTGTGCCAAGAGTATGTTCATCAATTAATTTTTGGTTTCTAATTGGTGCCAATTGCCAGGGATTTCTCTGATGATGGCAAGTAAAAGGCGGGTTCGGATACAAAACACACACTTCAATCCAATTGCCGCTTTTCACTAATGCGATTGATTTTGAGCATTCGATTAAATGGTTTTAAATAAAACTACAAGTCAATGCCAATGGTAAATAATGTGGCTTATGCAAATATGTAAGTTATTCAATAATCATTTATTAACAAATATAAACATTTAATGTACAGTTCAAGTTTTCATTCCCAGCAGCGTATTATTATCAACAGCTTCTGAAATTTCTGTGGTTGCTTCAAAACCCAAAACTCGCGCCATTTTGTGGTTAGTTTATGTTGTTGCTTTTGCAACCGCAGTAATGAGTTATTTACAAAACAGAAAAAAATACTTCATATGCAATTATCCTTATCACAATTAATTCCGATCACATGAAGTGTGTACAATATCAAAATATAAAAAATTTCTGTTAAATACCTTAGTTTGTTTTTTTTTCTCACCCTTATTTGTTTGCAACTGGAATTGACTGTTAATGTACCGCGTCATCAAGTTACGAAACCCTTTTTTTTGTATAAGCAAAGTGAGTTTCATAATTAACATGAAAATAAATAGCTATTTAATGGTTTAAATAACTGCTAGTAATTAAAACAAAATATAAATAAACAGCAAGTAAAAATTGTGTATTCAAACCGTTTAGGAAAGGAAAATTTTATAAAAGCTGGCAAAAAAAGTGAAAAAATATGCTTGTTGCTGCAGCTGCAAAATAGCTGCCTGAACTTTGAGAGGGCAAACCATTCAAATTCACACTCACTCACTCACACACACGCATACATACTCACCCAAAACAAAACACACAAATGCAAGCCGCAAAAGTCACTCACACAACATAGAAATGCTTTTAAAATGTCAAAGCGCGTAAAAAGAAAGCCTCAATGTGTGCGAAAGAGACAGCGTTGGGGTGGCTGAGGTGGTGTTTAGGCGGGAGGTGTGGAGCTGAATGGATTAACTAGCTAACGTTAGGCAAGGGATTGATGGAGCGGCGCTCAAATAAGCCGTGCGCTAAGGGCAAAAGTTCAGATTGCGTATACGGCGCGTGGGCCGCGTATGCTTTTTCCCCAAAGTCAAACACGAAAACGCGCCTAATCAAAAATGCTTTGCGTGCCGTTTGAAGTTGCATACAGCACAAAGAGCGCAATAAACACAAACACAAACACACACACGCACACAGATACTTTGTGCTTTGATAGCATTTGGCTTTTACTACTATTTGAGTTTTATTAATGCTAAACGATTCGCAGTGTAAACTTATGATAAGTTAACTACCCAATTGATGAACTCTCCCCTTTTTCAGTCTTGTTAACTTTAACAAAGTTTTTTGCTCAGGTCGTAACGTCGTTCTTTGCACTGCAGTTTATGACTTGACGAAACGAAGAAGGAAAGATTTCTTGCATACGCTTAAACAGTTCTACATCTTCTTTTTCTTTCCCGATTCTTGTTGCCTTTGAAGAGGGAGGGCTGTCAGCAAAACGCGCAAAAAATTATTCATACAATGTGAATGCGCGGCGTTGACGTTGCTGCCATCAACTCATCAACCCATTATTTTATACCCCCTGCCCTTCACCAAACGCCTCTCACTCTTCAACACATTCCCATCATCAGACGAGAGCCAGCCTCGTCGTGAATAATTTGGGTCACTTGGCGGCAGTTAGTCAGTCAGCTGCATTGTTGCTGTTGCTGTTGTTGGTGCTGTTGCTGCTGACTGCTTCTGGGGCGGCTGTTGCTGCGGTCGCGTTTTTCATTGTCGGCATGCGGCAGTGGCATTTTTCAAGCAGCTAGCCCTCCATCCCACTGCCCGTCGTCTTCGCTTAAACGCCTTTAAACTGAAAGACGACATAATTAATTAAGCAAGTCGGCCTGACTGATGCGTCCTCGCCTCACATCGCATCGCATTGTTATGCGTGCCGCGAAAGGGTCCTTCGTTTAGTTGGGGCGCCTCTCTTTTAAAATGGCCAGTGTCGCAGTCCAAGTTGGAGTTCATAGTGACCCCGACTCGTGTGGCTCGTTTGCAGAGTCAAGACTCTGAAATTTATGCGGCCCAACAGGCCAAATGGAAGGCAGCTCTTTCAATCCCACCCCCCCTCATCAGCAGAGTCAGTGTGTGTAATAATTTAATAAAACGCTCTAACAGTAGCACTGGATGTAAATGTGAAAAGTTTTCAAATGTTTGCCCAGCCAGCAGCCAAATGCGAGACGAATAAAAAACTAAAATGAGCTACCGCTCTAAAAAACCATGAGTCCGGAAGCGCTTCCAGCGCCCACAGTGATTGCCAACATGTTGTTGCACTATGTGCACTCGTATGTGTGTGAGTGTATTTGTATGTAAGTGTTACTAGTGTTGTTGTGTGTTAATTTTTAAAAACTGCCCAACAGCCAAAAACTAACAACTTTGCCGCTGCAAATGAAATAACACAAAAGCCATTGCTGTGATTATTTTGTCCATCGACCGGTTTTGCCTGAGCGAGATACAAAAACAGTTAGAAAGAGAGAGAGAGAGAGAGAAAGCACTGAATGCGCACAATTTGAAGCTGGCAGCGATGCTACGAAATAACTGAACATGAACTGTTGCAATTTTAATGCATTTCTCGGCTACTTAGCCTGTGCCTTGCTGTGGGTGCACTGAACCCAAAACTCACTAGAGAACAGGTCAGCAATTCAGAATACCAAATGCTGCACAGATTTCCATTTGTTTTTCAAGTTTCATGTTTAGAATTTAAGCTCGCATCACTGCAGATATGCATAACTGATTGATTTGGGCTTTAAATTGTTTGCATGTAAGTTGGCTGATAAGTGACAAGTGTAATCAAAAGATTATTCACATTGTCCTCTTTTGTTTGTGTATGTTTAAGCATCTTTTGTTTATTGGCTGTCACCGCAGTCAATAAGAAGTTTAATTGTATTTATTTATTTCATTCTCTGTTCACTTATGTGGCTCCTACTGTTGTTGTTATTGTTCTTGATGTTGGTGTTGTTGCTGTTGCTGTCAGTAGCAATAAGCGAAGAGTACAGTGCCAAGTGTTGCTGTTGGCCTGTTGGTCAATGCGATTACAGAACTGTTTGCATTGATTGCAGCCGCTCAATTCAGTTGACAGCGCTTGTCATATTTCTCTTTCGATGTTTTCCTTCTGGTTTTTACGATATTGGGTTTTTCGATTTTATGTATATATTTATTTTTTGAGTTTATAATGTGCTGACAGCTCAGCTCACAGAGCATGAGGGAGAGTGTTGTTCATTGATATGCTTAAGTGTAAATTAATTGCATAAATTAAGGAAGCGAAAGGTGACCGCAAAAAAACAAAAAAACAAAACGGCGCATGCGGTGTGGGCGTAATGCAATGTCAGCAATAGTCAGGTGATAACTGATTAAAAGAGCGAAATGTTTAAAGTCCTCGCTGCCAGCTTGTAAATGTGCAAATAATTATTTAAATAATTGAAAAGGGATATCCCAAAAAGGGACGAAACAAAGCACAAACGCAAACAAGCCATCAACCGGACGAGGGCAAAGATGAGAAGGCCGTAGACGGGACGAGGTCAAGACTAAAAGTGTTGAACGTAATGCTAATGCGCTACTTGGGTCCTTTGGTTCAGTCTGTCTGTCTATCCGCCGACAGTCTTTGCCATCCTGCCGTTGCTTCTACTACTCCTACGGCTGTTGTTTCCTTTTTAATTATATACAACAACAGGTTGAGAGCTGTAAAGGATCTGCTGCTCCTTCTGCTTTTGCTTGTTGGTGTCCCGTGTTTGTTCTGCTGCGCTTTTTATTTTCTTGTTGTATTGTTTCTGCCTCACACCTCTCTGATTTCTTTTGGAGCAACAATTCAGTTCTTTCTACTTCTTTTGTTTTCTACCGTGTGATCTTTGAGCAAGTTGAACGAAAAGTTTAAAGTGAAAGCGGCTTTTAAGTTGTCTTACCTTTAGTCTTGGCTTTCGCCTCGTCTTTTAATGGCTGATTTTGGTTCTGTAAGCCAATTAGTTCTTAATTTACAATTTGTTTTGCTGCAGTTGCCGAAAAAAAAGTAATTGTAAAAAAACCGCTCGCGACAAAGGAGTTAAAGTTTAAAGCAAAGCCAACGAGCAAACGAGCATATTTAAAAAGTTTTCCTTCAAACTTTGCTACTGTGTTTTTTTTTATCCATTGTTGTTTCACATTTCTTGTTGTTGTATTCTTTTGCTTTCTGTGTTTTAATGTGAAACTTTTAACTGAATTAATTCCTTTTACTGGGCTGCTGCTTATCTCAAGTGAAAGAGCAAAAAAAAAAGATGAGCAGCCAGCCGTTTCGTTTAATCTTTTTAATTTTATTTTTATTTATTTTGTGAGAGCTTGGAGTGAAACTTTGAATTAAAATGCTTGATTCTCTAGTTGGATGAAATTCCTCCTAAATCAATATATTATTTGCCTTGCGTTGTTTTGTTTTTTTTTTTACAGCTTTTTATTTTTTAATTTAGTGAATGTGCCAACATACACAAATACATACATAGATGCATAAATCATGCAGGGCAACACGCGGCGTATGCGCAATAAAATAGCAAATTAATATTTCAGTTGGTTTTCATGCTTGCACAAGAAAAGGGGAAGAATACACAAATACCTGCCATAAAAGTAAATGTCATAAAACGACGTGTGGCACCTAACACAGGGATCTTGTATAAAGGACACACAGCATGTCGGTCGAATGGAGGTGGGGGAGTGCGACATCAGTGTCTTGGTTCTCTTGTTGCTCAAGATTATCAGCGAGCCAGAGAGGCAAGAATGTCAGAGTAAGTGAAATATTTCCAAACAAATAAAAAGAAAATGCGCCACAAACACAAAACGCAAAACGCAAAACGCAAAACGTTAAAACGCACAAAAAAGCAAGCAAACTAAAGGCAAAAGTGAAATAAAGCGCGGAGAAAAAGGTAACATGACATAAACATGACATTTGACTTTTGTTTTGCGCCTTCTGCCTTGACTCGGATATGACTCTGACAGGTTGGAGCTGGGAGCTGCGAGCTGCGAGCTGCGAGCTGGAGCTGGAGCCGTGTGGCACGTGACTGGTCGCGCTTTGCTAAAAGCTGTGCAAATTATATGCACCTTTGTCAAAAAATTATAAGCCCGTCACCGCCAACTTGGCACGCAAATCAAAAATGCACGAAACGCTTGCGCTTACATAGAAATGGGGTATAGGTGACTCACTTACATGGTAAAATATTTATGAAACTAAACTAAACTAATAATAAGCCTTAATGGTATCTTAATCTTATATTAGAATTTTTTTTATTTTGAAGCTTATCACAAATGCAAATTATTCCGAGAGAAAACAAGTTTATTCAAAGCATATTAAAAATTCGACTCTGTTGTAAAAACGCTGATATTCTTTTTACTTTATTTTCTTTTATTAATATAAAAGCCTTTGGGCGAATGAGGAAAATAAGAAGCAAATAAATATACCACGGGTAATTTGCCAAATTGTTTACCCCAAAAATAAAAAAAATATTACTGCCGCTACATGTATGGGACGCCCCTAAACTTTATGTACTCGACAACGGCACCCCTGGGCCCTGGGCACTTTAAGAAAATGAACGGCCAAAAACTTTAGAATACGTAGCAGACGAAGAGGCCAATCAAATTGGCCAAGTAGTGAAAGCGCCTGCCTTTAAACCAATGCCCATTCAACTTGAATGCATTTCGATAAGCAAACCGAAACCGCACACAGACATTGCTTCTTCCCGCTCCTGTTCGCTCGACTTGTCGAAGTTCTGAAACTGTCGACATTTGGCAATCGACAGTTGCCATAATAATTTGCCACATCATTAACAGCTCAGTGCATAAAAAGCAATGGCAATGAAAATGTGAGGATATAGTTATGGAACGGTGGCAACCGGGGGGAAATCCCACTGGACAGAGTCAGTAAGATCAAAGCTGGCAGCGACTTAATTAAGCCCAGAGACAGTCGGCAGTCGACAGTCGAAAGTAAGTAACTTTTATACATTCTTAAGTACAAATTAAAATAGCGTTAAATGCGTCAGGGCCAGGGCCAAGTGGCAAGTGGCAAGTGACAGGGCGAACTTAAAGCAAAGCACAGAGAAGTTGATAAAAAGTGAAAGTCGCTCGGGTCGGGACATTAGCATTTTTAATTTCCAATAAAAATGCAAAAAATAGCCGCACAAGTAGGCGATAAAAAATTAATAAAGCTGCGATTATACCGACCATACTCAAGATACAAGAATAGAAAACGAGAAACTCGACAGAAGAAGACAATGAGAATGAGCTAGCAGCAATGGCTCAGTGTCAGTGTCCAAAGGGGCGTGGCCCCTGAAGCAAGTCGAGTGAGAGCTGTGAAAATAATTTGAAATTCAATTTTCGACAATGGCACACAAAGGAATCGCGTTGCGATAGAAAATAGGAATGGGCAGCAGCAACCCGGCTGAGGCCACGGCTCGTTAGAAAGTGTGGCAACCAGGCACAAGGCACTAGGTAGCGGAATGGCAGGAGGCACCTGTGGCAATAGCCGGGCCAGCCAGTCAGCCAGTCAACCATTCAGCCAGATCCTGAGCCTGAGAACATTTTGCAGAGCGAACAGTGCTTGTTGAATGGCCAACAATTGCAATGCCTGCGGCAACCAAGAGGAGAGTGCAAAGTGAAGAGGAGGTTCTGTAGCCAAGCGCATTCACTTGTAACATGGCGCGGAAAATTTACGATTTTATTACTCAATAAATGCAAAAAAAAAGAGGAAAAATAAAAATAAAAGAACCTGAAGATGTACTCGCCACTCGTAAAACTCGTTTTCCTGCCGTTGCACTTTCCCCATTGCTCTAAATAGTAGCAGTAGAAGAGTGTCTTTAAGTTTTAGCTGAACGAATTTAATTCGCTGTAAAGATACTCAAGACACTCCCTTACTAACCCACCCACGCCATCTCATTCCAGTCGCGTGTAATCCTTCGCCCACTTCACCGTTACGCTGGGTTTAATGTTGGCAGGTGAAAATTTCGAAATCCCTGGTGGTTAGCGAAACGAAGAAGCTTCACTCCACTTCTTGGTTCTTGGTCATGCATAATTTAAAATTAATTTCAGTTCCAAAGGGGGAGTAGAATTCGCACGGAAACAAAGGGCGACGCTGTGAAATATTATAGAGCATATCGTGTATTGTTTGCTATTCTTGTCATTGTTGGCATTGTGTGCTGCTTTTATTAATAGGCAGAAATAGAAATTTTATAGCTACTTTTTATTTATGCTCCGCATTCTTTGGGGGCTGTTTGATTTTTGATTTGCCACATCAACTGGAATGTTCTCTGCTCTGTCGAGCAGCCAGCCATTCATCAAATATGCTGCCAAAGGTCACATCACTTAAGCCTTTTAAGGTGAGTCATCTGTGAGGCCCTGCGAGGTCGCGCAAATATTTGCCCAAGCAACAAGGAAGGGCTCGAACCATTCCAAGCTTCAGTGTTTGCCCCACACACATACGCAGGAAATAATTATGAAGTTTGCGTTCCGAAAAGTTTGCTTAAAAATTGCAGTTGTAGCTCGAGTTTTTGGCGCTGCAGCCCATAAGTTTTGTTTGGCTCGGCAGCCAATGAAATTTTACGACTAGTTTGCCAAGGAAATGGGAACAGCTAAAGTCCTCGAGTCTCAGATCCCAAACCAGTGCCATCCGAAATTCAAATGCTGGCACATAGTGTCAGGACTTTTAATTGCAACAAAATAATTATGGCGCCCCCTGGCAAATTGCAAATTGCAACTTGCAGCAAATGGCAAAGAGTCTGTGCTGCTAAACAGACGCTCTCCTTCTTCCTTATATCTCCATCCACCTTCCTTCGATAGCTGCTGCACTTAAAAACTTGCTTCATAAAATTAAAAGCAAATAAAACAATAGAACTATAGAACTATAACAAAAACCGGCATAAACCCAAAAGAAAAAGGCTAAGAAAGCTGCAGCCTAAAGCAGCACATCGACTGCGCAATACTCTTAGCATATTTTGTTAGATAATTCTTGAAATTCTTGCTTGAAACTTGCGACTTCAGCTTGTTTATATTATTTTTGATTATCGCAAGTGTATGCTACCCAAAAGATTTAGATTACTTTTGCAGGGTATATGGAAAAGACTAAGGACGGCAAACAATGGCCCGAAAGTGGCAAAAGGGTCACAATCGATAGTTGGTTGGCCTTTGTGTGTGTTTAAGCACAAGCCAAGCCATTTTCAACAGCTTGGTAGAAGAGAGATCTTAAAGCAAACTCAAGGCCAGGCAATTTATTGGCCAAGTTGTTGTTGCCAGACCCACACACACACAACTGGCTCAAATGTTGCGTACGAAAATTTAGTAAATTTAAGTGCGCATTTGGGGCCAAGACTGCGAGAACTCTAAACTTGGGCGGGATTCGAAAGAAAAAACCATTTTGCAGTTAGTTTGCTTTTGGGTAATGTTGCTATTTTTTTTTCGTTCAACAGTTGTTGCTGATTTTACGCTAGTATGCCTGCCATATAGTTCTTTTTTATGACTGCGCAAAGTGTGGCAAAACTTTACACTTGCCTTGCATTTTTAAGACACTAACACTTCGGGTCTAAGACAAAGGCCACCACGATTCGGTGATCGGAGTTCGGTGGTAAGCTTAAAAGGGGACTGTGTCTATTGTCTGTTGCCACAGTGCGTGACGCATGTTGGCATCTGCAATGCACTTCAAAGTTGCTCGATTCTTGTACTGACGCACACTTGTCTGTATTTGGCCAAGTGTTGAGTAAAAGTTTTCGGGCATCCACTTTGTTGACTTGGCCAACCAAAATGTGTGTCTTTGTGATATACTTACCAAGTTCTAACCTTAAGGAAATTCAACATATATGCCGCAAAAGATTTCTCTAATAATAATAAGATGAAACCCGACATGTTCATTTCATATACATACTACATGCTGTTCAGCAACGGAAACACAAGTCAAATCAAATAAATTACGTGATCTTATTAACTGTAGCTGTAGCTCGTATATATGGTTCGTTGGCATAGAGACAACACGCATACTACTTAGTCTTTTTTGGCCGAAATATAAGTTTATATGCCCTGACTAATCGTAACTAAGATTAACTGTTGCGCGGCATATAAATGTAGCACCTTTATTTTTTGGAAGTTTTATTCCACGTGTTTTTGGGTGTGTGTGTTGTGTGTGTGTGTGTTGTGTGTGTGTGTGTGCTTGTGTGAGTATGCTAAAAGTCAGTAGAAAAGTCGGAGAAGGAAATTAAGTGACTGCTCGCCCGCCCGGGCTGCCACCAACAGCAACGAAATTTATATCAGAAAGTTAACGCGACCAGACCCAAAATCGAGCTAAGACCTGGCTACTGCCCCTGCCTCTAACTCTGCCCTTGCCTCTGACCCTTGTCGACTGCTCCTTTCAAGTCCGCATTTGTTCTACTGCACGCAGTTGTAGTCCATTTAAAAGTTGCCCATGAAACACAGGAGCTTCCGTTAGTATGCCTTCTTCTGTAGCTGCTGGTGTTTCCCTCATGTCTCTCTCTCTCTCTCTTTATTTTCCTCTTCAGTCTGTGGTGGCTCAGGGGCGCGTGTATAAATCTTGCGCCGGTTTTATTTGGCTTAATGACCAGACGTGCACGGCTCCATAATTTACAGGGTGGCATGTAGATGAGCCAGCCAGACAAAGTAAGCGATGTCTAGTTGTTGGTTTGCTTTTGCTCTCTCGGTTACTCTCTTTCTTTTTGCGTGCGTGTGTGTGTGTGTGTGTGTGTGTGCGGCACGTTACTTGAGGCAACATGTTGCGCTTTTAGTGCCACACAGTTGTGTCCGTGTCCCGTTACGTTGGTGCGCTGGTTTGCTAAGGGTATCCCTCTACTTTGTCTTACTTTGCGGTACTTTGTTGCGGCTTTTAATAGAAAATCCTTTGCACGGTTTTGCTCACCTGGACGCGGGCACGCACTCTGATTATCTCCCAAGCTGCTGCTACTGCTCTATAGCAATTACCCAAGGAGTAAGGGCAGGGGCATATAGCAACAAAGCGGGTCGCATCCGCTGGGGCTTATTCAAAAAAGAAATGATAAGAGATGCGTCTGCTTTGGGTTAGGGTAAATCTCATAATTTATTTAATTGTATTTTAGTATGTTCAATAAATTTCTATTAGTGAGTCGGTGTCACCAACTGGCCAACTTCCATTCCTAATCCCTCTCCCCTCTGTTTCATGTGCGAGTGACCCGCATATATGGCAAACAGCAGACCGAAGGCAGGCTAGGCAAACCACAGGCAAACGAATATAAAGAAACCAGAACAAGGCTGGGTGTCAACAAGGGAGACAAACAAACAGTCAGGCAAACATTCAAGCTGGCAACAACACGAACAACAGCAATGCAGGACACCAAGCGTAACAATATAATAAGAGTAGATTCAAACAGTGGAGGGAGAGAAAGGCGGTTTCGAGAGATCCTTGCCAAGTGCATGTGCGAGTGCGAACAATGACTGACCAAATATTGACATAAATGTCAAACTCAAATTAGAGCTCAGGGTCAAGGGTCGGCCAAGCAACAACCGGCAACCACCACCAATTCTTTTGACTCAGGGAGGGAGTGGGGAATGCAGGGGTTGGTTGCATCCGTTGTGAAGTAGAAACCGAAGGCAAACATGCGAGTTAAAGGTTTTTGGACGGTGCCATTCTCCTAATCCTAAATAAACAGACCCACGCATATACACACGGAGAGAGACAGGCAGACACTTGAGCCCATTATGCAATAAAACAATGAAAGGAGCTAGCTAAGGGGTGTGGGGTTAGGCAGGGAAGGGAGAAAGCAAGAGTGGATTATGTAGGTAAAGCATATTGAAATTGTTTGATAAATAAATGCAGTGCTCGCCAAAACAGAAGCAGAGACAAGAGCAACAAGAGCAGCGCGCATCGGATTATTGCTAAGTATACCAGCGTGTGTGTGTGTGTGTGTTTGTGTGCGTGCGTGTGTGTTTGTGGTGCACAGTGGTTGCTACTGAAGGTTGGGTTTTCGGGTGGGTGAAGTAGTAAACTAGCTGCCTGCAAATGAGCAAATTGCACACTAATGCCAAGCATTATGCCAGCCAGCAGCGGGTTCGGTTTAAGTATGCTGCTTGCCTTTTACCCCGGCTGCAATGCGACTACGACTGCGACTTCTAGTTGGTTTGGTGGGTGGGTTGAATGTTGAATTGGTTGAGTGAGTGGTGGTGTACTGCGTTATTTCACCTTTAATCCGCACTTAGCCCAAGCAACAGCCACACAGATGGCTGCAGCAACAACAACTCAATGCATTTCATTCAATATGCGTGGCACTAAAGTTTTCCCGTTAAGTTGGTTTCATTGCCACATACAGCTATACAGCAACCCCCATCCAAAAATACAACGATGTGTGGGTTGCAAAAATCCTGTTTTATCCACAGACTTACAGTCACATAATAAACTTATTATGAGATATATCTTACTGTTTCTAATACACTTTTAGCTGCTCAATGTGATCATTTGGTATATGGACAGCCACTATTAAATTTACTAATAACAAAGTTGCATTTTAAGAATTTCAATTGTTAATTGTAAGTTTGTGCAAGTCAATTGCAGTAAATATTTGATACGTATGAGACTTAAATATGCTGGCATTAATTGAAATTTAAATTGAAATTGAATAAACCTCAAGGTAACTTTAAGCCGTTATGTCAGTCGGTCAGACTAAATAACTAACTGACAGACAGAGAGAAAGACAAACCGATGATTGGGCATAGTAAATTAATTGAGTTGTATTATGTATATGCTATCCTTAATATACATAACGCAAAACCCCAAGTAACAGTAATGACAACACCAACAACAACAAGAACAACCACAACAAAAGCAACAGCAGAAGTCGTTAAGTGAAACCCGAAATATTTCACAGCCCATAATGCCCCAAATACAATAATACACCAATAATAGCGCCCCTAGCAACCAGCTCTTCAACACACATACATATACAAATACAAATGCCAATTTAAGCTAAACAGATACATATATACGTACTTGTATATACAAATATGGATACATTATACACTAGCAGACATGCTAAATGTTGCAAACATGTGAGCATTATTATTTCCATGTGCCATATAATTATGGCATTAATATTCCAATGCAAATATATGCATATGGCATTGTTACAGTCCCATTCTCTGACTCCTTCTCCTGTCCAACCAAATCTGTCTGTCTGTCTGCTTGAGTTCCTGTATGTACTCTCGTTCATAAATATAATTAAGTCACCGTGACTTATTGTTTAATCAAGTTTTGTACACATTGATTGATAAAGTTTCATTTGTTTGCCCAGCAAATTTCAAAAATAACTTCAGCGAGAAGCAGTTTTCTAAGCTATGTACTTATTTCGGCTCGATTCGAAGTTCAATTTGAATTCCATTGCCAAAAATGGACGATAGATTTTGTGTAGTTTACTACATCTGCAACAGTTGTTGTTGTTGTTGCTGTTGTTGGGGATCTATCAGCAAAACTTGAGCTACATCAGCAGCTGCAACTGGATAAATCCTTTTCCCATAATCCCCCGCACACACCCACTCACCCAGCAGTGTGCCCTTAC
Organism: Scaptomyza caliginosa; assembly: GCA_035044725.1. Taxonomy (NCBI): domain Eukaryota; kingdom Metazoa; phylum Arthropoda; class Insecta; order Diptera; family Drosophilidae; genus Scaptomyza; species Scaptomyza caliginosa. The sequence continues at coordinate 793,049 of JAWNNR010000099.1, read as the reverse complement.
TATGTTTGCTGCTTGTGCTTGTGCTGTTGCTGTTGCTGTAATTAACCATGTGTCCGTTGCCCAACAATTAGTAATAGATATTTGGCAAGTTAACAATGCATTGCCAGTAACAACTGTGCAACTGATGCAGCAACAGCCACAGCAACAGCAGCAACAACAACAAGAATGAGGCAGAAGCTTGTTGCCTTAAGCGCGCTTTGGTTATGGATATATGGTAATACGAGCATTATGTGCCTGCTCCGATTCCCGCACTAATAGGACTTGCTTTTGGGCTTGGAGGCAACAACAGTTGTAGCCGTTGCAGCTGTTTCTCTTTCTGTATCTCTCTCTTTCTCTCTCTCTCTCTGTGTGTGTGTTCATGTGTTGAGCATAAAGTAAAATTAGTTGCCTGCGGTAACTGATGGGCTTTAATTGGAATACAAATACTAAAAGCGAGTAGCGAGTAGAAACGAAAATACATCTACAAACGAATACAAAAACACACAGTCTATATATTTCACAGTTTACAAAAAGCAGGCCGACGCCCAATTAGAAGCCTATTAGAGCTGCGGCTCCTTTGTAGCAGAAGCACCCCAACCACAGCCTCTAACTGCTAACAGCCCCCTTTTATTAACTGTTTGTAATTGCAACAGGCAAAAATGGCGCTAATTTCGCTGCATCTGCCCCAAAGCGAAAGGCAACAAATAATTGCCCACGACGACTAATGAATAAATATCTACATGAGCTGCGGCAACTGATTAAATACATTTTTGTATAACCCTGGCAGTCTTTAATGAATACCTCAATAATTTTAACCAACACTCTTGTCTACTATCTATGTGGGTGTGTGTGTGTGTTTGTGTGTGTTAGGTTCGATGCATCTCGATATTAAATTCGGTTTTCACTCTCTTGTTGTCCATAATGGTTGTTGCTGTTGGTGTTGTTTATTGTGCGGTGTTGCTGGCGTTGAAGCTTCACTAATAAGAATGCAATGAAAAACACACACATGCGAAATTATAGCAAAAAGGCTGTTGTGTGTGTGGGTGCACAGTTTGAGGTATACCACATAAACTTGGCGTTGTTGTTATGGCTGTTGCCTCTGATATTTAAGCATTGTACAGATGCACAATATTTAAATCCATGTCGATGTGCTGTGTGTGGGTGTGTGTCTGTCACAGGGGTTTAGGGGAGGAGGGAGCGGAGCTGTTGGCATTGCGCTGTTGGCTTTTGTATGCGCATTAATGCAACGACTCTCATGTTTATTCACACACAAATTTGCTGCAAATGCAACGCACACTAACTGCGGGCGATAGTAAGCGGATGCGGATGCGGATACATTTGCAGAAACACACACACACACATACCAAATACATTGACAAGCTGCTTCTTTCCCCTTTGCTGTGTGCGTGTTTCTGTTTCTGTTTCTGTTGCGAAGCTTCAGCTGGAAATGCGCTTTACATTTTGCACACGCTAATACAATTTAATGGTCGCATTAATTTGGCGCATCTGTTGCATTTTAAAATACACACACACGCACACTCACCCACACCACATACACATACATTCACAAAGGGATAACCGCAGTGGCGGGCAAGTCGCTTTTGTCACTTTGGCGGGGTTAAAACATTTGCCAACTGCAAATAAAGTTAAATGCATTGAATAATACAACTAAATATTAATTTCACAGCACTGGTAAAAGTACAATAAGCACACACACACTTCCATATAAACATTACTCTAATGGCCTGGGCGTGGCAGCATCACCTCCTACTTCCCCGCCCCCCTAACACACATATTCTAGCTACATTTTACAAATCGTTTTGCTAATAGCTTCTGTTTAACCATAAGCTATGCGTATGAAAAGTATACTAAAACAAAATAGAATGGTTCCAAAACAATTTTTTAACCCAAAACGCTTAAAATTCTATGATTTACTCGCTAATAAACCTCTTTCAAGTTGATCTAGTTTAGATTATAATGTTTTTTATTACTTGTTTTACTCAACTTACAGATAAACAGCACCAAACCTATCATAATTATATACTAGATTTCCCCATTGCAATTTATTCATACATTGTATGTGCTTATCATGAGACAAGTACATATGTAGAGAGCACGTATAATTTGCGCCAAAAATGATAATTTCGAATGCAAAAGTTGTGATTGCTGCCAATTAGGCTGAATTCAGATTTTTGTGTTTATGTTTGCATATTACTTCTGCCCAATTTGCGTTGATGCCACATTTTCGGCGACATTATGCAGCGGCAATGATCTGCAGCCTGTCCCGCAACCAACAAACCTAACTCCACACTCTACACCCTTTCTCTACCTTCCGCTTTAGTCGGTTGTAATGCGCAGTAAATGTCAAAAATTAAAATATTAAAAGTGGCAGGCAACAAACTCTACTTCACTTTTATCCCTTCCTGATTCTCCTACGCCTGATTCCACAATCCGCAAACCAATCTTCCCCTCTTTACTGCTGGCATCCGCTCTCGCTCTCGCTCTTTCGGTTTCTCTCTTTGGGTTTCTATTGTGCATGCCAGGCGTGTTGCACTAAGCGGATAAGCGCTTGTTAAATTTTTAATGCGTTGCATAATTTTTAGTTTCGCGCGCATATTTGCCACAAAATATTTTAATACAAATTTGTGTTAGCGTTTTATTGTTCTTGTTAACAGTGTTAGACTGTGCGTGTGTGTGTGTGTGGCATTTGCAACAAAGTGCAGCTGTTTCATCATCGTTTAATGAACATTTGTATACTCTTGCAACAAAACAGCCGTATTAAATAGCTTTCCTAATAAAATTAAGTGAGTTTAGCTTCGGCGTGCCTTAGATAGGTAGAGCTTTTCTTTCTTGTTTATATTAATTTTTCCTTTACGTATTTCAAATGTCTCTTCGACCCCAACCTCAGTTTAACTTCTCTTCTCTTTGCGCGCTGTTGCTGCCTTCGTCTTGTGCATTGCTGCATTTTAATCATAAAGTCCTTGATAAACATTTTTCAATTAATTTTTATTTGCTGCCGACGACATATCTCTGAGCGCTCACACACACACAGCATGTGAGCATCTTTCCCACGAGCACACATACAGAGAGAACTGTTGTGAACTTGCTTGTTGTTGTGTTCTTACTTCTTGCTGAGTGCCAGCAACAGCATCTCCTTTATCTGTTTCACGAATTTCTTTAACGGATTTCCACTTGTCTCGCTTTTTTGAGGCAACTCGTCGAGCTGACGTTCGCATTGTCAAGCACATTCACAAGCACGAACACACACACACACACACACACACACACACATTGCTGTAACAGAGAGTATCATATGAGCAAAAGGAAAGCATTAATATATTCGAATATATGTACCTAAAGAGAGATACCCTGTATAAGAAATAATATTAATATTTTACAAATGCCATATATCGTATTGTAATCTACCTGTTAATTTACAAATTTGATACACTCTCCCACACACACACACACACACAGACACACACACTTGACATTCAAATTAATTACTTTAAACAACAGGTCGCCATTTACAGATGAAGGTCCTTGTATATATTTTTCTTCGACTGCTGCTGCCGCTTTGCGCCTACGGATGCTGTTACTGACGCTGAGTGGCACTCAAGCGCACACACACGTACACACACACACATATGCAAATTGAATTTAATGTCCTGTGCCGTTTGACGACGAAAACAACAAGCAGCAAATAAAATGAAAAGAAAGAAACAGAACGCAGGCAAGAAGTACAAAAATTTAAATTATTTTTCGTGGTTTCATTTGTCCGCCTGCGTTTTTATTTATGCCTTTTATTTTATTATGCTCGCCCCCTGATCCCTGCACCGCCGCCTTCAACATCGCTACATCATGCAATTCAGCATTCTCGAAGCCACAGCAAGACGCACACACAGCGTTGTATCTGCATCCTGTATCTTTGTAACTGTAACTGTTGCTGTAGCTGTAACTGCGTATCTGCGTATCTGCGGCTGTCTCTTAGCCAACTATGCGACCACAGCAACAAACACACACATAAATAAACAACACGCTATGACTCGACCTCAGCCTGATTCTGTTTCTACGGCATCTCGTTCTCTGCATAAAGCATGTTAACTGGGATTTGACAGCTCGTAAATAATATTTCGCTTGTTTGTTGCGCTGTTCTTCGAGAGCAACGACTTGCACAAGGACAGCCAGCACACAGAGCACAGTGGGCCTTACATATACATTCCTTAATCACCCAAAGACCTTTTGAAAAACCCAAAGACGAACTGATAGCTTATCGTCAATGTTGGTTATAGAATTAAAATGTATTATTTAAAATTTCGATATTTTGTATCCATAGTGCGCCTACCCCACCCACACCTGACACTCAAAACCATGAAACGCATTTCATTTTTAAGGTTTTCTTTTTTGTATTCCTCATCCTGATTCTTGTTTAAGAATCTTCTTACATGACACATGTAAGCTTTGGGGAGGGGAACCGAATGTCGTGGATGCCACGACATGTAGCCAGGCGGGCTTTGAGTCTCATCTTCGGCAGCAGCAGCAGCAACACACAACCAACCACCCACACATTCACATCAAGTTGATATAATGGCGTGCTGCTTATTAAATTTTCATGAGGATGGCGCGTGGGGATCTCATTTGGTCGTACTTACGCGGAAGTGGATTAAAATTAAAGCGCAGCCGCATGTTGACGAAAGCAAACTTCAAACTTCAAAAGCTGCTATGCCATTATTAATTGAAGCTGAAAAACTGGCTAGAAATTCGATTGCCATGAGCAAAATCTAAAATAGAATACTCAGCTTAAATCGGGAAACTGGAGCAAAGCGGAAGAAAATGTGAAACCACAAACGAAGGGAAGATGGCAGCAGCTAAAACCTGTAGAAGCGCTCAACTGGAACAAGATGCCAGAGATATCGAAGGTCGTCTTTTAAGGCTTGTCTGTACTTGTGGGCGTGGCCTGTGGCAATCAGACACAAGGCAGCTTGAAGTAGAAGCGTGTTCAGTGTAAACGAAACGAGAGAAACGTAGACGATAAAAATAATACGAGAGGCAATTTCGATTTATTGACAGGTGCTCGACTTTATTGAAACGTTTAACTTGAAAGCCCAAACGAGCCAAATACACACACATACATACTCATACTCATACACATTTACAGAGATTTACATAAGGAAGTTGAGCACGACATATGCAAAAATTGTGCAAAACGATAAAAATAATGTGAATCTGTTATGATTTCTCAATAAGAATGATGATGGCTGACTCCGTTTGCCTGACTAAGCAGGAAGTACAGGTTTACCTACTGGAAGGAGAGCTAAATTTAATTACAGTTCTAGCCTCACGCATCCTGTCTGGCTGTAAGTGTGTGTTAAGTCAAGGACACGCACTATTTGTCATGGCTTGTGGCACGTGCCACGGCCTCAAACTCATTCACTCCATCTCCCGCTCCCCTCATCAATAGTTTCTGTTGCTGCTTGATTGGTTCTATCAGTTCGCCAGGCATTATTTAATAATCAAAATTGAATAGCTCTAATTCGTAGCGATGACAGAGTGTAGAAGCAGGTAAGCAGTTTACTACTCGCATATGTGATGGGCCACGTGGCGGAGGAAAAGGAGCAGAGAAACACAGAACTCACACCCTAAGAAATAACACAAACACACACTCAATTGTGGTTTTCCTTTTGTCGCTTCCGTTTCCGCATAATTTTTGCAAACGGAAGACTTGAGAGCGTCTCGCGCTAACAAAACATTTGTCTAAACGGAAGACGACAAACACAGACAAAAGCACAACCATAAAGAGACCGTCTGATAGACAGAGACAGACAAACACACACACAAACACTAATTTCGCTTTTAAGCTTACATAATTTTGTACCTTGAGCCAACCTTGGGCCGAAACCAAAACCCAATTCGACCCAAGCAAGACGTGCACCTGTCCAATGCGGACACGTACGAGCACCAAAAATGTGACAGCACCACCCCACCACCCCATACTTCCTACTTACCCCTATTTTCTTAAGGCAGGCTGGGCGAAAAGGGTTGCATGTGATTTGTGTCGACTGGCAAGCAGGCCGAATGTGCCAGGATGTGGCACAGACTATATATTATGGTGCCAGGCGACAGTTACAACAATAAAACATTACGGATGCCTTGTCGTCTCGTCTTGGCCGTATTCAGAGCCCGACCAAAAGCCACGCACCTGCAGCAGCAGAAGAGAATGAAGATAGAGAGCAAGTAATGAACGATGCCAGGCATTTTCTTGTTATTTTTTCATGCCGGTCGCGCTGAATTATCCTTGTAGTTAATGTGCGACGGCCGTCGCATCATCATTTCGCAAGCCGTTTCACAACGCAACGCACGCACGCACAGTGACACAAATACCATTTGCAATGGCTCAAATACTAGTGACAAGGCTTGTCTAGAGCTGTTGTACCACTGTATTTGCTTTACACACACACGCACACACAGTCCTTTTGTATCTACTATCTGTCGGCTTGGCTGCGCGGTTGACTGGCAAATATCACGTTACGCATACGCAACGTATGCCAGATAGCCAGGCAGGCAGCATAAGAAAAGTGACAATGACAATGCATTTAAAATTCATTAATTGAGCGCATTTGCCATCAGGCCGCAGCGCATATCTTTGGGAGCATATTTTCTGGTCCTTTTGTGTGAAATTGCAAGTGTGGCAAGCGAAAATTGCAGCTCAATGCTGCTGCAGCTGCTTGCATTCCATTTGGCAATCCTCTCTACGCCCTAGCCCCAAAAAAGTTTACTTCACGCCGCATAAATTAATTGAGTGCTCAAACAACAGACTGTGTCTGCAACGCCGTCTAGCCAAGCCTTTGAGCTAGACTGCAGGCCTGCCTGCCGTCTGCTATCTGCTATCTGCTGCCTTGAAACGTCTGAAATTCGTGGTTGATGTGGCTGTGGGTAGCCGCACTATCAAAAACTTGCAGCCCGCTTATGTGCCACATGGATGATGTCCGTTGAATAGAGTCTTGGCTGCCTCTAATGCATTTTTCATGCCCACTTTGAATGGCAATCTCGGCAAAGAGCTGTGCGTCGTCGCCAGGACATGATTCTTCTTTGCTGCTCTGTTCACTGTTCTCTGTTCACTGATGCAATCGAATTAAAATTTATGACAAAACCATTAACAAAGTTGCCGCCCACGACATTGGCAGCCAGTCAACCATTTGCCAGCCTGATAGAGTCGCCTATCAACCAGACTAACGAGGTCACATGCAAAACTTTGTCCTCTTTATGTGCGCCTATATAGATCTCCTACGAACTTTCCCATCGCCCGTCTTTTTCCTTGGGGGTGCAGCCGAACTTTTTTATATAAATCGATGGCCGCAACAATTTAAATGTCGGCTGCAATTAGCTTTTGCAAAAGAAGGTGTTGCTTGCCTTTTGCTTTCTTTAACTTCTCCGCTTGCAGCAAAGTTTGTCGTTGGAATCAATTGGCTGGTGATCGTCGCGACAATGATGGTTGGGAAGATTTCTTCGTCCCTATGCTGGCAATGGCAGTGGCAATAGCATTGAGTAAGAGTTTTAAGGACTTGGCCATAAATGCCATTAATGTTGAATGGTTTTTAATGTTCAATGTTCTATTTGCGCATACCGCAAATGTCTTTTAGTCAAGCGGCGGCGTTCCAAGGAACGGCCAAAAGCAAACTGGTCGCGTGTGCTGGCATCTCAGACATCTCAAGTTCTCCTCGTCCGTCGCATGGTAGAGGCCTCTATCCTTGTCGCTGTCCGCATCCGCGTCGGCGTTGGCGTTGGCGTCCTTATCCTCATCCTCGTCCCCGTCTTTCGTCCGTCTGGCAATTGTGATAAAATGCTTCAATGTTCTCTCTCTTATTGGCTGAGCGTGAGGAATTTTTATATTAATTTATTGCTGTGACTACTCGAAGGACGCGTGCATTGCGAAAGAAACGAAGGATGGTGTGGCAAACGCCAGCTTTTGCTGGGCAATCGGTTCAGGCTTTTAAATTATGAATTGAATTGCCAGTGGTTGTGAAACCTGGTCTCTGAGTCCAGGACTGGCCAGGTTTGTCGATTCCTTTGCGCCTGCTTCCTGTGTGTCGACGTCGAGCAGCAAGAAAAAGTTGCAAAAGCGCTCAACATTTTTTTTCCATATTATAATTTCTTCGTCTTTTTTTTATGCATTTTTCGGATTCGGTTTTAATGGCTTTTTAAATGCCAACTGATAAATGGCCAGCTGCATGACAAATGAGATTTCCGCCTGCAAAGTGTTGCCAGTCAAAGTTGTTACCCGAAACCGTAGTTAATGTTATTATTGTTTCAGCTGTTGTTTGTTGCCCAACAGTTTGTATGGCAAGCAGTTCTCATTAATAATTTGGGTTAAAAAGTGAAATTGAAATACCTATGACCTGTGCTACACCTAACGCATATAACCTGAATAAATATATATTCATGTTCTCATTCTTGCCACATGCTTAGAGGTGCTGGTAGCAGCGAGTTAGATCCCATAAAAATACTATATACAAATAGCTCATTCCCAACGGTAGCACAAGCGTTTTTGGCATCAAAATTAAATGGCATTTGTTTCACAGGCCGGCAACTAGCAAGCTAACAGAATGACAGCCGGGCAGGCAGAGAGAACTGTGCAAGGACATACATAACATTCCCACTCAGACAGACTGAGAGCTTGGCTCCCTTTCGTTCCCAGAGGCATTTGGCCATTGCGCCTTTGGCGTCGCCTTGACGTTAACAGTTGGAATGATATGTGGGGGGGAGGGGCGGCGGCGAGGAGGCGGGTACAGACTACAGACTGAAAGACGAGACGGGATCCAACTTTTCGCGTAATTTCATGTATTTTGTGCAAATACACTCAAATATGCCAAACACACACACACACCACAATAATAACAAGAACAAGACCAGCAAAAACAAGCAAACCAAACAAAACAAGCAATTTTTTGTTTTTGCGCATTTGCCTTTTGTGCCTGACAACTTGATATTGTTCTTGCTGTTGTCGTTGTGGGTTGTAGTGGGGTTCCTAGTTGTTGTTTTGTCGTAAGTCTGTCGCATGTCCTGAACTGAACTGAACCGAACCGAACCAAACAGAACTTAACTGAACTGACTGGGGACTGTTTTTCAGTTTTTACGTAAAATTAAATTTTATTTATTCATACATTACATTATTTTATTAATGCCTCTGCTGCTGGGCAATTTGAAAGTCAATCATATTCAAAAGCACAAACGGAATATCCTAGTAATTTCGGTGCTTGTGCTTGTGTGGCTTTTAAATTAGTTTACCCCCCATATAAGAGCACAAAGTTATTAGAACGATATTAAATAGTCGTCTGCAAGCTGTTTAAATATTTGTACATATAATATTGATTGCATGACACTGAGAAACTGAGAAGAAAAACAAGACAGGGAGCAAAAGAACACAGAGACTGACAGCTTTTAAACTAATTGGGTCACTTTCACTTTCAGTTTCTCTCTTCCTCTTTCGCTGGACAATCACTTCCTTCCGTTTGCTTTGCTCAAAGTAAACAACAGCAAATGTTTTGCGATATATGGCAAAAAGCGCAACTTCATGCGTATTTGTTTGGTTCTTTGGCATTGTGTTTTAAGGCAAACGTTGGCTTAGAACGGCGGCTCAAACAATGACATTGCACTTTGCTGCACTAGATTAAAGTCCTTATGAGAGATGGGGCAGCCCTGATTAAATATAGATAAGGCTCGTGGGCAAGGCTTTAATAAACTGTGAATGTAATGTTTAAAAAATAAACAGCAGTTATTAAAACAGAGAAAGAGTTTTATTTTACACGTTCTTTATTACTTTATTGTTAGCAAGGGAGGGAAGAAAAGTAACCCAGAAATTATTTGTTAAGCTGATGAAATAAAAGCAGTTGGCTTTAAAAAACATTTTACAGCAATCGGAAATGATTTATTCACTCGGTTATTAAAAAGGTTTTATTATTTTTGTTCTCAACTTCATAATGCTTTTCGTAGCAAAAGTAAAGTCGAACAAAAAAGAACTCTAAAATGAATAGATTTCCTGTTTGGTCTTTAAGCCGCTTGCGAATTTCAATTCTTTCATCTCTAGTTGTATTGTATTTAGCTTAGATATAGAAATTCTCTAAGCTGAAAGTGATTTGCTATAACGATTGTGGCTCTCAATTTACTCGTAAAACTGTTGACAGCAGACAACAACAACAACAAGGAGAGAAAAAAACAAAAAAGAGAAACCAAAATGTGTAGCATAAATCGAAACGATGCAGCGTACGCTTAAACTGATTTTTATGCGAGGACTGGCCATGGTCGAGCAACAGCAAAATACATATATAGTGCGTAAAGAAGGGGTAAATTGTCTATTTAGAAAAAAAAGGGATACAAGGTCAGGTCCAGGCACGTCCTGCGGCAACAACAACACGAACAGCAAGAATAACAATAAGAATGACAAGAGTAAAGAGACAGTTTGAAAGCTCAGAGTCGACTTAACGACCCTCAACATTTTATAGTCTATAGACAAACTCTGAATAATTTATGCGCCATAAAAACAAAATCGAATTGCAGGCGCTGCTTTTGGCCCTTTTAGAAAAGAAGTCATCAGGAGGCAATTTATTGCGACTTGACCCGCTCCAGTGTTTGCCTCGACATATGTGTGGCTTTTATGGGCACAGGTAACCAAAACCAACCAAACAACCAACAACACTTTACGCTCATTTTATGCAAATTAGTTTCAAATGACAACAGCAACAAACGCTGGCAAACAAAAGTTACACCAGCAACAACGGACAAAGTTGTTACATAAATTGTGTCATTGCTGAAAAATAAATTAAATTAAATGAAGTTTGAAAACTGTCCCAACGTAACAGCAGCCCTTCACTCTTATGCGATAAATTTCATTATTGGCCCATGACCCAAAAAAATATTTGTTTATTGCTGGAAAATGTATGCAAAATAGTTTAAAATGATACGCGGCAAACCCCGAAAATGCATTGAAACTATTTGCATTGCAATTTCGTAATCAAATTAAGTGAGCAAATGTTAACAAAGCGCTCCTGTCAAATGTGACAAAGTTTTAATTACAACTATACTTTTAGTCTTAAGGCTGCTGTTTGATATGTTTGATTTATTGGACAACAAAGTTGTATACACAAAAGCATATAAATATGAGTCTGATTGAAATTGAAGCGTCGCATTGCAATGGAATTTAATTGAAAGATAGTTTTCCAATACGATGGCACACATGAAATTGCAAAAAGCTCGCGTCGCAATACGTGATCTCGTTGCTCAATGCGTTCTCATCTTCGGTTTGCTCTTGACTTGCCCTGTTTTGCAGTTGCAGTTGCAGACGTTGCAGTCGCAGTTGGCAGTTGGAGTCACAGACGCAGCCAAAGGTGACGTGACTCGACTTGAACGTGCGCCCCATTAGTGACATCTAGTGGTTTTTGGTGCTTATGGCATGGGCCATGGGGCAGGGCGCGGGAAAAATGGGAACAACGTTAACATGATCATCATGCATGCTGCGCGCTTTTCCACGTTGCCGCATGAAAAGTGGAAAATCGGGTTAACAGTGCCAAAAACGCAGACAATGGCAGCGGGCAACGGCAACGGCGAATAACAATAGCAACAACACAGTAACGTCGATAAATCAGCAACAAAACATTCCCTCCCTTCTATTTGAAGCGCCTCGCAACCCCAAATAGCGTACACATGCCATGCCACAAAACGAAGCGCGCAGGTCGTTGTGGGTAAAATAGATTTAAAATTTATAAATTATGAGCATTTGTTGCAGCAAATTGAAATGTTACGTTGCCAGCGTGCTGATGTATGTATAAATTTATTGGATACTTCTATTCAAGCAGCTTTAAAATAATAATAGCATAACGGATAGAAATGCCTCAGGAATATATAAAATTCGTCGTAGTATTAATGTTTCTCAAAGTCAGTCACTTTAAAGCTGCAGTTTGTAACATTAAACAGTATCAATTTCATTTGCTGTTTAAATTTTGTTTTGAACCCACTCATAAATCATGTATACGACAAGTTCAACTTGAAAACTGCATGATATACATATATAGCAATACATACATACGTAAACAAATTCAACTGCGGCATCCATTTGGCACAATTTTATGGCGTTGGCTAACCAACCGACTGTCGTATATCAAAAACCATTTTTGAAAATGCCGCCTCTGCGGTGGCAAAAGCATCATAAAATGCAGATAACGGCAATCAAATTTACTAAACACACACCGTGTAAATGACCACAGGAATGGAATATGGAGTGTGGTTTACTTAGTATATATATTTCAATATTTGCAAACAAATATTGGTCAATTAATTAACGAAATATCTTAAGCTCCTTTCCCTGGAAACTCTTTAAAATGGCAGGTGAACTTAAGGATTTGTGTGGGATTTTGTTTTTCAATTTATTTACCAGCCAAGCTAATTAATTTTCATAACAGTTGAAAAGAAAGAAACAAACTCTGGGCATTTTCCCTTTTGTTTTTTTATTGCTTTCGTATTTATGCTAATCAAACAGAATCCTGACCTCAGGCAAAATGTGCTCAAAAATCAGCCAGACAAACAACTTGCAGACACAAATCGACCCACGCTCAACAGTGCTGGGCTATGAGCTGCGGGCTTGGCAAGGCTTACCCCCCCTCCGGGACAATTCGACTACCCAAGGCAGAGCCAAAAACGAGACGATGTTCCTTCGCTGTTTCGTTCGTTGTTTATAAAAATAATTAAGAAATATTTTCATGTTTTATAACTTTTGCGCATGAAGCGCAAAACTTTTTAAATAGACAAACTTTTGTTGCTGCTGCTGCTGCTGCTGCTGCTGTTTGTTTACTTATATAAAATGTTTTTTTTTTTGTTTGGCCCGCCTACAACCCAAACCAACCCAGCACAAGCCCAAGCCCGCCCCAACTCACAGCATATCTGATGGATACATTTAAGAAATCTCAAAACAGCTAACAACATACTTCATTATAATATTTTCACTTTTAACTTGGCAGCAAGTGTCCTGCCAGTCAGCGTGCCTTCTTTGGCTCACCCCTCTCTGTCCGTACTCAAATTTGAGCTTGTTATTGAAGCTGTTATTGTTATCCCTATAGCTGGCCGCAGTCAGCTTCGCAGTCAACGTCGCTGCTGGCGTCCAAGATGAGTGTTCCCTTGACAAAATGTCTAATTTCCGTGCAGGAAAGCAAGAAATTACTTTATGGTTTGTTAATAGCGGGCGGCCTTTTCAAAGCGCTCGCCTTTGTTGTATCCGTCGCCATTGTTTTCGCTTCCATTGTTGTTGTTGTCGTTGCGTTGGTGGTTGTCTAAAACGCAGCTTAAATGTTGTGACATATTTTGTGAAGCAGCTTCGACTTCCTGGCCCAAGGCCCCGCGGCATCCCCACATTTGAAAGGCATTTTTGACTATGGCCTATCCTTGAGGCTCGCGCCGTTTAATGGAAATTTAAACGGTAACAATTACACTTGGGTCCAAGTTATTGTGAAACACTCGCCACCGCTCTTCACCCTCGACCCTCCACCCTCATTCACCTGTCAAGTCAATGAAACTTTCGCAGCTGTATTGAAATTTTTGGTTGTGTGTTTGTGTGTGCGGTCCATGCGACACCTGTACCCAGTTGGCGGCGGCTAGGTGTGGCAGTTACACCTCTCCACGCTCATAACACGTGCCGTGCGGCAAACGCAAAACGTAAACTTCAAGTGAAGTTAAGTACTGGCCATGGGAGCAAACAGCGTAGCCCGCCAGGCATCTCAAGAATTTCATCTTGTACACAAAAACAAAAAAACAAAAATAAGAAAGAACGAAAACAAAAATTCTTCCGGCTTTGGCAGGAGTCTAAAGCGTTTACCTATGTCTATGGCATATTCATTTATGCCGTTGGGCTTTGCTTCGTTTTTGGACAGGATAATGTATGTAAAAGTGGCAGCAGCAACAGCAACAGCAACAGTAACAGCCCAGCCTGTTGAGACTTGACAACATCATGTTTTATACGTACTATGTAGGTATTTGCATATGCCTGACAGAAGATTACAGTCAGCTTTATGGGCAATCGACATGTCCCACAAACAGCAACACAAAGAAGTGGGTGGGTGTCATCTACAGACCCACCTATAAAATGATTGAAGTACTTGGGTATTTAGTCTAAAATATTTTCGACTTTTTCGATAGCTGAGCTTCAAGTTTAAAGTTACACATTCTGGGTTAGTATCTCAGCTACATATAAAAACAAAAGAATCCTTTTTATTTTTTTTTTTTGTAAGTAGGGTTGAGTTGTGGATTTCAGAAAACCATACAAATGTATTTTGCATTTAAAACACAATTCCTGCTGGCAGCTTATTAACCCGCCATCAACTACAAAATCCTCGCTTTCCCCGCCTCTTCGAATTCAATTCCAAAGCAATTCCTTTGTTTGAATTAATGTGTGTCTTGTTTTTTTCCCCCCTTCCATTTTGGTTTTTATCTGCCTTGAAGTTCTTGCCGTTGTCTGCGAATGTTTGTGGCCTGCATACTTTTGCTCTTTTACGGCTAAAACTATACGACTTTGTGCATTGCCATTTTTCGCACACACAAATTTCTTATTTCTTGTGTATTCATGTTTTTTTTCCTTTTTTTTGTTTTGTCTCTTGTCTTTCGCCCGTAAAGGCATTTTCCGGAGCCTAATGCAAAAGAAGGAAAAGAGATTTCTTTACCCTTCTGTCCGTTCGTTTGTCCGTTCGCTCGGTTAGCTTGTTTGTTTGTGTCTGTTTGTTGGCATTTGTCCTCCTTTGCCAGCTTTGCACCCGCAATAACAGAAACAACAACTAGGACAACGTGCGCCAGAGAAACTAATTTCTTGCCATTTTCTCCAATGTTGTTGTTTTTTTTTGTGTGTTTCGTGTATAGCTCGCGGCTGTTAAGTCGTTCCTTCGACCCCTTCTGCCCTGCTGTTGAGGTTTTTTATCTGCACTTTTGCGATGGCACGCATTTTGTTTTAGTTGTTGTTGCTGCCGTTTGCTTGTTAGCTTGCCGTAGTTCAAATGCCATTTCCTGTTGTATTCTTCGGCTTTGCCGGCGGGAAGAGATATTTAAATTATTATTCGGCGTAAACAGAGTGAATTTGATAGGGAAACAAACTAAGTAAATGCAGCCCAAGGGAGTTCACGTGTCTGCCACCCATGTTCAGCCTTCTGTTCACCTTTACCTTCTGGCATGTAGCAACCCAAAAAAGAATATTTATATATTGGGCCAAAGAATGCATTCAATTTACGACCGAACTTCTCGTTAATTAGCTGCAGTCTGTTTATGCTGCGGCATAATTTACGGCATCTGTTGCGTCAACGTCATTAAAGCGTGTAAAGTTCACAGAGGCGTGCATCATGGCCATGACCAGAGTCTGAAGTTTGGGTCTTTGTTCCCCTGACAACCGGGTTTGCTATTGCATGTTCAATACAATTCACATTCAATTGCCATTTAGCAACTTGTGGCTGCTGTGTGTATGTTGCTTGCTGCCTACAGGGCAAGAGCGGAGAGGAGAAAGGGCTGGGGAGTGAGTGAGTCAATGGGGGCGCCACATGTGCGCTGCATCCCAGGCATACATGAATACATATAACACTGATGGACGCAGCAACCTCAGCAAACCAGCAACAACATGTTCACACACACACACACACACACCCACGCAACACGCACTACACAACACCAGGGGGGGTGGTGGCGTTGGCTGGGGCCGTGGCAATGGCAACCCCTTGTCAGCTGCCGTAAACAAAACATTCATCAAAATTTTATACACTCAACATGTGCCTGCCTCGTTGCATTCCACCGCTCCCCATCACTGCTCCCTCCCCTTTTAGCTTCGGCTTCAACTCTCAGTGTATACACTTCACCCAGCCTGCGGGTGAGTTTATTTGTTTGTGTTTTTCACTCGGCTGCCTTCGATTTGAATGTTCTTTGAAAAATCACAACTAATTAACTTAGCCTACGGCTCCAAACGGAGAGAGGGAGAGAGAGAGAGAATTATGGAGAGAAAATACGGTTGCCGCTTGCCAGCCAGATGTGTTGCATTGTTGTTGCTATAAATAGAAAACATGGGTTTTTCCCGAAACCGTTTCCGGTATCTGCTAATGTGTGGTTTATGGCCAAGCGTAGTGACGACTAACGCTAAATGAGGCCCATCAAACATTAGTCAGGGCATAAAAACTTAGCTAAATTATGTTTGGCCAGATACAGTTTTGATTTGGGTTTTCAACAACACTTTGGGTGGAAACAACAAGAATATCAAGTCTTGAAAGAGTCTTCATTTAACTATGCTACGCAGAAATCCAATTGCAATAAGAGCAACAACTGCAAGTCACAATGGCAAATGACAAAGTTCATGCTATATAAAAAGAAAGAGTTGAGTAATTTTTGCATTTGCCGTCTGCGGCTGTTGATGATTGTTTTCCGGCGGCTGCACATCTATTGTCAACATTCTCACAACCAACTTCTCTAAACTTATGTCGATGAGCGGCAGCAGTAAGAGAAACGGCTACCAAATTCTTACGAAACTTGCCATCATCAACACTGACAGGCTCTCCTTTTCTCCTATTCCCTGTCCCTTAGTCTTACGCCTCTATCTCACTGTTTCAGCTGGAGGCAGGTGAAGCTGCTGCTGCTGCTGCCGCTGCATACACAATGAAAGTATTTATTAAAACAAACTTCGTCTTGTCTCTTTCGCTCAGGTCGATTGACTGCATCTGCATTGGTGGGCCAAAAGTTTGACGAGTTTCTTCCGGCTCCCACTCTTCCGTTTCCACCCCCAATTTCTACTTCTAGCTGGTGCCCAGGCGCATAAATGTCACTTACGCGCTCCTTGATGCGCATCATGCGGCAAGCTGCAAGCGACCATTGTGTTTTACTCCCACACACACACAGTTATACAAGCTCAGCAAATTGCGAAAGTGACAATTTCGACAGCCTCACACAGATCGTCTCTCTCTCTCTCTCTCTTTCTCTCTCTCTCTCTCTTTCGAGACGGAGTTTGAAGGGAAGTTTTTGGGGGCAAAGTGTAAGTGCAAATTCAGTTTGGTTTAATTTCGACAGTCTGTGGTCGGTCGCTTGGTTGGTTGGTTGGGTTGTAGCAACGATGCCAAACGCTGACCAAACGCTCCGCGTCTTGTTTGCCCATAGTCCTGAGTGCGTCAACTGCGATCTTTATTAAGTTTTCGCTTACTTTTCGCCGCGTGCGACAAAAAAGTTTTATACAGCCCAGCTAAAGTTTGCCTTCAAACCGTTTTCTCTTGTTTTTCTACATTTTGGCTTTTGTTTTTTGGTAAAGATTTCACTTGCTGTTTTGCCAACACTTCTTCACACCCACATAAACACACAAACACACAGACAGATACTCAGCTAGTCAAACAGACAGACAGACAGACAGACCGACAGATGGAGAGCGTCTTCGCATCTGTGTGGGAACTTTCGTTTTGTCAAGAGTTCTTCCTTAGTTGAAATTGTTGTCTGAAGGTCTTCTTTTTTATTCCTTCTGTGCTGCACTGCACATTGAATCGAAAGCTATTTGCCGTAAAGTTTTTTTTTTTTTTTTGATATATGCTCCAGCTTTTACTAACTGAGAAAGATTTCTCTATGCCATAGCAATTAAGATTTTGTTGAATTTCAAGCAGCAGCAGCAGCAGCAGCACAATTACTCGTTATAGTTGAGTTTTTGTTGTTGGTTCACACATTCCTGATAGCCACTGTAGTACAACATATTCTCTGTTGTGGCTTGCCGGTAGGTAACTCTCGGGTTTATTTGCGTTTGCCTCTGCAGCAAATATGCTCGATTGCATTTGAGTTATTGGTCGTGGAGCAGTTGACAGGCAGGCGCCTTGGAGCGAGCAAAGGATGCTTCCCCTGAATGCTACGATGGACACAGTGTTCACCCTTTCCCAAGCATTCGTTGCAGTCCCTTTTGGCTGCCGTCTGCTGCATATTCAATATTTTGGTATTTATCTTGTCAGACAATAAAATAAAGCAAAGTACGCACATTGTGTACCCAGGCTCTATTGGACATGGAGACCAGCATGCAAGCACATACACAGATACATAGTAGACAAGGAGAGAGATTCTCATATGCGGATTGCTGCAGTCTAGAAATAGGTCACTGGTGTCAAAGTTCCTTGTCGCTGGGTGCCAGTGGGTGGGACGGCAAAGGATGTTGGCTTCTCTGCATACCAAAGCTGCAGCTGCCGCATGCATGCCACAGGAATTTGCGGGTTCGAATTTTGCCTAAGCGCCCCATAAGCCAGCACAGCCATTGACTACAGAACTTGGCTTAAAACAGACGTTAGCAGCAGCTGAACCCAAGCAGGCGAATCAGAGTACTCACTTCTATCAGCTGCTCAGTTTATAGTTCGCATGCACAAACAAATTTTATATATTTTCTATTACAAAAAACAAAATAAATATGGCTGAGAAGAATCAGTCGCAATTGATTGAGCGTTGTGTACCGCAGCTGGTCAAACTATTGCTGAACTCCAAAGAGGAGGATAAAACGTACACAGATTCGTTGCAGTATGCGAACAACAAGATTCAGATGTCTGCCAATCTTCCACGCACAAAACACAGCTCCGTCTGGTTGGATTTGAGGAATTTTATCGGTCGATATTATAGCGAACAATTGCCAATCATGGGTGAGACTATACGGACACTGACCAATGTTATTATTGATGATATGTCTATCGATGAGGATTTTAAATGGGCGCTTCTAGAGTTCTTACTATCGGTTAACTATTGTACCTTTCGTGTGACTCGGTATCACTATCATGCTCTTATGGAGCACGGCAAACGAATCATCAACGAGTTGGGGCTGTCACTTGGGAGTAAGCAAAAGGATTCAGTCAAAAGAGATTTGAGTTTATCTACAGTAAGGCGTGCTTTGGAAACGGAGTTGGGCAAAGACAGCAAAGACAGCAAAGTATTGACCCAAAGCAAAGAGCCAGTAACATGTTCATCACATCAGAAAAAACAAGTTTCTAAATTTAAGCCACCTTTGCCTGACAAACAACATATTTCGCGAGTGCTGAAAAATGTCCAAAAGATGGATCAAGAGCTGGAAAAAACAGAGAAGCTGCCTAACAGCAATAGCTTTGTTCTAAACATTTATGGAAAATATCTGTTAAGCAGGCTTTCAAAGCTGGCTAACAATGACGACTTGTATGATGAGGAGTCCTTCTTTCTGCTTGAGACGCTTCAAATGTTCTTTCATCCGCTTGACGGCCGTCACTTTGTTCTGGTCAACAACTTAATACAACTGCGAACTAGTGAACTTCCGGTGAACTACACTGAACACGAACTGGTGGTTCAGGTATTAAAGCCACTGCAGCATATGCAACTGTTGCGTTCCTACATCGATTGCCCAGACACTTTGGATACTAATGGAAGGGCGAGCTTTGAAATGTTGAGTAACTTTAAAGTTGCTTTGTGGCGACTCCTTAAACCAGTTATCGAGTCTCTCACCTTTTATGAGCGCAACATTTTCGGGGAGAAATTGGAGGCAACGCTGCTCACATTTCGAAATGCCACACACAAGTGTTTTAAACGCCTCGAGCAATTGTCGAGCTTAGCTGCCGTTTTAAATACTATAAACACAATGCAGTTGGCCAATCCACCACATACGTGCAGCCTGCATTTGTTAACGAGTCTGTTGGAGTTGTCAAAGCAATCGCCACACTCCGAGGTAAATAAGCAGCGTCCCTTTGCTGCAGTGGTTCTATTGCATGTGCTGCAGGTGTATTGTAACATTCTGGACAACTGGTGGCAGCTGGGCAACTTTAACGATAGCTCAAATGAGTTTCCATATGAGCTGGTGGAGTTCAAGGGTCAGACAAAGTACGTTATGAGATTAAAGGTGAACGAGCAGAATGCCATTTCTGAAATTATTGAGAGGCACATGAAGACGGCAGCAGAAGCCATTGCCATGCTCTGTGATTCAAAGAGATTTTTCGATTTTGTAGATAAGCACAAGTCACAGCTAAGGGGCAGTTTACACTTGGCGCTGGTGAATGCGGTGCATGAGCACTTTCTGGAGCGCAAAACGACGGCGAACAAACCAAACACTACTCCAGATATATTCCAACAGTTGTTGTGTGTGCAATGCTATTATTTACGTTTAATCTACTACAGATACTACAAGCAGTCGCTGCAGGACTTTAAGCAGGCTGGTTATTATGAAATACATGAGCTCTTAAAAAGCTGCCAAGAATGCGAACTCCAAGTGCCACTGGGCAAGACCATATGCAATGCGCTGGAGCAGTTTCTAATACAGCGTTCACATTTGGTCAATAGCTATGTGGTGAAATTGTTAAAAGAAGAAATGCATTTGGACGCTGTCCTGGAAAATCTACGTTCGGTTTATGTGCTAGCCAATTTTAAGATATTTGCCAAGGAATTTGATATAGTATTTGGCCACTTGAAGTATGGCTTGTGCTATCAGGCTGCAGACATGCTGCAGGACATCATAAATTATCAGAATCCTGAACTGAAATATCTACTCAAAGTGGAAATGCCTGAGGGCAACTTCGATTTCCAAACGATTTCCATTTGCTTCAGCTTAAATATTGAGTTAAATTCAGTAATCACCGAGGAGCAACTTAAGCTCTACAATAATATTTTTCGCAAAAGGCTGCAATTGATGTATACAGTCTATAGGCTGCAGCAGTTGCCACAACTCTGTTGCAATCATGAAGTAGTTGAAGTTATGCTGCAACTGAAAGCTGATTTGCTGATCGCTCTGGTGAAGCACTTTGAAAACGAACTATTACAAAAGGCTGCTGTGGATTGTCATACTAATCTACATCATTGTTGCACACTGGCCCAGCTGCAAGAGCTGCATCAGCAATATGTGCAAGTTATCAGCAGCAGCTTGCTAGAAAGTGAACAGCATCTGTTGGATCTCTACAATAAATCACGCATACTTGAATTTAACTGGAAGAGATTTGAATATTATTTGGCATCCGAAAGTGAAAGTGACACAAGCCTAAAGCTCTATAACAAAGCTTATGAAAGTGCGAAGAATCGTTATATTTTAAGCATCATCGACACAATGAGAGCGATGCAAGCATCTCTGTGAATGACAATTGAACACTGCAATTCTCAACCAATGTTTTGATTAAAGTTCTTTATTTTTTACCAACAACAACAGCAACTCGATATAGTTTCGCTTTAGTAATAGTTTTTATCAATTTTCTAGGCGTATCCATCGGTTTTGTGTGACTAAAACCGCAAATTAAATCGTTTTGGGTGCCGGCATAAATTTTTGTATAGCATATAGCTAAAGCCACAAGCACTCTGCCACGCCCACGCCTGATTTTCTACACGTTATTGAGACATGTGAGAGGGGGAGGGGGGCGCATGCAGAGTGTCCACGCAGAAATTAGAGTAGTCAGACTGTGGATAGCAAATCACAACCAGCAACCAAAATTATTCAACGGATTTTGTGGCAACGGCGGTTGCCTGAATCCTGTCCGGGGGAAAGGCCTCGGCGTGGGCGGAGGCCTGCTTCACACTTTGGACCATAAATTTGGCAGCGCCTTGTTGTAGGCCAATAAATGCACAAAACTTGATGTGCATTGCATGGCGCCAAGTGTCATAAATTGCCCGCTTGGTTGCGACGTTGCGACGTTCGTTTTGACCATAATTAAAGTTGATATTAAAAATTGGCTACAATTTGAAACCAAAATAGACAATGATGGTAGGTGGCTGAATGGGTGGGTGTGTGTGTGTGAGTCTAGCATATTTTTTTCTTTTTTTATATTTACGATTTAACGGACGCTTGTTTGTAGCAACGCCTGAGAGATCGCGAGGTTTATGCGTCTGTCTGGCAACAGCGACAGCGAAGAGCTCGTAAAATTCAAGTGGAATGAAGTTGGCAAGGGGCGCGGAGTGGTCCTGTGTTCAGGTTTATGTGTTGCGGAACTAGACGCCGACGTTTTATGCGTATGCATTTTTCTCATTAACTCGATGGCCATCTAACAAATAGATAAGCGTCCCACAGCGCTCGTTAAATATCTGGAATAAAGCATACGCCATTCAAGTGCCAAGCAAAATGGTTTAGCTTTAAAGCGAACAACTGAGATTGCGCAGATTTCACTACAGTCTTTTTATGGACACAAAATAAATAAAAAAAACTTATGCCTCAATTTGTTTCACGCAATTTCTAAGCCCTATCACGCTCACATAAGCAACGAGCAACTGTTGACACCTTGGTTCTAGTTCTAAACTGTTTGAAACCGTTTTTAGTTACTGACTTTACTTAAATTGATATTAAGCAAAACTTTTTGGATTTGTTATTTCTTTTTGTTTAGTAAATAATTCATTTGTTATGCCACCAAAAAAATGCGTGGAAATATTTTCATTTACTTTGTTCCCACATTTTGACCACTGCGACCACATTTGCAAACATTTTAAATACCTTTTTACATTTTTGCCATTAGTTTTCATTTGATTGTAGTCTAGTAGCTATGTTTTTTATTCAGATTTTTGTGTTTGCAGTTTCCAGTTGCCAGTTTTCAGTTAAATAAAACGCAGAATTTTTGTGATATTTGTGTGTAGAACTTAGCAGAGATTTGTTTGATTTAATTTTTTCAGCATAACCTTTTCAATTTCACAGCTGTGGGCCGCGAGCAAGGTTTATCTATATGGACTTTACTATACTCTCATCTACTTCATTCTGCTCTGCTAGCAAAATTTCAATTTAGTTTATTTCACTTGTTTTGCCATTTCCGTTAGACATTTTTTTTAAAGTTTGTTTGAACTGCGTTTGTTTGTTAAATTTCCTTGCTAGTTGTGTGCGTTTTCGTGGCATTTTATTTAATAATAAAAGAATTCTAATTAAATTTTATATTGTTTGCACCGTGTTTGTTTTATTTACAATATATATATATATACATATTTATTAATTCTTGCGGTCTACTGATTGCGCCATGGAAATGATAAACGCGTTTCCGCAGTCTGTTGACGGCTGAC
The DNA here is from genome assembly GCA_035044725.1 of Scaptomyza caliginosa. Lineage (NCBI taxonomy): Eukaryota > Metazoa > Arthropoda > Insecta > Diptera > Drosophilidae > Scaptomyza > Scaptomyza caliginosa. The sequence continues at coordinate 770,084 of JAWNNR010000099.1, read as the reverse complement.
GTTTGATTTAATGATTTTCTCACAGCTCCCCGTAAAAGTAAATAGTAAATATTTACTTGTTACATCTGCTTCGCCACCTCCCCCCAACGCCCTCCCTGCTTGTCGCTCGTGCTGCATTTCAATAAAACAATCATCTGTCAAAAAAATATAAACACAACACACACACGAGAACAACAAGCTGAGCCTGGCTCCGCTTTTGGCCGCCGGGTCAGGCCACCAAAGTTGATTTGCATGTCATTAACAGGCAGCAGCAGCAGTAGCGGCAGCCAAACGAAATCAATCCAATCACATTGAATCCAGCTGAATTGCTGGCAACTAAAAATAAATTCACTGATGCTACAACAACTTCCACACAAGAGACAATACAAATGCCGGTGTGGTGGTGGTGGTGCTACTGTGGCTCCGTGTAAACAAGCCGCCACTAAAAATATCACATATCTGTTCACTTTTTGGGGTGACAAATTAATTAGTCGCTGGCATTGATAGCATTGATAGCAACGGAACAATTGGATTCATCTATAATAAATACGTACATATAGTATTTGTATTCAGTTGACGATATCTGTGGGAAACCCTTTCCACTCCTGTAAATATTTATTGTGTACAATTTCACACGCCTCATAAACAAGCACAGAGCACAAGACAAAAAAAAATCATTTTGCTTATTTTGTTTTTTCCCATGAAATCGTAAAAGAGCAAAGGGAAAATACTGAGAACTGTTGAACAAATCATTTCAAATATGTTTTAGTAATGAGATGGAAAAACGATATAATGAACTAATATTCGTTTTCAATTTGAATGGTGAAAAAACGAGCTATATTCAACAAAACAAAATCAATGCTCACTCAATGAGCAAATGGTTGGTGGAATAACCTTTGAAATTTTGCTTTCGTTTAGTTTTGTTTCTTGTTTCTTGCTTGGTTTGCATTGCAAATGGGCAGAGCACAAATGGTGAAAATGGCAGGCAACCCCAGAGAGACAAGTGTAACTAAGGATTACCCTACACGTAGACGTACATACTTACACATATTCTGTAATTCGTATGTACAACGTATGGATAGTAAAATGTTTGGTTGTAGCGGCAGCTGCACCTCAACTGCAAGTTTCTGTGGTTGTGGGGCAACAACTGCCAGCCAGCCAGCTATACAGCCAGCTATACAGCCAGGCAAGTTCAAAATCCTAACAAAATTATTAATATGACTTTAGGTGTCGAGTTCAGGCGCGAGCTCCGATGCAGCTCTGGTTGCTTCTCTTGAATGTTGCGGTTGCCAAGACAACCGAGAATGCAGCCGACAGACCTCAATGCATTTTCGCCTCGCCCTTCATTCACCCCTTGTACGATTACGGTCTTATGCCTTTGCTAGTTTCTCTGGCCAAATTATGCCTAAGCTACCAGCTTGCTCCGCCTTCTAGCCTTGTTTTAAATAACTGTGTGTGTGTGTGTGTGTTGGTGTTTGTGTTTGTGTTTGCTGCTCACCAAAAAATTATCTCAGCTGGCTGCCATTGCCATGTGTAGCATTTGCCGTCTGTGCTCTGTCTCCGCTGTCTGTTGTCTACTACTTACTATCTGCTTGATACATACCTCCCACCCTCTCCAACCAACCACCCACCACCATCAGTTGAGCACTACATTTTCTGCACATTATTTAGTTGTTAGTTGTTGGGGTAAGGGCGTCGGCGTCGGCGTCGGCGTCTTTGTCTGTGCAACGATTCGGTTATCTGCTTGTGGTCTTGGATTAAGGCAACAAAACCAAAACACAAGCACCAGCTACTAGTTGTTGTAGTTTAGAGTACACTAAACGCCTCTGGGCCACGCCCACATCCACAATCAGTGTCCCCTTCAGTCTGTGTTGCCTAGGTAGGTTTCCACTCTTCCACCATCTCTATCTTTGCCCTTAACCAGGTTACGCATTGTGCTGAGAATTTTTTTTAACGTTCTTCACCCTCAACTAGTTTATCGCTGACTCTCTTAACTCCAACTCTAATTTACATAACCACGCAAATTAGTTTTGCGTCTGCTGCACTTTTTATCAGTGAGCAACAACAAAAACAACAATAACAACAATAACAACGGCATCAGCTGGAACAACTGGCCCCCAACTTTGTCACGGCTGTTTGCTGCTGGGCACTGCGCTTTACTCTATCCTTACGCTTTCCCCTCCCCCCCACCGTTTTCTAGACCCTTTCGAATGCTTGCGCAACTTAAATTTAGTTGCCAAAGTTATTTAAACTTTTTTTTTAACCGCCACCAATTTTCTATATACATATATATATTATTTTTTTCTCTATTTCTCTACCTTGTTTTGCACTTTTCCAAAAATGAATTCCACTAACTTTTTGGCCAACGCTACACCCACACACACACACCTCCTCTCATCTACACTAGCCTCCAGTTACCCTCGCAGTTTGTCTAGCAGTTAAGACAACAATTCATTTAACATTGAAGCGCAGCTTGTGATTTTTTTTTTGTTGTCTTTTTGTTCAGCTTCTTTTTGCTCTGGTTTTGTGCAACAAAGTTTTGCTAATGGCTCATGTGCACAGTGGGAAAGTTTAAATATAAAACAAATATTCTTTACTCACATCACATGCAAATTCCGCTCCAACAATCTTCTGCAAAGAGAACAAAAATAAGTTCAAAGTACATAAGAAAACGTGGTATATCAGTCAAGATTTAATATAGACTCAGCATTTTAACAAAAAAAAAAAGGTAAGAAAGTTGCAGAATATGTTGTGTGCAAATATTTGCTAATTATTGATCATTTTACCACTGTGCCCTTAGGGCCAAGCATTGTTGTAATGTTTGCCAAGTTTTATGTGGGTTTATTAAAGGCTTCCCCTAACTGGCTAGCTGTAAAACTGCCCGTTGGCTCTCGTTGGGGCTCTGCCTGATTGGCAGCTGAGAAAGTTTATTTTGTTAATGGGAAGACGAAGGGCAACCTAACTATTGGATGTGTGTTTTGTTGTGTTGTGGGGCTTCTGTTTTAGACAGCATGGCTAATTGAATATTTTTTTTTATACACAAAGTAAAATAAGTATAAATAGATAAAACAATGAGGGCGCCTTCGGTTGTAGTTAATATGTAAAAAAAGATACTTAACCTTAACCGAGATGCCACAATGACATCTTTTTTTTTGGAGGGGGTTTTTGTCAGTTTGGCATAGAACTTTAAAGAGAGAATCGCTTCCTGCAATTTCGCAGCAGAGTTGACTAAGGCGGAAAAAATCAGGAGGAAATGTCGGAAGTTATTTTTGGGAACGTGCAACGGCAACAGAAAATGTTGCAAATTGAAAGAAAAGCTGGCACTCGACAGTCAGACAGTCAACTGAGTCAGAGGCGCCCGCAGTGGTGCACAGCAAACTCCTTAGGAACACTCTTCCTCTTTCGCCATGTGCTCTTGTTCGTTGCTAGTCCAAATTTTTCCTCCTTGCCACACAAATTCCCTTTCCTTCTGTCTTTTTTCTAAGCGCTTTTCTACGATTCGCTGCAAGTTTTTGTCGAAATCGTATGTGTGCTTGTGTGTGTGTAAACGGAGCTTGTACTTAAAGTTGTCTATTTTCTAGTTGTTGTTGTTGTTGGTGTTCTGATTCTGATGCTGATTCTTTTGCCGTTTGCCGATGCTGCCCGTACTGGTGTCTCTCTGTTTGTGTGCCAAGAGCTAGCTGCTGCATTGAAAATGAAAATGTTCGCACAGTTTTCCGCACAGTTGCATTTTCACTATGCAGCTCTCGGCTCGGCTCAGTTACTTGATATAGTTTCTGCTGCTACAAACCCCATAACACCACCCCCTGCAATGTTTTTATGCCATTCATGCTCTTGTTGCTGTTTTCCTCTTTGCTATTTTTATTTTTGTGTTTTTTTTCCTCTGCTCATCGTGTGCTTTGTGCTCTCTACTTATTTTAAATGCGCTATCTGATTTTTTTGCGGCTCATGCAGCATTCAAAAGCATAGGGGAAAAAGAGTTAAAAGTTGAGATTTTAGATATTCGAAGCGAGACGGGCCAAAACACTTGTATTTTAACGGGCACAAGGATGTCAGCTCTAAAGCTTGCTCCAGCATCGACCATTAAAACAGGTTCTGCTTGATCTGCAGCAGCAGTTACCAAATAATTATGACAAATATGAGTAAGCACTCAATGGCTGAATAGCATAACTGTGTAATGCAATAAGTACTTTTGATAAGCCCCCGGGCCATCTCTCTTTCCCTCGTCCCGTTCGCTTTAAGGATCAAGCCAGCAATTAGCTGACAAACATGATGCAGCATCAATCACACAAAGGCAGCCAGCCATTCCAGGCAAGCACAGCAAATGCATTTTCCACAAAAGAGATGTGGAAATGCTAACTGCCATTGATGGCAATGTTGTAGCAGTTGCCTACATCTTCATTCTCAACTGTCTAATCCGGCAAGCGCATTTGCCAGCGTCATTCATGCAGCTAATTTGATTTTTTTTTAGCTCCCTCCCGCCCCTCTTTGGACCAAGAGACGGAGGCCAAGAGTATCGGAGACTACTATTTGCTTGGAAGAAAATATTTTCATTAGACATTTTGTAAATATGAGCAGCTTACTGCACATACAGATTGCAAGGAAGGAATCAAGTAAGCAAAGAGATTTTGCCATTTGATGTTGCCTTGACGATGACAAGACTTTTAGACTAGAGTCTGGCCCTGAATGACTTCATCTACTTCTTAGACAGTCTTAAATATAAAAAGGAGTGAATTATCATTAGAAAACATTTAAATAAATAACTGAAACTTGCTTCTAAAACCATTTCACAATTTCTTCTTCCTCTCTTTGCAGCTCTTAACGACACCCAAGTGGGAGTGTATCTGTGCTTGTGTTAAAGGGTAAGTTTCTAGTATTATGATACAGTTGTGATTATCATTTCGAGGGCTTCTTTCCACACAAGCACACCAATTTTTGGGCAGCTCAAAAGTTTTTTGCTTTTTAATTACCACGTGCAGGTCGAAGTGGTAGAAGGGGCTGTCAAATAATCAAGTTGGCAGCTGTAGCAGTCGAGTTTTGGTCTTTTCTCATAATTAAATGAAAATTTTACTGTAATTTCTCGAGCGTAAAGAGCGTACAAAACGGCAAACTCTACTTAACTCCCCCATTTAAGGTTTACAGAAGGTTAGACGCAGATACAGTGAGGCTGTGTGTGTGGGAATATTTTTGAGTTTTCGCACGTGTTTTGCACTTTAGCGTTTGGCGTTGTTCTTACGAATTCGTAAATATTCATTATATTTGTGTGTGTATTGTTCCAAGGCATCTTCTCTCTCTCTCTCTCTCTTGGTTTTTTATAATTCTTTTTGGTTTGTTACACACTTCAAAAGTATTTGCATAAGGTTGGAAAAGTGCTTGTACAATAACTTGTTTTTTTGCATTGTTTACTTTCTAAATGGCGGCTGTTGCATTTTTAATTAGACAGCAACTGACCTTGAGGGCATTTAATTCAATTCAACTGAATTGGATGAGGCGCTTCTACGTATTCTTTTTAATACTCTACGCCATGGGCTTATGGAATGGCATGCATGAAACGACACTGATGAGAATGTAACAGCTGCTCAACTATTGACTCAGGAGCTCAGTGCAAATCTGAGCAAAGTCTCTCTCTCTCTCTATCTCTCTCTCTCTCTCTCTCTCTTGCGTTGAGAAAGAAAGAAAGTCTTAAACAGAGAGCAGGCATTACAGACACTTTGGCCAGGATGGAGGCAAAAGCAAAGGCAAAGGCAAAGGCTGTCCGCTCATCAATGATATTAAGCGAACTTAATCCCTTTACATTCTCCAGCTGTGCGCGTTTTACTACACTTGACGACGAAGGCGATGGCGATTAGGAGATGGAGCAGCAACACCCGCAACTCCCATTTCAAAAGCACTCTGGCCGCTTTGCTTTGTTGTTGGGCTTGCAATGGAGCCGCGACAAGCTTAAACACACACACACACATACACACTCATATAATATAGATGCATATGCGTGTGTGTGTGTGTGTGTGATCCAGAGCCACTCATAACTTTTTGCAGTGGCGTCGCCATCGTTGCCGCCTTTGGTGACTGGCGAATGCGCTTGAAAAACTTTGTACAACTTTAAGCCGCTTACAAGCTTTGCGCTCTTAGCACGCGCCACGCCCGCAAACCGCCAACCCAACCCACTTCCTGCCACCCACTCGTTTACAGCTAGTGTCATGCATCTTGGCTGAAGCGAGAACTGTTAGCTCTCGGCTGCTTTTTGCCTCACGTTGCATTGGTCAAATTCTTGCTCATACATTTCTGACACTTCCTTTCCACTCCATAACTGAGTGTGTGTGTGTGTGTGTATGTGTGTGTTTTTCCATTAAATTTATTGAATGGTTAGTGTGCAGAGCGTTTGCTTTATTTTCCTATATTTGGTGGCTTTTTATGCACGTGACCATTGAATGCCACATAAAGAAATGGGCAAGAAAATCGACAAAAAAAAAAATCATTTCAATTAAGCAATTCTATTTCACTCTTTTAGTGAACTCGTAGACCAAAAAATCTTTAAAAATAACAGAAATTTTTACTATTAAGACTGTGTTAAAACTGAATTAATTTCCACAAAATTCAGTTGAAAGCTCTTTCGACTTAAAAATGCTTAATTATTTTCAATTGTCTTGCATGAAGACAATTTGAACTTCAACTCAAACACAAATTGCCCCACAGGAGCAGACAACTCTTTGACCGTTTATGTCTCATGGTGTGTGTGTGTTTCACTCTCCAAACTCCTTCCTTCTTTTACTCTCTGTTTACATGTGTGTGTGTGTGTGTGTGTGTGTGTGGTTCAAAAGCAAATTCTATACATGCCGCACATTGTTCGGCAACCTTTTTTTCACTTTGATTTATTGGAGTCCTTAAGGCCAACCGCCTTAAATATTTTGCCAAGCCCGCCAACAACGACAACAACGACGACGACGATGGCTAAGCCAAGTGAAATGAGTGCGGATGGAGAGGGGTGGGTGTAGTGCAAGTAGGGGCTGTTTCTTGTCCGGTTGATTTTGTTGGGCTCGGTGGGATCGGGTGTCTTTTTGCAAAATCACGGTTATTGAATTTCGTTTTAGATTTTTCCTTTATTATTAATAGCCTAACATTCTGGTTCGGAGCGTTTCAAGTCAGCTAACGAGAAGACAGGCGAAGAGTGAATGGGATCTAAATGCTGGCTTCAAAATGCTGAAAGTGGCCAAAACATTTTGCGCCCCCGTCAAAAGAAATATTTTAAATCATTTTCACTCACAAATCCCGCTGTGGCTCATATATAATAATATTCCTGTTCAGGAAAACCTTTTTTTCTTCCTGCTGCTGCTGCTGTTGTTGTTGTTGTTGTTGTTGTTACCCTAGTGCTCGGCAGATGTGTTTTATTAAACATTTTATGATAAGCACAACAAACACACATATGTAAGAGAGAGTTCTGTCCATTGATTTGGCTGTGAAAGTTGCATAGGCAGCGATTAATTTTTTATATGGGTTCGAGCTGGGTGTGGAGGTTAACTTGTGCTTTGAAGTTGTGCTGTACAAGTGAAATATGCGAAGAGAAGAGAGAGAGAGACCATTGTGGGTCAGCTCTTATAGCTCAACCACAAAAAAGCTGCCTTTCGCATTTTTTGCATCTTTCATTCAAGCATTTAAATTGTCATCAGCAGCGCTGGCACAAAAATTCAGACAACTTGTTTTGCAATTAAATGTTGGCACAACCACACACACACACGCACACAGCAACAGGTAAACACACGCATCACGTCGCCTACATTTTTAAGAGCCAGCTCGTTGCGTGTTTTATGGGCGCTTGTTGCCTGCCTGCCTGCCAGCCAGCCTTTTGGCTCTGCCTGCGTTTTAATGCAATAAGCGAGTACAACCAAAAACACACAACAACAACAACAAAAAGAAAGCCTTAAGAAAATGTCGACGCTCACGCACACAACGTTGAAAAGTCATTAAGTACAAATGACGTTGGCAACTGCAAAAAGCCAGCAGCAGGCTGTCGGAAGGCTGGCAGGACCAGAAAGCTGTAGTTTGCAGTAATTGCACCACGTTTGAGCTCAAGCTAACTGCATATTGAGCCCACTTGCACTGTGTGTGTGTGGGTGGGTGTGTGTGTGTGGGTGTGTGTGGTTAAATGCCTCTGTATTTCACTCAGTTTGCATTATTTATGACAAAGTGAGCCCGATTAATCCGCAGTCAATAGCAGCAAGCAGCGAGACGATTGCCAATGCTGCCACAAACAAACAAACACATACATTGGGAGTGGTTCGCGAGGCTGTACCAGTTCCACATGACTGTTATTTAGTTCGTTTGACTCGAACTCGTTGGGTGTGAACAAGAGCAGGCTTAGAAGATTAACTCTTTTTCATTTGAGCACAGTCACAGTTGAAAAAGTTTCAGTTTAAAGTTTAGTTCAAAAAGTTCTCATTAAACCATTAGTGGTTTATTAAACTTAGGAAATGGTTCAGTTTGTGGATGTTGTGCAACCCTGAATTGCAAATTGCATCTGTCGTCTCATAGGCACAGCAGGTGTCTGTACGCGTGTGCGTGTGTGTGTGTGGGTGTGGGTGTGTGTGTGTGGGTGTGGGTGTGTGTACTTTGCTTTTAAATTTAATATTATACGAGTGGTTTCTACTGCTTTCACCTTACTTTTTCTGTTCATTATCGTCCTTGTCGTTGTCGTCAATGACGATGACGATGCGGTGCATGATTCACTGAAGGCATAAATAATCTGTTGCTTGTGTGTTGCTTGTGGCGACAGGTTCATATGTGTGCGTGTGCAATGGTTGCATGCCACCATTTACTTTATGATAAACCATATATAATTAATTTAAATTTAAACAACACGAGCGATAATTTCTTAATGAATATTTATTTTTCCGCCTCCAACTCGAGAGTAGGAAAGTGGGTTTATTGGGGTAGCGAGTAGCAAGTAGCGAATGACCGCAAGGGTCAACTTAAGAGCTCTAAAACGTGTCCAGACACACTGGTCGACGAAGCTGCGCAAATCAATTAGGCACCTTTAATGTTAATCGCTTCATATATCACGATTTCAACAAGCCCAAACAAAATAACGGCAAAACCCAAAGGGTCGATGACAACAGGCAAAATGGCAATGGAAATGGAAAAACCGAAGAACAGCACCAAAAGCCGCACGCGACGTTTTTCGCGCTAATGAACGAAAGGACGCCAAGATGGGAACAAAAGGCGTGAAAGCCAACCGAAACTGAGGCGTACAAAGTGTTAGAGTGCGATAAAAAGATTAAAACTGCACATCCACACATGCAGACAGTAAGGGAGTGAGGCGGAAGGACGATAATTCACAGGGCAGACAAGAAAGCACAGCAGGCGCACTCAAAGCAGCCAATTGGTAATAGAAAATCGGATCAGATTAGATTTAATGCGGCGACTGCTAATTTTTGGGTGATTTTTCATTGCTATCGAGAGAAAAGTTTGTGGACGCTTTTGCTTGCCTTGGCGCCATCTCTGAATCTGAATCAAAATCCCAATTCCAAACCCAATCGCCAAAGCCTCAGCTTTAACGAGAGCTGTCAGCAGCAATACGCCGCCAATGACAGCTAAACAAATGACAGAAATGCCAGCGGGGCGAGATTGAGAGAGAAGGGTAAGAAGTTAAAGCAGGCGGGGGATGAGATGTTGCTATTGACAGCAGGAGTTGGCTAAAGCTGCAGGCAGTCAAGAGACAAGACAGAAAGATACACACATACACACACACACACACACACACAGACATACATACATGTATAATATGAGTGGGCGCGTAGCGTCATCTACATTTCCGCTTCCGGCTGTTTATGCTAAAAGTATGGCGGATATGCTGATGCCAGGCAATACACCTAGAGATAAAATACACAATACACAACAAATGGAAGTTATACGTTTAGGCTAACCGTCGCCTTAGCATCCCGCAGTGCTGTCAGACGCCTTGGCTGCCATTTTTTTTGTTTTTGGGATTTATCTTGCTGGTTTTTCATAGTTTGCCCAAAAAAGGGGCTCTGACATGTTATCGATAACACTGATTAATCGAATTTGCTAAAGTGTTGCGAAACAAAGTTTTTCGTGCAGGATATTCTCAATTCGCCTATGTCCTGTCGTTTTCCTTTCTCCCCATTTCACACACGCTAATATATATATCCTAATTATGCTGGGCGAATATCCTTAGTAGGCATAACATGCTGCGTTTCCGGCCGAGTTTCCATGGCCAAAAATCTCATCTCATTTTGACTCCAACGTCTTGGTTTCATTTACATGATGATGACATACAACATAAATAATTAGACGCACACACAGGAGAGACAGGAGGCAAAAAGTTGTTGTTGTTTCTGGTTTGCGTCGCATATTTTAGATATTTAATTTTTGATATATATTTTCCCTTCCAAGAAGCAAGCAGCAAAGGACTGCCGAGGTTCTTGCTGTCAAAGCTTTTCCTTTTGAGCAGGTTTTGGTTGTTTGTTGGCAATCTTTACATACTTATGAGCTACACTGCTGCGAGCAAATAAGCATGTGGCATGTGGCACAATGTGCTGCCACATGTTCAACTAATTGAAAACTATATTGTCAATGGCAATCACAATCACAATCAAACATCAGCAAACCTGCGCTGTCTGTCAACAGTTTGAAAATCAGTGAACGACACAGACTTTAGCCAATAATTGAAGGCACCGACTGAAAGGGATTGTGGAAAGGAGTCGCATGGAAGAAAGCTTTCATCCGTTCCATCCAAGTTGATACTAATGTGCCGCTGTCAGAGCCTGTCTACGTCAACAACGAGCGCACTCTTTAAGCGGCTATTTCGGGGGGATAAATGTCAATCCCAAAAAACATATATAAACACACACACAGAAAGAGAGAGAGAGAGAGAGAGATTTTTGTCTCTAGTTAATGTTCGCTTGTTGGTACACTTTAATCGAAAGAAAGCTGCAAAGATGAGTAAGGAAGAGCCCATTATGGATGGACCGAAGCGTATGCAGAATGAGCTTAAGTTTATGATGGAAACAAAAGAACTGAGCCAATTGAAGCTACTCGAGGCAGAGAAGGATAACATATACAAGTGGACAGCGCTGATAATGCCCATAACGCCACCGTTTGACAAGGGTGCCTTTAAGCTAGAAATTGACTTTGCCCTTGATTATCCCTTCCAGCCGCCCACATTGCACATCAACACAAAGATCTATCATCCGAACATCAATGAGCGTGGCCAGGTCTGTTTGCCCATTTTGGAGGCTGAACACTGGAAGCCAACTACTCGCATTGATAATGTGTTGCAAGTGCTGGTTGCCACCATCAATGATCCGCAGCCAGAGAATCCCTATAACCTGGACATTGCCAATCAGTTTACCAACGATCGCAAGAAGTTCTACAAGCAAGCCGAGGCCTGGGTCACCCGCTACAGTGAGCGACGTCCAACGGAACAGGAGCTGGCAAAGATTGCACGCAAAAAGAAGAAGGCAGCTATGAAGTAATAAAAATCAAACGTATCAGCTTACAATTGAATTTCAATCAGTTGTTGCTTTTAGCTTGGCTCCGAGCAGCAACACTGTTGCTGGCATATGACCGACTAATTGGCAGCGAGGCCAAGATGCAGCAGCAACAGTTTTGAAGCAAGCTAGCTGTTAGATAAATCATTTGAATCAAAACGGCTCGCTCTGCATCCTGCGGCGCACAGCACGAGTAGTCAAAAGGAGAGGAGATGCGGATGTGGGTGGCAATGAAAGAGAGGCGACATTAGCTTCATCGTCATTGTGATTGTCATCAGCCTACGAAACAGGGATCCGCATCAGGCCAATGTTAGTTAGTTATAGTTGTTATACACTGATTTCGAGTGAAGGATGGGGTATATATGTAGGAGATATATATGCTTAGGATAAGCGAAGGGATAGGCAAGGGGAGAGTGCGGTTTATAAGAGAAGTTCTTATTCATGAACGAACTTGGACCTGCTTTATGGCCAAAATCTCTTATGTATGTGTGTGTTTTGGGACTGCGTGTGTGTGTGCCAAGTGAATGGACTGGCCCAACTTGAGCTTGTCAACGGCATGTCCTGTGATGCCACCATAATTACACTAAAGGCCACGCACCGAGTTAGAGATATAGATGTATAGTTGGAGACGCTGGCATAGATACTATTTCTTTTTTCCGGATCTAGTGTTTTGGTACAAGCCCCGCAGAGTTCGGAGTACACAGTACGCAGTTGGAGTTGCTGCCTGGCAACTGCTGCTGCTAGCCAGAGCAACCGTTGTCAATGCAAAAAGATGGATTACCATGCTGCCACGCCCTCAAAATGGAGCTGGTCGGGGCGTGTGTGTGTCTTATTAAAGCTGCCTGTCTGATTATTATCAACAAACTGAATGCAGCAGCAGCAGTCATTGACACCAGCAGCAATGCTGGCCACGCCCCACTTGAAACTTCGCCGCCTGTCGCTGACAGACATTTTGTGTAAAAGCCAGCCAGCTAGCCAGCAAATGAATCGCACTTTTTGATTAGCCAACTAACTGCTGCAAGCGACTCGGCTCGGCTCGGACTGCCAGAGCATTGAGAGATTCGAGGAGTTTGAATGAATGCTGATTCTGATTCTGAATGTTGCTTTGGTTACTAGTTGAGTTTTTGGCCTCTTTTTGGGGGGCATAACTCATTAGCGCCTAATTACAGTTACAGCTGGTGGGGGGGGGGGGCTGTTTTTAAATTAGTTTCACGTTGCCTGCCAAAAATCCAACGAATTTTGCTGATTCGATTTTTAGAGTGAAAATACTGAAATACTGCCGCCTGCTGTGTTCAAAACATTTCGCATATTATTGAAAAGCTGAAGTTCATTAAAGAGACGGCTTTAAGTATCTTCGTTTAGTTAAGCTGGCAATTAGTCTTTGAAATGTTGCAGTTACTCATAATCTTTATAATCTCTACTCGAATGCTATTCTCAACTCATTATGTCCGATTTTTGCATAATCCTCATTATCGATTTTCACTTACGTTTCGGCATATACTATTATTATTATGATTATTATTATTGTGGCCACAAATTTACGACCTACATACTTATGTATATGGAAAGCAATGCAGCTTATAAATTGCTATTTATCTCTCTCTCCCTCTCTCTCTCTGTAAGCTGAATTGAATAAAATTTAAAGTGCTTACAAGTAAATACACTAAAACTGGACTCGATAAAGATAGCTCACGCGATTATATGGCAAATGTGCAAAATTGTTCTTGTTACAATTTGTTTCCGTTACTGCTGCTGCTGCTTTTGTTGTTGTTGTTGTTGTGCAAACCAATAAAATCAATTAAAAGGCACTCAACATGCAAACAATTATATGCAAATTCATTTATACACGACTTCACACACACACACACACACACACACACGCAGAAGGCAAAGGCACAATGGTGAAGGCAAAGTCAAAGCGTGCAGAAAACGATTTTGTGCTCGTATTTGCATACAAGAAGAAGAAAGCAACAAAAAACAAAAAGCAAAAAAACTGTAAATAAATATTGTATATATATAAATATACACAGTTGAAGCGGGCGTATGTATAGTCCCCAACTCCCTTGCCATAGACGAGTGTGCGTCAAAGGCAAAGGCAAAGGCAACGGAACGAAAGGAGGGTGAGTTGAAGTAAGCAGCAAGCAGCCTGAACCTGAACCTGTTGCACGCCGCAACAGAAAACACGAAACAAACAACAATGCGAACACACTACAACAAAGGGCCAAATGAAAAGTTTAAGCTTTAAAGCAACCCAACAGTAGCACTGCAAATGTAGGCAAAACGGAAACGAAACGAAACGAATTTCTCTCTCTCTCTCAATAAAAATCCCGGACATACCAACCAAATGAAGAGAACGCACGCATTGAAAGTGCAGCCTGGCAGAAATATTGAAAGTCTAGTTCAATATTGAAAGCAAGAGCAGCGCATGAAAAGAGAATTGATATTGCGGCGCGCAAGCGCGACAATTGAAAGCGAAACGTAAGCAAAGACAGCAACAGGACAGTTGCTCTACTTCGTAATAATATTAAATATATATATTTAATCAAAGCAAACTCAATAATCTAACTAGTATTTAATAAACATGCAACGCAATAAATTTAAATGAAATATTTAATAGCTCAATTGGACGAAGACTGCAAGAGGTGGTGACTCGTTCCAAGTTTCATTTCATTTCATTTCGTTTCGTTTCAGCGCTAACAGCTACGCACTGATTATCCACCCACACTGTATGCTCTCTCTCTTAAGTACGTTCGGTTCTTCAATAGTTTAGCGAGCCGAAGGAACGAACGCACGCACGAACGAAAACGGAGCACACGAATATCTCTGATAGATACTGCTGACCAGCCAACACACAATCAGTTCGTATTTAACATTCGTAGTGCATGCAACGCAACGTGCCCTCCACTGCGTGTACCAACCAGCCAACCATTTTGTGTAGTGTGTGTTAGGTAAAGCGAACAACGAACAGGCGCGCTATCATTAGTCTTCGTTAGGCGGTCTTTGTGTCAACAACGTGTTGCGCTCCACATTTGAACTCCCCAGCGTAGCACAGTCATCGTAGTATTATAGTGTGTTCGCTTGCGGTGCGTGTTGCTCGTTAGTCTAAAGTCTAAAGTCTGAATCTGAATTATATCCAACTACTAAACGAGTAAGTTTTTTAGCAGAAGCTTGTCTTCTCGTTTATCACACAGCTAAACAGAACAAATTGTGGCTCATTTGTGAGTAAGTGATTGAAGTTGGTGTTTTTTGAGTTGTGTTGACACTGTGCAACAAGTTTAAAGTGTGCCACAACTGAAATAGTGAAAACTCAAAGTGAACTCAAAGCCGGATTAATAAAGAAAGAATCCAAACAAATATTAGCAGCAGCAGCAGCAGCAGCAGCGTCAGCAGCATAGCAAGTAAGTTTCATTCATGCGCAAGTTAAATAAAAGTTTAATATTTGTGCTGCCTGCTTTTTGGCGCAATATGGCCGCCGCGTCATGCTCTTGCCGCTTTTTGTGGGTCACTGGACGAACCCGAACACTCTGCAGCGCATGCAAATAGTAAAAATAATAATAATAATCATCTTTAGGGGAAAAGAACTAAAAGCTAAAAACCTAAAGAGATGTAAATAAGTGGCCTACTGTTGGGCTAAGAACGAAAACAAACGAAAACAAACGAAGAAAAACAGAGGCAAACAAGAATTTTCGGGTCGAGAGTTATGCGCTAACACAAAATAATAAAATGTTCTTGGAAAATTAGATATAGAAAAAAGATAAAGCTGAAAAAAAGAAATGTTTGAGTTTGTTGTTCGCCTTTCCCAAAAGTTCTTTGTGCAAATTAACTTTACTTAAATTCAATTTGTGCAAAATCAAAAATGTAAACATTCAAACGAATAACTTGAAACTTTTATCCACTGTGTGATTTAATGTGAACCCAACTTGGATACAACAATCTTGCTCTCGTGACAAACTACACAAATTCCGTTTTTAAAAGTCAACATTAAGCTTTGGGTTAGAGATACAGAGAGAGAGAGAGAGAGAGAGAGAAAACCCTAACATATAATAGACTGCGTATGTGAAATGCTCCAAGCCAAAAACTAAATCACTGTCATTGCGGTCAAGAGATTCACAAGCCACACACACACACACAGAGAGAGAGAGTGAAAGAGAGGGGAAACGAGAGTGGTTGCAAGTGGAAAACTATTGTTAGGCAATGATTTGCAATTTGTTTGAAAAATGCATTTACAACCGCAAAGGCAAACAGAACAGAAACAGACCAAAAACTGTTTGCCCCAGCCTCACAGACACCCTCCCGCCCCCGCCTGCTCCTCCGTCTGAGTAAATAAAATAAAAATAAAACCATAAACAAACGCACAAGATACTTCTCTTATTCCTTGTAGATACTTTTTGTGCAGTTACTGTTAAATCGCGAGCAAAGAGCAATTGAAAGCGAAAGCAGCTGCAAAGTTGGAATTGTCTAGTCTAGTTTATACACAGATATCTAAAGATGATGCCCGCCCAACAGCAAATGTAAAATGCTAAATGCAACCGCAACGTCAATTGCTGGGCAAAACCAAGGCAAAATGGTCACGCCCCCATACCGCTTTCCTCCCTCAAGCAAACTGTAAGTAAGCAGCTGCCTGCCTCATCAGCAAAAGCGTCGCGACAACTCTTGCCAACTGCTTTTAGCGTGCTCCACTTTCCAACATCTCTCTCTCCATCTCTCTCTCTCTTTCTCTGTGTCGTTTCTTTCTCTATCAGCTGCACTTTTAGCAGTTTGTTTGTCGTATTTGCTTTGCTGCAATGTTATTCATCTGCCTTCATCTCCATCTCTTATTCAATTCACAAAGTAACTGTAACTGCTTCTGCTGCAGCTGCGGTGAATTGCATGCAATTACAAGCGAAATGCAAAATGTGTGCCAAAGTATCTGACAGATACTTAATGGCAGCACAGCAGCAGCAGCAACGACTTCTTGTTAGCTGTGCTTCTGCTGCAATGCCAATATTCATGTTGCCAATTTGCCAAGGAAAAAGTGTGTGTTGTACTTGGAATAGATTTGAAATTCAGATATTATCAACTGCAAATGTCTCGAGCTCAGCATAAAGCTCAAAAGCCAAACAAGAAAAGTTCCACGAAATGTTAATCCTCAAATTCATTTTCTTACTTATTTCATGAATTATTCATATTAAATCTGAGTTTTTCAAATACTGCAACTATTTACTTATTAAAATCATAAAAAATCTCATATCTTTAAGCCTAAACAAGCAAAGAAAACTGTTTTAAGCCAAAAGTTTGTTGTGTTCAAAACTTGATGAACAATTGTTTCATAAACTTTCGACAGCTTGTGGCTTGTTGTGCGTACAACAATGGGCCAAGACAAAAGAATATCCAATCAATTCTCAATGCTTAGTTGCATCGATGATTGTTCGCTTGACAGCCTGCCGCCGCCGTAGCTAGGGAGGGGTGGGGTTCAAAGGGGTGCTGCCTGTCAATTAACATGTCAGCCAATTGTAATTGCCGCCAAGTCGAGTGCCGGATGTTTTTGGTTTTTGCCAGCGAAAGCTTTTCCCGGCTCAATTTTATTCTTTCACGCGATTGCAATTGCTTTAAGCCAGGTAAACAATTAAAAAGTCCCAGCCCGCACCCTTAACTCGAAGGGTCGATCTTGACCAGAACTCGTCTTCAAATCTAATATGAAAAATCTCTCTGTAAACGTCAAACAAAATACAAATACAAATGAATATGTCACGCAAACCAAATGAAATGTGACACAAGAACGAAAACGAAACAAAACGAAACGTAACGAAAACGTAACGAGAAAAATGCCTGGAAGCGCGTCAAGCGGAAGCTATTAAATCTACATAAAATTGCATAAAACTTGGCATGCTAAGCAATTACAACACTGAATGTGGGATGGAAGCTTGGCGCAGCTTAGCCACAGTGACATGCTCATCTGAATGCGAATGTTGCTTGAGAGCCGTTAGAAAATTGCACTTGCACCTTGAATATACAAACTGGCGTCGTTCTTCCCAGCGTCGTTGCTATCGCGAAGTGGGCGTGTGAAAAAAGAATTAAAGTCAAGTGAGCGCACTGAGACTGAATACAACAACAACAACAAAAGGAACGAGGCAGTGAAAAGGCAGCCAGCCAAGCGGGCAGTCAATGGGGCGACTCAGTGTGATGGGCGTGGCTGCATACACAACAACAACAACGTCAACAACGTGCAAGGCAAAGAAAAGCCGGAAAAATGGCCCAACTTGTTTGGCTGGCTGGCCACACACCACACACACACACACAAAAGACCAAAAGCATGTGGAGAAAGCAAGAAACTCTGTTGAACACTGCTATTTGGACATTTTCCTTTTGTTAGGAGTATAATTTTCGACGCGACATTCGACGCGACAGGCAGGCAAAAGGTGAAAAATGTCAAGAATTTTAAATAAAATATAATGCAGAAGAGGTAAAAGCAAAACGCTTTAAAGTGCAATTAAATTTAAAACATACTCCGAACAATTTTTAAGTTAAACAAGAGCTTGGTTTAATAGCAGTTTTGTGTGTTGAAAACCCAAAAAACTGAACTAAGCTAAGCAACTGTTGACCACATCAAAGTGAAACTCGTCGACTGTAAAGATAAAGTTAAAGCATAGACCCAAAATTAATTAGCATCAAATACACAACAATCAAATAGCGCTGTGTTTAACAAGAAAATGCATAAGAAAAGCTTTTAGAAAGAAACAAAAAACAACGAGAGCTTGGGTTGTTGGATGCGGATGTGAAATGGAAACCAATTGATAAGAAATTCAGCAAATATCTACGAATATAATTGAAATTAAATATTCAGCGACCGAGAGATGAAACAAACATGTAATGCTAATAATAATTATGATTAACAATTTGCCGCTGACTATGTCAAGAGCATACAGCTAACCCCAGCCATAGATAGCAACAACAACAAAATCAAATACTTTCCTTTCAATTTCCGCTACTCAAACCACAAACAAAGAGAGATAGAGAGGAAGCTAGCAACGAAGAGCTAACCGTTAGTTTAATTTGTTAGATTAGTAAACAAATGAAAATTAATTGAAGCAAACGAAAAACTTAACCTCAGGCACAACACCAGACCAGACCAGACTGTGCTACAGCTGAAGAAAACTTTTTTGCCAGCTTGTCGTCGAGCACTTCTCTCTTTCTGTCTGTCTTTCCTATCTATATGTATCTGTATCTGTATCTGTATGTGCGTAAGAAAAGGTAGAAAAGTCTTGTTTGGCTGTACAAGAAGTTTGCGTTGCTTGAGCGTGAGAGGCAAGTGGAAAGATTGTATAAACTGCGATAACAGGGCGTATGCGCAATGTCTTCATTTCGCCCACATTGTTAACAGGTCGACAGGACGACGGTTGTTGAGCGGAAAATGAGCAAGCAAAACAGATGTGATTAACTTAATTGTTTGCCCTAATCTTCGATTTGTGGTAGCACACTAACCCCTCCCCCTCCCCTCCCCTCTCCCTCTACTCTAGCTTATGACACGCTTCGTCCTTATTTTTGCCACCAGCAAGTAAATAATGATTAACGGCGCTAGTTCAAGGTCTAAGCGCATTTTAATGGGAGACCACGTTAACGTTAACGTTAAATGCGGGCTAGATTGAGGCCAGTCGAAAGGCTGGCAACAAAAGCGCAATGTCAGCTTACATCTATATATATATATATATATATAAAAGGCAACAACAACAACAACAACAACTACGACTATAAAAGCGATGCAAAGCAAAGCAAAACAATCGAAAATTATAAAATAACAAAAGGAAACGTTGCGTATCGATTGAACAAATTCGTTTTATGTATGCGCCGCAGCAGCAACAGCAGCGAGGATCCTCTGACTCAGGACTAATGCAAACACACACACACACACACACACACACTCGCACTTTTCGGTATAAGCTGTAAGAGCGATTGTCCTTTTTTTTTGTTTGTTTTTTTTTGGCGTACGCGTCACGTATTGTCAATAAAAAAATAATAATAAGACACAATAAATTTTTACCTTTAACGAGTGTGCCAGCTGTAAAAGGGAGAGAGAAAGGAGGATTAGCGAGGGGTTAGAGGGGTTGCAGGACTCACACAACATGCGTGCCGCAGCGAGTCCTTTGGTCTTTGCTCTCCGCTTTCGCTTTTCCGTATATATATATATATAAAATATATATAAAAGAAAGAAAATAAACACGAATCTGAGCAGGGGAGAGAGGATGAGTGGAGAGAGTTAAGGGAGCAAAAGGGCTGCAAAGCAAACAAAGGCAATGACACGAAACGACGACAGAAACAGCAACAAAAGCAAACAAATAAAAGGCGCAACAATTGCTCTAGAACAACAACAACAAGAAAAGAGGGGCGGAGAGAGAGAAAGCCTTTAGGAGAAACAACTTTATGCGTGTAAAACCCATGCCAACCATCAGCCTCACCAAGATATTTGGCCCAGTGCGTGTGTGTAATTGAAACTAGGCGTTCCTCCCTTTAGGCTTTAAGATAGAGGAAAAAGAAGTGTTAAGTTGTTGTAAACTCTTCAGCTTCTTTTACCTGTAACTCAAATCAGCGAGAAGAAGACTCAATTTTACCCCACTGACGTGACCCGCAATGTGGCATGCAATAAAATAATGTTGCTACTCTACAGGTCAGCGCACTTGTTTCAAATGCTAATTCAAGCGAACAGCCTGGCCTGGACCTGGCTGGACCATTTTTAGACAGAGCTATTTGTTGAGTTGCCAAGTCCAACTAATTCCACAATGTCTAGACTCGCCAGGCCAGATCGCGCACTTTTTGCGCCCCACAGCGAGTTTGTCTTTTGACTGTGCCACAGAGTCTGAGCGAAAGGGGGAGAAACACAAGTATTGGGGGCGGTGGATGCAGCAGAAAGCAGCGGATAAATATGCAAAAATACAAAACGAACAGCAACGAAAAAAAACGAGAAGAAACACAATATTTGTAAAAAGGACTACAGACAATTTGCCTTTAAATAGAGCGTGGCACTTCAAACAAGCGAAACCGAGCGTCACTTTGAGGGGCAGAGCGGGTGGGTGGGACAACAACACGCAAGAAGAGAAAATAATGTTGAGAAACGAAAAAAAGAAAAAAATGGTACAAAAAGTAAAATAAGCGAAAGAAAAACATGATAACAGCGGCAGGGAGACCAAAGCAAAAGTAACGCTAAAAAAAAGAACCAAGCACAAAGAAAGAAAGCAACAGCAAAAAAAAAAAAATAGAAGAAAATCAAGAAAATGAAAAGAAAATAATATAACGAGCGCATATTAAAGTGGGTTTATTTATTTTGCGCTCGACGCAGTGCTTGCCACTCGCTGAACACACACACACACACACACAGACTAACAACCCCACCCACCTTCCAAAGCGACCAGCCCTTGTGCCACAACCCACCTTTAACAGGCCAAGCGAATACGAATACGGATGCGTCTCAGTGTTGTTCCCCTTTGTGAGTGCTTTGTGTTTATTAAAAAATAATTTCCATGCTCAACTTGGCACACACACAGCCAAAGTCCCTGCTTCCTCTTCTTTAAGTGTGTGTGTGCAGGGGCTATCAACAGTTTACATTCTCGAGATTGCGACGGAAAAACATTTGAAACAATAAGCCTCGAAGCCTGTCGCCAGTCTACAAATTCAAATTCAATAATGCGAATACTTTTTGTCCAACAAAGAAAGCAGGGCGGATGGGGGGGGACGTCAAGCGACAACACTAAATAATTCAACAGGACACGGGTAAGAGACAGACGGACGGGACGGACGGAGAGTTAGAGATAGCGAGCAGGGGAGAAGAGAGAGAAAAAAATGTAAATCTGTGATTTTAATGCGTTTGCCAACTGTAAATATAAACCCGAAATATTACAAAACTTGTGCAAACAAGCGAACAAGGGCGAGCTATTCGTAGGGAAAACAAGAGAGAACAGTTTTGTTTCGATATGACGAAGATTTAATGCTCTTACTGAACGTAAGTCTAACTGCAAACAAACTGGATAAGAAAATTAGAATACTTTTCGGTTGGGGGAAAGTGCAAGCAGAGAGCGATATAAAGAGACTGAAAGGAAATGCGAATACGCGTATGTCAATTTAATGGGCGTTGAAAAGTGAAATGTGAAATGGTGGGCGTGGCTGGTAGGTAAGGGGCGCACAAGCTGCCATATTTTTTATGTGAATGCTTTTTCTTCTTCTTTTTCTGTGTATCTGTGTGTTAAAATATGAAATATTTATATGTGTATTTTCATTTATGATGCGTAACAAATGTGCCAAAAAACAAACACTCACACACACACACACAAAGAGAGAAAGAAATACAACAGAAAACACAGCAGGTCCTCTTAAACAGTCCTGGACAGGTGCGTGCTGGGTGGCCATCATTATGATCAACATTGCCGAACAGCACGCTACCTCCAGTTTCCCCAGTTTCCCTAGTTTATCCAGTTCTGCGCTTGAAACTTTCGTCATAATATATAAAAAAAAAAGCTTTCTCTGCTTTTTCAGTGCTTCGTTTCGGTTTTTGCAGTTGTTTTGTTTAGCGAAAAATGATTATATTTTAATTACACATGCGTTGGCAGCCAGACCAGGTATCGGACCAGGCCAAGGCGAAACCAAACAACAAGAACAACAACAAGAACAAAAACAACAAAGAAATGTTAACGAAAATGGCGTGAAAAATCAGTTTTATGGCTTTTATGCTGCTGTTTATTATTGTAAATGAGATCTGGGTGGGTCGCACAACTGTTCACACACACACACACACACACTCGAGTGTGTTGTTATGGCCATTTAGTATAGGACTTTTAATAGCCAGCTGACGACACGAGCCAACATTTAAGCGCCCAAAATGTAAACAACAACCATAATATGTTTCCTGTTTTTTATTCAGCTGCACCTCGCAACATTAGGGAAAGTTTATTACATAATTACATTACGCCAATTGACACATTAAGGCAGGTAACTTCACGTTAATGTTTTACACTCAAAACATGGTAAAAGTTCTTATTTCAAATCAATGTTATTGAAATCTTTAAAAAGTATAACAAAGTCCAGTTAACTACAAGACCAGCATCTAAAGTTATCAACAGGTTAATTGCCAAAGTCATCTCAAGTTGCGTGACTCAAAACAAAGAAAGGAAGAAAAGTTTTTCGTAATATTTTTGAGACACGTTTCTATCGAAAAGATTTTCTCATTTCAAATCAAATAAAAGTTTCGCGTACTTGCTGAAGCGTACAAAATGATCTGATTACATTGGCAGCAGACAAACGCCACTCAATTTATGGCCAAGTGTTGGTTAGTGGGTGGCTTCTGGGGCGCTGTCAAAGGTTAAGTCGCCTGACATATGCCCGCTCCTGGAGCTAAAGCTAAAGCTAAAGCAGAAGTAAATGCAGCCGCAGGAGTAGCACTCAATATTAAGAAATAACAACTTGCTGCGGGCAAATGCAGAGAATTCACGTTCTCCTTCTCTTTCTCCCTCTGCCAGTTTTGCTGTCATCTTTTGCTTTGGCTCTTCAATGTAAACAAGCAAAAAAACAGCAACAAATATTTAACTCGCAAGCAATGTGTTGTGCGTGTGTGTGTGTGTGTGTGTGTAGAAAACAGCCGCAACACTTCCCACTTCTTTACTTCTATTCTCAACCCTCCTCAAGTCAGGCAACTTGTAAACTTTTGCGCAGCGCTTTATTGTCGACTTGCAGGCAGCTTCAGGAGCTCCTTATCCCCTGCCCTGCCCTCTTTTTGCTGCCTTTTGCTATCGCTTATTTGTCGCAAGAGTTGAGCTCAAAGCTTTGGCTTCCTACACTTTATGAAATCAGCTGCATCCAGTACCTTCCCTTCCCTTCCCTTCCCTCTCCTTTAACTCTTGCCACATCTTGTCTCCTACACACAAGTGTTTATGTTTCTCTTGGCGGCGACTCGCTCTCATAAACTCGCTAGAGAAAGTGAGAAGCCAGGACCCCAGCGCTTGTCAAAAGTCATTGCGCGTCTTTTCTTCTCCTCTCTCTTTCTCACTTTTCCCACTGCTCTGCATAAGTGTGTCTCGGTTTATGTGTGTGTGTGTTTTGGCCATAAACTTCAAGTGGAAATTGTACGTAATTATATTAAATTTTTATTGCCACACATGAAAGGGATACATTGTTGCAACTTTTGGGCTAAATGCTTCTGCTGCTTCTCATCTTGCTCGTTCCAAAATAGAAAACGAAACGAGCTAGCTTTGCCAAGTGATTAAGCCGAGCTGTGGGAAATGCTCTAATATCCGAGAGTTTGACAAATACAATCTGAGCTCAGATCAACAATATCAGCAACAGAAACATAATAAACATATTTATTTTCTATGTAGTTAGTCTGCCACTTGTCGATTGCCCCTGGCAGTCGCCACTGGCTGAACTTGTTTGACATATGAATATGAATATTGGATAGTCACAGCAATCAGTTAGATTCGTGCACAACTTTTTAATATACCCTCAGGCATTTCCAGCTACTATATCATTATAAGCATAAAGCTTATTAAATTCCTGTTCAGTCTGCACAAAGACTGAAAGGCAAATAAATGCGGGCATAATTAAGAGCAATGAGTGGAAGAAACAAATAAAAAAAAAACTGAATGCCGGGCACACAAAAAATGGTCTGCGATTGAGGCGATTGCAGCGAGTCTAATTGCTGACTTATGCAAAAGAGTTTGAGAGCAGGGGGAGGGAATAAACATATGGAGAATATTATCGTTTACTGCATTCGTGGCTACACTCGGAGAAAAACGCTGCTATGTATATGTATAACCAATTGAGAATTCTATATGTTTTATGCATAAGCTTTCAAGTGCAAATAATGTTATTTATCCAAGTGTAGTCGTTTTGTGGTTTGTGGGTGTGTGTGTGTGTGGGTTTAAGTGTGTGCTTTAGTTGTGGTAGTTATTTATTTTTTCGTAGGCGCAGCAAATGCAATTATTTCATTTTATGCCCCTTCCCGCCCCCACCGCCAAAAAAAAAACACAATAGTGCCACATGTGTGTGCCCCATGACATTTAAGTTCAAGCTTAGGGAATTGCTTCGACGTTTCGTCATCAACATGGTGGATGTTTGGTTGTTATCCCCTCTCTCTTTACCTCCATGTCCTTTACATGGACATAATGGACACGCAGAATAGCAGGTTATGTGGAAAGTAAACTATTTGAATAACGCGCAACTGCCCAACGCCCACACACACACACCCACACACACACACACAGCTCGGCGCTGCGTGTTAATAGTTTTTTTTTTTACGTAGTCGCCATGTCCTGGGCACCATTTTGAACGTCTCGACAAGTCAGCAACGGTACAATTACCTAGAAGAATTAACGCAATTAGATTTGTGCTGCGCAAAGTATTTCTGTCTGACCACGCCCTCTATTCAAACGCCCACACAACAAACTGACACAACAGCCAGCAGCGCTGATAATAATGTTATTATACGTGGAAAATAATAATAATAATAGAGAGAAGAACACAGAAGAAGCAAAAAAAAACAAAAAAAACTATAAAGTTAATATGAAAACTTGATGGGTTTGGGGTTAAATGAAATGAGTAAAAGTGCGCCTTAATTTCGAGCGCTTAGTACCGCTACTGCTAAACTTAACATATATTCTTCATTTCAGGCCAACACATTAGTCAGCAGTCAGCTGAAGGGACGTGAGTACTTCCTTGATAGCGAAAGAGGCCCGCACGTGACGAGGCCCTTTTTTTTCCCACATACACTTAATCAAAAGGTAAGAGAGAGCCCAGACGGCGAAACAAACATATAAGTAGAAGATATAAACAGACTCAGAACTTAGCTAATTAAAACGCAGAAGGTTAGGCATCCTCAGGCTCTAAGCACATTTTGAATTCACTTTTAAAATCAACAGCTCAGATATGTAAGCCAACGGAGGCAGGCAGGTGGGGTTGGGAGGGTAATGAGAGATAATGTTTTATGTAAAATTGTTAAAATATTTGACAGTCGAGTTAAAAGTTTCCCCAGACGTCGACGACTCCGACTCTGACTCATTTTCGAAACTAAAATCCCCTCGGCTCAATTCATGATGCTTTCGTATTCTGTATTTATGTTTGTAGTGTTTGTTTTTGTGTTTGTGTTTTTCGGGTTTATGTTTGTCTTCGTGAGCATTTTCTGAGCTAAACTGAAAGAATTTATTATATCAGTCAGGCAGCAGCAACGACAACAACACCAACAACAACACCAAACACATACTTAGCAAAGCTGTTCAACGAGCATGACAAATTTTCACTTTGCGTCAGGGAAAAGTTGCAACAAACTTGCAGTCAACGGCGAAAATAATAATTTCCCCTCCATCCTCGCTCACACAGTCAAGAAGCCAAAAAAAAAAAAGGTGAAGACGGCAAAAGACTTGGCCAAACAGAAAAATGGCTAACACAACAACAAGATGAAGAAAAAAAAGAGTGATTGAGAATAAGTCCAAGGACTACTTATCTGCCAGAACAGTCAAGCAGTCGAGTAGTCTTCAGCCAGGTGCTGCCAATTTTAGCATTAAACAGTTGCCAACAAACAGGCTTAAACTTGAATGGTGCTGCCAAACAACAAATTGTGCATCAAAAGTTAAAGCTCGACACTTGAAAGAGCGCAAAACTGGTAAAAGTGGCAAGCACAAAACAAAAAAAAACTGAGCAAATAAAAGCCAACGAATTCTAAGTGAAAAAATGACAGGCAAAGTAATGGGCTAGGTGGCTCAAGTGCATTGGGGCGTTGCCTATACCCTCTCTCGCTTACTGTTTGAGGCGGGCGTGGCTGCTGGGCTGGGCAGACAGGTTTGCATATAACTTTGCTACGAAAATATGTGTCAACAATATGGCGGCAAGCAGCAGCGACGATGGCAGGCGACGACGAGCGAAAGTTTGCACTGGAAACTACTTTTCATTTTATTCTGCTGACAGGTATGCTTAAAGCCAACAAAAAAAAAACGAGAGAGAGAGAGAAATAGGAGGATGAGGATGGGGTTTGGGGTACAAAGTGAAAAGTATTCAAAAGTGCGCAACAACAACACTAACAATGTGTACAGATTTGGCAAAGCTTTGCTTTTAGCACATGGAATAGACTAAAAACATATATATGATTTGGAAGGGGACAGCACACTGTGTGACAGCTGGCAATGACTTTTTCGCATGATAATACTAAAAAGAAGAGAAGAAGAACGGCAAAAGGGTTCGGTTCGTTCATAATTCTTGACAAGTCAAACTTGGCGCAAATGTCACAAAGTAAATGGCAAGCAATTTATGAAATCGCATTTATAGAGTGCGACATTACTGACAATTAAGCACAAAAAAAAAAACTATTTATATATAAAATTTACACATACGAACTAATATGAGAGAAAGTTCTTGCTCCAATATTAGACAGATAAATATCTCATATTCATTGTCTATTAAAAGCTCCTACTCAGCAAACAGTTTTTATAAAGAACTGTATACTTTTCTTTATCGATTAGACGATTCTTATTCTAGTTGGTACCGGGAATTTTTCCCTTACTTTGCCAATATCCTTCCTAGAAATTGGACATTTCAATCAGACTTATGAACTTGCGAAACATATTTGGAAAGAGAAGCTCCTGCTGCTGCTGTTGACATGTGACAATGCCAAGTGGCAGTACAGGTAATCCTTTAGGACTGATGCAGGCAAATAAAGTGAGAAAGAAGGCGCACAAAACTAAACAAATCAAATGGTACATTTTAATAAAATAAATAAATAAAATTCAAAGGAAAAAGGAGTAAAAAAAAACAAACAGAATGTGCGAACGTCATAACTGGCTTGATTGATGGCCAACGCTTTGTATGCCATTTCAGCTCGACCATTTGTCAGACACAAGAGAAAAGAGACAGGTACAGAGAGAGAGAGGGCTGACTGGGATCGAGACATGACTGCACTTTGGTTAAGGAATGCCGTCAACTGTCCGCTCTGCCCACCATGTCTGCTTTGTATCTCTTCTTACGTTCTTTTTTTGTTATTTGTGCAAGCAAAATAAACTAGGGAAGCCGGACGGACAAGCTGACTGACTGACATGGAGAGTTCCCGTGGCCAGAAGGAGTCAGTCAAAGTCAAGCACGTCCGTTAGGTTGAAGGCGGGAATGTCCCAGGTCCTGGCTCCATGTGTGCCATGTCACAGCTTAAAGTTATTCACATGAAGTTGGCCAGCTGCTGGCAGTGCCCAGGATAAACTATATGTATGTCTCTCATAATATACGATGATGCTGATGCTGATGATGATAATGATGATGATGGAGATGGCTATGAGGATGAGCACACGGGCCACATGAGCATGTCATAAACAACAATGATGACGACGACGATGAAGACTCTTCTCCTTTCTTTCTCTCGCCTCTCTGAAGTATAAACTTATTGTTGACAAAAGCTCATGACACACACACACACACAGAGATACATAAGAACGAAGGACGTGAGCGCGCATTGTGGCTCCCCTGCTAGGCAGGCAGACATATTGTTAAAGTCCTGCTGGTGCGCTGCCACAGCGGAAGTGTCACCATTTGTCAAATAACGAAAATTGAAAACAATTTCCACCACACGCAGACAACAAACACAAGAACGAGAACAACAACGAGAACGAGATCAGATTTTTTGTATTGTCCCTCCTCCTTGCACAACTTCATTTCACACTCACTCAGTCAGCAGGATCTGCTTCTGTGTCTCCCCTCGCTACTTTTTCAGCCTGTTTATATTCAATGCGGCCTGCGCTTGATAAGGCAAAACTTTGCCCCTGTTTAGGGGCCATAACGAGCCACAACAGAACAGAACAGAACAGACAAAACAGCAAATAGAAGCAAAGCGTTAAAGCCAAGATAATTTCCATTCAAGCAGCAGGCAGCATTGGCAACAAAATTTATTGTGCAACGAACTCGTTCCCCCTTTTTGCTCACTTCTTTGCACTTTTGCGGTCGAGGGACAGGGAGCAGCGGCTGACAGCTTAGCTGCGGCTTTGCTCTAATTTTCTAGCGGGTCGCAGACGACGTCAACAAGTTCTTCCTCGCAACCCTTCCAGACACTTTAAACACATGCGTCTCGTTTGCGCACATTGAAGGTTTAATCGAAATTATAAACAGGCCAAGACAAATGGCGCTGCTTGTTGCAATTTACAGCCAGGCAGTAGATAACAAAAGAGTTTTCTTTCAATTTCTTGCCAAGGTCCTGTATTGTATTGTCCTAGTGGAGGAGGCTATTGTTTAGTTGATTGCAAGTTTTTGTTTAGTCATAATGTATGAAAGCTGTAGTACAACATTTCGATATACTCGACTTTCACTTGAGTTATTCTCTGAGTGTCTTAACCTATTTATTGCTTGCAATCTCTTCTTAAAGTGTCTTTCAATCTCTGTGTCTTTGTTGCGCTTCGCAGCACTTTGTTGATATTTGTTCAAGTTTCTTGGTGTGATTGTTGTTGTTGTTGTTGTTCTTATTGTCTGGTCTTGTGACATGAAAAACTTTTTGCTGTTGATAAATGACTTATGAATTCTGTGAGAAGTCGCATAAATCTTATGATTTATGCATAAACAACAAATTGATTTTTCATTTGCTTGCACTGCTTTCTCCCCGCTCTTTTGCTCCTCTCGCAACCATTCCCTTTATCTTGCCTCATTCATGGCTTTAAGTAATTGGCTGTGGCTGTCAGCGTCGCTTGCTGCACATGTGCCAATGAATATATATATAACTTATTCGTATGTGTGTGAAAATCTAATTACACATACATACGTACATGTACACGTGTGTAGTAGCACTCAGGACTCTACGTGCATAGAAATATTTTTGATTTGCTGCTTGACAACACACTTAAAAATGCCAAGGATATATCTTAAAAGACGTCTCACCTCACAAATTCTCCATATCTTGGCTACATTTCACAGCTGCGGCTCTTGTGGTTTAGTGTGTGTGAGACTGTGTGGGTGTGTATGGCAGCAGTTTAGTTTCGACTTTTGCTTTGATATTTAAATTGAAGTCATCAGGTCCTTAAATAGAGCCTCTATTGAAGCCTTAGCCGATCTTTGCTTAAGCTTACAGTGTAAGTGTTTTGAGTAGTTAATCCTTAGACCTTGAACTTTGTCAAGCTGGCAAACAAGCAGGCAGGAGCTGATAGGCAGGAGTTGACGACAGGACTGTATAGAGTCAAGTTAAGCAGCAGTGCAACAATCAAAACACTTATCATCGTTTTATTTAAAAGTTATAGCGATAATCAATGTAATGAAGCATGCCAAAGTCAATAACTCAAATGACTTTCGACTCTCGCCTTCAACTCGAATTTGAGCCGTGAAAAACAATATTTTATGCAAATCACTGGCGAACTTCGTCCTCCCCTCTTTCTCTCCCTTTCGCTTTGCCAGTCGATAGCGATGACTCACTTGACAACTGCCAATAACTTATTTACACTTCATTATGCCAATTTGAAAGAAAGAAGCTTTTGCTAAAAATATGCCCAGTGTCAGCGATGTGAGTTATTAATTTATTAAAAATACGAGCATAATTAGAGAGCACTTTGCCAAATGACACTTGAAATGCAATCGAGTGAGGGAACAAAGCAACATTGAGCGACTAAGGGAAAGCGAGAAGGACACTTTATAAAGCCATTGCCAGTGAGCGAACAATCAGCGACAGTGTTGCAGTTATTTATGAGCGCAATAAATTTGTTTATGGGGGGTAAGTCCGAGTTGTAATGCCAAGGGAAGGGTGTGGTTAAAGATGGGGATGGCAACCAGCAGAGCGTCAAATGAAGGCAGCAAAAAGCCAGCAGGAGGCATAACAACAACAACAACAACAACAAAATGTCCAAATGAAAACGGCCATGTCATGAACTTTTCACAATACTCCCCCTCTACTCTGCCTTATGCTACATCCATTCATTGAAAAGAACAGGAAAACCAGTGAGGGCAAAAGAAAGTAGAGAGCGAACAGACAGAGATACCGCGAAAATGTGTACGTATTTGTGAAGCAGATGAAATATGAACGAAATGTAAAAAGTTAACAACATTAATTAGCATTTTTATGGAGCGCTTTAACTTTCAAATTGTCGGTTGGAGGAGGGGTTTTCCTGCAATGAATTGAAGAAAAACGTATCACTTTTCACGATAATAAATGTGAAACCCAAGTCAAACTCAACCTATCCCACCCCTGCGATTCCACTCAGTTTAATATCGAGAAGGTGCGGCATCAAATTTGATGTTTGGCAATTTGAGCTGTTCAAATCGACGATTTAAAAGAAATTCGTTCAAAGAAATGATTTAGTGAGAGCTTAACAAGAAATTTGTATCCATTTCTGGTTATTTTTCTTTTTTAATTTATTGGCAGAAGCATTTAATATTCAATGCATAAAAGTTAACTGTTCTCTTTGGTTACTTTTATGACTTCAAAAGCCATCTACCTGACCTCTTACCATCCTCCCACGCTTTCCTTGTGGCGCCAGATAAGCAAACATTTTTATTAACTGAGTCATTCGGTTTTTCTTCCCTCTTCAGAAATACACGCAACTTTGCGGCCCGCTTTCTTAATGTTGCCGCATCATCAGCGCCATAAAATGGGTTCGCTACTCGGCATTGGCATTGTGCTGATGCTGCTGAGCTGCTGCCTGATGGTGACGCCAGCTGAGACACGTTCGCGGGACAAGGAGGAGCGCCGCAATCGTGGACGTGGCAGCAATGGAGGCGCCACCGCATCCGCCTCAGCTTCTGCGGTGACCAGCAACAGCAATGGCGGCTACTACACCAGCTCCTCGGCATACGGCAGCGGCAGTGCGTCAACAGGCATCACTGGCTACAATGGACCCATAGATAGCACCGGTTTCTGCATGCGCCGACGAGATATGAAGCTGATGTGTTACTGTACGCCGGATGAGAATCACATGCCAGTGCAGAAGGCCGAGTGCTGGGTGTTCTCGGAGGGACTGCATCAGAATGACACAACCTGGACGCGTTTCTATCAACAGAAGCGTTTGCGTGAACTCAAATTTGTCATTCAGAACAATGCACGCTTGGATTATATACCCACAATGATCATTGAGCCGCTGAAGAATCTGAGCAGCATTGTCATTGAATACTCCCAAGTTGAGATTGTCAAGAGTTATGCCTTTGCTAATCTACCTTTTCTGGAGCGTATCATACTCAACAACAATCACATAATGGCACTCGACCAGGATGCCTTTGCCAATCATATACGACTGCGTGAACTAAACCTCGAACACAATCAAATCTTTGAGATGGATCGCTATGCATTCAGGAATCTGCCGCTTTGT
The DNA here is from genome assembly GCA_035044725.1 of Scaptomyza caliginosa. Lineage (NCBI taxonomy): Eukaryota > Metazoa > Arthropoda > Insecta > Diptera > Drosophilidae > Scaptomyza > Scaptomyza caliginosa. The sequence continues at coordinate 738,337 of JAWNNR010000099.1, read as the reverse complement.
GAGCGTCTCTTTTTGAACAACAATAATATAAGCACTCTACATGAGGGTCTATTTGCGGACATGGCTCGTTTAACCTACTTGAACTTGGCCCACAATCAAATCAACGTTTTGACCAGCGAAATCTTCAGAGGATTGGGCAATCTCAATCTACTCAAATTGACACGTAACAATCTGAACTTTATAGGCGACACTGTCTTTGCCGAACTGTGGAGTCTTTCCGAGCTGGAACTGGACGATAATCGCATTGAGGTAAGTTTAGATATAAATCAATAAATCTATAAATAGTTAGTCTGCAGTATCAACTTGATTTCTCAGTTAGTTTCGCTCAAGTTTATCTCATGGCTTACTTAAGTGGCCATAAATTGCCAAACTGACCATAAGAAACAGGCGACAATATGTATCATAAATCGCATAGCCTTTGTTCGAGGCACAGAATAAGTTTTGCCGCTGCTGTTTGGGTGTCATAAGTTCGATTCGAATGCCCATTTTTGTGGTGATTTAAGTGGTCACTCAGAGCCCAGAGGACAGCTCAGTTTAGCTGCGCGATACAAGTTGAAGTTATGCCTTGGGCATCCTTTGCTTGTCGCCTGCTGTTTGCCGAGTAGGCGCTAATATGATAAATAGATTGGTAAATTATGTTTTTGTTGTATTTGGGTTGGGGTGCGCCACAAGACAACCACGACAGCTTAATTCGTAACGTTCGTCTTGTGTCCTGTTTTGCTGCCACACGCTGTGGCATTATCCTTTCAGCGCCGGCTTTTAGTGTGTGTGTGTGTGTGTTGGCTAACGAATGTGCGCTGCAAGTTAATCTACTTACAAAATATTGAATAACAAATCATGGGAATAATGGATTTATGGCACTCCTTTTGGCCATCCGATATGCGAGGAACCCACCAACCGCCATAAAAATGGCCAAACTGCCAAGTGTATGAGTGTGTGTGTGTGTGTGTGTGTTTGTCAATAGAAAATGTCGCAGGCAAAGTAAGTGTGTGTGTGTGTGTGTGTACAGCTGTACAAGCGTGGGTACAACGATAAGCGTAAATCCTACACACACACACACAACAGAGCATACATATCCTGGCGAACATTGTTAGAAGGCGCCATCATCATCGCCGTCTTTGCCTTCCATTTTCCATATTCTGCGTGTGTTTCCATTTTTCCATTTTACAAAGTGCTCGCATATCATGTCACACCCAGACGAGACCCTCACACATATGTGTCAGGCCAGTAGGACACACACACTCACACACACGCACAACTCTCAAGTGTTAGTCAAGTGTTTTTCGCCGCCATCTTCGTGAATGCTCTGCGGCTGACACAATCCTCAGATGCTGATGATCTCCTTCATAACTGTAGCTCCTTGGTTAGCTTCCTTTCCATCCGCACTGGCGTTGTCATCCACATCCACATCGTCATGGTCATAGTCATAGCTGAAGTCGTTGCCATAATGATTGGGCTTGTTATCGCCTTAGTGTCGCATTGTTTTGGCCCATATCATACTTGTGCATATGTTTTGCTTTGGCAAAAAGAACACAAAAAAAAAAAATGTTCCTTTCGGCATCTTTCTTACTCTTGTCCTTTTCAATAAAAGCAAATTGCGTTGCATGTTTTCCTCGGGTTATCCATTTTCTTCTTTTCCCCCTTTTATTTTATTTTATTTTATTTTTTTTCGTAGTTATTGTGTATGAGTATGTGGACTGGAGCTGCGTACTTCATAAATCATTTGCTGTTAAAAGGTTTAGGTGCCTGGGTTTTGTCTAACACAACATACAGACAAAAAAAATATAACTAGAGGGGTCAGCGAGGGGTCGGCGAATAAGATAAATAGATAAACAGCTAAGCTTGCTAAGCGAGTAAAAGTGTTTTTTCACTGCAAGACTTAAGCTTTAATAATGGTTATAAATTGTCAAAGATTCATATTTTTATCATTGCTTTAAACTCAGCTACTCTGTCTTATTAAACTGTTTGATTTTGCTTGCTGGTATACATATTTGAATCATAACTTTGTTTACACACAATTGCCACAAAATTCACACATAAATAACCAATATTTTTTGCTTGCCTGCCGCTAAATTGGTCGGCGCCTCGTAAAAACGGCAAGTGGCGCTCATCAAACTAACAAAATATCTCAATAAAATATACTTTTTATGTCAATCAGCAAAGGCAGACAAACTACTTTGATATGATATCATATACAAACATATATATATCTTGATATGAGAAAAACAAATATATGCCCGCTACGCGTTCACGTACGCGTATTTTTCAATGTCTTCAGTTTGGTTAAGAGGCATAGAGTCGACGAGGAAGGAGTGTAAATGTAAGGGCACATGTCTTCGTTTATTTTTTTTCTGCTGTTTGGCATTTAATATGCATAATTTTTCCATTTCACTAGACAAAGCATATTGAATATTAAATAATGACAAACAAGCAGACAGAGAAAAGGGAAAGAAAAAGGGAAAGGAAAAGGGAAAGGAGTGAAAGTTTCACTGTCGCCTTCCTGCCTCAACAATAATAAACACTTTTTTTCCGTACAATAAAATCCAAGGCAAACGAATCGGAACAAACTACAAGTTGAAAAACAAAACAGCAACAAAACTGAAAGGATGCATCCTACATATGCTTTATGTGTGTGTACGCACATATTACACACACACACACAGAGAGAAACAAACAAAAAACATTCATAAATAAATACGCAATTCATAAAAACAAGGCAACAAAAGCAAGCAATGGAAAGCGAGAAAACGGAGCAAACAATAGCAACAGCGAAATTGTTGAACAAAAAAATAGTGAAAATTATACGCATAAATGTGGAAAACTGGCAGAAAATATTATATGCATATCAAAATACATGTTTTCTTTATTTTTCCGTTATGTTTTTTGCTCGGTGCGAGGTTAGCATAAATGGGGGTAAATTCCAGAATAAAAAATGTTATTCTTGAACATATATAGAACACAATTAAACATGATACATATTAAATAAATGCTAAAGTGACTGAGTGTATGTTTTAAATGCGATTGAAATGTTTCATTCACAGCGCATATCCGAACGAGCCTTGGATGGATTGAACAATTTGAAAACTTTGAATTTACGCAATAATTTGTTAAAGAAAATCGACAATGGACTGCTGCGTGGAACACCAGCTCTGCTGTCAATCAATGTGCAGGCAAACAAATTGGAAACCCTAACCTTCTACACATTCCAGCCAATTATGGACAACTTGGTCAACAGCACCAGCGAGCTGTTGGTTTCAGGTAAGTTCAAACTGCATACACTTTGCTGACTTTGACAGCTCAATGTGCCAAATTGACAATCCTGAGTGAGTGACTGACTAACTGGTCTGCTGTGATAAAAACGTTTGCAAGTTATTATAATTACACATACGCCATGTTGGCCACACTAAATGCAGCAAATTAGTTTGAGTTGTAGCTGCGTTTCATGACAGCACACTCTTAGCTTGGATGTGTGTGATTGTCTGTCTGTTCTTGTACATTTCTAGACTAAGCATACAATTAGACACCACACAGACACACACACAGTAGAAACGGATACAAAGCAAAGTTGTGTGTAGATTGTTGGCTTCATTAAGGAAATGTCGTATCGTCATTGCTCAAGTGTGCGTTTCCGTTGGGCAAATAGTTACAAAGTTTCTCTCCACTTTTCTCACTCTGCCGCTCTGTTAATTGCATGAACCTGGCAACAAGCAGCCAGCTGCTGACAACAAATGCCAGCGGCGTGCACAAAAACTAAATTAGTCATTAAACTGCAATTTTGAAAGCGGCCACTCACAACGCTTCGTACCATATTATGCCCCCTCCCACCACCAACACCAATACCGCTGCCGCAACAACCACTTGACTGTCGACTGCAAAACTCATAACAATAAAATATGTCCTGCAAATGGCCATAGGCAGCAGCAAGGACAGCCAAAGTGTCCATGTGCTCACGTCGATGTCTCTGTGTATGTGTGTGTGTGTGTGTGTAAGTTAATAGCGCTGGCTATTAGCGTGTTGATTAGCCCAATTAAAAAGGTAAACCAAAGTGAAATATTAAGTGCATACGCTCATTCTGTTGTCACCATGGCTGTCATAAAGTTTTTGTTTGTCATATTAGCAAAAAAAAAACAAAAACTAGATTCTTTAACAGTTTGAAATTCTTCTTTAAGTTGAAAAGGTCTTCCATGAATGACAAAACACCACAAAGAAACATTTCTAGAGCATGTCTATAAAGAGAGTGAGAAAAAAGGCTTCTTAATGACCTGCAGCAAGTAGAACAAGCAGCAACAGCAAGAACGACGCCTTGAAAGCAGCTCGCGAATTGTAAGCCATTTTATTTTTAGCTTACTTGGCAATTAGTCTTTGATGTAAGCGCTGTGTAATCAGAGGCTCAAACAACCATAACAGCAACAATAACAGTGGCAACATTGGTAAAAATAGTTTGCAATACCTTGGACCGAGGAATACATTTAAATATTTAACAACAGCCTTCAAAATCGCATTTCTCTTTCATTTGGTAACCGTCGTCGTCGTCGCCATTTTGTTACTCACGTATGTGTGCACACAGACTAGCATATGTGATTACGAATACTGCATATGCACATCCAAACGGCAATAACAAATGCAACTTAATTATAGCACACACACATACTCTTACATGTCTTCACGTATGTGTGTATGTGTTTGTACCAGTGAAATTTTCGCTAATGGTTTGCCATTAGCTTGACTTATTTAAGTAGAAACACAAAAAGAATGCGCTACTTCGGCATACAAGGCTAAGAAGTTCTCTGTAAATAGACTGAAAGAAATCAATGGCATGTTTTTGAGAGACTTTTTTCTACAGCTTAAAATCAATTCAGTTTTACGAAAGTTATTTCAAATTTATACTGCTTAAAGCTTCTTAAGACAACATTATTTCTCCAAGAACAGGGTATAAAATGGTGTCGAACCCATTGACATACAGAAGCCATGGCCATGTGTGCATTTACAGTCGTAATTGCATTTGAGCACACACATACACACACACACACACACCTATACACAAAGAGTGAGCGGCAGACATTTGTAAATTGGCTACAAATGACTTCAAATTGCTTTAAACTGCAAAATATTTTCGCATACCAAAAACTTTTTAAATCATGTGCAGTGATTATACACACACACACCCAACACACACACACACACTCGTATACTTGTTAAAACATTTGCATATGCAGTAGCAAAATGGTTGATTAGAGCGCTTCATAATGGCTAAGAGCGCCAGTTCAAAGAAGTTAAATAGCAAAAGTATTTGTACACACAACAAATCAAATTAGATTTTTAACTTTTCACTGACATTGCAAAAGTTGTGCGAAATGTTTCTAATGAAGCAAATACTTTGTTAGAGAATTGAAAACTGAAAGGCTACTAATTTGAAAAAGAGATTTTCAAAGATGAAATAGAACTTGAAAGTGACTTTCATTTATGTATAGATAATACCATCAATAAATGACTAAGCTAAATGGTTTCCATTTGCTGCATTAACCAATCAACAGCAGCAGCAAGAAGCAGAAGCCATAAAAAGCAAGATACTTGCACGTTTGCCGGAAGAGTCGCTTAAAAATTTGCTCAAATTGCCGTATGACAAATTTATAAGTTGAAAACTTAGAGAGAGAGATCGATCAGGCAGGCGCCTAAAAGATGCAACACTTCACATATAGCTCATTGGGTGTTGCAAGTGTTGACGCGTGTGGCAGGCTAAAAACGAAAGGAAAAAGCTAAAAGACAGGAGCAACATCCTCAAGTGCATAAAAGCACACACACATAAAAATTGCAACAAAATAGCAGCGAACATGTGAGAAACGTCACCGGACGAGGATGAGTCGAAACAGACGTTGACGATGTCCTTGTCGGCTAAGGATAAAGTTGGCGCTGTGGCCATAAAACGTGCAACATACATAGAGAGAACGGTAGTTGAAGCAACATAGATGCTGCTGGTGGCCACATCAGCAATGCCAGTGACATCCATTTTGGGGCCAAAGTATTTGCCAACTGTGCGGCTCACACATCAACTAATCGAACGAGAACGAGCTGAATTTTGTGGGGGCCAAATGCCCTGGGACGGGCAAATGGCTCACACCACCAAAAGCGTGTGAAGGTGTACAACGTTCGTTGGACACTGGAAAAAGCTGCAAAACTATTTGACAAATGCACATCAGGCAGCTTGGATTTGAAGTGGCGCTGGCATCATCAACCAAGGGATTTCCATTAGCGGGCAGGACAAATGATGTACATGAACATGCACAGAACTGAAGCACATGAAGCATTAGATGCAATGCAATGTGAATGAATCTCTGCATTTCCCTGCGACGAGAGCACGTTGTGATTTGTAGACGACTTGACTTTTACGTAATTGCCATTGACAGCCATCGAACCACGCTTAGCTGATTGACACTGCAGCAGTTTTAGTTTCCCTATACAACACGACGACGACGACGACGAGGAACTCAAATAACTCTCAGTTTATCTTCATTTTTAATGATATTTATACCAATAACAAAGGGGTATAGGCAAAGAATTGGTTGTTTATTGAGTTGTTTTGCATGCTAACTGGAAAAGAAAAGGCTTACATACGAGTGAGAAGCAAATTATTGAAGACAACTGCAGTTCAGAATGCATAAAATTTTATTTCACACTCATCAGTTGCTACTTTGGCAGCTGAGCCAGAGCTGAGCTAAGCTACAGAATGGGTAATGGGCATGGAGATAAACTGCAGCTGAAAGTGGACACTAAAGCACCTGTAGGCATAAACAGAGAAACAGGTGAAATGCATCTTAAATGCATCTGCACTTCAGCCACTCACCACACACACACACACACACACACACACACACTTTTGTCCAGTGGAAGGTTGCATGTAGAACTTTTGAAGCACATGCTGCCTGCATTTAAATGCCATTTGATGTCTGGCACTAAACAATGCTACGGTTTGTCCTTTTGAAGAACCATACTGCATGTATATGTGTGTGTTTGCGTGGGTTTTGTTTGTACAGTGGCCATGGCCAGGACAATTCTATAGCTATACACAGCTGCACCTATGTTCACGTACTATTTTGTTAAAAATTTATAGGCACGCTCAGTTGCTGTGGCATTTGTTTCAATTCCAATGCTGACCAGTAACCACACACACACACACACACGTAGAACAGCCCAATGCCACCCCCAACCCACACAGATCCTTGTTTATTTGTATGCGGCGCACGTTTTGTTTGTGTCGTCGCGCCTGTGGCCAGGACCTACGACCATTTAAAATGCTTTCACTTTAAAGCCAATGCGAATTTTTTGTATGTGTGTTTTTTTATTTTCCTTCACATATTTGCCAACAGCAACACTGGTAATAAATGCGACAACAGTTGCACCCTCAACCCTCTCTCTCTCTCTCTCCGAAAGGGTCCTGGTTCGTGTCCGGCTCAATTGGTTCGTTATGTTACAGTGTAGTTTTGGCTCCCAATCGTTAGATGAAATTGAATGGTTATTGTTTAGAAATATAAATAGGATTTCTAACAGATTTTTTGCGACGCCTCTTTCAACACATAAAATCTCCCACTCTCTTTCTCGTTTGCTCTCTCTTGGCTGCTTGCTGCCTGATTCTGACAGCTGCAAAACTGCAATTTGATTATTTTATTAAAAACTTTTTCGTTTTTCCTTGATGCCAGCCACACACGAGTCGTTTTTCCAGTTAATAAAGTTTTTGTCTTCTGCAGTTCATAAAATGCGATTGTTCGTTACGCTCATTTGTTATGCTTTTCATTACAAAAGAAGAAAACTTCTGACCAAATAGACATTTATTGCACAGCTGGCTAATTTCGGTTACACCAAGACCAAACTTATTGCAATGGCAAAGCTATTGCAAAGCAGCTTAAAATTGCATTTGTTTAACACACAGCAGGAACAAGAATAAACAGGTATTAGTCTAACCAACAGACTCGTACGTTCGTGTATAACACAACCGATGCGAGAATTTATTGAAAGGCATAAAAGTACGCTTGTCCGTTTCATGGTGTCGAACAAATGTTGTTGAGGCCATAAACTGGACAAATGAGCATGTGACACGCACCCGAAATTGACTTTCGATGCCATTGGCACAGATCCTGGCGGAACAGAAAATCCCCACTGATTGCTCTCAATAAATCTATGGCTCAACACACACAGAGAGACACAAACACACACACCAACTAATAAGTGTTGTTGCATATTTTAACAAACACACATACAGATGGACATGCATGCATAAGTAGCATTTCATATGATTTGGGTTTTTAGGTTTAGTTTCGGTTTTATTTAGTTCCATTTGCAATCTGCATAAATCACTCCTGTTTCCCCCAGCAAAATTCATTGAGCGAAGCTATTGAATCTTCTACTTCAACTACTATAAATATTTTAGAATTCAATTTCCGGCAACTTGACAACACTGTCGCACGTTTCTTTTTAACCCATTATTTCACTGTCATACATTTAAAGACAGTTTGCAATTAAACCCACACACAGCGAAACAGAGAGAGAGAGAGAGAGAGAGAGGAAGAAATGGCGAGCCCATCGCTCATTTTATCCCTATTTTTGTGTTGGTCATATGCCCGCTTTTCATTGTCCTGTCCTGTTTGGTATTTTCTGTGTGTGTCTGTTTGTGGCATGCGTTTAATTGTCTGCAGCAGCAGCATCGTTTTAATTACGCACCTTTTCTATGCAACACAAAAGAACTCAATTCAATTGAGTAAAAAAAAACATATATACACACACACGCATACAAATGCATTTCAGTTGCGCAATTTGTTTGCGGCCACTGTTTTTTTCATGTATTTAATGAGAGCATACAACAATTTACTTTCACGTCTCGTCCCCTTTTCCACACAAGGCTCAACGACATAAGAACATGAGAAAACAGGAACAAAAACATTGACATATATATCTTTTTATAGATCAACCTACCAACTGTTTCCATCCTCAGCTTTTTCACTTTTCCCCCTTTCCCATTAAGTAGTTCAATTAAAACTTAAATGCATATTATTAATGAGTTTTTATTGTTAAATGTGCAAAACTTTTGTATGCCTTGCGGCAAACTTTCTCTTTCCCATTGCTTATAACAGACACATACACACATCTCTCTGTGTGTGTGTGTGTGTGCTTGTTAACTTTCACCTCGCATCACAAGCTGCTGCATATTTGATAGCATTATTCACCGCACACATCAATTTTGCAAGCAAGTCCTTATCGCTCTTCGTCAGAAGTCCTTTAGTGCTGTGACGCATTTTAAATCATTTGTAATTAATTGGCATCATTATGGCAAAAGTTGAGACTTTGTGTCAGTGTCACTGTGACTGTGACTATGACTTTGAGTTCAATTGACTTGATTTCCGTTTCATAAAACTTTCAAAACGTTTCTCTAAGCACCATTCACAGACATTGAGTTTTATAGGAAAGGGCTCAATGCTCGTTCACGTTTCTAACACGGCTTAAAAATTGACACAACCCCAGAAAACAATCAAATCGAGAGCTCGACTAGTTGTTGCCCTTTAACTACACTTCCCCTTCTGATTTGCAGAACACAAACCACAATTGAAGCTTAGCAACGCTCACTCAACACTATTCGACTTTGCATTTGGCACAGGCCAAACAAAGCCAAGCCACTTGAATGGCCCACAAGATTCTAAGCTCTGTCACTGCTTAAATGATGGCTAAACATTAAGGCGCGTTATTACTTAAATTTATTATAATCTTCGTCATCAGTATCAGTTGAAGCAACAACAAAGAGCAACAAACACCGCAGTCATCAGCTTAGCTGGTCTCAATTGGTTAGCATTGAAAACCGCTGCATAGTTTCAGGCGCTTGGTTAAAATTTACAGCTGCTCTTGAAGTTTGGCGCTTGCAAGTGTATGCTTATAATTTATGCCCACTTAAAGGTGCGCCAGAGAGTTGGCAAAGACAATGCATTAGCCGTGTTAATTTCTAACCGTATGTTAGTAAGCTAATACCCAAACGGATTTTAATACAAATTCATGGCTGTCATTGAGTGCGTGTGTGCGAGTGTGTGTGTGTGTGTGTTGTAATCTATCTTAATATATGCAAAGGCATTCAAGCATTCACAGGACTCCCCGCTGAATTAGCCGTTGTTGTCGTCGCCTGCCTGCGGTTTTTCGTCAGGCGCCTTTGATTATTACTATACCATAACATATATACAGCTACATACATTTTGTAGCTAATAGTGTTATGGCTTTCTACAGCACCGCGCATTACCTTGTATTTGGTGTGAATTTTGTGTTTGTGGTTTTAGTGTTGCCTAAGCAGCCAGCCAACCAAGTTGATGCCATCGTTATTATTATTATTATTATTATTATTATGCATTTGGCATTTAGCTTTGGCCTTTGGTATATAAATATGCAGCTGCAATTGTATCGATGTGAAAGCAATTAGACCAAACAACGCATAAATTGCAGCTGCAGTTTAATTGAATATAATAATGCTATAAAACTTATTTGCTGCGTAACTTGCTCTCTCTTTACTCTCCACTGCTTTAGCTAGCAAATCGATTAGTTTGCAGCTGGTCATAAATAAGCATTGCTCCTTCTTCTTCTTCCTTTTCCGCATCAGCAATGGCTATAAACTTTACAACATGTAATAATTTCAATTTACAATATGTCCTCCATATATATACGTATATTGTGTAAAGTTGGTCGAGATGCGGATGTTAACGTGTTGGCATTGATGGATGGCATTGCAATTGGCAGTGGCGATATTTATGTATAAGCCACCTTCAGGTTTCACAACGTCGCCGATCAAAAGGACATTTGAGTGCACAATTTATGTCAGTTGGCAGTTGGCAGTTGGCCGTTTGATATATTGCCCAGGCTTCTGTGTGTTGTTCAGCTTAGTTGTTAATAGACTCACACTTCAGCCACTTCTCACCTTCGCCTTAAGCCACCTTTGCCCAGTGTATGACGATATTGGCCGGGCAGAGGGATACAAGTTTGCCACTTGACTTGCCAAATCGCTGCGCCGTAACAAAAGCTTCATTATTTATTTATATAATTTGCTTTCTACTTTTTTTTTCGTTCGTTTTCGTTGTCGTTGTTTAGAGCAACCCTCGCAAAGGCAGCACAACCCTCGCAGCCAACAACACACATACATACATATATATTTTATTAAATACAATTCAATAAGAGCACAAAAATCACAAGGGCTTTTGAAGATGTTTTTTGGAGCGAGAGGAGGGATCTGTGGATGTGATGATGCGATGGCTATTTGGCAAACATTAACCAACGAATTGGTCTCTGTCATGGAGAGGGCATCGATGCCAACATGTTGCGCTCTATCTCTGTATCGTGGGGGTTGTTTGCTTGCTTGCTATTATTATTATAGCTGTTGTAGTTGCTTTGCTTGTTATTGTTATGGAACAAATCTGTCTGTATTTTTTTATGCGATTTAGCATATAACAAACACATTACTAACCCACCCTCTGCCCTCTTGCCATTTCCCCCTCTAGCTGTGCAAATATTTTGGCAATGGCAACTTAATTCTTAGCCGAAGGGCTAATATTTATGAGAGCATGTGTGTGTGTGTGTGTGTGTGTGTACTTTAACGCGGTTGAGTGGTCATATTTGATCGGCGTTCTTGATTTTTCTCCATCTCTGGCTTGCTTTTGGAAAGTGATTTTCCTATTCCTATAATGTGCGTTTTTTTTCTTGTTCTTTTTTTTTGCTCATCTGTGATTCGTCTTTGATTTGTTTATGCGATTTCATAAAATATTTATCCTCGAGCAGCAGTTGTTAAATCGCTTGCAATGACTTTCCCTTTTGCCAGTCACCAGCCTCAATGTGAGAGGGTATGGGATGGACAAAGCCCCGGAGGGTGAACATCCTTGCAGCTGTGTCTGTTTGATCTCCGTTTGCTGGCTGCTTATTTGACTTCACGCTCGATTGCCAAAAATAATTTGATATGAAAGAAATAAACTGTAATTGTTTGCTGATTGAAAATCGCCGTATATTTCTCCTTTCGATATATTTATTACGTTTACCCGACTTCACCCAGCCGATGCTTAATGTGGGTAAAATTCAAAAAAATAAGAAAACTTTCACATAAAATGTTATTAAAATCAAAACTAAAAACAGGAAAAATCTGTACAAGTGATATCATTTTATGGCTTTCTCGCAAGCAAGAAAATAAGAGAGAGCAAGAGCAACAACAACAGTCGTAACTAGGGTCCAGTCACCAGTTCACAGGAGCCTCGCATTCATTTGGCGTAATAAAAACATTCAATGAGCTTTTTCTGCCCCGTTCCACAAAAAGAAACAAAAAATAAGAGAAAAACTGACCCCAACTACACAACATAAAGAAAATTGGCGAGAAATGCGACGGCCATTGAAATGGCTTTGAATGGCTTCACACAACAGCAAGAGCGGTAGCAGCAGCGAATGGGGGCGTGGCAAATAAAAATAAAAAAAAACCCATTTGATTTTGAATAAATTGTGTTAAGTTGCAGGACGTTCAAAAGTAACAAGCAAGTTCTCGCTGCTCCTTTCCAACTAAATAAAATATTATCTTCTGGTTTCTACCTTCTCCTTTCTGCTTTCTCCTTTCCCTATCGCCCTTCACACGCAATGCGAATGAGCGTGTGAAATCACGCACAGCAATAACAACCAGAAAGAATGGAAAAAACAATCTAGAAGCTCATTAAAAAACGAAGGCGATTTTGAATAAAAAATGAACTCCAGATAAAACACCGATAATTGCATACTCTAAACGTACTAGCTAACTGCTAATTAATTTCGATAATGAATCAATTTAGTCATGGTCTAAGTTTGCTTTCATAAGCTCTGAAACATAGCACAACTATGACAATATTGTTATTCTACCTGACTCTTAAAGCGCGAGAGAGAGAAGGAGTAAATGGGCGCTTCCTCTTCTTTTTTGCCGACGTTCTTGGTGCTCCCAAATGGCCGCAACTACGAGCAACTACTGCAACAATATACAAAGGCGAAACTTTTGACTTCATTTGCATACATAGCGCTCTCGAGCAACGTAATAAAAAATGATAAAACTCTCCAGAGACACAGACAGAGAAAGAGGAGCAAGTTGCTAACTGTGCGTGCTGCTCCCAAGTGGCGTTGTGTGGGGTCAAACAAACCGAAAACATTCTCAAGCGCAACCCGGACCACAAACGAGAACCAGCAACTGACCCAGCTCCCCAGTTGCCCAGTTGCCCAGTTGCCCAGCAGCCACCTAAAAATGAGCTGATTTCAAACAAAGCTGCGTTGGCGTCTGTGGTATTCAATGTGCAGGTCAGGAGGCAGTAGCTAGGGTCCGAAACAAAGGCGGTAACTAGGCCAGCATCTGAGCTGATTTTGGGTTCGGTTGCGAGAAACTTTTGGCGCCTCTGTTAATATTTCAGGCCCCTTCAAAAGAAAAGAAAAAAGAACCGAGAGTCGCGTTTTCTTTGCGCTTTTCAATTTACCTTAATCAAAAAAAAAATGGATGCAGCCATGGGTTAACACCGTGGCCAGCAGCAAAACTTAAAAGAAAAGCAACAACACCAGCTGGCCAAAAAAAAAAAGAAAATGAAAACAGTCAACCAATTAAAGCAGCAGCAGCATCGTGAACCTGCTTTTATTTCGTCCTTTTTCTTTGTGCCTTTGTGCGTATGTAACGTGATGTATTTATGTGTGTGCGTGTGTTGTTTAGTGTATTAAATTTAAAATAAATGTTCTTTTTCCTTTTTATACCGCTGGGACGCAGTCCAAGCTAATGAAATGGCATTTAGAGAGAGAGAGAGAGAGGGGGGAATGAGAGCGCCACTTGATGTACGACACCCAATTGTCCCAGGGCCCATTAAAGCTAAACACATCGATTAAGCAGGCGGAGTGGGTGTGAGTTGTAGGCGGTTGTATGCAACTAAATACATGTTTAATTAAAATTAATTGTTTTCTTAGTATACACAAAAGTATTTACTATCTATGCACAGTATGCATAAGAAGACAGTTGTTTCTATAGTTGTTTCTTTTAGTTTCACCGACTTAATTATCAAAAAGGACTTCTTGAATTGCTTTTGCTGCTGTAACAAATGGAAATGACAACTAATTATGAATATGTTTCGGCACAAAACTAGACAAAGAAGAGAGAGAGAGACAAGGGGTGTGGGGCGTGGACTTTATTCATATTTGCATTAAAACTGACCAAACAAAGTTCAGCTGAGTCTAATTTGGCTAGCTGCCTGTTGGCATAGAGAAAACGCACACACACACACACACACACACACACACATATGTGAACTTATGCAAACAGCCAGGCACTTGAAACTTGTTAGCACAAGTGTGGGAGGCAGAAGCGGACAGCTCTCTGCTTGGACAGCGCTATGAAAATGACAATAATAAAATTTAATGTACACACACATACACACACACACACTGAGGGACGCATATGCATGGCTTTTATTGCGTGTATGTGTGTGTGTATGTAAATGTCCTTTGCTAACCGTAAAAACGTTTCCGACTGTTGCAGCAGCATTACCAAAAAAAAAAAGAAAAATACAAAAAAACCAAACCTGCAACGTCATGTGGCAAGCGGAGAGAGTTGAAAGTCATCTAGTTTAGTGACAGAACCAGGGGATAACAGGAGCCGTTTGCCGAAAAAGGGAAGGAACGGGGCCAAGCGGGAGAGGTGGAGATAAAGTCGAAGTTCGCTGCTTGCACAAAATGAGACGGGCGTGTTGCAACTATGTGTGTGTGTGTGTGTGTGTGTGTCTGTGTTGAGTGTGTGCAACAGACCAAAACACTTCCTACCGCTTTGGCCAAGTATCATTAAAAATATAAAAGTATTTTATGCACCCACACATGAACAGTTTGCTGCACATTAAGCCACAGTCACTATATATAATACATATGTATTTTTTTTTGGATCAGACTGTCGTTGATATTTTTCCTCGTCGTTTTATTTTTTTTTTTCTTTATTTTGTGTCATTTCTGTCGTGCTTTGTGCTTTTGCTTGTCTGGCAAGTCATTGTCATTTGGTCAGCTGAAAACAGCTGCCAGTTTTCATCTAGTTCCCTATTTCAATGCCCTTCCCCCCCACCTCCTCCTCCACCTCCTTACTCTTTAACCCATTGCTTTGTTGCGCCAGTTCATTATCATGTTAATTTTGTTGTAATTTGCTTGCTAAATGTTGCCAAGTCGTCGTCGTCGTCGTCGTCGTCGGAACATTTGGAACATTTTCCGGAGTCGCCTTCTTTGCATATTTAACTTTATTTATGCTTTTTGCAAGTTTTCATATGGAAAATTAGAATTTTTGACTTCTCTTTCTTGCCTGCCTGCTTCTGACTAATTTGCCAACTATTTTCGCAACGAAAGTTTCCTTTTGTGTGTTGTGTTAGTTTTTGGGACTCTGCCACAAAATATGTCACGAATTATTATTGTTGCCTCAATCGTTATGGTTAGATGTTGTCGAAGTACTCCTTTGGCCTTAGTACACACAACAAACATACAATACACAATTGTTCACAATGTGGCCCACTGACTGCGTTTCGTTCAAGTCCTTCCATCTACAAGGATAATGATGTGCACAGCTCGCTATCGCTCTCTCACTGTGTGTCAGTGAGCCAGACAAAGAGTCAATATTTTGTTTGTAACGTTTATGCTAATTATGCATGTTGACATGCAAAACTATGTCACCGTACCGAGCGAGCCTAATTATACTCGAGAGATTTACCAGGGCATTAACTAGCTCCAACGTACAATAGATAGATGCGAAGTTGCCAGAAGCAGCTAATTGCAACTTGTGTTCGTATGAACATGTCTCAAAATGTTTTGATAAATATTTATGTATAGTTAAACTTTAATCAGTTTCTAAAAGACTGTGGAAATAATTAGTGTTATGCGCTCAATTTGAAGCTCAGCCAGTCGAACTACACAAACCAAACAACAAATTGGTTTGTGCTTGGAACACGAATCAATGATAATCGATTCCCAATTCCCTCTCTCTGTTAACTCTTTGGAGCCCTCAGGAGAACACCTGCTGTTGGCTGTGGCACGCATGGCCAGAATTGTCGTCGTCGTCGTCGTACAAAATAATTGACAGCAGCAGCAGGAATAGCAGCAACAGCAGTTGGGCGTTCAACTGAGTGACAGAGCAACAGACAGGCACAGTCAAAATCGGAGTTGAGCAGCTGTTGCTACTGCAACTCTTCCCCCCATGCAGCTAGTGAAGCTGCTGTCTGTGTGGCATCGTCTAAATTGGAAATGTCATTGAGGCGTTTAACTTTAACGCAGCGTCAACGACATCGACAGCGATTGAAGCCTTTGCCTAGCAGGCAGACCTAACAGCAAAATCATTTAAAACGTTCGTTCAAACGCTCCCGTTTCAGCCAAGATACGTATATGTATGTATCCTCGAATCCGTATCCGATTCAAAGAGTTTGCGTAAATGCAAGTTGCCATTGCCATGGCCAGCAAATGACAGCCAATTGTTGTTAACCGGCGCCAGCAACAAAGCATCTACCCCAAACCCCTGTTCCTGCCAATTTCCAACTAATTGAACTCACGCTCACCTGTGCTTAGACACAATAGGCTGCTGCAGCTGCTGCTTGAGATATACTCTTGCATGCAAGCATATCAACTATTGATATAGATCGTTAAAACAACTTGAAGCTGTCAAAACTTTATCGAAATTCATTTGATGCTAACAAGTATTGAAAACTCTATTAAACTCTTAAGAAGTGTATACAAACTGTGGCTTGCTTTTTTCTTTGATCTAGGGGTCAACAACTTGACAAAAGCAATTTCAGGATAGCCTGCACATCCGATTTTAGTCTAGTCTGGCCTAAGCTGTCAATGTGCCATTTTATTTTCTTGCCTCACCTCTACCAACTATTTATACTCCTTTCTCACTCTCTCTCTCTTTCTCTGTCTCTTGCTCTCGTTCACAGACAACAAATTCATTTGCGACTGTCGTCTGCAATGGATCTTTGAATTGAAAAATCGCACACGTCATTTGCAGCTGCGTGACTCTCTGGAGGATTTCATTTGTTCACTGCAGGAGCCAAAGCTGTCGCATTTCGTTGACCCGGTGCCATCACACATCCTGGATCTGCTAAACATTGGCGGCTTCACGGCCATTGGCAGCAACAGTGCCAGCATGGGCGGCATTGGCAACAGCGTCAGCAGCAGCCACTATGCCAATCTGGAGGAGCTGAGCAGCAAGAAGCATACGAGCAGCAAGTCACGCCAGGCTCTACGGGGTCAGCGTCAGTTCACGGAGATCTCGGAGAATAATGTTGTGGAATCGCAGCTGCGACATCGACGCAACGCAAAAGCAGAGGCAGAGGCTGGCATAGGAGGCGTGGCAGCTGTGGCACAGACACAAAAACGTTACGACTACTATGACGAGGCAATTGGTGGACATGTGGCTGGACTGGGCTCGGCACACGCTGGCCTAGACATGGATGACAATCTGAATCTGCACAAGCAGAGCTCCTTCTACGGTGGTGCTGGCTCCAGCTCAAGTGCTGTTGGCACTGTGGCTCACAACGATGTGGATGTGCTGCTTGCACCGCACCAGCTGCCTGGCGATGCTCTCGATGCTCTGGCCACCAAGAATTCGATTAGTGTGCGTCTCTTCATGCTAAAGCCCGAGATGCTGCCCTGCCACGACGAGCTGAGCGATCCCACCGAGCTGCCTCTGTCCCGTGACCTAATGGACGTGCGCAGCAATGCGGGACAGGATCTGCTTATCAATGCAGCCACAACTCGACAGCTGACACTTAGTTTGCTCTTACTTGGCACCATGGTACTGCTCAGTCAGGGTTGAGCACTGTATGCCATGCGAAGCTCATTCTCCCGCTACACCAATGAGTTTTAATATTGTGTATATACTCGTGAGCATTCATTTTGGTTGTTCTACAGCTAAATCTAAACCTTAATCTAGCCTTTAAGTCAATGTCAAAGTCCGAAGCGGTCATTGAACGAAGTTGGTTCAAACATTTGGAAACGAGCTTCAAACGGAAAAAAAAAACAAAGAAAAAAACAAGAACCCTAAACTAAACTCATGTAAATATGTAAAAAATGAAACGATTCGAAAAAGAGTAAAGAAAAAATACCTACTAATTTAATCCTAGCTGATAGCTGTAGCATTAGACAACTGGACTTTGACAAAACTTGAACAGAACAACAACTAAAAAACTGCTAACAAAACAGGAAACCAACAAATTGATTTATGCAAAAGCACAAAACCAGCAAAAAAAAAAAGAGATCCTCCGAACAAACTGGCGTTTCATTAAAAACTCAAACTTAAAACCACAAGAACCGAAACCAAAAACACAACATAAACACAGATACTGCAGACACTGTACTACACATAGCGATATATATATATATATATAGATAGAGATTGCTTTATTTGAGATTCGTTTACTTGAGCAAGGTACACATTAGTACAGTAAAAAAAACTTGGAAAGCGCTAAACGTCTTACAGTGAGAAAGAAGCCAGAGCTAGCCAACTACTAACTAGAGTCTTAGCTAGTATTACCTTAATACATAATTACATAGATAAGGTCCACCAGAAACACAAGACACAAGAGGCACGCCTGTAAAATAAATGCAGAACACAAACCGAATAGAACCGAAAATAGATCGAGCTGAATGTTTAATTAGATACTTAAAATAACTATGTATGTAATAAATAGACATACGAATTATATACAAGATATAAATTAGTCATCAGATTCTTTACACATTTAGCAGTTAAGATTGCTTTTTTAGTCATAAGGCATCACACACTCCAACGGTCCACCTTCAACTCCTACATCCACCTCCATTTTCACTTCTCTCCCCTCTCCCCTCTTCACTCTGCGATAACCTGGCTATTGGAGATAGCTAAATCTTAATCTGGTCTTTCAACTGTTCAACATTTCCATTGCCGCAAAAGTGAGTAGCAGCTTAGCATTGCTTAACTTTTACTTTGGCCAGCACTCAACCGAAAAGAAACTAAGGAAAATAGAACTGCAAACGAATAAATATTTCCAACTACATTGCGAATTTAATACTCATTTGAATAGATTCAAATTTTAGCTGATGCAAAAGATGAATAATATACATATATATACAAACATATATGGCAGAAATATGCATAACGATTTTTGTAGCTTAAGACTGAATAAATAAAGGTAAATTATGCTTATATATATATAGATATACACATACCATATACATAACATATATACATATGTATGTGTATTGTATATGTAAATGTATATGTATATTGTATTTGTATTTGTATTGTATGTTTAATTGTATTGTAATAAACGAAAGCTGGGGGAAAAGGGTAATGCAAAATTATATAGAACAAAACAAAAACACAAAAAGTGAAGTTAAAAAAGAATCGAGAATCGTATCGAACATGAAATTCAAAACTCATACATGCATACGTAACATAACATACATAAAGTTAATACATAATATAAGTGCATATTTCAATTTATTTAAGCTCGTCGATAAATTTATTGCCAATTAAATTATGCACAAAATATAATTTGCATATATGCAATACTGAAAGCTGAAACTTTTCAATGTTTGATTAATGTGTATGTGTGTGTGTGTCACTGTATGTGTGTGAATCACAACAAAACAAGAAAAACCCAATACAATGCGTGAACTCTCTCTTTTAAACAGAGCAGAACTTAAAACTCAAAAGCATTCGAAGCAAGCATAGTTTTTAGTGGACAATCAGCAAATAAATGAAACGGAAACAGAGCACAGATAGCGAGAGAGGAGAGAAGAAAAGAAAATTGGTCAATAGCCAAAAAAAAAACAAAAAAAAAAATAGCACGCAAAAGCAAAAAAAAAAAGTAAAGAAAACTTCAACAAACAAATAAAATATATAAATAAAAACCAAAAGTTAAGGACATAAGCTAAATGTATTTAGAGTTTTGATTAGAACTAAGCCTATTAAGAAAAGTAACAAACAAAAATACTTGATTCATATATATATATACAATGTATGTATATATATATTTTATTGCGAACAATCAGCACATTTTACGGGTGTTGCATTTCGTTCTCTATGAGGATTCGATATTTTTGTGTTGAAAAATTCGATAAATTAGCATTATGGATAACTTGAATGCTTTGATTTGCTAACAATTAGTTAAGTGCATTAAATGCTTGTAATAAATTATAAAACAATTTTATTTAAAACAAAATAAATATTTAGTATTAAGCATTCTTCAGTTCCTGCTCTCAACTAAAAAGCTTGCCTGAATTGAATTTAATTTACGCTTTCAAGTTTTTTTGTTTTTTGTATTTTCTCTGATAAAAACAAGGCACCGAGTAACGTAATTTTAAATAATTAACAATTTAATGTAGCTTATTTTAACTTAAATGTACACACAAGCAAAACAAAAACAAAAACAAAAAACCAATACAATGAAATATTTACCACAATAAAATCCATTGTAAAACAAAAAAAAAAACACAGCATAAATATAAAAAAATAAAATATATACTTATATAAATGTACTTGATGTAAGAAGTTTGCTAAAACGAAAAGAAAAATCAAGAAAATTTCCCCCCCCCTCCCCCCGCCCACGTAGCGCAATCGATGCAAGAAACATTCCAACTGCAATATTTTGTTTAAAAATCTTTATCTAGAGTTAAACTAGTCAAAAAAAAAAAACTTTAACAACAATAACAAAACAACAACCAAATTCTTGCACACAATGCGTCCCACAGTTGCGTGAATGAAAAGGCAACCGAAACCAACAACAATTTTGAATGAAAAACGTCTAAATATATTTAATGTAAAAAAAAAAACCGCTTTCAAATTGTGTTTTCTCTTCACTTTGTATGGCAATTCGATGCAGGATCCTTGCCGAGCGAAAAGGCTTCCTTTTTTTCCGAGGCACTTCCGCAGTTTAAGCGCGCACAAAAGGACACCAAGGAGCCGCCGCAGGATAATGCGCTGCTGTTGTTGTATTCGCGCAATATTTTACTAAATTTCATTATTGATCGATCGATTGAAGGCGTTGGCAAACGAAAGGAAAGAGTATGATAAGGTGGGCGTATTGCAATGCACCCCAGCCATTAGCAAGGGAACATTACTCATACGCCTCATGTGTGTGCGTGTGTAATGAAGTTGTATTGCACACATGGCAGGGATAAGCCACCAATCGGCGACGCCTGTTTGCCACTTCATAAATGCATGTTTACTGGGTGGGGGAGGGAGTAGGGCTATTTTGGTGGGCGTGTCACTTGTCGGTTATACAACAACAAAAACAGAACGAATCGGGGGAGTAAGTGAAAACTCGGCAAAGTGATAAATTGGATTTAAAGAGTGGAGCAGATTTATTGATTTCCATTTTCCACAGCGAGAAAGAGTCCCGTCAAATTGAATGAACGCCAAGAGCGACAAAAATCAAAAACAGATATGCAAATACACACACACACACACGCACACACACACAACAACATAGCAACACCAACACCAAGAAAATGGCTATGTTACATTGACTGCAGTCGGTTTTGCTTTAGACTAGACTAAAGCGGAGGGGAAAAAAGAAAGACTTTTTGCCAAACCATTTGCGACGTGTCAAATATTTCTCCCTTCCAAGAGCGAGCGAGAGGGCATGAGAGTTGCCAGACGCGTTGCTAGACGATACTATCAAACAACAACAAGAGCGACAAGAATAAGTAGCTGCCAAGTGGCCCGCAGCTCAAGCTGAAGTGGCAGAGAGATGGAGGTCCTGCCACTGCAACCAAGGCAAAGGGTATAGTTACTTGATTTTTCGCACAGTGTATGAGCTGGCCAGGTGGAGTAGCTTATTGATTGACATCTGTCTGTGTTCGCGGCGTAGTAGAAAATATGTTATTGTTATTATAATGCAGACAAAAAACCCTTGTACATTGGCAAGTTTCTGACTAAATTGCAGTTACCCTAATCAAATGCAACAGACGAATGTCATATCAATAACTATCTTTTTTGGTAGCCAAATGCCGTGAAGTGGACTAATAATGTTAACATGGCAAACAACTTGGCTGATGTCCTTTGAGCAACGACACAAGGATCGAAATACAAAAAAAAACAACGAGCCATGCTTCATTGCATGCGTCCAGCTAAAAGCTTTTGCCAAAAAGAGAGGTAAAAGTAGTAGGTGAAGCAGGGGTAAATATTGGCAAAATGTAACAAGCCAAGTGATGCGAAAAACTAAAAACGTAACGACTGTAAAAGATGAATGGAAATTTCAAGTAGAAATTCCGTTTATGGCTGCTGTAACGTTTATTATTCAATTATACAAATTCTCATAGGTCAAACGAATCGAAATCGTTTATTATGGCTGCCAATTGCAATACTCTAATGGATATGCAGTAAGGATTGGACTGCTTCGGCTCTAGACGTAAACTTTTAACAAGAAATAGATGCAAATTATTCACTCTCTGGGATTATGTTCGAGTTGTAAGCTCTAATCCGCCGGGGCAGGGTCAAAATGTCTCAAAAAAGTGTATTTTTGCTAGGTTTTGTTTAAATTGTAACCGCAAAGTGTTTTGGAAGTTTTAGCAAACAATGTGGAGACAATGTCAAAAGCCATGCAAATCAAGTTTGGACATGTCTGAAAAATAGAAAAACCGACAAAATACAATTTAACCACAATTCGTAATGTGGCCAAGAGCAACAGCCTGACTGTCGCATAAATAGCTAACAATGCAAACAAAGTGCTCAGCCACTTTACAGCTTTTATTTATACAAACTGAGCAAACCAAAACGACAAAAATACAAAAAAATAAAACTGCAAAGAATACACATTTTGTCAAAACTCTAACCATAAGAGCTTTTGGTCATGGTTTAGCCTATAGTTAAAAGCTGACTGTTACACAACTCAATGGGAATTCAGCTAACTTCGCATGCAATTTTGTAACTGTAAAACATGCACACGAGCCACGCCCATCCACACGAACAAGCAACATTATTAATAACCTTTTTCACAGTTCGAAATCGAAACTGGCATCTTAATTAGACACCAACAACGGGAAGGACAGCTGGCTGGCATATTGGAAACAAGAATTGTTGGCTGCCATTGCTGCAAATGTGTCTAATGAAGTTCTTGCCTGATTGATGGCCAGACATTTCCGGCAGGCCCCAAAATAGCCAAACAGCTAAGCATTTACTCGATTGCCACAAGACGATGCCACACGATTAATAGATGTGACTCAATATGTCAGCATTGGCCCCCATGGAGTCGAGCCAATTTCCTCCAGAAACCAACTGAGAGCTGAGATAGACATAGACATAGGCAACGAGAGGGAGAGAGAGGGGGGGGGGGGGGGGGAGAGACAAGCCCAAGGAGCACCAGTTTAATGGCCTGTACAGTGGCCAAGTTTATTACTTTAAAATCGCCAAATGCGCCATAACATTAACTGATCTAAAAGAGTGAGAATAGTAAGGGAGGGGTTTGGCAATAGCGTTGCCAGCTCATAAAATGGCTTTAAAAGGCTCATAAATATAAATTGGGATTGCGTCGACGCCAAATCAAACAACAAATAAGACTTACCAGAAAACTTTTCTTATTGGAGTCCATTGACACTTGTACCAAGTAGATTGTTTAGCTAGCGCGACGGAAAACTAGTTATCGCCTATTAGTTGTTCACTTATTGCACTTTTTATTCCTTTTAACACACACGTGATCTTATTAGATCTTCATTTTATTTCGGCGCGAAACACAGACTGACGCCGCGACGCTGTTAAACTTCCAGGTCCCCCAATCGATAAACATTATCGAACATAGCCACTCAAAATGGTCTGTTAAATATGGCAATGTCTATCGATCTTTGCAAGCGCCGTTTTGCTGCTTGCTGCGAAACTAGGCTTAACAGTGTCAGTCACGCAGTTTGCCTTATTATATCGTCATCCGCATGGCTATTGCAATAAGATTTTATCTCCTTTATTTTTTACCAAGCCCACAACAACAACAAAAGCAAAAGGAGAGTGAATGAATGGAGAAAAAGGCTTAACTAAAAGCAATAGCCAATCCAATGACCCTTGCTCTGAATGTTGCTTGGGTTACGCAGTAACAGCCACCCTCTAAACGCCCACTGTATTACTGATCCGTGTAGCAATCATTTCTACGGTCATTTGGCGAGCGCCGTGTTCTCTACTCAGCCTTAAAATTGGAAAAACTGTGTGGGTGTGTTGGCCAGGGCTTTAGAAGCAGCTCTAGCTTCGATTCCCAGCTACGAATAAGGCTTACTGCTCGTCGCTTTTTATGAGTAACGTTAAAAATGTGCAGCAGCAGTCGCGTCGCTTCGCAGTCGCAGTCGCAGTCGCATCCCATCGGCTCGAGTGCAATAAAAGTAAAACACATTGCCCAAGCAGCTTGGAGCAATATTTGCGCAATATGGCAGCACTATCCCAGCCCGCCCACTGGCAGCATTATTTAAGGGCTGGCAAAAGGGAGCTGAGCAGCTTCATTCTATCTAGTGTTTCTGGCAGCATCCTTTGCCATTGCTGCTGCATTCATTATTTATTTTATTTTATTAGAAATTATTTAGTGCAGCAGCAACCTCAACTCACTTGCTCTCTCTCTCTCTTTCTCAGAGCATTTTAGTTCTTCAATTTGCCATCGCTTCTAGCTGCAACGGCCGGATTCCTTTTTATTGTTATATCAGCCATTCAGCGTTGTGGACGTGAGGTGAGTGGGGAGCATTGCGTCTGAGGAGATGGCGCCTAAAGTGCATTAAAGCTGATTAATTTTATTACTTGCACACACACACAGATATACGAGGCTAAAGCTTGAGATTGAAAAACCTTCCAACCTTCAGTTTAAATTAAGAAAACAACAAATCTGCCTTTTTACATTGGGGATTTAATAAGTTAGTGAAGCTAAAGTGTGAAAGGAACTAGTTCTTACCAGGGCTCTTGCCAAGCAGTCATGCATCATTCATTGAACCAGTGAACTAGGAACAGTTAAGAACTTAGTTCTTTATGCTGATTGATGTTCTGTTCACTTATTTAAAGCGAATTATTTGCATTATTTACTCGAGAATATGCATTAAATTAAATGAATATTTTCGTTGTTGTTTTTTTTTCTTTGAGCTACCTGTTCACCATTAATTATATGGACAGACGCAGCTATGTTTTTAATTACATATCTGCCATTTCCGAAAGGACGAGCAAATATCCTATCCATATAGCGGTAGATCGGGCCCCTTGGCGTGAAGCTGTGTAAGTCGATAAGGCCATAAAAATGCTTTTCAGTCAATTTGGCTACCTTTGAAGAAATATTTTAAATGCCATTCACAAATTTGCATGTAATTTTCACTTAACGGCCGCAAATCAGCATTGTGTGTGTGTGGTGTGTGTGTGTGTGAGTAGGTTCTTGCCCACATCATCATAAAAATGCATCAGTTGAAGAAGCAGAGTCGCCATTACGTCTGGCCACAATTGTTGCTGTTGTTGTTGTTTTTGGCATGCGTGCGATTTTGGTGATTGTCATCGATCTGCGGATGCACATTATGTCCTTGCTGCACTCCCAACCCCTGCCCTTCACCCTACTCCTACTACTTTAGCCAGCCAATCATTGTCGGCGGAAACGGCAATTGGCAATTGGGCGCCAATGCAACCCGAAAAACCTCATCATTTGTCTGCCTTAGTGGGTGGTTAAGCTGGTTAGGGTGATGGTGGTGTTGATGGGGTAAGGGGTAAGGGCAGCCGCCACTTTTATGCGCTTGTTTGTGCGTTTGCATTTTACGTTACTCGCCACTCGCTTCACTTTTCGCATTACGCACTCCATTACGATCTTTTGCAGTCGCGCCGAAAAGTATGCAACAGTCATTGGTAAAGCGGCGTCGCTTTGTTGCTAAGCCCCGCCCCTCCTCTTGACCACGGTTCAGCATTTGACGTCATCTGCGATGACTCTGTGTTTTTTGGAGGTCTTTTTCGGGTTTTTGGGGTTTTGTGCACCTGAAAATGAGCATAATTAATTGCATGTACTGCCGGCACAATGACGACGACGACCTGGACGCCCCCTATCGGCTGCCAATTAGCGCCAGTTGAATGGACTCACCGCGCACCCCGCACCCACCAACCCGAACTATCTCTGAAACATTCTTTCTGCTGTTTTATGCACTGATTGATGGGACTGCAACTGGCAGCTCATCCAAATGGTATGCATCATTAGTTGTTCGCTGCTCGCTGCTAGTTCCACAATGCTACATGCTATCGGCTGGTACAGCAACAGTGATGAGCCTTTCGTTGTTGGTTGGCAACACTGGGCTCGCGAGAAAAGTGTTTCCCAATGTTTTACAACTTAACAACACTTCACTTGGCCACACTTTAAGCATGCCTGCCACTTGGGCACTCTTTTCTTAATGTTTTTGTTACACATGTGTGTGTGTGTGTGTGTGTGTGTGTGTTAACGTATTGTTGTAGCAACACTTGAGCATTGTAATCGGAGCAGCAAGCAAATCGGTTTCGCATGAAACGCAATTGTCTATAATTACATTATCCCAACTATCAATTAAACCAAATTGTCTGACGGCCGCGCCGGGGCCTAGCCCGGAACTTAATCAGACGCACACACACACACACACAAACACCCCTCCACCCTCTTCTCTATCTTCCTTACCACACAGCAGCATAATGGTACCAGTTATATATATGTTTTTGTGATTATATAACAAGGCCCCAAGTGTGCGTGTGTATCCTTCGGAGTTTCCTGTCTCTGTGTGTGTGTTTAAATGGGGATTACGAGTCTACTCACACACACACACACACACACACTCAGAAACCGAAAAGCATTTAAATAATTTTACTGGCGCTGTCGACGCTGACGCTGATATCGGAGTATTTTTCAAGTAATTGTTATAATAACAAACAGCAACAACACATACAGTCATGGCAATTACACACACACACACACACACACACGCACGCACACACACATTGAAATATGGAATTCACAATTACATTTAGGCAGACACGCACACAAACAACAAGAAACCAAATTGAATTTCATGTTTATGCGTGAATGGAAAACGTGAAGTGACATGTTCAAAAAATATAAATATTGGTTTAGGTAAAGATCGGATAGAGATAAATAATTAAATGAAATCGTTTAATACAATTGAAACTTTTCATTCTTTCCAGTGCATAAACTAAGCTCAAACCAAAGGAAGGGAACGAAGGGAACGAAATGGAATGGTACGAAACGAAACGAAAGTTAAAATTTGTTTTGCTTTCACATTTAATTGAAATTTACGCCGCTCTCGCGCGGCGTCTTGTTGTCGCGACAAACGGCGACTTTTATCATTTTAAAAGACCAACCCAACCGCCCCTCGCCCCCCGACCGACCGCCCGTTGCGTTTACCGCTGCCTGCCTGCTGTTTCTGCTGCTGACGCTGATGGTGACGCTGACGGTGCCAACGCGGCTGGAGCCACGCGAGAGAGAGCGGGAGAGGGAGATAGTGTGAGGCTCGGCAGTCACTTTTGCAGCAAATTAAATGCATTTTACTCACACGCACACACACACACACACACACACACTTATGTCTTTCAGTATGTCACTTAATTGAAAAAAAGGAAAAACTTTATCGCTGCACGAGATTTACAGCGCCCGAATGACTAAAGAGTTTTAACCCCTCAAATTGTTGTGCCTCTCCGCTTTAATTTCACTTAATTGAGAACTTGTTTGTGTATGCGTGTGTGTGTGTGTGTGTTAGCCTTGAGGCTTTAGGTGAATAAATTGCCAACAGCATTGAGCAATCAATTAGAAATTTGTTTACACAAAAGTCTTTGGAAATAATCATAATTGGAAAAGCAGAAAAGAACAACTTTCGGATTATTATTATGATATATTGTTCCTGGCCAAAATTGTATTTATCGATAAAAATCGATAACAACTACCTTTTTCTATACCTTAAACTATATCCAGCTTTAAGCTATACTTTTGAGGACACAAAAATGGAAAACTGAGATAGAAAAACCTAGGGAATAGCTCACAGTATGCAATAAAAGTATGCACACACACACTAACTAACACACACCCAGTTGATAGACGAACAAAAATGCAACAAAGGAAAAGTGCAATGTTGTTTGTGGTCAAATGCAAAAAGGACATGGTCCGACTGCACCAACTCCTCTCCAGCTGTGACTGCTGTGCACGCTCCGGACGACACTCTATTGCCCGAAGCGGGGGATGGATACAATTGGGAGAGAGTGTGGTGCAGGGCTAGCCACATTTTACGCATTTGCACCGGGAATTTATGAAATTGCAAAATGAGCAGCACAACAGAGGGCAACAGAGCAAATCAACGTACAAGTCGAATCCTTTACACACATATATATGTATGTATGAAAAGGACAATGGAACTGTACGCTACGGAAAAGGAAGAACAAACGAAAAGGGAATGCCATTTATTTGTTAATTTACCCACGCAGCATCAAATATGTGAAGCTAACAAAAACAAAAGTCCTTTTTTTTAAGGGTGAAAGCTCAGGTGTGCGCCATACCAAACAAGGATTCCATGACAACAACAACAACAACAGCAGGGGAACAACATTCCCGTAAGCGTTTTTAAGCTACTTGTTTGTTGGTTTGGTTTAATCCGACCAAGCCTCAGTCATGGGCTTATTTACGTCTGGCTTTTGGCCACGCCACACAATCTCGACAGGATCTCTCTCCATCTCTCTCTCTCTCTTTCGTTTCTCTAGTTTATTAGTCTCCACAACCTGGCCAACCTAATGATGCCTGTCCACAACAGCGGCCAAAGCATCCGTTTGAGTCCGTTTGATTCGGTTTGTCTCTGCCCTCGGCTTCCATTGAGTCCTTTACGGTTACGGTGTTCCAAGCCCCTTTGCTTAACGCTACAATGCATCTACACGATATATACAATACACAGCTGCTGGAAGGCAAAGTCTATGCACTAGCTAATAGAAAACATATTTGTTTTGTATAGAAATATTTGAAGCTATTTATTATTCTATTCTCCAAATAATTGTTTTGCTTTTGTTTGTAGAGCTTAACAATTGAATTGCTTATTTGCATGCACTGTTTTTTGGCTAGTAAAAAGCAGTTTAAGGGGTTATTTATGCGAAAGTTCAGTTTTCCATAGAGTATTCCGCAGTCGTTCACACTTTTGAACGCGCATTTTATTCCTCTTTTGTTTAGATTTTGTTAACAATGTTTTTAACTTGTTGCCCGTTGTACGCTGTTTTTTAATTTACATTGGCATTGTATAAATATTTAGACAAGCGCAGCTGCTAACCGCCTCTACCTTGTTCATACCCCTCCCCCCCTTAGCAACCAGCCCCTTTAGACTGCTTGATTTATGCAGAGTGTGGTTGGATTGAAGGCGAAGGAAGTGAGGAAGAGAACAGCCCGCTTCTAATGTTGATTTTGCGTCTTTTTGCGCTCTCAAGGCGAGACCAGAGACCATCTCCATTCTCCACTTCCACTTCCACTGCGTCGAGGTTTGTGTGTGTTTGTGCAAATGCTTTTTCAACAATTGCATGCCAGGACTCGCTGATACCCCCAGAGATTAACGTGACTACTCGTAGTGTGTGCGTATGTGTGTGTGTGTGTGTGTGTGTGTGTGTGTTAGATAATCCAATTAATATGCACACAAAAACGCAGCTAGACAACACAATAACTAAGCACCGACAAGAAGCGAACAAACGAACAACCGAACGAACGAACGAACGGGACGCCATGTTGAATATATCTGGTAAACCGGAAGCGCTGCCGCTAAAACAAGGGTGGGAGAGAGATTGAGGGGTGTTTGGTGCAACTGCGGCCAGCGGTAAAAGCTGTTCAAACATTTATGAGCATGGCATGGTGGTTAACGGTGGCAAAGCTAGGTAAACAGCCGAACTGAGCCGAGCCAAGACCACAAACTTAACTCAGCTCACACACACACACACACACGCGCGCGGGAGTGAAAGTATTTCACGAGCAATGCATAAAACTAATTTGCGGCCAGGCAATTATGAAGCTAGTCCATAGGTAAAAACTATGAGCCTTGGAGGATTCGCTGTTAAACTTTGCTGCACCTGCTAATTTCTTCATTCAGCCACATGAAGTTGTTGGCCCAAAGCAGCCACGAGCATAGTCTAATGATGAATTGAGAAAATCTCACAAACTTTCATTTCACACTGAATGGACAAAGGTCCTTTCTCCATTTTTGTTACTGGATTAGCTTGTCAAAGCATTACATTACCTGAAACAATCCACTTAACACACAATCCGTTCAAGAAGTTAATTTTTGTTTCATTAGCGCCCGCATCGAGTTCTATCCCATCATCTCCCTTATCTTGGGGTTTGAAACTTTGCTTATTATAACTATGCGAAAGTGTGAAGCAGCACTCATCCCTGCAACAGCAATGCTACTCGTATTCATTGAGGCATATTTTAATATCATGTAGTTGCACAGCTGGAGCTTAGGTGTTGCGGCTAGGGTAACTAGAAAGCTGTACACGTATTGGCGTCGAAACTTTTTATTAGTGTCGAAAGTGGGCATAATCCAGAACAACCTGGCCGGGAGAGAAATCACAGTAAGAGAAGCAATGTTTAGCACCACGTTGCGTATGATTTATATGCAGGACACGTATTGCCGCAGATATTGATTTTTAAATAAGATGACGCCACAAATGTGGGCCAAACTTTCAACCACAAACTTTGTTAGCCGGCCAAGAAGTGCAAAAATCAAGAAAACGAAATTATATAATTTGCTGTGTAATCAGCTAAGTTTGAATGTGAACCAGATAAAAGGACAAAAAGGCGTTGTGATTTCATGATGATGGCTTCTGCGCGGCGTATGAGTAATGCCGCCGCAGAAAAAGGCAAAAAGTGCCCATCATGCAAGAAGCAAAGAGCTGCCGCTGCCGTTGCCCCCCAGGCACTTTGACAAATGAAACACGGGAGAGAGAGAGAGGGATGGGTTTAAGGGGTGAACGCTGTAAAAGGGCCACATTCGGCGACGACGCCATCACCAAGTTTTAATGCCATTGATGGCTTATTTCACGGTTACGACTTTATTTTTCCTACCTAGCCAATATGTCTGACTCTGACTGTTTCACTCAGCCTTTCAGTCGCTCAGTCGCTCAGTCTCTCAGTCTTTCAGTCTTTTAGTGTTCTGTTTTTATTCCTCTGTCTGATCAATGGTATTCACTCGCTCTTTTTGACTATGGCCACCCACAGAACCACCAGCAGCCATCAGAAACAACAGCTAGCGTGGCGAAAGTATGCTTGAGTGGTTTTTAGGCGCATGTTGTTTCTATTTTTTATTTGCAGCGTCGCAATTCCACGTTTTTTATTGCAACTCCATTGAAGTCAGTGAGGCATTGAACCGTTCTTTTTCCCGCCTCTCCTCTTTTTATTGTATGCACAGCGCATAGCATATGCCCTGCTTATAAGCCTGTTAAGAAGCTTATCATATAATCCCATGGGTCGAGAACACAAATTCAACTACTTTTGAATATACTTCAGAGATTCCAATAACTGCAATAACTAATCAGTTGACTTGAGTTTGGGGCACAACAAAAATCCTCTAAATAACAATAGTTTGGATTGAAATCTTTTTTGATAATAGAATAGTGAAATCAACTCGAAAACTTGCCACAACTGCAACGTTTTTGCTCAAAGCACGTCTGCAAAGAGTATAAAAAGTTTACTATGCACACAAAGTGAACTTTTTGAACCACCCACATGCAGGTAAAACGCGGTCTCTGTCTGGATGTCTGGCTGTCTGTTCGTGTTGGTATCAGTGTGCTGCCGGCGGGCGTGCAACAGCATGTTGCATGCTCCTGGGCCGCTCAGCCGACAACAAATTTTTATTGTCAGCATATTTTTTATGTTTTCAGGACCAAACCAAACCAAACCTCGCCTTCCTTCTGTGTGATGTGATGAACACGCGGCCTGCCCATTGATATTGTCCCCGTTCCCCCCTCTCTTAACTCTATCGCTTGTCTCGTTGTCTGGCGTTGTCTGCCCCGCTTGGCGGTAAATAAAATATCGTTCGTATAAAAATACAAGCGTTGCCTGCTGCCTTTCCAGTTTTGCTGCTGCTGCTGCTGCTGCTGCTGTTGCATCGATTAAGCGTGTCTAACCGTTCACCCGCCCAATATCAATCCTTTCGCTTGCAGTCAACAGGGCAGCATATTTTTTTGTTGTTGTTCCTGTTATTTCAATTCTTTTTTATACCCATACACATATATATATATTTTTTGCGCCCTTTTCGACTGCTGCTACACGTGTTGGTAACATATTTTTGGCCATTATTACAATGGTTTCTTTCTGTTTGTAGCCAATGCCTCTCAACCCCCCTTACTTCCTTCCTTTCAACCTTAAAGCCAGCTCCCAACAAACTGTCAGAATGGATTTTATGGGCGTGTGTTTGAGAGGGTTTTGGTTTTTTTTTCGATAGATACTTGAACATATTCAAGTTCGCAGCGTGTTTTGAATGTGTTTTGGGTGCTTCCCCTTCCCCTTTCCCCGTCTCCTTGAAAAAAAACAACAGAAGAAGGAGGAAGTGCATGTTTTTTTTAGTTTGCAGTCAAAGGTGAAGTCAAGTGCAAAGCAGCTTTCATCATTGAAATGTTTGGCCCCAATTTGTATCGAGAGGTTGAAACAGCAACTACTGATGATGCTTAAGAGCCTAATATAATACCGTTCC
This sequence comes from Scaptomyza caliginosa, assembly GCA_035044725.1. NCBI lineage: Eukaryota > Metazoa > Arthropoda > Insecta > Diptera > Drosophilidae > Scaptomyza > Scaptomyza caliginosa. Next base: position 705,664 of record JAWNNR010000099.1, on the reverse strand, counting down.
AAATCAGATTATATGAGAAGGGAGTTCTGTTGAGACACACACATATATGAAAAGTGAGGCTGAGAAGTGCATTCATAAAATATCCAGTTTTATGTGCAGAGCCTTAATGAAAAGCACAAAACGGCAAAGGCGGAAAAGGCGGAGCAGGACTCTCAACACACAAACCGAATTTCATGCTTAAGCTCTGTAAAATTAACATTTAATTGAAGCCTACATTTTTGGGCGCTGCTGGCAGTGCGCAACATTAACGGACCAAAATTGCTAACTTAAGGGAGCCCCAAAAAGATTGGGGGTTGCAAGGAGCAAAGAGGCGGGGGGGAGATATGTGAGTGCAAAATCGCAAGGATACTCAAGGGATTGTATCCCTGGCTGGGAATTTGAAGACAAATGCAAGCCAGGCAGGCGGCGAAGGTGAGTGCATGTTTTGATAGCGTAAATTATGTTATAAAATTTATTTAATTTCACTTTACTCCATCCGTCCAACCGTCCATCCGTCCCTCCCTGCGTCTGTCGGTCCGTTTTGTCCACACATTCGGAACGTTTTGTTGCCATGCAAGCCAGCGACTGCCTGAAGCTACCTGAATGAGGAATGCAACCCCCGACCCCTTCCCCAAAACACTCACATGAGAAAGTCCCCAGAGCATCAGCAGTGGCAAGTGGCAAGTTCAACCACCCTGTCTCTCTCTCTCTCTCTCTCTCTTGCGTGCCCAGCTTGCATATTTATGTCTTCAAGGCAAAAGCGAGCAACATGCAAACATTTCGTTGCTACAAATGGGTGGTGGCGTGGGTTGGCATTGGCCAAAAATGAAATGGAAAGCGCGACCAGGTGTGTTGCGTATTGGCAATCCTTAACTGCAACTCCTGTTGGAGTCCCTGGACCCACAACACCCACTGAGATGGCTTCGTGTTTGAATGTTTATTGAGAATAACTATTGTTGTTTAATACTGTGTTTAACAGTAGAATAGATAAATGAAATTACCAAGTTTCTCTCTTTCTGTAAAAGTACTTCTGCAAGTATCTTTTCGAACCTTCCTTGACAGAAAAAACTTTTCAATAACGATAAGTGATTGTCACGCGCACATCTCTATCTTAAAGCTATCTTTCTTCTCTGTCTGTCTTTGTAGCTATTTCGAACGGGTGCCAGCTGCAGCAGTGGGTGAATGGGGGTTTGCTGGCAACTTAAACGACTTGGGGCCGCTTAAATAATTAAATACCAATGACACTTAAACGTAAATCATGAATTTTGCAAGAAGCTACCTTTGCCACGTCTGCCACGTGGCAGGAACGAGCACGAGAATGTTGCTGCCTGCCTGCCTCTCGATAAGACATTAACTAAAATGGCACAGACGAGGCGAAGAGAGAGAGAGAGAGAGATAGTGTCCCGGTTGTCCGGCTGACCGTAAACAAAGAGGGGAAAATTGTCAACGCCGCCGGAAACAACACCCAAAAAATAACTGTTGTAGCAGAGAAAGAAGTTTCCGCTCCTGAGCTTACAAGCTTCCTGCAACTGCTGCAACAAATCCCTCAAGCTCAGCTCTTCCTTTCTCTCTTACTCGCTCTTTCTTTCTTTCTAACATTCCAGCAAGAACAACTATGATGACAGCAGCAACAACAACAACAACAACAACAACTTTGAACGTATGTATGTTCAACAATTTGTTGCCGCTAGACAAAACGGCAAAGTCAATGTCGGGCCAGAGTTGTCAACGCTGTTTAAAGTTGCCTTAATTGCAGTCATTCCTGTTGCTGCTGTCTTTGTTCCCTTTTTATGGCTGTTGTTTGGCTGTTGCAGCACATGCATAAAATATGCTGCATACTTTGTGGCGCAACAACAACAAAGCGGGTTGCCACTCTTTTAGCTGTCGCTAGCGTTGCCACTTTCCTGCTGTCTTTCATGCTGTTAATTATTATTATAGACGTGTGCCAGAGTGTCCAACTGGCTGTCTGTCTCCATCGAAGGCGACCCGAACTAACCAACCACATGCAATAAAACAGCACATCAACATCGACACACACACACACACACACATACATACACTGTACGTATAGACATAGTCTGGTCTGTTTTGAAGCATTGCGTTCTTGGCCAAATAGTCAAACGGCGCACCGGGGAATACTTTGCCAAATTGCACTATCTTGTCTCGTCTCGTTTCTTCGTTCAGCCTTTTTTGTTGCTTGGCATCCTTTTGCACACACTCATTTGCCTGCACGCTTTTGTCGTCCTCTTCATCTCTAGCTCGACAATTTATATTTTGCTCTTAGCCTTTCGACTTACACGTGTCTTTCATCTCTCAACGTTTGTGTATGCATGTGACATTTAGCCATTTAGCTAGAGTCTTTTAGCTTGAATTTTATCAACTTAATCCTTATAAAATATTATGATTATTAAATTGTGACTTAATTCATGTTTTCTTTTCTATGCAAGCCTTTGAAGAAGTACGTACTAGGAATTTAATAAATAATACTTTACCCGATTAACTGATTCAACTTTTGTTTCATTCATTTTGGCCAAACATAATATTTAATCTACTTCCATTGGCTTTGTTGTTATCAACGTCTAAGAAAGCGTCTAAGAAGTTTGTCCGCCAGCTTAACGTCACAGCCAAGAGACAGTTGTTGTTGTTTTTGTTGTTATTGTATTTGTTGCAGGTGCGCTAATCGCCGGCTAAGCTGTTGGCCGGAACCAAGCAAAGTGGCTGACTGCTTGGCTAGTAAAAGTCAGCTAATTAGTTGACACTTTGTCTTGGGCCACTTAACTAGCCTCCAAGCCTCAACCCTCAAGCTGTGCCTCTTGCAACCTATTGCAGCACGCCCCGCACATACAAATTGTTGGCGGGCACAATTGCATTCCAGTTGCGTAACAAAAATGGGCGCCAATTAAAGTTGGCTTCAACTGGCGGCGGCGGCGGCGGCGGCGGCGGCTCGGAGTTGGCGCCAACCGAAAGTTCGTTTGGCATATTTAAACTTTTTTTTTTTGTTTTTTCCCCATTGTTGTTGGTGGCATGATTTTAATTCCATTAAAAATTGCGAATGCAGCAGCGGCAGCAGCAGAAAAACAACAAATAAAGCACACAAAGAGGAAGAGGAAGAGAAAGAGAGTTGTCACAATTAAAATATTTTCATTGCTAATACATTTTACACTCGTACTAATTTATTCACATTTTTCTCATTTTTCATATAAATTTATGTTTTTTGTGCGTTGCGCTAATTAAATGTGTAAATTTTGTTGCAACTTTTATAATTGAATGCAACAGAAAATGTCTACAAAAATTAAGCGAAACAAACAACGGACAACGAAGAGGGAGAATAGAGTTGTTGTCTGGCCAATAATGTTTTACAACAATAGCTCTTCAGTTGCTTTTAGTTCGCTGCAAAAGAGGCGTCAGAAATTCAGCAAATAATAATCATAACAGTTGTCTTAAAAACTAAACAAACAATGTATGCAGCAGGCAAACAGACAGACAAACAAACTAGCATTACAATACAATATTTAAGCAATGCATATTCGAAATTGTGTGTTGGGGGATGCAGACAAGACAGTGAGTAGTTGCCGGCACAAAACTTAACTATTCCTCTTTATTCTCCAGTGCGGGCAGCTCCCAATATTGTTCATCCTGATGCTGTTCATCCTTTTGCAAGTTACGGAAACTTAGATACTTCAAAACAACACCTGCAAATGGTTATAGTTTATTAGATATTCGCTTTTAAGTAACTTCTCGCTAACCTGCCAAAATGCCACCGCCAATAGCTATGACGAGTGTCAGAGCAATGCCCAAAAGTTGATAGCCAGCTTGGGTGCTTGCATTACGACCCAATCCCTGCAAGAATTGTGCATTAATGTAAGACTACTATGCTATAGCTACAACTAACTTACGCCCATGATCTTGGTCTCTGTGCCATTGTTGCCCACCATGGCTGGAAAGATGTCCTGCAGCTCCGATTGATAGTCTTCGAGGGTAACCATTGAGGCAACAATAGCTGAAGCTATAGCCGAGATGAGAGCGGGCATTCCATGCAAGTTGTGGACGCCGCAAGTGTCGTGCAATCGTAGATTACTTGTCAACCAGGGCTGCAATATATATATTTAGTTAATATCTCTTGTTGCACATATGTCAAAGTTCAAATGGCTAAACTTTGCACTAAACTTTAGCGACTAATTAAACGTAAAACGTTACTGTTGGGTCATTTAGAGACAGAGTTTGTGTAAATTTATTTACAACGAATTTAGACTCGTGTTTTACGTGCAACAGAGGAAACTGCCACTGCCACTGCCGCGGGGCAACAAACTTTACTCATTAGTGTCACAATTTTTGCTAGGCGCACTAATTAAAACGCAGAGTGTCCAGCGAAACTGCAGTGCTGCCATTAAGGTGGACACAGGTGCTCCATGAAACAAAAAAAAAGCAAACCAAGCTCAAGCCTCCAAAGCGTCCATTTGAATAAGGCCTCGGTGTTTGCCTGGATTACACATAGGACTAGTCTGCGCCAGAATGTAGACCCATTAGTGTGCACGTCTCTTTCTCTTTTCCACTTTTTCTTTTTGTTTTTGTAAAAGGGGGCGAAAGGGAAAAAGGGGGCGAAAGGGAAAAAGGTTGGCATGTTGCAGTTGTTGAACTTACGGTTAAATAGCGATAGCCGAGCACCGAAACCGTGCCGGCGATAATGCCAATTAAGACAGCGCCATGCGCTCCAAGCAGCAAGTTGCAAACGGTGCCAACGGCAACGCCGCCAGCAAGCGTCGAATTCTGCACGTGCACCATATCCAATTTATTCTCATGGCTGACAAGCGCCGATACAACGAAGGTGGTCACTGCAAAGAAGCAAGAAAAAAAAACACTTTTCGATAAGTGCTACTTCTAGCAGCAGGATAGGAAGATGGTGAATGTGGTCCTATACCTATAGCTTGTGCACTTTAATTGGTAGTCATTTTTTCTAATTGTTTAGTTTTTGAGTGCCAATTCAGTTTATGAAGGAGTTGAAGCAGACCTTTTTACTCAATTATGTAGCAAACAAGGATCGATGTGGGCACCCAAAATTTTAACAGCGCTACTTGAGTAGCAATTATGCAAAGTCTGGCAACACTATGATTCCATTAAACAGTTTGCCGCCAATAATACAGTTGTGAAAGTGTTTGCGCGTAATTAGTGCTCATTTATGTGCGTAAATACGATGTTAATAAACAAAAAATAATATGCAATTGCCGGAAATGCATTCATTCTATTGCAAATAAATCGAAAATGTAAAGTGCACGCGTGTGTTTGTGTGTTTGGCAGCAAAACAAATTCAACTGGAAATTTGCAGTCTTATTGGAAGTGAATGAAAAAAAACAGCGCCTGGAATAAGTGGCTGAATTAAAAGCAGGCAAGTCTTGGAAAGATCAAATGAAAATATGAAATTAATTATTTAAGCAAAGAATTTAAATAACTCGTAATTTGAAAATGTTTGTGGCTTGGGTAAAAGAGTGATGCTGGGTCCGTTGGTTAGGAAACGGCATTCTCTTAAATCATCCAGGCGAAGCAAATGAGATTCTAACAGAATCCACAAACGCTTCTCATAAACACAAAACTAATAAAAATGTAAACGAGTCAACTTCTCTTCTGTCCCCTTCTGACCAGTCCTATCCGACTGTCGTCACGGCAACAACAACAACAACAAACACAACAAGAACAAGTTGAGTTTATTACTACGGACACAAAAGCATAAATCTCGATAAAAATAACACTAAATACTTAAAAATCTCTCCATTTTATGGCGAAACATATGTTGCAGCAATAATAATTTGCATAAATTAGTTAATACGCAGCTACAACTCGGTTTCTGTGGCAAATCACAACAACAAAACAGCTTGTGCCACAACAATTTCTAAAACAGCTTTTGACATTGTCCAGGCAAATAAACGAGAACAACAAAATCTGGCTTAAAAATCAATTAAACTGTATTTTTTACAGCCGGTTCCTGCGAGAGAGAGAGAGAGAGTTAAACCAAAGCTAAGCCAAGAGCTGCCGAGATTTGGGGCGTCAGCTGTTTCTGGCTTGTTTTTGTTATCGTTATCGTAGTCGTTGTTGTTGTTGTTGCTGTTGCTTGCACATTTAACAATTTAAATTAACGCCAATGGTGTCACTTGTGTTTGTGTGTGTGTGTGTTTGTTTGTGTGTGACTATAAAATGTGTTTTGTGCTTAACATTGTTGGCCCCCAAATGCGGGCAATGAATGGGCAAAGGACTAGGACTAGGACCAGGAACACGATACTAGAACGAAGAACACACACACACACACACACAGAGAGACAGACTCGTTTCGAACTTGGTGTGAAAACAACAACAACAATAACAACTGGGGCGTATTTTGCTGTTGGCGCCGCATTTCGGACACCGTTTCGGACACCATCGCCGTCTGCTATGCATGTCGCCAACATTTACCACCATCACCATTAGCACCCGCATTTGACCAACAAACAACTCACACACACACACACAGACACACATGTGGTGTAGGGGGGAGTGAGGCGGGGCAGTAGAACGGGAAAGACACACCCAGTGGACCGCCTCTAATTTCAGCATTGAACTGAATCCCAGCTTTAGTTTAATTAAGGCAACAACTAGCAACCAGTCTCGGCGAGGGAGTGGTGAACGTGGTTAGACCTAGAGAGACATAGAGACGCGAAAGCTTCACAACGTTGACTCAACTAATCGCACATCCTTCCGCATCGAAAGTCCAGCAAATGCTTCCTCTCTCTCGCTTTCGTAGCTACTTTTTTAAAGCTCTATTGAAGATGGGATCTACTGCTCAGTTGGGCAAACTTTGATTTTAGATTTTATAGGGTAGCTGCAAGTCGTGTCCACTCTCGTTGTCTCATATGGTGTATTGCGCTCTTTTTAGTTGTTACCTCCGACATTTGCTGTGTAACGTGATGGCTTTAATATCATGAGCAAGTCTTTGGCCACAGACGCCCCAGTGTCGCCAATGCAGCCAATGCCGCCGCTAAGCGACAGCCACAGTTTTAGTTCCATCCCACTCAACCTCTTAACCAGTCCTTTGGCTTATCTCAGCTGCTTCTTCTTGTTGTTGTTGTTCTAGTCATTGCCAAGCGTCCTTTGTACACATTTAATTTGTGTTTTGTTATTTACATTAACCGACCGAAGCCAACAAGCAAGAGCGCAGACTGTTCTGCCCCAACGTCCCCCACACCCCCCACCGGCTTCCCAGCTTTTTGCCTACACACAATGTTAGGTAGACTCGTCTCTCTCTTGGGTTGTTTTTGCTTTTAGCAAATTTTCTCTATAGACATATGTATATGTGTGTGTGTGTGTGTGTGTTCGACATGGCCATGGTCAAAACCTACTAGCTGACCCCACACACACACAGACACACACACACACACAGGACAGGCTGTTATTATTCCTGCACCCCGCCTCTTAGCTCCCTTTCTGGGTCTTTTTATGTGCGCTACGTGCTCAAAATAAATTTTGAAATGTGTTAACGAAACTATTTGACATTTAATTAGTTTGTGAGTTGCATGCATAAAGATTTGCAAAGCAGCAGCAGCAGGAGCAGTTGGCTCGATTCAATTTAAGCGCCCCTTAGTTAATAGATGCGCCAACATAATAATTAACGTGGCAGCGCCCCAAAAAACAAAAAAGAAGTAATAAACGAGATACCAGACAGAATGTTAGGCCTTGAGCCACTTGAGCTAGCTAATTGCTTAGTCGGTTGCCTGTCACAAAACGTGACTCACCTGTTGCCGCGGCTAATGATAGGAACGTGTTCAAAATGGCACGCTCGCCGCCAGAGCCATCAGCCAGCACCGAGTTAAAGCTGGGCCAGTAGACCCACAGGAAAGTTGTTCCGATCATTGCGAATATGTCCGATGTATAGTTGGCTCCCTCATGCTTGCCCGCATCATTTTGATCGCTGCTCGGACGCAGCATTAGAGCCACGGCCAGGCCAAAGTAGGCACCAAATGCGTGCACAGTAATGGAGCCACCACAATCACAGATCTGTAAAGATTCAATGCAGTTCAACTTGGACAACATTACATTCTTCTTTTACTTACACTCAACACATTCAAGGCCAGGTATTCATTGGCCGCAAACAGAGCGATCTCAAAGATGGACATACAAAGCAGTTGTATGGGCGTTGTTCGGCCAAGAAGAGCACCCATGCTGATTAGTGGAACAGCGGCTGCAATATCCGCATCAATGATGTTCTCCAGCGAAAGGCTACAAGCAAGTAAAGAGAATGAGGCAAAAAAAAGCAATTGAAACCTTTCACTTAGTGGAAGTAGTTGAAAGTCGCACTTTCTTTATCCTCTTGCCTACAATCTCATTGAAAACAAGACGAGACTTTAAGCTTAAGTATTTGCATGTATTCAGTACATTCATTTAACTTTGCTTAGGCGCTTTCTGACTGCCCAACTCCCCTTGCCTCCACCCCAAAGTGCAATTAATTAATGTTGTTATTACTGCTAATGTCTCACCTGATCTTGCCACCTTCCATGTGTAGGAACCCCTTCATGAGAATAGACCATTGCACCACCAGGGCGGACATGAAGAGAGTGTAGCCTGTGGCGCTGTAACCATATTTGCGTAGAAAGGTCATCAGAAAGCCAAAGCCAATGAATATCATAACCTGAATGTCCTGGAACTCTGTAAATGCAAAGCAGGCGTTAAGGGTTTGTCCTTGTGTGTGTGAGGGTGGTGTGTAGGAGAGGCAGGTTTATAGCAAGCGAATTGGCACGCTTATTAATTGAGTCAAGTCGTTTCAATTAGTTGCCCAATTGTCTGCTGCCAAAAGTCAATTGCATTGAGATTGATGTCACCAATGTATGGTGCTAGAGGAGGGAGTCAGTCAAGACCCGGCACAGGCTCCGGCAAACAGCTTTTGGCACTTGGGAGCCATGTATGCACATCTGTATCTGTATATTTTGGTGTGCGGGTGCAATTAGTGTGAAATACGTTTTAATTTATTTATTATGAATTGCAACAAGTTGTTTACAGACGCATTTGCATAAATTGAAATTAATGACTTTAATTATTCATTTGTGTGTTCGGGTTCGTATCGTAACTGGTTCGGTTCGGTACCGTACGGGTTCGGGTTGGGTTTGTCGCGCTCTAGCCCACTGTGGTGTAGAGTAATTAATGCAATTGCTGCCGCGGGACTTACCAAACACCCACACACACCCAGAGAGAAGAGACTATGCGAAATATAACTTTATTTTATTTATGAGCCGCCAACACTTGGCAGACAAAATACATACAATGGGAGCGTAGACACATAAGTCAAGTCAAGGGCTTGTTGCTGTTGTTGCCTTTCGGCAATGGATTGGGTAATAGCCTTAACGGCAACCCAAAAAGCTATTTTAATATGAAGGATTAACTCAAGCTTGCCTTTCTTTTTTTTGTTTTGCCGTCAAAGGAAACATAATTAATTTTTTTTTTTGTGTTTGTGTGTTGCTGAGCTTATTTTCTGACAGCTTTACGTTTGATTACTCATCAAGTCATGCCGAAGGCGTTGCAGCATTTATCAGTCTGTAAAGTCCATTGAAATATTGATCATAAATGCTTATCAGCTGTAGATGTCACGCAATCTCATCAAGACACAACTGTCGATATCTGTCTGTCCCTCGAAAACAACCCTTTCCCCCATTTGGCTGACAGCTGCAAACAAAGTCCGTTCCCCACGCGCAGATAAAATGCCAATCTTGTGGACAAGTCACTCAAAACAAGCTGAGTGAATAGCGGTCAGTTTTTTGATATGCCTAATGGCATTTTCTCACTTGGCCGCTTGTCAATTAACTGTTGATTAGTGTTTCAACTGACCCTCTCTCTCCCTCATTTCACTAAAACACTAAGCTACTACACACTTTATATACCTTACGTTGTTTTTGGCATGCTTAATCACATCGATGTCGTCAATTACAGGGACTAGATAAACCTAATTTAGTGAAAAGCTAATAACTGGATTAAATTTAATGCACTTTAAACAAATCATTTGACAATAAACACATAAAATAAACCTTTAGTTTATTTGTCAGCTTATGCTTGCGTTGAATATTAAATGATTTTATTAACTATTTAACCTGAACAATTTTTTTACAATAAATAATGCAGGGTACTTTTTAGTCTTTCGCTTTCGAGCAAATGATTGAGCACCCTTAGTCGCATTATGTTGCAAATTTAAAGCACAGCAACTAATTTAAGTATCAAGTATGGTCTAATTTTGTCAAAATCTAAACTGTTACGAGGGCAGAAAAGTTTTTTGAAGAAAGAGACAGGAAATTATAGCTACTTACGCGGATATTTTGAAACGTGTTCGTTTGCTGATCCAGTGTCTTGAGCGTCGAGCGGTGCAGGCAGAGCGGACTTTTCGTAACGCACGAAAAGCCAGAATAGCGCCAGGAAAATGATTTGCACAATCATCAGGACAACGTAGCCCGACACTTTCCCACTCGGTGAATGCATTGTGAACTTCAGTAACCAAAGAGCAAAATAAAAAATAACCGTCAGGAGTCGCTTTAGAGTTGCTTGTGAAGTTGCTATCAAATCCTTGTCGTTGTCCTTGCAGCACGCGTATGGATACGCTGTGGAATTAGAAGCTAAAAGTGCCGCAGACAGGATGTACACTCTGTCTCTGTCTCTCACTCTATCTCTGCTTTGTCTCTCACGGTCTGTCTGTCTGTCTGTCTGTGCACAAATATTTGTGCACTTTTTAGTTTGCCACAAACACAAACGAACACAGTACGTATCACACGCGGCTGTTGGGGGAGTCGCGTTCAACAGTGCACGATCTGCTGTTGGTGAGCGCAATGCGCGTACTGATGCCCATAGCTGTGTGCGAGGAACGTAAGTAAGTTGAAAAGCTCGAGTTGCTCGAACTGTTTTTGCGGTCAACGGGGCGTATGTGCGATATGCGATGTGCGATATATGGCATATATATGGCATACATATACATATCTACGACGATTTATTCGCATGATATAACTATTTGATTTAATTTGCCGCTGCTTCTGGCTTGTTTTCCACTGCCGCTGCTGTTGAATTATTTAGAGAGCTGCCTTTTCCCCATTTCGATAGCGTTTACCATTATACCCGTGGTTTGTCTGCGGCATTTGAAATTGTTTTGTTTCACTCGTATTCTAATTTCAATTTCAATTCGCTGCTCTACTACAATGTGTATTGATTCCATGCAACTTTCATGTGGCATGCAACCTGCAATTGCTTAAAGTTTAATATTTTGATTGCTGTCCCATTGGTTTATTTCACAAAGATAAGCAACTTAAATATGCCCAAGTACTCGCTTTAGATACATATCTTATACAAATAATCACATTGTTGTCTTTTGCTACTCGCCACAAATTAATTAGCACGCTGTCAACAACAATTGTCCATAAAGTGCTTTCACAACTAGTACACAGAGCAAGTGGAGCAGGCAGCTGATCGCCAACGAATGATGCCGAAAAGCACCCCGAACCGCTAAGTTCCATCTAATTTTTATAGACTCCAACCCCCTTGGCCCGTCTGTTCGGCCAACAATTGGCAGTCATTAACAGTTTTTAGTAGTTTAGTGCGAAATGAATGGGGCCCAATAATGTGAGTCACACATCTATGCAAAAAGCCGACAAATTACTTGAGTTAATTGAAATTCATGAAAGTAATGTGCTCATATTAGTTTCTTACAAGTGTTCAATAAATTAACTTAAGATAATAACCAAAGGCGCGGCCATGTGCACAACTTATTCCGCAACATTTTTATTGAGTCTTAATGCGACAAGCAATCTAAACTGTGATTTCTTTCGCTCTCTGCCAAATATTATTATCTGAGATGGTAGAAAATGTTCGCTTCATATCTAATCGCATTAAGATCTACTATACACATATAAACTATTATCTCATACCTGTACGAATATAACTTTAATTTGCATATGCGATACGAGTCAACAGCGTTTTACTAATTGCCAAAGAAAATATTATACAAAATTAAAAAATAAGTGTGCTCGTTTAAGAAAAGAAAAGCTAGTTTTTTCTCTCTCTCTTTTCTTCACCCACTGTACGAAATGCTCAGGTTGAGGTTGGGGCTGCTGGGGCGTATGATTGATATTTATTTTTTCAACAAACACAAGCACCTGTGTTAAAATTGAAATTCTCATGGCAGCATCCCAACAAGAAAAAAGAAGGCAAAGTAAAGCAAAGCAAAGCAGAAGCAAAACCAAGAAACCGACATAAGAAAATGTGTGAAGTTGGCGTAAAAACCGCAAATGTTGCCAGGCACGCGCTGGTAAACGCTCTCCTAGATCTGTGTAACCGACAACAGCAACAACAAGCAACATATACAAAGAAGAAAGCGAAAGTGGTAGAATGAGGGGAGCAAAGAGCCATTTGTATTTGTGTTTGTTCGTTTTTTGTTATGCTATATTGCTGTATAGCTGCCTACGTAGACGTTACATACATACTTGGGGAAAAATTTGCATCCGCAATCACTTTAAATGTTTCCGTTTGAATACGCAAATAAATCGAAAAGGATTTCCAACGAATGCTTATGAGTGTGTCTTTCCTTTTCCCGCTGCCCCTGAATCTCTTCCAGCGCCTTCGCTTCAAGCTGCTCAAGCTGCAAACCCTTGTTAATGTTGTTGTTTACAACAAGTGTACATGGCTAAATCCGAACCAAAGCACAACAAACAGAAAAATAAAACAACACAAAAATATTGATGACATTGTAAACCGGGTGCCAAACTGTCAGCAGCTTTCCTGCATCTTGCAAGCGTCTACTCGAACTTCGTAAACTTCATTCAAGCTGTGGTCACAACGAGTCATAGCAAAAATTCATATGTTTATGTTTTGGGCTTATGCTAAACCATAAATAAATATGAGCAAGTATTCTCTAACATCTCAGCGTAGCAGCAGCACTAACACACAGCACAAACACAAACGGCTAAAAGTGTTCCGAGCTTCGAATACTGCTTTAAAATCGGTAAAGTTGGTTTTCGTATCTATCTAAAGCGAAATGTAGTTGAAAGTAAGTTTGGGCACACGTTTTGGCTATTTCTTTTAACACGCTGCATCGGATACAAGAAGAACAGCAAGAAGAACCACATCATCGCTTCTCTCGTCCAGGACAAAGTCTTTTGTGTGGCTTTGTTATGCCAACCAAAGTATCCTTCAGCTGGCTGGCTGGCTTTGCCCTCTTTTGGGGGTATTTCGGCAAAGTTGCCGAGCCAAGTGGCTCCGTTACACAAATTTCGACGGTCACCATTCCCCGCCTGCATGTGTGGTGTTGCTGCTGCTGAAGCTCAAGCTGAAGCTGCTTTCGCTTCTGCGGGTGGTTGCGCCTAAACGATTTGCTTTTTGTCTGTTTTGTGTCAATTTGAAATCCGCTTTGGTTATGCGGCTGCAGCGGCAGCTTTCCCTTTACGCTCCACGCCTTTCTCAACCCTAGTTGTCGTGTTGCCATTGGAAAGCTTTACTCTGCGGCAATTGTTAGCATTTTACAGCTACTTGGCTGCCATGGCAGCGAGCTCTGTTCGGGATATCCCAACAGCAGTGGCAGCAGCAGCAGCAGCTTCAGTTGTAGCTCTAGCTCAAGTGTCGTCGTTGGGGGATTTATCAATTGCGTTTATAACAAATTTCGATTTGTCAGCGTAAAGCGGGCTAACTTGCTAGTTTGCAGCAGCCCAGCAAAGTGCCATTAAGCTTGCTCGACTGCCGCAAGTGGCATCAATAGCAGTTGCAGGAGATGCCACTACTCAAGCCAACAAAGATGGCAATACAAATGAGATGTAAACGTTTTTTTTTCTTCAAGTACATATGCAAGAGTATTTGGTTTTTGGCTTAAACTAACTAAAAAATGGTTTCAGTTAAGCTAAAAACAAGCTAAATTGTCAGCACTGATATCTAGCGCTTTCTTACAATGTCGCTCAAAAGTCTACTATCAAATTGAGTAAACGTTAGTGTAATTTTCGTAGCAGCCCTAACTTATGCCACACTGTGCCACTAGACAGCAAGAGTCTGGGCTAAGACCAGTTTCGGTTGACAACAAACAGCGTCTCTATTAAAATAGTTAAGACAACTTTCAATTCGTTTCGGCTTAAAGACAATACATGTGCGTACACACGTTCAACGAAAACAAAAGATAAGAAGACAAACTGGATCACAAAAATCAATAGAAATATCAAAAGCCAAACTAGCAAAAAAAAAAACTTTAAAATAATAAACAAACAAAGCGCCGGCAGGTCGATTAGTTGTCCACACATACAAAAATTAACATTTTATTTGTAACACAAACAAAAAAAACATTAGTTTATTCGATTTATTGATAAGAAGGGGGAAAAAAACGGCAAGAATTTAAGTAATGCGCTTTGTTGAATGAAGGCGATTCTTTGATGTATGTACAAACGTAGTATTTAAATGTATTTTGCTATTTTTATGGTAATTGTCTTATCTCAATGACAACTCGTATAGTTTAGTATTATATTATTAGTACTTCCGGCTCTTAGGCAATGGAAGTGGCATGCGAAGCTGGTGCCGTCTGCACAGCAGGTTGAACGGTGTGAGTTACGGCTGGTTGTACTGGCTGCACCGGCTGTACAGGTGTGGGATCATGCGTGGGTGCTGGTGTATAGGTGCTGGCCTGCTCGGGATCCTTGTCAAGGATAACCTTGTACAAGCCAAAGTAGAGAGCAGCACCCAAAAGCAGTTCAGCAACTGCAACACAGGTAACCAAAGCCCAGCCGGGAATGGCAAGTCCATCTACAAAAAGTATAGATTAGTAATCGATATATATACAAGTTGAATCAAACTTACTAAAGTATCTGCGTGTTAGGGTTCGTCGTCCGCGATTCACTCGCCTCGTTGCTTCTGTTTCCTGCATACAGCAGGCCAAGAGAACTGTTAACGAAAAAGAACATACAAATATTAATAATTGCTTAGCACCTTGTCAAACTACCCTAGTATTTATCTGATGTTTGCGCTCTGTGTCTGTGTATGTGTGTGTGGTCCATCATCAAACAGAGCGAAACACTTCAGCTAGAACGGAACTCATTGAAAACGACGATAACCATTCATCAAACGATGACGAGAGAGAAACGTTGTTTAAATATTAATAATTAATTATTAAGAAAATACATTTAACAGCAAAGCAAAAACTCAAACTACAAGACAACACACAAAAACAATATCTTTTCGAGTCGCGCGCGCTTCAAACGAAGATAAATCAGTTAGGCACTTGAGCAAGTGAGTTAGTGGAGCGAAGCGTTAGGAGGGGAACTCAATGTTTTAACATATAAACTGCTATTGTTTCATTGCGGATGTCAGTTTTGATTATACAAATTTTATTTTTTTGTGTCTTGTCAAAATTAATTTTTTGTTGTTTGCTGGTTAGTTGACATTCAGCATTTGTATATGGTATATTTTATTTTTGTGCGTATCAATTTAATTATCGACTAAACATTTAAAACAAATACATCGCTCTGTGGGCTAAAAAGGAATTTGGAGAGAGACCACATGTAAAAAGCGCAACAACAATGGATGACCGCTAACCGAAAACTAATTGTTTTTTCCATATTTCAATAATTTATTCGGTGAAATAATTATTGAGCTAAGGCCACATCCGGCATTAGCAGAGAAGCATTTACGTTCAGCTTAAAACACATAAAATATTTATAATTTTCAAATGTAAACGTAAATAAATATTTTCGAAATTAAATCAACAAATGAAATTGAAGTTATTGTGTGGAATTTTGCTTTTGGATACATAACAATATTCAATTTTAATATTTCGTTGTCAGAAAGTATAGGTTCAACCTATTACTCATTACAAACAAACATGACGATAAGTAAACCAAGCTTATCAGCTTTTATATCGCAAGGTAACTTTGATAAGCGCACATTTTTGTAGAGTTTTCACAGTTTATGACACACACACAAACACTTTGTTACTCATACGGTTATAGTTAAGTTGTATTAAAGCTTAGTCACTAAGACTTTGCGTGTGCAATTTTGCATCCACATTGTTGTGATCAATAGACTTCTTCTGTTGCTATTGCTGCTTGCAAGATGCTTATGAATGTTATGCTTCTTTCTCAACTTGTCACCACTAAAAACTTGAACACACACAGCCACATTGGAGTAAAACTTTACCTAGACATATCACCAAGTAGGTGGAGCACTTCTTAGGCAACATCATTTTGTTAGCTGAATATTCGTTTGTAGGCTAAATTGTTCGCTTAGTTTGTATCGTGCACGTCGCTAACTGCAAATTGGAACTGAATTGTACGTTGCCTGATTTTGCCGAGCGGCAGGTGCTATCTTATCAGGCATTGTTTTACTACTTGTTAGATAAGATAAACTTAGCTAAGAGTTTGCGCAATGCAAACCTCAAGCCAAAAGATAAAAGACACAATTGTTTTTGTTTGTGTTTTTTTTTACA
Source organism: Scaptomyza caliginosa (assembly GCA_035044725.1). Taxonomy (NCBI): domain Eukaryota; kingdom Metazoa; phylum Arthropoda; class Insecta; order Diptera; family Drosophilidae; genus Scaptomyza; species Scaptomyza caliginosa. The sequence goes on along the minus strand of JAWNNR010000099.1, from coordinate 689,244 downwards.
TTTTTTATTATTATCTTTTTCTACTCGAACTATTCGTAAATCATTTTCATTGACTAATACGCTTATGGGTATAACTTCAGATGAGATTGCCAAAGCTTCTACAGAGCTGGCAACCTTTAGATCCTGTGGGTGGGTTGTAGCTTCTTAGTGGCGACGGAGCTTCAGGCGACGGACAGTCTTGTAACGGTAACCATCATCGGCAACGACGGTTGACTCAGCAGGCACATCGATCACGGCATCGGCAACTGGGGGCAGGTACTCGGAGGAGAGCTCGCTAACATCACGACGGCGACGGATCACACGACGGACGGTCTTGTAACGGTAACCATCATCGGCGAGAGGAGCGCTCTCCTGGACGGGAGCCTCAATGGAGATATCCTGAGAAGCCTCAGCCACAGGGGGCAGGTATTCAGGGGACAGCTCGCTGACATCACGACGGCGACGGATCACACGACGGACGGTCTTGTAACGGTAACCATCATCGGCAAGAACGGCAGACTCCTGAGCGGGAGCCTCAATAGCGATTTCCTGGCTGGCCTCAGCAACAGGGGGCAAGTATTCGTTGGACAGCTCATTGACATCACGACGACGACGGATCACACGGCGAACGGTCTTGTAACGGTAACCATCATCGGCGAGGGGAGCGCTTTCCTCAACAGCGATTTCCTGGCTGGCCTCAGCAACAGGGGGCAGGTATTCGGGGGAGAGCTCGCTGACATCACGACGGCGACGGATCACACGACGGACGGTCTTGTAACGGTAACCATCATCAGCAAGAACGGCAGACTCCTGAGCGGGAGCCTCAATAGCGATTTCCTGGCTGGCCTCAGCAACAGGGGGCAAGTATTCGTTGGGGAGCTCGTTGACATCACGACGGCGACGGATCACACGACGGACGGTCTTGTAACGGTAACCATCATCAGCAAGGGGAGTCTCAACAGCGATTTCCTGGCTGGCGGCCTCAGCAACTGGGGGCAAGTATTCGTTGGACAGCTCATTGACATCACGACGACGACGGATCACACGGCGAACGGTCTTGTAACGGTAACCATCATCGGCAAGAACGGCAGATTCCTGAGCGGGAGCCTCAATGGCGATTTCCTGGCTGGCGGCCTCAGCAACAGGGGGCAAGTATTCGTTGGGGAGCTCGTTGACATCACGACGGCGACGGATCACACGACGGACGGTCTTGTAACGGTAACCATCATCGGCAAGAACGGCAGACTCCTGAGCGGGTGCCTCAACAGCGATTTCCTGGCTGGCCTCAGCAACTGGGGGCAGGTATTCGTTGGAGAGCTCGTTGACATCACGACGGTGGCGCAGCTTAAGACGACGGACGGTCTTGTAACGGTAGCCATCATCGCTGAGCACACCCTGTTCAACTGGTGCATCTACGGACTCAGCTACCACTTCGATGTTATTGTCGACTGGCGGCAGGTACTCCGTGGAGATGGATGTGGCCGCAGCAGCTGCGATCACAGCGAAGGCAACAATAAAGAATTTCTGTGAAAAGAACACAAGAGAAGAATTTGATTTAGTCCTGTGTGAGTTGTACTTCAATCGAAGATGATTAACTAACCATTTTCAAAGATGCTCCCAGACGATGCGTGTCTATGAGATTAATCCAAATTTGATTCTGATTTCAAACCAGACCTTACGACACTATTTATACACAGACTTTGCAAAAAAAAAGTTCTCGCCGGACAGCAGCGGCAGCAGCAACCATTGTAGCCATTCACTTTAGAGACGATCCATAATGAAACCGGTTAATGATGAGATATCCATGCGGCAACTACCGCATAATACATAGTTCACTGATTCGATGTCGATCGACTTGGCGCTCGGCCGCCACTTCATAAACTTCATTGATGGCCGGCATTAGCTGCGCTTAGTGGTTTGTCTTGTCTAAATTGCTATTGTCAAAAGTATCTGAAGTCGCGCACATCAATTGTACTCATCTGCTCATCTATCTGCCGTTCGCTATATTCCATACGAACATATAAAATATAACAAAAAACAACTACCAATTCAAATATCGACAGCTAAGACAAAACGAAAGTCAACAAAGAAGCCTCCATATATGCTGAAAAACTTTTTCAACAACAACACAGAACGTGGCGGCCACGTTTTTTTGTTTGGCTGAATCAACAATAGTCGAGGGCCCTTTGCATTCTTTTCGTGAGCTTGGATAATCTCGATTATTTGTATCACATTATGGACATTAAATCTATATATTTCATATGAATAGCTAGATTTCAAAGCCTCTACGCCTGGTAATTGCAAGCGGAAGTTGTCGTTGTTGTCGCTGTTGTTCTTGTTGTTGCTGTTTTTATTTTTTCTATTGTTTTTATCATCGTTAGATGAACGCTTCTTTTTTTATCATCTGATGGACAGCTGCTCATTTTTTTAATTTTGTTAAGTTTTTGGCGACTCTTGATGAACGCTTAAGGCCACGTTGGGTCTGAGTTGAAAGTGTGTGTTTGCCGTGATGGACTTGAGTGTTGCTATTTTCGGTTACGCCACATTAGGCGGCTATTAATAGCCAGGTGATATAATAGATCTTTCAATTTCAGTCAATTTTTTCGTGTGTTATAAAATATGCTTTTCAACGGCCTGTGGCAATTTAAATTTATATTCAAATTTAAAGCTTGCTCTGCTCCAATTGTACAAAAAACACGCAATAAATCTCTTGAATGTTTAGATAGCTCGCTAAAACGGATTATCATGATCAACAGGGCAACCTCACTCAACGTATGTAGGCGTCTGTTGTCGTTTAGAATGTTAAGATGCGAATGTGGGGTCCATTAGATGAGAATGTTTTCAAGCACAATCGAGATCGTGTTAAGTCGCTCGAATCTCGTTTAAGGGGATACATTTCTAATTCAGAGACCTTGGTTAAACTATTTATGCGCATCAAATCTAAATTTCAGCATAGTATACTATGCTCTTCCTATGAAATCATATTACTACATTTGTACGTAAGCAACCAGTTTAAATCGATGTGTTGAAATAACATGCTCCCATTTTCATTTTTGTCATTTATTCATTTGTAAATGGCGCACATAAAAAATATATATGTGTGTAAATTCAACCATTGCTATACAGTATTCTGCATATTTAATTTATATCTGGCAATCAACATCATCATCAAAATGCCACTCGTTCCACATCCCGTCGCCGCGCTTGCTGCACCCAAACTGTACGCGAAAAAACGGGCAAATATAAATACATAGAATCGCAATTCGCTTTCGGCCATTTCCTGAAAGCGACCCCCATAGTTCTCACAAAAAACAACATTAACAAAACGCAAAAATCGAAAGTATATCTGCATGCACACATATGAGTATGTATAATTCCAAACAGGTCAGTTATTGGTCCACATGAATAAAGGCAGTAGTCCTGAGTTTCAGTTCCCCATTCCCATAACGTATAAAGGTCTCGTTGTGTGGCGTGTCCGCGCATCCGGCCTCGAGAGCGCCAGCGGGACAATATTCAATCATCCAGCTGGCAGAGACAGGCAGTGCCACGATTAATCCAATGCATTGGCGTTTGGGAGCACCTCAGCTGCAGATACATCACGAAATTCGTCGAGTGCCCAGTGGTGGAGAGAATGCCTCGACGTTCGCTGGTCTTGTATACGGGGCAGTCGTATATCGAAAGGGTCTCGGCACCACCGCCGCCTCCAGGCAACTCATCCAGCAGTCTTAACACCGGACGCAGATAGATTACCGGTAGAGTGTCAAACAAAATTTTGGAAAAGGATTCATCCACTTCTTTGGTCTTGCGATTCCAACGTCCACCTTCGATAAAAATGCCCTGAGGAATAATATTTGGTTAACATTGATATAAAGGTAAAACTTGCATCGCAATGTTATCAAAAATACAACGTGCCAAACAACTAACAAACGAAAAATATGCGAACGGGGTTCTTAAAGTGTAAAATAAAATAATTAAACTAAATATAACTATATAACATGGTGCTTCTTAATCTCGTAGGGTAAAAACTCATTCTCTTTCTTACTTGTATAAACTTGGTCTCGTCATTAATCTCTTTTTGTTCCTAAACGGTTTGCATGGCAAATATTATTATCAATTTTGATGCAGTCTTTATCTGTACAATACTAAACGTTCCCATAACTTACCCTTATATAAGCGCCAACATCGGCCACCTGAGCGGTTTGTACCTCGAATTTGGTAACCGCAAACTCAATAGAGATCATATCTATTTGGAAACGATTCTTACGCGAATAGTTTTGCAGGACGCCGGTAATAAATGACTGGGTGAAGTAAAAGCCAGAGATCCAATAAACATTCGGTTCGCCGTTGTCGATCCAGTCCTGAAAGAAGGCCAAACTGGACACAACAAAACGAGTATGGTAGAGATGAGTTATCTTATTTTTCAATTTTGTTAATAAATATTAAATATTTGATCACAAAAGAAGCAAAAGAAGCACAAAGCAGTGGCAGGAGCATACAAACAGCAATGTCCTTTGATGTCAATAGCAAATAAGATTTTTGTCATGAATGGCAACAGCATCATTGAATAGCAACAACAAGGGGAGAGGGCAAGGGTGCAAGAACAGTGGGGTAGAGTGTGTGTGGAGTATCACATATGAATGTTCATGTGTGTGATACACACGTTTATTATATTTGCACAATTGCAGCAAAAGGAAGCACTCGCTCGGGATACGAAACACGGGATACATGGCATACACAATGCCCATTGATGGCTGAAAGTCTGCAAAAATAGAAATGCTTACCGTGCCAGCAAGTCGTTCACATAGCTGCCGAAAGGCTTTAGCGACGGATAGCTCTTTTTAAGCCAATCCGCCGGCAGCTTGCCTATAATCATTGAGGCATGAGTGCGCTCCAGCTCCGGTATCATTGCAATTTGGCCCACCACAGCTTTGCCCACATTGATCAGGCTCTTGCGTATATACGAGATAAGACGATTAAAGCGTATAAGCTCCTGACGCAGCACAGTATTCATTGAGTTTGTATAGATCACTGGATATGTCTTGGACACCTCAGCTATATCGAATTCGTCGGGCAAGCGCTTTAGAAGCTCCTTGCAGATGGCTATGGCTGGGTCCTCTTTGGCACCGCCAGCTGAACTAGCCTTCACCGAAGCCATCAAATCGGTTTGTGTCAGCAGAACTCCACTTATAAGCTGTCAGGAAAAGAGGTCATAAGTTCAAAATAAAAAGCTGACAAAGCAAATTGAGTTAATAGTTCTTACCGCGTTTGTTTCCTTTACATTGCGATTAATGTCTGCGTTCTCATGCAAGCCATATACCTCGGGATGTGGACTGAGAGGGAATGTTTGAACGTACTCAATAGAGTTCAGTTTCGTTGGGCTAATGGGCACGCGGTAGTTTCCAGACTGCGACAATGCATATCTATGCGCATGGAGTGGAATGAGATTAAATCTGCAGAACTATTAAAAAGCTTACCCCTCCACTTCGATAGTATTACTATTGTAGATCATATTTAGCAAAGAGAGCATAAGGCGACGATCCTTGTCATCAGTGACACGTCCACCATAGTTGCACTCGCCAGTAAGGTAAACATGTCCACGGAAAGGAATGCTATGACTCTGAGCAATAAACATTTTAAGCTGCAACAGGGATATTCTGCAAGAGCCATTTAATGCCTAGTCGAAGTAGAGAATCAATTGATTACTTACTTTAAATCAGATTCGTTGAACTCGTAGGGTATATTCCAGCCCAGTGGTCCGAATTCACGACGTTCCTGGATGACAGCATGGAAGAACACCAAGGCAAAGACGCCTCGCAGCCAGCACTTGTTGGCCTGGTCAGAGAAGAGAAAAGCATTTGTGAAGAACTTGTCGCGCATTAGCGGATCCGATGTAAACGAGCGATGCATATTGGCACGTAATCCCTTTGGCGGCTCATTAGTCATCTTCACGGAGTTCTGCAGCACAGAGACAGGAAATACGGAGCTCGGATACGATGTGCACCACAATCGATAGTCACTATTTGCACCATCTGTCAGTGTGGTGTCATTGCATATGCGCTCTAGGTCGCCCATCCAGCTGAAGGCGACGTGACAATTCTGTAGAACGACCCACTGGCCGTGACGTGCCGCCTCCGTGATCATCTTTTCCGCACGCGGTCCTTGACCCTGACCCAGCGAAATTGTTTTCAATCTAGACGACAAGCAGTGTGGCAAACAAACGCGCTTAGCATAAATTCACTAAAAAAGTAACAACAGTAATTTCTACCACCCCAAAAGACCCCTACCCACATCATAAGGACATCCACACCTAAAGAGTATATGTAGTAAGAGATATCCGTACAAGGCGCACATGTCGCGCTTAATCGAAAACAAGCCAGAAACCCCAGCGCAGGTTGTAGCCAGGCAAACAGCGACATGGACACGGAAATATGAGACGGCCACTCTCTCTCTCATTCTGTTCGTTAATTAACTTACTTGTCATACATGTTGCGTTGTTTGGCGAACATAAAGAGACTGGCCATGGGATCGGAGCCAGCTGAAAGCAGAAACACCAGCGGTATTTTCGGCGAGCTATCCGCAAACGAGGCGCCCAAATCGAATGGCGGCGGCTCCACAAACGACTTGTCCAGGTTACGTGTGATAAAAGCCTGTGCCCCCAAACCAAAAAACAAAAGAAAGAAGATACATTCATATACGCCAAAGGCACACATCTTTTGGGAACACTCACGCGAACTGCTGGCACCAGCTTGTCCGGCCGTAGGCTCTTCAGAACGATCAGATACAGCATCTCGCTGACATTGTCATAGGGATCTGGCAAGGCCACTTCCTGCGGATTTACAGAGTCGTAATAGTCTTGCCAGGCCTGCAAGTTCTTTTCCATTTTGTCATGCATATTCTTCAAGCTGCAAAATGAAATAAGCCAACGAACAACGAATACATTACAAATCAATCCATATTACCCATCTAGGTCGCTGCATCGATATATGCCTGCCCAGGCTTTGTCTGGGAGCCAACTTTTGAATGGATTGTTTATCGTGCTCTTGAACCCAATGCCGCCGGTAAGGAAAAACAGAAGCTCGTCCTTGTCTACACGACCCTGTGAGACAAGTATGCCCAGGCACATGACTAGCGAGATGACCAACTTATCCTTCTCAAAGAGCGAACGACAGACATTCGTATAAATGGATTTGGTAAAGTAATCATTGAGATTGTTCAAACGTTCGGCAAGCACACTGGACTTGGGCGCCTTTAATATCGTATTCACAAAGAGATTGAGGAACCAGGCCAGTGAGTATTGATACATGGGATCCACATTGGCCAGCTCGCTGATGCAGAAGAACAAAATGGCCGAGTGTTTGGAGACAGGGATGTATTGCTGGCGTGCCGCATCGATTTCAATCTCGGTGGCCACTGCAATTACCTGTTTCTCCTGTATGTCTTCGGACAGGATTTTACTAGAGGATAGAATGTTGATGGCATTCTCATCCTCCAACACATTGCCCTCCGAGGTGGATAGCACCTATAAGAAGAAAAGTACGTTAGTAGGATGCCGATTTAAACGCTTCTGCTTCCAGTTAATTGAATTGTTATTGGCCAAGGCAGAGGAACATAAATTGTGTGTTCAACTCTAATTGAATCGTTGTAGCAAACCGAAAAAGGATGCTCAATACAAAACACATTTATTATAAAAGCACGAAGCACACACACTAGTAGACTGAACACAAAAGAGGGAGGTACTGGGAGGACTTACCTCTAATATCTTGGATTCAATGGTGTACAATGCATCACGATTCCTTGCGGATTCAATAATCAATTGTTCCTTCTTCTCTTGCAAATCGGGACGCTCGTGTGCCACTACAATCGCCAACAATTGTTCGCGTAATCCCTGTTCCGTTATCATGAAATTTAGTACTGTTACCTAAACACAGAGAAAAAGATAGATAGGAGCACGTAGAATGGGCAAAATGAAACTCAAAAATAAACACACAATGTACCGCACACACTCACACACACACACACAGAGAACAGAAAGGAAAAATAAAGATGAAAAAAGTGCTGACAACAGTTGCAGCATAAAAAGCAATGGAAACGCCAACAGAAGCGAAATTTTATAAACACGCCATCGAGAGCAGGACTAGAAATGAAGAATAGAGGAGTGTGGGACTGGGCTGCTGCTAGTTATGCGGAAGCCAACAGACAGCAACCAGCCTGGCACGTACATCAATGGGATGTCCTCAACATTCTCATCGTCGACATCGACGTCGTCAGCGTCGTCATCGTCAATGCCATCGAAAATTTGCATATTGCGAGCGCCTGCTGCGCTGCAGCGCATTTTCCAAATATCAATTTAAGTTCGTCGTTTTATTACACAACACTCTAACGTCATCATTGGCTTGGCTTGCCACAAACTCCAGCAGCAGCCTTCAGCCTTTTTTTAACCCCCTCTGGGCTCCTCGCTCCATATGTCAACTTACCATAACCATCACTTCCGGCGGATAGTGCGGATTGCGCAGACAGGTCGTTATGTAAAGACGAAAGTCGGGATTGTATTCAATCATTGTGTCGCCACTTCTTATGAACAGCCCTCCCTTGTGCTTTATTATGTTCTTTTCCAATATGGGTGTCAGATTCGAGTCCAGTTTTTCGCCTAAACAAGTCTCAAGCATTTGTTTAGAAACTCTTTTAGAATTGGTTAACCAATTGTATGCCCAGTAACTTACCCACATTCTCAATCAGCACTGGTTGTCCGTAGGTTAAAGCTAGCTCTAGTACTTGCATATAATTGGAATCACTTTGCTTAACAACTTTAAGATTATTTTTCTTCTCCATGTTCTTAATCCACTTGTTTGCTTGCACTAATGTGAATTCAATTGAATATATGTTGCTAGCAAACTTCTTGTTACTCACCCTGTGGATCGATGAGCAAAGAGTAGCGACTAGAGTTTGTTACAATGATGCCGTTCTCCACGGAAAAGTTATCGGATGGAAGTCCGGCAAGCGACCACGCTCGTATTGTCATCGGATTTCCCAGTGTGGTGGCCAGCGAGAAGGTTTCACTGCTGGGTATATGCCGCCGAGCGCAGACCGCATTCCACTCATCCAGAATGTTAACGCGATACTAAAATTGTTAAAAATAATTATATAAACGACAATCTAACAACACAAACCATTAGCTAAGCGGGTTTAAGAAGTTGCAGACTGGTTGGCTAGGATAGGATATGAACATGTCAGCATTTGTGCATTTTATGCAAACTCCTCTTAGGAAATAAACTCCGTATACTAAACTCATTTATATATGTACATATGTATGTATGTATACATGCATATATGTATGAACTATGTAGTATAAAAATGTCACGTCAGCCGTAAAACTAAACGCGTTAGTGGGAAAGGGTACATAGGAATTGAAAAAGCAACGCGAATAGCAACAAGAATGAGCAAAAAAAAAAAGTTGCACATAGAATGAGAAAGTGTGTGTAGAAGTTTTGATACTCTGGCATAATATTTGAGAACTATATTCGCCTCCTTTTATAGAAAAGGATAAAAATACTACCACCAAGTTTGTACTATTGATTTGATGCTTGTTCCTATGTCTACGATTTAGATTCATATGTTAAAAAATGATTGAGCTATAAGTCTGTCTGATATGCTTATCATTGTGTTGTGTGCAATGCCATGTTTTAATACCCTACCAAGTATAAACAGAGAACAAAAAGCAAATGGGAAAAACAAAAAGAAAATCAATGCAACGTGCTCATGCATATTAAAATCTTTTATGGAAACTCGCACGGGCAAAAGCACGGCCATTAGCTGTGCTTCTGCTTCTGCTTCTGCAGAGATTTGAGATTTTTTCGTTTTTTTCCAGCACGTAAATGAAAAAAGTGCAGCAAATGTTTGACTAGCTCACTCACTTCAGTCGTAAAGAAGCCCAGGTAGGCGGTGCAGCCACCGGCAAGCAGTACATCACCCGCAATATTGCTGATCGATTCATGCAGATTCTTGGCTGCCTCAGACCAGCGGGTCTTCTCACCGCCAAGACCGCCCAACAGCTTCTCAGCTCTGAAAGGGCAAAGTTAGCAAGGAAGTTGGAGAAAAGACTGATTCAACCTAACCTTGTTAGTTTTTTTTCACAGTTCTCAATGTCATCTTCGAGTCGTTTCTTTTCGCGCGATTTTTCCGCAAAGAAATCGTTTAGTTTCTGCAGTTTGTCCAAAATAACTTGCAGTTCGGCCCGCTTTGCATTGAGCTTCTCCATTTGCGAGGATAAGTCACCTTCGGCCTCGGCCAATGCAGCCTTTTTGGGCATCACAATGCGAGCCACTTTGTCATAGACATCCATGGCACGCACCCAGCGACAAATGCCTTCGCAGGCCATAGATGCAGCCTTAATCTTCTCCGGCACAAAGTCACGATCGGCGATATACCTAGAAAAATAGATTTATAGAGTTAATAAATATTTTACCTGTGAAAATATTTCTCTTACTTTTCACGAATCTTTTTAATAATGGCCGGCGGAATGTTGTCTTTATCGAAGGTCTTTAGGGACTCTAGGAATTTCATGTCACTAAGCATGCGCATTGAGGGACCCCAATAGTCCTCTACCATATGTCCACTGGGATCTGGTTTGCGATCAGGTTTAATGCCTTTTAGCACACACACCGCCTCCAGAGTTAATTTGACGCCATATGGTGGATTTTTCATGGACTTTACCACACCAATGTCAGCAGGCTTTAGGGTATTGAGTGCTTCAAGTGCCGCCTCCATGGCTGGAATGGCCTCAGCCAGATCAGTTTCGCAATCATCCTTAATAGCCTGGGCAGCAGCAGCTGCTTCATTCGCTGCAGCTTCATCAGCACCAACCACTTCCTTCTTCTTCTCAGCCTCTGCTGTTTCGCGCTCGATGTTTACCATAATACGATCCGTTTCCTCAGACAACACTTTAAGCTTGGGCTGCAGATCGTAGAGATTTGCCTGCATTTCACCCACCTGACTTGCGGCAAAATCCAGTTTCTCCAAACCTGTAGTGTATCTGTCCCTTAGTCTTGTTATCTCGTCTAGCTTGCGTGCATAGAAGGATCGAAAGGCTTTCAGTAGCTCTAGATAAGCCGAAGGCGTGACATAGTTACGTCGACCTAACTCCAGGTAACACTTCTCACTGGCATCCACCACAGACTGATGGAAGTACATGACACAGTAAACCAGATCCTGCTCCAGCTGAGTCAATTCGCGATCAGCCTCGCCGATTGGTTCATGCTTCTCGCCCTCCTGGGGTATTTCTTCAGAGATTCGTGGCATTTCCTCCTCTTCGTGTGGCGTATTAAGATTCATCGATAGCACAAAATAGCTGCCCACACGAGACAGCGCCTCCTCTGGCCAGGGCATATACCAGTCGATGGTGCAACAGTTGATAAGCGAGGGATACACTCGTATTCGCTCCTTAAAGGAGTCCCCAATGGGAGAGAAGGCTAGTGCAATATGCAATTGCTCCCTAATCCTCTCAATATAGTAGGCATACACCTCACTGGGCAGTGAGTCCAGCACTTTGCCCTGCAAAAGACACATAAATAAACGTTAACGTTTTTCATCATGCAAATTGTGTAGGGTAAAGAGGGAGGGTTGCTCGAACTTACCACTTGCTTGGCCACATTTGCCATATTCTCCATAATGGTTGCCTTGTCCTCGAGTTGATAGAGATTTGGCAAATCACCAGTATTAAGTACGCCATTGATATCTTCCACATAGCCCTCGTCCGTTGCCTGTAAGTATATAGACAAGTATCCAGAGAGAATTGTCATTGTATCTGCACATACTATCTCGAACAATGCAAATCCATGAGCTTTGCTTCTTCCTCTCTCTCTCTCTCTCTCTCTCTCTTTTTACCAACTGTGTTTGCGAATACATTTTTTTGCAATGCAGCCTTGCACCTGCAGCTAGGACATGCATTTTGCATTGGCTCTAAGTGCCATAGGATTTGATGTCATTCCCAGCTAAGAGCTGGAGTCGGAGTTAAGAGTTTGGATTTGTAGGCTCTTTGAAGCATTTTAGTGTAATTGTTAATTAATGTGTGCACATAGATTTGTGTGTGCTACGGTGTGTGTGTGTGTATGTTTGAGTATGCATCAAATTCGAAAACGAACGAATGCAGCATTGATTGATTTGGTAGCAGGAAATAAGAGAAAAAGAGAGAGAGTTGAATTTGCTCATCGTTTTAATTTGCACAAAATTGCATTGAAAGTTTGTTGGTTTTGTTGGTAAAAGTATACATGAACAGCAAAATGCAAGTGTATTTTAGTTATATGGCCAGCTTAAGGGCTCAACTGTGTAGCTAAGTATATTTAAAGTTACTTTCTAGATTGCAAACAGCCCCAAGCAGACATGTTTCATAAACACACATTAAGCAAAATAACTCAAAAGGCATAGCATTTATTCAAGGTAGATTATTAAAACACAATGGCCCAAAGCTGTTGTAGCAAAGGTATAAGGGATCCGGTTCTGTTTTAATATTGTTCTACACTACTAATTTGTATAGAGACAAACTAAGCATTTTCTCGGAAGCAGAATTATTTTATCGTCGTATCGATTGATTTGTGCAAATGTTAATTTTATTGACTTGAATTGAGATTTTGAGCTGTGCTATCGAAGTGCATTTCATTTGCCATAATTGATAGCTGCTGCATACATATACGCAAATTATTAAGCAATAATCAAGTTACATAGCTCAACAATTAACCTAATTATAAATGCAAATTTAAGCCAAACAATGAGTGTTGCTTTCCGCTCAGCTTACATTTCAGCTAACAATAAGCAATATTCCATTTAACCCCTTCGCTTCACATTTCGATATCTATTCAACAATCATGTCGAGAATATATTTAAATTAATTTAGATTAATCTACAGTTCCTACTCACAAAACACAATCATCTTTATGGGTTTGTTGTACCCTACTGCTGCTGGCATTGATTTAAGTTTACAACATTATTAAAAAGCTTTTTATTGCCCGTTAACTGGTTGCTTGTTATGTTTATGCTGTTGGATTGATAGAACAAGCTCGCTACTAATGATTGCCAACGGTCATTCACTTACCTGGGCGTCCGAGAACAGAAAGACAGTGTGATTCAAATTGAAGCTAGACGCCATTAGTATCTTCTTAAGATCATCACGCCAATCTGATATTGTATATGATTTGGACACCTGCACGGTCATAAGACGGCAATCAGCAATGTGGGCAGCCAACTTGCACGAACTGCGACGTCCTGAACCACCCATGCCAACCATTAGAATATTACCTCTAGGCATTTGCAGCACCCGAGAGACCCTGTGATGTGTTAGCCATGTACTTAATAATTCTTTTTAATACTAATTAAGTTTATTTACCTGCTAACATGTTCGATGGCAAATCGAAACATAACCAAATCCATGGGTGTACTGGAAAATGAGTTGTACTCCCTGAGATAGTACTTCATGAGATTCTCTAGCTTCTCATAGCTTTCGCACTCGTCATAGTATTTTGGCTCCGCATCGGGTTCCATATAGTTGCCATAAAAGAGATTGCGCAGATCGTTGTCACTAAGCTTTTCTCCCGGCTCAATGCGGTCAGCAAAAGCGGCTTCGAGGGAGAAGCGCAGACAATTCTTACATGCATCAACGGCCATGGTAAGAAGGCGGTCACGATCTAATTGGTCAATCAGACTGTTGGCGACAACGAGACGACAATATATACGGCGACAGTCATAAATGGCCCGAGGAACAAAAAGTATACAAGTACAACTTACCGGTCATAAAACACACGATAAGTTTCATGCGCCCACAAACGACCAAGCTTCTCCGGATCCGGCATACGCTTCGCTGGCACCATCACAATGCCCTGAAAGACGCGCGTGATATCTCGCAAAGAAAAGGTATAGTGCGATTTGGCTGGCGTTGGAAGGAAGATGCGCATTGCCTCCCGATACACACTGACCATTGCCTCGGATAAGCCCTGGAAAAAAAGAGAAACAGCTCAGACATGAAATGCAATGTACTTTGTTATTCGAATGATTGTACAACAACAACAGCAACAACAATTGCACACAGGACATGGGCAGTCGAACTTTTGCGAAATGAAGTTATAAAATTCGCCATTTTAATTTTATTATGCGCCATTGCCTGGAAGCGAGCCAGGAATAAACTAAAGGGCGAGGCGGCGTAATTCCTCAGAGTGTGGTTGTTGTTATTGCTGTGAGTGGGTGAATTGAATGAAACTTACGCGCGAGAGGAGTGCCACCTTCTCGGGATAGCCCTTGGCAAAGTGCCAATCACCAATCGTCGTGAATATGCGAATGATAGTCGAATCCTCAAAGGAGTCGACGGCCACAACGAACATGTGCCGATATAGACGTGGAAAGATAAAGTTGCTGCCGCCCAACGTGCCCATTGCACAAACCAGAGACTAAAAGTAAAAGAGGAAAACAGAAGTTATGGCCCGTTTATGGAGAGAAAAGGTATATATTGTTGACTTTCATTTATTTGTCTGAATAAGAGACAAATAGCTGCCAAATATTCGGCTATGAATGCCACTCACCATGTCAACCAGCTCAATTTTGGTGGTGTCTATCAGATCCGACCAGTAGCCATGATCCAGCCAGGTGCGTAACAACTCCAACGGTGGCTGTGAGCCATAAGTATCCTTGGAGGGCATTGCCACATCATCACAGAAAACAATGCACTGTAAAGCAGAGATAAATATTATAATTTCTTATATTAAGTTTCATTTTGTTACCTTTTTGCCCAGCGCTGGCCCAAAGACACCCTTACGTCGACGATCTAGCTTGCTCATGATGGTATCCTGCACCATTTGAGCCGAAGTTCGCGCCGAAAAGTTGATTATGTTTATAAGATTAGCATATTTGGGCATCGCGAGCAAATTGCTTGTTATAATCGCGCTCTTTCCAGTACCTGTGGGTCCGACAACCAGCATGCCATATGACTTTGATATGCAAAACTCTTGCCAGTATGAAATGTAGCCCGTCTCTTTAGTTGGTACAATCAGCTCACTAATCTGAGCACTCTCCGGGAAATGTGCACTTCCTGACGACGGATCATCGGAGGACTTCTGCCAGGTCCACCAGTTCTCGGCCTCATCGAAACGATAGTCGAGAAAGACCTGCTTCTCGGGAAACATTTGGCCACGATTCAATGAGAAATACTTTGGCTTAGGGTAATCCTCGTTTGAACCATAAATAACCTTACGCAGTAGCTGGTCAAAGGTACGTTGACCGGCTCCCGTCAGAGCCGAGCAGTAGGCCCATGCATAGCAGAAAAGAAACATTTGCTGAAACCATATCTGATTAAATACCTTGTGCTTCTCAAGAAAGTGCAGTAAGAAGCGTGAAAATGTCTGGTATTGGTAAATAGGAGAAAGTTCTAGCATTTGCTTGCAGCGTGGCAGGAAATCCAATGCAGCTGGAATTAACCATTCAACCATATCTTCAAAGAGCGTCATATAAATGTCACTGAGGCCAACTATATTGATTAGAACATTGGTGAAACTTTTGTGGAAGGCACGCCAGCCCAACTGAGAAGGTTCCATATAGATCATGCCGCAACGGGAGACAGTAGCAGGGGAAGCCTGCTCTAGATCAGCTGGCTCAAACATCATGTTCATCATCTTAGTCATTTGCATGATTTCGCCAGACATGAGGCACAGTTTCTTATTGTCATCCAGCACAGTATTCAAGTTTTCAATCCATACAGCATCCACTGGACCATCAAACATTACCCAGGCACGTTCAGTTTTAGGTCCCTGGACCTGCTCTCGGAACGTTTTTGCCAACACACCATCCGACCACTCGTGGGAAACTGGATCGAAACGTCCATACAGCTGACCCATAGTAATGGCTTTGGGATTAATAATGCGAAACACCACCGGATACTCCTTGAGCGTACACTCTTCGTCCATGGACACGTTTCGTAGCGTCAGCGCGAGCATCTACCGTTGCAATTAGACCAGGCACAGTTATTAATTCTGCGACACTTAATTGGCAACACGCCCACTCAACGCGACCCATATCGAATCACTTACTCACCTGATAGGCTGTAGTCTTGCCACCCATGGAGCCACCTACTATCATCAGGCCGTGTCGCACCAGCATCATCTCGTATATCTGCAGTATTTTTTCCAAATACCAAGGTGTTGCCTGCAGATTGCGCTCTGCCAGATTAATACGTAGCCACTTGAGTATGTCGTCACGTTGCGGCTGAAAGAGTAGATGAGATGATGAGGCAGACCAAACCGAACCGAACCGAACCGGATAGTCGGTAAATGGCAAAAGGAAAACAGGTGTAAATGAAATATAAAAAATATGCAATGAAATATGTCAGCGAATAAAAGCTTGAATGGGCATTTCATTATAGCCTCACCAGGGGAGGAGCCTCAACGCATTCTTTATGCACTTGGCGACACAAAGATATTACTTACTGTGGCCCCATTGCGATTAATAAGGAACAAGAAAGGAAAGGAGCACACAATTTTCAAGCAGAATATGCAGGAATTAAAGATATTACTTAACAAAAACCTTAAAAGAGTATTTATGCCTTTGCTATGCTAAGTTTGCTTGTTTTAATATACTTTTAATCAGACATCGGACATAGTGGTTATGGTTTTAATTTGGTATTTTTAACTGCGTCGCTTTCGCCCCATTACACCAGAAATTTATGAATTTCTATAGCATAAATGAACACTTACCATGGGCAGCTCGACGCCTGGGAAGAGATCCATATAGATGCCAATGAAGAGGGAAATATCCTGCTCGAGGAATTTCGGCAAATTGACGTCAACAATGGCGCGCAAAACAATCTCGGGCTCTGGCAGGTTAACATAAAGGCGACGCAACGAGGCGGAGGCCAAGAGCACAGATTTCACGGCTCGCATACCTGGCGGCAACAACAAGGAGAAGATGAAGTTATTAACGGGTTTGGGTAGGAGGAACGGCAGGCAAGGCATTAGCCATTGACAGTTATGCGGCATTTTGGCGGACGGCATAACTTAGCCCCGGTTTGTGTCTCCAGCATTTCTGACCAACGGATGTGGAACAGCTCACCTCACCTCACGGCAATGGAGCTTCATTACACAGGCGCCGCGTGGAAAATGCAAAAGTTTTGCCAACACAGCAAAATCAACTGGACAGAGGGGCAGAGCAGGGCAATGGCAACAACAAAAACATGCCATTGCAACTAAATGTACAAATAGTTTTTATTATTACTTTGCAAAACAACACGCACATCCACACACACACACACCCACACACACATACAATGTAAGAATGTGTGTGTGGCATTTGTCTCTCACACACGCAGCACAAAAGCGCTACGAAAACTTGCAAGAAAGTTTTTCAATTTAAACTCAAAATAAGATACTGATCAAATGTACTTTGCACATAAACTTGCACAGCTGCCAGGGCCCAGCAATTGCAGTCATCGGCCGGACACACACACAGAAAAACACACGCAAGCAAGTCTAAGCTCAGAGACATGTTGTAATGTCATATGACATGTTATGTCGTAAAAGCGAGCAATATCCTTGCCTTGAAACAAGAAAGAAAACAAGTGAAAAGAAAACACATATATGCGCACACGCAGACAGATATACATAGATAGATAGATAGAAAGAGTGCATGCCGGATGCAGGATGCAGTAAAGCACAGGACATGCGAATACAGGATGCTGGACAAGCGAAAAGTTCTTAGGTTAACTTTAGCTTAAACTGCATACTTGTGGAATGCAGAAGGTAATACGATGTAAGAATAATACCAATACCCACCATAATCGTAATGTGACTGCGAGGATAACTGTTCGGAGCACAGCTTGTAGGCCTGAACGATCTTCTGTGATAAGTTGCGTGCCATATCAAAACCGTTGGAGTATAATGTTATCTCGCCAATCATTGCATAATCCGGCACCATCATGGCCACTGTACGGAACAGAACCTTCAAGTTATCCGGTAGCTCTGTGCGACCAGCGTATCTGTTGATATGAGATGTGAAAGAGGTAGGGTAGATATAAATGGCCAATCAAATACATCAAATTGCAAGTGCTAATGGCATAAATACTAAAAACCCAGAACCAATAACCAATATGAGTGACTGCTCCTTTAAGGAACGTCTGGTCGAGTGACAAATTGGTAGGACAAAACAAAGCACACACAAAAAACGAAAAAAAAGAAAGAGCTGATGGCCAAGCGAAATTAAGACCTCTTCTAGAGTCTGGAGTTTTTCAGTTATGACTACTAGCACACGTTGCGTACAAGACGAGAAGGCTTAAAGGGTTTGCAGTTGCCTAGGCCTAATATGCATGTTTGTCGCAGCTGTTCCACATGCATACCAAAGCAATAAATATTCGCAACCGTATGGGGTAAAATCTCCAATAACGCAATAACTACCAATATCGTGACCATGCCCTAAAGGCACGCCCAGGCCTTTGGTAACTAATAGCCTCATCCTGTACCCCCTGCACACACGCTCCCCAGTCAGTCAGTCGGTCGCACTGACAGCGTTTCAACTGGGTACGAACGTGGACATAGGCCGTGTCGGCTTACAAAGTAACTAAATGCATTTTCAAATGCACAGCTGCAAAAAAAAAATACTAAAGACCCAGGAAAAAAAACGGAAGAAAAAAAGTCAAAGGACGATGCGTGAAACCGCAGCTGCTATTTCTGCTGCTGGCTCAGAGCTCAGAGGGAGAGAGAGAGATGGGGCATCTCACGTTCGACTCACCCCGGATTCATGGTTATGAATATAGTACAAGTGGGATCCAGTTTGAGCATGGTATCCTCGAAAAAGAATTTCACAACCTTGCGTCCAATAGCTCGCTGTATGGTCAGAATCTGTTGCGCGACCACCGACAGCACTTCCAGTTCTATACGATTGAACTCATCGAAGCAGGCCCAAGCTCCGGACTGTGCCAGACCCTGTAAAAAAACAAAGGAAGGTGGAAAGTGGAGAAAAAGAACGTTAGAACAAACAAAAAATAGAAACACAAATACACACAAACACACGGACGAGGGCCAGGAAGAGGTGAAAGTGGAAGGCAAGGGAAAATATGTACATATGTAGCACAGAAAAATGGCAAAAATAGCAAAAGCAAATAGCAGCACATAAACATTATTTTGAGTTTCTCATCGCAACGCACAGCTCTGTTCCTTTCGTTTCGGTTCGGTACGGAACGGTTCGATTTGTATGTTCAGTTTTGTTCTGCGTGTAGTTTCCAATGCTCCGATGCTTCTCCGATAACAAACATTGCAACAGGGTTTACAAATGTACACGAGTCGAAGAAGAAAAGCTAACTACATGGCTGTGTATGTGCGGGTTGTTTGGGTTTTTGGGGGCGGTTGGGCTCCAAAGAGTGGACTGTGGGACCAATCCGGCCGACACCCTTTGATATGCTTTTCTTTTCTGCATGTTGCAATAAATATGCAGCTTTATGCAGCAATATTGCACAGAACCAAATACTCGTAACATATGCCAACTGACTGCTCTATGTAATACTGCTGCACAATGGAAAGATGCTGTGTCAAGTGCAGAAAAGTGCTTTTAAAAAAATTTGATATTTTTTCCCTTACATTACCATCCTGTAGAAATTCAAATATAAATAGATCAAAGACTAATAGCTCATAATTATTCATATTTTTTCAAATAAATATTCTTTGTATGTCCTTTTTGGATGCTCATTAATAACAGTTTAACTCATAACAATCATTTCTCTGCCATTTCTCATACTCTTTGATGTGCTATTGAGCTTTCGGAGGCATTTGCACGCACCAGTGGCAGCAACCACTCCTGCCCCATTGACTATGCTACACTCATAGGCAACAACAGCTACAACACCAGCAGCAGTATTGATGTGGAAACAACTACACACAAAACTGTTTTACATGTTGTTACGCGTTCTCGCATTTTTTTATAGTTCTATTTGTTGTTGTTCTTGCTACTGTTTCCATTGTGCAATTAGCGCCAGAAGGTATGTATGCTAGTGTTAGTCGGTGGTTGTGTGTGTTGTTTGTGTTACTATTTTTTTTTTCATGTGTACATGCAATTCTTTGCCTTTTACAGCGCGAAGCACTTGGATACTTTGAACTGTATCAAAGTGGTTTGTTGCCGTTGGCAGCTGCAATACTCGCACATCGGATTGGCAGCTAGCTCCCAGTGCAGCTAGCTGCTGCTGCTGTTGCTCTGCTTCTCTCTTATAGATTCATAGATATTTAGAAGCTTTGCACATTTATTGGTTGTGCCTTTTGTTTTTTTGGGGCAACAACTTCTGGTTAGCTGCCATTGTTGCGGGCATTTTATGGGCATATTCATTTTCATACGTACGAGCAAGTGAAGGAGAGCAGAGCAACAACAATATTTGTTTGCCATAGTATCTGGGCAAGCATAAATCGAAAACGAAATAGTTTGAATTGTTTGCCAATTGCAAATTATTTTATTGCTTGCAAAATTGTTTAGCCTGACAAACTGCAGACACTGGCTGCCAAATAAAACATTGCGTTTGCGTGTGGAAAATTTACGACTTCCGAAACATAATGGCATTGTGGGTGAGAAGAGAGAGAATGGGGAATGGGAAGGTATAAACTACTTTCTAAAAAAAACTAAAGTCAGCCTTTAGACAATAATAATGATCACATCAGCTTATAAAGTGAATAAATGGCAATTAATTAAGGCGCGAGCGGCACGCTTGCCACTAAAAACCAGCTAAACAAATAAATTAATCTAAATCGAAACTCGTATGCTCATTTTTCGGGTTCTTGTCAACTCATCCATTTTATTTCTTGCTCGACTCTCGATTCTTACAAAAGCTTGCTTCCCTCTGTTATCTAATGTTACTGGGGAGAAGGGAGAGAAGGGTCTTAAGCCATTATGGAATTAGGCGCGCTTGGCGAATTAAGCGATTAGAGCGCAAAACACGCATAAATTTTACTACTAAACTACAACACCCACTTAAGAAGTGGTAGGTAGAGCTAGTTGTGTGTGTTTGTGTGAAGGTGTGTGTGAGCGGTTAACGACCTGCAAATAAAAATTTGCATAGATTTTAAATGAGCGCTCACGAAAGCATTTAGAGCTAAAGTCTTTCCCCTAGAACTTCCCCCCTTAAACATTATCGTGCAGGTAGTTTCCAACTGGTCGCCACGGCCATGATTACTTTCACAAACTGCCTAATTAGTTAGTCCACAGAAGTGCATAAATTTCAATACTACCAACATAAGATATTCACACAGTTGGCGAATATGGCACCACAGTGTCTGGATATACGCAAATGTATACATAGCTGTGTGTTTGAGCTGAAAATCATCAGTTCTGTGCGCGTGCCGCTGCCGCTGCCCGTTTGGTACAGGTTCTTTGATTAATGTTGTTGACCAACATTAGACCATCAATTAGCAATACAAACGTGGCAGACGAAACGTCGCAGTTCTCTGGTTCTGGTTATTATCTCATAGCTTTAACTCACTCACCTTGAAGAACTTGCCAAGCGCTTTGTAGTCCAGACCATCGGAGCAATTGAAGACGACGCATTTCTTGGCCACAGCCTTGGCCAGATCTTTGCAGGTTTCCGTTTTGCCAGTGCCCGCAGGTCCTTCGGGTGCACCGCCCAAACACAATTTCAGTGCGCCCATCAAAGTGCTGCAAACGAGAATTAGAAAAAAGGTTTAACATTCTGTCTATAGATTTTAGGGTTTGGGGTTTAGGAAGTTGTGCGCGGAAAGCAACATGCCAAAGTATGTTTTTAATATCTGTTTTGCATTTTTTCACATTTCTCCACGTTGCACAGCTTAAAAAATTGTCATTTATGGGCATTTTTTTGAACAAACATACATATATACTAACAGTAGACGACGATGGGCCAGTGTTTATGCCCTGTTCTCATATAAAATGGGTAGCTAAAGACAAGGTTATAATAATAAAGTTGTGTAAATATTATTGTGACAGGCGGCAAGGAAAGACATTTGCAATCCTATAAAAAATGTATTTACTTTGTTGATGAAGAATTTTTAAAACGTTTTTACAAGCACAAAAGTAGCATTCTAATAAAGATTGTTTTTGCCACGTTCACAAGAAAGTCGCATGCATTTTTATAACAATTCACTTAAAGTAGGTTTGTTACGTTCTCCTATCAAAACGAGTACACATTTTACATATTGAGTATTATTAATAGGGTATGCAGTAGTCAATACAATGAAAACTTTCATACCAATATTTGCAATGTTCGTTTTTTGTGCTTATTGTGCAGTTCATATTTTTATCATATTGGCAGCGCTGCCAGCAGCTTCGCGTTCGTTTGTTGTATATTTTTTAGCTTTTCCGGTGTATAGCCATACAAATATCTATACACTCGTTTTTTAACTATGCATGTGTGCATGTATGTGTGTGTGTGTAAGTGTGGCTATGTGTGTGTGTGAAAAACTGTCCAACATTGATTTATTTGTTTAATATAAAAGTTTTATCGGAAACCCCATTAAAATGTCCTTTCTGCCAGCTTGCCAGGAACCAGCCTGGCCCTGTGTCCTGCCGCTCCTGTTCGTCTTGTTGTTGTTTTTGTTGTTTGTATTGGTGTTGTTGCTGTTTGCGTTTGTCGTAGGCAGCTTAAACATCAAAAAGGTTTTCAGCTCTTTTTGCCCATTTTGTTGTTAAAAAAATGAAAATAAATTTAAAATGCACTGAAATAAAATAAATATTTTTCCAATAAACGTTGCCTTTTATGATATTTAGAGAAAGGGGCAAGTGGCATGAGGCATTGGCTGGCGGCTCAGCTGTTTTGCAAACGTTTTGTCAATTAATATTTGCCTGTGTATGCGTGACTATGTGTGTTCCCATATTTATGAGCGTGACTATGTGTATTTATGAGGATGAAAATGGTTACCCACCGATAGCAGCGATCCGTTAAAGGTGTAACCACCAAGCGAGGCAAGTTACCCAAGTATTCCATGCCGTATTTTACCTCTGTAACGACCATGCTTACACACACCCAATCCTCATTCTCTGCGGGTTAAACATTGTAATAATTTCTAACATTTTGACTACGCTTGCTAACTCACTTTCATCGACCTTCCAATAGTAGCGTAGCTGTGATATCCAATCAAAGTCCTGTATGCTGCTTACTTTGGAATCAGTCAGGTACTTAACAACATCACGAGCTGTAATGATGGCAATTAATCAGTTTTAAAAGGGAGAGTAAGCATCCAAGTTATCGAATTACCATGCACATCCAGTACAATCAGTGCCTCGACTGCAATTCGAACCCCAGTTTGCAGATCCGTCCGGACGAGCTGAACAAGGTCGCCAATTTGCGTATTCGACTTTTCCAGGTATGCAGGCAGAGTTTTCTTCTCGATGGCCTCCTCCACCTGGTGAAGTAAATAGCATAAGAACATAGTGCATGAAGAAACAGCAGCAGAAGGCAAGCACATAAATGGCAAAATATGATTATCAATTTTGCAGCATGAGCGAGAGTAAAAAAAAATATGCTGACATAGTCAAAGCTCAGAGGGAAAAGTGTTCACAAAGAGGAAATGCAGTCTGAAAGGTAGGCCACGAAAGAAGTGGGCAGGGCTAATCGCGCTGTTAAAGACAGAGTAAGAGACAGCTGCAGTGGCTTTGGGAATGTAGGGTGTTCCTTTGTGGTTGCGACATTTGCGGTTGCCGAGTATTGGAAAAAGTTCTGGCCGATGTTTTTGTTGGCTTACCTCAGTGGTCCAGGCGGCGCAGGATATGCCTAGGACGACCTGGCCAGGCCAGGACACGACCCAGGAAATACGATCGACCATTACATAGTCCTCCCAGGACTCTTTCATCTGCTCCATGACACTATCCAGCATTACGTACTCCACTTCCTTCAGCCAGATCTCAACCAAACCCTGAACAAAAAGAAATGCTAGAAAGAGTTTCCATAGAGAGGTAAAATTACTAACATTTGCTGCCTGTGGATTAATTTTGCGCACAAGCGATACACGTTCATCCTCATCACTGATCATTTGCGTGATCTCCATGTTATCATCGAAGGTCAAAGTGCCAATCTGCAACGAAATAATGAATTACTTGTTTGGCTAGTAATCAGTATCACATCTGTTACTCACGCCCTCAAAACACTTTCGAAGATGTGGCTGAACACGCATTGGATCCTTTGTTTCTGAGAGAATCTCGAGCAGCTCATCGTTGGAAAGAAAGAAGAATCGGGCAAAGAACAAACGCTTCTGTTCCAGATATGTGTTCAAACCCTTCTGCACAGTCTCCAGATCCTCAATGGCCTTTGTAAAGATCTCAAGCATTTCAGGATATTCGGTCGCTGCCATAACATGTTGATCTTTAAGTGTAAACTTCATTATGCGACGCCAGATCTTATCTACAGCCTTAAAATTACGACCCTCTAATGGCATTTGTCTCATAATATCCTCTGAGCTGAAAATGGGTTCCAGATACATCCATGTGACCTGTACATTTGTCCAGGCATCAATTATATTCTGAATGAGCAGCAATCGCTCCTCCCAATCATCCGCCTTAGAGCCCAAAGCCACAATGAAAGGTGACCGTTTCATTGCCTGTGTTTTCATTATGTGATCATCCAGCAGTGTTTGTATATCATCGATGGAGGCCAAAAGGTGAGTGTCTGAGTCGCGATATTGCAGAACCTCAAACATGACATCTTTCCAATCTGCCTGCATGTTCTTAAGGCCCATATTCAAATCGTACTCCTTGCCGGCCGCATTCGTAATCTCTTCCAGCTCAGGCAGTATGCTCATTATGTCCGCATCAATCATATCCTTTAATGTGGGATACAGTCTAGGATTGATTTGTCTACCCAATATTGCCGATATTTTATCCCAGTGACGTTTCTCCAGTCCATGTCGGCAAATCGAGTCCAACACAGGCAAATAGACACGGAACTTTTCTATTTTGATGCGCATCTGCTCTGCGGCACGCTTTGCCACAGGATTGTAGGATAGCTGCCGCGACAGCTTGTGCATAATCTAAAGATGATGATGTGTTCATAATAATGACGACAGTGGCAAAAAAGATGATTAGGTTTGAGACACAGTAAGTCAAGTGTCAAGATTTTTTTTATGCGAATTTGTGTTTTGTGTGTGTGTGTGTGTTGCTTTGACTCTTTAAGGTCAGCTTGAAAATGCGTTGCCCTGTCTGCTAAGCCGGCCAAAATGGGCGGCAAACCTTCTACCTGTACTCCCTTTTATAATACCCTGTTTCTAAATGAAAAAAAGATGTTTACAACAATTTGAAAAACGTACGTAAAGGGAGATTAAAATCCTTGATGGGATTTTCTTTCAACCCTTAGTATTAAAGAAAAAGTATTTTGGCTCTTATAACACTATTAACAGAGTATCACACAGTCGTTAACGATTAGGAGATTTTGTATGGTTTTTGCTACCGCTTTACAGAGTGTCCATTTACTTTGCTGCTTCAGCTGTGCCCAAAAAATTCAATTCAACTGACGTTCCCTTTGCGCTTTGAGGTACATTTTTATTTTTTTCAAATGCCTAATACACACACTCACACACATAAAACCCACGCACATACACAGAACCATATAGCGAAGGGCAAAGCACTCGCTTAGCTGGCCAAGTTGCCGCCAAATATGTTGGCATTTTTTTTTTTTGGCTGGTGAGAGGACTCAGCTAGTTGTACTATAGCTGTAGTTGTAGTTGTACTAGTTGTTGCCCGGAGGCGGCTTGAGGTTTTTAGCTGCATTTTAGTTGCTACATTGGCTTACAGACGGACAAGGGACAGTGCGACAAAGAGACTGACGGAAACAGACATGCATGGCCAGTGGTGCAATTGGCGAACTAAAGCGAGCACCAGCAGAAATCCGACAAGAGAGCTCAAACTTTAGTCGATGCTTGGCGAGCTCACTGCTCGGTTTTTATTTCCGCATGCAATGACAACTTCCAACTTCCGATTCCGACTAGCAGCAACAACTACTTACCTTGAACATAGTCTCGATCTGCTCCCGCACGCCATCCGCATTAAGGCATTCGAAGCGCTCGAACATCCTGGCAACAAAAAAAGATGTAAATAGAAATAGAAATGTACAAAAAGTTGAGTACTAGAACTAGTAGTAGAAGAATCTAAAGGCAACTGCTGTGTGTTAAATAGAAAAGAAAGCAGAAAAAGTTTTTCACCAGCAACAACAACAACAGCTGAAATCTAGCTATTTTCCGCTGCACTTCAAGTCAACTTTCTGTTGGCATTTGCATTGCGGATTTGCGTCGTCCAGAGTAGAAAATGCCCAGAAGCAGTCGGAGTAGCAGCAGCAGAAGCAGAAGCAGGTTGCTTCCTGACTGCCTGGCTGGGCACTTCAATTTCAAATATTTTGTCATTTGCGACAAGTGGCCGAAAGGAGCTAAGAGCACACTCAGTACTCAGACAGACACTCGATGTCCTGGTTGTTGTTTTGTTGTTGTCATTGTGCTTGTTGTCTCAAATAATTGCAATCGTTTTAAACGTTGCCATTGCTTACCAAATGAGATAATCCTTTTCAAATTCATACGATGTCTTCCATAGTTTTTCAATTGGTTCCATTTTCTCAATAATTTCGGCCAGCAGCGGAAAGGCGGAGATATCGATTTGCAGCAATCCTTCCTCCACATTTATGGCCTTGGCCTCTCGACTCAGATTCTGTTTAGGATATTACTAAGTCTCGTATGTCAATTGTGTGACTCTAACTCATACCTCTATGGTTGTGAAGAGTATGTCTACAGTATCCACACGCTCCTTAAGCTCATCCAGCGTGAGCACATCGCGTATCTCTCGAATGCGAAAGCCATCCATGGTACGCTTCTCCTGAATCAGCAGCTTCTCAAACTGCAAACGTCGCTCCCTGCAGAGTAAAAGAGAATTTTGTATATTCAAATAGAGTAATGTGTGATAAGTGTTATCTTACCTTAATGCGAACTCGAGGTTATCACGCACCACTGACAATCGGGCGGCGCTCAGATCGAGCACTTCTTCCAGCTCGCCGGGCAATACAAATGTGCGGGAATTCAAATGAATTTCATCGCCTGTGTATAGAGGATACATGGAGGAAAGGCAATTAATGTGTATGTATTGTGCATGTTCTTAATTAACTGTGCTTAACTCTTAATTAATTGGCTATGCGCGTTTTTCGGGGCAAACTAATTAATTATGTGTACGAAGAGTATATCTTTGAAGGTCCTCACTGACAACTTTGTCGCTAACAACTTGGTGTGACAAAAGCCACAGACAGATGGACAGATATACAGATAGACAGATAGACGGATAGGCAGATATACACATATGGATGGAGAGATAGAGAGGACTTGCACACATTGTAGCTATTTGAAAGATACACACACCACACTTGACGATAAATCGCAATTGTCTATTTCGAAGCTGTGTGTACTCGTATGTATGTATGTATTTATGCACATGTGTTGGGGTTGAGGTTTTGTCTGCATTTGTCGGTTGTCAAAGCAACTTTCACACATTCATGAATTTGTTGAGCTCATTAAGCTGCATTTTCGTGGGGTTTTAGCGCAGCTCAATGTTTGGTGTCTCACCGCAAGTAATTATAAAACCAATTAGTAGACTCAGCTTGTTAGTTGAGGTTAATTATGGTAAGCGTCTCCCCCAAATCCTTGAAAGCAAACAGCACGAATTGTCTAAAACAAGCTAACGTTGAGAGTTTTGGTGCCAAGCAGCTGCACAAACAGCTGCCCAGCACCAAAACCCTATCATCTTTCCCCTTTAACACTTACTGGTCAGGTATGCATGTGTCAGCAGGAATACGACGCGCTTTAACACGAGCTTGATTTCATCTTTTATGGCAAATATGCGCATCTCACGGCATTCGGTTATATAGTTTTGCAGGGCAACCACTTCTGGCGTCTCTTCCGGCCGTTCGCCAGCCTTCATCGACATCTCTTCGAGCTCCTCACAGATGCTGAAGTGGCAAAAAGACAATGAAAAAAAGAACAAAACAGCACAGAGAGACAGACATATAGACAGAACAAGTGCATATTAAAAAGTTATCTATTAAGTAAGTGCAGTCAGCACAAAAAACTTTAAACGAAAGGCAATTGCAGGCTGGCACAGCGGGCCGGTCTGTCTTGTTGTACTTACGCTCGATTCTCGTTCAGATTGAGAGCCCGGTAGAAATCAATTATGAAATCGTAGATATTCTTCACGTACATGCGCAGCGATTCTTTAACATGACGATTATCCAACAGAAACAAATTTAACGGTATGAAATCGCGCAGATAATAGGTCGTATCGCTGATGGCGTTCAATTTTTTCATTAATTCCTGAACAACCTGTTGGCCGTAAAGAAGAAGAATAAGCGAAGGCCACAATAACGATGGATGCAAGGTGGGGGGAAGTGTACGTTTTCATGCGTTGTAAATGAATATGCATTTAATAAAAACGAAACGCGTATATAAATAAATGTAAATGTTGTATATATATTTATACATATATGTATATGTATGCAATAAGTCAGAAAGTTTACGTTGAGACTGGTCGACTAACAAATATCCTTTGGATATCTAAGTTGCCTTTTACATTTTGCTTCCGTTTACCCTCTTACGAGACCTGATTTAAGTTATAATATTGTATTTATCTTCTTTACAGATAAGCTATCAATCCATATGGTAACCGAACCACAAATGAATGGTAAGTAACAATATTTATATGTTAATGTATCAATGATATCGGCTCTTATGCTGTCACATACTTTAGCGCAACTTTATGATACTATTTTTAACCCATTTAATGGCTGGCAGAGTATAAAAATACAAAAAACACCAACAAGCTTGCATTACATGCATGAAAAAACTGCAGTAACGTTCGCAATCGGAAGCAATTTTTATTTTAAATAAATTGCGCAAAAAAAAAACAAAATGAAAAAAAACCGGGGGAGGAAAAATAAAAATTGTCGCTCGTTGCATTCAACTTAATGAATGTGTACTGCTAACGGCTGGCAAGAATGGGTTAATTGAGAGCTTTACGTATATGCATATATGTATATATATGTATGTATAATTCCGTACGTTGTTAATGTGCAGCTGTCTAACCAAATATTTTATGTACGGTCGAGGCTAGCAAATGACATGGTAAAATTTTGTGCACACGACAGTCTCGGAATTAGCAAAATCGAACAAAGCTTAATTAACAATGCCAGCAATGAGTTCCAGCAGCTGGAACCAACAATGCAAAAGTGTCGAGACGGCCTACGACCCTCAAAAACAACACACAAACTGCAGATACAAATAGAGAATGCAGAGTGCAATCGTCGTGGTTGTAGTAGATGTATAGCTTGTTCAATTACACAAATTGCCAGGCACTTGCCGACAGTTAGTTAGTCAGTCAGACAGTCAAAATGTCTGTCAGCAGTTTATTAATATTGCATAATGAAATTTTATGTTAATTCTACGCATCGTTGCGTATAATCAAATCGAAATAAATAATTAAATTTATTTCAAGGCGAGACGCAGCCAATCGCCCCAAAGGCATTGTGTCAGTCCATCCGAAATGTTAGGGATGCTAAATCGCCTGCTAATGATTTTGAAGTCAACAAACATATATATATATATATTGTGTTTGCATTCTCAATCAGCTTTAAATTCACTCAAAAATTGTATACGCACCACTAGTTCCGGCAGTGTATTATCAGTCCATATCTTCTCGACCATGGGCATAATCATCTTCTTAAACAGTCCATAGTAATACTTGTATATGGGCTTTAAATAGACGTTAACGCCACGCCAATTAACCTTGACTATGTCCTCAACTTTACTGCACAACGAAATGAAATCCAAATGATCCTCATCAATGCAGTTCAGAGTTCCAAATGTTTCCGGCGCTAAAAGACTTACAATAGAATACTGTTATACATCAACTACACTTGTCTTACCTCCACCTGACATGATGTATTCGAGACGTGGTATATCATAACCCACAGCCAACATTTGTCTAAAGAGATCCCTTATGATTGCTGGCAACTCCATCATATAGGGATAGATATAGAGCTTGCTGGCATTATCAATTTCAAACATTGTAACGTCATCCATATCTGGTATCTATAAAGGTACATTTATTGGAAAAATTAAACTTATGGCAAATATCTAGTTACATACCACTTCTGTTAATGGATTTGTTTGTCCCGGTACCTGAAAGGGATCCGCATCGTCTGCATCGAAAACATAAATATTTTCATCCTCTCGAATGCCGGGTCCAAATTCAATGGGATCATTGTCAAAATGTGCACCCACCACAGAGACGGTGAGCGTCATCAAAGGCCTTCGCCGCAGTTTGGGGTCGAACATGCTGTATTGCTCGATTTGATTGCCATTTTTATAGCCACATAGAACCTTGAACAGATACGCCAAACTCTTGTTGATCAGGCTCTCCAAATGACGTGACATTAACGCATGTACGCATTGAAAGAGTGTCTGGGCACGACCTCCATACTTGCCAGTCATTGGTACCAAGTCCTTCCAGCTGTTGCGCATCAGATCCATTAGATCCGCACAGCGTGGCAGCCAATCCTTAATAAGAAGCTGTAACAAACGAATAATATAGCATGTTAGGGGATGTTGGGATTCTCGCTATGTCTCTTACGTCTCTGATTTCCTCACAGCTTGTTCTGACAAAGCTCTGAACAACGTCCGCATCCAAGGGTCGCTCCGTGAGCAGCAACTTGGATAGATCGACAATGACCAGGTCGCCGTAGAGCTGATGCCACAGTAGATTCAGAGCCTGCACTGTTGGATGTGTGATCATAAGCATCTCACCAATGCGACTTTTGGCCAACAGCAGGCGGGAGCGCCAAGGCACTGGTGAAGTAATGGTTAATGTAGGAAAGTCAGGCGGTTCTATTTCCAGCTGCAGACGCTTGCGTTCCATTTTGGATCTAAGTGGGAAGTATACATTAATTGAGTTTTGGGTAGAAAACTTGTTGATGCACCTACTGCAGCAGATAGCGTAGGAACGAGCGCTTGACATGGTAGCGAAAATCCTCCTGCAGGTCGATGAGGCAAACGATGAGGAGAATGGCAAAGTCCAGGCGTATGCTTCGTTCCCCCACAAACAGATAATCCATTAATATAACTTCAGGCGGCAGTTTGGGCCAATGTTTCTGTAACGAGTTGATTAGGCACTAAATCACGGCAGGTAGCACAAACTTTGATATACAAGCCCAAGGCGACAGTGTATGTATGTGTCTATGTGTGTGTGTGTGTGTGTGCCATCTTGTTGCTCATTAACTTGGCTGGGTGTGCACTGATTTGCCAGTTGATGGCAAGTGCTTGACGCTTGAGCTGCCAACGTTTCTGCCCTACTACTAGCATATCAGGCGAAAGTTTCTTTTGAAGCACACGTCTAAACATCAACACGCGTTTCTTCACCACTCTCATGCTCTCCCTTCCGCTACACTTTGCTGCTATTCTCTAGGACCTCCCCACCACGTAACTCACGTTTGGGGAGCGTGTTTAATATGTTCTCGTTGCTGACAAACTTTTGGCCCAAAAACTTTTGTTAGCGCGCGTTAAGTTTGCTAATAATGTTGAAGCTCACGACCAACTCCCAACCTTCCAGAGTCGGGAGTTGGCTGTCGAGACTATGAGTAGTTGGCATAAACTTACCTCTTCCTGGAGTATGAATCTGTAGGCATCCTGCAGCACTGCGTTTCTTGGATCAATGTGACGTATCGCTCTACGTATTAGCGGTGAAGGATATGTGGCGAGCTGCAGCACCGACATCTGTAAGATAAAGCGTTCATTATCGCTATATATTGTTGTTATATAAAGGTCAACATTTAACAACTCAAAAAGAAATAAATCTGTCATATTGTCACCTTTCATTTTCGGTTTGTTGGCTTTCGTTTTTATTTTTTTAACAACTAATCACGTTATTCATAACTTTGGCCAAACCACAGAACTGACTGACGCCCATAATGTTTACGAGCTATGAATTATATAATTTTTATAAGCACGTTCATTTTTTTTCTGCTTGTTTTTTTGGTGTAGCCAAAAGCCAACGCAGCTTAATTTACTCGCACGCTCACGCACACATATTTACTTTGTATTAAGTTTATTATTATCATTTTTTATGTGCGTCTCGGACTCGCACTTCACGCTCGGACACGGACACTGACACGGACCTCGACGAGGAGTATGCCAACGCATAAAAGTTATTTATGCTTGTCGGTTTACATTTTTGATGAGCTTTTCATGACGAGATGCTGGCAAGGGACATTCAGTGTGTCCTTTTCATTCTATTTTATATATATTTTTTTTTGTGTTTGGTTGTTTAGCATACGTTGGTCAGAGAGTTGCATAATTCAATAGATTGTGGACTATTCATGTGGGATAAAGAGTTTGCCCCCAAACCGTCTACTTACGCTTTTCAAAAGGCATTTATAGCGCTTTTGTATTATCAATGTAAACTTCTCCTCGGCTGCCAAAAGTTTACGTTGATATTTGGCATACAATTGCAGTTTCTGCTCCTCAGGCTCCACCGGTTGCAATGGCGCCATATAAGGAAAGCGTCTGTAATAGAATACTCTATTTATATAGACTCTATTTTTTTTTATTGTTACTCTCTTACGTGGCTTCCATTTTCTTTAGGCACTGCAGAAACTCCTCGTTTGTGGCAAAGTTGCGGCGATGTATGCGCTTTGTGATTATCTTGCATTTTGGCTTATTCTGCAATGATTGATTGAATTGAATAAATGCTCTATGCACAAGCTTTGCATTGTGCATTGTCTACCTGTTTACGGTGTAGCCTGTTTTCATCGGCACAGGTTGGCTTATCGCTATACTGGAGCAGTCCATGTTCCGTATTATGCTCAGCCTCCTCAAGAACAGGAACAATCATCTTGTCAATAATCTTGCCCACTCGTATCAGTTCATTGCGGCATTCTAGAGGGACAGGCAAATAGCTTTTTGAGCATATATATATATATACAAATCGATGTGTGTTATTCACCCTGTGGTGTTCTAAGCGCATAATGATCTCCTGCAGTGAACCTTATCCTTTTGGTCTTCTTGTTTAAAGTCGTCACACGCAAATGTCGTGCTGACGGCGTATTATATGCGCCTATTAACTCCGATGGTGTGCCATATTGCTTTCTCAGCTGATTGGACCACAGGGAGGAGCGTGTGCCGCAATCAAAGTAAAAGATTCGAACGCGTCTCTGGCAATAAATGTCCAATAGCTTGCTGGTCATTTCATAAATTTCCTGCTCACTGGGGCGCACTGTGGCGTGTAAAGTGTATGTGTTGGTCGGTTGGCAGAAAGGAGGAGAGGGGGGGAGATCAAATTTTTAATAATGCTGTCGCTATGTAAATGTATAAAGATTTATTTATTACCGCCAGTCATCCATTTGTCAATCCAGGGAAATTGATTACCAGCTGCAAGCAAAAGCAAACCAAAAGTATATATGAAAATATATATATGAATTCAGAGAAAATTTAAAATGAAAATGGCATGGCATTTAATATTTGCACACACGAACTTGATATGTATATGGTCAGTAAGTATGTCTGTGTGTCTGTGTGTGTGTTTGTTCAGTTTACATATTTGATTTTCTTGTTATTTTTTTCATCTGTTTTTGTGTTATGCATCTCGCTCAAAGGCAGCACACAAATGAAATTGTTTTAAATAAAAGTCAATGCAGCAAAAGTTCGCTTTTAAAATGATTAAACTCATATTAATTTCCACATCCGTCGGCCATTCGATTTCTTTGCATGTGTGTGTGCCTATCTCATGCTCGCTCCCAACTGTAATTTTGCCAATGGACCATAGTCCTTTGCGTCTTGTCCCTCTACACTGCACAACCATTGGCTATCATAATGTTTGTCACATTTTTATGCTAATGTTTATCGACAACATGCTTTTATGCCCCTCATATCGCACACACACACAAACACACTCGCACACACATATTTGTTGTTCAGCCTCTTCCCAATAGCATCCCATTGACTGGCTGATATTAAATATTAAAAAACTATACGTAAAATGAAACATTTTTATCACTCAGAGCACACAACGACAAAGTCACCCAAAAACAAGTTAAAATTATCCACCAAAGCCAGTAAAAACCTATTCGACAATTGTATACACTATAATTGTGTGCCATATCTTTCGAATAAGTTTGTTTTTCAATCGAATGTTTATATGCCAAATAAATTATAATTTGTGTGTTGCTTCATTCTGACCATAGGGCAAAGGTTAAATATATATATTCCATGTAAATGCTAAATAAAATACTATGATAAACATGTAACAAGGGCCAATGGTTGCCATGCAGTTCTCTCTATTGCCTTTGGAGTCGGGTCCAACACACACACACACATCCCAAAAGGATATTCAAATAAATGTCATACGCATTTGTTTTTTGGTTTCTCGTTGTTTTCGTTTTTGCGTTTGGGCTATTACATTTTATGTTTAAAGGATAATGTTTGAAATTTTTATGTTTACAGGTGAGCAATTTTCCAACAAGCTCCGTAGGCTATGGCGTGGGGGAAAAGAGCGGCGCGGGGATTGCCCAGTGTGCATGTTTTTCTCATTTAATAAAGTATCAAGTGTTATGTTTTTGTGGTGAAAGTTGTCGTTGTAGTTGTTGCTGTTGTTGTTGATGCTCATTGAATTACATTAAATGTTGTTAGGTAATTTGTCTACTACTCACTCCACTCTAATGCGCAACGGTTGTTAAATTTGTTTTGTTTTGCGGGTTTATTAATTCACAATTCACTTACCCTGACTCTGAAAATTGTATGCATGATCTTTGGCATCGCGCAGCATTTCAAACTGTTCTGGCATCACAATGTCCTGCAGCTCCACCTCCTGCAAGCTGTCATCGTCGCATTCGTCGTATGTTTCCTTCACATTCTCCAGATCATAATAGTGAAAGTCAAACTCTCGATTGCAGCGTCCAACAATCGAGTCGTTTTGCATGTGAGCTAAAAGCAAACAATAGTTAGTGTGCGATAGTTTCTTCGAGAGCTACTTACAGATCTTCTCGAGCAGAAACTCCTTGATGGGATCTAGAGGCAGTTCATCGAATTCATACTTCAAATCGAAAAAGGGGCAATCGTTGAGGGGTCGCTTGTCACTCTTTTTGGACACCTCGACGGTGGCTGCATGTCGCCTGTGCAGCGTCCTCTTCCTGCGAAAGTTTGCATCTTGCAGCCGGGGATCACAGAAAGGACGTCGCTCCGGCGTGATCTTCTTTGAGGACATATTGGCGTTGTTGTTGTTGTTGCTTGATTTTCTTTTGTTTGGCAAAACAATGAAATGAACCAAACAGAAAAAAAGTGTATTGTTCCTGTTGCTTATATTGTTGGGTTGGGTCCCAAACAGTTTTTCTCTGACATTATTCGCCAGGCAAAACACAAAAAACTGTAATAATAAAAGTTTACAACACGGACATTTGTGTGTGGCCAGCACACACAAGCCGCTCGCTGCGCTCCTACTATACGTGAAATGTTTATAAACAAACTTTGATGGGAGGCAATGGCAACCGGCAAGGGGCAGCCGGCTCGCACAGCGAACGGTAGCGTTGGTAACCAACAAAATACCAAGCCTCCCACTACTCCTATCATATTCTGAGTTTGCTTTCAGCTTGCTTGCAAATGTGGTTATTGGAGTTAGACTAACACAGCAGCTGACGAGAGAGAGAGAGAAAGGGAGTTAAAGAGGATGAGATGGTAGACATGGCTGACGCTCCATCAATAGAGCTGCTGTTGCCTGACTCATGCTGCTCGATAATATTTGATATGTGTGTGTTTACAGACGCGGCAACCAGGCAACTGGTCTGTGCAAGCAGGTTACCTGGCAGCAGCAGCAGCAGCAGCAACATTTCTTGAATTGCGCACATTTTTTTTTAATAAAGCGCAAGAACGAATACGAACAAACGCAGAGGACTGTATAAAGGATACACGTTCTGGCACTCCTGGCACTCCTGGCACGCCCTCTTACTGCTGACTGCTAACCATTTTGTGCAAGGACTCCGCAGCTCCTGCTGTGTATATACATATATTTATTATCGTGTTCCAGTGACGAGGAGCAAAGAACGCCGTGGCACTCGTCATTCAATCCTGATTATTATATGTTCGAAAATAATAAAAGTATATGCAATAATAACAAGCCAAACGTGCCACATTCATAAATGAATAATGTGTGTGTGGCGTGTGTGTGTTGTGCAACTTATCTCAGAATAATATTATTCGTACTTATTTAATTGCCTTGCCAATGTACTGCGAATAAATCATATATAGAGAGAATGGTAAAATGCAAGAAATTAGTTTACAAGAAAATGAAAAAATACGAAATTAATCTAATTGGAGCTGTTCGATCAAAACGCTTTCAATACAGTTCCAAAAATTCCAGAGTCTAGACAACAAAATTGATTTATTAAATGTTCGACCGACTGTAACATTTGCATATTAATAGAATTTAAGTACAGTGTATGGTTGTTTTTTTTATTGGTTTGTTGTTATTTGCAATTGAAGTGGAACAATTGAAGGGTTTTGGTTTTGGCTACACATCGCACAATTATCACTGCAATTAATTGTGGCAAATTAATTGGAAATTTGATTAATGGTCAAATGCTGTCGCTGTGTGTTGCGTTGCGTTGCGTTGTGTTGCGGTGTCCTATTTACCATGTACAAGGCATTCAACTTTGACCAATTTCTATGTGCGCAAGGTGAAAACTGTGGTTTGGGTCCTCCTTTATACAATGTACAGTTCAGTGTGCGTGTGTGTTTGTCCAATGACAAGGCGTGGGAATAGCGCACATTCTATTGAAACAAGCGAACTACATCCAACTTCAGCTGCTGTCACGTGCCTAAGCTGCCTCGATTGACTGCAACGGACTTTGCCAGGTGTCATGACGAATGGGAACCGGCAACTGGCAATCGGGCTTACCGCTGCACTGCGTCCAAAGCCATGCGTGACAAATATTTATTAACTGTCAGAGCACTTAGAAAAGAAAACTGTTGCAATTCCAATCGACAGCAGCTGGAGCTGTAGCTGAAGCTTTGCTAAAATAGAGAAATTGATTCTGGCTGCTCATCAATTGTGTCACAAATAATGATTACTACGCATTTTGCAGCCAGCAAATAGCAACTTGCCGGCAGGGTTGATCATTTCATGACACGCATCAAATTGCATTTACAGTTTAGTTTGTCTAGTTCGTTTGGGGGGTAAACAAAGGGTGGCTGGGCACAACCACGTCACGTGACCTCAATGCTAAAAATAGACAAGCTGTGTGTGGGTCGCGGGAAAAGCGATTACAACGGCAGCACAATATCAACATCATTATTAACAAAGTCAACGAGCAAAGCGCGGCTTATTGGCAGGCATAATGCGATGGCGCTGTGTCATGCACCAGACTGACTGCCTGAATAGTTTCTGCAATAGCTTTAAGATTAAGTTACAAATAACGTATAGTCATATGTTAAGGCTCGCAGCGAATTCCAAATGCCCTTAACTTTAACTTGAAATGTATTGCTTTTTTCTTCAACCAACGGTAATAATGCAAACATACTTAGCGATAAAGATCTTTAGTGGCATCGATACTTACCTAAAAGTTTGGTTACCCAAAATTGAGCATACCTTCAATAGTGATACAAGCAATTGTGAAAAGAGTACAATCACAAGGAGAAGACGCAGACAATAATGCTTTGTCGTTTCATTTCGTTTAGTTTATTTTTGTATTTGTGTTATGCATGCCGAGTCGCATTTTGCCCACGTGATTAATGGCCAACTGCTAAAAGACGTCGCGAGTTGAAAAATTACACCCAAACACAACGACAGGGGCGCTGGGTGGGCGGCCGGCAGGCAGGCAGGCCGGCCTTTTTTAAACAGCCTGTCACACATGAAGCCAAA
Source organism: Scaptomyza caliginosa (assembly GCA_035044725.1). Taxonomy (NCBI): domain Eukaryota; kingdom Metazoa; phylum Arthropoda; class Insecta; order Diptera; family Drosophilidae; genus Scaptomyza; species Scaptomyza caliginosa. The sequence continues at coordinate 651,378 of JAWNNR010000099.1, read as the reverse complement.
AGGGGGCATAGAGACAGAGAGGGGGACAGGTCGGCTGCTGCGTATCATTGCCGCAGGATCAACGAACGGAGCCAGGCGCACGTAAAAGATGCAACAGGAGCCAGCAGCCAGAAGCAAATGCCGTGTGATTTACACGCAACAGCAAGTAAAGGGGGCGGGTTGAAAGGGTGAGTTGAAATGGATGGAATGGGATTGTCGTACAAATTAGGGGTTGACTCTGTCGACTCCGGACCATTGTCGGAGGCCAATGCCGCACACTACGACTGTCAATTGAAAACGTGCCAACAATTTGCAACGACGATTAATCGTGCGACCAAACTCACAAGCTACACTGTTGCCTCATCCGTGTGGCTGCTGCAGGAGGTTGTTGCTGCTGCTGCTGCATGTTGGTCGCATTAAGCGTTTTGTTTACGACGCTACGCCAGTTACGGGCCAAGTTGGTCGACGAAGCGTTTGACTAATTTGTGTGTTTGGACTTTATTATGCGTAGATACTCGCTATAAGCCCACAACCAACAGCCAAATCCATGCCCAACTGGCGCACCACGTTCTGCCGTAGCGTAAGTCAAATGAGCACTTAATTCCCTGCCGCTAATTGGCTTGCATCAGAAGGTAAAGAAATTTTCTCTCTCGCTTGTTTGTCAAAGATTGTAATCTTCTAGACTGTCCCTTATATGGTAATTTGAGCAATTAAACCAAAAAAAGAGCCACCCTAATCGTAGACTGATTACATTTTGTATCATTCATAAATTTAAATGAATTGATCGCTCATTTCATTATGATTATGATTAATAATAAATTTAACAATGCTTGGGGAGTACCTTGCATAGCATCAAATAGCCACAGGAAAAAAAACAAACAAAAAATTGTGTGTACAATCTGAATATGAACTATAATCATTTGACAAACACACACATAGAGTTTTTGAGCCATCATTAAAGGCTTTTGTATGCAATTACATGCCGCATTGAGCAATCATAAATTAGCTTTTCCATAAATGTGATATGTAAAAGAAGAGAAATGAAATTAAAATTAACAACAAAAAAAAAAGAAAAAAAGGTATTTTGCAGCAAACAACAACTAGTTTAAAGCCAATGTTTAATGAAAACTGAGTTGTTGCCCATATTGGCATAAATAATAATACAAATTTGCAACTGCATTGCAGTTTCTCTTGCCATTTCATTATTATTATTACTATGAATTTTTCATTAAAATACAAATAACTCAACGCAAAAATATGAAGGAAAATTCACATCCATAAGCTGGCACCAACCAACCATATATATACAAACATATTTGCTTTTAATGTCAACAATCATCAATGCAAATGCACTGCAAATAGTTGAACCTACTCGAGCAGCAATTTATTGAACTGACATTTCTCAAAAAAAATAAAATAAAATGATGGAAATTATTAAAGTGAAACAATGCATATGGCCTTGATCCCAAGGGAGTCGACGTATGCTAATCAAATAATTACAAATAAAAAAGATAATAGCAATAATATTAGTATTCACATGTTATTTAATGCACTTTTTAGCTAGCTGGCTGAACACAAGTTTAAAAGATTGTTTGGCTTGCTTCGCTACTTGAGCATATCTTTGTTTATTTTGACAACAAAATCGGGAAAATATTTGTGCGAATATCTTGCAGATTCATATCAAACTATGTGTATACACAAACACACACGCACACACTCAGTTAGTAAGTGTGCAGTTGGTAAATTTTGCAATGCGTTGCTTAAAATTTTGCAACGCCAAATTGTTCTGGTCTGTGCTTTTTTGGGGTTTAGGTCTAGGTCTTGGTTTTGGGTTGGTCTAGGTCTTGTTGAAGCGTCGTCAACTTCATTGTAAAGTTTGCCAAAATATGCTTGAAAATATTTACTCATGAGCTTGTTTAGTTAATCCATAGAAGAACAAAAGAAAAAAGAACTTGGCATGTTCTGTTCATCTCTCTCTCTCTCTCTCTGTCCGTCTTTCTATCTGTCCATTGGCAAAGACAATGCAACATTTAAGAAAATTTAAGCCGCAAGCGACTTAAAAACGAGATGAGTCCCTTATATTTTGGTTTTTTGTTTTTTGTCTGTCTCAAGTCAAGGAAAGGCATATGATTTAGTCGTCGTCTGTGCTTTGTTCTTGTTCTATTTAGGATTTGGCTCGCCTTTTGGCATTCTTCTTTAGTGGTTGTTGCTGTTGCTGGTTAGCTCAATGTTTTTGGGGGCTGACAAAAGGCTAAAGCCCCACAGCCTGATGACTGTGAGGCCAAACTAAAGCCTCTAAGATAGATAGACAGGCAAACAATTGCTGTTTGGCTGTATCCTGTTAGCTTTACTCCTGCCTTCAATCCCAGCTCCTTCGGCTGCCTTGGTTTCTCTACAAATTAGTTTCTAATACCTTCAAGTCAAACAGTTGGAGGCCAACAACAGGCAAACAAATAAACACACAGATTTGCCTTACACTCTTGGCCGCAACACTCTCTCTCTCTCTCTCTCTTCATGCTTCAGTTTTTGGTTTTGGTAGCGTTGCACCAGCGACACGCCCCCCTTTTACCCACACACTCACGAAAGAAATTAGTTGAGCGTGCTTATGGCATGTGTGTGCGTGTGTGTTGGTTTGGTTTTCTAATTACACGAAACGCCCGATTGATTTGTAGTAAATTGTATTTTAAATAGTTTCATTTAGTTTTGCTTAACAATTAACTACAAAGCAAATGGGTTCTCATCGAAAAGTGGTTTGATGAGGATTGCGTAATGATGCGGTCGCCATATGCCCCTTTTCTCCCCTCCTAATGAGCCATCTGATAGCTTTTCCAAACCTTCTGGAAACAGATTACCTTCGGGTAATTTAGTAGTTCAGGTAATTTAGTTCAGGTAATTTAGTTTCTTGAACCAAAAACTTTTAGAAATTCATTTTTAATTAATTAACTTCTGCTCGTTGCAAGTATTTGAATACTCTAAGTGAAAACTCAAATACAGAGCTAGATGTTTGACCTTGGATGGCATAAGCAGTATTTATACAATGTGTTTATCCATAATTTTGACAGCCGGCAATAATAAGCTACAAATGACTTGGCGGTGGGGTTATTAACGAACAGACCTTATGGATAATAATAATACGAGGCCATATTTGCATAACATTGGCCAAAGAGTTGCTGACGCTGGTGAGGACAAGAACAAGGACCTGAAAGAGGACGTGAACGTGGACGATGACAAGGGAGCCGTCGTTTAAATCAGAAAAGTTGGCACAATGAAATCAACGGCAACTGCTTAATAAAAGAAAATTATGCAAATTGCTAATAAATTATAGTGAGCCCGCGAACGACATGTAAAATAATAACCGGCGAGAAACCAAAGGAGAGAGACCAACTGTAACTGGTAGTGAAGGGGGAAGCCGAATGCGGGATGCGGGTGAATTGAATTACGAATGTGAGAGTATACACAATGGAATATGGAACTGAATTATAGAAGAGCTGGAGGAGCAGGAGAAGGAAGTGGAGCGGCGGTAATGGAGAGGTTATGGACACAACGGCGCTGAAAAATCATTAAAATAATAAAGCGCTCCTTCTCTGTGCTTGTAAGACATTAAAGCAGAGGATGTTGTCGTCGAGCAGGACATGCCGAAATGAGAGGCAGGAACACAGGACGCTGTCGCATTAACTGGCGAAATGGATAATGGCGAAACTTTCTGACATTTATTGTGTTTGTGTCGAATGTTTATTTATGATTGCATGTCGCGCATATTTACATTACAATGCCCATAACTAACGTTTCCCCAGAACCAACATATCCTTGTTTGCCTACGACCATGCGTACATGGATAACAACAGTATGCGTATTAAATTAATGATACTTTCTAGTTCATAAAATTCGCTATATGACCAAAGCGCTCTCTCTCTCTCTCTATAAGTCGGATACGATATCGCTAAAAGTTGAAGACAAGAGTCGGAGTCGGAGGCAGAACCATCCGTTTCGGCATCGACTTCGTCGTATGAATGTCAACGTCAAACACACAAATCAAATAATCACATAAATGAGAGCACACACATGTGTGTATGTGCATGTGCTGGTCGTGTCTATTGAATTGTATCAAATTGATTGTCATAAAACATCGTTTATATTATATTAGAATGTGTCATTGGGATGTTCATGCTTCAGTTAAGGCAACAAACCGCCGTTGCACAAGAAGATTTGCACAAGTGGCGCTGTGAATGATTGCGATAAAGATGGTAAGCAGCGCTAAGGGTTTCATTTAAAGACAGTAAGAGTAAGAGAGGGAGGGGTGTGAAACCGAGAGGGAGAGAGCAATAGTTAAGAGAATTTATGACTGTTTACGACAGATTGCACACTCCATTTGTTTTGTTTACCACATTTTGGCACTTGACACACTTCCCCAAGAACCTTGACAAGACAACTTTTTGTTGGCCCAACTCTCTCAGTATCAGTACTTCTATCACCCATACGCCCCAGTCTACCTCTATTCATGTGTATTGTCATTGTGTTCGTATGCTTTAATTAGTTGCTTTTCGGGCCGCTTGGGGCACTGCCCTAGCAGCAGCAGCAGCTGTGTTACCGTACGAGGAAGAAAGTGCCCCAAAACATCATATGCATGATTTGTGAAGAACTTTCAACTGTCCCATCACGAGAGTGGGTGGTGCGCGATGGTTGGCAAGCTGCCGCCGAGCTGCTTGTTTTTAGCAAAGTTTATGAATTTCATGGCCAAAGTTTTTGAACATGCGCGCAATTTGTAAGCTGTTGTTTGCTTCCTTTAACTTTTATATTTCTGGGAAGAAGAGTATCTTTGATACTAACACAACTCACAAGCAAGTTATTACCAAGTTATGCTAGCCATTAAGTAGTCCCGACTCGCTCAATTAGCTGATAATGCCAGCTACATGGCTAAATAATGATTATTGCATTAATTTCAACTATTAAAATTCCCATTGGAAGATAGCAAAAACAAAACATTCATATATATATATGCACAAATTTATTGTATTTGATTAGTTGTTGACTTGTTAACTTTGTAATGTTTTAATGTTGTTTAACAATACTGAGATCATAAATATTTTGTAAGTACGCAATTTTTCTTCATCGTAAGCAACGTCATGATATCATCGATTAGAACAAAGAACAAATAGAGCTTAACACGAGCAAACCATTCAAAAGCGACCTTTCAGTATATCCCAAATGGTCGTTGGTTCGTTGAACTATACCGTAGTACGCAAATTACCGATAGCTACTTGAGATAATAGATCTTGAGAAGCAACTACCATTATAACAGTCGCGATGACGCCAAAAGACTTTGCTGCTGTCATTAAGATTTTAAATATTATTATTTTTTTGCATTAAATCTTATTATACTTGTACGTGGTATCTTGACCGTGAAACATTCGAACGCACCAAACGAAAGCGAAACATAGATTTTAGTTCCGCTCTCTGCCGAGGCGCTAACCGGCTTCCAAGCGAAAAACAACGCCAGTAACAGCTGTGATGATAACTGAGGTCGAAGCAGCGCCTATAATTGTGGGGGTAGGGGCACGGGCACGGGCACTTGAGGGCTTAAGTGGCACCATGTGCGAGTTTTTGGCTAGCAAATGCTCTGCTTGTCTTAATGACCAGATAGAGCCACATTGAAGCTGGGCTTTAGTAACGCTGTCGTTGTGGTTTAAAATTGCTGTCTTTACTGTTGCTGTTGCCGGGTCTTTTGTTGCTTTTTTGTTGAGTAGGCAAACAAAGTGTTGGTCATTGTTTGGTTTATGTATGTTTATGCGGCGCTTGGCAAACATTAGAGCGTATAAATATGCCGACAAATTGCGACTATTAATCATTCGACCTATAGATTCCATCGATAAAACAATTAGCGTGGAGATCTATACTAAAATGGTACGTAACCGAGCATTTCCCACCAGGATTTATTTTTCCAACTACTCAATCGGTAAATCTTATTGCAGAAACTCTTCATTGCGTGCATTTTTATTGCCGCAGCGACGGCTGCAGTGATTCCTGTCGAACAAACCAGGCACCGTCGCGATGTCTCCGAGATCGTGAAAGAGTATATACCACCACAAGAGGAAGTTGGTGTCGATGCTCCCATTGTGGATATCGCCCAAGACTCTGCTGCTGTTGGAGAAGATGGTTATCGCTACAAAACAGTTCGTCGCCTTAAGTACCGTCAACGTCGTGATGTCGCAGAGATCGCTAATGAGTACCTGCCGCCTTCAGAGGAACCTGCCACTGAAGCTCCAGTTGAGGAAATCGCCCAGGATTCCGCTGTTCTCGGTGATGATGGTTACCAATACAAGACTGTCCGTCGCCTGAAGTACCGTCAACGTCGTGATGTCTCAGAGATCGCTAATGAGTACCTGCCCCCTTCGGAGGAAGCTGCCACTGAAGCTCCAGTTGAAGAAGTCGCCCAGGATTCCGCTGTTCTTGGTGATGATGGCTACCAATACAAGACTGTCCGTCGCCTGAAGTACCGTCAACGTCGTGATGTATCAGAGATCACTAATGAGTACCTGCCCCCTTCGGAGGAAGCTGCCACTGAAGCTCCAGTTGAGAAAGTCGCCCAGGATTCCGCTGTTCTCGGTGATGATGGCTACCAATACAAGACTGTCCGCCGCTTGAAATACCGTCAACGTCGTGATGTCTCAGAGATCGCTAATGAGTACTTGCCTCCTTCGGAGGAAGCTGCCACTGAAGCTCCAGTTGAAGAAGTCACCCAGGATTCCGCTGTTCTTGGTGATGATGGCTACCAATACAAGACTGTCCGTCGCCTGAAATACCGTCAACGTCGTGATGTCTCAGAGATCGCTAATGAGTACCTGCCCCCTTCGGAGGAAGCTGCCACTGAAGCTCCAGTTGAGGAAATCGCCCAGGATTCCGCTGTTCTCGGTGATGATGGCTACCAATACAAGACTGTCCGTCGCCTGAAATACCGTCAACGTCGTGATGTCTCAGAGATCGCTAATGAGTACCTGCCCCCTTCGGAGGAAGCTGCCACTGAAGCTCCAGTTGAAGAAGTCGCCCAGGATTCCGCTGTTCTTGGTGATGATGGCTACCAATACAAGACTGTCCGTCGCCTGAAATACCGTCAACGTCGTGATGTCTCAGAGATCGCTAATGAGTACCTGCCCCCTTCGGAGGAAGCTGCCACTGAAGCTCCAGTTGAGGAAATCGCCCAGGATTCCGCTGTTCTCGGTGATGATGGCTACCAATACAAGACTGTCCGTCGCCTGAAATACCGTCAACGTCGTGATGTCTCAGAGATCGCTAATGAATACTTACCCCCTTCGGAGGAAGCTGCCACTGAAGCTCCAGTTGAGGAAATCGCCCAGGATTCCGCTGTTCTCGGTGATGATGGCTACCAATACAAGACTGTCCGTCGCCTGAAATACCGTCAACGTCGTGATGTCTCAGAGATCGCTAATGAGTACCTGCCCCCTTCGGAGGAAGCTGCCACTGAAGCTCCAGTTGAGGAAATCGCCCAGGATTCCGCTGTTCTCGGTGATGATGGCTACCAATACAAGACTGTCCGTCGCCTGAAATACCGTCAACGTCGTGATGTCTCAGAGATCGCTAATGAGTACCTGCCCCCTACGGAGGAAGCTGCCACTGAAGCTCCAGTTGAGGAAGTCGCCCAGGATTCCGCTGTTCTCGGTGATGATGGCTACCAATACAAGACTGTCCGTCGCCTGAAGTACCGTCAACGTCGTGATGTCTCAGAGATCGCTAATGAGTACCTGCCCCCTACGGAGGAAGCTGCCACTGAAGCTCCAGTTGAGGAAGTCGCCCAGGATTCCGCTGTTCTCGGTGATGATGGCTACCAATACAAGACTGTCCGTCGCCTGAAGTACCGTCAACGGCGTGATGTCTCAGAGATCGCTAATGAGTACCTGCCCCCTTCGGAGGAAGCTGCCACTGAAGCTCCAGTTGAGGAAATCGCCCAGGATTCCGCTGTTCTCGGTGATGATGGCTACCAATACAAGACTGTCCGTCGCCTGAAGTACCGTCAACGGCGTGATGTCTCAGAGATCGCTAATGAGTAGTCGTCCAAGATTCCGATGTTCTCGGCTTAAGCTACGACATCGTCGTGCGCTGTAAGCCTGCATGCTGAAAGCTGACTGTATACGATTAGAACTACTAGGTTGTAAGTAAGAATCCTGTTTTGCCATTATTTAAAGATTGAAATCAACGAAATAAATCCAACAAAATTGTTACAACATACACCTGGCATGGGTTATTGTTTGTTTCAACGATGCGAGACACCTGGCGGCTAGAGGTAGGAAAAGTTGGCGGGGAGACCTCGACGTTTTCATAAATTGTATACCTTTTCGCTTAGTTATGACAGCAACAGTTAAGCTCATGGCTCAGCGCACAAGAACGCAATTATCCAAAAGCGACGGCAGCAAAAAGGACTCAACAGGGCTGGGACAGCCCTGTCTTAGTTGGGGTAACTTCACCGAACTCTAACAAATACTTTAAGCTATGCTTTTGAAGATGTTAATCTCATGTCAAGTCCACTTTACACACGGCGTTAAGGGTTCGGTCAATGTGCGGGAGCGGACGGCCAACAACATTACTAACAAGGACAAAGTCGCCCATTGATTTGTATGTGTGTTTGTGCTGTTTGGTGTTGGCAGAAAAAGTTGTTAAGTTAAAAGGCATTTGAACCGCAGCGGCTAGGATTTCGGTCAGTGCGCCTTTCGGGCAACAACTTCCTTTGCACGCGCCCAAAACGACTCACAAGCCAAAAAAGAAAAATAACAAGAAAAAAATGCGACCCAGCGGCCGGCCAACTAATAATAATTTATCGATCCCCTAGCTAAAGTAGTCACATACGTAGCCCTTCCTATGATTTATGGCGCCAAGAAACGTTTATATGTACTAGTATATACGTATGGGTGGGCGTGCCCGAAAAAAACAAACTTAGTGAAAGCCGAGGGGCCAGGCAGACAGGCAAGCGGACAAACGGGCTGACTTAGCTGAGGGGGCAGTTGGGCAGCTTTTGTGCAGTGCCAAATTGGTTTAATGTGTGGTTAGACAACTTATTTAACGTTTTTCAAGTGGTTAGCAGAAACATGTCAGCCAGCAACCCATCCGCCCCAACTTAGCTCAGGTGCCCCACATGGCCACATGGTACGTTTTCTGTTTGCACACATAAATCATGCAATGCCAAAGAAACGGGTTACTTATTCACATATCGTGCATATACATATATATGTACATCTGTATTTATGTAACTGTGTCTGACTAGGGGCTAGCCCTGAGGGGGAGACTGCACTCGAATAAAAGCACTGGAGACACACTCATAAATCAGAGGGAGCTATCAAGGCGACGTTATGACATCATTAAAACAATTATCAACGCTGAATAATGCGCGCTCAATATACAAAGCTTGAGAGCAAACTATTTTAATGGCCTTGTGAAAAATATGCGAACTCCACAGCGAAAATCACATAAAATTTTATGAATTATTTCAAATATTTTCAATTACTCGATTGAGGGTCGAGTGTCGAATTACGAGTTTCGAGTGTCCACAGCATCAGCAGGCCTCGGTCTGAGAGTCACCCTAGTTTAGACAAATGGAAGAGCATAAAAAATCGCATAAAGAAATTTATGCGCCATTCAAGCGTGGCACATTAACACATCCTAACAAGGAGGAGATGCAGACCCATAGCAGGAATGAGAACTTAAGTTGACGTTATAAACAGCGCAATGAAAGTGAAAATACGAGACGAGATAATGTGGCCAAGCAGCAACTGCTTCAATATTTAGCTTGATTAAAATTCAAAAGGTCCTAAGTTCAAAAAGTGACTGTTTTTCTTTTGTCCAACTTGAAGTCATAATTTAGCATTTTTTGCGCCATTATCAGAGATGCCGAGGGTGAGCTAATAAGCCACACTGTTGCCCCAAACCTCTGTTGCCATCCCCTTTGCTTGTTGGCTAACATTTCGCATGCCAAATCTCAATTTTGATTAGCCTGCACATGCAAAAACCCGCGAATCTATTTCGTATAGTTTGTTGAGCTCACATTACAAAGTAAGTCCGATCAGGATGTGGTATGTCTGAGTGTGTGTTTTTGTGTGTGTGTGTGGTAAGCAACAACTTTATGTTCACAATATATAATTTATTCAATGCCATTTGGTGTTCGGAGAGCACACATGACGAGCAATTGAAATTTTTGTGACTTTTAAGAAACTATAAAATGGGCTGCTTTGCCGCACATTGGCAACGCCACAAAAACAACATCATGCAACAAACCGGCCAAGCCAGAGCCAGACCAAGCCAAGGCGTAATGATGACGGCCATAACGACCACAAGAGCTTAGGGAGAGCGGAATTGGGTGGGAGAAGAGCTGCTTTTCTTTTCAGAGGGGCTAACATAAAACGTAACCCACACGAAACAGTTGTTGTGTGACAAAATAATAAAGTTGCGCTTGATTATGTTTGTGTTGGTGCGGCTGTCTTTTCGCTCAGTGTACATGTGTATGTGTGTGTGTGTGTGTCTAAGTAAGAAGTAAATACCAAATACGACAACAACTAAACTAAAATTGTCAGCGTCAAATATATATATATATATATATGTAACAGGACTTACAGAACATTACATATCCCAACCACGAATATAGACTACACACATGCTTGGTCCAGGACACCGCAACGTTAAGGACAACGAGGACGAGAATTCAGACGTTGACGTTGACGTTGTCAACGACGCCCATTCTTTGCTTCAGCTGCTCCACTTTCCCGTTCGCCTTACGCCATTCGCCATTTGTGCAGCTCGTCAACGGCAATGGCCGTATGCCGGATATCCTTTTTGACATGTCATTAAATTTTATATACACAATAATTTTTCACAATTTGCTTTATGGCCATTTTAAGAGTCTGTCCAATGTGTGCGTTGAATATATTACATATATATATATATATATATGTTTCATGCGAAGAGTGGAAAACAAACAACAGCAATAACAAGTTGAATTTATTGAATGCAGACAGAACTCAAGCTGAACCTGTATCAGAATAATACTGAAACAGAAAAAATACTCGTCACACACATGTTGACATTTAATTGGAAACTTTTTGGCGTAACACTAAATCTTTTTATAACTCTTTATCCGAATTGACTAACTATTAGCTAGATCTAGGCATTAAAACAATTGCCTTATTAAGCACTCAATATGTTGTTGGGTCTTTATGAGTCTATTTCAATTTGAGTTTAAGCTCATCTCCGTAATATTCCTCCATCTCTCTCTCTCTCTCTTATTGATAATCAGCTTTAGTTTCCGAATGTCGAACCAACAAGCCACAATACGATTATTGCCCAAAGTCTGGTCATAAAAACTAAAAGTTTGCCGCAAACAAATACAGAGTCTAGAGATGCCTTGTTTGGTTCCCGTTTAGTTCAATTGAACGAGTAATGCATGCAAACAGCTTAACTTAAGTCAATCAATTCAATTAGAAATGAACGACTAAACTTTTTCAACGCTGCGAACGAGAAGTCTCAACTCTAAATGTATAAGGACCAAGAAAACAGAACTTCAGCTTAGCATACACTATATAATTTTACGGTCATTAAATATTATTTCAAAATCGAAGCCACACAGATAACACAACCGGTCAGAACTTAAGCCTTTGTTTGTTGCTTTGCTTTTTTGTTCCGTTGGTTTGTTTGTGTGTTTGTGTCCGGCAAATGGGTAAAATTAGACGTTATATTATGATACAGTGACTGTGCTGTGGCTCAAGTGTTCGCTGCTATGGTTTACAATCGATTTGGCATTATGTGGCATTAGAGAAAACGAAGCCAAAAGGAAACTTCAGGCAACGTCGAGCAGAGCATGCAAAGTGAACTTGAAAAGGCTTCAAATGCGGTGCGACCGACACGCCAGCTAGAAAGCTAGTCAATGATACCCAAAGTGTGTGTGTGTGTCACATGAAGAAGCACATATTGTGGGAAGAAAGGATTTGGTGGGCGGGGTTTCTTTGAAAGTGCTAGTGAAGCTGCAACGTCAACGTTTGCATGCCACAAGGATCGAAACTTGAAATGCTATCATATGTAGTTGTAAACCAGAGCAGCACTGAAGTCAGTAGGTTCACTCACTCTTTGGCAATAAAGGAAATCTTCTTACAAAACATTCGCTTAAGTTTATTCAAACAAACTTAGATAACACACACACACACATACAGTTCTTCCTGCTGTGGCAGAGACAAAGACGCCCCAATCAGTCAAGCGGAATAAGCAGCGCCGCACGAGCAGACTCGTAATATGGCCCCAACGATATTTTCCACCTAGCACATACGACATTGAGTCACAGCATCGAGGCATCCTTCTATTGCCTAGAACCACTTCTGCACTCCTTCAATTACAATGTCTTTTGTTTTATATACATATATTTGACTCTTACCATGGCTAAACGCTCACTTTCTCTCTCTTACTCAACGTCGCCGTTGTCGTTGGCCATTTTGTGCGTTTGCTACGTTTGCTCGGCTTATATGCATGTGTTTGTATGACCGAGGAGCAGTTCAAAGCCATGATTACACTTCAATCTATTTTCTTTAGCAGTCTCTCTTGTTTTGGCTTGGCCATTTTGTTTTATGTCTCTGTGTGGGTGTGTTTGAAATGAGCAAAAGAACAAAAATTGGCATTGTGTTAAGAAAAATGCGTTTCAAAGAGATATAAAATGTTAACATGACCAAAAGACTATGGAACAGTCCACACACCCAGCCATCGCATTGGATATAAAACATTGAATTTAATCAAAAAGGATTTAGTTGGGCCGCATATGTGTGTATGGGACTCATCACTTACATACCCAGCGAGCAATGGGTTACCAACTTCCTTGACCTTGCGCCTTCAAAAATTCTGCGATGCCACGTGCCACAACATCGTCTTCTGGAAATGGCTATAAAAATAAAGAAATAGCTACTTCTACTTCTACATATGTTTGTGCATGTAAGTAGAATGTAGTTATATGCGGTAGTAAAAAGTGTCTTTATCTGTCCTGTGACATTACTCGAAAGTAATTGTTGTTGTAAAACAGACAAAAGGGTCATTCAATCGCATCAGTTTACAGTACTATGGGTTTATCACCGAAACAGAGATGCAAAACAAATATTGCAAGATCATTAATGCTAATGAGAATGCTTGTAGTTTATAAGTATGAAATAATGAATTCACAATAATAGTTTGTTGTGCAAGAAAGCAATTTCAATACTAATTCATAGACATCTCTCTAGTTAAAGCCTTATTCATAAATTAATTACTGTTTTACTTTGCACTGAAATGCGCTGCGAAAAAAACGTTGCATGCTTTTAGGCTTGCAGCTGAAAATGAAAGGCAACCATTTTGACAGTGAAAGAGAAAAAAAACTGTGTTGGTTGTAATTTGCAGCCAATGTATAATTAACTTATTGTGACAAGCAAAACGGCAACAGCAACAAAAACAACGGCAAAAGAAGAGTAAAATCTAACTGCATTATCTAAGCGTCGAGCGGAAACGGGCGTCGCCGCCAGGCCAGCGGGTAAGAGGCGGTGAGGAGAGTTTAAACAACCAACCAACGAAGCGACAACACCACAACCAGTTGCAAGGCTGATTCAGTCCGTTCGTCCGTCTGTCTGTCTGTCTGTCTCTCTGGGCTATGTGTCTGGCCAACCACCACAACGTGGCAATGCAAAGTTGCGTGTGCTTCCAAAAATCTGACTGCAGATCCCAGACGCCAGACCCCTGGAGCTGGAGCTAGAGCTGTGTCCTATGTTCGACCCTATGGCTCGTGTCGTGGAATTATATTTCCTATGGGCGGTATTTTGAGGCCCGCCTCCTTTAGCATAACCAGACACACACACACACACGCACACACAACTGCCGGCGATTGCTCAGACGGTATAATTTGTAATCACGTTGAGTGCAGCGGCATCGGCAGCGTTGTTGACTCTTACCCCACCCAAAAAAAAAAAAAAAACACAAAACCAGGGGTTGTCCGGCCTGTCACCCCTTTGCCGCTCTTCTCCCAGTGCTGCTGTGGCAAGTGGTTGTTGACTGCCTGATGCTTAGCAAGGTCTTAGCTGTTATTACCGCTCATGTGTCACATTTACAGTGCTTGCCTGCCTGCCAGCCGGCTTACCTTCTCTTCACACACACACATACACGCACACAAACACACACACACACACACTGTTGCTGCACTGCTCATATTTTATTCAGCATCTGACTGCTCTTGAGGTATTCCTACACTATTGCCGTTGCATTCACACTTATCGTTCGTTTCTCTATCTCGCTTTTTGGGCTTGTTTTTTTATGGCGTCTACAGACATTTTGCCAAGTTAATCTCCGGTTTGTTTTTCTGATAATGGGTTTGTCAACGCTACTTTGTAAGAAGGCCCTCTATTTGAGTACCGATTTCATCTGTCTCTCTCTCTATGTGTGTGTGTGTGTGTGTGTCTCTCTCTATATTTAAATGTATGTATGCAATTGTAGTTGTGTTTTCTATTTGAGCCTGGCTGCCTGTTGGCTGCGTTCATTTTTCATATTTGCCCTGCAGTGCCACAGAAAAAATGTCGTTGAGCATTCAAAATTTAGGTGTGGACCTGAAAATACCCTGTATCTAAGAAACTGTATTTACTAAGGTCTCATTGTTCAATAAAATTAATCATATTATTTATTCCCTCTTACCTGAATTTTGGCCTAGACTCCCAGCTTTCAACCCTCTAAGCGAAAACATTGCGTAGTTTAAGTTGTATTGTTATTAAAAATGGTGTTGCTTCATGCCAGTCAGCCACGCCCACAAATTTAAACATGTACACGCCCAAAAAATTAATCAAACTGCTGTTGTTATATTTGGGCTGACACTTGTGCTCTGCACTACTGCTCCGGCTGTTGCGTGCCTCCCTTTGTTGCACTTAAACCTTCTCAACCTGCTCGACATCCAAAAGATGGGCGTTGCTTGTTGTAATACGTGACATTGCCCGCGGTTCTTGGGACATTTGGTAGCTTGCTAAGCAGCTGCTTAAAAGAACTCTTAACTGTTATGGTATGTAAGTATATATATGTATGTCAGGTTGAAGCTAACAGCATAGCTGATTAAAGGTGGGGCACGCTATGGCTGGTGTTGCATTCAACAATAATAGAAAAAAAACACCTTTCAATTAATTGCAGTTTTAAGCAGATTGCAACTTGTTATCCAGCTGAACCTTAGACAACAACAGCAGCGGCAACATAAACGTTAATAGGTGCAGCTTAAGCAGTTGGTGTTGTTGTTGTTGCTGTTGTTGTTGGCAATGCCAAACTCATGGGCACGAACGAGCTAACGAAGCAGCCAACATCAAGCTGGCCCAGCGTTGCCTTCAATTGCACGCACAGCCTGGCCCAGCTTGAGTGGAGGGCGGATTGGATTGGATTGTCAGCCTTTGCCACCCACTCACACGTTGCACTTAAGATGATAATCATGTTTACGTGGCGCAAGTTAAATTGTTTACGTAATGGACTAACAGCAGCAGATGAAGAAGAAGAACAGACTTTTGGTTAGGGCTTCCCTTTTGGCTTGCTGCTCATGCAGCTCATGCGTGTGCTTTTGCTTTTGCTCTTGCTGTCAGCGCCACATTTTGGGGCAAGCTTCTACTGTTCTCACTTGCAAGTGGCCAACACATGTACAAGGAAAAAAAATTAAAGAAGAAAACCATTTGCTTGGCCCGAAAACGGATCGACATATGTATGTTTGTGTCTGTGTGTCTGGCAGGGGGGTAGGCAAGAGTGAGATCCCGTCTGTTGCTGCTGCTGATGGTTCGCTTCATTGGACAACTGAATATGCAAATTGAATTGAGCGTATTATCGAACGAAGCCAGCGACGATGATGACGATGATGGCAACTGCAGGTAAGCTGCCACCTGTCTTCCGCCTTCTGCCTACTTTGCCCCTTGCCTTTAGCCTTTAGCTCAGTCATCACCATCAACATAATCGCTCAAGCCAAAAAGCTTTGCAACGGCGCATTGTGTTGCCAATGATGGTTGCGCCAAATGGTGCACAAAATTAAAATTTTAATGGCTAGCAGCTGACGCTTGTTTTACTTTGGCACACAAACAATGGCTAAGCAAAGAGCGAGAGAGATTCGCTTAAAGCCTGCACAAATAGTAGCTGCTTCTACTAAAATTGCACCTTCGGCGTTGCATACGGAGCTTCAAATCGAAATATATATTTCGGAACGATAATTACGCCGAGTTAAATAAAAACTGTTGCATACTTTTTGGCTGCAACTATTAAATGATTTTTATTATCTAATCATATTAGACTCGTTTTCTACTATTACTATTACGTTCTCTAGCTTCTCTCAATGCTCGTGTCGTTGTTAATTGTTAATTGACGCGCGTAAACAAAGAAAAAAGTGCGCTAAGCTACTATATGTATTCATCATTACAGTAGTACCATGAGTGTGTGTTGTTCGTATATTGTGTGTGTAGCGTGTTGATAGTTGCCGCTAGGGAAACCGCTGGCCAGTCAACGCCGAGCGCTGAGCCCGAGCGGCCGCGATTTTCAGTTCACAAAGCGTAATTGTCAAAGCCACAGCACAAAAAGGAAAAGAAAAGAAAAACAAATGAAAAACAACTTTTGCTAGAAAAGAATTATAAAATTCGCGCTATGTAAAACTGTAAAACGAAACAAATTGGACAACTGGCTGGCACAGTGGATACTTCACATCTACATATATTAAACATGACGACAGCGAGAAAGACTACAACATTATTGGCCACGCCTGCAACGCCCACTGCGACAGTGCTGCAACGTCGCCAGCTGATGCAAAACGTTGAAAGCTTGCGCGGTCGAGTTCGTCAAGTGCTAAATTGTGTTATTAATTTGCACATTGAGTTTTTGGTAATTGAAAAAAAAAACACAAATAAAAATGAGAAAGAATTTGACATTTAAATGTAATTCACGTCACATGTCAAGTGCATAAGTCATAAGCGAAAGTGAAAGAGGTAGAGAGCAGAAGAGTGAGTGTGGGGAGAGAGATAGTTAGTTTTTTGTTGCTATTGTTGAAAGCTCTCTGACAGCTGAGCTGATATGACATATCACAAATAACAACCGGCAGAGAGCAGTCAACTCTTTTTAAATATGCATAGTGTGTTGTTATTTGTTTACTGCCTCGACACTGTTATTATTTGTTAGGCTTTTACTTCACTTGCTGTATTATCAGCTGTTATCAGTGTCTCAATTGCAACAACAGCCACTGACACCCACTAGCCAAGCATTTGTCTATATGCTAACAGTTGCGACACAGATTTGCAACAAGTTAATGCAATTATAGCGTGCTATTGGGAGCAACCAGAGACGACAACCAGTCTACTCAGACAATGGGCTATTATCAACTAAATATGCACAAATCTCGTAATGTATAATATAATAGCTTTGTAGTAGTCGAGCCATGTTGGTTCTCATGGGTTGCCTCAGTGTGCAATGTGTCTGTCAGGGGGTTTTTTTGGGTTCAAGCGGCATAGCTTTCATTTTGACACGAACTTATTTCGTGTGGTTCACAGATTTAACTAATTGAAAGAAAAGTGAGAATAGTCCACAGTACTAAGAACTGATTTTTCTGTTTGCACTATGTGAAATGTGAGCCGTCGACAACGGCAAATGCTCACCTAGAAAGAATGAAAACGATTGACACCCAGTCAGTCAACAGCTGTGAGCCGAGGGCTATTAAAGAGGCGTAACTTGGCTGTAATTCGAGACCGTTCGCCCCTCCCTTGCTTTAGAGAGCTCGCCTTAGTGCGGCTCAGCAAATCAAGCAAACTAAGCGATTTTTAGCTAATCTAATTTACGCCTCTAAACATACATACACACAGGTGCTGGAGTCGAATGTGGCTGCATTGTTGGATGAGGTGAGATGCCTGAATGATGACTATGCGGAAGTGCAGAGATTGGATAGCTTAATCGAAGCGTTGAGGAACTACAATGGACCCACCATTTGCCATGAGTGGCCATATCCTTTGATATTCAAGGGCACAATCGATGAGGCACACGTTGCACAAATACTCAACAAAGGAATCGAATCAAAGGAACAACAGCTTCTAGTGCAAACTGAAAAAACGCCTAGCTTAAGCAAACGATCGAAACGAAAGGTTAATGCAACTATATTAAGATGACTGTTTATGTTTAAACCATAAAATGTTCAAAGCTTACCAAAAATACATATAAGTAAGCCATAAATGTCAATGGGTCTCTTCTGTTTCTGACCATTTAATTAAACGCTGCGGTCAATCAACAGCTACTCCATTGAAATATTGACAGAGCCTTGCTCTCTCTCTCTCTCTCTCTCTCTCTCTCTTGCACTGTTGCAAGCGCAAGCATCGCGTCGCTTTCATGATTTTTGTGGCATTCATTTGACATGAGAATGTGGCTGAGATTGAGATGTATATGTATTGATACTGTGTATATACATAAAAACCAACATGGCTGTATTGCGCCATAGGAGCAAGCCGCAACAGGTTACCACATCTAATTATAAACAGCTCGACATAAATCACATGCACGTCCTTTGAAAGGACTTAACAGCATCGATAGGAGGATAAAAAGTAAACATAACAGGTACAAAACTTACTATTGTTATTATATGATGATGTTATACTAGGCGTATACTTCTTAAACTGAACTAAAACCTAACGGACTTCCCCGCTTTATCATGTTAAGCATACCATTATAGACCTTTCGTTGAAATATTATTTTGTTTATATGTAATGTTTTTTTTTACCAATTACAAAGGTATTTAATCTTTGTGCATCTGTTGTGTTCTGCTTACTGTTGCTGGTGTGCTATTAATTGTAAATAAACCAAGCGAAGTAAAACAATAATACACAGCAAGTGTGTGTGTGTTTAAATGCTTCTTGGTTTGGTGTAAATTATTCATAATGGTATTATCAGCTCTTCTGCGCGCTGCCAGGCTGATTAAATTGCTCGTCCATGTGCTGGGGTCCAATGAAGTGAGCGCCAAAAGCTAATGATGACACACAACCCACACACACACGCTCTGTGCAATTTATCAACTCGTTTTGTTTGGTTTTTTGTTGTGTTTGTGTATGTGTGTTGGTGTATGGTCAGGGACAATTGTAGCTGTGCGCGTATAATTATTAAAAAATAAACAACAAGAGCGACAGAAGCAACAATTGAGATAATGAGAGCGAGAAGCGAAAGTGAATAAAAGAAAATATCACCAAGGTTGGACAGACGATGACAAAGTGCAGCGGGAGCGATAGGGGTTGGAATATGTATATCGGGGCACAAATGGACACAAAGGTTCAACCGGGCTATCTAGAGCACGACAAACAACACGAACAGCGAACAACGACAACAATTTAACCATTGTAGCGGTGGGCCTTTTAACCATGCAAATGCCTGCAAAATTAATGGCCCAAAAGGATGTCAACAACAACCACAACTGAAAAACCAACAGCAACAATAGGTTAAGCACGCAAGGGAAGGTGGTTAAATGGAGGACAGCCTATCAATGACAATGGCATAAA
The DNA here is from genome assembly GCA_035044725.1 of Scaptomyza caliginosa. Classification (NCBI taxonomy): domain Eukaryota; kingdom Metazoa; phylum Arthropoda; class Insecta; order Diptera; family Drosophilidae; genus Scaptomyza; species Scaptomyza caliginosa. The sequence goes on along the minus strand of JAWNNR010000099.1, from coordinate 631,876 downwards.
GTATCCGTGAACGAGGAATGCAATTGAAAAGTTTGTGCAACTTACTATTAAACTTTAAACTTGAAATTGTTGTGGAAAACTTAATGGAAAGAAATGCGTTAAAATGAAGCTCAGTTTACTATCACTTTGCTATATTTTCTTATTGTTGTTGCATTTACTTTCAACTTTTTCTATTTGTACAAACACAATTAGCTCGGCATCCAATCGCAAATCCTTGCGCTTCTGTTTTTGCACTTGTTGAAGTAGTTCATTGAACGCTGAGACAAGCAGGCAGGAAGGCAGGCAGGCAGCCGAGCAAGCAAGCAAGTAAAAACAATAACAATTATAATGAAAACGGCCTTAAACCTGGCCAACAGTCAGTCAGTTGTTGCCTACCTCGACTTTTGGTTGCCAATCAACAGTCGGGTTATTTAACCCTTCTGCCTCTCTTTCTCTCTCTCGCTCTCTCTCTATTAGCAAGTGCAATTAACTGTGCAGACAAGGGGTGGGTGGCTCCTGTTGCTCCTTTTTGTGACTAGTTTCTTGCTATCAACAACAATAAATGGCAACGAACACAAAATGCCAACGCACACACATTCTTGATGGTTTATGGCAATTTTTTTATGGCAACAATTAAATTCGAATTGTAGCTGTTGTCTTTGATTTGACAATAGCCTTAGAGAGCAACATCCAGCCCGCCCCCCTTCATAGCCATATCTTTAGGCATTTCTCGCTCTCTATCTCTCTCTCTCTCTCTCTCTCTCTTCTGTCTGGTTTTGTCTGTCACAGGCTTAGACTTGGCTACGATGTCGTGCGTGCTAATTGTTTGGGGCCTAAACTTGACAAAAGCATATGCTTTACTTTCCTACGCTTTCTCTCTCTTTCTCTCCCTGAATGCGTTGTCGTTTAACTTTTGGATATGTGGAGCGACAACAACAAAAACAACAACTGGACTGGCAAACAGTCGACTGGCAGCACGTAAATCCATTATGATGGCAGCCAATTATGTGCGTGTCTTTGGCTCAATCCTTCTCAGGGTGTGGGCTCCAATAAGATGCGGTGAGGTGCTGGCTGCTGCTATGCTATTCAAACGGCTTGCTTTAGCAGTAACAACAACAACTGACAGTAACCACGAAATATGTTTTTAATGCAAACGACTTTCGAGTACCAGTTAAGGACACGGCCAAGGTGAACAACGAGAATGCTCAACCAACAGCAGCTAGTAGCAGATGAAAGACGTAAACAAGTTACCTTAAAGGAAAGTTTTTAAATAATGCTCACTATTTAATAGTCTATTATATTTTTGATATTTTCGTAATGAAGATTGAAGTTCGTATATTAACAGACAAACCTCACTCGAGCAACATATTCTCCCTTAATATAGAATGACTATTGGCCCCACCAAAAGCCTTGTAGCGCTCAACAATGAAAATGCAAGCAATGTTTTGGTATGTTTAGAAGTCAGTCAGTCTAACTGTTTGTCTATCTGTTCGTCCGTCTGTCTGTCTGACTGGTAGTCGGTCGATTTGACTGCCGCCCTAAAAGCGCTTTAAATAAACAAACAAAACTAATAGCTGAAATCACGTAGCAATAGGCAAGGTAATAACTATGAAGAGAGACAGAGAAAGAGAGAGAGAAAGAGAGGGCATAACTCAGAGCAAGCGAGAAGGGGCTATCTATTGGCCTTATGAGAGGGGCTGGTAGGCATTGGGGTTGGGTGCCTTTGGTTGTCTGTTCTGTGCATGGCTATAGCAACCGCGCGCAAGCAATGGGTATATGTATAACCCGAATAAACAAACTAATAAAACATGCTTATGCCCCGTGCCATTGCCAGTGGCAGTCCTTAGTCCTTAGTGCCTCCAGTGCCCGGGACGAGACGACAACATTCGCAAAAATACCTCAAAAGACTGAAGGAGAGACAGCGCGACCAGGAGCTGCAGCCGAGCCGAGCACCATATTCTAGTAGAGCTGTAATTGAAGTCAAAACTGAAATATAAAAAAATAAATATAGATTAGATAACACAGATACATAGACATAGAGAGACCAAAAATTGGATAAGAAGAAAGGGATAAAATTCAAAGAGTTTTCCCTCTCTCTCTCTCTCTGCCTCTCTCTCTTTATCGCTGGATTGCCTTGTAGCCATTATGCAACGGTGAATAGCTACTCCATCGATATTAACCATGTCCGAGTTGCCTGCTGCTATTGACCATCAACGATTATGAAACACAAAAGTGGAAGCCATACGCCAGAGCAGGACGACGGCGGCGACAGCGACGACGAAGTCCTCGGCGACAGCAGCGACAATTGCCAGGCGACGTACTCTGATGTCCATGGCAAAATGTCGCGGCAGGTCCATATTGAACGATGAGACACTCGAGCCCATTCCTCCTCTTCCTGCTGCTGCTCAGCAAACCGCAGCAACAGCCACAACTGCGCCACAACAACAACAAGTTCAACATCAACAACAACAGAACTATTTACCTCAAACATCTTTGCTGAAAATCGAACCGTTTGTACCTAGTTTTAATCAACGTCTGCGTCGGCGTCCTATTGGTCGCTCCCACAGTACGCTTAGCCACAATGTTATCCAGAAGCGAGCATCCCAGCATCCTCCGCAGCCGGAACTTCTGGTGGGCCAGGGACATGCCCAACAACAGCTAAAGCGCAGCTATGCGGCTGCCGCCCAGCTGCGTAGTCAACAGCGTCTTCATCGTGGCACCGTCACCCGTCAACGCTCAAAGTCCACCTCCTCGTCGGCAGCCTCGAATAGCTGTCGTCCGGCAACAGCAGTTATTTCATCAGCGGCAGCGGGTGGTGCTGTTGCTGCTGGTGGAGCTGTTGTTGCTGCTGCTACACCCCACACTCTGGTGGGCAGCAGTGGTGGCACTCTGGTTAGTGGTGCCATAGTTACACCACAGCCCAATGGCATCTGTCGCATTCAGCGACTTGCAAAGGAACGCGAGGAGTTGCCCGATCGCATTAACTATGATCGCCGTGGTCTTACTGCCATTCCCATATTCGAGCAGGAACCCAATCTTCGACTGCTCTCGCTGCAGCATAACCTTATCAATACTTTTCACATACCCAAGGAGCTGCCCACACCTCCAGCGCCACAAGCAATACCCAGGGAGAATAATCCGAATAATAATAGTAAAATTACAAATGATCTTTAATCTTACAGTCCAGTTTGATCTATCCGTTCTTCTTGTTTATAGATGGAAACAGTAAGACTGCGCAGGAGCAGCGTCCTTCAACACTGCGTGGACATCCTGTTGGTCATTCGCAGCTCACTCGTGCAATGACCAATGTGGGCCATCAGCCACGCCTATCGCCCAACTCTGGCAGTCCCAGCTCCGGTAGTCCACTTACTGCCCAGGCACTGGCCATCAATGGCGGTGGAGGTGGCAATCGCTCCAAGCTGGCCAAGCGAGGATTTAACTATGCTCAGGCACAGCTTACACCTCCGCCAGCTCTACGTCTGCGCTTTGGGCTGGAGAAGTCCAAAAGCTTTGTTTCCAACAGTCTGCAGGCCATGAAGCATCATCATCAGCTCATGCAGAGACGACAGCTACTTAAGGCCAACTGTGCTGGTGGACTTTTGGCCGGCAGTCAGCATCTCCAGAGCTGCGATGAGAGCAGCATCCTGAACAGCAGCAATCTATCGCTTTGTGGGGTAGGCGAGGAGGAGGAACCCAGCAGCGCCTCCAATTCCCAGCAGCTGGAACAGCTGAGCATCAAGAACAAACAACTTAGCTTGAGTGCCTGTTATGGAACCATCTTTCATCAGCTTGTCTTTCTCGATCTGTATGACAATCAGATCGAGCGCATCGCTAACTTGGATGGGCTACCGGCGCTATCCGTGCTCCTCTTAGGCAAGAATCGCATAACGGATATTGGAGGATTGAGTTCGTTGAAAGCGACCCTGCGTGTCTTGGACTTGCATGGTAATAAGTTAACCAGTTTGGGTAGTCGTATCAACTGTCTCCAGCAACTGAAATCACTTAATCTAGCTGGGAATCAGATTCGACAAATCAATCAACAGGACTTTCATGGACTACGCTGCCTTCGGGAACTGAATCTAAAGCGAAATCGATTAAGGCGTATTAATGGGTTCCAGCATCTGGTGGCGCTAGAGCGACTCTGGTTGTGCCACAATGAGCTGCACAAGGTGGATGACATGGCGAGCATTGCGCGTGCTGCTCGCCTTCTGGAAGTGACTATCGAGAATAATCCTGTTTCACTGGCAGGTGATTGTGTTTCTTTTCTTGTCTCACATTTGCCACTGCTGCAGTCGCTTAGCCAGATGCCCATAACGGAGCAGGTGCGTCGTGCTGCCCTCGCTTGGAGGCAACATAAGGAACAGGCGCTGACGACGCACAGCAGCTCGGATGCCTATCATCACAGTCGACGGGAGGAGGTCATATCGAATGCTCGTACCAATTGGGAACTGCTGCGATCTCAGCAAACGCTTGGCAGACCCAAAGGCAAGCTAACCAGTGAGCTGGCTAAGATCAATGAGTCCAATGAGGCAGTTGTCTCCGAGGAGCCGGACCCAGAGCCAGAGCAGGAGGTACAGCAGCAGGAGCAGACCAAGGATGAGCTGGCCGAGTTGCAGGCAATGTTCAAGCTTCCACTGATTGCACAAAAGCCACTGGCGGAGGAGGATGCCCTCTCGGAGGCATCTAGTCTGGGACCCAATGTTGACTCCTGTTCCAGCTGTTATAGCACGGATAATGAAGATCTAAGCAAACAACAAAAGTCAGCAACACCTCAAATCGATGAAAACTTCAATAGGCTAAGCACAGTTCCGCTTGCTCCCGCAACATCTCCTGCTCCTGATCTCGCCTCATCCAATTCACCCTCTCCACCAGCGCTGACATTGACGCCACCCGCTGCCGGAACACCTGTACTCGCTGCTACGCCTACGCCACCACCCACAACGATAACGCTTCCGCTGCCCGCCTCCTCTTCTGCTGCTGCACCCATCACTCGTCCAGGCAGCAGCAAGCAGCGCACCCGTCAAACACCAATTACCCAGCTGGGCTTACAAGTGAATCGTGGCGGGAATCCGCCCAGCTCCAAGCGTTACATGACTGGCAGCCTCGTTCGTGCCCAGACCATCAGTAGCAGCAGTGCCAGCAATAGCAGTAGCTCCAACAGCGCTGGACGTGCTAAGCAAATACCCCACAACTCCAATCAGTCATCGGCCAATGTGGTCTCACTGCCTCAGGGAAAGCAAGCTGGCCAATCTTCACCAGCAACAGCTACTCCCACTCCGGCTGCTGTTGCTGCCACGCCCACCACTGCCATCACCGTGTCCAAGCCAAATGCCGCTGAACGAGAGCGGGAGCAGGGCGGAGACTACTTGATAGAGATCTGTGGAAGATATCTTAATATCTATGGACAGGGAGCACTGCGCTTCATTGACAAGCAGTGGAATCCGGCTAAGGCAAACGATGTGCACACCCTGAACTTTAGCTATATCAACTTTAATAGCATTGTATGCATGCTGGGCAGGATTAAAATACGCTTTCCCCATGCCGAGCATTTTGTTTTCCGCGAGACAAACATCAGTTCATTGGGACAACTAAATGCGCTGGCAGAGCTACAAGGATTGAGCTCGCTGCTTATAGATGCAGAGGGTAATGCAATCAATGGAAAGCCTTCCTGGCGTGCCTATGCCATCTACAGGTTGTCCCACTGGGGTCTTAAGCAACTCAATGGCCAGGAAGTCACTGAGGCAGAAATGGAGGCGGCAAATGGTTTATATGCGGGCTTGTCCAATCTGGTGCTATGGTCAATGCCGGATGGCATGCTTCAACCACTGCTGGCAAGATTGCGTTTGGACGAGACTTGCACGGCCAGCAAGTTGTCTCCCAAAGAGTGGTTGCTTCGCGCCGAAAACAAATCCCTGCGTTTAGTAGTCGGCAAGGAAGCGCTGCAGTGGAAGAAGACAACAGCCACAACAACAGGAGCAGAGTGTGGATCAACTGCAATGGCGCCGAGTGCCAGAGATCGAGGCAGGCAACATTTTGCCCTGCTGCTGGAGAATACGTGTAATGCGGTCGAGAAGCTTCACAAACTGGAGACACTGTGGCCCAGCATGCTGCTGGACATTGTGCGGAACACGCTTCTTGACTATGCCCAACTGGATGTCTATCTACGCAATCTCATGTCCGAGCTGATGAAGTAGAGTGTAAGTAGATTAATGCGTGGTATGTAGAGGTTTTTAGACTTAATCGCTTTTAGTCCAAACAGCACCAAGAGTAAACAACATAATTCCTATGATTCCTAGGCATTTATCTCCAATTAATCTAATGTAACCCAATCTTGTAAAGCAAGTAGTCCAATTTTTATATTTACTATTTAACATTAAAATTAAACTTAACAAATACAAATAATAATAATAGTTAAAAGTGTAAACACCCCTCGACTGACCAACTTATCGATATTCATTTTCAGGCACTTTTCCAGCTAATCTTGTAAAAAATAGACAAAGATCTCTACGAACTGATACTCCAAGTTCCACTTAACTATTTGATCTGTAGTTTGTCAGCATCGTTGCTGTTTCCTGTTGGTTTCTGAGTCTTTGGCACTTTGTCTACATATATATTTAGGATAGCCTCAATGCCTGGATAGAGTACAAAGTTGGTGGTACGAATTTTCTTATCGATCAGATACGATGTTACTGATTGTGTGTTGAATGCAATGTCCATGGCATCACTATGACTGACCCGGTCGAGCTGGGTACGCGCAACCTTAATGACACAGTTCTCAAACCCGTTGACTTTAATGCTCAAATCAAGCTGGTAGGCAGCATCCACATCTGGCCAACGCTGTGCAAGCACATCCTCTTCCCATTGCAGCTCTTCACTGGCGGCATTCAGACGACCCGGCACAGAAACGAACTTGGACCACAGTTCGGATGCAAAGTGAGGAGCCATAGGAGCCAACATTATGATTTGTGCAGCCAGAGCACGTTCAAACTGTTTGCCATGTCTCTGAATGTGTTTAGGTGCACGCTAAAAACAAAATAAATTAGTAAACTGCTTCCTGGTGGAAGAGCAATCTACTCACCCTTATGGAATTGGTGAGTCCCTGCATCTTGGAGATGGCAACGCTTAGTTGATGTGCATGGCGATAGTTAAAGGTGGCGCCTTTGACATAAAAGTTGCGTGCATCAAATAGTTTTGCATCATCGGCCAGAAATACATCGCTGCCGATGTCCACAGCATCCGTTGGCAGCTCCTCGCGTGCTGCTTTGAAATCCTCTAAGGTTAGCCACAAGCGCTTTTGCCAGTTGAGTATGCCCGGAAAAGCTAAATGTTGAAACAAAACATTAATTTCTATTGAGAATCATTTACTCTCGCTTCTCATATAAATATACTCACTGGAATTGGACCAATTGCGATGGGAGGTTGGTGCCACATCTGCTAGGATGATCAGACGTGTGGTGTCTGTGCCGTACTCGTTAAACATGTCATCGGGCTCAACGCCATTTAGCTTTGACTTGGACATTTTCTCCCAGCTCATAACCACTGGCTCTTGAGTATCCTTGAGCAGGGCCTGGTTCTTTTTGGCATTAACAATCTCTACTTCGTGCTCACGCACATAGCGTCCGCTACCCTTGACACGATACGAGCGACCCATGACCATACCTTGGACAAGCAGGCGTGAGAACGGCTCAGAGGTGGGTGACAATCCACAATTGTGAAGAAAGTGATTCATGAAACGGGCGTAGTACAGATGTAGCACAGCGTGCTCTTTTCCACCAATGTACAAGTCAACAGGCATAAAATGCCTTGCTTGCTCGGCATGAAAGATGCTTTCAGTATTGTGGGCGTCCAGATATCGCAGATAGTACCAGGAGCTATCCACAAAGGTGTCCATTGTGTCCGTTTCACGTTGCGCCCGCGGCTCTCCACACTTTGGGCACTCGCAGCGCAGCGCCTCTTTGCCTGCTTCGCGTGGCGGCAGCGTTACAGGAAGTTGCTTTTCCGGCACGGGCACTGCACCACATTTAGGACAGTGTATAATGGGTATAGGCGTGCCCCAGTAGCGTTGTCGCGAGATGAGCCAATCTTGCAGCTTGGAGGACACACGATAGCCACCAACATTGAGTCGACTAGCTGCTTGCAGCACCTCCTTGCGCAATTGCTCCCAGTTGCCTGGACTTATGAGCGATTCTTCTTTGCTAGTCGTGGAAAATGCTAGACCAAAGCTATCCAATAACTCTCGATCTTCGGCACGAAAACTGGGCGCTGCCAGGTAGACATCGCAGTGCGCTGGAAAGGCAGCGTCGTCATTAAATATCACAGGCAAAGTATTGCTTGCAAAAGGATTCTCAACACTCAGCTTATCCGCATCTTGTAGTTTCGATAGAAAGTGTTTGCTACGCAGCACCAAAAATGCATGTGGATCTGTTAAATGCTCGGGATTGGTGGTCCACACGCGCAGCTTATTCGAGGCGGAGGTAGGCAGCGTAAAGGCATACCCATCGCATTCTCCAATCCAATGCCGCTGCAAATTAATGATATCTCGCCAATCCCGCAGAGTTGGATCATCCAGTCCGTCTAGCAGTTGTTGGGCATATGCGCTGGTACGTATAAACCATTGTTTAAGTAACTTTTTCTCCACCTTGGCTCCAGAGCGCCAAGAGCAGCCGTTGGCATCCACCTGTTCGTCGGCCAAAACGGTTTTATCCACTGGATCCCAGTTGACCAGCGCTTCGTTCTGATACGCCAGCCCATGCTTGTGCAGCATAAGGAACAAACTTTGTGTCCACTTGTAGTATAACGGACTACTCGTAGACAGCTCGTGTGTCCAGTCAAAGGAGCAACCTAAGCGCTCAAGCTGCTGCCTCATTTGAGCAATATTTTGCTGAGTCCACTCGGCGGGCGGCACACCACGCTGATTTGCCGCATTTTCAGCGGGCAGACCGAATGAATCCCAGCCAATGGGTTGAAACACATTCTTGCCGCACATACGCTGGAATCGAGCAACTGCATCACTTATTGTATAGACACGCACGTGACCCATGTGCAGATTGCCGGAGGGATAGGGAAACATGGACAGCACATAGTATTTGTTTGCAGCTTGCTTGGGATCAAAGTTCCCACTACTTAGGTGCTGCCTCCAGTGCGTCTCTATTTGATGCTTAACATCGTTTGTCAGCTCCAATTGCTAAAAAGTCAACAAGAACAGAAATGTACATTTTCGTTTGGTAATAATTTTTTGCTATGCACCTCGTTTGCTGTGCAGCTCTGCGTTATTAGCCGTTGGAACGAATTGAATTTAAAGCCTCGCAATAGGCATCTATGTCGCAGTGCTTGCATATTATTTGTTTTAATAGATAATATTTCACATTAATGCGGCTTAGGCACAAAGCGATTAAATAACATGCCGAATTTCAATGTGCATTTGCCAACAGCTGTTTTCAGCTGATCAACATAGCAGCGCTGCCACATCTGGCGAATAGCATTGACGTGCCCGTATAAATTTTGGCGGGAAGTAGTTTTCACTAGCTGGCAACTTTAAACACAGGGTGTTTTGCACAATCTTTCCATTTTTTCTGTGTCCGGCAACCAAGTGATTGCACTTTTGCCATAAGTGCAGACGTAATTTTTCGCTGGGCGTGTTGAATTCCAAGTCGTGTGAAAAATTGATTTAAAGACGTTTTAATTGTGTACCAAAGTGCAAAAATAGTGGAAAAGAATGGGTGATTCGCTGGACAACACCGATACATCGGTGGACCCAGCCGTAAACCTGTCCATTGCCAACTATGATGCATTTGCAAACTACCTCCGCAAAGCTGTCACCATTTTGCTGCCGGAGGAGGATGTTGTGCCGGATTCGTTGAATAATGCTCTTGATGATGCTGTTAATCAAGAGACTATTCGAAAATTCCTTTCTGATCCCCAAGTGCAAGCGTTGTACGTGCAGCGCAATTGCATTAAGGGTAAGTAAATGTTATTGTTAAATTTGCAATTCTGATAAAATGAAAAATTGCCAACTGAACAAGATGGCGTCCGCAGTGAGCATAGGAATGCAACTTTGCAGAAAAAATGTGTGTTAAATGCATTTGTTTGTTAACAAATAGCCACGGCATATCATTATCTTCTGCTTTTTTAATATGCAAGTTGCATTTTTGTTAAAAATCAATTGCAGACCGTTTTTATGTTTGCGGTGCTGTCTACTGCGCATGACGTCATGCGCAGTTGAGTCAGGGCGAGGTTTAAATTGAACAACAACAGGTCGATTTGCCGACAAAAAGTGTCTGACGTCACTTCTTCAAGTAATGCAAACATACTACTAAATGACTATAGCGTTTAAATTAAATATTAGTAATTAGTGTTGTATTAATTATTATTGTTGTATATTTTTCGCGTAATACAATTTTATTAATTTAACACCTGACAATACCTCAAGTTTCGCACGCAGTGTGACGTCACATTTTACTATCAAGAAACAAGTAACAAGTACAACCTTCCCATGTATTTAACTATGTATGGCAACCAGCTGAGAAGTGCTGCCAGCCTGTTGCGCTGTTAGTGTTGCCAGCTGCTGTGTTAATTGCCGGTTGCCGGCATGTAAACAAAACAAATGACAGCTGTTTTCAGCTTGTTTGCGGAAACGTGCGCGACCTTGAGTTGCTTGTGTGTACATTTTACTGACTTGCGACTTTGAACGGTGACTCGCGTCAGGGTCAGGCAATGTGGGAGCAACGCACGCTCAAGGTTCAGACCTTGAGTGCATAAAATTTGAAGGTTTCACCTTGGCCGCTGATATTTCCAAGGTTGTCACCTTGGTAGTGAATTGAGTGTCATTGCCATTGACACGGCGTCATTGAATGGGAGCGCCAGATAATTTTTGTGTGCATTAAGTTAAATTTGGGTGAAGGTGAATACTTGATTGCTGTCATATTGAATGGGCTTTCGCTTAACAGTTTCTTTTGTCTTTTAATTGCCTAGAGGATGACAGTGAACAACCGGCGGAAGGGGAGGATGAGAAGGAGCAGGTTTCTTATCAAATCAGCAACGATGTGCATTTCACCAACAGCCGCATGGCGTCGCTGGCCTGCATTAAGCGTGGCGTTGTAGTCGAGGCGGACAAGTCGATTCATTCGCAGCTGCGTTTAATAAACTTTTCGGACGGCTCGCCCTATGAAACGCTGCATGCGTTTATTAGCAAATCACTGGCACCGTACTTCAAGTCCTATGTAAAAGAATCGGGACGCGCTGATCGCGATGGCGACAAGATGGCACCATCAGTGGAGAAAAAGTTGGCGGAACTGGAGATGGGACTGTTACATTTGCAGCAAAACATTGATATCCCAGAGATAACGCTGACTGCTCATCCAGTTGTCAATCAAGTCATACGCAAGTGTGCCGATGAAAACCACAAAGCAAAAGTAGTGGATTTCGGCGACAGGGTAGAGGACTCTTCGTTTCTTAATCAGCTACAGAACGGTGTAAATCGCTGGATTACCGAAATAAAAAAAGTGACCAAACTTAATCGTGATCCTGGTTCAGGCACTGCTTTGCAGGTGAGCAAAAATTAATTTAAAATTATTTGCATAGTGGCTTAAATTAACTTTATTGCAGGAAATATCATTTTGGTTAAATCTGGAGCGTGCCTTGTATCGTATTCAGGAGAAGCGAGAGTCGCCAGAAGTGGCGTTAACACTAGACATACTCAAGCATGGCAAACGTTTTCATGCAACTGTTTCGTTTGATACGGACACAGGCCTTAAACAAGCACTTGCAACTGTGGCCGATTATAATCCATTAATGAAAGATTTTCCTATCAATGATTTACTATCGGCTACAGAGCTGGAGAAGATTCGTCCAGCTGTGCAGCAGATATTTTCGCATCTGCGCAAAGTACGCAATACCAAGTATCCCATTCAGCGTTGTCTTAAACTCATTGAGGCCATATCGCGGGATCTGTCGCAGCAACTGCTAAAGGTGCTGGGCACCCGCCGTCTTATGCACATTCCTTTCGATGAGTTTGAGCGTGTAATGAACCAGTGCTTTGAAATCTTCAGCTGCTGGGACGATGAGTACGACAAACTGCAAGGCTTGCTTCGCGACATTGTCAAGAAGAAGCGTGACGAGCACCTGAAGATGGTTTGGCGCGTATCGCCAGCTCACAAGAAGCTGCAGACGCGCATGGAGCATATGCGCAAGTTTAGGCGGCAACACGAACAGCTTCGCACCGTCATCTTACGCGTGCTACGACCCACTAAGCAAGCGGCCGGCGATGACGGTAGTGCTGTGGAAACAAAGCAACCATACAGTCTGGATGCCGCCGATGCCAATGCCATCGAAGAGGTCAATTTGGCCTACGAGAATGTCAAGGAAGTCGACTGCCTGGATATAACCAAGGAGGGCTCTGAGGCCTGGGAGGCTGCGGTCAAACGCTATGAGGAAAAGATTGGTGCGTATAAATAACAACTATTTATAGGTTTTTAATTAAACCAAGTTTATTTGTAATGTATTTAGATCGCGTTGAGACACGAATTACGGCACATCTGCGCGACCAGCTTGGCACAGCGAAGAATGCTAACGAGATGTTCCGCATCTTTTCACGCTTCAATGCATTGTTTGTGCGTCCCCATATCCGTGGTGCTATCCGCGAGTACCAAACTCAACTTATACAGCGCGTCAAAGATGATATTGAGGCACTGCATGAGAAGTTTAAGGTGCAGTATCCACAAAGCAAGAGCTGCCGTTTGTCTTCTGTGCGTGATTTACCGCCTGTGGCGGGCTCCATTATCTGGGCTCGACAAATTGACAACCAGCTGACGATGTATCTAAAACGTGTCGAGGATGTGCTTGGCAAGGGCTGGGAGACTCACATCGAGGGCCAGAAATTAAAGGCCGATGGCGATAGCTTCCGCGCTAAACTGTCCATTTCGGATGTGTTCCACGAATGGGCACGTAAGGTTCAAGAGCGAAACTTGGGCAGCTCGGGGCGCATCTTCACCATAGAATCGACCCGATCTCGTATTGGACGCGGAAATGTTTTGCGTTTACGCATCAACTTTTTGCCAGAGATTATAACACTTGCCAAGGAAGTGCGCAACATTAAAAACCTTGGCTTTAGGTAAGTGAATGGCAAAGATTAATTTTTTTAGCAGTGTTTCATTGCGTTTTTACCAACAGGGTTCCACTTACCATTGTCAACAAGGCTCATCAGGCCAACCAGATTTATCCCTATGCTATTTCCTTGATTGAGAGTGTACGCACCTACGAACGCACCCTGGAAAAGGTAATATATCTGCATTTAGCTCAAAAACTGCACAGTCACATTAAAACACAAGAAAAACCAATTTTATACTACCTTAAAAATGCTGGAGCGTTTGCTCTGCTTGCATTTATGTATATGTCTAATGGATCAGCACAAAAATCATTAACGTTTAAATTTGCAAAAGAATGTTTTAGTTTAATTTTGTGAAAATGCCTTAGACATATACATAGTTCATTTGTAAATTCTGTTTTGCGGAATTACTTGGCTTAATTTGTGCTTTGTTTTGCTTCCGGCGTGCAGCTTAAATTTTATTAATGACACCCGTAAAACACACTCCACAAACCTTACATAATCATAAGCATAGACACTATTACGACTTTTTTAAATCAACCAAATCAACCAAATACCTTTCTTTCATGCAGCTTAATAATAGGAGTCTAGCACTTAATTCAGTATTCAAGGTAGTGTCGTTTGTGCTCCCACAAAAAAAGTTATTGCTTCCACTATTTATTGTTGTTGTTTACATCCCGCATGCATCTTATGAAATCCACTAGTAGCTTAGAAATATGCATAGTTTGTATACTCATGCCGTTAAACTTTCCCTAGATTGAAGATCGTGCCAGCATTGTGCCTTTGGTTGCGGGTCTGCGCAAGGAGGTCTTGAATTTGGTATCAGAGGGCGTAGGTCTCGTTTGGGAGTCGTACAAGCTAGATCCCTATGTGCTACGCCTGTCCGAGTGCGTCACTCAATTCCAGGAGAAGGTGAGAAAGAAAATATTAGCAAATCGAATCCTGTAATCTTATAAAGTATATTTTAGGTTGATGACTTGCTAGTGGTGGAGGAGCAGTTGGATGTGGATGTGCGTTCATTGGAGACATGTCCCTATAGTGCTGCCACTTTTGTAGAAATACTCTCTAAGATTCAGCATGCCGTCGATGATTTGTCACTGCGTCAGTATTCCAACCTTAGCGTTTGGGTCACACGCCTGGATGAAGAGGTGGAAAAGAAACTGGCCTCGCGTTTGCAGGCAGGCATACAAGCGTGGACGGAAGCGTTAACTGGCAACAAAAAGGAAGTGGACACTTCTATGGACACAGACGCCCCAGTGCAGCCGACGCATAAGCTGGGCGGCGAGCCACAGGTTCAAAATGCTGTGCACGAAATTCGCATTACCAATCAGCAGATGTACTTGTATCCCTCAATCGAGGAGGCTCGTTTTCAGATCATGCAGCAGTTCTTTGCCTGGCAAGCGATTGTTACATCACAGGTGCGTCTGCAGAGCACACGTTACCAGGTGGGCCTTGAGAAGCCTGTCTCGCAGACTTATCGCAATCTGCTGACAAAGCTGCCCGATGGCAAAGTTTTAGAGAATGCTTATGGCGCTATCGAGCACAAGATCAGCGAAGTGCGCAACTATGTGGATGAGTGGCTGCGTTATCAAAGCCTCTGGGATCTACAGGCAGATACTCTATACGGCCGCTTAGGCGAGGACGTGAACTTGTGGATCAAGTGTTTGAATGACATCAAGCAGTCTCGCACCACGTTTGATACTTCGGATACACGTCGTGCTTATGGCGCCATTATCATTGACTATGCAAAGGTACAGGCCAAGGTCACGCTAAAATACGATTCGTGGCACAAAGAAGCTCTGGGCAAGTTTGGTACCTTGCTGGGCACCGAGATGACTACCTTCCACACCAAGGTTTCGAAGTCACGTACGGATCTAGAGATGCAAAGCATCGAGGCGGCCAGCACATCGGATGCGGTCAGCTTTATTACTTATGTGCAAACGCTTAAGAAGGACATGATTGCCTGGGACAAGCAGGTGGAGGTCTTCCGTGAAGCACAGCGCATTTTGGAGCGTCAGCGTTTCCAATTCCCCAACAATTGGCTGCACGTGGACAATATTGAGGGCGAGTGGTCTGCATTTAATGAGATTATCAAACGCAAGGACACGGCTATCCAAACTCAGGTGGCTAGTCTGCAGGCCAAGATTGTGGCCGAGGACAAGGCTGTAGAGACCCGCACTGTGGACTTCCTTAATGACTGGGAAAAAACGAAGCCAACAGGCGGCAAGATCCGACCAGATGATGCATTGCAACAATTGCAAATATTTGAAAGCAAATACTCACGCCTCAAGGAAGAACGCGACAATGTGGCCAAGGCAAAGGAAGCTCTTGAACTGCAGGAGTCGGCTGGAGTGCCAAACAACAGTAGTGAGCGTATGAATGTAGCCCTGGAGGAGCTGCAAGATCTACGCGGCGTGTGGAGTGAACTTTCAAAGGTCTGGACCCAGATCGATGAGACACGAGAAAAGCCATGGCTCTCGGTGCAGCCGCGTAAGCTTCGCCAGCAGTTAGAGGCAATGATGGCCCAGCTAAAGGAACTTCCTGCTCGTCTGCGCATGTACGAATCGTATGAGTATGTGAAGAAGCTTATCCAAAGCTATATTAAGGTGAACATGCTAATTGTGGAACTGAAGTCAGATGCTCTCAAGGAGCGCCACTGGAAACAACTGACTAAGCAGTTGCGAGTCAATTGGGTTATCTCCGATTTGACACTGGGTCAGGTTTGGGATGTGAATCTGCAAAAGAACGAGGGCATTGTTAAGGACATTATTTTGGTCGCCCAAGGAGAAATGGCTCTAGAAGAGTTCTTGAAGCAAGTTCGCGAGTCATGGCAAAACTACGAGTTGGATCTGATCAATTACCAGAACAAATGCCGCATCATACGTGGCTGGGATGATCTCTTTAACAAGGTTAAGGAGCACATCAACTCTGTAGCTGCCATGAAGCTATCGCCCTACTACAAGGTCTTCGAGGAAGAGGCGCTTACTTGGGAGGAGAAGTTGAATCGCATCAATGCTTTGTTTGATGTATGGATCGATGTGCAACGTCGCTGGGTCTATCTGGAGGGCATCTTCTCGGGCAGTGCAGACATTAAAACACTATTGCCTGTGGAAACTTCTCGCTTTCAGAGCATTAGCTCCGAGTTTCTAGGCCTAATGAAAAAGGTGACCAAGTCACCCAAGGTCATGGATGTCCTCAACATTCCAGCAGTACAGCGATCGTTAGAGCGTCTGGCTGATCTGCTTGGTAAGATTCAGAAAGCTCTGGGTGAATATTTGGAACGTGAGCGCACATCGTTCCCACGTTTCTACTTCGTGGGTGACGAGGACTTGCTGGAAATTATTGGCAACAGCAAGAATATTGCGCGCCTGCAAAAGCACTTCAAGAAGATGTTTGCCGGCGTCGCTGCAATCCTTCTAAATGAGGAAAATAATGTCATTCTGGGCATATCTTCACGCGAAGGCGAAGAGGTGCACTTCATTAATCCGGTATCCACCGTGGACCATCCCAAGATCAATGAGTGGCTTTCACTGGTGGAGAAGCAGATGCGCTTCACCCTTGCCTCGCTTCTCGCACAGGCCGTGCAGGATATTAAGCAGTTCCGCGATGGCAAAATCGATCCACAAAAGTACATGGAGTGGTGTGACAAATACCAAGCACAAATTGTCGTCCTAGCTGCACAAATCCTTTGGTCCGAGGATGTGGAGGCTGCGCTGCAACAGGCCTCCGAGAACAACACTGGCAAACCCATGCAGCGTGTGCTGGGTAACGTGGAGAGCACCTTAAATGTCCTTGCTGATTCGGTGCTGCAGGAACAGCCACCGTTGCGTCGTCGCAAGCTGGAACACTTGATTAATGAGTTCGTACACAAGCGCACAGTTACCAGACGTCTGCTTACCAATGGCGTCACCTCACCCAAGTCTTTCCAATGGCTCTGCGAGATGCGCTTTTACTTCGACCCACGCCAGACGGAAGTCCTTAAGCAGTTGACCATACATATGGCCAACGCGCGTTTCTTCTACGGATTTGAGTATTTAGGCGTACAGGATCGCCTTGTCCAGACACCACTCACAGATCGCTGTTATTTGACCATGACGCAGGCGTTGGAATCACGTCTGGGTGGCTCACCCTTCGGTCCGGCTGGTACGGGTAAAACGGAGTCTGTCAAGGCTTTGGGCAACCAGCTCGGTCGCTTTGTGCTTGTCTTCAATTGCGACGAGACGTTTGACTTCCAGGCTATGGGTCGCATTTTTGTCGGCCTGTGCCAGGTGGGCGCCTGGGGCTGCTTCGATGAGTTCAATCGTTTGGAGGAACGCATGCTTTCCGCTTGTTCGCAGCAAATCCAGACTATTCAGGAGGCACTTAAATACGAGATGGATAGCAACAAGGAAAGCATCACCGTTGAACTGGTGGGCAAACAGGTGCGCGTCTCACCAGACATGGCCATTTTCATCACTATGAATCCGGGATACGCTGGCCGCTCCAATCTGCCCGACAACTTAAAGAAGCTCTTCCGCTCTCTAGCTATGACAACGCCCGATCGCCAGCTCATCGCCGAGGTGATGCTCTTCTCGCAAGGCTTCCGGTCCGCTGAGAAGCTGGCCTGCAAGATTGTGCCGTTCTTTAAGCTCTGCGACGAGCAGCTCTCCAATCAGAGCCACTACGATTTTGGTCTGCGTGCTTTGAAGTCTGTTCTTATCTCTGCTGGCAACGTGAAGCGCGATCGTATCATGAAGATCAAAGAACAGATGCGCCAGCGCGGTGAAGAGAACATCGACGAGGCATCTGTGGCAGAAAATCTGCCGGAACAGGAAATTCTTATTCAGTCCGTGTGCGAGACAATGGTACCCAAACTGGTAGCCGAGGATATTCCTTTACTCTTCTCGCTGCTCAGTGATGTCTTCCCCAATGTGGGATATACACGCGCCGAAATGAAGGGCCTCAAAGAGGAAATACGCAAGGTGTGCCAGGAGGACTACCTCGTATGCGGCGAGGGTGATGAACAAGGTGCAGCTTGGATGGAGAAGGTAAGAGCAGTTTTTATTTGTAGTTTTAAAATATTCCATAACATTGATTCAATTCGCACACACGCCTACTAACCACCACCTAAAGGGACTCGGCTCAACTTGGGTCGACAAAGTAACTAATTTCCATTTGAAATTCTTATTGTCCAACAACATAGTATTAACCGATTTGCTTTTTCCATCCAGGTGCTGCAACTCTATCAAATCTCCAATCTCAATCATGGCCTCATGATGGTGGGGCCTTCAGGCTCTGGCAAGTCCACGGCCTGGCGCACACTGCTCAAGGCACTAGAGCGCTTTGAGGGAGTTGAGGGCGTCGCTCATGTTATCGATCCCAAAGCCATTTCCAAGGAAGCGCTCTACGGTGTGCTCGATCCGAACACTCGCGAATGGACCGACGGTCTATTCACACACATTCTCCGTAAAATCATTGACAACGTTCGTGGCGAGATAAATAAACGCCAGTGGATCATCTTTGATGGTGACGTTGATCCTGAGTGGGTGGAAAATCTTAACTCAGTGCTGGATGACAACAAGTTGCTGACGCTGCCAAACGGAGAACGTCTCTCGCTGCCTCCCAATGTACGCGTCATGTTTGAGGTTCAGGATCTGAAGTTCGCAACACTTGCTACGGTGTCTCGTTGTGGCATGGTGTGGTTCTCGGAGGATGTGCTCTCCACAGAGATGATATTCGAGAACTATCTGTCGCGACTTCGCAGCATTCCACTTGAAGATGGGGACGATGACTTTGTAGGCGTCATGAAGCCTACCAAGGACAAGGAGGAGGAAGTTTCCCCATCACTGCAAGTGCAAAGAGATATTGCTTTGCTGCTGCAGCCTTTCTTCTCGGCCGATGGCATTGTGGTGCGCACTCTGGAATACGCTATGGATCAGGAGCACATCATGGACTTTACTCGTCTACGCGCTCTTAGTTCGCTGTTCTCCATGCTAAACCAGTCTGCACGCAATGTGCTCAACTTTAATGCCCAGCATCCGGACTTCCCTTGCTCAGCGGATCAACTGGAACACTATATACCCAAAGCCCTAGTCTATTCAGTGCTTTGGTCGTTTGCTGGCGATGCCAAGCTCAAAGTGCGCATCGATCTCGGTGACTTTGTGCGTAGCGTGACAACAGTGCCGCTTCCTGGTGCCGCTGGAGCACCTATTATTGATTACGAGGTAAGCATGAATGGCGAATGGGTGCCCTGGAGCAACAAGGTACCCGTAATCGAGGTTGAAACCCACAAAGTGGCGTCGCCAGATATTGTCGTACCAACATTGGACACAGTGCGTCACGAGTCTCTGCTCTACACATGGCTGGCTGAGCACAAACCCTTGGGTAAGACCTGGAATAAATTCTAACATTCTTACCTTATTACTTACATTGATTTCTATTTCGATGCAGTGCTTTGTGGTCCGCCTGGTTCTGGTAAAACCATGACGCTGTTCTCTGCACTGCGTGCTCTACCCGACATGGAGGTGGTGGGTCTAAATTTCTCATCGGCCACAACTCCAGAGCTGTTGCTTAAGACATTCGATCATTACTGCGAGTACCGTAAGACGCCCAACGGCGTGGTGCTCTCCCCCGTGCAGATTGGCAAGTGGCTTGTTCTCTTCTGCGATGAAATTAATTTGCCAGATATGGACTCATATGGAACACAGCGTGTCATTTCGTTCCTGCGCCAGCTTGTCGAGCACAAGGGCTTTTATCGGGCCAATGATCAAGCTTGGGTCTCCCTGGAGCGCATTCAGTTTGTAGGCGCATGTAATCCACCCACAGATCCGGGTCGAAAGCCGCTCTCGCATCGCTTCCTTCGCCATGTGCCCATTATTTACGTGGACTACCCTGGTGAAACGTCGCTTAAGCAAATCTATGGCACCTTTTCGCGTGCTATGCTTCGTCTCATGCCTGCATTGCGTGGCTATGCCGAACCTCTAACAAATGCTATGGTTGAGTTCTATCTGGCATCACAGGATCGCTTTACGCAGGATATGCAGCCACATTATGTCTACTCACCTCGTGAGATGACCAGATGGGTTCGTGGTATCTGTGAAGCAATTCGTCCCCTGGACTCACTACCAGTAGAGGGTCTAGTGCGTCTTTGGGCGCACGAGGCACTGCGTCTCTTCCAGGATCGTCTGGTGGATGACAGCGAGCGTCGCTGGACTAACGAAAACATCGATTTGGTGGGACACAAGCACTTCCCGGGCATAAATCAGGAGGAGGCCTTGCAACGCCCTATTCTGTACAGCAACTGGTTGTCTAAGGATTACACTCCAGTTAACCGAGAAGAACTTCGCGATTATGTGCGTGCTCGTCTCAAGGTCTTTTACGAGGAAGAGTTGGATGTGCCGTTGGTGCTGTTTGACGAAGTCCTGGACCATGTGCTTCGCATTGATCGTATCTTCCGACAGCCGCAGGGGCATCTGCTTCTGATTGGTGTCTCTGGCGCTGGCAAGACAACTCTTTCGCGCTTTGTTGCCTGGATGAATGGTTTGTCCATATTCCAAATCAAGGTGCACAACAAGTACACCAGCGAAGACTTTGATGAGGATTTGCGATGCGTATTGCGCAGATCTGGTTGCAAGGATGAAAAAATCGCATTTATATTAGACGAGTCGAACGTGCTAGACTCTGGCTTCTTGGAGCGAATGAACACACTCTTGGCCAACGGCGAAGTGCCCGGTCTGTTTGAAGGCGATGAATACACCACTCTGATGACACAGTGCAAAGAAGGTGCCCAGCGTGAAGGACTCATGCTTGACTCGAGTGATGAGCTGTACAAATGGTTCACGCAGCAAGTGATGCGCAATCTGCACGTCGTCTTCACCATGAATCCCTCGACAGATGGCCTTAAGGATCGTGCTGCTACGTCTCCGGCCTTGTTTAATCGTTGTGTATTGAACTGGTTTGGTGACTGGTCAGATTCGGCGCTATTCCAAGTCGGCAAGGAGTTTACCACACGTGTGGATCTGGAGAAGCCCAACTGGACTTCGCCAGACTTCTTCCCCTCTGTCTGTCCCTTGGTGCCTGCTAATCCCACGCATCGCGATGCCGTCATTAACAGTTGCGTCTACGTTCACCAGACTCTGCACCAGGCTAATGCTCGTCTTGCCAAACGTGGCGGACGCACAATGGCAGTCACTCCTCGTCACTATCTGGACTTTATCCATCACTTTGTCAAGCTGTATAATGAAAAGCGCAGCGATCTGGAGGAGCAGCAACTTCATCTAAATGTGGGTCTCAATAAAATCGCAGAGACCGTTGAACAGGTGGAGGAAATGCAAAAATCACTGGCTGTCAAAAAGCAGGAATTGCAGGCGAAGAACGAGGCGGCTAATGCAAAGCTGAAGCAAATGTTCCAGGATCAACAGGAGGCCGAGAAGAAGAAGATACAGTCGCAGGAAATACAGATCCGTTTGGCCGATCAAACTATCAAGATCGACGAGAAGCGCAAGTATGTCATGGCCGATCTGGCACAGGTGGAACCAGCCGTTATCGATGCACAGCAAGGTAAGTTTATCGGACGCCAGTCCAAACCGGGGCATTTGGGCGGGTTCCTTACAATTAGCTTACGTATATTGTTGTATTTTAGTCTAGTTATAAATTTACTTATATAAATCAATTTAAATCGATATGTATTCCACACAACCAAAAACAAAAAATTCACATACAAACACAATTCGCACTGTTAGCCGTTAGCTCGATTAAAAAGAAACACCTAGCCGAGGTGCGCTCCATGGCAAATCCGCCTGCTGTAGTAAAACTGGCACTGGAATCGGTGTGCGAGCTGCTCAATGAGAGTGCCACAGATTGGAAGGCCATACGTGGCATACTCGTCAAAGACAGTTTCATATCGTCGATTGTTAACTTGGAGACTGACAAGATCACGTACGCAACTCTTTTTTTATATCCACACATACACATACATACATAAACACAATCGATACTCGTATCCATCGTAATTATCACATCCTCCTCAGCACTCATTCATTTAAATTAGGCTTAAAGCCATTTCGTCCTTCATTTTTGTGCCTTAATGTGACACTAATTGGCTAAACCGTACCGAACCATCATACGCATATATATATAAAACTAAACCAAACTATAATATAGATATACACGTATATCTTATACTCCAACTACTTTACACACACACACATACTCTGCATACGCAATGCACTGGCAAATGTCTTAACTTATAATATACATATCTTTATATATAATCTAAGATTTAATTATGATGTGAATAGGTGTACACTAAAATGAAATCTGTTAAGAATTGTGTTTAATTTTCTAACCTAGTGACTAGGCTCAGTTATAGGAAAATATTATTGTTTATAATATTAAATCGTTGTCATAATTGTTAGGTTAATTTTAACGAGTATAACAATTAGTTAAGTGCCCATGATGTTGTGCTGTATATCGATTATAATAATTCTGATCCTTCATGTTAACACAACCAACCAACTACCCAAACCGACCTCAATCAATCGAATCAATCAAACAGCTGTGAAGTCGATACGCAAACAGCAACTCGTTGAGGTGCGAACGATGGCGAATCCACCGTCTGTGGTTAAATTGGCACTCGAGTCGATTTGCCTGCTGCTAGGCGAGAATGCGACCGATTGGAAATCGATACGCGCTGTGATAATGCGTGAAAATTTCATAAATTCAATTGTATCTAACTTTGGTACAGAGAACATAACGTAAGCATGAAACAAATTCTTATTAATTTTCTTTTTAATTCTCGAATTGAGTTCCTTTTTGATGTTGATGTTAATTATTTTCTATGCAGAGTTGTAAATTAGTTATTTGTTCTTATTTTTGAGATTATTTCTTGTAGTTTTGTGAATGATTAAGCGAACTTCGTTTTGTATTGTATGTAAATATTGCTTTTGTTTCCCTTTTATAATTTTAATCTTGGTTAATTGGCTTTCAACTTGTAATCTTGTTCATTATTTTTTATGGTTTTGGTTAAATTTTTGCGTTGATCAATAATAACCAACTGCTTTGCTTGCTCAATTCATACAAAAAACTTAACCCGCAATCATTGTTTATCAAGCTGTTAATTTGTAATCTGTCCTTTAATTAATGCAGCGATGAAGTAAGGGAGAAGATGAAGTCCAAGTATTTAAGCAATCCGGACTATAACTTTGAGAAGGTCAACCGCGCCAGTATGGCATGTGGCCCTATGGTCAAATGGGCCATTGCACAGGTAAGATCAAAATATTGGGGACATGATTGCCGAATCCAACTTATTTATATTTATTTTACAGATTGAATACGCTGACATGTTGAAGCGCGTAGAACCTCTGCGTGAGGAACTTCGCTCACTGGAGGAGCAGGCTGATGTGAACTTGCACAGCGCCAAGGAAACCAAGGATCTGGTCGAGCAACTAGAGCGCAGCATTGCAGCCTATAAGGAGGAGTACGCACAGCTTATTTCTCAAGCACAGGCGATCAAAACGGACTTGGAGAACGTTCAGGCTAAGGTGGACCGCTCTATAGCACTGCTTAAGAGCTTGAACATAGAACGCGAACGTTGGGAATCTACCAGTGAGACATTCAAATCCCAAATGTCTACCATTGTGGGCGATGTGTTGCTTTCAGCAGCATTCATTGCTTACGGAGGCTACTTTGATCAGCACTATCGCCTTAATCTGTTTACCACCTGGTCGCAGCATCTTCAATCGGCCAGCATTCAATACCGAGCGGATATTGCACGCACAGAGTATCTTTCTAATCCGGACGAGCGACTGCGTTGGCAGGCAAATGCCTTGCCCACAGATGATCTGTGTACCGAGAATGCCATTATGTTGAAGCGCTTTAACCGCTATCCACTGATCATTGATCCATCTGGCCAGGCCACCACTTTTCTGCTTAACGAGTATGCTGGCAAGAAGATAACGAAAACATCCTTCTTGGACGATTCGTTCCGCAAGAATCTGGAATCTGCACTACGATTTGGTAATCCACTGCTCGTCCAAGATGTTGAGAACTATGATCCAATATTAAATCCGGTGCTTAATCGCGAGCTAAGACGCACTGGTGGTCGTGTGCTTATCACTTTGGGTGACCAGGACATTGATTTGTCGCCTTCATTTGTGATCTTCCTGTCAACACGAGATCCGACCGTCGAGTTCCCTCCTGACATCTGTTCAAGAGTGACCTTTGTCAACTTTACGGTGACGCGCAGTTCACTGCAGTCTCAGTGCCTTAACCAAGTGCTTAAGGCCGAGCGTCCAGACATTGATGAAAAACGTTCCGATTTGCTTAAGCTACAAGGCGAATTCCGTTTGCGTTTGCGTCAGTTGGAGAAGAGTCTGCTTCAGGCACTTAACGATGCTAAGGGCAAGATTCTAGACGACGATTCGGTTATTACAACTTTGGAGACACTTAAGAAGGAGGCGTACGACATCAACCAGAAGGTGGATGAAACCGACAAGGTTATAGCCGAGATCGAAACTGTATCGCAGCAATATTTGCCGTTGTCGGTGGCCTGCAGCAGCATGTACTTCACTATGGACAGCTTAAACCAGGTGCACTTCCTCTACCAGTACTCCCTAAAGATGTTCCTCGACATCTTTTCCACGGTGCTCTACAACAATCCGCGCCTCGAAGGACGTAGCGATCATTCAGAGCGTTTAGGCATTATAACCAGGGATCTTTTCCAGGTGTGCTACGAGCGTGTTGCACGTGGAATGTTGCACAACGATCGACTTACCTTTGCCTTGCTCATGTGCAAGATCCATCTAAAGGGAACAGGAGAATCCAATCTGGATACAGAGTTTAATTTCTTCCTGCGCAGTCGCGAGGGTCTGCTTGCCAATCCCACGCACGTGGAGGGACTAAGCGGTGAACAAATCGAAGGTGTGAACAGACTCGCATCTCGCTTGCCCATTTTCCGTAAGCTAGTGGAGAAGGTCCGCTCGATGCCAGAGCTAGGCGCCTGGTTGCAACAGAGCTCCCCAGAGCAGTGTGTTCCTCAATTGTGGGACGAATCAAAGGCTCTGACTGCAATTTGCAGCTCCGTGCATCAGTTGCTCCTCATTCAGGCCTTCCGACCGGATCGCGTTATTGCCGCCGCTCACAATGTTGTAAATACTGTTCTGGGCGTGGACTTTATGCCCAATGCAGAACAAGAGTTGGACTTTACAGCCGTTGTGGATAAGCAGCTGAACTGTAATACACCAGCGTTACTTTGCTCCGTGCCCGGCTTTGATGCCTCAGGACGTGTGGATGACTTGGCCGCCGAGCAAAATAAGCAAATCTCGAGCATTGCCATCGGTTCTGCTGAAGGCTTCAATCAGGCTGAGCGGGCAATCAACATGGCCTGCAAGAGCGGTCGCTGGGTCCTTCTTAAGAACGTGCACCTGGCGCCTCAGTGGCTTGTGCAGCTAGAAAAGAAGATGCACTCACTTCAGCCACACTCTGGCTTCCGTCTCTTCCTGACAATGGAGATAAATCCGAAGGTACCGGTTAATCTGCTTCGTGCTGGTCGTATCTTTGTCTTCGAGCCACCTCCAGGCATTCGGGCAAATCTGTTGCGCACCTTCTCTACGGTGCCGGCAGCGCGCATGATGAAGGCGCCAAGTGAGCGAGCACGTCTCTACTTCCTACTGGCTTGGTTCCATGCCATTGTTCAGGAGCGATTGCGTTACGTGCCTCTGGGCTGGGCAAAGAAGTACGAGTTCAACGAGTCAGATCTGCGCGTCGCCTGCGATACGCTTGATACGTGGATCGATACAACAGCCATGGGTCGCACCAATCTACCACCAGAGAAGGTTCCTTGGGATGCATTGGTAACACTGCTCTCCCAGTCCATTTATGGCGGCAAGATCGACAACGATTTCGATCAGCGATTGCTAACGTCTTTCCTGAAAAAGCTTTTCACCGCCCGCAGTTTTGAGGCAGACTTTGCCCTGGTGGCCAATGTGGATGGCTCCTCCGGTGGTTTACGTCACATCACGATGCCCGATGGCACACGGCGCGATCACTTCCTGAAATGGATTGAAAACCTCACAGATCGCCAGACTCCTTCGTGGTTGGGTCTGCCCAACAACGCCGAAAAGGTGCTGCTTACAACACGGGGAACCGATCTGGTGAGCAAACTGCTTAAGATGCAGCAATTGGAGGATGATGATGAACTGGCATACAGTGTCGAGGAACAGTCCGAGCAGTCTGCTCTGTCCCTGGTTGGACGCAGCGAAGATGGTCGCCCATCGTGGATGAAGACGCTTCACAACTCGGCCACCGCGTGGCTGGAACTGCTACCCAAGAATCTACATGTGCTCAAACGCACTGTGGAGAACATCAAGGATCCGCTTTATCGCTACTTCGAACGTGAAGTGACCAGTGGTGCCCGCCTGCTCCAGACAGTCATCTCTGATCTGCAGGATGTTGTGCTGATTTGCCAGGGCGAGAAGAAACAAACTAATCATCATCGTTCCATGCTCTCCGAACTGGTGCGCGGCATTATACCCAAGGGTTGGAAGCGTTACACTGTGCCCGCCGGCTGTACTGTCATCCAATGGATTACTGATTTCAGCCAGCGTGTTCAGCAATTGCAGAAGGTGTCCCAACTCGTCTCACAGGCTGGTGCTAAAGAGCTGCAGGGCTTCCCCGTTTGGTTGGGTGGTTTGCTTAACCCGGAGGCATACATAACGGCCACCAGGCAGTGCGTGGCCCAGGCAAACAGCTGGTCACTGGAGGAGCTAGCCTTGGAGGTGACTATCACGGATGCGGGTCTAAAGACCGATCAGAAGGACAGCAGCTTTGGCGTCAGCGGTCTTAAGCTGCAGGGCGCTCAATGTAAGAACAACGAGCTACTGCTGGCTTCCACCATTATGATGGATCTGCCAGTTACCATTCTAAAATGGATTAAGTAAGTATTCCTGTTGCACTGTTATACTAAAGCTTGGTTGAATGTAACACTTTTTTTTCCACAGAATCTCTACGGAGCCACGCGTTAGCAAATTAACATTGCCTGTTTACTTGAACTCCACACGCACAGAGCTTCTCTTTACAGTGGATCTGGCCGTTGCTGCTGGCCAGGATTCGCATAGCTTCTATGAACGTGGCGTCGCTGTTTTGACGTCCACCGCTTTAAACTAAGTGCTTGACACATATGAAAGTGTAATTCCCCTCTATATATGTAAATTTAACAAACAATAGTAATCAACTTCACTTTGCTTCCCCCCAACCCAATCCCATAAAATTACTCATAAAATATACTTACATTTAACCACCCCAAAAGCCAAATGTTTTAGTGAAAAGTAATTAGATGATATTCCAGCATGTTTCGCAAAAGTTGTGGTCTCCTGCGTGCATCATCTGTTCAACAACTGCGACGACAGCGATTAACCAGCTCTCAAATGCACACGCACACCTCGCTGGTCATGGAGAATGAAGCGCGTCGCTTTATTCACGATTGCCTGCGGCGTGTCGGTGTGCCTTTCGAGAAACTGCGTTGCATAAGCGACTTGCTGCTTGCTGCCGATTATAGAGGCGTGCATGGCTGTGGCATCAATCGGCTTGATATGTACGTGAATGATTTGCAAAATGGGTATGTTGACATCAAGGCAGAGCCAGAGATTATCAAAGAAACGATAACAACTGCGCATGTGGATGGCAACTGTGCCATGGGCGTCTTTGTGGGCAACTATTGCATGGATTTGGCTGTGAAGAAGGCGCGCAAGACAGGCATTGGATTTGTTGTGGCCAAAAGATCACATCACATTGGCATGGCCGCTTGGTATGTGTTCCGGGCAATGGCCAAGGGCTACATTGGCCTGGTGCTATCCAATGCCTCACCAATGCTGGTTGCTCCGGGTGCCCGAGGGGCCAGCTTAGGCGGCAATTGTTTGGCCTTTGGTGCGGAGGCAAAACAATCTCATTTTATGCTGGACATGGCTTGCACAATGAAAGAAATCGGATCAGTCGAATGGGCTGCATTGCAAAATGAATCTATACCCAACGATTGGGCGGCCGATGCGTACGGGCATCCCACCACCTTTCCCATTTTAGCACTTCGTGCCCAGCAGCTTTATCCCGCTGGTGGCCAAAAGGGATACAGTCTGGCTGCCATGATTGATGTTCTATGTGGCGTTATGTCTGGTGCCAATTATGCCACACGCATTCCATGCTGGTGGGCCGAATGCCAGGGCCGCAATCCCAATCTGGGACTCATTATGCTCGCCCTTGATCCTAGCGTTTTTGTGCCGGATTTTCAACAACGTCTCGATGACTTTAAGAGTTGTATTGAGAATAGCTGCCCATCCAATGAGTCACAGCCCGTCAAGTTGCCTGGTTACATGGAGAAGCAGCACATGGACTACGTGGATAGCCTGGGCGCCTTTCCTTATCCCAACGTACTTCTGTCCAAATATAGACGCGTTGCAGATCTTCTATGTGTCAAGCCCATGCAGTTGGCCTGCGCCTATAACAAGCCAAAAGTATTCCGCAAATAATTGGCGCTGTGTTTATAAGTATATACCGCTAGAAAGCGCTTTATGCAAAGAGAAAGTTTCGCATCCAGGTGTCGCATTTTGTCCAGGCGAATTGAGAACGCAATCTGTTGAATAATTTGTATGCTTTAAGGATAATAGTGGGAGCAATTAATACTGGTGACAGTTATAATGGGACTTGAGTTAATGGGAATAGTAACAAATAACGATAAAGTTTCAATAAAAGCTAGCAGGTGGCGCTGTTTAGTTAAGTGTGTGTCTAATATTTAAAAAATCCTTTTGAGAACCTTATAAAGCGGAAAATATTCATGTTGACTCTCCTTCATACCTTCTAAACGCAATAAATAGTTGTTTTTCTGTAAGCTACGTTCTTTCAAGCGGACTGTTTATAAGTTTTGTCGCAAATTAATAAGTTGCTTAAATCTCATCACAGTACAGACGCACTTTCGTTTTCCGATTGTCGTAACTTTAGCGTCGAATTTAAGATTCAATAATACTAAACATATAGCATAGAATTTGTAATACCCTATTCGAAACTACTTTAATCTTACAATCAATCTGATTTTTCAGTTACCCTTAAATGCTAAATGGTTTTTTAATACTGTGAATGTATGCATATACATATAGAAGAACACATGGGTGCATTCACTTTAGTTAATCTCGGGACAGAATCTACCCTTCGAATGCACACAGCTACGGCGGACTTTTTGTCCGGATCCCATGTGGTGTTCCGCGCTACTTAAGGTAATTGCTGGAAAATGCAAATTTTCCTAAATTACGCGAATTATGCAGCAAATGAAGGGGCCTATAAATAAGCTCGAACAGATCTCGAAGCACAGTCATTTAATAGTTGGATGCCATGCTGTTATCATCGTCATCGTTTTCTTGGGTACTCGGCGCTCTGTTTTTCTTGTTTGTCTGTTCATTGGCACAGCATACAAAAGACACCCACAACCTGGATGAGTTCCGACAGAGATATCTGTTGCCGCTGCTCTCCGCAGGAACTCGTAATTGTACGCTCAACGCTTGTGAATCGCTGAGAATTATCTCACAGCTGCTGCTGCTCATGAAAGCGATTCCAAATGGAACACTCAGCTCGCTAACGGGAAGTGATGGAGCTCCAATTGATCCGTCTAGGCGCAGAGCAAGCAGCCACAGGGATTCAGGCAATGTTGCGGGCGATGTTACTTCCATGTTTAATTTGCAAGATTTCGATAAACGTGTAAGGCAGATTGAAAGCAGACTGCGATCCGTAGAGCAACCCATTTGGCACTTGGCCAGTGGCAGTGACCTAGAGTGGAATCACTGTACGTCGGGTGTGTGTCGCTGTAATCCGGACACAAAAAGCTTCACCTGCTGGAACACGAATCTAAAGACG
This sequence comes from Scaptomyza caliginosa, assembly GCA_035044725.1. NCBI lineage: Eukaryota > Metazoa > Arthropoda > Insecta > Diptera > Drosophilidae > Scaptomyza > Scaptomyza caliginosa. The sequence continues at coordinate 601,923 of JAWNNR010000099.1, read as the reverse complement.
GTGCCAGTCACTCAAGTGATACCCATGAATATGGTTGCCATAGATTTGTCGCGGAATGCGCTCTCTACTCTTCATAAGGATACATTTCGTGGATTGACGCTGCTCAAGGAACTGGACATATCGAACAATGTGCTTGACTTTCTGCCCTTTGATCTATTTCAGGATCTAGATAGCCTGCTACAGCTGTAAGTGATCCTGTCAAAAGTTATTGTGCCAAAAGTTTTGTTAATCGTCCTTTTCCAGGCGCATTCAGAACAACCAAATGGAAGACGTGGATCCACGCACGTTTTGGAAGTTACGCAATCTGAATCTTCTTGATCTAAGCAAAAATAAAATCGTCCTCTTGCCCGAGTCGGTATTTTATCACGCCCAACGTTTGACTGTGATCAACTTGTGCGACAATCAAATCAAGAACTTCCCACCCAATCTGTTGCGCGACCAAATGATGCTCGAAGAACTAGATATGTCACGCAACAAGATTGAACAGCTTGTCTCGGGCAGCATGCGTTACCAAACTAAGCTCAAGGCTCTAGACTTTGGCCTTAATCAGATTGGTAAGTCAAACTAATTAAAATATATTTTGTTTTCATCATTTCCTATCCTTCCTTTTAACTTACTAGCCAAGATAGAGGACGACTTCTTTGAGGGGCTGAAGAGTCTACGAACTTTAATGCTGCATAATAATCGCATTACTTCAATATCGGGCACGATTTTTAATAATCTAGTGAATCTGGTCACACTGGATCTAACCATGAATCGCATTAGTCATGTGAGCAGAAACTGACTTGGGTTATATATAATCTTAGTTACGGATTCACTTCACATACAGATTGATGGCAATGCCTTTGCAGAGCTCAAGAATCTAAACGAGCTGTTTTTGGGACAAAACTCCTTGTCAAGTATTCCAACCGATCTCTTCCTGCATGTCAGTGCACTCACCCGGTTAACGCTCTTCTCAAACAACTTGACAACGCTGGAGGCTAATGACTTTATGGGATTGACTAGTCTGAAAATCCTTATGCTAAACAACAACATATTAAAATATTTCGATGCTCGTGCCTTTGAACCGCTCACTCATCTGGAGAAACTGTATGTTCACCGACACATTAACCAATAACAACTACTCATTCCCCATCACTGCCTTAGGCGCATCGACTCCAATAAGCTGATGTTCCTGCCGCATGGAGCGCTACACGGACTAGATAAACTAGTGGCCGTTAAGCTGGACAAAAACCCCTGGCATTGTGACTGCCGCGCTCTCTACCTCGCTCGTTGGATACGTGAGTTTGTGGTCAAGCTCTGGGATGGACAGCAGCCCATGTGCCGCGGACCGGGTGACCTTGGGGGACATGAGGTGGGACTGCTGCGCTACGATGATCTCTGTGACGGACAGTGGGCAAGCATGTTGTCGCTCTCGCCGCGTCTTCCGGTGCGCAAACATCGCATTTCCACACCGATGAACTATACCGACTATTTCAATTTGTACTTGAAGCATATCTATAACTCCACCACGGATGAGCAGCTCAAGAAGGCAGAGATAACTAGCGTGGCCATCAAGAAGGTTCACGTAGATTGAGACCCAAGGAAGTTATGAGGTACTAACTATATAAACTCGTATAATTCTGCTTTTTGGACTCTAACGTTGTAAAACTTCAATTGAATTGATTCAATTTAATCTGTTTTTGATTAAATAAATACAAGCACTTAATGCTTTGTTGCCTCTTAAATTTTAAACATAATTGTTGCCTTTGTCGTTTCAACGGGCAACCGTATTTTTTTTAATGCCCAGCCACATGCACAAATACCTTTATGGCAACATTAATGTGTTTGCTTCAAAGGAGCAACTGCAGTCAGTTTGAAAGCCTCATTGCCCTCCACCTCATCTACAGCTGAAACCGCCATTCACAAATTACGACCGTGTCTCGCGTGCCGGTTTTATTTTGTATTCTTTTTTTTGCCTATGTGTCTACGTCTAGGACAAGCTTTTTACCTAACCAATTTATTGCTTCCGCTGTTAGAGACCCCTTTCCCTGTTTCCGTTCAATATCAATGGCTCCTCCTTGTTGCTCCTTGGCTCACTTGCTGGCACTTTTTGCCGTTGTCCTTGCAATTTCCATGTGTTGACATTGCCCACGCTCCATTCACTTTCCCGATGCCTGCTGCTGCCGCCTGTTTCCTGTTTTATTCGGTTCTCGCTGTTCACTGCTTGCCTGTCGGCACGATAGTCGCCGACTGCCGTCTATCGCTATTCCCATTCCCTTTCCCTTGCCATACTTCCTTCGCATGCAGACAACAAATGCATTTTATACGAAATTTGCAAGGCAAATATTAACAAGTGAAAACTTGAATGCAGACAACAACGACTGTCTAATACTCTCGTTCCCTTTAAAATAACAAACGTATTGAGTATCGATTTTAGGTCTTGCTATATGTTGTTTTGCTTTTCCTTCACTTTTCAATAACGACAAAGACCAATAAACTCGCCAAAGTTTAGGATCAGTGAACAAAAATTGAATGCTGCCTTTGTTATACTTTCTTCTTCCTAGCCCTATCTGCTTCGTTATTGGTGGTGTTATTGTTTTTGCTTTGTCTGCGGGAGTTTTGGGGGCGCTGATTGCCTTTAAAGTGTCTTCAGCGATGTGCCCAAGGGAAGGGGGGCACTGCGAACTGTCAACCCTTTTTCTGTCCCACCCCCTCGATTTAAAAAATATGAAGAAACCATCAGGAATATACAATATGTAATCATATTTTTATATACGCAGCACACACGATTTGCTAGGTTGAAGGGGTAAAAGTGATGAAAAGGGTGCAAGGGGGTAGTGTGAATCGTTGCTATCAGCCGCATCTGTCTCTTAGAGCCTGCTGCTTATCGTTGTTTTGCTTTAGGCGGAAGTAAAAGGATTTGAATTGCCTTCGTGAAGCTGGCGAAAAGAAAACACATCCCTATCCCATTCCACTCTTGTAAAGCCCTAATGTATGTAAATTCCCTTAAGTTGAAAATCCTTTGCCTGCTAAGCAAACATTTTTAACGGCATTTATCAAAGCCTACAAGCTGAACGAAAAAAAAGAAAATCAAACGCAAATCCGAAAGCTTGTGGCTATGGTGAAAAGCTTTGCTGCATCCCGTTAGCCGTGGCACGAACCAAGCGCACTTTTTAGTTCTCCTTGTCAGCCGCTGTGTGACATTGTGGCGTTTAGTCACGCTTAACATTTGTCACTCAATTTCTCTTGAGCCTTTTCATCCCAACCACTCATTGCACAGTGCACAAGCGCGCCCTTTAGTCAGCAACTGTGCTCTGCGGTTCGACCCTCGGCTGTGGTCGGCTGTACTCGGCTGCCGCTGCTCCGAAACCATTGACACACTGAACTCGGCAATGGAGACACACACGACTGTCGGCGCTGGCGTCGCAGTCAGCTTGGCTTTTGGTTTCTTTTATTATCGCGCTGCCGAATGTTGGTCATTCAAATATGTGATTTATTTGAAAATTTGAAATAATTTGGTTTTTATTGTGCGAGCGAGAGCGCAATCGTTTAAATACGTTTGTGTACAGCAGCAGCATTGGCAGCTACTCACAAATTAATGTAAATTTCATGCAGCGTTCACGCATCACCAATAAGAGGAGCAGCAGCAGCAGCAGTTGCCACAAAGGACCCAAAGGAACAGTTGCTGCCACAGTTTCAGCTTTTGTTTCTACTGCTGTGCCTGACCTAAGGCAATGGCAATGGCAATGGCAACGACAACGGCAACGGCACAAAATTTGACTAAAGCAAATTCACTTAGACGTTGGCCTTTTCCACGGCCAAAACTTTTTTCCACACACATCTATATATATATATATATTTATATATATTATATGTTTAGCACATGCTACCATGGAAAGCATAGAGCAAAAGAGAATAAGAGAGTTTGTGGGAGTATTTGTGTGTGCGTGTGTGTGAGTATTTTGCTGCCACTTTGGAGCTGCTACAACGCATAAAACTGCGAGTGTTTGCTTGTCCCACTGAATATTTGTATATGCTCAAGGGTGTGTGTGTGTATGTGTGTGTATGCAGTTGGTTTTTGTGGCCACGCGTCCATTCAGCTACAGCTACAGCTTCAGCTACATCTCGAGCCCGAGCTTCATCATCCTTGGCGTCTCTGGCTGTGTGTGTGTCTGTGTTGGCTGTTCTAGCTGACTGGCTGGCAAACGTGGCGTATACTTAATTCGGTTTATGCTCGAACGTGTCGCACATTATTCTTATGAGTTGACAACGACGATGTGTGAAATATGCTGAATGTATGTGTACAAACCAATACTGATTAGACAGAGATACAAAAAGCAAGAAAGAGATAAAGGGACAGAAACGAAAGAAAAAGCGAGCAAGAGCTCAGAGTTGACAGTAGGTAAGCCAAAGAATTAAAATTGTGTTGCAATTTGTTTGATTTACACTACAGCGCAAATGGAAATGCAAATGCGAAATGATGGAAAAATGTGTGAAAAATATGAAAGCTTCCAATGAAAAGTCTGCTCATTGACCTTATTGGGCACTCGAATGGACACTAAAAAACAGGAAAACTAAAAAACTAGGGCATTAAATATGAAACGAAAAAGAATGGCAGGCCGGCTTGCAAAAGTACTAGAAAATTATGGTTGGGTCACTTTTTCTTTTATATTACTATTATTGTGAATGGAGTGTGGCACGACAAATGGCATATTGAATGAGTTAACAAGTTCTCTCTTTCTATTCCCTATTATATTTGAAACCCTAGAGAACTCATTGCTTATGGCTTTCATCATTTTAACGACAGGCATAATCATATAAAGCCGGAGAGTGAGAGCGAAAGCTGTGCCACATTTCAGCCATGCTCAGTTTTAAGGGCCAAGTGAAAGGAAAGTACAAAGTTTTGATTTAAATTTTTGATTACTTTAAAAAATGGTTTAATTTTTCCGTTTTTGGGCGAAGCAAAACCACCTTTTTGTGGCAAGTTTCAAAGGCGCTGAAATGCAGCAATGACAATGTTTTTTGGCCACGTAATGGCTTCTCTTAAACACAACTCAACGCTCAACGCTCAACTCACAATTTTCAATTCACAATTCGCAGCTCTCGGTTCGCTGTTTTCCTGTTCTGTGTCTGCGCTTTGGCTTGTCCCTGTTCGCGTACAACATTTATTGGCTTGGCGACAAATTTTTATTGCCCAGTTTTAGTTTTCGGTTTGCGGCTGCATATGGCGCTGATTTCTTGTCACCTTCTCCTGTCTGCCTTGTTTCGCCCCTCCCGGTTTCTGTTGCTCTGTCTGTGGCCTCTTTTGTGGGTTTTTATTTTTGTTAGGGGAGCGACAAAAGTTTTCGCAGTCGACAGACTTCAAACTACAGACTGCGGGTCTAATCATATTGCCAACCTTTCGTTTACGTGATGCATTTTTGCCAGGACCTTCTCTAACAGTTACCAGACACGGACTCTGTCTGTATATACACACACACACAAACACTTCTCGCCTCACTGCTTACAATTTGTGTGTGAGCGAGCTAGTGTGTGTGTTTTGGCACGCCCCGATAGCACAATGGGCCAGCTATGAAAACTTTGTGAGGCGAAACAAGACTTCTAGTAGAATAGTATTAATAAAACAAAAACTTCCACAACTAATCGATAAACGATTACAATTTGAGAGTTATTTTGAAATCTTTCTCAGATTTAATACTTTTTTCCCCCATCATATATGTACTAGCAGTTTGAAACCCATTCATGTTAAGTAGTTCATAAGTTATATAATTTACAGTTGGCCACAAATAAGTCATTGCTATCGAAACTATTTGTTTTTCTGTTTTATGGTGGTTTTCGATACTTTGCGGCCATTGTGTGCGGATTGGTTTTTTTTTTTTGTGGCGCATTCGACATGTCAGAGAATTTGTGGATATTCTGTTTAAATACCGTAATGAAGTCTGCTTATACAATATAATGTACCGTGTTTGTGCTACGTGCCTTGGTTATGTTATTGCACGCTGATCCCAACTTCCGCTCAGCATCCGCGCAAGCAGCAGCCTTGACGCAGACAGAAAGGGGAGCCAAGCATGGTTTGTGTGTGTGTGTGCGCCAGCAAATCTTAAACTTGTTTTACTGCTCGTTAGTGTTAGTCGCTCGCTAGTCGGCAGTCAGGCAAACAAACAAGCAAGCAAGCAAACAGCAGGCCACACAGAAGGAGCAGGAGCAGGAGCAGGAAAAGCCATCGCCACCATGACACCCTTTTGTTATAACACGTATTCCACGCTCCCATCAGCATTGCCATCAGAATGGGTTCCAAAGTGGTAGCAACTGGCATATAGATGGAGACTGAGAGACTGACACCAAGACGAAGGCTTTTGCCGCTGCTAAACTATAGTCTGATTCTCAGTCTGTGTTTGGCAAGCAGCAGGGAGGCAGGTAGGCAGGCAGGCAGACAGACAGACACTGGAATACACTAAAGGTAGTGGGACCACAGTTTAGTCAACTGAGAGTTGGTCTGTTGGTTAGCTAGCTACTAGCTGGGTGACTCGGAGAGTGGTTGTGTGTGTTTATGCGTGCGCCAAGGTGCATGCTAAGTGCCACATCCTGGATTCATCGAATGGAGTGGAATGGAATGGGAAAATCAAGCTCCATCGTTTGAGCGCTGGGTCCTGGTAAATGTTTGTCCAGCATAATTGCGCACAGCATGCATTTTCCCTTTAGCTATCGTCTTTTATATTTCCCTCCCTTTCTCCCTTTCTCTCTCTCTCTCTCTCTCTCTCTCAACCTTTGCTGCATATTCCACTTTTATCGTTGGCGACGTTGGCTTTGCTTTTCAATTTTGCTGCATTCGGCCTGCTCCCATGGCGTTGACGATGCTTTAAAGGATTTGGTAACTTGTTTACGTGCCGTATTACTATAATTTACAACGGAAGCCATCAAAGGCACTCTCTGACGAGCCGCAGGCGGCATTACAAATTATTTTCGTATTGCCTGCTTCACTAACTAATTTCAACAACGCCACAAATTGTTGTTTTGCTTGTCGTTCTTGCTGCTGTTGTTGTCTCTCACTTGTAAGTGTTTGTTATGCTTCACCAAGCACTCTAAGTGTGTGGTTGTGTGTGTGTGTGTGTGTGTGTCGTTCACATACACAGCAACAGCATACGAAGGGGTTGTTTGAGTTCCAATATACTTGTGTATGATAAATGGAAGCTTTTGCTTTTCTTGAACAAGCCCCAAAGAGTTAATACTTTTGATCCATTAGGTTTCAATTACACACAGAAAATAACACAAGTTTGCAAGCTAAATTCTGCAAAAACTCTAAATGTTTCAAAGGGTCCTCGGGGACAATGTTTACAAGGTTGCAAGCTTGCACAGAGCATGATTGAACATATGGTTTGGCAATCGGATTGCGATAACATTGTCAGCAAGGGTATAACGAATTCGGCATATGCTAAGATAAATGTACTTTTGGATTCTGTTTCCGTTCACTGTGACAAATACAGTTGCAATTGCTGTGACTGGTCATGACAATTACAGTTTCGTGTTTAACCATAATAATCTGCTCAGTTATTTGTGTAATTAAACAAACAATAAACCTCGAGTTAAAATACAGCTGGTGGAAATGCTTTCCCACCTAACCGCCATTTCTGAGACCCGACCAGAGCCCCAAAACCCCAAAGTCAAAACCACTTGGGTGCTCTTGTTTGTTGTTTGTTAAATGTTATTATTGCTATAGCTGCTGATGTGTAATGTTGTTTGCTGTTGTTGTTGTTGTTGTTTCTGTTGTTTGCTCGTATTTGTACATTGGATGAGATTTAAAATGGTTTAATCAACTGTCTATATATGAATAGCAGCTTTGTACGCATACTATTGTTGTTGCTTTTGTGTAAATATTGGTTTAGTTTCACTAAAATTGGCAGAAACTGTGCGCAATTTTGTGGTTAGTTGTGAGAAAATGTAATCAACATTTTGTACCATATTTCTAAGCCTTAGCACAGATACAAAAACAGTGCGTGAACATTTGGCAAAGTACTAATAACAATATCAAGATTTATGAGCATTTTCAGAGCGTACAGACAAAGTTGTTGCATAACTTAATTAAAATGCAATTTGAAGGTATATGTATATTCATTTATTTATTTATTGGTGTGTAGTTATATAGTATGTTTTATAATATGTATATGTTATGTATTGGTGTGTATGTGTATGTGTGTTTATTATATGTAAACACTAACTAGCGTTCGGTTAAACTGTATGTGTGTATATATCGCTTAAATCATAATTATTTAATTGCTGGTTAATAACTGCATCGATACAAATTAAGCGGGCAATTCTTAAATGCATATTTGCGTAATCCACTTAAGTTGACATCATATTTTTTGTTTCGTTCGCTATTGTTATTGATATCATCATCATCATCGTCATTATCATTATAATCATCATATTGCCTAAGTACGCGTGAGCATCCCATTGATCATTATGTTCGCAAGAGCATTGCGTCGCTTGCGCCACGCCCCCATTCCTTGGGCGTGATATTGTAGCTGTGTATACCATTGCTTTGTCCGCACTCCATCCTCGGCCTGTGAATTAGCAAGACAACAATGAGATATGTATTTGATTGACTCGCCATTTTGGCAGGTGTCATGGCAAATGGTGTGGTTTATACAGGTGTGTGTGTGTGCGTGTGCTTTTGTGTGAAATGATGCATTTGAATGTATTCGTGTATGTGTGTGTGTGTATATGCGTGTGTGTGATCAGTTGGCCGTAACTAAATGTTACAGTTTATGGAACGTCGAGTAAACGCTTTCTCTGCTTGCCCTTTTCACGAAACAACCATTTTGTTGCGCTTCTCTGCGTTCCTTTCTATCCCTTTCCTTCGCATCTTTGCTCATCCCGGTTAAATCATTTTTTTCTTTTCACTTTTTGCGTTGTTAAATTTCAATAAATGTCATTCATTTTGGCAGGCACTCTTCGTGTGTGTTGGTTGCCTCAACACTCTTTGAACAGCACCACCCAGTGGTTGAAGGCTTAGTTCTTGGTTTCGCTGCTGCTGCTTGCTGCCTGTCCTAGGGCATAAAGGCGCTTGAGTAAGCTGAAGCTCGTTTTACATTAGACAGGATTTGATATGGATTTCTGCATACGCTATTTTCAGCACATGTCTGTGTGCTGTCTGTTAATAATAATGGAATCTCTGCCATATTAGGTGAGCATTGTGCGGCCCTCAAAGGTATGCTACATACAGTTCATAAACTCTTCTTATATGCAAAAAGGGCTATGCTTGTACCCATCTCCGTGTGAGTGAATTAGCGAGAAATGTTTGTTGAGTAATGCATAAACACAGTAAACTTTATATTTGTAGTGATCACCCGAGACTTTGAGTGGACAAAAATTTGTCTGTGTAAAGTTTCTCCAGGGAAATTTGCTGTTTAATATCCCATGTATTACACTTACTTTAGTGATCGAATTTGCTTGAAAATATGCTAACCGAGAGCAGAACTTTAGTTTAAAACTTTGCTGAGTCGGACTTATTCGGTCAGATCATCGAAGCAATAGTGAGAAGTTGGCAAGACCTTAACCGCCAAAGTCAACTAGAACTTGAGAGGTCGCTAAACGGCAGGGCTAAACTAACGAAGCCCAAACATTTGCCGGTGTGCAGTCAATAGGCAAACGAAATGGTCTAATTCGAAAGCCAAGTCAACTGGCACACGGCAAGCAACGGCGTCAAACGAAACGAAACAAAACGAAACGAACCGGATTCGGAAAGGGCAAAACAAAAGCGTTCGTGATGCAAATGGAATGACAATGTGGTGTAGGTGGCATAGAATCTGCCACTACACTATGTTACTACTGGTGGATGATGATATAGATGGTGGTGTTGTACTCACTTTGAATATGAATGTGTCCTTCGATGAAATTTCCTGCACTTCGAAATAATCGTCCCAATCCGCTTCGCTGCACACAACACATCTGTCCAGATATAATGGCTCCCGTATCAGCGTATAGCGTCCGCACTTCTCCTTCACCAGCAGCAGAGATGCCTCCCGAATGCCAGTGTGCTTCGGGAAATTCAGTTTATCCGACATGGCCTGCTCTGCCCTATAATTGGCACTTGGCTGTTGTCGTTCCAAAGAGACCAGCGCAAAAGGAAAAACGAGAAGAACAACAAATTGAAATAGAAAATTGTGTAAAACGAGAAACAAAACAAAATTACAACTAGAAAATACTGCAAAAGTGTGACCAGGCAACGGAGCCAAGAGCTGCCTTCAGATAACGCGAGCATACACAAAGCTTGTCAGGCAGGCAGCTAGGCAGGCACTGCCGCAGGAAGCAAGCAGGACAAGCAACTAGGACTAGAGCTACAGAGCCTAGAAACGCACAAGCCGAAACAACACAAAAAAAAAAAAAAAACAAAACGTGCTCGTTCTTGAATTGAGCAATTGTTGGTTAAGGCTTTTTGCAAAAATTTAGAATAGGGCACAAAAACCATACAAGTGACATACGCACTGCGTCGACATCGACATCGAATGCCCTCCCATTCTCAACCTCATTCTCAGTCACCCTTTTCTTCTGCAGGCCCTTCGGTGGGTTTACTCGGTTTGACGCCATCGATTCTTCTTGTCGTCCTCTATGTGTGTGTGTGTGTGTGTATTTTTTTTTGTCTAGCTGGGAAAACTCGTTTTGTTTTTAGGTATCAAAAGCAGATAGTTGCTGGGATAAGCACTTTTCATTAGGACAGGCAGGATGCGCTTCCGTTCCATTCAATGCTTCTCCATGGACTCTTTGGCTCTGATTTGTTGAAATCTTTTATCGCACGGCAAACTGTTGCCATGACATCAGGCACACGAAATCGAAAGAGCTCCCTCAAACGACTACCCTTGCTCCACTCATATCGGAAAGCGTGATCCTATTCCAGAGGTTAGACTATTAGGTGCAAGCGCCGCTCGCTAATTGCCCACACCTCATGTCAAACGCTTGAACGTGGTTTGTCGTTAGTCGTCTGTTGCTTGTCGCCTGTCAAACGTGACTAGCCGTAGACGAAGTCGGCGTACGAGAAATGACCTACTCGTGGAGAATGGCATAGAAGGATGCGTGACTGTCCACTAGTTGAAGCCGAAGGGATAAATGGACAATTGACTGTGAGGAAATGTTGATTGCAGGAAGTTTTTTTATTTTGTCACAATATGTTTGAAACGTTTGATAGGAACAAATAACAAACAGTCTTTTGTCTAAGCAATATTCAATCGGTTGAAAGGGTATTTAATATTCGATTGGATTCTTTGTTTTGAGAATAGTCTCAAGAGTGTCACTTCAGACTCACGCGCTTGCTTATTCATCACCCGTACAGCTTTTGCACTTTTTCGCCTACCTCTTCACTTACCTTGCCATTGGTTACGAGTAGAGCATTGAGTGGGGTCAGCTTGATGGTGCGAGCCTTTTTCCAGTTGCTGTCAGTGGGCTGCATGTAGAGCAGTTTGCCCTCCATGGCAAAGCGAACCTCATCGTGATTCCACTCGAGTATGTCAATGGCCATTTTGCGCAGCTTGATGTTTATCATATCAATTTCGCAGGAGGCGCGTCGATTGGGGCTGGAGGAGCTGATGCGACGCCAGAGCTTTGTAGGCACATCCTTTGCTTCCTGGTTGATGTGATTCAAATGCAATTCAATTTTCTCCTGCGACTGCTTCAACAGCTCACGTCCCTCCAAATGTGCTGGCGTCACCTTATAAAGACGTGCCAGCAGCAAAGGATACTTGGTTACTCGCTGCACGGGTACCTAGATCCATCACAAAGAAGTGAATGTAAAGAACACAGAGAGCATATGTTTAATATAAAGGGGTATTAAAATAATACTCCAATTGCTTACCATGAGAAATGAGTTGAGATTCATGCGACGCAAGACGGCATTCTCCATTTGGGAGACCTTCAAGAATATACGCAAAAGCTCCTTCTCCTTCTCGAGATTGGCCAGAAGCAGACTGGCGCCCGCCTGACGCACACAATAGCTTTCAAAGGCATGCAGCATTTGGGTGAAGTCCAGAAAGATACGTCCAATATTGACAGTGAGCAGATCATCGTCACCCTGCTCCAGGGCAATGTCAAGAGCATCGCGCATGCGCTCAGCCAGCGTCTGATTGTTCTCGAGCAAGTCTTCCGTATTGAGGAAGATTGCGGAGAGCTGCTCCTGGGTGAGCAGGCCGGCCACCAACATTGGATGGCAGAATTCCTCGAGTATGATTTGCAGATCGCGGCCATATTTCTCTTCCGTCTCCACAATCTCGGTGATGATCTCCTTGCGTTCCACTCGCTTCTTGCCACACTTTCTACACACCAATGGGGCATACAGTACACCTGCCTCGCTAAGCTGCGTCTCCACAGGGCTATCACAATCCTCGCACAGATGCAAAGGACTCACAGCTGGTTGGTATTTACTGCGTGAGGATTTACTTGTCTCGGATCCTACGCCCGAATCTTGACGCTCCACATCACTGCCACTCTTACTGCAACCCATGAAGTTGTGCGGCGGTGGCGACAGGGAACTCATTGTATTCAGGCTTTGACCATCATCGCTCACATGGCTAACACGCTTCTCTAGTTCGCTGAGTGTATCACTGGCCTCCTCCTCAATGATCTTCGGATTATTGCTGTAGTCGAAGCTCTCCTCCCGCACCAACCCACGCTCTTTGGCATCTACTAGGTACGAGAGTATATCATATTTGGAGGCACCCTCAAATATGGAGCGTGCCGACTTCTTATCCAACTCGGTGTCACTAAGAGGTGGTGCTGTCAGAGGAAGAGGCGGAGGTACCTCGTTGATCTCCTCGTAAATGGGATCTCCATTGAGTCTGATGGATTCGTAGTGATGCTCCGACTCTGAGGCACTATGTGTATTTTCAATTTCCGCAAGAGTTGCATCCACTAGTAACTGATAGAACTTTGCGCGTGTTGTTGCATCCACATCCTGATGCGAATGTGCCTGCTGCTGTTGCTCCAGTTCCTCCACAGCCAGTTCACTGGAGCAGCTCTGATAGCAATCCGATTCATTGGCGGCGGCCTCAAAGTCAAACAGCTCGTAATTGTTGGCGGAGGCAAAGCTGTTGGCGGAACTAATGCTGCCGCGATTGGACAGGCGATCCTCCTCTTTGGCGTTCGACGTTCCAGGCTGTCGCTCCTGGCGCACCCGCTGCAGTGAGACGCTTATCAGGCGGCTCATGTCATCGTGATCTTTGGTGCCGCTCATATCAACAGTTTGCCTTGTCTGTTGCAATCTTTGCAGCGAGTTCTCAATCAACTCTGCAACAGTTTCCGTCTCCAAACCGTCCGCCACTTGACCCAGCATCGGATCCTGCAACAGCTTGGCTATAAAGCTACTACTATGCAGCTCCTTAATGGATGTCGCTGTTTCTTTGCTCGGCGTTTCTTGCATCTTCTTGTTACGAGGCGAGTCCGAAGAGGGAACCCTTAGTCCGCAGACATGGGGTACCAAATTGCGCTTGACGGCCTCGACGGGATTACGTAGAATCTTCAGCAGTTCTGTCTCGTGAGGCACCAGTGGCGGCGATGTTGATGGTGGTGGTGGTGGCGGTGGTGTTGCTGGCGTTGAGCTGATTACAGGCGGCGGCGAGGGTGTATTAATGGGCGTGGTTGTCTTGGAAGATACCTTTGCTCCTTTAGGTAAATCCTTGTCATAGTCGAGGCGTATGAGAGTGCGACCGCGTCCACTGGAGCTGCTGCTGCTGGATGTAGAGCTACTCGAGGTAGAGGAGATGCAGGAGGCGGATCGATGCAGATTCACCTCCATGCTTGTATCGCTACTCCGGATGGGTATAATGGCTGCCATTTGCTGCTGCTGGTGACTGCGCAGAGTGTTAAGGAGATTGTGCTGCTGAATGAGCTCCTCGGCGCTGCTAACATTGATGCAGACACTATTGGCTGTCTGGCTGTTGACCACCACGGAGGATTGGTAGAGCGGTTGGGCTGCATCGTTGCTGAGGTTCATTGTGGAGTAGCAATCGTCGCCATTAATCAATATCGAAGTCTTCTTTGGAGCCGCATCCTCTGCCAGCTCGTTGGTTGAGAGACCCGCTTTGGAGCACGGGGAACGTAGCATAACATTGTGATCCAAGAGAAGCAACAATGGATGCTCTTCCTGTTCGCTATGCGAGATTTTCAAACGATGCACTTCATGGGCGCCATCGCTTTGCTTGTTGAATGGCGCCACTCGCACCACAGTCCTCTGTGGCTGTTGGATTGAAGGTAGAGGAGTCGCAACAGCATTTGACTTATTGATTTGATGTGCTGGCTGCTGCTGCTCCTCTAATCCGTTTGAGTTTGCGGTCGTCTCCGTCTTTGGGGTCTGCTTTGGTGGCGAAGGCGGCGGCGGTGGCGGCTCCGTTGGTCGCCTTTGAAATAAATCTCTCGAGTCGTTGCGGTTGCTTTTTATGCGCAGTGCCATTGTGTCCTTAAAATTTAAAATGACATTCTGTGGCCCAGACTGGGCCCTATCCTGCAACCCGGCAGCAGCCTGGCCATGCTGTGGCCTCGCATTGGCGGAGACGGCTGAGACGCTAGGTGCGGTAGACAAATGCCTTTCGCTGTGAGCGCGTCTGATGGGATTTCGCGATTGTGTCGTTTGCGCTGCACGCTCTTGACTTGCCCGCGGCCTTACAGCCATCTCCATCTCATGGGCCAGCTCCTTACCCTTCTCGCCAATCTTCGTTTGTTGGTCCTTGTTGTTGTCGTTGTTGTTATTGCTGTTGTCGTTGTGCTCGTCATCGTCGTCATAATCGCGATTTGCTGCTGTCGTCTTTTGGGCCGCTCTCACTGTGGTTGCTCTTGGTGTGTTGGTCCCTGCAAAAGGAGTAGATTGGGATAAATGGTGAGTGGCAAGTGGTGAATCGCGTGTCGCAGCTAGCAAAATGTTGCTTTTGTGAATAGTAAACCCAAGACAGGCAAGGCAACTGAAACCGAAGCGAACGCCTTTCAGCTGATGAAAGAGTAAAGGAAATAAAAAGGGGCAGCCAAGGAAAAGGAATAGCAGAAGAGGCATAGGCTTTTGGGTTTGAATGTGGTTAAACTAACCTCAAGATACTTCTTAGTATACTTATACAAGTGTAAGCTAATATCACAACTAAATTCTTGAAGCCAATCTTAGGGATATATATTAATCTTGGTTCTACGTTTGTTTTTGTCCAGTAATTTCCTTCAGCTGTTTTATGGCTAAACATTTTCGCTTTATCTCTTGCTGCACTTTCATGCATGCAGATTCCTATGCCTCTGGCAACATATAGAAGTAGCCAGTATAAGCTGAAGCCAGTGGCAAATCACCAACAGCAGCACCACCGCACCCACCCAATTCCGATGCCCATTCTTCTCTGTCATGCTCTCTACTTGGCTTGGCCACGTTGACAGCCACTTAAAGATGTGCTTGCCAGCGATAAGGTGTTTTGTTTTGGTTTCGGTTTGGTTTTACTTCTGGCTTTTGGCTGCGGCGGTAGCAGCGGCAGCGGCTTTACTTTCCCTCGCCTAAATGGCCTGCTGCTTTTGAGACTATTCCCCATGCTCGCTGACAATATGTACATATCTTTATTTATGGTAAATTGGGTGATTTACGTAGCGGCCGATAAGCGTTGCTTTTCAGCGACTGCCATTCTTGCTGTTGCTGCTGTTGTTGTTAAGACTTGACTTGGGCTTCGGCTTCACTTGTCGTTTGTCCTTGCAAAGTGTCCTGCGATGGCATTTGAATTTGCCAGGCAGCTCAAGAGTCCTTGACTGGTTGTTGGGTGCACAAGTCAACGCTGCTAAATGACATTGTGGTATTACTTGGGAGGCTATTATTTTTCTAAGTCGGGTTAAGCGAGAGAGAGAGAGAGAGAGAGAGAGAGAGAGACAAGAAAAAGAGACAAGAAAAAGAAGACGGCTGTCACCGCAGGCTAAACGCGAACTGAAGCTGCCGGCGATATTCTGTGAGCACCAAACAATTTGTGTCGGAATTAAGATAATAGATTACATTTAAATGTTTTTGTTTATTTTGTTTTTTTTGTTGTTGTTGTTGTTGTTGTTTTGCTGTGCGAGACATGAAAAAAGGGTTCTGTTAGCACGCGTATCTCTGAAATTTGACTAGCCTCTGCTGACGTCAGCGTCGACCGCACAAATTGACGTCAATGATAAGCAGAAGCACAGCTCTATGGCGGAGCAAGTGAGCCCACCCATTAGCACCCACTCAACCACACCTTTAACACTCTCGCGTCCTTGAACAGTAGAGCAGTAGCAAATGTCCTTATCATGCTCGCTCTCGTCCATTTTAATGAGTGTGAAAAGTGAGCTGGTTTTATGGCTGTCACACTGGGTTGGGCTTTGGTTTGGCTTGAGCTCTTCTTTTTATTTTCGGCCACGTCCAAAGGTGGACGTTTTATGTTAATGAGTGTCATCAACGTTGGAGATTTGAGCTGCTCAGTGGTGCGCTGCACTCTGAACCCAGCATGTTCCAGCTTCTGCACCTTCAGCTTTCCACTTAAAGTATAAGCTCACATTAATGATGTACATCTATCTGTCAGATAGTCCCTTCTGTCCCTGCTGTGGTTGAATGGCTTTGGCTTTGAAACAAATTAATTATATTGTGGCAGCTACTTGAATTTCAATCGAACCTTTGTGCGCTAATCGCATTTGCACAACTTAGTTTTCTATGCAAAATAGCGACAAATTACAACAACAACAACAACAACTGTAATAATAACAAACAACAAGGAGAAGCAGCTGAGGCAAAAACTACAATTAGAGCACAAATGGTTAAACAGAATCCAAAAGGCAACAAGAAACAATGCCAACTTGCTGAAAACGAAATCAACTTTTATACAATTTGTTCTACTTTTGCTTTTTTTTTGCATTTTCTTTTAATTGTATTTTCTTTTGTTGC
This sequence comes from Scaptomyza caliginosa, assembly GCA_035044725.1. Classification (NCBI taxonomy): domain Eukaryota; kingdom Metazoa; phylum Arthropoda; class Insecta; order Diptera; family Drosophilidae; genus Scaptomyza; species Scaptomyza caliginosa. The sequence continues at coordinate 585,047 of JAWNNR010000099.1, read as the reverse complement.
CTTACTCTCTGTATTTTATGCTACTCCTTTTAGTTTTACGCTATATTGTCTCTTACTACACTAAATGCCACCTGCTTAGCGCAACTTTAGCCATGGCCACTTAATGAGATTTCAGTTGAAAACTAAATCGGTTGTCTTTGGGGTAAAGTGTTTAATTAATTAACAACAGCTTTTGTATATATATTTTTTTTTGTAAAATCCTAAATTGACTTTGTTTATATAGAAACTTTGTCATATTCTGAATAAGATATTTTGTTGAAATTTTTCGTATTTGCCAATGTCTACTCAACTTATTGGACATATAAACAAACAGACAAAGATTTGATATAATTTGTCATCGAATTGAAAAGTTGCATCACAATGCAAATTGTTAAACAAAAATATTGTTTAAAATGAAATGGCAAAATTTTATTTTTTGATTTTGTAAAATCAATTTATGTTTGGATTTTGCATTTTTAATTAAATTAAATTCCAAAAAAATATATATTGGGCAGACTGCAAATCAATCTCTGCACATTAAATTGTTTTGCTCATGCTTTTATTATTGTTATAATAACAAACAGACTGGTATTCCATACGTAAACATACCAAATAAATGGATAAGCAACAAATTGAGTTGGGCCTAACAATAGATTGGGGCGGGGCAAGGGGCGTAGCTGTTGGGCGTTGGTCCATTACAAATGTGGCTGTGTGTGCAGTTAAGAAGAAAAAGTAATTAAAAGCGTTACTTGTCGGGATTAGTAAAACATTTTAATTTAGTTGTTGCACAAAAGCGAACCGACAGCACTGAGTAAGTGAGTGCGAGAGCGAGCGAGCGGAGAAGAAATGAGATCGGGGAAATCGGCTAGCGAGTCAAACTGAAATGGGTCAATAAATCCAAGCTTAATTTTATTGCTCTGCGCGCTCTTTTCACTACTTTTGCACGGCGGAGAACGAAACGGAAAGCGAATAAATATAAATCGCAATGGTAAACAAATCAAAATAAATGAGTTACAAAAGCAACAGCGAGCCAAAGTGAGCAGCTTCCTCGCCATCCTCTTACAGCCACTACAACTTGCTGACAAGCTGACAAACTGACTCGAGAATAGTCTGAGCGTTTTGGCAAACTGCCGAGCAGCGATTGGATTTTTGGGGATTGCGATACTGAGGAACTGAGCATTGAAGATTGCTATCGGACGCTCTGGCAATGTAATAATAATGCTCAAGCACAAGGGGACAAGGGGCAAGAGAGCGAAAGAGCAAACATTGTGTACATTTTGGCTCATTTCAATAAGAAAATAGCAAGGCTAGGGAAAAAAATCGTACACTAGCCGTAAAAGCCAGAACATGTCAGATGCCAACAGATAACAGAGAGAGAGAGAGAGAGAGTGGAAGATGGGAAGTGTGGCATATTAGTTGTTGTTGTTGTTGCTGATGAGAATGCCAGGAATAAAGCATATAAAGTCCGCATTAGAAATGCACGAGTTGATTTGAGTTTCATTTTGGCAGTGAAAAAAGCAAACAATGCCCAACTGCAAGCAACAACTCAACAACCATACTGAGCAACAACACAAGCAACATAGTGCAACGTAACACAAAACAAAATAATATGAACACGGCAACAACAACAACTGTTACTTCGATGGGTAATGTTGTTGTGGCACGTTTGTGCCGGCCAGTGCAACCTTCATTTCCTGCTCCTCCTTGCAGTGCACTCCAGATGCTGTTGCTGACTTGGCCAGTATGTCTACACTCTGCTCTTCCTCTCTCTCTCTCTCTCTCTCTCTCTCTCTCACTCGTGTCTTGTCTTGTTTCATCTTTCTCATTTCTTTTAAATGCGCGTAAACTACTTATAGGGCGCATCCGACAACGACGACGAACGTCCCTTTCGCCTTTATTATATATATATATATATATAGTATGTTTATTCCATTCGAGTATCCAACAACAACAGCTAGCTACTGCCTGAGGGTGTAAAGAGAGAGCAAAGCGAAAACATATTGCCAAAGCGCAAAAAAGCAAGCATAAGATGCGTTGAAAATCTTTTATCAGTGAAATTATTTGCCCAGGGACAACGGACAACGAAGAGAGAACGTGCAGAATGAATGCGCCCAAATGGCATACAAAAATAACAAAAATAAAGAAGAAAAACAAGAAGCAGAAATATAATGCGCTTGAAAAGTGGAACTGAAAAAGACACGAGAGAACACAAACAAAACAAAAAAACACAACTGGCCAAAACAATTCTGGCGTCCAAGTTGCAGGCCAAATGTGTTGGAAAATTTCTTATGGCGACCACCGGTTATAACAACGTTGCGAAAAGCACTTTTTCCCTATGCACTGCACAGCGCGAAGAAATCTGCGCTTGCCCCAAGAAGTATGCTACGCTTTTCTTTAATGCCAGTCGCGTAGCTTTTATGTCAAAAAAAAAAATTGCTTGATAGAAAGAGAGCCAAGCAAAACAAAAGGTTAAAGTGTTGCGTAGAGTACACAACACAGTGTGAATACTCTAAAAACAAATCAAATAAGCAGTAGTCGTTTTAAATTCGCTAAACATACTTGTTGATCTAATCTATCTGAGTGTTTTTCGTAATCGACACGTTAAGCTAACTTTTGTGAGGGTATTAGGTAAGAAAATACGATGTTGTTATAAGAAAAGTGCAGCCGTAAAAAGGCCAAATTACGGTAGAAAGATGCTGCAGCTGCTTTTATGGCTGGCCAGCAATGTTTTGAAGGCGTGGCCATTTGCTGCCGCTGCTTCTACTCACCTGACTGCTGCAGACAATGCGCTGCATTATTTAAACAAAAAAAGGTAGAAACAGAAGAAGCTCAAGAGCAGCAGCAAAAGCAGTGGCAAAGGCAAGGCGCAAAATGCAATTAAAGCGCCGAGGAACCTTTCAGAAATCTACTCGTAAAATTTGCGCATGCATTGGCAGACAACAGAGACATAGACAACAGAGATAGAGGCACGACAAGGTGGTGCAGCAGCAACAAGCAAAAACAGGACGAACAGTGCACAAGTTTCAGGCAACTGCTAAAAATACTAAAAATACTTAATTTAGCTAGAAAATGTCGCTGGCTTTTGTTTTGCAGCGCGCGTACCAAAGGCAACCGTTCGTTGCCCGTTCTTTCAGCTCCTGTACGTGCAAGACCCCTCAAGCTGTACGTTTATGTATGCGTATACGTATGTGTGTGTATATGTGTACTAAGTGCAGTCATGTCTGGGTCTATCTCTCACTGTACATGTGTATGTATGTGTGTGCATTAGAAACGCTTATGACAAACGGATATTAAGTTCAGCAGTCACGTAGCTCAGGTAAAATTCTTTTACGATAATTTTTTTGTGCCAAAAAAAAGGAGGCAACAGCAACAATAATAACAACAACAGTAACGAGTACAGCAAACATTTCTCCAACTGCAAAACGAGCAGCGCTGACTTTTTGAAGTTGTTCTCGAAAGACTTTTTGAGCTTTTAAAGCAGCCAGTTTGCTAGCCAACCAGCCTGTTCCTAAGCACTATAAACATTTGGGATGTTAACTCTTAACGAAGTTTGGGACAATGCAATGGATAATTTCACTAGCATAATTGAATAGCGAGTCCACTCGAATACTCATATTCACTAATTTAAATTTTTGTAGCCACTCCAGCAATGGGGTGTTTGTTCGTTTCGAGTGTTATCCTTGCCGTTGCTGTTCTTGTTCTTGTTGTTGTGTTTTATTGTTTTTGTTGTTGCTCAATTATTTGCGATTTACATGATTACATTTTAAGCACTATTTATGCAGGCATGTGTAAAATGTTGTTTAGTGCATATTCATACAAGCATACTATGGCATAGAGGAGCAAATGTAACGTATACGTAGCGTTGCCCTCCATTGGTTGCATAGCATAGCAAAGCAAAGCATGGCATCGAGAGAACGAGGGCAACTTTTGCGGGTTTCGTGTTCATTTGCAATTTGTGCTGGGCAAAACAATTAAAGTGGTCCTAAACGTTACACATGTTGCGATTGTTGTTGTTCTCAACATATGTATGAGTGTATATATATATATATCTATAGCAATATGGTGCAGTTAACAATTAAGTTAACAGCTGTAAGTTTTAATTGTTGACGATGGCAGAAGTATGATGGCTGCTGCCAGGTGATGCTTGTGCTGTTTGGTTTACCAGCTGTTTAATAAATTTCAGTTACCCATAAATATTGTTAAATTAATTTTGCCGCCATCTCTTTTTCACTCTCTCTATCTCTTTGTCTCCCTTTCGCCCGTCAACTTTCAACTGCTTTTAGCTGTAGAGTTTTCGGTTTTTGGGTTTAGTTCAGTCCAGTACGGTTTGCTTCGGTTCGGTTCAGTACTATTCCGTTCTGCGGTCGGTCAGGACTCGCCCCTTGGGTCTTTTTCGGTTTTTGGTTTTTGCTACAGAACAGGTACCCCATATAGGTGTGTGTCTGTGCGCCAGTGCGTGTGGTTTTAGTTGGTTATTTTCTTCCATTTATTTATTTCGCACTATTATTGTTGCAGTGCATTGAGGGTAATACGATTATTGCTGCTGCTGTGACCATTGAAAGATACTTAGCACTTATATATTACACGTGTGTGTATGTTTGTAAAAGTCTGAACTTCACACATTGCTGCTGAATGTTGATTAAATTACACATCGTTTCTTGCTTTTAAACTGACCCAAAAGAACACACCCACCCACAAATTGTCGGCAATTAGATTTCTTCAATAAAAAAGCAGCAGCCGCTGCACACACAGACAACAATATTGTGGTTGTTGCTTGATTTTTGTTTTCATTTTTGTGTTCTTCTTGAATTGCTGGCAATTATTTAATGGCCGCCTAATAGCTAACATCCGAGTTGGGGGCCATAACAACAAGCCGACATTAACCTGGCTACTAACAAAAAGCAAACTGGACACACAGCCCACTGGTGGCAGTGGGGGGTTTGTGCGGCGGGGTAGCAACAACATGTTTGATATCCAAGTACAAATAAAAGCACACAAATTATTACAAAACGCCTCTGGGCAATGTTTCTGCTTCATCTTTATCATTTCTGCTCGTCCTTCTAATTGTGCCAAGTGCCATAAAAAAGCGCTATTCTTCTTTCTCAGCTTCTTCATCTTCTTGTACCTCTTATGGCACGATATGCTTTGTGTGTACTTTAAGTGTCTTTCTTATTTGGCTCTGCTTCTGTGCGTTTCTCGCGCTGTCTGTTTATGTACATACATTTTTTAATTTCCGAGGGTAACAATAACGCGTCGAAAATACATAAATTCACGTCAATTAATAAGAAATTGTGGAGCGTGGCAAAGCGAAACAAAATGGCGCACCGAGAACACACATTACACGTGTGTATGGGTGTGTGCGTACCGAAAGGAATGTAGAATGGGGAAATGCTGCGTACTTCTCCTTAATTGTGCACTAAAGAGCGAGCTGCGAGCTGCGAGGATACACGGCCAGCCAGGACATATTCAACGGCAAAAGGGCGCACGGGTCTAAATTACGATGCATTTAATTGCTCGGATTTGGCGCACAGATTTATGTCTGTGCCACTAAGTGGGCTGCTTAAGGCTTAAATGGCCGACGACGTGAGCGACCAGAACAACAACGTTGCGTACTAAAAGCGAAAGTGGACCAGCCAGCCAGCCAAAGCTGGCCAGCAGGATATGAGACATGTGTGTGCGTGTGGTTGTGTGTGTGTGACTGGCACCCGCATGCGGAAAATCTAAACCCAAAAACTAGAAGTAGAAGTAGAAATAGAAGCAAAAGCAGCAACAGCAGCAGCAGTAATAGAAACAGAGACCAAGCACCTGGCATACCAGCTAACTTTGATGTACTACGTGCTCGACACAACGTCATGACGATGGTTATGTTCAAAACCTCGTAACTATGACTAGATCTGTTCAAAGTAAAGTTTAACCCTTTAAGGTTGAGTATACAAAAGAAACATTTGCCGTAACGTAAAAACATATGAAACCTATAGATAGACCGTTCGATTCTAAGAAATAGCTATTCACATCATAGGTTTAATGTTTTCAAAAGAGAATTGTTTACTAGTAACAGACTAATTGGGTTAAATGGCATTGGAATACGAATAGAGAATAGAGAATAGTGTGGCAAACTAGCTGCCTGACTGGGCTCCTGGGTCAGCGAGAGAAAGTGAAAGAGAGAGCAAGAGAGAGGGAGAGAGTGTCGTGTTGGATTTTAATTGGAGAGCGTGAAAAGGAAGCGTTGCATGCGGCAACATAATTTTAATTTAATAATTTCCCGTGTGCATTCGCGCAGAGTGGCGCGACTACTAGATGTAGCTATTACATATGCAGGACGGAAAATCAGCTTAGGAATGTAAATTGATTTTGTGGTAATATGCAATTTGTGGCCGTGTGCCGTTACTCAACGTTACAAGCAGAGTCCAACTATGGTTGGCCAATGGGGCGTATACGCAATGTTGGGTCAGCAGTTTAATGTACAAAACTTTAAGTTGAACGTAAATGAAAAAAAAGGGACTCAAATGGGGAATGATGATGTAAATGGCGGACAGGACATCGGAGAGCAAAAGTAAGGCAGCAAACTTAAACAACTTGGGGGCAAAACAAGAAGGAAAAAAAAACATATTCAACTACCAGAGACATTTTTCGGGAGAAGTCCGTAAAAACTTGCTAAAAACAAACAGAAATTACCAGGCCGCAAGTAAATAAAAATGTTGAAGCAGAAAAGCTGCTCAAAGGCAGCCGTTGGATTGCAAGGAGGCATAAGGGGATAGGCGAGACGGGATAAGGCACGCACACTAGCCAAAGAGGACCCTTGCAAGGATGCTTGTAGCTGTGCGCTTGAGAAATTTTTGCTTTTTAAATTCTTTAAGTAATGCAAATTAAATTTAAATAGCAAATAGGCAAGAGGCAAATGAAAACAACAGCATTTTAAATGCCCAAGCGAAGCTACATGGACCATAGACCATGGTCCAAGAGCAGGGACGAAAGTCGCAGTCGAAGGAGAGAATGAAGCTAAAGGAGCAGAAACAGTTCTGAACCGTTCAAGAAACAAATTTCAAAGACAAATAAGCGCCGAAAACAGCAGTAATTAATTTGCGCCGTGTGTGCTAGTGTGTGTGTGTATGTGTGTGCGAGGGTGCTTATACATGTATGTGTGTGTGTGTGTGTGTGTTTGCTTGCCGAACTTTGGGCTAAACAACAACAACAACTAGACCAACTAGACCAACTACACCAAGAACAACAACAATGGACGAGACTTTTAGTGGAGACAGTTGCTGGCGTATTGTTGTACGTTAAAAGTTGAATGCTGGCCAAGCACCGCAGCAACTTTTAGTCGCTTCTGCTTCTGTTGCTTCCACTGTTGCTGCTGATGCTTCTGCGAAAACATCGAGCAGTTAGCAAAACTGCACGGCTAACTGTAAAGCGGCAAACAGCAACAGCAACAAGAAGCGACAGCCACAACAGCTACAAGCAACTTAAGCTCAACACAACACAACTTGAAAGTTGCTTGCCTTGGCCAACAAAACGCACCCACAACCAGCAAAAGACAGCTAGCTAGAAAAAGGACGAGTGGGTAGAGTAGTCGGAGGGGGGGCGAAACGTCTTGGCTTCGTTAGTTGGCCGCATACACATTTTCACACATTTTGTAGCAATGTACATGCGGTTTAAATTCAAATTTGTTTAGCAACAAACAGACAATTAATTTCGCATATTCCAAAGACGTTTTTTGCTGTGTATGTATGTATATATGGGTGTGTGTGTGTTTGTCTGTCCCTTTAGTTAAGCCGCGGGCACAATGAGTGTCTAAGTGCCGACTGCAAAGACAGACAGGCGCTTAGCTTGTCTTCGTCCTGCACATCCTCACCCCCTTTTTCGACATCTTGTAGATATGTATATGTGCGTTTTTTAAGGAGGGGCTGGCGTTGTTTTTATCTCCTCTTGTTGGCATTTGAATTTTAAATGTTATTACTCTGTTGCAAATTGATCAGTGCGTACATCTAAAGAAACGCGCCGCCTGCTAATTTATTCATTGCGCATAATTGTTTTTCTCTTTTTTTTTGTGTTTTGCTTTGTTGCTCTTGAAAAGGACTCAGCCTACAATGAAATTAAAAAGTTGGTAGGCAACTTTAAGGCACATGCTTCAATCCATTTTACATGTCTGTTTGTCGTCGTTTTTGCCTTTTAGTTATGAGATATCTCAATTAATTTACTATACCCTGTTCTTATCACCGTTTGCTTCCAATTGGTGTGAGAAACTGTCCGGCTGTGTCTTCTTATCAGAGTATGTAGTTAATAGGCAGCTTGGGGTCATTTTTGGTTGTGTGAGAGTCGATTTCCATTAACAAGTACATAAACTTAAAGCCATGCTGCTGTGTCAAGTGCTCAAAGACTCAAGGACTGGAGTTGCGTGAACTCGCATAACTACAATAGCAATTGGAACAGCTCTCTTCCCGTTCCACTCTTCATTCATTTAGTGTTGAGCGTGGCGCGTTAAATTTCAGTGCAAACAAACCTAAGGACATGTCAAGCGCAGCAGGCGTATACAAACAAAAACAGGAAACCCACAAGCAGACACACACACATTGTTTTAAGTGCAGGAGAGAAGGAGAGCGGGAGCGAGAGCAGGACTAGACAAACGTTTATGTGCTATAGGTGTTGGAGCCATAGACAAAGATTAAATGACGCTCATCATTCATATGCCAGCAACACATACACTGAAAGATTGAACAAATAGACGAAGGAGACAGGGCAAGTGGGTGCTGTGAGGGGTGACAGAGGTCCTATAATGTAGTGCCATAATCCTTGGCGCAATTTTTGTGTGTACAAACATTTGTGGAGCAATATGTCGTAATATCCGCTGCCTGTTTTTATTTGCGCCGCATACATTTCTATGGCCTACATGCATACAGACATTCCGAAAGGACATATGAGCCGTGTGACAGGACGTCGTTCTGAAACGCACTTGCTGAGGCCGAAAAACGAAAGCAAGACTCTGTGTGAAAAGTACTAAACGTGGCTATGATTTAGCGTTTTATTATTTGCCTTGCCAAACAAGCAGCAGCTTGAGCAGGTTACAACACCAGGTGGAATGTGTTTCTCTCGCTAACTGTGTGTGTGTGCGATTGGACGTGACCGTTTTTGGAGTCGAGCCTTGCTTTTTCCCTATGTGTGTGTGTGGGTGTGTGTGTGAAAGGCAAAGGCCAAAACAGTTGCGCTCGGCATTGTGGCCATACAGCAAGCCAGCCAGCCAGCCACTTCATCAATTATTCTTAAGCATAAAATATTTGTCACTTTTAGTAAATTTATTGTGACAAGCGTTCCACACCTATTCGCACACCTTCTTCAAGAAGGCGGAAGAGAGAGAGAGAGAGAGAGAGAGAGAGAGGGAGAGAAAAAAGAGAACGTTTATAAACGACTATGCATATGAATCACGTGCGTAATGGCAAACGAGTCCTTTCTGGCCCGCCTTTCCCTTTCAAGTGGACAACATTTTGTGTGTGTTTTACGTAGAAGTATTTCTAGTTTAGGTTGTTGCCACTTCCGTTAACGTTTTTTAAGCGTACATATAAGTATATTTCTTGTTTTGTTGCTGCTGCTGCGTCGTATTTGTTGCTTGACTTTATTTATGCCTTGTAACTTCCACTTGAGCTGGTTTTTGTGAGCACACGCTACGTATGCTTAATACAAAAGTCGCATTGAATTAAAAGTGGAAGAGGCAACGATTCAGCAACGAACAGCGGAAGCTTTCAGGTACTTCGTCAACATTTGGCACAGCGTCAAGTCGCTTTTTTCAATTCTCAAATGCCGCGCCCACAAATCAGATAAGACTCCTGCGATTATACAGATTTTTGTTTGTGACTCTGCTTGAAGTTTGCCGACATGTTGCTTTCCAATTTTTATCATCATATGTAGGCAGGTAAGCACTAGTCAGCAGGTGGCATGTGGCGTGTGGCATGTGGCAGAAGGTGTTGCGGGTCAAAAGCAGTTACAAAAACCTATTTAATCCCACGCTAAATGGGCGCAGTGTAAACTGTTGACATTTCAGCCTTATCCAGCATGATACTACTTCAGTCGCTGTTCCTCCATCCAGGAGAGTGTGGGGCGTGTCGCTATATACAATTGTTGTTTTTGTTCCTGTTGGGGCAGGACACATTGCACGTGCTGCTGTTACTAGTGTTGTTCCTGTTGATGTTGTACTAGCTGAAGTGCACTCGCCTCTAAACAGCAATGTTGTCGGCGTCATCGTCATCGTCGTTGTTGTTGTTTTTGTTTTTGTTGTTGTTGTTGATGTTGTTGTCGCAGGCAGTGTGTTTGTTAAACACCTACACAAATGGCAATGCGCTTCCTTACCACACCAACACCGAACAACCGTTGCTCTATCCGTCTCTCTTATGCCACATCCGGGCAGAAACAGCATCAGCAGCTTGACAAATATTTTTGAGCCCTGTGCGGAAAACAAGGAAAGCACCCGGGCTAAACTAAATGAAATGCCAGCACATGAGAATTGCATTGCTGCTCACAAGCAGCAAGAGTAGGGATGGATAGTAATATAGTATGTGAAGAGAGAGAGAGAGAGAGAGAGGGGGTTGGGGGCGACATGGCCGCAATCACGTTCCAACATGCAGGTGAAATGCAAATAGTTTTTGTTTTCCCCTACTCGGTCGCGTTGGAATTTTTTTCCATCGCTTCTTTTTTGCTGAACTGCTCTCATCGTTGCTGCTTGTTGTTGTTTGTCGTTGTTCTTTGTTGTTAATACCCACACACATAAGAAAACAATAGAAACAAAAAAATCTAAACAGGCAAACATGAGACAAGGCGATGCAATAGAATAAAAAACTGGAAAAAAATGCTCGACAAGTTGTGAAAATACAACAACAACAACATGGAATTGAATAAGAAATGGAATTTTCTGTAGTAAAAAATTTAAATGCTTTTTTACAAGGTGCAATAAAAGTGAAATTCCTTATGAAAGATTCCAAACACTTTACAGTATTAATCAATCAATCGGGATGCATTGCATTCTAGTTCCAAGCTTATTAAGAACCAAAACGGAATGCTATCATCCCCCTCTGTTTTTCTCTGGGATAGTTTCGTACTCTCGGCTGTGTGTTGTTTTTGTGTGTGTCAGTTGCATATTTGTAAAATGAGTTTTCTTTTTTTGAATGTTTGCCCCGCCACACAAACTAAAAAAATACTCCCCGTCAGACATGCCAACTCGTTTTTATAACTTTTTGTGTATGTTTGTGAATATACCTAACGTGAGAGTTCCTAGTCTACATGGGTGTGTTTGTGTGTAACGGCGCTTCAAGTGAAGTACGTTTGTTGTTGTTGTTGTTGTTGCAGTCAGCCAGGTACCCTCATCCTTATCCGACCCTGCTTCCACGTGGACTCGTGCAATTTTATGCCAGAAACTAGTTGCATTTTTATAAACGCAACGGAAACTTTTTTCCGCATTTTTATTTTATACAAAACATCACCTTGCCGCCCGCCATACATCCATGCTCTCCCCGCATGCTGCGTGGCTGCCGCTGTAATATTTACTGACGGCTTTGCCACGCCCCATCAGAATGTCGAGTCGCCCTCGTCGTTGCCGCCCTCCCGCTGGAGTGCTGTCAAGTGCACTTGTTGACGTCATGGCTATTTTGAGCGGCACAAAAACCAAAAACGAAATCATGTCAAAACTGATTTTTTCTTCTCCCTGTTTTTTTTAATTTTTTATTTTTTTGGTGTTTCAGTTGGCCGTGTGTGAGTGGAGATGGGGTTTGGGATGTGGAAAGCCACTAACATTGACTGAGCCGATTTACTAAAAATATTTACGTTGCTGCCGAAGCTGCTGCCGCTTGTCGGTTGGGTTGGGATTCATTTATTTGTTGCTGCGGAATTTCAATATTAGTTGCAAAAGTTATTCAAGCAAGCAACAGTTTATAAAAGCGAGAGACAGGGAAAGAGAGAGAGCGACGTGTACGCAATGCGGTGTTGTGGCCAGTCAGGGGCGCGGCTGGCGGAGGCGTGTTTTTGGGTGTTTGCTGCTGCTGCTGTTGCTGCTCTCACGTAACATTTCAAAGTGCAGTTAATTGATTTTTCAGCACAATGCGCGGCAAGCAATCGATGTCATCCCAGGGAAATTTTCGCAACGACGAAAAATTCGTTGACGGGCAGCTGCGAAAATTGACAGCGTCAGGCGCCGCTTTGTATGCAATACAAAACAATTTTCACGCCGCATACGCGTAAACGCCATAAATTGCATGATTTTCTTCTTCTTGTTGTTGTCAGTTTAAATAATACCCTGGCACAAAAGAGTTTCATGCAAGGATGCGACAGGCGGATGAATTATTGCTTTACTCAAATTTCCAAATTTTTGTAATAAGCCCCAACATAGCTACTACCACTTAGTGTCCTGTATTTGTTGAGCGGGAAAACAAGAGGTAGCCACATGTTGGGCATTTTGTATCTGAACTGGAGATTTTCCTTATGTATTTCATAAAAATGGGGAAAATGTGACGAATTTTTAAGGCCAATAAAAAGGTCAGGAAAAATATCAACCAAAATATGTATTTGTTACTGAATAAATATTTGAATATATTGCCAACATGACTTTGCCAGTTGCAAATGTTGTAGGAACTAAAGCAGTAGCTGTTAAAAGAAACACGAGGCAAGCTGACTGATAGACGCTCTGAATGATTGAATGAGTGACGTTATTCACGGCCATACACAGTTGTCAGTGAGTGACTGACTGGCTGACTGACTGTCTGAGTGACAAGCACGGCTTGCAAGCAAAGGGCAAACCAAACTGCAGATGGCACTTTTAGCCGGCAAATTGTTGAAACGAATTGTCATTGCTCTATAAGTTAGTTGTTGCCCTGCAGTTGATGATTGATGATTGAAAACTCCGAAACTTGCATAAAGGATCCGTAGCTCTTTATCTACTCCCTTTTCACATGAAGAAATAAGTCAGTTATAAATATTGATTGGTTTGACTCAAAACACAAATTAAACTGTAAACTATGCTCCAACAACATTTCCTCTTCTCAGGTATGGCAATTGAACTGAACTCAGCAACTTTCTCACACGACAGAGAATGATGTAAGGTAGGATGGGATGGGATGAGGTGGGAAGGGGTTGACGGGAGGTCACTTCCTTTCCTGTGACCTCAGGCATAAAAACCCCAACACGTCCGCAGCTGCAGCGACAGGCGAAGTTGGCCAATCAAAAGGCAAAAACCGCAAAAAAAGAAAATAAAAAAGAAAAAACGTAAAGCAGAAGCACAAACAAAATAAGAAGCAAGCAGAAGCAAAAGTAATATGCAAGCATTTTATGCACTTGAACGAATACTGTAGTAGTTGTTGGACTGTGTGTTGTAGTCGGATGCCTGGTCAATGTGTTTTATAATTTCTATACTTCTCCTGCTTTGCCACAGTCTACACAGTCTGTATCTCTGTCTAACTGTCGTTCGTTCGGTCACTGGCCCTTGGCTACTGCTGCTTGCAACATCCACATCCACATCCATATCAAGATGAACATGTTCGAGCACTCACGTGGCGCACGCTTTGATTTGTTTCGTTACGTTTCATTACAACAATCGTTGTTGTTGGTGCTGGTGCTGGTGCTGGTGCTGCTGTTGCTGCTGTTGTTGTTTCTTGTCCCTAAGCTCTACAACCGCTCGCCTGTTCTCCCTCTTTTACTCTTTCTATCTATCCATTCATTACAAGTGGCATTAGATGCTGCTGCTGCTGTTGTTGGTCTTCTTGATGCTATTGCTGCTGTTGGCAGGCCATCGAAAAATATCCATACAGGAGAAGAGCAGCTACTAGAAGACAACAACAAAGGTTGTTGTGTGGTTTCGATTTGCTTGGCCATCGACTGGGCTTTGTCGCAAAAACATTCTCAAGAGTTTGCAGTAAATTTCATTTTTGCTTTCGCTTCAAATGCCACAAAACAAAAGGCAACTTTTGCATGCAACACCAAAACCCAACAGCAACTAACATGCATAAAAAATTGTTATAGCAATCAGAAAATTGCAACTGGTTCCAATCGGTCGCTGTTGGGGTTTTGTGTCGCCTCTCGCATCAAGGCACTTTTATTATTATGCCAAATATTTTGGCTACCTTTCGACCACATCCGGCAATACACACACAGCAAAACAGCTACACATTGATAGATTTTACTTGTGGACCACTTGATGCACTTGACATGCACTGCTAGAAAATTGAGAATGACACACGATATTTTAGCGCCGCTCACAGCTGGCAGGCGTTGCATCCTTAATAGCAGTGCATTTGTCTTGTCCTGTCGTCTTGCATCGACATCTATCGAATGGTAGCAGCATCTACTCTTCTGTAGCTGCGCATTGAGAAATTTAATTTATTTTCCAACCAAATCGATTGCACATACAAAAACAACAACAGCAACAACAACAAGTAAATAAACTATACTAGATAAAGTGTCTCAAATACACTTGCATTTCTATTCTGGCTATCTTGTAACTAACTAACTAAATACCATACATATATGTATATATATATATCACTTTTTGGTTTAGTTTAGCTGAGAGTAAAGTCAACTATTATACAAATTGTGAAAGACGAGAGCAACAAAAACCACCTGCAAATCAGTTTTTTTTTTTTGCAGTTTGCATGTTTCATATTGCATGTCTCAAGTGCTGTGCACCAAATGGACGTTTCTTTTGCTTAGCCACATAATTGTAGCTGCTTTTTGCATATGTTTACCATAAATTGCAAGGCTCGAGAGTCGTCTGAGTCGTTTGTGAGTTAAACGTCTTTAAAATGGGATTTCTTGTATTATTGCTTGCCTAGGCCAAGTGGCATATTATGTCAAGATATTAATTCCATTTCTTTGCCTTCGTCTTTTGGGCTTTTACCAAAAATCATTTCGATGTGATAGTAAAATGAATGTTTTATAAGGCAACAACACGACACAAAACGACAAAAACAAAAAAAAAACACAAAACACACAAAACAAGACATGATTCGTTTTTGTAATGCAAAATGCGCATCAGGCATTTGTATGCATTAGTCGAGTAAAACGAACATTTTATGGCATTAAGTTGCTCCAACAACAGCAATGGCAACAGCAACAACAACAACATGGCTAGTTGTGGGCGGATGGATTTTGAAATGGCTTTAACACAAATATGCATGTTGGCAGAGGCAAATTCTTGCATAGAATTGCACTTAAATGCAGAAAATGGCACAAACATAAAAGTGCAGCACGCAGGACAAGGATAAGTAGCAAGCACAAAGAGTGAAAGAGCGAAAGACTGACAGTGTGGCAGAGAAAACCTAGAAGTTGTGGCAAGCATGAGCTTCTGTCCGAGCAGCAGCAGCAGCAACAACAACAGTTGCAGACAGCGCTCTCATAGCGCTTACGGGGCAATTCAAAGTACGTCATGAAAATCAGGAAACAGGATATATTAAGTTTGAGGAATGGGCGCTGGGCACACCAACACACTAACACTAGCAGCAACACCAGCCCATATACACATACATACATATGCAAATGTTGTCGCAGCAATTGGACAACTAGCCCCAAAGCCAGCAGCAACATAAAACAGGCGCTGCAGCAGCAGTAAAAACTGCCCCTTGGCCTGTCGCCCGTCACACAGTTTTTATTGCAGCACATAAAACAGGAGCAGCAGGAGCAACAGCGGCTGCAACAACAATGCCAACAAGGACATGACAAAGTTTTGCATGCGCCTTACATTTTATTTTTATATACAAATATATATATATATATGTAATTTCTTCCTTCTTTTCTTTGTATTTGGAATTGGTAACCACATTTTCTATTAGTGTAAATATGCAAAGTACATGAAGACATGAGGCTCCACTTCCGTTATGAGCGTAAGTGCGGGAAATAGCCATAAAAATGTTGAATGCTGGCTAAATGTAAAATGTAAAATGCAAAGTGTTACTTTGTTGCGGCCTTTTGAAATTGATAGTTGGACGGAGGGCTTGAAGGCAGGATTTGCATTGGTTCTGAATAGGAAATGACATGGACACTGGAAAGGGCATTGCTGCTGGTTGGTTTTGGCATTTTAAATAACATTTTAAAATCTCTTTTAGTTTGTGCATCGCACTCTTACACCCACCCTGTGTCTGTCTCTTATATATTTCATTCACACTTCATTTGACGAGCGTGGAAATTTAAAGCGAATGCCATTAAGAAAGAAATATTAGCAGCGTAATTTGCGGCCTAAAAATCTAATCTGGGTTGGGAAAACAAAAAACAAAAGCAAAAATTTCATTAAATTTAGATTTTAAATTAAATTTTCAAAGTCAAACAATATGTACTTTTAATGCCATCAAAGCCTATTTTGGGTTTAAATCTATTTAATTGTAAATTTCGTTAAAAATAATTAAAATATGCAACACAAAGGCATTTTTTTGTGAACATTACTATAAATTGTTCTAAAACAATTTTCCTCAACGTGCAGTCTTTGTGATTTTAGTGTAATGAAAATAAATAAATAGCTAAACACTAACAGCAAAGTAAGTCTGTGGCTAACAAAAACCTCTCTCTTTTTCTTTCTTTCGATTGGCCTGCTCGTTTTTGTAATTTCGATTTTCAAGCTTATTTAAATGAGCTGCAGCTTGCTTTCTGCCTCGTGCATCGTCACACTCACTGCCAAACCGTTTCAGCTTATCAAAGACAAATATAAAATATTAATAAAGCTCGGCAGCTTCAAGGGGAAACTTTTGGGGGCACCTAGGACATTAAATATGATGGTGTTCGCTGTGGCGTATTCGTGGCACAGAAAAATGCAAATTTCGTTGGACTTTAATGCCTTTCACTTTGATTTGAAGCCCAAAAGCACGACCAAAAGGCCAATGCAACACGTGCGCTATAAATCAACTTGGTTGCTAGTTGCTGTTGCCGTTGTTGTTGCTGGCACGCAAAGTTAACTATAAGCACCTCGAGCTAGCGCGCACCCAATTCAAAAATCAAATCAAAAATAGTTTGAAAAGTTCCAAGTGCTTAACTCTTGGCCAAGGCACGCACCCGCCCACCCAGCAATCCCAGCCCACATACATACATATTCAACTATTCAGTCCACCCACCATTCGGCGACAAACAATGCAACAAATTGCAGGCACTGCCAAACCGGGGCAGGCTAACACCAAGCAACCAGCTAGCGCCAAGGAGCAACTTTGTAATTGTCTAGCATAGACACGTGGGCGCCACTAAGACTCAAAAGAGAGAAGCAGAGAGAGAAGGGGAAGAACTCTATGAAATGCTATCGTATAGAATAGAGTGGCTGGCATGTTGCCGGTAATAGGGAGCCATAATCATCATCACGGTCGCCATTGTAGCCCTCGTGTGTTGAATGCGTTGTTGCATTGTTTTCATCTGCTTCTTCTGCCTCTTTGGTCTTCTGGCTCGTCTAGCTGCATAGTTGACTGAAATAGCAGCGCATTAGATATGCCAGTTAGGCATACGATGTGATAATACACTACACAACAAGGCATAGATACTCGAATATAAATGCCTATGAAACGCCTAAGAGTACTTACAAAAAAATGACTGCGTTTTGAGATTGTTCTTTTAAAGTTTATCTATAGCAATTGAAATCTTGTTGCACAGTGTCCACGGGACGACACTCGCGGGCTTAATGCCATGGCTCAAATCTTTCTGCTGTTTGACGTTGCTGCAGTCAAAATTTAATTGAATGAAAACTTTTTGTGTCGTCTGTTAATTTGCTTTGAATGAAGTTGAACATGTGCGACGCCCCGCTGCAGGCGTTTTAGCCACGCCCCTCTCTTCCCATCACACACGCACTCTCATACACATTTGACTGGCATATGTAAGTATGTACATAGTTTGGAGTTATCGCTCTTTGGGTTTGCTATTTGCGGGTGCAAATGTCAACTTGACTTTAGAATGCTCCTCGCCACAGCCACGTGCTTCACGTATTTAGGTGTGTGTGCGTGTGTTTAGCGGAAGGGGGTTAGGTGTGTGTCAAAGGCTTCGGCTATGTGGATTTAGCTTGGCCCTGTGCTTGATTATAGTGTTAACCCTCACTGAACTTGCAGCAGGTGTGCCAATGTCAGCTCTTCCATTCAAATGTCACCATTTCAATTGTCCAAAAGTATGTGTGCGTGTGTGAATGTGAGTGGCGTGTTTCAATTGTTTGTTCAACTACTATTTCATAGTTGTTAGAGAAATTTGTTTAATACATGAAGTGCGCGGTTACACGGCGTATAAGTAATGTGTGCAAAGAGAGCTTTGCTGCAGCTGATGAGCAATTAACAAACAATTGCAACGTTTTTAGTCAAAAAAAAACAGAGTGCAGAAACGATAGATGAATTGCGGACAAGAGGCAACAAAGAATGACACTTAAAGGGAACAGAATAAAACAGAAACTGAAAAAGCACAACGAAAAGTCGTTTAGCTAACTGAAAAAGCATGGTTAAGTAGGGGAAATGTTGCAATGTATTAAGCATTTGACAATGCATTTGAATTTTAATTAGATTTAGGTTATTCCAAGCACAGAGTGCTAAGCTTAGAGTGGACTAAGTTAATATGCTCCGATTCCGTAAAGAGCATACTAGTAAAAAAACTGCTCACATTGCATTCTTTTCAGAGGCAGCGCGCGAATTTTTGCTCATAATTAAAAGCTAACAAAAGGCAAAAGTTGCCGCGTGGCACAGAACGCAAATGCTGTAACTGTAGAACCAAGTAGGAGCTGGAACATGTCGGGGGAAGGGGTAGTTGCAGCAGCAGTTTGGGTTTTTGGCTGCTGTTGGTTTTGTACTTACCCGCTGCTAAAGCGCTGACAACATTTGCAGTGACATGCGGTGATGTTGCTGGTGTCGTAGTTGCTGTTGCTGTTGTCGCTGCTGCTGCTGCTGCTGCTGGTAGTGCTGTTGTTGACCCAGCAGGGCTCGGACTCGATGCCGACAGTAATAATTTGGAGCCAGCAGCTGCAGTCGCTGAGTTTAGCAAAATTTCAGCTACTTGGTCAACATCAGTCTGTTGGTTGCTATTGCTGCCGCCATTGGTGTTGGTGTTGGAGTTGCTGTTACAACTATTGTCAAATATTTGAAGCACAGGCGGCAGCACATCTTCATAATGCAAACTATCCGGCATAATATGCGTGGCAAGCATTGTTGCTGTTGGCTCAGCGGAAGCTGTAAAGTTATGCTCATCATCAACGTCAGATCCAAACGCTGACAATGTCAGTTGTTGTTGCTGTTGCTGTTGCTCTGGTGTTGGTTGTTCTTCTGCTGCTGCTGTCTCCTGCTGTGTGGCCGCATTGCGCTTGCGATTGTAGTACTCATAGTTGGCTGCTTTTGCTGCCGGCAACGTTGGCTCATCATCGGCTGCGGCAACAACAGCAACATCAGTTTCATTGCCATCAGTTGTCGTTGTTGCTGTTGCTGTTGCTGTTGCTATTGTTGCTGTGACTATGATTTTATCCTCGACCATAAATTGCACTTTTTTGCGCGTACTTGTCGTCATTGTCGTGGACGTGGGCGTTGACGTGTGCATGGGCGTGGCAGTTGTCGACAATATCGGTGATGTTGTCGGCGTGGGTATGTAGAACTGTGACTTGCCCGAGGGCGTTAACAACGGCGCCGTTACAGGCACTGTAGCATTATCAGCACCGGTAAGCAAAGGTGCTGGCAACTCCAGCGTTGATGGTCGTCGTTTCAATATGGACTTGATGCCGGGTGAAGTTGGTGTTACAGTCAAGACAACAAAAGCATCAGAATCCCCATCCGACTGTAGCTCATCAACAGCAGCAACAGCAGCAGTAATGGGTGTTGTTGCTGCAGGAGTTTTACTTATAATATCCAAAGCTAAACTCAAAGACTCCTCGGGCTTTTTGTTGCGTGGCGGACGCCTTGGGTTGTTAGCTGGAGTTGCTGGTGTTGATGGTGTTGCTGTTATAGTTTGTGGCGGTGGAGGTGTTGTTGCCACCTCAACAGCAGTGGTAACCGCAGCAGCAGCAATATGTATGCGCTCGTAACTATCGCTGACATCAGCTGGATCCTGAGGCTGCTCTCCAAGACTAATACGCTGTCCAGCAATATTGCTGTAGAACTTTCGCTGTTGCTGCTGTTGTTGTGGCTTCTCAAGTTCTTCCTCAAGTAGTTGTGCATCGGCAACATCAAAGTCATCAACGGGCAAGCTCTTGGCCTTAGCTGTCGACTTGGTCTGGCTATCGACTGAGATCAGATCGTAAGGATTGACATTGCAGCGCAGAATGGAGCGACGTGAGCTGCGCTGAGTGCTGATTAAACCGCTACTCTGCAGCAACGACTCATTGTCCTCCATTAGCCAGCAGTCCTGCTCCTGAACAGGTGTCTTAATCACTGGCAACGATGTACGCGTCCTTGTCCTGCCACGTTGCATGGAGCTGCTGCTGCTGCTGGTGCTGGTGCTGTTTTTAGTAGCAGTTGATGTTGCTGCTGCACGTGACTTGCTCTCCTTGTTGCTGGCAGCAGCAGCAGTTGTTGGTTCTGCTGGCTCGGGCGATAAAAGACGCGTGCGTCGCATCAGGTCATAGGGATCCTTTTGTGGATCCAATATGGTGGGACGTGACTTCTTAGTCGCGCTCACCACACGCATGGTCGCTGCCAAAGGTCGTCGGGAGTGAGCTGCCTGAGCGCCTGCAGCTGTTGGCAGTCGCACCGTGCCTCCACCACTGATGGTGGCCAGGGGCAAGCGAGAACCTTTGCACTTCTTGCACACGCTCGCTTTCTTCACGTCACGTTTGGTTCCGTTCAGATACTCTGCGCACGAACAGATCACAACTGCCAGAGCGGTGGCAGTGCCGGGCTCTCCATCTGTGGCAAAGATGGCTGCCGCATGTGGATGCCCATGACCAAAGTAAGAGGAGTGAGGGCGCGCGGGTATGCCACGCACAGTGCCATAAATCCAGGGTTCCGCATACTTCATGGAGCGCGACAGGGCGCTGGGCAGGAACTCATACCCGGGAGGAGGAGCAGCTGGGGGCGGTGGTAGTTGGTAGCCCAAGTGTTGAACCAAATGATGATGAGCAAGATGCTGCTGCTGATATTGATGTTGCTGTTGCTGATGATGATGTTGCTGTTGCTGCTGATGTTGTTGCTGCTGCTGCTGCATGTGCAGCGCCTGTTGCAGCTGTTGCATTTGCATGGCCTGCATGCCGCCGGCTGTTGCTAGAGAAGCGCTTTTATTATCGCTGCTAATTTTGAGCCGCTGACTCCAGGTTTTCTTTGATTTGTCATACATCGGCTTAGTATGCTAAAGGGGAACGGGAGTAATAGAAGAGAAGAGAACGAAAACAAGTTAGTTGAAAAACTTTTTGTTTATACCAGAGTTTTTACCTTTCATTCAATGTTGTTGCTGTTTTAGTTGCTGTTTTTGTTCCTGTTATTGTTGCGCTCATAATCCCCAATTTGAATTAATGGCTTTGATATAGTTTGTCTCTGCTTCGGTCGACTCTGGCCGGTTATCTAGTTATTTTCAACAGTTGCCTGTCTGTTTGCCTGCCTGCAAAAAATATAACAGAAAATTATTAAAGCGCAACGTCCAGCGGGAAATCCGTTTAGAAAAGTTTCATTATTGAAAAAGTTTAAAATGCGATTATATGTGGACAAAAGGGACAGCGAGCAGCAGGGTCAGGGAGCACAGATGAAAGCCGACAAAATAAAGGGTGTTAGCTTTGGGAGCGCAGCTGCCGTAATATTTTGAGTAATTTAATGAGACAACCCGGCTGCTTAGCTTGTAACAAATAGCTAAGATTAAACAAGGCCCACGAGATAGACATATTGATATCTATTAAATGGGATATTCTATAAATCTAATTCGACTTCAAATCGCCAAAATTTCACTTCAATTGTGCACTTTTTAATGGGATTAAAGATATTTTTTAAGATGTTTTATTTTTTTTGGTATCTGTGGACAATTGTTAATTGCTGTCTTGTTGTTTGAGCTGTTGCTGGGATCCAATCAACGTTAAAACTCAATTTGTGCCCCCTTCAATAGACAAGAAGTACCACACAAATCCTAAGTAATTTTTTACAATTTTCACAGCGAAACGATGCAACAAATGAAAAGGAAAAAGTACAAAGAATACGATAGAAAAAGGCGAAATCAAATAAACCAGTCAAAAGAATATAAACCGCACTCAGCTTCCCTGTCTCTTGTCTACTATCTTCTATCTTATGTCGCCTGTCTCCTGTTGTTGTCGCCTCCTGTTGCCCCGTCGTGAAAGTTCTGTTTTGAAGGTGCTGGCGCTTTGGGGAATGGACAATTGTGTTGGCGACCACTTGGTCAACGCTCCTACGCGCGTTTACTATATATCGCTTCTGATGTTGATGTTGTTGTTGTTGTGCATTTTCGCGAGTGAATTTTTTGCCATCATCGTGACCACTTTTCACAATCAACTGACTGCCCACAAAATCTTTTCCAGCGGCTTACGGTTCAGTTGTTGCATTACTTGCACCCGCTATCAACTCAAAGTTGCTGTTGCTGTCATTCCTGGCTGCTGGTTGCTGGCTGCTGGTTGCAAGTTGCATCTCGTGCGTTTCCTGGCCAGGCAGGCCGCTCAACGCTTGCGGATATTAATCAAAATGCGTTGAACGCAACCCAGCTTCTACTACCGCTACTACTACTTCTACTTCTACTTCTTCTTCTTCGCATCTCCGACAGCTACTTGAACGCTGCAATGTTCCTAGAATGTCCAGGCGTTGGCATACTTTGGCTTAGTTACCGCTACAATAGTTGTTGTTGCTGTGTGTTACTGTTGTTGTTCTTTGTTTCTTGAGGTGCTTGCGCTACAATGCTGGCCAAAACACGTCGCTGGCGCGTTGAAAAATGTTGATAAATGTTGACAATTTTTCCGGCAACCACTCGTGATAAATCTAATTTTTCTCTTTTGCTCGCTGGCTCGCCTTCCATTGCGTTCTTATAGTTGGCACCCACGGCATTGTTGTCAGTTAACAGTTGTTGTTGTGGTGCGGCCGTTGTTGTTGTTGTAGTGACTGTTGCTCTGTTGCAGTTTTGATTACATAGCACGCTCCTTGTTGCTGTTACTGTTGTTATAGTTGTTGTGTAGGTGTGAAGTAAAATTAAAAACGTGTCATTTTTTGCTTTATCGCGTGACGCCCATTTGGGCAAAGAGGAAAAAAAAATGTTGCCATGACCCAGCGCCGTTGGCGGCCTGGCCAACAAACAGCAACAACATACAACAAAATGTTTTGAGTGAAATTTGAGCCACTTTGTTTGATGCTGGCCAAGTTAGATATTGTAGTTGCAACAGCCTCCGAATACTGCCATGAAATTGTGGAACATTGGCTCTCCACAAAGTAAAAGCAAACACAACAGTGTGTGTGTGTGTGTATTTTGTTAATGTTTTCTGAATAACACTTGAGTAAACAAAGTATTTTCATTTTAATGCTGTAATTACGATAATTGCCTTGGGGTAGTTGGTCGAGCATGCGATTTATTAAGGTCTGCTTACTTAAAGTATATTATCTTGTTGAATTAGTTACCTCTACTTGTACATTGTACAACTGTATTTGCATAACGTATAAATTTGTATCTAAGCTGATTTGGCACACTTGCTTTTACCCAATCCAAAGCAAAAGACACTTAGACCATAATTAAGAGATTTGGGCAAGTTAAAGCTGTTTTTCTTTGAGTTCAGTTCGAAAAGAGAGAGTTTTTAGCACACGGCAAGCGCATCATAATTTTTCACGCTCAATTGGCTGCAACAAGCACCACAAGAAATGGAGAAGGTTGCCTATTTCCTATAGCTCCTTTTGCTATTTTCCTTTGTTTTGTTTTTCTTTTGTTCGCTGCATTTGCGCCAAATGCAATTTGTCATTATAAATTTACGTCAGTTTAGGCAAAGGCAAAGCCAGTCGCGAAGCGAATGAATGCAGAGAAAAAAGTGAGAAAGAAGGAGAAAACTTTTGGCCAACCATGGGAATAAAAAACTGCTACTGCATTTTTCAATATATATATATTCTTAGCTTGACTCCTCGAACAAAAGTTTAACTTTCTGTTGTTTTTGTTCTCGTTGTTGGCCTTGCTTGCTTATTGTCCACCCACAAAACTTGGCCGCAGATTGATGGTCATATAAAAAAGTAGTTAACGCAATGCCAAAGTGGCTAAAAGCAAGCCAACTACGCGGCTATGCTAGGCCAGCTGAGCTCTACGAGTTGTCGCAGCCACAGCTAATTAAGTGACAGCAGGTTAAAGTTTAATACAAATGCAACAAATCATTTGTCAATTAACAACAGTCGAGACATTTAAAATGCAATTAGAGTACACACACACATACAGTGAGCGAAAAAGATGCAGCATATGCTGTTAACAAGACTTAAGTGGAGGATGTGGTAGCTGGTGATAAAGCTCATACAATAAGCGGCTTAAAAAACCAGCAGCACCAGCAACCTAATGAGTTAACAACTGCTGCTGCTACTGACTGGCAGAGATCAAGGCTAACCAATGGCGCTGCTTAGGTAACTAAACACACATCAAGTATACGCGCTGTATGCTGCAGTAAAATTAACAATTTTATTAAGCTTACAAGCAATAGAGGCAGGAAGAGAGGAAGAGAGAGAGAGAGAGAGAGCTTGCCAGGGGAATATCTTAATTTATTCAACAAGAAAAATTGGCTGAGCAATGAGCGTTAAGCGTTGAGCGTTGAGCACCAACGAAGCAGAGACGACATAATCACCGCTTTGAAGCGCCCAATACTCCCTCACAAGCAGCTAAGTACTGCTCAGGCTAAGTAAGCAGTGTGTAGGGGGGAGAAAGAGGTTAGTAAGTGAAAGGAAGATGCTTGTATACTATACTGTAATTCCATGTGTATCTGTGTGTGTGTGTGTGTTTGTTTGTAGCGATAAGTGAAAATGTGCAGCAGCTGCTTAAAGTGGCACAACTGACGTGTGCAAGTTTGCCAAAGGACACATCCGATGGAGAACAAGTAAGGATGAAGATGAAGTGGCAAGAACAACAAGAACAGCCACAACCCAACAGACTGACAAGCAAGGACTGCACTTTATTTATATTGAAATTAATTTATTGAAAATTCTAATGACTTTCAGTTGTGTGTGTGTGTGTGTTTTTTTTTTTTTTTGTGTTGACAGTCTGTGTGTTCAAGCTCCATCAAGTTGACCAAAATGTTTGCCAACAATAACATTCAACAGATTTATGGTTAGACATATTAATTTATGTGTTCAGATGTGCAAAATTGTTAACTAAATTGTAAGCAGGCGACATAGATTTATCTGCACCAGCAGCAGCAACTTAAATTAAGTGAGAAAGGGAAAGGGACATTTAAACTAATTGAATTTGCTGCTTTGTGAAATGTTAACAAGTTTTGCGGGTGGCATGCTCGTAGGCGTGCAAAACTTTCAAAGCACACAACACACATTAAAGTGCAGTGACAAATGCAGCAGCAACATTAACAGCAACACTAAAAAGCAACAACAGCAACAACAGCCATTAAATTTGTGTAACTAACCAGACGTAGACTGAAAAGGCAAGCAACAGCAGCAGCTAAAACAGCAAAAGCAGCGTCAACTTTTGCTAAACTAATTAAAATGCATATTCTGGCTGCACATAAATGTGAAAAGTTTCGCTATATAGTCGTATAGTTGTATAGCCAGTAAGCAGGCATCTACAATGCTGGATTCACTCTATATGTATGTATATACCTGCAAATGGAAGGATGGCTTAAACAAATAGATGACAGACACAGTCTTAACAGTCCCAACAGGGCACACGTCGCCTAAGCCTGTTCCAGACCCAGACCCAAACCCAGATCTAGATCCAGACTAAGACAGAGACACGTTGATGACAGTTTTGGTTTCGAGCTGACTCTGCAATTTGTATAACATGCTGGGCAGTTGGCCAAGACTTAGCAACCCCAACACTAACACCAACACCAACATCAGCACCACACACCCCCTGCTCCTTTGGTTAAAACAAAACTTTTTGTAAACTCATTAGAGCAGTCGGCCAAACGGCCAAGCAACCAAGCAACTGCGCTAACCAAACCAAGCTTGACGGAGAGGGTCACAAGTTTCCTGTAAGAAAACGAGGCAGCAACGGTAGCAACAAGAGCAACAACAGCAAGACACAGAATGGAGACCAGTTGGGAAGCGGGTAAACAAAAGGTTCTGGGCCCGGCTAAGATAAACACAAGGCAAGCTTCTTGCTTCTACAGCGTCTTTCCTCATGCTAGCTGCCTGGCTGGTTGGCAACGGCTTACTGTCGCTTTTCATGCGGCTAAACATGCCCGGCGGTGCAGTTGAAATTTTATTTATTGCATTAACTTGAAACCGCTCAGCAAGGACGCGCCGCAAAGTGGGAGGCAAGCAATTGCTTCTTCTTATAATAAACATAATGAAAATGATGTTCATAATGAAGCGCACTAATCGACTCTTCTTCTTTTCTCTCCCACCGGAATGGTCTAGTGGCAGAGAAGGCACAGATGTTGCTGTTGCCTTCAAGTTTACGAGCTGAATTGCAAAACTATTTAGTGGTTTCAACTACATAAATGCCATACACACTATGTACGGACTGTATACAGTAAACTATGTACATAAAGGACAACCGTAAATGCAATTGCTTACACTTGAAAAAACTAAGAGAGTGAGAGAGAGAGAGAGAGAGCCAACTTTATGTTTGCATCCTAACTGACAGTTTGAACGATTAAGCTTTATGTTTGTGCCTGTATATATATTATATATATATATATGTGTGTGTGTGGTTGCATAAATAAATACATTTTGTAGAAATTAACATATGTCCTTCATTGCTTCAATGACAGGCAGATGTGTGCTGGTGTAAGAAATTGATTGCGTGGAAAATTTAATGTTTGCAACATTTTTCATAGCATACTTTTGAGTGTTTTGTAAATTACAAGCGCACCATAATTGCAAACATTTGTATGTAGCCTCCATCTGTTTTAAGCGTGGATGTGTACCTTAGTGGTATGTGTTTGTATATGTATTGAAAATTAAATGCCACAACTTATATATATATATATACACAGACACACACGCACACACACCGCTTACAGTTATTGTTTGAGCTTTGCATTGCCTGGTAATTTCAATAATAAAATTGACTTACTGCATCGCATTATGCGCACTACATTTATTTATTATGCCGCATTTATTCACACACATATGTACACACATTCAGTTTATTTAACTGTTGGATGCAGGTATTTAAACAGAAAAATTAAAATAAAATATTTTTCAAGTGCAAATAATTATGTTGGCGTTAAGTTAAGCGTGAAGCACTTTGCCAAAATGATGTACAATTTAATTGCAGCCAATTTGTTCATATACACAATGATTATTTTTACTTTTTTCACACAGGTCTGTAGATACTTCGACAGAGCGTTATAAAATTGTTCACTAAAGTGTGTAAAGCATTAAAACTAACGCTTGATATTCAAAAAAGAGTACACACCTTTTGAAGTCATTGGTAAATGCATTGACACGCCCATATATTGTTGCATGAGTTGTAGTAATTTGATCAGAATTTTCAAGCAACTGGCCAACAAACAAAATGCAAACGATATACAGCCATTTGCAATCGATGCAAAAGTTCAAGGCTCACATATATTGTGCATAAATAAAGTGCCAAAAAGTGGGCGTAAGCAGATTGAAGGATTAGGCGAACAAAGTGGGATGACTTGACATTTCTTGGCAGTTGTGCGACTTTTATTTGACACATGTCTAAATGTTAGAGAACTCAATTAGTCGCCACCGCAAACGGCCTCAGTCAGTGGTTGACTCCTAAGCTCGTGGTATGATTGTATGTTTGAGTGGTTTTGAATGGCAGCAAAGATTGTCAGGTTTATTTAAGTAAAATACAAATTAGTTTTAGATTTTCAATTGGGAAATATATATTTTCTTAAATTCTATGCGTATAAGAACTGTTGAGAATGTCTTGAAATTCGAATAAAAGTACACAAAACAGATATTAATTACGATAGCTAACTAAACTGATGTGCCTGCCACTAAAAACTAATACACAAATTGATGATGCCCCAAAACGCTTCAAGCTATGCTCAAGTCATAGCCTAAATGAAGGGGCCACATATTGCTGCTTCTTAAATCTTTTGGGCTACTTTATAGCTCTGTACTCTCCATATGCGGATTGGCATTGCGAATACCCAAACTTTGTAGCTTGCGCAGACGATGAATCTGATGGCGCAGTTTGTGCTTGAACACAATCTGATTGTTGACCGTCTTAAGGTCTTCGACGCTGCAACCTTTTAGATTGCGCACTGTTTTGGCCAAAAGCGTTTCGGTAATAAAGTACTTGGCTTTCGAGAGGCGCATATACTCGACGTTGCGACGGGCCAACTGCTGACGATACAAATACAGATGATAGCCAACATTGTTGTGTGACTTTTGTTGTTGCTGCTTCTGATGTTGCTCCTCCGAGTCACTCTCGTTAACTAGTTTCTGATAGCGTGACATGTTGCTGTTGCAGTTGTGGTTCTAGTTGCTGTTGCTGTTGCCGTTGAAGGTGCGGTTGATGCGACACTTGACACTTGATTGCTGTCGATTTAGATGCTATTTGCGATATTGCTGGTGAGAGATCGTGTCAGAGAGAGGTTAGCTCCGGCTCCTGTAGCTGTTGCTTCTCCTGTGTTTGCTTTTCGTTTGATGACCACAACCGAGATTGCTTGACTTTTTATGCAACCGGCCACTTAACCACCCTTTTCGCCCACCAACCTACCTGCCTAGGCTGTCGCCTTTTTTAGGTCAGCTTTTTCTGGACTACCTATCTACGCATATCATCTGTCTGTTGCTACTATGATCAAGTATACCTGTTTCTGTGCCGAATTTTGACTTGTTCGTGTCGCCCTCGTAATAAAAAACAGTTCATTCTTAATCTGCTTGACGGTCATAAAGTTTTCGTATTTTGCAAACATGTTCATTCTTAATCCAATCACTAAGCCCTCCAAGCGACAGCTACTGCCACTGCTGCAACTACATTTACAAAAAAATAGCCATTGGTCTATAAAAAGATTATACATCATAATCATGCCAGTATTTTCCCAAGCAGCTAACAAGCAACTGCATGTCAATGTTGAAAGGGTAACTGTAGCTATGACAACTGCCAGGATTAGTTCTTTAGCAGCTGCTGGCCCAGTTGTTCATCAATGACTGGCCTGCGAAGAGCCAATCAAACTATGTGTAACTATGCGTCATGTAATTTTGAATTAAATTTAATTCCAATTATATGTATATCTAGATTTTTATACCAGAAGTTTCTTGACTTATGCTTAAGCCCGATAATCCAACCAGATTTGTGTCTTATCTCATTCTCTATGCGGGAGTTAGGATAGTTTTCTGTTTTAAATCACAAGATAAACTTTTTAAACTAGAGTAGAAGAGATGAATGAAAAGTGTCGCGGATATTTCCAACGTCAACTTTTTATTTCCATATCATTTTTTTTCACGCCCTATTTTCATTTTTTCCGCATAAACAATCATGTCAATTCTAGACCAAATAAAACAAAGTTTAACCTACTGTTTTTTTTTATCGCCCTCACACAAAATAAATACAGGGCGGAAAGTGGCAAAAAGTAAGTGTAAAGTGCAAGAAGATGATGAAGTAACAAAAGAAAAAAGATAATAGATAGAAAAATAGAGCTATCGTAAAATTATGGCAAACTTTTGCTTTTTAAATCTAACGAAAAGAAACGCAACGAAACGAGGTGGCGAACTTTTTCAAAACTTTAATGTTGAAATAAGCAATTTTCGCGTCCAACTACACACTCACACACACACACAGCCCATGTCTGCAGTCTGAGACTGTGAAGGGCATAAAGATTGAAAAGTAATTGCATTCAAGAGAGCTTGTAGTTAAAAATTTATAGATGTTGTACTGCACAAGAATCTGGACAAAATGTGCAACGGGAATTGGGGAGTATAGCAAAAAATGATGATGCTTCTACTGCTGCCGGAAATATTGAAAATGCAATTGCCCTGCGTTCCCCTTCCTGATGCTACGGTAATTGTAGAAATTCGAGCGCACTTGCCAGAAGAGAAAACATTCAAATAAAAGTAAGTTAAATTTGCAAAATTAAATGAAATCAGCTCTTTATAGCCCATTGCTTCATTTGCCTGTTCATCTTGCATCTCCTATCTCCCATTGCTATTTCCCATTTTCCATTTCCCAATCACATTTGGCATTTCCATTTGCATTATTAACGGGCATGAGTGAAATTTTAGCCATGTAGAGTAGCATTTAATTTTCCTTTTCCTTGTTGTTGGCTGGTGTGTATGCGTGTGTTTGCTTCATGGCTGCAATTGCAGATTGTAAATTGACTTTAAAAGATGCGCATCTCAATTGCTAATTTTTATTGTTGCAATTTGCGCTGTTGTTTGCCTCATTTGGTCATCGTTCGATGCATTATTCCCTTTCCCACTTGCCCCTACTATTTCGCTCCTATAATGTTCAGTAACTCGTGCAAAACTCATCGACAGCATAATAAAATTTTCATTAATTGCATTCGACACACTCTCGAACATGCAAAAAGGGGCGCTGCGAGCGTAGAGGCAACAGTTTACTGCATGCTGCTGTGTCCATCGTTCGACTACATTTTGGGGCACAAGAACACACACACAGAGTTTGGGCCAAGAAATATGATTGCAAACATTCAGCAGAAGCTCTTGTATCTCATATTCTTGGCTTTGCCTTTTGGCCTCATTTAATGGCTTAATTTCAAAGAAAATTGTTTGCATTTCCCAAACGTATATAGTTGTGTGTGTGCTTGCTAGATTTCGAGGGAGTTTGTCCAAAAATTAAATTAAAACATTTCAACTTGAATCTTGTTGGTTAGTTAAAGAGTGTAGTTTTATCTCTATTTTACCATTGGATACAAATATGACAACAATAAGCTTATATGAATTTCCATATGCATAAGCTAACAATTGTAGACACATGAATATATAAGCACTTAACCCTCACTAAAGTGTATTTGTTTAACAAACTAAACGATTTATATGAACATAATACTATAAAACGAAAGAAGAACACGAGTAAAACAAAACTTACTTAATTCAACATAATTAAAATGCCGTAAATCATGATATTTGATATGCAGCGTTGATTTGCCAACCTCTCTCGCGATGTTAGACAACATTATTTGGCTTTTGCACAGAGCTCACAGCCCGTTAATTGCACAATGTCAAATGTGATGTGGAAAAGGGGAAGCGATGACGACGTAAATCAAATTAAATGGCAATTAAAGTGCCATTCGATGCCGAAGCACTTTAAAATGCAGGCGGCATCCGAAAAATGCAGCTGGCCAAAAGCGACAATTGCGAATGAAAGAAACGAAACCTGTGACTTGGGCTGAGAACGGAAATGAAAGTAAAAGCGATTGCGAATAAGCGATGAGGAATCTATATATGTGTAAAGGGTGTGCTACCAAAGCAGGAGAGGGCGGCTGCAATGGCAATTAATTGAGGCAAACCTCAGTTCGTTGCTGCAGAAAGTATGCAACACACGAACCGCAAAGGCAATGAAATATTGCAATCAGCAAAAGAATGAAAAGCCACTAAATGCACCAAAACCACATACCCCCCTCCCCCTCCCCCAAAAAAAAAGCAACAGCAACAACAGGAGCCAGAAGCAAAAAGTGAGTAAGAAGGAGTAAGTAGAAGCCAGAAGCTGTATATCTGCTTGGCTGCTCGACTGTTTGGCTGCTCGGTTGGTAGCACCCGCTTGCCAAAATTAGTTTCTGTGTCAAAAGTTTGAAATGAGCAAGCGCCCAGTCTCCTCTAGACTCTGGCAGCTAAGAGCTTGGAGAGCTGAGTGCCAGGAAAGTCAAAAAGAAAGTAAAAAAAAAA
This sequence comes from Scaptomyza caliginosa, assembly GCA_035044725.1. NCBI lineage: Eukaryota > Metazoa > Arthropoda > Insecta > Diptera > Drosophilidae > Scaptomyza > Scaptomyza caliginosa. The sequence goes on along the minus strand of JAWNNR010000099.1, from coordinate 553,230 downwards.
AAGAAAAAAACGTGAAAATAAACTCGTTGAGAACGAGACACAACGACAAATACAACTACAGCTAGAGTAACTACAACAACAGCAACGTTGGCGACGAGTTGAGCGAGTGCGAGAGGACAAAGTTTGTCGCTGATGTAGTTAAGAATTGGCAGCAAATGCTGCTTAATTTCAAAAGAAACTTTACGTATTTGTCATGCGGCGCACATTTATTGCGGTGTTCATTTGAGCGCTCATTCAAGCGCTTCCACAAACCCAGCTGCACAAGCTGCAACTGCAACTGCAACAGCCACAGCGTTGACGTTGACAAACTTGCCACAGTCTTCCTCTATACTTTATCTCGCATTCATTCCTTCGTTTTTTCGTTTTTTTCTTTCATTTGGCCATATTTAATAATTCATCAGAATTTTTTGGGGCCAGCATGAGAAGAAATCTTTGAGAGTGAAGCATTCGTTGCACGCTAATTTGCGGTCACTTTGCTATTTTGCGATTGCGTTGGCTGGTCCACTTGTGCGCTTCATTTCCTGCGGCCGACTTCCATTTGACTTGTCGTTTCCGTTTCCGTTTCAATAACGCTTTGATTAGCCTTGCGGTCTCTGCGCTCTTCACACCCAGCCCGCCCCGTAATGAACTTAATGTTAAGCGTTAATTATTATGTAGCACATAGCTAAAACCACAGCGCCAAGTTTGTGCATCACTTCAAATTGTGTTTCTGGAGTTGAAAACTTGAAACTTGAAAATGTATATGCACTCAGTCTCTTAAAATCTTAATTACTTGTTTATATCTCCTGTCGCTCTTACTGAACTAAGTGTTGAGTGTGAGCAGTTAGCATTTAAGCCATATATATAAATGCATGAATAACATACACATGTGTGTATATAACTTGATGTTAATGCGCTTAAATGTTGACCAGTTCAAAAAAAAAAAAAAACAACAAACAACATTACGTGAGATGATTGCCATTTTGCTTACCTCGCAGCAAGAGATTTTTCCACCAAATGAGTTTTTTAGCTGTAATAAATAAACAATAAAATATTAATATCATATTATTTGCTGTTGTTGTCAACACTAGATAGCAATACTTCATAATATATACCTAGTGATTATTTATTCATAAAACAAAAAATAAATACAAATAATTATTTTTGGCAATTCATTTCGCGCACGTTCATTGTAATCTTTGCACAATTGAACGGCAATGCACACGCAAACGATTATTATTGCTGCTGTTGTTGTTGTTGTTGTTGCTGGGGAAAAGATAAACCAAAAGTTTGCTTGATTTCACGCCTATTGGCGGCTTCATTATCGCTCGAGTGCTGTGCTATGGGCGTACCCCGCATTTCGTTTTGGGGGTCGCTAAAAACATTTCCGGGCCGAAGTGAGAAATGTGAAATGCATTCGTGTGTAAAAATGATTTTTAAAATTGCTGCTGAATTGTGCAAAAGAGCCAGCGACAACGACAATCAAAAGGCATTCCTGATTTGATATCTGAAATGTGAAAATTATGGGGGAAGCACACACACAAACACACACACACTTGCGAACAAACGATATGGCACAATTTTGACAGCTTTTAATTGTGCAGCGAGTTGTGCGAAGAAACAGCAAGCAAAAAACAACAAACAATTTATACTTTATTACAAAACGCATCATGTCAGGGCCAGATTTCGATTCAAGTGCAGCTTAAAATGGCCCGGATTTGATAAGAGAGCAAGCAGAAAGGCAAAGTGGTCGCCAGTTTTCTGCCTCAGCGGGCAAAGGCAGCTTGGAAATTGTGTTTAAAAACAGCTCTTGGAAACAGGTGTGCAATTAGCGCAGCATAATTTCACTACAAAACACTTCAGGCTGTGCTGCTAATGCTGTTCGTGGTGCTGCCGTGTGAATTATCATTAATAGACCAAAGTGAGAGTTTTATTTATTTTCTAGCCTCAGCAGCAGCAGCAGCAGCTTCCCTAATGGCAAGCGGCTGACTAACTGAATGAGTGACAGACAGCAAGCGCCCCAAGGTCTTCAAATGTTGTGCACATTTCTCACACAAACACACACATATGTGGCACATGTTGCGGCTTGTCAGCAGTTCCTCAGAGATGCCACAAGACGTGGTAGCATGAAGACGTTGCATCTTTGCCTCGCTGCCTCGTCTAGGCAAAAACTTAATTAAAATAAAATTCAATTCAAGCGATTCCCTTGACTGTGCGGCGCATTATGCAAATGCTAAGCATTTCAAACTATGCCAAACTGTGAGTTTTGAGCAGCAACAACCAACTGTCAGCTTGAGAAACTTAACGATGCATAAATCTTAGCTCTTGGTTGCTGCCTTGCTTAGTATCTCTGATAAGCTACAATCAAATGCAATCAAACTGAATTCAATTTTATGGCCAGCCAACAAAACACAATACTGACGCAAAAGCAAAAGCAAAAGCTAAGCCTTCCTACAAGAGATCAACAACTTGAGTTAAGTGAGCTGGAACAACAGCAGCAACAGCAAGAAAGATTTAACTTAGCAGCTGCGTCTAAACACAAATACAAATTAAAATCCAACTAGGCCAACAGAGCGAAACGAAGGCACAAAACTAAAGCAGCTGTTTACCAAATAATTTGCAAATTTGATTATACCATACACAAAAGGCAAATCAAAGGCAACAAAATGGAAAATCACAAGGCGTTGCCAATGATGCTGATTTGGCTAGTACACCACGTGCTGCTGACAAGAATCAAAAAAAAGAAGAGAAAACAAGAAAAATATAAGATGAAACGCCGACCAGAGTGAAGTGGAGATGGATGCATTGAAAGCCAGCGAATTGTGACGCTCAAAGTTGCGGAAATGACGACGACAACGGCGACGACGGCGACGACGGCGTTGCAAACTTCAATTGGTTGACTGTCTGATGTCTGCTGGATGTGAATTTATCTATATGTATATAGACTGACTCGAGCCCCTTAGCAAGTTCAATTCAAGCGTAGCGAAAACGTTTTACGCTGCATGCAGTTTTTGAGGAGCAGCTACACCCTGCACCCTGCACCTACTTCTTGTACGCTTGCCCCACCGCTTATTGGCATCATTGAGTTCGACAACAGAAGGCGGTGGCAGTGGTGGTAACACCACAAAACTGAGCCGCCAACCGCCAGACGCTTTGTCTGTTTGAACTGCCTGTGTGTGTTTTTTTCTTTGCCCTGCATTTTTCCTTTTTTTGGAATCTGTTTTTTTTTTTTGGTTTTTACTTCTTGCGCAAGCGGAAACACAACTTGCCAAGTTTGTGTGTTTATGTGTGTGTGTGTTTGCTTAACATTGTTCGATATTTGGTTGGCTGCTGGCTTCTTCTTCTGTTCATTTTCTTGACTTCGATGTTTATCTGCAATGATTTGCGATTTTCCGGCAATTTACGCAAAAATATGTGACGAAATTTCAGCATCTTCTTTTCTTTATGTGTGTGTGTGCGTGTGTGTTTGTGTTTGGGTGTTGGTGTGTAAGTGCAACAATTTCGTTTCGTTTCGTTTAATTTTCTTTTACGTTTTTCAAGTCTATCGAGTCACCCTACACCGTACACTCTACACTCTACACCCTTCACCATCCCATCCCATCAGATTTGTCTTTATGCGTTGCGCGCGTGATGTCAGCCCAAAATTTACCAAGGAAATTAGCGTTCAAAAATGTTGATGGCAAATATTTGCATAGCAAAGCGAACAAAAACAACAGCAACAAAATGACGAAAAGGCAGAAAGAGAGAGCATCCCACGCTTTGCAATTCATTTTGGGGATTGGCTTGCAGTTAATTGAATTCGAAAGGTGAAAGGCTCTCTGGCCGTATTGAGGCGCATCTTGAGCCAAGAAAACAAAGGAAAAGAAGTGAATTTCGATGCGATAACAATAAAGCATTTGATTTAGTGATTTATGACGCTCAAGTTAATTCCATCGATAGTCGAGTAGTAAAAGGGCTGGCTGCAATTGGATTGGATTAGTGCAAGGCAGATGCAAAAAGAGATTGTGTCTAGTGAAGCTGAAGTGGGAAATGTAATCAAAACTGAGACAAATTGCATGGAAAAGGCAATGTATGAGGAGGGGAACATGGGAAACACTTGAACAAAAGAAATACCAACACGTTTTATATGTACGCAAATGCATTAAATAATTCCATCCATAGTCATTATTATAGCTTTAACTCTTTCGAAAATAATGAAATCAACATACACACACATATTTTTTTATTATTTAATTACAATCACAATTGGCTTTAAAAGCCACAAGTTCTCTGTGCAAATACAAGCGAGAAACGAGAAGCAAAAAAAGTCTTTACCCATATAAATGTATTATATATAAAAATTAATTACTTTAAACATAGGGCCATAAGGGAAATGCTTACATCGTGGCGTGCTGCAGCCAGAAACATCATCATCATTGTCACTGTTTGTCAGTTTGTGGTAATGATCATGTGATGATTTGATAATTAAAAGCAAACATCAAGCAAAAGAGAAAACAAGTTGAAAAAGCGTTCAAGTAATGAATGCCATAAAAATGCTACACACATTCACATGTAAATGTGTGTGTGTGTGTGTGTGTCAGTGAGTCGCACAATTATTTAATGCCTCAAGCCCAAAAGCTGTAGCTGAGTTCCAGGACTTTGTGGCTACTAAACGATAGAAGCAGCAGCAACAGCTTCTGAATCCTACAGTAGCCATGGCGATAGCGATAACAGCCACTGCATGAACAGTAAGGGAGAGGGAGAGATAGAGAGTAAAGAGGGTGAGGATGGAAAGAGAGGTAACAAGTTTACTGGCGACAGACAAGGAACAGCAGCAGCAGTTGATGAACTCAAAGTCGAAGTCGAGCGAACGCATTTTAGCGACTGAGGCGCTCTTGTGTGTGTGTGTGTGTGTGTGTGTGTGTGTTTGTAAAATGTATCTTTCTGTGCCAGGTATGTAGAGATATGCGGGTACGCGAACGCAACCGCAAGCTAAACCAGACCTTGTGCCAGTTTATGACGATTGCGGGCAAGAATAAAAAGAAAACAAAAAAATGAAAACAACTAAAAACAGCAAACAGGCAAATTGATTAAACGCTAATCGACGCCATTTTGTGCAATTATGTATGTGAGTGGGCGAAGTGGGCAAAGAGGCAATAAAGAGGAAAGGCAAAGGCGGTCAGTTAAGCTTTTGGGCAAGTTTTCGATGGTTATTGTTGTTGTTGCCAGAGCAATTACGTTGGCGGTGGCGTCGTTCATTGCCTCGTGCCCAAGCCAAGCCAGCTTTCGTTGGTTGTTGGGGCGCGGTGCGTGTGTGCAACTGTTAATTGAGTGATGGCCAAGACTGCAAGGCAGCAACGGCTTATACTCGTAGTGGTCAAACTGACCAAGCAACATCAACTCGAAAAATCTCGTTTGCCTAATAGCCGAGTTCAAGTTGAATGGCTCAATCTCTCAATCTGGCAATTGACGATTGACGTCGACATTTGTTAATTAACAAACTGCCAAATAAATTAATCACAAAAATTGCTAAAAATAAAATAAAAACAAACAAAAAACGAACAAGTAAAACCAAAACAAAGAAAGCAATGAAATGTGTTTTTGTATGTGTTTATAAATATTTAATTTAAAACTTTTAACTTAAGCAAGTGACGTCTTAGCCTTAGCCTCTCATATCCGTTAATTAAACTACACTCAAGTTTAGAACACATTTGCCATTTGCCAAAGATGATGCGGATGATGGCCGGCAAACACAATGTATGGAAAAAGCAAAACGCCTTCAAGGTTAAGTGTCGGAAAGATACGTAAAATGTTTATGACCACTTTAGTAGACATAAATGTTATCTTCTGCTGCTCTCTTTTTTTTTTATTTTGTCTACCGATTTTCATTTAACTGCTGCTACTTAAAATCACTCAAAGTGCGACGGGCATCCTAAAACTTTAATGAGCTGGCCCCACCACAATTTTTTTTCCTATTTCAGCAAAAGTTCATGAACCCCACGCTGAGTAAAACAGCGAAATTTCTCACACACAAGTGCGACAGCATCAATTACACGCTAGGCGCTAGCTGATGGTGATGATAATGGTAGGTGGAATTGGTGGTGTTGGTGCTGGGAAATGCTTTGGTCGAAATGGCCAAGGCTAGTTACAACTGGGCAACCCGGACAGGCTTAACTTTTAACCGCAGAGAACGGCAGAGCACAGCAAGAAGCCGACTTGGCATCGACATGGACGTCAGGGTTTTTGGCCACTTGACTTGACTTTGGTTGGCATACGGCGAGCCAAGTAATTAAAAAGCGGCAACAACAACGATAGCAAGAAGCAAGAACCAAAGCGGAGCTGGCGGAAAGCGCGCTCAAGAAAATGGAAAATTACAGCCATGGCGTTGAATTTTTCTTGCCACCTATTCTAAGCTTTCTCAGAAGCAGCAACGCTACACTGGCAAGAACTTAACTTCTCTCAAGTTTCAAATTCCAAAGTTACTATATACGAAATAATATCATAGCAAATGTTTTCTCCAAGTGTATGCAGACACTGAGAATGTTGCAGCTACGACTTCTTCATCTAAAGCTCTTTTAGACATTGCTCATTTCGTCGTTTCGTAATTAATTAGTCTTAAAAGTTAAATAGCCCAAATGATTTCAGACAGGCAACAAAGGCCGATGCGAGAACTGGCGACTGGAAGCTAATAGAAAGAATGCCAAGCTATAGATACACAGATAGAACGAAACGCAACGGATACGGATACACTTACAGCGACAGCGACAGCGACAGCTACAGCAACATAATACAAATATATATATGTAGTTTGAGTTCAATGCGTCTGGTCGCTTGGCTTGGCAAATGAAGATAAGATACGCTTCTGACAGGCCGACATAGCCACAGGGTAACCGTGGGAGACAGGGAATGCGGGAGGGGGAGAGTTGGCATCGCATATTTGTGTAAATTTCGTATTTTTATATTGCAATTGAGTTTGCTGTCAGTTTGGCACACCATTTGCTACACACACACACACACACACACACACACAGACACAAACACAGACACACACGCATTGCCACATCATTGATTGCCCCGTGTGCATTGGTAGTAGAGAAGAATTTATCTAACGTCAAAAGCAGCGCTAGCTCCGGCGACAGAAAGTCGGCAAACGATGCGTCTGTGTGTGTGTTTGTATCTGTCAAATACGTGCTGTATCTGAGTGTGTGTACAACTCCTGACTCTCTTTCTCTCACTGATTCCTGTTTTCAGTTTGCCTTATTGATTGAGACAGAATTTATTGGCAGTGCTTAACGTTTTAAGCAAACATCGTTGTGACTTTTTGACATTTCCCAGCCACTAAAAATGGCTCTTGATTCTGAATATGAAATGGCAGGCGCTTTAAGCTGCCACACACACACACACACAAACACAGACCATAAGTATAAGTGCAACATTTGTGTGTGTGTGTGTGTGTGTGTGTGTGTGTGACATCTCGTTAGTTGTGCGCACTTTTGGCTTATTTAAATATTTTGTTGCAAGACTCTCAGCTGGCACAAATTGACGAAAATCAACTCAAAAATCCACACCCACAGGCACAAAAGGCAACGGCCTCAAAAACAGCAGCAACAAAAACGGATACGAAAATAAAAGCCCACACAAACCACCCAAACTAGCAATAGCTGCATATATCAATTTCATTTTGCTGCTTTCATACTCGCATAATATTTGCCAACTTATTTTACACATTTGCTGGAAATTGCCGAGCGCTTTAAGTGCCATCTCCGCAAAATGCACCTGCTGCAAAAATGTAAATAAAACAAGAAAGTGTTAAGCGTTTTATTTTTTTCTATTTTTTTTTTTTTTATAAATCCAACGAAGCACAGATACTCTTATCGACCCCACATATTGATGGTGAATCGAAATCAATTGCTATTGCCCGCAAGGGTATTTAATGCATTGCTATGGCCAATACATGTGCACATGCTGTGCAATACAGGCAATACGGACTCTTAACAGTTTTGAATCGCATCATCGTTGAACTGGGCCAAGTGCAGTGTGAATGGAGTCGAAGCAAGTAGCTATGAAGGGAGTTTGCTTGACCGCCGCATGCAATTTGCAACTGATTCAACATTCAAGTGCTTGCCCGAATGCTATACAAAACGGCTAGTGAAATCGTTGCCTAACAGCAGGCGCCGGAGCTGCAGCCTCGGCCGAACTACAGTGCACCGTGCACAGTGGGACCGACAGGCTGGCTGGTAGGTGAAGCGGCAATCTGTTGCTGGCTTGTATTATTTATGGCCAAGTCTAGACCAAAGTGACAAAAATATATACATGCAAATGTTTTAATTGCACTAAGACAGAGAGAAATAAATTGTTAACTGATGTTTTTTTGTGGCATTTATATTTAAAATATTTTTTGACACCAAATAGCATTTGCTGTGGGTCGTTTGTGTGTGTAGTTATTTTACGTAAATATTTGACCAAGACAAATTGCACTAAACAATTTGCAACAATTTTATGTGGTGCCAGGTAACGAGCCAGGCATGGTCAGGTCAAAATGAAAGGCGTCTAGGCCTTCCTTGGATACACAAACCCACACACACACACACATGCAGAGAGAGAAGCAATTATAGTTCATAACTTGCAATTTTCTAAGGATAAGCTTGTGTGCGTGTGTTTGTGTGTGTGTGTGTGTCTGCACTTGACCAAAAAACAGAGATGCAAAGTTCATGATAAAATTACCAACTTAATTGCCGAGACGGGGCACATAAGTCAAAGTCGAGTGAAATAAAGTTAAAGAGATAGAGTGGAATAGGCCCAAGCACTCAGCTAATTGGTGCAATATGAGCGACGTTATTAGATAGTCGCAGCAGCAGCAGTAGAAACAGCAGCAACAAAATCAACAACGACAATAGTTATAAGATACATAGATATAACCTGAAGTTGAGTCAGCGACGCTTATTTTTCTTGCTATGCTGCAATCGAGAGGCCCGTTAACAAACTTTTTTGAACTGGTTTCGTTTCGTTTCGATTCGTTTTGTTGCTGCTGCTGGTTGGTTGTTTGCTTGGCTTGGCCAGCGAAAGCAAAAGTTGCAACCTGTCTCCATGCCACAATGCCAAAATAGAAAGAAAAAAATAAAAATAAAACAAACCTAACGCAAAAAAGAAGAAAAATGCGAGACACCAAAGTTGCATTTGCATGGCGCTTGCCCAAATGCTTTCAAATTGGGTTAACGACACTTCAACTTGGCAAAAATACAACAAGCAGCAACAGCAACACAACAACAACAACGAACGAATAAACAAATCGAAAAAAGACTTAACTAAAATTCACTTTCATTGCAAGTGTCGCCCTGGCAACTTTACTTTGCCGCTTTTTGCTGCTGCATAGAAAGTGAAACTGCAATTGCAAAGTTGTTACAGATACACCAGCAGCAATAGCAACAGCAACAACAACCGCATCGGCAACAGCAGCAACAATTACATGAGCAAAGATTTGGTTTAGTTTAGTAGTAGTTAAAGAAAGCGTTTTTAATAGCATATGCCGAAGCGTATATTTAATCGTAGTAAAGTAGTAGTTGTCAAAGAGTCTCTATTCACAACGCACACAAGTGTCAATTAGTCGAGTTAATGGAGTTTTGTGGCTCAACTCTAAAAATTATGTCAAATTACTCGACTCAAAGTCGGTCGTTGTAATGATGCTACTTCTCATACCAAACACACACAGCGAACACTCGTGTGTCTTAAAGCTAAGCTCGCAAATAGTTTCATTAGCTGCCAGAGCTTAGACAAACATTACAAGCTCATTAGATGCACAAAAGTCACAAAACTTGGCAGTATTCTCTCTCTCTCTCCCTCTCTCTCTCTTTCTAAGAAGCAGGTGAAGTAGGCAGAATGTGTAGTTAAAGAGTGGAAGTTGCCAAACGGTACAGTAAGAACTTACTGTATACACACGCACAAGTTGACAGTACTGTACCGTACAGTGAGTGCGGTAAAGCAATTGATGCTGATTGCATAACATGACGAAAAGACAATGACATACAGACACATGGAGATAGGTGGCTTACCTGCTCTTGCTGACAACATTCACAAATCACTGGGAATTGACAGCAGAGTGAAATTGAATGAACTAAAGCTGCTGTCGTCAGTTGCTGCAGTTCGAGCAGTTGTAGCAGTAGCTAAAGAAATGACAAAGTTGAGTCAAGAAACCCATAAGCATACGTGCATTGACAATAAGTTGAGAGGTTGCATCAAGCGTTGCGACAAGCAAGAGTGGGTAAGTGCGTGAGTAAGGTAGTGCAAAAGCCAGCTACTTGCTAATTATGCTACATTTATGCTTCTACTAGTTTACACAGTAACAAATAAAAGCTGGAAAAGGATTCTAATAACTTCATTTAACTTATATCGTTCTTTTATTGATTGTAAGTAACTGGCTGTTGTTAAACCAGGTCTGCTTATTACTTATTTAACTACAATTTTGTTGCAGTGCATACAAACTGAAAACATACAGCCGGAACTATGAATGTGCATTGAAGTGCATGTAACTGGCGGTTTGGCCAAATGAATGTGAGGCTTAAGCCTCTTCATCTTTCCCCCCGTGCAAACTCCACAACCGGTGAAATTTGCTATTTTGCGTTGACTTTGACAAGAACGCGGACATCATGGGCCATTATCGTGCGCCTCATCAGCAACCTCAACCTCAACAACAAGAACAACAGCAACAACAATAACGCCAAAGTCATTAAACTCGCGAGTCGCAGCAACAACCACAACAACAACAGCAACAGCAACAGCATCAGCAAGAGCAAAGGCATCGTGAGTACCAAACGTCGACTAACGACTAATTTGCGCATATATGACAGAGCGGCATGCACAGCAAGTCGTTCTGGGAGATGGCATATGGCATATGAAATCGGGAGTTAGTCGACAGAGAGAGTGTGACAGAGCGAGAGAGAGAGAGGGTGTCTAGGGAAACTGTCAACGATGTCAGTGTTAGTGTGTGTGTGTGTGTGTGTGTATGTGCGTGTGCGTGTGCAACTAGAGAATCGTCGTCGTTGTTGTTGTCTATTGGCAGCTCTTGACTCAAGCTGGGATTGCGTTGTGCCTCTGATTCCCAGTGCTTTTGTGTGATTTGTTGTTTGGCCTCCACCCAACCTCTCGACGTAAGCCTGTCTGGGTATTTGGCCTCTCGACTGGGCTTTAAGCGAGCCATAAACGTCTGGCTATGCGTTTTAAATGATAAGAAATGTACCGTTGCTTCGCTTCGCCGCCTATTAGGCCCCCAAATTGTCACTGAAGAGAAACGAAAATGTGCACTTTAAAAACCAATTGATGGCACACGCGACGTATACGCAACACCCGAGGCGTTAGCCAAAACAAATCGCGCCACTTACGTACCGTACCCTATATAATTCATTAATAATCATATGCACGCCCTTTTTTGCACTTAATGGTTGTGGTGGTGGTTGTAGCACAATTTGTTTGTTTTAATACAACATACTAATAATAGTGGTGCATAACGTTGCGTGTAACTGTAAATCAACGCCAAACAGGCAACAACCGTTTGACTTACGTAAAAGTGGAGAAGCAAAAAAACAGTGAAAACTGTAAAAAACTACTGCAAAGGCACAAAGAGCACTTAATTGCAATGAAATCACGCGTTCAACCTATACGACCATACATGTATACACTATTGAATGTACATCATATACACATATACTATTGAACAGTCAGTGCCATATCGGGTGCACCTCAACCGCTTGTGATTATGAGCTTTAACTCTGTAAAAGCGCAAGTTGAACAAAAAAATAATGCAATAAACAAAGATTACATCGAATATGTAATACACTTGCAGACAATATACTTGTAACCTCATAATGTGGAATATTTGTTTAGAGATGGTAAGAAAATTCACTTGAAGCATTTTACAGTTTATTATTGGAAACTTAAAATCGCTTTCTGACAACTCCAAGCAACCTCACCGTAGGGCATATACCATATGCATTGGCAAGTTGGGTGCCGCGTTAAGGGCGTTCCATGACTATAGCGAAGCTGTGCAAATGGCGCTGTGCTGTGCAACTTTGGGTCACTCTAATTAAACACGACACTGAAAATGTGTCCTCTGCTGTCATTGACACGTGTGCACAGCAGCAACAACAATGGGAACAGCAAGAAGAACAGCGAAAAGCGGTAGTGACAACAACAATAATAATAATAAAACTGAAGCCGGTGTCCACCCGGATATGCAGCAGCCGATAGGCCGTTAATACACACACGCATGCATATACATATAGATTTACATATATGTATGTAGCAGAAACTGCGTCTGCTGATTTTCCGTTTACCAACAGTTGGCGGAATACTCACACATACACACACGCACAAATACAAGCAAACATCGAAATCCACATCTGCAGAGATTCACGCACGTGATTTATGTGCGTGGGCGCGCATTTTAACGCGACAAGCGGTGAAGAGGTGCAAGGTGGTAGCTATTGGGTTTGGACTAAAGCCATCGAACCATGTGTGTGTGTGTGTGTGTTGCCGACAGCAACAACAACAGCAGCAACAATAAAACCGTTGGCAACTTTATTGGTATTCGCATATTTTACGTGCGCACGCGACTCGATGCTTGCCTGGTCAATTCAATCAGGATATAATTTTATGCGATACTTAAACACGCAGGATATGTTAATATTGCGGCGCTAGCCGACAAGGAAATAACAACAACAGCTCTGTACGCTTGAAATAACAGCATAGTTGTTGTCGGTAAATAACTCAGTGTGTATGAGTGCGTGTGTGTGTTTGTGTTTTCATGATTAATTAATTGTATTTAAAGCATAATTGCCTCTAGCTTTCATTTGATTAAATTTTCGAGCTACATAATCAGCAGGTCAATTGACTTTCTGCCTTTTTTTAAATCCAGGTGCAGATGCAAATGTTCTTTATATATTTACTACAATGCGCTAAAGAGTATGCAATGGAAATTTTAATATAAAATCGGCAACTAACAACTAACTGACTTGCAAACTGCTGCCCAATGCAATAGATCGATAAGGCATCTGTTCTAAAGACTAAAAAACAAGTTATGCTCACAATTAACCAATTAATGATAAGCAAACGAAATTACAATATGAATTACAACCATTTCGATGAAAAATAGATTCACTAAAAGTTATAATAGCAAAAAACATCAAAGGATCATGCCTGTAACTTTTGTTTGATAAAATTATTATACTTTTGCGGTTTTATGTGTTCAGCAACAGCGTATAATTAATGTTTTTCGCTGCTGTTGTTTTTAAAATAAACTTTATTAATTGATTAATTGCCATATTGTCGGATTTTTAATTGTTTTATAACTTTTTATGCATTATCTCTTTTAAAGTATGTATATATTTGGATGCATACAATATCGATATCGATATATACATATTAAATATTTGATTAATTTTGCAGCTAACTTGGTTAATTAAATTTTGGTATTTCTGTTACGTGACGTGCCTTACATGATGGTTTAATTATTAATATTTATAAATATATATATATATCTCCATCTGGTCTATCTGTCCTCCATCATCTTCATTCTCTTCTCCACTCTCCCTCCTTCATTTGCTCCAGCTATGCATAATATAATCGATGCCAGACAAGAGCCAAGTTTTTGGCACAGAGACTCTGGGAGAAACTCACACGCCCAGGCTACATAGCTTTTTGGCCTGGCCAAGAGCACTTTGTTGGCTGGCCCAAGTTCAGTTTTTGGCAGCGCCGGCAAAAGTTATGAAACAAAATGCGTAAATCTCTTTAGTTGGCTCATAATTATGACATTAAGCGGCGATGCGACTTGAATTTTAATTGGCATACCGTCAGTTAGAAGAATGTGAACAGCGGAGAGAAGTTAAAGGCGGGTATATATATTATTTTTGTTGCTGTTGCTTTATGTTTATTAATAAATAATTCTTGTGACTGGCTCGGACGGCAATTTGTGGCTATTCATTGAGCGTTTTATGGCCTGATACATATGTTTATTATTATATTTATATTTTTGGCCTATAACCGTTAACAATGTGGGCCTGTTGATTGCCTGACGACGTCAACGACAAGCATAGAAATTTAATTAAACTGATTTGAAAATGAGGCCATTATAAATAATGCGACTTAGTCAAATGAGTTCTCAAGATCTTAAACAATCAGTTGACATAGAAACTAAGATTGTTTTAAATCAGTGTTTTGGAATTTGTTTTCTCCAAAGTTTATATCAGCCAGTTGAGCACTCTACGACAAAAGTTTATGTGCCAGCCAATTTGAAATAACTTACCAAAATCCATTGACCGACTTTACGCCTAATTCGACAATCAACTGACCCGTTAACATATGCAGTAAAATGTTTTTATTTTATGTCATCTATGATTGCTTACACTTAAAAATAAAATTAAACCGCCAAGTAAATGCGGTAATTTCAGCTACTTCTTTATTTTTCTTTTTTTGCTTTTGTTACAGGTCAGTGTCATTGCCATTGTTGTTGTTGCTGTTGCTGTTGTCGTTACATTAACTCACAATTCACAGCAATTCAAAGTGCGAATGGTGTATTAGATAAGAGCCCTTATTTGCCCTTTGCACGCATCAACTCTGCTCAGTGAGTATAATGTATAAAATGTATTTAGTTGCTGCATAAAAGTTCAGCAATTGTAATGTTTGATAATAATAGCGACAACAGCAGCAGCAGCAACAACAACTTCATTTGTAATTTCCGTGCGATTGTCTCGAATGGGTTGCTGGCTTGTTGCTGTTGCTGATAGAAATCTGAACTAAAATGTTGCAATGCCAACAGCAACAGCAGCAGCAGCAGCAACAGCAACACCCGAACAAAAACTGAATAAAGTTATTAGCGCATTTAACTTGGCCAACGGCTGTGAACAGCCAGACGAGAGACAACAAGGCAGTCAGCTAGCCAGACAGACAGCATCCTCAGTTTGGCTTGGTTTGTTCGTAATGCGAATCTACTGTGTCTCACTCATCGCATTCATTGTTCAGCGTCTGGCCCAAACAGCGAATGCAATTTCCATTTTAATTACTTCCAAATGACAACAGCAGCAACAACAACCACAGGCGCTATTGTAGCTTCAAGCCGTTGGGCAGACATTCGGTAGACAAACATTGCCATTGGCGCATGCGCCGTAACAACAGCAACAACAACAACAAGTGTTATAAAGGCGAAAATTAGTCACACACTTCATGCAACGTTTAATATAGAAGTGCAGAAACACGACGTGAATTGCATAAAGAGGTTTAAAGAGTAGGATTTAGTTGCAACTCTGCTCTTGTTAACGTTCTTTTGTATATATCTAGGGAGAATATATAATATAAATAATAGTGAAAGACACTTATACGTCCATGCAGTGGACAAACACATCGAGCAACCCTCTCGCATAGCATTGTTGGTGCTGGCGCCATTATAAATGCGAATTAAAATGCGACTTGTTGTTTGTTTGTTATTGCTTGGATTGGATATCGTTGTAGTTGTCGTTGTCTTTGTTGCTGTTGCTGTTGTAGCAGTTGCTGGTGACATTTGTCGTTTCGCTGTTGTTATTGTTGTTGACGTTTTTGTTGTTGCTGTTGTTAGCTTTACTCTTGTTTCTCTATTTGTGCATTTTCTGCATAAATATTTCAACACTTTCGCTTTTGTTTTGTGGCACACACACACACAAACACACTCACATAGGCACACTCAAAAAAAAATCAGTTTAATTATTCCCAACGTGAACGCTGCGCTATATTCCCCGCCTACCCCGCTTTAGCCCCTTGCCCCCTTAACACTCAGCAATCGCTGGGTGTTTCTTTTGGCACAGGTTGCTGTGCATTTTAATTGCATTTTTATTTAATTTCACTGTGTGCTGCATCTAATTTGTTGTCTTCTTTATTGTTGTTGTCGTTGTTGTTGCTGTCTTTGTGTTTTTTTTTTTTTGTAATTTTGTAATATTTCTGTGTTGTCTTTTATTATTCGCTACTGTTTTGTGATGTTGCTTGTTTTGGTTTTTTTAGCTTCTTCCCACGCACTTTGCGGCATGTGTCTGTGTCTGCAAATGTTTTTGCTGGCCCATTGTTGCTGGTAACTTGAATTTGATTGTTATTGTTGTCACTGCCGTCGTGAATTTGTTTGCGTAATTGTTAAAAGCATAGCAAAACAAACAAAGCAACAACGACGGCACAAAAAGCATGGCAACAAAAAAAAAAGATATAATAAAAATAATAATGATAATTTCGTCATTGTGATCGTCTTCTGTTTGCGAGCTGATTAGCATGATTTATTTTGTACTTATTTGCTGTTGAAGCTCTTTTTTATTGGCAATTATTGCATAACATTGGACTTGGACAGTTGGTTAACAAGCTCAGATGTTTCGATTTCCTTCCTGACTCATAGCGTTGCGTCTGCGCAATTCTATTGACCTCAATTCACAAAGGCTTACACATCTCTCACTCCGTTTGTTTCACCCTCACATATGTTTATTTATTGTATTCGGTTTGTGTTCGTGTCTAATTTATGCCTGCCTCTGGTTGTTAGGTGGGCGTTGTTATTGTTGCTGTTGTTGCATATTCATATGGTTCAATAGTCTCATTCATTTTAAACTTAATTGTTGGCTAAGCTGTGTGTCTGCATTTTTGTTCTCGCTTCTTCTCAGGCTATAAGAGGCTTATGAAAATTTACATATGGCAATTATGGTCAGCAATTATGCATGTTGTTGCCATATTGTCAAACAATACTGTTTGAGATGAAGTTAAAATAAATGATTTGGATATAAATTCTAAAAGTCTTTGGCTTTTTGCTTGCTGCTTGTTGTTAGTGATTTCTGCTCATTTCACTGATTGCATAAGTCCAAATTAATATGCAAAACGTACACAAAATGTTATTAGTAAGACATCAAAAGCTGACATCGATATCATAAATTAATTAAAATGATATCAAAGCGAAAGTCGCCCATAGGCAAGAATATTTGAAAACTGCGAAGCTTCCTCCTACTGCCGCAAGCCAAGTTAACAGTAACAAATAATTAGCTTGTAAACTAAAAGTCATCATTAATAATGATTACCGTTGGGTTCTCTTGCCTCTCCCTCTCTCTCTCTCCCTATTTGTGTGGGTGCCTTAGCCATAACCGTCTTTGGCATAAACGTCAACATAATTAAGTGTGCGACTTCTTCTTCTTGTTCTCCTTCTGCTGATGCTACTTCTCCCTCGGCTCCTCTGCCCGTAGACTTTTTCTATGACTGTTGCCGCGTTTTTCTTCTCAGCTGACTTAGCTGCTGCTGCTGCGATTTATTTCGCATTAACGCTCAATATTGCTAGCTAATTAACCACAGCCAAGTTTGCCGAAAAAACTGCCACATGCAACAGCAGCAACAACAAAGATCACTGAAGAAGAATAAGGCGCTATAATGACGACCGAAGTGTTTGTACAATATTTATACTTATATATTTTGCCATGATGGGCATGATGCGTCAATTTTGCGGCTACTAATTAGCGCGACAAGCAAAAACTTCTACAGCCGATCCGCTTAGCGTTTACAGTTACTGTCAAAACTTTACTCCAGATACGTTTGTAAGTACATATTGATGCTTACTTAACTACAGCTTTGCGTGATTTGATGCCGTTAAGTATACGCACTGTAGCTTGTTTTATGCGCTGTCATCTTATTTTTTTGTGTGCTAACAGCAAAGAAATCAATCCACAGCAAACAATTCTAAATTCCGCAATTTTAAACAGAAGTTCCGCAATTCGAATTGAGCCATCGCATTGCAAGCCAATTAAAGGTCATTTGGCTGTGGGGAATGTTTGCAAATGGCTTACAACTCATTACACAGTCGCAGAAAGTCAAGAAAAACGAGAGAGAGAGAGGGCCATTATTTTGGGGGCCTTTTTAAGCAACGTTTTTTAATGAGCCAGCGTATATTTTTCACTTTCTGTCATCCTGCGGCGTAATTTGCATGTGCAAACATATTTATATACAGTCATATTTCCAGTGTTGTTGGCGTCTTCGTCGCGAGCTTACAAACAAACGACGGCATAAATAATCGAACAAAGTATAGCAAGCCATAAATATTTAAGCCCAGTGGGATGTTGCTGTGCTGTTGTTGTTGCCCGCCTTTCAAGATGCACAGCATACGTTGCTCTGCTCAGCTCTGCTCTGCTCGCGATGAGGAAGAAGAACTTCTCTTAAATTTCAACAATAAAGCGCAATAATATGGGCAACAGCAACAGCAACAATAAACAAGAAGCGCAATTTCACTGACTACTGAGAACTTTACGTACTGTGACGTTGAAGGGGCAGCGGCAGTTGCAAGTGGAAGAAGCAGAACGAAACAGCTCAGACTCTGCGCTAGGGCAAAAATTCAAACAGTAAATGCACTGCACGAAATGCGTGAAATGGAAATGAGAATAAAGTATAAAACATCAACTGCAACTGCAACTGCTACTTTAAACGGCAACTTTAACTGCAGTTGCAACGCATGTGGCTTTCGCTAATGGAGCGTAGGCGTATACGCAATCTGTACGCTTATTTAAACTTAAGAACCCAAGGGAATAAAGAAAACAATTGCCATGGCTTACCATAAAGTATTGAGCTTATGTGGTATTTTTTTTATGCTTACCTGCAAAGAAATAAAAACAATGCAAACAAGTTAGATAAAAAACATTACAGATCAATTATAAACTTATGGATATTCTACAGATAATCTTATTATTATTATTATTATTATTGCACTCAAAAGTCTTTTCATAACTCTTTTCTTTTGATTTCTTAGCCACTCTATCTTAACTTTCTTTCTACCGCCCCTTTCACACCCCTTTCTCTCAGTGTCATTGTTTTCTGTTTGCCCTTGTGTCTGTTGTTTTTGTTTTGCTGCTCCTGTTGCTTTCATTTATTTTACCCTGGCCCCAAAACACCGACGCCAACAACACAATGTCCGATCTCAGCTACCCACTACCTCCCACAAACCCCTCTCTCCCTCTGTCCACACTCCGGTTTTCATTCATGCGCCTCACGCTGTGCACTCATTTACCCTTTAACCAAACGTTCAACTGCTTCATGGACTGCTCGCACCCGTCCCATCCCACCTCAGCCCTTACCCCTACATCGCACAGTCACTTTTGCATATCATTTGCGCGCATCTTTGCCAAGTCGACTGTGTTGCTGTTCCCCCCGCCATTCTCCCTCCTCTGTCTCTTTCTCGCTCTCTCCCTCTCACTTCATGTTAAGTGCATTACAATGAACTACGTAGGAGCTCTCTTGGCCGCCCCGCCGTGACTCGTAAATAAGTTTTATTGTGTTTCTGTGCTGCAAAACGCCCACACTACCGCTCCACCGCCAACCCCCTTTACCCCCTAACACACCCCCTTTGAGACTTTGTCCGTCGTCCTGTGTGCGTCCCTCTGCCTGTTGCAAGTTATCGCTTCCTTTGTTTTGGTAATTTAGCAAGCGCGCCAACGACGTCGTCTAAATTGCTGGCATACATTTGCTCTATGCTGCCCACTGTGCCCCCATGTGCTGTTTTATTGTTGCAGTTACAGTTGTTGTTGTTGCCAGGCAAATGACTACAAAGTGGGCTTAGCAAAGTCTCGCCAACTCGAGCTGTGGAGCTCTTTGGAGCGCTTTTCGGCTGCCGTCGCCTGAATTATGGCGATTTTAATGTGGAGAATAGCTACTCCACCCACAAACCACTCCCACTTCTTACTGCTGCTGCTGTTGCTGCTGCTGTTGTTGCATATTTAAGCGCAAACTGTGCGCAATTGTTGCGCGTTTTATTGTTTTGGGAATAAGTGCGGATTTATAGAAATTTTTAGCTTTACACTGCACTGCACTGCACTCTGCTCGAGCTTGAGCTTGAGCCCAACTTAGTTGCTTTCTCTCCCGGGAGGAGTAAGTAAACGAAAGAGGAAGAAACTGTTGTTATTTGGCGAAAAATGGGTGTGTGAGGGTAAATAATAGAAACAGAGCAGCAATATTTTAGCTGCATATATATTTTTATATATATACATATAGTATGCTGTTAAAGGCCATCGGCGCAATCTAAGCTGGTAATGAAGAGTCGAGATTCAGGCTTGACATGAACTCAATTACCTCGCTGCCCCTTACCTAACTGCAGATTGGGCGTGGGCACATGCGGCAAACACATTAGGCCCCAGCGAGAGACACACACAAACACACAGTCGGCAAGATACTTTGCTAAGAGTCCACAAATTAGAGAGACGCGTCCGCCGACGTTGCGCCTTGCCATTGCATTGCATTGCCTTGCATGTAAATGTTCATTTTGCTCTTGGTCTGCTTGTTGGCCAGCAGCATCTAAAATTAATATGCATACAACTCAGTCAGCAGTTGAGTCTAGAGGTAGAAGGAGGAGCAGAAGACAGTCGAGCGAGCAAGCGAGCAAGCAAGCAAGCGGCGCAATAATAACAATGAAAATGCACAGAATGCGCCTTATAACGACAACAAATTGCCCATTTGGCATAGAAGATGATGAGGACAGTTAAAATGAGGCGTAGAAGGCGGTGTAGAAGGGAGACAGCTGCAACATGGGCGACATTAATTGGCTGGCATGTCATTTTGTTTATGCAGCGTACTCAACTCGCTGTCAACACCATACACACACACACACACTAACACAACCAAAGCAGACAATTGAGTTAAGCAAATTGAGAAAATAGAGCAACTGAAGTTGAGGCAATGTCATCGTTAGTGCTACTGCTAGCAATAAAATGCTAGAAAAATGCATGAAAACTGAATGAAACGAGCGAACGAAACGTCAACTAATGGACATTATGAGCCATTAAATGTTAGTGAAATGCACAGTAGATAGACAAATATTCAGTTTGGCCATGCTGTTAACTGAAAATTGAGTATTTTTGTGCGAAAAACAAATATATATAGAGTCATTGAAAATGAAATTGCTTTGTTGATAAGTAAAAAAAAAAAACAGTTGTTGACAAATAAGATTAAAGTTTGTAAAAGAAAATTGATGGCAAGTTTGAAACATATTGCTGCTTATTAAACAATGCATTTAAGCCAACTTACGCAAAGTTGCAGTTCCGTAAAAGTTCTAATGCATGCATACATTACGCATACGCCACATATGCTACAACCTGATGCTGCAGCGTTGCTAAGGCTAAGAGTCAAGCACATTTGCGTATGTCAGGCCAGGTAACTGCCGCCGGCTAGACAGGCGTATCATTAACGCAGCAGCAGCAGCAGCAGTTCCAGCTGCTGTCGGCATTTGAAATTTTACGGCGCGCATGTGCCACTTATTTTGCAAGAACTTCGCTTCGCTGACTCCATGGCTCTGTGGCAAAAAACTAAGCTGCTATCATGTTCAAGTGCTTGGCCCCAAAAGAACAGCAGCAACAGCAGCAGCAGCAGCAGTGGCGCACACGAAACCATACCATTATAATGTGTAGGGCTTCAACTTGCAACTATGTGCAACTGTGTGCAACAACAACTGCAACTGCTTCTGCTGCCTTTGCCATTTCCACTTGAGCTAACCGGGGGTGTCACATTCGTCGTCGCTCCGTCACTCACACTCAGCTCAGCTCAGCTCAGCTCCGCTGCGCTCCGCACAGCTCAACTCACCAGTCAACAGTCAACAGTCAGAGTAGTCAGCAGTCAGCAGTCAACTTCATTCTATTCCATTCCGCTGTTTGGGGCTTTTGCAATTCTTGTGGTATTTGTGGCATAAAATTTGCAAATAAAACGAAATGAGCTGCACGACGAAGCAACAGCAAAGACAAACAGACAGACAGAGTAGAGACTAACACCATTCCTATTCTTATACTTTGCGTATTGAATTCTATGCTCAACCACCTTGAGGTGTTCATTTTCATGCCAAAAGAAAATGCGCGTAATTATGCCGACACCATAGTCACAAAGACGCTAATGCAAATGTCGTTTTTCATTGCAGACCGTTTTTTTTCTTTGTTTTTTTGGAGGCCATTTACCAGATGTCTTCGGATATCTTTGAAACTGGAGCGTGTGGCGTGGCCAAAAGACACAGCTTGTCTCAAATGTTGCACTTTTTGTTGCATTGTAACATTAACAAAAGCGTTTACGTGCAGCTTTAAGTCAAAAGAGAGGAAGAGAGACAGAGAGAGAGAGAGAGAGAGAGTTTTAATTTTAGTATAATAATACAAAGTGCTGGCAAGTAAAACAATTGCTACAGCTGTCATTGGTACAAAACTAACAACAAAATATGAATGAATACTTTATAGAATGGTGGGAATGGTGATGGTTACCCTGCTGTTGCTGCTGGGGCTATTGCGGGTTAACCGAACAGACCGCAACCGACAGGAAACCATTTAAACTGACCCCAAATGACATCGACAGCAACAAATATAGATATATATATAGATATGCATATGGCAAATGAAAAGCAAAGTTGTAAATAAAAACAAGTAACACTATGCATACCCTAGATGGGCAACAACAAATTGGCAGCAATTGTAGGCTGCGGCAGCAAAAGGCGACAAAAGCCCACGACAAGAGGGCCCAAAGCGAGCAGCTGCAGCGGATTTGTATGTATGGCTAGAACGCAAAAGTCGAAAGTGGAACCAAATGCTACTTCTGCTGCTGCATAGGGACAGACTGCCATGCCATAACTAGGACTCATGACGGATGCCGTCGCAGAACAGCGAAAAACGAGAAAATGTTATTCAAAAAATCTATATACATATATACAAAAAATATATTTATCCATGCAATACAATGCAAATAGATAACGAAAGCGACGACATAAGAAGCTGAATTCAATATACCCTACATGGGGTGTGCTCTGGCAAAAGAGCATATAAGTTTTAAAATGTTCTGCATAAACTTTTCTACATAATGGTATTCGAATTGCAGTCGTTTGAAAAGAAACTTATGCTAACTGCTGTGCCTATTATTTAGCAGAAAAAAACCTAAATCTATGGGAGTAAATTGATAAGTTATTGTTACACTGAATGCCTAAGACTATAATTGACGACTACGGCAGCCAGTACAGTAGCAAAAGTTCAGAGTTGGGGCGCAACACACACAAACACACACACATAGGCAAATTGCATGCCACAGTCATAATGCCATCTTACGCAAGGGCACATCAGGTAACAAAACAGACTTGATTGTTAAAGGAATGAACTGCATGGAGTGCATCTATGCATCGAAACTTGGAATCTGAGACTGAAGAGAAGGGAAAAGCCATAATACAGCTAGCCCGACAACTACACAAGCGTTCCCTAGTCGCAAGCGCACTCACAAAATGCAATTTTAGCTTTCAATTGGCCGTGGAAGCGCTGGACTCGTTGGAGCCAACCAAGCTAACCAACAAACTGTGCTGATGCACTTTTGTTGTTGTTGTTGTTGTTGTTGGTGGTGGTGGTGGTGGTGCTGGTGTGTGTGGACTGCATTCGTTTGCCGAACAATAGCAACGATAACTTCGCATTACATTAGTATATTTGCAACTGCGAGTATCTTTACGAGTGTGTGTGTGTGTGTGGGAAAGACACAGTTCTGCAGCGACAAAAAGGCAAACAAACTGGTTTTTTTTTCCTTTTGAACCCATTGCATTTGCAACAATTGCTGCTACTGCTGTTGCTGTTGCTGTTGCTGCTGCAACGTTTTGCCATTTTTTATTTATTATTATTTGACCAAAAGACAAAATCAATACATTTTCTTTTCATGTCTGCTCATTTCTTTCAGTGTGGGTGTGCTGCTGCTCCAACTGCTGTCCAACTTTGAATGGCTGCCATTTTGAGAGCGCCGTTTCTGGTCGCATATGCGTTGGAGACAAAACTTTACATTTAGCTGTCAACAGCAGGCCAACAAAACTGCTCTTGACTGCTGCAATAAAAGCATTTCAATGCAAATCAATGCAAAACTTTGCTAACTGACTTTTGTCTTGTTCTCTTTTTGTATGGCACAGCTGCTTATTGTTGCTGTTATGTGAGCTTTTTATTATTAAATTGTCATGAGGTTGACCCTCACGTGACACGTGCCACAAACTTATCAGTATATAAATCACTTTCGCCACAAGTATCAATCTCTGAATATACGCACACAAATACTTTTCATCAGTTAAGCACCTTTTGCGAATTGCACAGCAAGAAATAAAAACAAACAAGTTTAACATGAACAAATTGACTTGTTCTTAAAATATTATTCTTGTTCTCGATTCTTAAGGTAATGGCTTAAAGTTGTTCTTTTAATTGATTGCTTGAATGCATTTAAGAAAATAAAATTTCTTCTTGTGTATGGAAAAGAAAGCATGTCGCGACACACAGATAGACAGACAGACAGTGTGACACTGAGATGCGGATACAATAAAAGTTTATATATATTTTCTACTTATATATTTTTGCCATTTTTTTCGTGATTCTTGCGCTCAGCTTCTTATGCTTGCTTAAAGTGCACCCTGTGGAGCAATCATTCGATGGCAGCCAGCAGTCAGGAGAAAAGGAACAGGAAACCATCAGGAATATTGAAAGGGGTGGGTGGGGAGTGGATTGGTTGGGAGACTAAAGGCAGGCCACGCATTAATGGCAGCTGCTGTTGCTCAAGATTCGGCTCCTTTGTCAGCGCCATTGTTGTCCTTGTTGCTGTTATCCCGTTTGTTGTTGCTGGCGTTGTTGGTGTCGACCCCGACAGACAGGCATCTATAAAAGTTTATTAAATTTACAAGGAACTTTTATGCAGTTACTTTTTGACATGGTCGCCTTTCCTTTCCTACTTTCTTTCGTCTTTTTTGGCTCTTTCTCTCTTGCACAAATTCGTTCATTCATTCATTCTTGTGCCTCGGCAGAGTCATAAAATTGACAACGACTATGTAAATATACCACACACACATACTCAGAGAGTAAAGGTCCTTTATGTTAGTATGTGTGTGTGGGTGTGTGTGTGTGAGTGTGTGTGCAGGATTTCAATTTAAATGAACTTGCAGACGAGCGTTTTATTTTCTTACGCATTCAATAATTTTTGCCAGCTTCTTTGCCAGCTTTGCTTTCAGTTGTTTTGTTTGTGTTTTAGCAGCTCATATGGAAAATTACGGTTACAACAGCAAAAGGTATGCAAATAAAAGGCCCCAAACAACAACAACAACAACAATATGACATTGAAATACAACACAAAACTTGTCACATGTCACATTTTGTGGCTGATTTGGTTTTTTTTTTGCTGTTTTTTTTTTTTTTCTTTGTTGCGAGTGAGAATTTCATGGCAGAAGCGGATGAACTGGACCTGTGGATGAGAAGGAGGGGAGTTGAAGCAGGAATTCGAGACAGAGCCGTTATCAAGTCGCTGCCAACGCGTCGCCAGTGAAAGGAAGTTGACCTCCAAAGTTTAATGCATTTAAATAAATCTCGTACCGTGGACCGGCAACAACAACAAAAACAACAACAACAACGCAAAGCACATTAAGCACCGAATCTGAAAGCGAAAACAACAATACAAACATATACATACAATATACTCACGCACAACACGACACCGATGCAAAAAATAAAACATTTAAATATTATTTTTGTTTTTACGTTATTTTTTGCAATTTTTAGTCAATGGCAATTAAATTGGCGACGCGTGCAGCCTAACCATAAAACTTAAAGAGAAAAAAAAGGCTAAAAACCAGTTCACAACATCAACAATGTGACTGACTCAGTTTTAACTGAACCGGTATTAATGTCTCTTGAGCTTTGAATGCTCAAAAATGCAAAAAAAAAAAAAAAAATTTTGCTGTAATGTGGCATGGAAATGGAAATGGAAATGAAAATGCTATTGAAGTGTCTTGAACTTTGAATTCCCCATGAATTTTCTGCAAGCTTGCTTTTGCCAAATTGTCAAATTTCAATTTGATGTCAAATGTCCGACAAGTAGCAAAACTTTACAGATATCTTTCTTGCGATGCCCTTACATCAACAGTAAGTTGCAACTGGCCAGAAGGAACGTAACGACATAGTGCCTAAGAGTATGCGTATCTTCGGATTGAAGAAAGTAAAACTGGACCAATCTTGTTGGCCATTGTCCATTGTCTGACTGAAGTGACCTTCTGTACTGACTGCAAATACATTTAAATTTGCATACATACGTGGGTGTGTATGTGTGTGTGTATGTGTGTGTGTGTGTGTTCTCGTATTTCATGCACTTATCTAGTGGTAGCATCAAATGTTCTTTCTGTTTGTGTGTGGCCATAAAAACATAACACTTCCGTTTCGCTTTTTGTTGTCAGTTAACAAAACAGCATGGAACTGTACAGAACAGAATGATGGCCAAAGTTCAGGCCTTAAGTTCGCACAAATGCGTACAAATGCGAACAAACAAAGCTATCAAGTGTCACATCAACAACAGCAACAACGAACAGAAACACCTGCTTGTATGGCTAGCATTACAGTTATTGGTGTCATATTTCATATTGCAAGTTATGTACACAGCAATCTGCCATTGTATCTGTATCTCAATACCGTAAGTATGCGCTGTAGCTGTAAATGTTCATTTCACCAAAAAGATATGAAAATTATGCGCGCAATTAAGTTCCAATTTTCAAATAGCAACCACAATATGTTCAAACATACTCTGTGTGAACTGTCAAGATTATTTTATATCTATCTCTATATATATATTTTTTTTTTTGCTCCACACTAATTGTCGTTAATGATCGAATTATTGGACACACAAACATACCACAGAACAGCAAGCAGGCAAGCTGGGAGGCAAAATTTGCTTAATAGAGCAAAAAACCAAAAGAGCAAGCAAAACCACTCGAAATGTCAATCAAAATTTGATCAATGATTTGAGCTTAGCTCAGCTCGCATTTGGATTTCTCTAACGTATGTTTGGGTGTGTTTGTTTGTGTGTATCAAGGCTATTTGACGCCTCTAGTTGAGTGATGTAATGCAAATTACTTTCGATTTCGAGCAGTTGCTGAATAATGATTAAATGACCTTTTAAATATGATTTAATATACATTTTAATTGTAACATATTTATCAAAGCAAGCACGATTCACACGTTGTATGATTAATATGTGCAGTTGTCAGATAAAATATTTAATTAATGATTCTAAAAGGTTCTGAACTCACACAAATCACCATCAAAGACCTCATTGTTTGTCGTCTTCTTCAGTGCAGAGTTTTGTCATTAGTTTAAGCAAATACATGCTTGCCACATATAAATCTATGTATGTATATGTATATAATAGCTACTGGCCACTGGCTATTGCAGCTGACTGCTAATTTGTATTTGCATAAATTAAAATGTAATTATAAAAGTGCGCTAAAGTGCAACAGCAGCAACAGCAACAAAACGGAAATGATTTATGCATGAAATAAGCCCAAAGATACGGCGATAATAAACAAAATGTCGCACTCTTTCTATGTATGTATGTGGATGCCAAATAATATATATGTATTTTCATATGTAAAAAATACATATATTGTTTGCATTAATAATTGCTGCAAATAAATTAACAAGTTATTGTAAAAAACCCAAAAAACAATATACATTTTTTTTTATTTACATACACGCAAAATGATGGGGAAAAAAAGGTATTTGACAGTCGCTTTTTTAATTTGCAATGTTTAAGTTTTAATTGTTCGCAATCAATTTTGAGTGCGCTGCGTTGCGCGTTTTGTCCATGGTGGAAAATATATCAAAAATAGTTAACGATTTTTTATGCACATATGCTTCTCTCCAACGAATGCCCGATCATTTATCAAACATTTATTTTCATATGTCAAAAATATATAAATTATTATTGCATGAACTCATTTTAGAAAGTGAACAGAAACTGATGCTAAAGCTGGCTCTGGGTCTGGGGCATGGACCAGGCCGACTCATAAGCCATGACTTTGATGCTACTGTATATGAGAAATCAAAATCGAAATTGAAATTGAATTTCAAGAACGCACTTTAAGCAACATAAAAAATACACTTAAAGCTTGATTTGCTTATTTATGGCTGGAAATTTGCCCAATCATGGCCGAAATATTTTTAAATTGTGCCAAGTCATATACATATGTATATGTATGTATGTAAATCCTACGCACAATGTTTACTTTCATTTCTAATTATTATGATATTCATTAAGTGATCTTTAATCTTGATTGCATGGCCAACTCACGCCACAGGCCAAATACTTTTGAGAGTATATTGTAGGGTGTTTATCTCTGCGTTGTTGTTGTTGTTGTTAAGTTGGAAGGTTTTTTAAGTTGATTTGCTATTTAATGAGAGTAGTTTCATTTCTTTTCAGTCTTTGTCTTGTGGCACTATGCAAAGTTCAAACTACTTAGCACAATTATTTCCGGCACTTTTCCCTTTTTTGCTCGACGCTTAATAATATAACAAAAACTGGTACACAATTGTTTGTTGTCGCGTGTCTTGTGCGCTTGGTTTGGTTCTGTGTCTGGTTGTGGTTCTGGTTATTTGCCCTGGAGCTGCACTCAATTTCACAGTAAATCGCTGTATAATTCCGATTACAAACAATTATCCGCAATAAACTTGGACGCGCAAATTGTCAAGTCAAAGTTTTTTTTGTATGCCAAATGTCTCAGCGTCTTAAACTTAAGGCGCAACACATTCAATTTTTGTGTTAGCCTACTAACCTGAAAAAAGCCGCATGCTGCCTGATGGCAAAGAGAGAGAGCAATAGTCACAGTAAGTAAATAGTTGTTGATGGAAAGTTAGCGTTTTTAGCATTAACATGCGAATTACTTTTGTTTGGGTGTTTGGGTCACATGTTTGTTGCCATCAATGAGTCAGATGTGTAACAGCTCACGAGGCGTATGAGCAATATGAGGGGTGGAATAACAGTTGAATGACATCCAAGTGGGACAGCGTAAAGTGTCCAGCACATTAAATGCTAATTTTATAAATGATTTACAAATGGCTTGCAACACTTTTAGCCTGCTCCACATCTGCCAACTAAACGGGTAAATGGTAAGTGGTAAGTGGTGGGATATTGGCTAATCTGGACGACAATTGTATGTAGCTCTAGCTGGCTTTTAATTGCCAAAGCAGTTTAAAGAAAAAAAGCAAGTAAGCGAGTAAGTAAAGCATTCTCATCCGGTTCGACACCCCGACTTGACTTGCCAGCTTATGGCAATTCATTAACGCTCCACATACATATCAATGCGACAGAGAGAGAGAGAGAGAAACAGACGCGAGAGAGAAGCCAAATTCAGCTCAGGCTCAAAGAAAAAGTTGCTGTGCCAGTTTTACAGCGGCAACTGCAGCCAGCATTCAATGCAGACCACAAAAACGCGTACTCGTTTTCGAGTCATACCTAAGCGTCTGAGCGCCGCCTTCTCCCCACCTGCCCACTTCCACAACACCATCAGTGTGTGTGTGTGTGTGTGTGTGTGTGTGCTTTTAATTATTTAATGTTGCACCCATTTACTGTGTGTTTGGGGGCAGCAGGCAGCCTGCCTCTTGCTCGCCTGCCTGATTTGCATCAAAACGTGATCCGCACTCTCTGTTTGGAGTTATGTGCACTGAAGCTATGCGCCTTTTGCCAAACGATACGCCCACACCCACACCTACCACAGGCACTATAACCAGATAGCAGATACAAAGAAACAAAGGCTCTATCTCAGACACAACGACTACGACTGTGTAGAAATGTTGCACGAACCGTAAGCTGTTATGTCTGTTTGAGATGCTTTCATGCAAGCCGCCAGGAGTTAAAAAAAAATGTGGGTCTCTACCAGCCAAAATTAAGCTCACGTTTTGTGTATTTTGTCAAAATTATTGCAAGCATCTGGCCTAAAAAAAGCTCTACTTTTTGAGACTGGTCAGTTCAATATGCAAATTGTTACACAGTATTTTTTTTTTTTTTTGTTGTCTTTACACAACGTGTAAAATCACAAAGCGATAAATTAAAATTTTTATGAATCAGCTTTAAGAGATGACGTAGCCAATGTTGTCTAGTTGCCCTTCGTTCCCTCGCTACCATGGTATTGACCACGTTGCCCACGTCTGTTACAGCTGGCCAGCTTCTAGCAGTGCAAACAGCTTTTAATAATTTATGCGTGGGCGGTTTCAAAAGCCGAGACGACAACAAAGACGACCACGACACACTGACACACACACACACACACACACAAAAAAAAAGAAAAAAGCTGCTGAAAAATTAATGAAAATGCTGTACCAAATTGAAAACAATAACAGACAGAAGAGAGATGGATATAAACAAACAACAACAACAAATGAAGTTGACCAAATATGCGCAAATGTTGCGGTTGGTTTTTCATTTTTTTTTTTTGGAGAGAAACAGGCAAGACAAGAAGTAAAGTGTAGAGTAGAGGCTGTTAATGATGATGATTGAGATGCTGCTGCTGCTGATGATGATGATGTTGTTGATGTTGCTAATGTCCATGATGAGGTTTGTGAAGAAGCCTCAACCAAAAACAAAAACAACAACAACAACATCTTTGGCTCTAAAAAAGAAAGAAACACAAACAAGCAGCTTGAAAACTTGATGTAGGTCAAATATATTGTGTTGTGTTGTTGGTTTTCGTTTTTCTTTTATTTATCTCGCTCTTCTTCTTTTTCTTTCTTTGCCAACAACATCAACGTCAACGTCAACGCCTGGGCTGGGCCGGGTCCGGTCCGTTGTGTGTGTGTGTGTGTGTGCGTGTGCGTGTGTTACTTTTAGTTTATAGGCCAATGCAATCGAGCAAGTTTATAAAAAGCATACGGAAGCTGAAAACTGAAAACTGGACGAAGAGGCATGCAGAATTTCAAGTCGTTGCACCCCCAATGATGATGATGATGATGATGACAATGATGAGGCTGAATGTTCGACTGTTAGTTAGTTAGTTGGCAACAAGCAAGAGGCTGACTCTGACCGTTTAATTGCTAAGGCTAAAACGAAATCGGCTTGCCAAAAAAAAAAAAATAGCCAACAACATAAAGTTCTGACATAGAAGCAAAACGACAGCAGGCAACAGCAGCAAAAGCCCTGAAATGGGCTTCTAACACTAACAAAATTGGACCATGAACGTGATCAATTATGGTTGATTGTGGCGCATTTTCAAAATCAATAACACAAAAGCTTGGCCAAGCCAACACAAGAAATAACGAAACAATAAACGAAACAGCCGCTCTCTAGCCAAAAGAGTCAAGGCTAAACGAGTCTGAGTTCGAATTGAGTCTGAGCTAAGTTGATTTATATTCATGAAACTTAAAATAAATAATAACTGTGCATAAGCTGAAACGTATACGCAATTATGGCCAAACAAAACACACATAAAAAGCATCAAAAATATTCCATACGAGACAAAATCAAGACAAATATCAATGTCAGATTTATAATTATTTGTGGCAAGTCATATGCGAGCTATATGTGTATATAGTAAACATTGTATCAAGATGTGGCTATTAAATGACTGGAGAGCGGAAAGCGGAGTGCGGAGTGTGGGGCAACAACAATTAGACATAGCGTATAAGGTTGCACTCAGGGGCCAAGACAATGGAATGATATGACTGAAAACTGATCCATTTGTTTGCTTTTGGCTTTTGTTGTTCAATTGTTCAGTTGCTGTTGTTCAGTTAGTGCAAGTGGCTTCCGCTTTTAGACAAAATTGACTTTTGCTCTTGAGTGCCAACTGACAAAAGACAACGGCCAACGGCCAATGGACAAACAACAGTTAAAGCCACAACTTTAAGGTCAGTTAAGTCGGCAACTGTGGGCAAATATGCATTTGCATTTGACAATGTTAAATTTGCCAGTCATTCGGTGGATGATGTGCATTAATCAATGCAGCAATGCAAGTACATTAATTTATAATTAAATGAAAATGTTCAACTAATAAACGTCTGCATCATGTTTGGCCAAAATGATTGTGGCCTTTAGTGGCTTGTGCTGACCGCAATTCTCTATCTATCAGTCTTTTACTTGGCCATTGTTCAGACGTCTTCGCTTTTAATTTCGTTAATGGACACTTCTTGGCTATTGTTACTTATGTCTTAGAGCAGTGTGCCCATTTTGCAATTAAGTGCATTAAAAGAGAGACATAAAAAAAATCATAATGGTTTCGAAATTTAACTATAAATATAATGTGAATTGTAAATTGTTCTATGACCGTTTATTTTTATCTTATCGAGGTTAATGTGCAATTTGGCTCGGGCAATTTTTATTATTCGACAGGCTTTAAACTTGAATTGTTTTTATGGCCAACACAAAAATGTACATTTTAATTCATGGCAATTGCAACATTTCTCCCTCTCTCTCTCTCTTTGTCTGTATTTTTGGCTAATTGACGAGTGCTTTTATTTAAGCCACAGCATGTGAGCCAATGATATATAATTAGTCAGGCGAAAAAGGTAAATTGGCCCAGGTTCGTGTGCTTGTTGCTGTGCTGTGTTTTATAAATGACCCTAGCGAACATGAAAGCAGTTCCATACACATTATGCTACAAATTGCACGCCCCATACAACTAATTTCGTAAGGGCTCCCCCTGAGTGTTACTTGCTTAAATATCATGCCACCACTATGCTGTAGGATAGAAAGGCTGGCAGGCAGTTGCACATTTGCTTTTAAAAGTTATTAGCGTGTTGAGCGCTGTTTTATTTTTTTTTTTATTTTTGTGATTTTACTCTCTTTTTATTTTTCTGTGCCATTTCATTAAAAGACATAAATTGTGCAGAAAAATGCGCTCGCATGAGAAGAGGAATATGTCTGTCTGGACTGGGGTGCCCAAGTCCATGTTCGCTGTCTGAGTTTGAGTTTGTTTCTGTGTCTGTGTCTGTATATGCTTCTAGCCAGGCAAAGGCATTGCTGTCTGTGCGAGTGTGCTTGTGCTTTATTTCAGCCTTTGCGCTCTTATTTACGATATTTTTTTCTTCTCATTTCCATTTCAAACACATTCATTCATACGTATTTTCGCTACTTATTTTCCGCTGGCATTGCATTCATTGCGTCGCCAGTTTTATATGAATGAAAGTTGCATGAGTGTCTGAATAAGCGACTAAATGAATGACTGAACGAACGAATGAACGAACAAATGGAAGGGTGGGTGAAGGCAAAGTTGCAGGTCAACAGCAAGACGGCGGCAAGCAGCAACAACGACAAGAATGTTGCAAATGTCTCACGACAAACCGCTGCACATTAAAACATTCGGTAATGGGCCACAAATACAAATACAGAAGGCTGGCGAAGAGGGGGGCGATGCGGGTGGTGGGTGAAAGGATTCTGTGAAAGCTAATGCAATGCAAATGCGGCGCACAAGTGAATCTGCATCCCTGGGAAGCTGGAGTTGACAAAATAATCGCAATGGCAAACAACTTTGCTAGACGTGAGAGACAAGCGGGCGTATACTTAACATTTGCAATTCCTTGCATTGCATAAAAGGAAATTAGAGAAGTGCTACCCTTACCATTCCCCTCTATCTAACTCCCTCTCTGTTATCCAAGCGACAAATTGAAAAGCGAAATGGAATACAAATACGCTACGTTGACTACGTTAACGAAGAAAAAGCAGTAAAGGCAAAAGAGACAAAGCGAAAGTAACTCTGAATGTTAATACCTGTGCGTATCCATTATGTATCTTTATCTCAGTCGTTTTTCCCTTTTTTCTCTCTATTGAATACATCATATCTTTAAATCACTTCAACTAGAACATTTCAATTGCCTTGTCAACTGACTTGCACTTATCAATCTAACAATATTAAACTCTTATCTATTGTCAAATAAAACTTTTCAATTCTGTCAACCATCTCAAATATGTACGAAAAATAAACCCTTTTTTCAAGAATTCTCTTAGTCAACCCACGCAGCCCAACCCATATTACCATTTTTTTCGGTTTCGTTTTGGGTTTCGTTTTCGCTTTCCTTTTTCATTGCACTTAAAGATAATAAAAAAAAATAAATAAACACACACACTCAAGTTAGAAGTGCCCAAGTCTAAGATGATTGACTTGATAGATACTTACTAAGAGCTTTACTATGAAAGATATTTAAAGATCAAGTACTTTTCAAACATGGTATTTATGTTAAAGCTCTCGACATACTTTACATCTTGTTTTATATCCAAATCGAGTCTGTTTTTTGTTAGAAAACTTTAATTTCTTATATAAAACAAAGCTAGAGCATACCCAATTTTGGTAATTTTCTGTTTATACCAGGGTAAGAGTAATAATGCGCCAAACAATTTTGTGCCGACACCGTAAACTTTCATGCACCGCCTCCAACATCGTCGTTAACTTGGCCGTTGTTGCTGTTGTTGTTGATTTTGTGTTCGTAGGCAACGCTCTGCCAACTTTTTGGTCGTGATCTTTCACTCGAAGCCGACCAGTGCGACCAACTATCTGTCGGTCTGGTCTGTCTTGTCTGTCTGCTTGGTCTGGGCAAACACGCGGCATTTAAATTAGCTGTCGTTGTGGGCGCCGCTGTTTACCTGCCAGCAGTTGTTGTTGTTGTTGTTGTCACTTTTCTAATTGCTGGCAACGCACGTTCATGCTCGAGGTGGTGGCCATAGGGTTTAGGGCCATGGGTTGTTTTCTGGGCCTGGTTTTTACTGCAGCTCACGCATAAATCTCGCAACTATGTCAATCGCATCAAAGTCACGTAATCTGTGTGACATTTTCAGCGAATCGTTCAAAATTGGAAAATTTATCGCCCGTGCGGCAAATGCACACACTCGCCGAATCTCTACACTACGTACTAGCCATATTTATTTAGACAGCATTGAATGCAGCAGTTTGTTGGCATGTTGGCAAATTTGTTTACGGCTCGTCAGGTAATGATGCCCCGCTACCAACAACAACAACAACAACTCTGGCAGTTCATCATTAACACTTCATGGCCAGACGTAAAACAGCAAATGATTAATGTCAAAGTCGACCAAAAAATTTTTGCAGCAATGCAAATGGTCAAAATACCATGAACATATTGTCGTAATTAAATTTTGTGTTTATAGTCGGGCCATTATGTAAAATCAAATTAAGAGCTGCACTCGAAGCCAAAAACAAAACAAAACAACAACACTCAAAGACAGACTTTAATTTCTCACATGTAGCTAAAACTTGATGGCAGCAACATACACAGGAAACAAAAGCCTCAAAACGAAGATTGCGAAAAAAAAGCCGCACTCTAAGAGTGCACACAACGCAAAAGAGGAAAGACAGAAAGAAAAAAAAGGTTAACACGCCATATGGATGTCGTTGTTGTTGTTGCTGCTGCAACCTTTGAGGTTGCTTACTTGTCTTGCGTGTTGTTATCGTCGTAGTTGCAGTAGTGTGTGCACAAAATAAAGAGAAGCAAACACCACAAGTTGTGTTCATTGCCAGCCATTGTTTGTAGCGAAAAACTTGCCAACTAGATACAGATGGAGATGATCTCGTGAGAACCAACGATGAATTTGGATTTGATGTAGCTAGAAACAAGCTGGAGCGGTTTGCCAAATATTTAATAGCATGTTTGTAAACATAGTTAATTATTAATTTCTAAACTGATTTTCATATTTTTAACACTTAATTAAAACTATGAGTTATTGAAAACAATGCAGCTAACTGGCAGAAAACTTTATTAACATGCATAAATTATAAACACTAAACATACCAACCAACCAACATTGCTACAATAACAGCAACACATTTTCGCCCGTGGCTCGTCCTCAGTAAACAGTTTTCAGGTTGTGCGAAACTGGAAATTAAAAACGCTTACTATGCACTTCCGGTGAGGGCGAAAAGAAGAAATAGAAGAAGCAGCAGCAATGGCGTCTTTAAAGTCAAAGAGCCAACTTAGCAGCGCCATCAACAACAACATCAATAACAATGTAAAAGGGAAAACGAAAGGGTCAAGAGAATGGTTCGCATTTCAAGTTGATATGTTTGTCTTTTGTTTTGGCTATTGTTGTTGTTGCTTTGAACTCTTTTTTTTTCTTGCAGCACGTTTTTCTTGTGTGCGTTGTTTTTCAGCATTTGCGCTAAATGTTGTTTACTCTTCGTCATTGCTCTTGTGTTGTTGGCGTTTTTCTTTTGTTTTTCCAAACCCAAACCTAACCCCATGCCTAACTGCTGCTGACTGCTGGCTGCTTAGCATTCACCTACTTTTCACCTTGTTGCCACTTTTTGAAAGCGGAATTCAACGCTTGGCCCTGGCATCAAAGCGGACGCGAATGCTTCGAATGAAATTAGAAGTTGACGCAGTGCAACAACAGCAACGGCAACAGCCACAGCAACAACAAAACAAAACATCTACATTGTAGCAAAGGCAAAAAAAATAAACAAACAAGGCAAAATACACACACACACAAACAGAGAGAGAGAGGGAGAGAGATGAAAGACTTGAGTGTAGCTCAAGATTCATTCACTGGCCGGCAACAATAGCTGCAACAAGAACAACAGCACGAACAACAATAAAGCAAACTGTGCACTAAGTAGAAAGTTAATTAGGCTTAAATGTGCGAGAAGCCGTTGACGTTAACACGGAACGTTCAACATTGAAGCTAAAGCTGATTCTGAAGCTGCTGTCGTCGTTTACTTTGAGAAAAATCAACGCCAAAAGCCAATTAAAAATTCTGATGCTTTTGCTTTCTTTGTTGATTTTCATTTTCTTCTAATAATTCTTCAAGCTCAGTTAGCAGCAGAAAGGCAGCTCAGACATCTACGAGGCAGCAGACCACTGAGCCAGCTGTTTGTTAATTAATTTTTATGCATTCCGACAAATGTTCGAATTTGTGCAAAAGTTTTCTTCAGCTTTATTTTATTTTATTGTATTAAACTTTTTTTTGTTTTTGCATGCAGCGAAGCGCTTTAATCAATGGCTAACAAAATAAAAGCCATAACTTTCGTTTCGCAATGACCAGAAAATTTCACTTGGCCCTAAGGCGACATCAGTTGACATTAATTGGGCCCATTAAACAGTGCGCTAATAAGTTGCACAGTAGCCGAATAGTGGTAGAAGACGTAGTTTCATATTTTACCGTTTCCTGTTGCCTTGATGTTGTTGTTATCAAGCTTGTTGGCCTGTCAGCTGGCTTGAATCAGAACGATTAACACATTTGGATTGTTTCATTAGCGTATGGAACATTAACAACCAGCAACTCGTCCCTTTGGCCAAGTTCTAGAACAAAGTTGGGCAAATCGAACCTTCAATGCTCTTCAAAGAGAAAACTTCCTACTTAACACTATTCCTTAAATTATAGATATTATTATTATTATTCGAGACAAGCAAAACTGACTAATTATATTCTTATAGATATGCTAATCGCTAAGATCACGCTAATTAAGTTTTAATGATTAATGTTGCTGCTTGTTGTTTTTTCTATAAAAGCGTTGCAAACTTCATGACTTTATTGTTATAACCAGTGTGGAACACCAAGCACAATGAAAAGGTTTACACACAAATGTATAAGGGTTCTAAAGGTCGCCCAAAATGCTAAGCGTCCAACAGCGGCAACTAATTTAGGGCTTAACTCTAATCAAAGTTGAGCAGCGCCAGCCAGAATTTTATAACATTCGTTGTGACTGTTGGGTTTAATAACTGAAACTGGCAACTGGCAACTGACAATTCGAAACTGAATGCGCATCGATGTTGAAGTAATAGTAAAAGCTGGAACCAAAAACAGAAGCTAAAAATCACTAATCCCCTGGCAACACGCATTAGTTCTAGTGTTGCAACAGACAGTGGCAACTTTTATACTTCTGGATATGCTGGTCAATTTACATGTTACCCGCCACTGTTGAATAATTAAAATTTCCAAATTAATTTCATAATTCTGCAACGCTTTTATTATTAACAGTTTTTTTTTTATTTTTGTTGGGAGTCGAAAACAATAAAAGCCCTTACTGCCATTCAGTAATTCTCTCTCTCTCTCTCTCGCTCTCGCTCTCTTTGTTGCATTTGCAATTCCTCATACAGTTTTGCTGTAGGTTCTGTAGCGTTTCCTGTTTTAGTTTTCGTCCTTTCGTTTCGTTTGCCTGGTTGTTTTTATTATTTATGTGCATTTTGATGTGGCCAGTTTTATGTAGTAGTAGTTGCTCTCTGTTGGAGTTTTGTAGTTGCAATGTTCTGTTATGTTATTTCATAAAAAAGTACATTTTTGCATTTGCCGAGACCAGAAACTTTTTGTCGGTCAGTCAGGGTAGGGAGTGCGAATGGGTAGCTAGTTATATTTTTGCGTATTGTCGGATATAAAATTGTAAATGCAACAGCAGCTGACAAAGTTTTGTGAGCATCAGCTGACTGCAAAACAAAATACTACCAACAGAACAAGTTTTTCTTTACGTTTCTGTGTATCTTTTATTTGTACTTCACACATTCACTACAGTATGTGTGTGTGATTTAATTAGCAAAAGAGATTTGCGCTGCGTAAATCCAAAATTGAAATCACTGAATGCAAATGCAAAACTAGCAAACGAAACGAATTGAACAACAAATACTTGCAAAGATACATTTGCTTACCTTTTGTATCTACTGCTAACTATTGTTGTGTGTTTGGGTGTGTGTATCTGAAAAAGGCCCATTAGTAGAGCACTCTTATTTCCGCACAGTATATATTTCCGATTTTTAACGTATGTATCTAAGCGATAACCAGCCTTAATGAGCCAACTGCCTACTCTTGCCGACTGTTGCTGATGTAATGCACGCATTGCCCAAAGGCATAACAGCAAAAACAACACAAAGCAGAAAAGAAAAACAAACACCTCGCATTGAACACCCCACCTGCATTTTGGACATTGAATTGACTTGGGTCTGGCCAAGTGTTCATTGTGTGTAAATTTGTTACCATTTTTTGTTTTTTACGTTGTTTCTTCCAGTGTTCAAGTGTGCGTGTGTGTTTGTTACCCTTTTATTGCACATAAAAGGTAATTTCTAATTTGCTGGTGTTTTATTGTTTCTTGTGCGAGCTGTTTTCTGGAGGTTGCGCTGCTGCCAGCACGAACAATAACCAAAAGCGAGACTTATGTAACTGAGACCTAGCCAGACCCATTGGCAGAGGCAGCGGCGCATGCGCTCAAATTACCATGGCAGCTGCTGTCTTCAGCTTCAGGCTGCGGGCCTTAGCTTCAGCTTTCAGAGCAGCTTTAAACATCAACTATAACTATAGAGCTGCTCGTAAAAGCATAACGGCGTTCATTAATCATGCAATCCACGTCCAAAACGAAACAGAAACAGCAACGCAACCGAAATGAAAACAAGGCTAGAACAGCTAAAGATACCAAAGGTAACAAAGAAAACTCTTCTTCTTATGTCGGGCTTTCGCATCGACAACTGTTGCCAATTAGCAGCAAACATGCAAAGCGCATTTGCAAATCTATTCTACAACAACAACAGCAGCAGATGCGGTGAGCAGATAAAGGCAGTAGAAGGGGGCACTAGTTTTTCCGCTAGCCACTGATTTATCCATTATTGTAAATAGCAGAGGATGTGATTAGATTGCAAAAGGCTTTAGAGTTCCGCATCGGCTTTTTTAACCTATACAAAGCATAAACTTGATTGCATTTGGCCAATAAGATACGTTGTTTACACAAAGATCGAGCAGAGAGGTTAAAGAAAGATTATTCTACAAAACAGTTTCTTAATAGATTTGAAAGAACACTTCCCTCCGACATAACTGTCTAAAAGATGCAAGGCTTATATATTTTTGTATGAATTTTTAAAAAGTACAAAATTACTGACCTGTTAAAGCTTCATATGTGTGTTTATATATTTTTGACTGCTACCTAAAGCAAGAAGTTTATGGTAAACTGAACACGTGTGTCATTGATATTCAAATCCTTAAACCTCAACCTAACCCACATAGATAAACGGTCTCTTGCCTGGATAACTTGCTGACTGCCGACAACTTGCAGCTAGCTACCTGTCCAAGATACAGAAAGAGCGAGTGAGAGAGTTTAAATGCGTGGCGCAGTTGCACAGATTGCATCATTTGGCGTCAGACACGCAACGGAAGCATTTGAGCAATTTTTTGATTTGCATAGCAAACTGTTGAGCAACTACAAGCCAGTCCAACGAACGAAAGCATAGTACACACACATATATATATATATAGGACAAAATGTCAGAGAATCGTAGTGTTGGTATGATGAAGAGCAGAATGCAGCAACAGAGTTGTTGTATGTGGTCGAGTGGTGTCGAGTCTGTTAGCTATGCACTGTATCTGCATCGGCAGGAGATAGAGCGCCTGAGGCGCAACCGTCGCCTGATGCGCGTGGCAAGCACAAAGCTGCAGCTGACAAATGAGCTGATCCGGCTGAAGCGACGCCAATGGGAGCTGGAGGCGCCTAGCTATCAGCAGATGAGTGCACTAAATCGTGAGCGTCAATATCGAGATATATTAAAGCGCAACATGCAACGCCAGCTGGAAAAGCAGCAAAAACAACAAAAGCAACGAAAACAGATACCAGACATAGATGCAGACATAGCAGACCACCCCGATCATAGAAGATAGATTGTAGCAAGGCAGAGCAGGGCAGGGCAGGGCAGAGCAGGGCATTGGGGACTTTAAACAGTTTAAGTTCTAAGACTTTAGTTTAAGCGATAAGCAATAAAGGCGCATAAATCATCAAACGCAAAGAGACAACAACAGCAACAACAACAGCAGCGACAGTGTTCTGGGCCTTTTTGGTGTGAACGAAAAACACAAGCCAAGTGTTTGACTTGGCTGACACTCGCACCGGGGGGAGCTGAAACTGAGCTGACAAGCCGTAAAAAGAAGAAAATGCAACAGAAACAACAACGCAGCAAGTTTTTCAATTTCCTGCAGCCATTACGCACTGCGAATACAACTACACTTACAGAAAAAACAAACAAAACATTCTGGAATATAGAAGATTCTCGACTTTTCCTGAACTTTGAATCAATATACATATTGCTCGCTCCGAGTGTTAATGACTTTAGTAACGTTTTTTTTTTTTGGCACATTAAAGGGTCATCGTCCAAGTGCGGATGCATACACTTTTTGCCAAGTGCAGTACATAGTAGTTTCCAGATGCTCAGATGTTCTGGCCATTGACGTTTTCTCTTGCGCGCACTCTTCGCAGAATTCTTTTTTGTTTTTGTGTGTGTGCGTTTTCCCTTTGCTATACGCTTGATTTGTCACACACAACAACACACAGCCAGGCACACAGACTGTAAGAGAAGTGTACCCAACGGAAAAGTAAACCTGCCCGTCTCTCTGTCCGTTGAGAACCGGTATCTGTTTTGCCAGGCGCTTTCTTTTTGCTCACACACACACACACACACGTGTCTTCGCTTAGCATCACATCTTCTTGACACACACACACCTGTATTTAGTTGCAATACCTCGGACAAACCCCACCACCAGTCCATACATACGTCTAATCCTGTCTCCAGACTTTGTCTTCTGCCTCTCTCTGTGTGTCGTTTGTTTGTTTGCTATTCTAAGTGCTGGTCTGAGTTTTTTCTTTTTTCTCTCTAGCTATATCTATTCTTGTTGTTGCCTGGCTGGCTGGCTGGCTGGCTGGCATGTTGGTTATTTATGCGTCTTGTTGTCCCAATTCTGGTAAAAATGCTGCATGCAACATTGTCACTGTGTGCAGTTGTATGCCTGCGGTTTTCCCCATTTTTAAAATGCCTCCTAACTTTTTAATAAGCACCAACAAAACAAATCCTTCTCTTATTTTTTTTTTAGCACTTACCTTTACTGAATCAATCGATCGATCGGCCTTTAAGTGCTGGAAAAAAAACAAAAAAAGAATATAGCTTTAGTTTATTGTTTAAAACTCGAAATCAATATGCTATATTTCGCTGACAAACACATAAAAGTCAACAACAATAGCCGGTCTGTCATCAATTTAATGCTTTTGCGAAAACCCATACACATTTTTATACCTGCGCGACAACGGCAGATAAAAATATAATGCAAATATTATTGTTGTTTATTTACTGTCTATCGCTCAATGTTGTTGTGTTTGTTGTTTGTAATCGTTGCAAGTTTGAAAACAAACAAACAACCACACACACACACACACACTCAGCCACCCTGACAGTTAGTTTACTGTGAATGGTGAATGTTGTAGGGTCGACTGTTTACTGCCTTTCTATGTGATTCTCATGATGGACTGACTGACTGCAACAGACTGAGTGATAGCTGTCTCTTTCTATATTGCAGCTTGCACACAATTTGCAAAACAGAAAACAAACGAAAGAAAAACAGATTACATAGATGTGAAAGTAAGTTAGCGCTACCTTTCTAGGCAATTTCCAATTTGGGTTTTTGAAAAAAAGTAAATGTTGGGAAAAGCTCTTACCTTTCTACAAAACTCACAGTCATTCAACAATATTAGAATATTTTTTGTATTGTACGTTTCAGACATTTGCATGACGTTAATTGAACGTAATAAGGGTTTCAATTTGTTGTTTTCTAATGTGTGCCATTTTCTGCTACCACATGTGACTACTGTACCTACAAACTTCTCTCCACTGGAAACTAACTCAGCCATAGAATAAAGGCAGCACATTTTTCTCGCTCGATGATAAATAGAGTACATAAATATCTACATTTATATTGTGTGTGCGTTTTTTTATTTCGCACTTCAGCTGTTGTTGTTGTTGTTGTTGCACTGAAAATTTTGTGCGTGTCAGCAGCAGCTGTGTTGGTCACTAAACAACAAAAACAAAAACAGCAACTGTAATAATAGCAACAATACACAACAAAACAAAACATTTTACAAACAACAAACAACAATACTTTTTATGGCTCACCCAAACGAGCTATAGAGAACTAAGCAACAGGATGCTGCAAAAGGGCTAGAATTGTGGGGGAAAGGGGACGGTTGTGGCAAAAACACAAATAAACAATTGCAATTGT
Organism: Scaptomyza caliginosa; assembly: GCA_035044725.1. Lineage (NCBI taxonomy): Eukaryota > Metazoa > Arthropoda > Insecta > Diptera > Drosophilidae > Scaptomyza > Scaptomyza caliginosa. Next base: position 510,519 of record JAWNNR010000099.1, on the reverse strand, counting down.
GAGCTGGTTGTAATTCGGTGAGCGGCTAAATCGCCCGTAAATACTTTTGTACAAGTTAACAGTTATAAATGGGCTTTTTATGAGTTGTGTGAGTGTTTGTGTGTGCGACACGGTGTGACAAGGGCGGCAGAGAGAGAGAGAGAGAGTAGAGAGTTAGTTGAAGTGTTGTAATATCAAATAAATGGTATTTACTAAGCAATGCTCTTGAGCTGCTGCTTTATCTTCTTGTTCGATTCTAATGATAACATTGGGCGAGAAACAGTAGCAACTCCGCATTTCTCATGTTGCAGCAACAATTGAAAATTGGTAGCGAACAACAATAGCAAAACTACAAGAAGCGGACAAACGAACATATTGCCTGATGATGCTTAAAGACAAGCGAAAGAGTCGTAAACTGAAGCCAAACACACACTTTGCTTAAGTCCAACAGCCACACTGTAAACAATTGTACAGTGAACTCTTATTAACATATCTTATCGAATGAATCAAAGTTTGTAGATAAAATCTCAATGTACAGATATAGTTTTATCTATTGCTTTTCGAGCCCTTGTACTTTTTTCTCACTGTGCATTCTGTAGAGTCTCTTATCTGTGTATTCGCTAAAGTCTCAGTTTGTTTTGCGGTCGTGCTTGTCAAGTGAAATCGCTTGTCCAGCTTCAGTTTTAACTTCATCTTCACCATCTGCTGCTGCTGCTGCTGCTGCTGTATTTGCTGCCCCAGTGACAAGTGTTTGTGTTGTTATTGTTACAATTTATGGCATATACGCACATAGATCAGTGTATAGTTGGTGCTGTATTGAAGAGTCGTGAGCTCACCCACCGACACCTTACCTCACCTCAAGCACCTTCCACGCTTGCCACCTCAACCTACCACCCCAACCTTCTTCACCTGTCGCATACAAACACACACTTTATATGTGGGTGGGAGGGGGTAAATTTTCTATTGATTTTCTGGTTTTGCCGTCTTGTTTTCTATTTGCTGTTGTTGATTTGCCACACGTCCATAATAATGCTATGCAATGGAAATCATAAAAGTCAACAACTGCAACAACTGCTACAAACAGCATCGCTCAGTTGGCCATGGCCATATAACAGTTAACTGTTGCTGTTGCTGTTGCTGTTGCCGTTGCCGTTGCCGTTGTTGCATTTGCCGGCTTCATTAGGAAAATTTTTGAGCTTTCCTCCACAACACGATGATACTGTGCTCATAATCGGTTTGACGCTGAATTTGGTCATCTTGACAGGTGAAAGAAGTTGAAATTCAGAGTTTTCATTCCAGGCCCTGCGGGTGGGCACAGTTAGCCACAGCGAGCAATAGGAATACCATACCAAACATTTACAGCTTGCACTTTTTTTTTTGTATTTTGTTATTGTTATTGTTAACGAGCAGTGAAAGTAAAAAATACAAACACACACAGAGCAAAACTCTTGCATGAATAAACAAAAGTGACAGAGAGCAAAAATGGGTGGGAGACGCCCTTTAGGAGCCGCCCATTTTTTGTTGATGTTGCTGTTGCCAGCAAAAATCAAATCAAAGCTGCAACAAAAGTAATGCAAAATTAAATGCAAAAAACAATCAATAAACAACAGATAGACAAAGAGACAAAACGACAGACAAACACACTGGCAGCAAATGTCGACAGCCACAGAATGCAACAAGCAAACGCAACAAAAAATATATACTGCACCAGTACAAAAGCCAACAAATATTTATTATTACATTTACATCAGTTACATTTCTTTTCTGTATTGTGTATTGTGCTGCTGTTGTTGTGGCATTCGAAATGCTCTAACCAAAGACTTCTCGCTTGGTTATTATGTTCATACATACATATCCCCCATCAACGGTAACAGCGGTATCAACGGAGAAAAATGTTAATGACCGCCTAATGTCAGTTAATGTCTGCTGATCGACCATTAAACCCAATCATAGTAAAGAAAATAAAGAAGCAGTTGTGTGGTTTAGCACTTGTTGTACAGATACATATGTAAATATCGATAGCAATGAACTTCTCTTACTCATTTTAGCAAAGATACGATTTTAAAGAAAAGGAAAAGAATGCAAAGCATTAGTAGAACCTGTTTACTGCTTCATTAGTTAATGCTTATTATAGGAGTATTCTGTATTTGATTATCTCATCCAAAGGAATGAATATATTCTTAGGTCATGGAAAAAGAAAGAGCATTCATTTAATGGCATTTTGTTATTATTATATGCCACTGCAAATTCCGTTAGATTACTACATACATGCGATTGTCGTCGTTGTTGTTGGCGTTTCCAATTTGTTGTTAAATGCAATAAAATTGCATTTTGCATTTTGTCTGCAATTCATTGATTGAATGCGTCGTAACGAATCCAGAGCTTGTTTTTATTGCTATTTGATGTTTCCCTGTTTCTGTTTTTTTGTTGTTGTCGTCTCACTTTGCGTATACGCAATTTTAATTATATTTTACGTCAATTGTGAAACGCTCGGGTGAAACAAGAAAACCATTTTTCATTTAATTAATTGAAAAATGTGTGAACTCGCTTGTGTGTGTGTGTGTGTGTGTGTGTGTGTATGGAAATGCCAAAATTGGCAATCGAAATGGCGCAACGAGGCGGCATTAAATACTTTCTGGGTGCAAAAATAAAGGGCTAGGCTCTGTAGCCAAATCAAATAAAGCGGTTACCACAACGACCCCTGAATGTCGCTGGCCGATAAGACAGAGAGACAACACCACCATCGTGGGTGGTTGGAAAGGGGGTTAAAAGACGAAGGTAAGACAAAAGGTGAATGGAATTTAAAGATGTGCGCAAAAAGTTCATTACGCCCAAAAAGACGACGACATAATAATAATTGTATGCCATATCTTTTGGCATTTGCAATAAGGTAAGCAGATGCCGGGCGTTGATTTGTTAGTCAAGTTAACGCCCATTTCAGCTGATTTGTTCGTCAGAGTCATTTCGTTTCGTAAGCTGAGAGAGCAAGAGATAGATAAATAGATAGAGATAGATGTTTGCCATGCAAATGAGCTTGCCATGCAATCTGTAATTCACCAATTCATCTAATTCACCTGCAGCCGCATTGTTTATAACCGTGGCGAACAAAATTCAAAAGGCAAAACTATACAGACAATGGGTTTTGCAGCACAAACTATTGAACTTACAACACACACTAACACACACACACAAACACACACACATGTTGATACTTATATAGCCGCTTAGCTACTCTCGGGCAAGATACTTTGGCCAGTCGCGCGTTACATTCTTGAGTGCATATTCCTTGGCTGGGTAAAGTGCATTCGAGATCGAGCAGCAAGCGTTACAAGTTAATAAAACTTTTGAGCTTAGTCTTGGACACTCTCTTAGTTAGTCCCCCCTTCAACACACCCTTTTATCTGGCCAGAACGCGCAGCTTGGATGGGGCTTCATAAATTTGTACTTGAGCGGCCAAGTGTGACGAACGAGATTACTGAAATCTTCTGGAGCAGATCCATTTTTCATAGCCGACAACTTTGCGCAACAACAGCGAGCATTGAATTGTGTCTCAAGCAACATTTGTATCTTTCTCTCTATTCTGAATATGACTGCGTATATGTGTGTGTGTATATGTGCAGCAAATTGCTCTTGTCTTAGTTGTTTGCTGTCATAATAGTTGCTGCTGCTATTGTACATGCATGCTTTGCTGCTCTAGTTATCGCCCTTGTTGTAATTGCTGCTGTTGTTGTTGTTGCTTTTGCTGCTGTTGTCTGTTTGTAATCGGACATCAAAATTCGAAAATGATATTCTTACTGGCTTTGTTCGCCCATTGTTGACCAATACAAGAGAAGAGAAACACAGCCGGTTAAACAGAAGGCAAAACTATTGAATTATTCTATACAAATAGTAAAATGGCAAAGACACAAAGGATAGAGCAAACTGTTTATATGTATCGAGCTTCAAATGAATACAAGCTTAAATGCGATTTTAATTGATCTTTTGTTTAAAAAACATAATGAATAACTTGAAGATGAACAAGGTAATTTCATGTTATGAATGACATATAAACCATGAATATTAAAGGCATAATCTCTTCTCTCTTTTGAGGAGCTTCCCCCTTTGTTTTTACATCCAACTCAGTTAATAAGCCGAGCAAAGACGAACAAAGTGCACTTTAGAGGTTACCCCCAATGGCTGGCAGAATGAAGAACATTATGCACATATATACAGGGTGACTCATTTAAGTGTGCTCCAATAACAGCAATTGTAAAAATGTGGCTAATAAATGTTTTGTAAATTTTTTGCACAATTCAAAGGCATAAATTACATGCAAACAATCAAAATTATAACAGCCTACACGTAGAAAGAAGTCGAAATAATAAGATACAAGAAATATGTATGTATAACGAACAAAAAGCAATTGCCGCATAAACAAAGTCTCACGTAACGGCTATAAATACGCAAAAAAAAGCGAATGCGAACAATGCGAGGCAAGAAATTCGCGAGGTTAACGCTGCGTATGAGTTATATTCAGTGTGTTGTAATGCGAAACAGCAAAGCGAAAAGACAAAAAAACCGAACGCAACAACATCAACCACAATAAATAAAAGTGTAACATATGCAAATGATGATGAGAATCGAACAGCGAGCAAAGAAAACAGATTTTACGTTGCGATATCGACTTGCGTTGATGTCCTTCTGTATTGTCAATGGGGCGGCATAAATGAATATGCATAAGATATATACAAGTAGAATGCGCTGACAGTCGATAGCGATTACGATAGCGATAACAATAACGAGAGTATAGTGCAAATAAAAGTGCAAGCAAGCACACACACACAAGGCAACGGAAAGCACAAGTAAACGCAATATATAATTGTTAGCAATTTTGAGTCTCGACTGAAAACTTTATCAAGCAACGCTGTCATCAAAGCAAGCAGCGAAGCCGCAAAATACAGCAACAAAACTTGTACAGCAGCTAGTTGCAAGCAGCAAACGGTGGCAGCAGCATGCACGTCAACAGCATGCGGCGACAACGACAGTGAACAACAGCAGCAACTCGCTCATGTTGTCAATTGTATAATTCCCAGGCAACACACACACGCACACACACCCACAAAACTAGTGTGCAGAAAAGTTTTTTAATAAAATTAAATTTAATGCTGGCAAATGCTCAGCATTTGGTTTGTTCGGTTTCATTTTGCTGCAAATTGCATTACAGACAACGAAGCAACAGCAGCAACAACAGCAACAACAGCAACAACAACAAATGCAAATGAGCTACAAATGCTATGCATGCATAAAAAAAGAAAACGCTTAAATTGCAGCCTCGATGCCACACATGCTACATGGCTACATGCCGCATGCTGCTTGCCAGCCTGCTAGGCAACACACACACACACAGAGCCACATTTTGGCATCAAGTATCGCCCAGAACTTGACGACGACATTTGACTGTGGAAGAGAAGCGGTAAAGAAAGAGAGAGACCTCCCTTCTCGTGAAATATGATTAAATATTGTAAATGCCAAAGTTATGAACAGGCGCTGACTGAAACAAGAAGTAAGCCAAGCTCCTCCACTTGCAACAAATCGCCCACAACACCAACAACAACAACAACAACAACAAACCAAAACCAGCCAACAACAACAGCCAGGCAACTGTTGCCAAACACACCTTTAAAGCCTTTTTCTAGTTACACGCCCCAGCACAGCAACAGCAACAACAACAGGTTAGTTGATGCTAGCAGAGAGTTCAAACTAGAAACCACAAACTGAAATTCCATAAGCTAGCTGGATATTAGTCGTCTGTAGTACCTTTAAGCCCACTAGCAGCAACATAATTATAAGCAAATTAGATACAGTACGCATTCTTCATTGCTGTCATATGGCGGCTTTAACTATTTAGTTGTCGGGATTTATTGCCAGTGTTTAAACAAAGCTGGTCAACTGTTAAAACATGAGGCACGAAAATCATTTTCAATTTTAATTGCCAGGCAACACCTTGAACAGAAAACTGGCGCATATTTTAATTATAACAAGTTTCATTTACAGGCAGACCAAAAATGTCGCAGCAACAAACGACAAGAGCAATGAAAGACCACTAAAAAGTAATTGTAGTTAAATGTCAAAGCGACAATTGTTCATAAAGTGAATGGCAACAAGCTACAAGCAACAACTTTAAGGTGGGCGGCAAGTCGCTTGTTCGTCTGTTGTTTGGCTGGTTAGCTTGTTGGCCAGCTCGAGTTTCGGCCAAGTAATAGAGTGCCGCTACTAAATGAGGTTGCGAGCTAGCAATGGCCACGAACTGAATTCGTAGTATCTGCTTGAAATTGTGTGACAAATCGACAAATTGTCGCAAAGTCTAGGCTACACAGTTAAATATTTTCCATCAAAAGGATTTCTCTCAAGAAAGCGCTAAACAGTATTGAAGTAAATCGAGTCCATAGCAACCAACCAGTTTTTTTTTTTACCGTGTATAAGGTGGTAGTTTGTGTAGAGGGTAGAGCGACCTGTGCTGCGACAGCTTGGGGGCGCAATTTTAGCGCAAGACTAAATATGCTAATTATGCGTTAATAAGCAGTCTGTCTGCTTCGCTTGCTGCCGCTGCTGTTGCTGCTGCTGCTGCTGTCTTACGGGGCGTGATTTGAAGTGTGTGGTGGGGCGGGTTGAGTTGACGCTGTTGTCTCACGTATATAAAGTACAAATACATATATACATAGAACTATGTACTGTTACTGGCCAAAGACAGACAAAGAGACAGAGACAGAGAGAGAGAAGTAATTTGCTGGTCGGTTAGCAATTTGCCTTTTGCCATTTGTTTGCGACGGCTTTAAGTTTGATAGCAATGGCGAATTGACGACTTTGGCCAACAGAATCATTGCGAAAATGTGATTTTGCCTTCAAGGCAGTTTTAGCTTTAATTATGAACAATCGATAGTCGTTGTTGTGGTTGTTCTGTCTTTTGGTACCTTTTTTTCTGCATGTCAATCAAAGGCGCTCAAGTCGTGATTTGATGATTTTGTTACGCGATGTTTTTGTTTTTTCTTGGGCCACAGCCACGGCAGAAATGGCCATTTGTCAAACAACAAAACACAGACCCCAGCCAGAATGTTGTTTGTCGTTCGATATGGCGCTCAGACAGCATCGTCTGTCATGCAATGAAACTTTTGCTATGAGTTTGCGTCTTTTATAATGCCATGAAATGAAAACAAAAGCATTTAATGATATATATAAATACACGGATTATGGAGGGATTTAGGTGATGAGAGCAGTCCAATTGCGAAATCAATCAAAAACTGCTTGAAAAGTTTATGTTGTTTTTGTGTTTTTGTGTTTTTGCTTTTGGTATGCTTCAACTTGTTTTGGAGTGGTTAAGCCCCATAAAGATTAATTAAACAAAATTGTTTGTGCCGAACAAAAGCAAAAGTTTCATTATTTACTTTGTGGCTTTGGGGTCAATAAGTTGATAAAATCGAAAGAATTTACCAAGTCTCTAGTGTATACATACATACATATATAATTAAGTCAATTATTGAATTAAGAATGATAGTATTTGCAATTATCTCTATTTTTTTTTTTGAAGCACTGGCGCCACACTCAGACAGTTGAATGCTACGTGCTAGTGTCTGTTGAAGTTAAAGTTTGTTTTTTCTTACAACATTTTGGCCACATAAATTTAACAATGTCACGTTATAAATTTTGCAGCTTCGAGAGGCCAACAGCAACAGATAAAGACAAAAAAAAAACGAACGACAGCCAAACTGTTCGCTGTTAACGTTGACTGCTCTTTATTTATATCGTGACTTTGTTGCTAGTTGCTAAACTTTTTGAATACACTAATCGGTCAGAGTACTTGAGCTTGCTTATCACAAATGTAGCTTACAATAATCTTGGCATCATAAAATGTATCTCAATAGGGCATTAAAACGTCGTCTATAGCTATAGCTAACCGTTTACTTGGTCTAAATCAACTTTGATCTTTACTGCGCTCTCTTCAGCTGCTGTTTCTGCTGCTTGGCACTTTGATTTTGTTGCTGTGGCTTTGCTTAATTTATGCAGCGAACTTGTTTCGGTTTCTCATGGCGCTACAAAATTGCTGCAAGCCTCAAATATACATATATATATATATATACAAAACCATATATATAAATATATTTATATTTGATTAAAAACATTGGCAGCAGCAGCAGCAGCTTTTTTAATTGCATTTGCAATTTCTAATTAAGTTGTTGACCAAAAACAAAAAAAAATCTCTAAAAATATTTGCAACTTCTTTGAAGACCAATGGCAAGGAGGGAGAGGGGAAGATAAGAGATTTGTTGTTTGTGTGTGTTTTGGCTTTGCTTTGCCGTTAACATGAAATTCATTTTGTTCAGCTTTTTAACCATTTACTTTTGTTCAATGCAAACGACTTTTTTTCCCAACCAATTTTTTTTTCGTATTCCGTTTCGTACAGAGAGTCCAAAGAAAAAAGTCAGTGTCTGAGAAGTTTACATTTTGCTGTTGTTAGTGTGTGTCTGCTGATTCAGCTACCAGTTTTTAATGTGGCTTAAAGCTTCTCTCTTTGGTTCTGTTTTATTTATAGACCATAAAATTAACAAGTTTTTCGAAATTCTCAACGCACAAAGACACAAAGAGTTTAGATATTCTTATCAGTATTTATTTACATTTGCTATATACTATTATTATTTATAATTGCGATTCCCTTTCCTCTCTGCGCTGCTTTTTCAGCTTGGACACATTGTGGCGCAACTTGCGCTTAAACAGCAACTCACGATTAACGGCCTTTAGATCATCCATGCTGCAGGTTTTGAGATTCTTCACAGTTCTCGATATTAGCTCATCCGTTATATCGATTTTGGTCCGAGAGAGTCTCAACTGACGTGCATTGCGCCTAGCCAACTCCTCGCGATACAGGAAGAGATGATAAGAGACTGTCGGCTTGTTGTGCTCCATTGCTAGAACTAGAACTTTGTAGTTGTTCTGAACGCTTCGACGGCTGTACGTTAAATGACACTGTTGCAGTTATGAGCCAGGCTTATATCCCAACATGAGGATGCTACCTGTTTATGTACCTGCACCGCGAAAGGCAGGCAAGCAGACAGAGCAGCAGCAGGTCAGGGAACTGTAAAATAAATATTTGTGCCAAAATATTTCGTGTCTTAATCCGTCCTAATCCACTTTGGCTGCCAACCGTTTGGTTTACCATTTATAAACATAAATAAGCGCAATAACGATGACCAGACAAAAGCTGCAAAAACGCTAATTCGCCAGCTGTGAATGCAGCCTTGCATGAACAAACTTGAGTTGAGACACCGAAAGTACAAAGAGGTCGATTTAAAGAGGGTCAAAACAGGTCAGTTCTTTAGCTATATAGACGAGAAGTACCTGAGAGCACTGAGGCGAAGAACTCTATGGTAATAAATACTAAAATTACTCCAGATATCATACAGCAATGCATAAACAATAGTTTAGTTCACCTATCGAGTGACTACTGTATTTCTATCAATATTTATTTAAATTTTATGTTCTTTTCGTTTTCAGTAACATTTCTAGACGCTTTTCTTGAAATTTGTTTATTTAGGTTCATCTTTGTTGCCTCTATTCCTCTTCAGCCATATTTGTCATGTGTCGCATTGTAGCTTGTTAGCTCATTAGCATACCCACACAAACACAGCTATGCAAACACACACACACTCACACCTATTGTAAAAGTCACATAGACATTTTCTAGAACTTACACATGAGGCATGGGAATAGACAGGAAAAACTTTCCGACTGTTGCTGCTGCTGCTGCTGGCCCTTCATACTTTTTGCACCTAGCAACTTCCAGGTAATTCATTAAAGTGCATCATAATGAAAAACGCAAGTGGCTAAGCGTAAAGGCAACGGAACAGTGAGGCAGACCGAAGGGTCAGATCACAAAATGGCATAATCCTTTTATAATTGCATCTAGTAGCAGGAATCTGTGCACAGACAGAGAGAAAGAAAGCAAGGGAGGATTTCGCTTGCCGGATTAAGAACTTGGGAAAGACCACGCGCCGGATTAAGCAAATGCGAAGCATCAGCGTTTTATGACCGATTGCCTCCGTTGCCCAAGAGGCAGCCGATTCGTTTCCAGCAGGTAACCAAAGGTCAAAGGCAAAGAAGAGCGGCGAAACGGCGCAACGACTGCATTAGACAGCTTCCAATTCAACGCGCGCTCTCTAAACTCAATGAGCTAAGCCTCTCGAGACGAACAAATAATGGACAAAAGAGGGCGGGTATGGCACGGGGAGTTTGTGTGCGTGTCCAGACATGCAATACCCCAAAACAAAAAAAAAGAAAAATAAATAAATTTATGGGTCAGCTGCCCGGACAATCATAATAATAATCAAGTCAACACACAAAATGATTGTTTTGTATCAGCCGAGCGATGAGCCAACAGAAATGTTTTCTTCTTGAGCTCAATACTCTTGCAAAGATTGCTTTCCTTTTGTGCTCAAGTGTGTCGAGGTCGTGTTAATATAGCATCAAAGGGAATCTGAACTTCGACTTTGCTTTTCTTTGCCTTCTTTTTTTTTGGGGATTTACTTTGCCTTTGTTTGTTTGCCCCCAGGGCGGGTACCCTGCATTTAGCACCAACCAACAAAATGAGCAATATATTATAATACCTACTATAGTAAACACGAAGTATACATATATACATATGTATGTGGGCTTGCAGACAGCACTTAAGCAAAGAGAGACGCATTAAGCGTATTAAGCTTACAAACTTACAAATTGTGCCCTTCATTTCAACTTTCACTCAAAAGTGCTTACTCGTTTGTTTATTGCTATTACTGTTGCTGTTTCTGTTGCAGGGTTTATATATATTTTTTAAAAGAATTTTGACAAGTCGCAGCACTTAGCTAAGCATTCATTCATTCATTGTTGAGTGCAAGATAAACAATGAAGCTAAAGGAATTTTCACTTTTTAACATAATTAAGTTGAAAATGTTTTAGTTCAAAAACTAAACTCAACTCACTTTGCGGCCATATCGCAATTAAATTAAGTGAAAATAATAATTATGCGCAAGGCAATATTTTTTTATTTCTCTTTTATACCCTTCTCAACCCCCGCAAAAACTCCGAACTGCCATTCAAGTTGCGGGGGAGATCAGACTGCCGGAGCAATAGTTAATTTACGAGCTCACAATTCGCGCGTGGGTCAGAGATTCGTTTAAAAATAAATATTTAAAAAGCACTTTTCAGAGACAAGGGTCAGCTAAGAGAAAGAGAAAGAGCGAGATAGAGAGAGTATTTATGTAGAAGTATTATAAAACATAAAACGTTTTCCTAATTTAGCTGTTTAAGAGTTTTCTTTTCAATTGAGTTCGAACTTATTTAGCATTCTTACTGCTTTTCGCAAAGGTCAAGCCATAAATTCCTGCTGCAACACACACACACACACACTGAAGAGGTAACCTTTGCAAAGGATGTCAAACGTCATATAAAGAACAAATAGCAAAATATTTTACAATAACCAGACGCTGAAACAAGCCGGGTTTTACCCAAAGCAAAGCAAACCACGCATTTGGATTTCGCACTTTGACATCAGGTAATTACGCACACACACAGGTCACAGTTCGCACACACACACACATGTCATTGTGGGTCTGGGTTAACAGGTAGCTAGAAGTGGCGGGGCGCTAAGCTAAACGCCCCAGATATATAAATAATCCTGGTAAATTACAACAGGACATCATTCACAGCTCACACTGCCAAGCAGTCACAACTGACAATTGAGTATTCAAAAACCGAGACTTGTTTTGCAGTTATGGAAAACCAACGCAACAACCACAACAATCAAACTCATCGCCGTGGCGCTCGTCCCAGTGTGGGCTATTTGCTCTTCCAATACCAGAGTGAATTGACCCGAAGGCATGCGGAACCCACGCGCTTATCACGCACCAAAATCCATATCATTGATACCCTTGTTTCGCGCACCATTCGCCAGCTGAAGCAGTGCAGCGTGGAGGAGCTGCAAGCCTGCAAGCGGGAGCTCGTCTACAAAGAGCAGCTGCGGGATGAGCTGCGCAGCCAGCGTCGCCGAAAGAACAACAACAACAGCAACAACAGTTTCAGTTCGAAAAACGTTTCTGCAACGACGCCAATTGAACCGCCACGGACACCACCCAAGTCACGTTCCCAGAACCACACGAAGGTGACAATTTTTGGTCCCGAAATCTTTGTCTAGCTTTTTACAACTTTTAAGTTTAGTTCTAGTTTAGTTGTATTTATGTTAGTTTTGGCGTTAATTGTTGACGATTAAAAATCAAAGAATTTTAGTTAAGCAAAAACAAAAATTTTCTTGTCAATTATTTTTTAGTTTGTTCAAGTCTACTTGCTAGTTGTTGTTGTTGCTGTTGTAGGAGTGGAAATGCCTGTTCTGAAAGCCAGTTTGGTCTGGGCTAGTAGGAGAAAAAAAAGATATGTGTGCCGCCGTCTTTGCGGGGCAGCAAGAGGCAAATGCCAAGCAGCAGGCAACGAGAAGAGCCGAATGGTTCCCACGAAGCGCAAAATTGGCCAGCTTCAGTTTTTAGCCACAACTTAAAGTTAAGATCCAGCTTGAACTCGTAACTGATAGACGCGTCTAAGAGACGCAAAGAATGCGGCTTAAAGTTCAATCGTGCAGCAAGTGTTATTTTCGGCTGTCTGTTTTTTTTTTTGTTGTTATTGTTTTTCTTACAGACTTTAGTTTATAGCTCTTGAAAAGCTATGAACAACAATCAACCGAAATCAAAGACTTTGACTCCAACTGTTTAAATTATGAAAAGACTGAGACTGAATGCGTTATGCAAATCGTCATCAGAGGGAGAGAAAGAGAGGGAGAGACTCATTAGCTCAACAACAACAATAAGCTAGTTTTGATTCTATTACACGTTCTTCCTGCTGTCAATTAAATCATCAAACAGTTATGCAGTCAATCTGTTAATCATCTATTTTCTGTTCCATTTCCACACATTTCTTTGGTTTTTCTTTAACACACATACATACATACCTCTTGTTAAGTTTCTTGATTTATTCCGCTAGTTGTTGGTTATTGCTTTCTATTTGCATATTATCTTATTATTTGCTGTGGTTGTTGCTGTACATGCATTGGTGGAATTATGAACACAATGTTAATAACATGGCAAACAGAACTTTTGCCATTTTATCTTTTTCTTTATTTACATTGAACACTTTTTCGAGCACATTTCATACATATTTTTATTTTTTTTTGGGTGAAATTTTCATTTCACAAGCACACATCAATATTTTGGATGCGGCTCAGTAATTAAAATTTAAAGGCTATTTTTAAGCCGAATCGCATTAACTTCGAACTGAACGAAACGAAACGAAGCGAAATGCAATGGCAATGCAAGTCGATCTGATCCAATCCGATCCGAACTGAACTGAACGAAAAATGCACTAAAAACGCAGCAGTGCAAGGCGACGCGACGTTTATTCGGAGCAGAGCAGAGCAGAGCAGACAAAAGCGAAAATAAAGTTAACAACGAAAACGACGAAGATCACACTAAAATGCAAATTGTAATGGTAACACTAACACGCACAGGCACGCACCGAGAAGTAGCGACGAATAACAAAACGTTCGTTCTTCGGCGAAGAAGAAGACGCTACGCTTATTTTGACAATTGTGAGACGAGAGCGATCAGCTCGAAAGCGCAGCTTGAGCGAGCCACACGACGGTTCACTGACGAATGAATGACCAAAGTTTTCGGCTGCAGCGTCAGCTTTCTGTTCGAAACAGCATAAGCGGCGTCGGATTCGAAACTGGCTTTGGCGCTCTTTCGAACGTGCGAGAGCGCTTTAAACACAGAGAGAGAGAGAGAGAGAGAGAGAGACTGCGATCGCAAGTTTGCTGCTCAAGTCTTTTGAATAGAATTTTTTTTAGCTATTGATTTATTGTTCAACTATAACTGTTTATTACATTGTGCGTTAAGCCTGCGTCTCTTCTTCTTTAGATCTTCACAGTTGTTCACACCAAAAATAACCGGCCCGAATTGACACACATTTAGTTATTTTTGTTTGAGTTTGAATCATGTAAAGCTAATACAAATTTGCCTATTCTATTTGTGATAACATTTAAATATATGTATGCAGCATTCGTTGCGTTCTCTTACGCGCACTAAACTTTTACTCTCAAGCTCGGTGCAATTATGAGAGCGGCTCTTACTGCTTCTTCTTCTTTAGCTTACACTCTCTCCCTCCCTCTCTCTCTCTCTTTCGGATGGTAGTTTGCTCTGTTTACTTCACTAAATTGCTGCATTAAGTTTTTCGTTTCAGGTTTTCGTCTTCCCAATGACTTCTTAACGGTTCGCCACTAAATGCCTCACTTTTATTTTATTGTGTGTCTGTGTGTGTGTGTGTGTGTACTTTTTGCAGTCGCTTTTTGTCGCACACACATTGTCCGCTTCCCCACGGTCGGCTGCCATTAAAACCTTTCAATTGCAGCTGTTATTGTCATTTTGCTTCAAGCTGCAGCTTCTGCCTCAGTTTTGTGCATTTTCTGCGGTTTTTAGTCTCTCTCTCTCTCTGCCTGCCCGCCTTATGCCCTTATCAACAACATCTCGTTGTCAACATTGTTGCTTTTGTTGTTGCGCTTTTCATGCCACGCTTGTAGGGCTGCTGCTGCAGCAGGAACGCGAATGGAAACCGCAAACAAGCTGCTGGCGATATAATCTGATTTATTTAGGTAAGTTGTTGTTGTCATTTGCAGCAAAATATTTATTTACAATTTTCACAATTGGCATTTGTAATAGATTCAATTCGTTGTTGTTGTTATCGTCCCACTTTTGATATAAAGATGCAAGTGCAGTAGCAGCATCAACTTCAATTATATTATCTGCCTAGAAGTATGCTTTACATTTGTGTATATCTTAGCCAAGGCACACACCACAGACACTAATTAGTCGACACTTTCGTCTGCTGCATGCGATTTTTGCTTAAAGCACGCGAAAATTGTTGTTGTTGCGTGTTTCGTTGTTTGCTGCTGAGTTCTTAATTAGACCACAATGAGTTTGCCAATATTTGTGTATTCTGCATACATGTGTTTCTACTATTTTCTGCTGACATAACAACTTTTTGTGGGCCCTCTGTCTAATTACACCAACATCGCCAGCCAATGGGGGTAAAGTGTAGCAGGTTCTTCTAATTGCAGCACGAATCGGTGGCAAAACAATTTAGTGCACTCATCTAATGATGACAACCAGGCCAAAAAAAACGAAAAACACTCACACATAATGAGCCATTTGGGTGTTAAGCATGGTAATTTCTAGCACTGTCTGTTTGTTCACTCCAAAAAGACAAAGTTCGATAATTATCTAACATGTGCGGAAAATTATACCCAAACGTTAATTGATCTGTTCGTGTTTGTTGCCTGTTAACTGGCACAATTCAAATCAATGCTGCCTGCAACCTGCAAAGACCCAAATCCGCAAGGCAAACAATTCAAAGATTTTACTGTCAACTGACAACTAACAAAAAAAAAAAAACACATTGAAATTTGTATCCTAAACAAAGATATAGAAAAACGTTTAGTTTACACACTCCAAATTTAGAATTATCTAATTGGATAAACACTCTGCGCGATCAAAATGGGGCAAGATGTGAAAAAGAAAACGATACCAAACTATATGAAGTATATAATAGGTGGCACGGCTGGCATGCTGGGCAGCGTGATAGTGCAACCATTGGATTTGATCAAGACTCGAATGCAGATCGCCGGAGCCAGCGGGACCAAGGAGTACAGCAGCAGTTTCGATTGCATTGCAAAGGTGTTCAAGTCGGAGGGTTTGTTGGCCTTCTACAACGGCGTGAGTGCCGGTTTGTTGCGTCAGGCAACGTATACAACGACACGTATGGGCGTGTATCAAATGGAGGTTGAATCGTTTCGCAATCACTACCAAAACCAGGATCCCACTGTGCTGGCCAGCATGGGAATGGGCATCTTTGCTGGTGCCTGTGGCGCAGTGGTTGGCAATCCGGCGGAGGTATCGCTCATACGCATGATGGCCGACAATCGGCTGCCAATGGAGCAGCGACGTAACTACAGGAATGTGGCAGATGCTCTGATACGAATCGTCAAGGAGGAGGGAGTGCTAACATTGTGGCGCGGCTGCACACCAACTGTGGCACGTGCCATGATTGTGAATATGGCTCAGCTTGCCTCCTATTCCCAGTTCAAGTCAGCCTTTAAACGTTACTTGGACGAGGGTCTCGGGCTGCATATTGCGGCCAGCATGATGTCTGGCCTGCTGACAACAATTTCCTCCCTGCCACTGGACATGGCCAAGACACGCATACAGCAGATGAAGGTCACCGATGGCAAGGCCGAGTACACTGGCGCACTCGATGTCATACTCAAGGTCGCGCGCAACGAGGGCATTATGTCACTGTGGAAGGGTTTTACACCCTATCTCTGTCGCATTGGGCCACACACTGTGTTTTCTTTTGTCTTTCTCGAGCAGCTTAACCGGGCCTATTACAAGTTTATTCTGGGTCAGGATAGCTCCGGACCGGGTCTCTAACTTGTGTGTGTCTTTGTGTTTTTGATGTATATATGACATTTTATAAAAACTTATCGCATGCGATATCCGACAAAAAGAGAGAGAGAGCTTGGCTCTCGCGCAGCTGATCAAGTATACGAGCGTGGTGTTATCAATTTTAGTCGTTTTCCACTGGCTGTCAGTTGGGCTTAAGCAGCTCGATCGTGCGGTTCGGTTTGGTTTGGTTACGGCTACGGTTCACAGTGTGTGTGTGTGTGTGTGTGTGTTTGCGTGTGCTGGTGTGTGTGTGTTTGTGTTTGTGGCGCCAAAACAACAAAAGCCGATTCCTGTTGCAGGCGAGACGGTGCTAAATTGATGCCACTTAAGTCCAAGCACTCGAACAGTTGAGTTCACTCTCAAGCTCTCATTTATGACATGAATCAACCAAGCGTCGCATTGGCGGAAGTGTTAATTAGATGCCTAAATACACGGCTGACATAAATCACTGCTATTCAACAAAAAAAAATATTTAAAAAAAATAAACACAAAAAACAAGTGTGGCAACTACTTAAGAGAAGAAGCTTCTATCAGTGCTCATAAATTGTGTCTCTGATAAATTTCTAATTACAGTGTGATTATAAATTGTATACTACTCAAACGGATAACTATCTCACATCAAAAGGTAAGTGTAATCTTAAGTTTTGTTTGTTTTTGCGTTAAGTGAATTATGACTTCCACTTTTCGATTAGTCAATGTTTTGTTTTTTGAAGGAGCCAACGATCGATTTGATTGATTGACAATCATAAAGTTGAATGACTTTGGAAACTGCAAGTGAATTATTGCATTGTAAATATACAAAATACTTATATAAAGCCAAAAAAAATTCTATTGTGTGCTCGTAAATAAACTACTACAAAAATGCAACTATAGCCGAGCTTAATTGCCGGCTACAAAAAAAAATAATGTGGAAAAAACCGAGAAAGAGAGAGAGAGACAAGGTGCGAAGCTAAAAACAAAAAACAATTAGATATTTACTCATACAATTTGAATATGCTTGATAATGAGAAAAGCGTTGTCAATGACAAAGCCTAGAGCACCAGAGGGCCACTATTTGCTCTTAGATAATAACGTTTAGATAACACAAAGCCGACAAGCAAGACTGCCTTAAGAAGGTGTGAAAGATTTCTAATAACTTTTGCTACTTATGCAACTGGCAGAGTATTTAGAAAGTCAATGTTCGGGAAAATGTTGTTTGTTATGGCAATTAAAAGCATTTGTTTACACATAATTTATATTGAATAAATATGACACAAATTTTGGCCAAGATCTCTGTGTTATACTTCTTGTTTTTGCTATCAGCTGACTGCTTTATTAAAAGGCTGCAAGGCAAACACAAAGATAACAAAGATACAAAAATATTTGTTTTCAAGTAAACTTCGCAACTGTGTGTGTGTGTGTGTGTGTGAACATTTAATTACATTATTACAATTCACAAATATATATATATATATAATGTTGTTGTTCTTCATTTAATTAAAGTCTAGTTTTGTGCATATCAGTTGCACTTTTTGGTACTAATTACATTCTATTCCCAATTGATAACCAAGCGCATTTCATTCACAAACTGAATTGACACACTTTCCACTTACAGTTTGTGCGATAAATTGACATATTTTAAACTAGTCTCGCTTGTCAGCAACAACAAATAATAATACTAGCCAGTTGAACGCGTGCGGTTTGTTGTTTAGTTAAATATAATTGTAAATCAAGCGGCAGGTTGCAAAATAAAAATTACAATTAAATTACAATTTCACGATCAAATTGAGATGAAGTCAACTCTCGCATAACAATAATTTGTTAGATCATCAAATGAGGCGTCAATTGAAAGGGCAAAACCACACAAAGCAAATAAATAACATGTGAACAAACTGGCCCAAAAGCTGTAGTTATTTTTAGTGTAAACTTTGTTGTTACAGCTGTCTGATATATTCATATAGGAAGTTTAGAAATACTTTACTTAAGTATTTCCCAACTTGTTACAGGGTATTTCCAGCTCTTACCTTACCTTATTTCTTCTATAGCTTTTGGATTATTATACACATGCCGCACGTGATCTCAGTTTCGATTCTTATGATTATTATTATTTGTACGCAAATCGCAATCGAACAACTGGTTTTTTTTTCTTTAGACGTTTGATTCGATTGTCTGTCTGGCTCTGGCTTTGTTCTTAGTCACATGCCTCTTGGCTTTAAAGCAAACATTAAAAGCAATTAGCTAATAAGAATAATAATCGTTAAAGCTCAATGACAATTAAGTATGAAGAGTATAGCCGAAAAAGATGATAATGACGATTATACATTGCTAAAATATGCAATACTGGACTAGGGCACGCAACAATACACAATAGCCGGGCAGGGTCAAAGGTCAAACGTCAAGCGTCAAGCCGGCATACAGCATACAGCACACAGCACATGTCACCATATCACATGCTCTCTCCACAGTTTACAGTTACATTAAGCGCGCAACAAATTTACGAGCGTACTGCGATGTGGCATATAGATAAGCTGTCGCTGTCGCTGTCGACGTCAACGTCAACGTCAACTTCAACGTTTAACGTCGCTGTCAATGTGTGTGTGTGTGTATTGTAGTCGCATCTTTCAGATACACAGCTTCATATGATTATTATTGCCAGATGCGTGCTCACACACACACAGCGTAAGAGTATAAGACAATTTGTCTACCAGCTGTGGCTCTCTGTGGAGAAACTGCAATTTTCGAATTAAGACAATTGCGCTGTGAATTATAGAAGACACGAGAGTGTAACTGAATCTGAATCTTCTTTAAGAAACAAATGCATCAAGCCAAATCAATGCCAAATATGCAAATGCAAAATTCGTATCTAAAAACAAATTGAATTTTCAATGAGAAGGTGAGAAGAGCAAGAAAAAATGGGGTTTTAAATAATGCTAGATTCATAGAAACAGAGGCCTTAACAGATGCTATAAAATATTTACATACGAGCCATAAGCTAGTGTGAAAAATATTAAAGAGTTTGACTACGGAAACAGCGACTAAAAGATACTCTACTAGGATTAGTTGCAGTGTACCTCTTTACATATTAATCTATATCTTGCCGTAGCCTTGCACTGGCTCAGGGTCTTTATGCGATTATCTACACATACTCTGGTGTGTGTTGTTGTTACTGTGGCAATTTTCCAATTGACGCCTATTACGTTTAATCGGTAGCAGTGACCCAAGTCCAGACGAACCTAAACTAATAATGTGCACAGTTTAATGGCTAAGCCGCATCGAATCGCCTCAGCCAATCCCAGATCCACCCAGCTCACCCACAACTGTGTGTCTGTGTGTATGTGGATACCACTACAAAACCACTAGAGAAGACCACACGACAGCGTGTTGTCTCGCAACTACAAACTGTGTGTGTATGCGAATTAAAAGAGAGAAGGAGCGAGAGAGAGAGTGAAAGCGATGTGCGTGTGGCTGTTGCTTTAAATACCCTGTAACCACAACAAATACATAAAACAGTTGTTTAGCCTCATGCTTAAGCAAGAAAATAATCAATAAACTACCAAGCATATATTAAGTATACGTCAAGTAGAAGAAAACTATCATAGAAGATTTTAATTAGTTTACAGATTATCTTCAAGTCAAGCACTTGGACTCAACTAACTAACTACTACTTGTTGTTATTATTATACTAAGTTGTTGTGTTGCTGCTGCTTAGCGTGCTAACTAGCACTGTCGCAGCCGCAGTCGCTGCCAACGTCGCTGTCGCCGCTGTCTTTAACGCACGCCGTCGCTTTAAGTTAAACATTTGCGCTAGCTTTAGTCGCGCCGCGTAGGTCAAAGCAACTGGATTAAGTGCACAAAAAGGAATACCTGAAAGAGCGATAGAGAAACTTCGAAAAGTTATCCTGGCCCAAGCAATTAGCATTGAAAGGTTCAATGGCGCCTCAAAGGATTCAATAAGGCACCTCTTTTCGTTCATCGCGCATACGTCACGTTGTCCACGGACGCCACAGGCTGCCCAACAAAGCTGATTCGTTTAATCAAGCGACGCTGCGGCTTTACAACAGCATAAGGATCCGTGTCCGACCCGCGTACAAGGACGCAAAGAAAACATTGGACATGTTCAATTGCGTCTGATTTTCACGCAAATATAATTCTCGACTTTAACGCGCTGTGTATCTCCTTTTGTTTTCTGTCCGTATTCGTTGCGTTGCGTTTGCTTTTGCTTCTGCGTTTGTGTTTCGTGACTTGAGTAAAGGCAAAAGTGGATTCATCAGCCGCAGGATACACCCACACACACACACCCACACACATACTCACTCATTGTGTGCTGCTATTTTCGTATGCGTCAGCAGAAAATAAAATAGTAAAAAAGAAATATACAAAGAATAATATAAAACGCAATACTACTACTGCAACGGCATATCCTTGGAATATGTATATACTATATAAACACACGCAACAGCTTGTGCACACTTTGACCTCATTTTTGGGCAACGATTTTGCCAATCCTCCCCTTTCATCGTTCATCGTATGTGTGTTTGCACAAGTTTCCCTTTTATTTTGTGTGTGTGAGTGTGTGAGCCGCGTTATAATGATATAAGCGTGTTCGTGTGTTAAACACACATACTTCAACATACCATACCATGCATACATGTATTATCAGTGAGGCACAGGAAGTGACTTAAATCAATAAGCTGGCATATCATCAGTTTAACAGTTAACAACACCACAAAAAAAAAAAAAAAAAAAGGAATACAATTTTCGATTGATTTTAAGCGAATCTCTATTGAAATGTTTAATTTGTGTGTGTCTGCATGCAATTGCAGAAGTAATTAAGCCATTTGCACAGTCACTTAATCAGTTAATAATAAAATTAATATATACACCATCAACTTAATACAATAAAATCAATTGAATTAATATTTACGTGCGGCAGTTGTTAAAAATGTCATAATACCAAAAAAAAAAAAAAAAAAAAAAAAAACGAAAAAAACGAGAGAAAAATTAAATCGCCATTTTTGCAACCATTTTGTGATGTGTCAATGGAAATTAGCTTTGGAGAAATATGCAAATATTAAATAAATACGTATAAATATTTATTTAAATGCTAATTTTCAGCTAATAAAAATAAATTGTATCCTGTTGTGAAAGCACAACTCTTAATATTATTGTATAATTGTGTTACAACTTGTACATTGTGTTACAGCGTAGCAAATAATAATATATTGTGTATACAAGTATTTTTCAACTGCCAAAATAAAAAGCCACAAAGTTTAATTCAATCAACTCAAGTAAATTTGCAAAATCCTCTGCAAATAAGTGTCAAATAAATGTGTTTTGTAAATAAATAAAATTCAAGAAATAATCAATTATGTAATTGCTTACAATCCTCCTGTTGTTTTGTCTGTGTCTGTGTCTGTGCAAATATGCTCTCAAGTGCATAAATTGTTTTAACCAGTGCAAAATACTATATACATACATTTAGTGTGTTTTAGATAGATAGCAGCAAAGAACAGCAACAGGCTCTGTCAATGGCCAAGTTATGACATGACACACTGGGTAAGCAAGATGTATGTAACTATAATAACCATAATAAAGTCAGCTATTAAATGTAGAGGGAGAGACAATGAGTGCTTTATTAAAATGCCTGCCACGCCAGACGCATTAAAAACTGTTCAGCTGAATTTGCATAATGCATTTGTTATTGTTGTTCCTGGCTCACTCTCTCTCTCTCTCTCTTTAGGCCGTTGCACTCAACGTCAACGGCAAATGGGCTAACAAACAACTTTATTACAAAGTATGCATATATATTAGCAGCAAGCAAGCAAATAAAACAATAATTATTTAAACTACACTAACAATTACGCGTGTGTGTGTGTGAAGCAAACGAGACGGAAAACAACATAGACAATCGCACAAAGTCAAGCAGTCAGTCAGCCGTGTAATATACATTTAATATTCTAAACGCTGTGTTTGTCTGCGAGTCAAAGTTGCATCAAGTTTTTGGCGAATATTCAAGCATTAATTGTTTAATTCAATAGAATCGCTTTTATCATTAAAGTGCCAGCAAACTTACTTAAGATATTAGCGAAGAAATGTGACACAATACATCCAACTCACTTGAAATAAATCATTAAGCACTTTATGTAAATGAAAGAGTAATGAAAATGGTTGCTCTTTGACATAAATTGAACTAAGCAGCCGCAATAAAATATGTTTTCCTGCATTGCATAAGATATATGGCACTATACATAAAGCATCTTAGGCAATTTACACTATATTCTGCCTAGTTGAGGAGATGGAAGAGTAATGTTTTCTCTCTCTCTCTTCCTCTTCGTCTCGTTCCTTGCAGTATCTGTGTTATCCAACACTAACGCAGTTAGCCGCGCTCTTTATGGGAACGTTTCATTCATGCATCGTGACTTCTATTGTACCATACACACACACAAACACACCCGCACACATACATACACACTAATACATGTGCATGACTTTACGCTGTGGCTGATACCATTTGCTAACAACGAGTACGAGAACGAGAACGAACAGCAGCATCAGCAACAACTGGCGTCGCTTTCGACGTCACTTAATATACAAATTTCAGTAAATATTTATACATGCATACACCCTCACTCAAACACACACACACGCACAGAGGCGTTGCAAGTTTCCGTTGCTGCATATTCCTTTGAAGCTGTCATCTCAGTGCCCCCATCGCCACCCAATCCCTAGCTCTCAGCACCCTGCTCTCGCCTTGCACAACAATTCGTTCAATTTCAAGCAATCAAGTTATTTTAATTCATTACGCTTACGCGGGCAACACTTTGGAGACATGCAACAACAACAACAATGTAGCCGGGGCCACGCCCTTTTGGGGCGATGAGGCATGTTTGCATATGTGTTTGTCTGTTTGTGTGCATTTTCTCGTGAGCTTCTCTCGCTCTTTCAGCTATATTTGCATGTGTTATATTACACACACACACACACACATACATTTATATACCAAAATGTCAGACATCTGTCATTTAATTTAATTTGACTTCACTTGCTTTCATTTGTTTGCCTTCGCTTTTCCCTTGCCATCTTCTTCACTTCACACACACTCTCTCTCCTTCTCTCCCTCTGTTTCTCTTTTACTTTCCCCTTGGTGCAAGTTTTGCGCGCGGTTTTTATTCCAAACGAAGGCGTCGACGCCTGCCTCAAAACGTGCAATTTTGTGGGTGGCTGCCATGGAGAGGAGGCCGTGTGTGAGCTGTTTCTGTTGTTATAGCTGTTATTACTACGCTCTTTTGCTTCACACGCACACACACACACACACAGACGTGCATAATTTAAAACGTTATTCGGTGTCGTTGGCAAATGGTGGGGAAAAAGTTTACAACACCACGAACTCTGCATACACTTAGCCAATAAATTCCCGTTAAACTTAAGTGGTATATAAATTGCACATATGCATATCATGAATGTTAGCTGCCTTTGATAAGTTGTATCAAGTGTCAAGCCATTCAGTTCTATGCTGTGGAAGAACCGACACAATATAACAAAAGAAACTTGCTTTGAAAAAAATTTATTAAACATGCAAAGCTTAATCTAGTTATTAACTATTATTTAACATGAGAAATTGCATTTCTTTGCCCAAAGGCAATAAATATGTCAATATTTGACTTACAGGATAAAACTAAGAAAAAATAAAAGTATTCTTGCTGCTACTGCAGACGCTTCAGCTTGCGTGACTGTTTGGCCAACACTTTGAGCTGCTTGGAACGATATTTGAGTTTCTTCTCGAGTAGACGCTTGAACTGCTGTTCACGCACCATTATCTGCAGATCCTCATAGCTGCAGGTGGCCATGCGTTGCTTCACCTTGGCTATCAGCTGGCTGGTCAATTGAAGCTTCGTCTGTGATACCTTGGCGAAATGTTTGCGACGGCGTTGCAACTCCGAGCGGTGCAGAAACAGAGCGTATGCAGTTTGAGCTGCCGATGGAGATGAAGATGAAGATGTTGCTGCCATGACGATTGTTCACTGAATGTGTGACGATCCTCGGGGACGTTTGCCTTTTATATCCTGCCACAGCTGACCTGTGTCCATGCATGCACTTGCCTGCCAGGATTCCATCTGCCTGACAGCACCTGACCTTATCTGTCCGTTTTCTACCATTTCTGCGACCTGGATCCACATGATTTTTCATGCTCAACTCTTTGGGGTGCCGTTTATACCTGCCGCACTGTTATCTTTGGGCCCCGCAGGTAGCAGCTGTTATATTAAGCCTGACGTTTTGGGCGTTACGTGTTGTGGCATTAATGCACTTTAGGCAAATCCCGCGCATATGCATGACACTCTCACTGAATAAAAGGCAACGACGTCGCCGTCAACTTCCTTTCACACACACACACACACACACACGGCTTGCAGTTAAACCCCAAAAGTTAGGTAAACTTTCGCGCTTGGTTGGCCTTTTGCAGGAATAATACAAAAACAAAACCACTCTCAGCAACGCCATCAACGAGTTAACTTTTTCTGCTCGCAAATGCAATAGAAATTACCCGAAGCCAAGCCAAGGCTGGGGAATACGCACGTCCTGGCATCCTCGGCACAGGCAGGCAGGCATGCATCAATAACTTGGCCAACAACACATCCTTGACATGACCACATAAAACTCTCTCTCTTTCTCTATCTCTCTCTGTGTCGCTCTCTTGCTGAGGTTTATTAATTTGCATGAACTTTGGCAATGCTCATTTTTCATGATGCTGGACATGGCAAGGGAATGGAAGGGCTTATGGTTGTACTATGCTAAAGCCGCAATTAAAAATTGCTTATGAAACTGAAGTGGCAACAAAAAACGGAGAAAATGGCAAGTTAAGCTACACAGTAAGAAAATGTGTGTGTTGACTTTGATAATAGTTTAATGGTAGTAAGGTACTTTTGAATATACTTATGTATGCAAGCCCAAGGCGATTAATAATGTTCAAGAAGTTTTTCAAGTAATTTAATTTAGAAACTTTAACTTATTGCTGTGTAATACGCAAAAGCAACCCATTTTGATCGTTATGCAAATCTCATAAAAGTTTTACCAGCAAAAAAAAATAAAAGAGAGAAGGAAAAAGTAAATTTACCTTTTTATCCCAATTCCCTTTGACGTTTTGGGCATCAAGCAGCAGCCACGCCCCACTCCTCTCACACAGACACCTCAGTTATATCTAACCAGTTACGCCCAACTGGGCATTTAGTGTAAACTCTTGCGCATCATTATTTTTAGATTTTTGACAGTTTTTTCCACGACGATAAGCTACTTGTAAATCAACTCAAGCTCAAGCTCAAACTCACGCATCTTAACAGCAACTTCTCAGTATGCATGTATGTGTGTGTGTGTGCTGTCACATTTCCGGCGGAAGTGTAAGCACAAAAGTTCGTTTTCGTTAAATGCCAGCAAGAAATGCAACGTCGCTTCATTTTTCCAGCCAGACATTGACTGATGATGATGAGCATGATGATGTAAATGGGATTTATAGTGCGCCATGACAATAGTAAACTGCTTTAACACACACACACACACACACACACACAAAACATACACACTTAAGTCATTGCGGGTAACAAGTAGCTGAAATCATAAGCTGTGATAGCTGCTTCTTTGTGCGACTACTGTGACGAGCCAGTAAATTGCCTTAGTGAATTTATAGTACAATTACCAGAAATCTAATGAGCACAAGGCATTCCCCAAAGTCAAGGCACATAACAAACGACACCGCAGTGTATAAAAGACGCGCTGACAGCTAGCATTTCTTATGTTGCATACTTCAACGGGCACCTGATGGATCGAAAAGCAAGCAAAGAGCTTTAAGACTCCAAATAAATTAAGTACAACTATCTATCTGGAACTGAAATGGTTTAAATAGTTTGTCAATTCTACTTTCAGTTAAAACTCTTAGTCATAAAGACCAATATTAAAACTTTAATCAAATTAAGCAACAATATTCTGACACATCTAATTTCTCTACTTGCAGTCTCGAGCAAACACTGACAAACACAGAACTCTCTGAGAATGCCACAAAAGCTGCCTTTGTTAATGTCGCAGCTGCTGTTGTTGTGGTTGCTGCCATTGTTGCCACAGTTCGTCTGCCCCGTTGCAAGCTTGAGCCTGTCGAATGGCACAATTGTTGTGGGTTTAGGTGATGGCAACATTGCCGGCATTGTCAATCAGCCAGCACTGGGCGTGGGCTTAGGTTCTGGCGCAAATAGCAACAGTAGCAGCAGCAGCGGTGCTGGTATTGGTGGTGCAAACAGTGGTGGCAATCTACCAATTGGCGGCAGCGGTGGCACGCAATCGAACAGCGATACAAGTGGTGGCAACAACCCGGGCAGCGCAGTTAACATCAATGCTGGTGGAGGTGTCGGCAGCAGTGGCAACAATTCGGCACTGATGCAGGCGCCCAAGGAGAAAGTGTATGACCGTTGCACGGGCCCAGGGGATCCTGGTCCTTGCAAGCAATACATCTACAAGTGGCGCTACGAGCCAACCACCAGCGAATGCACCACATTCATTTGGGGCGGCTGCGATGGCAATCCACAAAATCGCTTCAGCACCGAGGCCGAATGCCTTTTCCACTGCATTGGCGGACCACGTAAGCAAATCTCTCTACTCTGTCACTCAAATGTATGAACTACCTTTACCTTTACCCATTCTACCCACTTTACCCTCCGCCATGGCGCACAGACACGCTGCCACCATTTTTGCAGTCGACCACCCGCGAACCGAGCACCACAGAATCATCGTTGGCCAGCTACACGCAGAGTCCCGCCCAGTCTCCACTGGGCTACAGCGTGAGTGGTGGCATGGGCGGTAGTGGTGGTGCTGGTGGCGGTGGCACCACACCGGTGCCCATTGAACAGCGCGGACCTGAGTTGACGTTTGCGGAAACGGGTCAGGACAAGACTTTTGTGTTCGCCAAAAACAACACGTTCATCCAAATGGACGGCGACATCATACAGACATTTCAATTAAGGTGAGTGGGCGCATAAGTGTAGAGACAGAGAACAACAACAGCCCAGCAGTCCAGTCTCGTGACCAGTGAATATTGTGCCAGCATGCTCGGCACACTTACCTCAATTTCGATTGTGCAGCATTTTTGAAGTCTTTTTGCATTTTTCATGCGTCCCTCGAGGGATGCATCCCTCATTTGCCGAATGGTTGGCCTTTTAACTCTTAAATGCGTGTATGCTCCAAATTTTTTTAGCCAAGATAATAATCAATCATTTTGGTAAACAGATTCTACTTACAATTGGATAACATTTTATCAGTTGTAAGTTGGTTGTAATAGTTCTAAAAATGTTTGATTCTGCCTGATTGCAGCAGGACCCTTTCCACAAACATTTGGCATTTGCATATTAAATTATGATAACAAGTATTATTTAAACAAACACACTCGTACACACAAATTTGTGTTAGCGGGGGGGAGGAAAAAAGAAACAAATTAAATGCATGCACAACTTTGTTTTACACACAAAAGTTGTTTTTATCATTGTTGCTGCTGCTGCTACTTGGCAATTTGGGCTGTAGTTTTAATTGTAACTCATGTTGTCGTCGGCAGACAAGAGAAGGAGCATACAAATAAATTAAAAACTCTGTCAGGCAAAACATTTCTACAACTAACTATAACTGTTTCTCTCTCTCTCTAATTCTCTGTCTTGTTAAACAGACTTTGTCGTGAGATTTCATTTCAATTTCGGACACGACTACCACACGGCCTGCTCGTCTATCACAACGTTAAGAATCCGGATCGCATTAATTTGGACCCCTATGCACTCTATGTGATTGTGGAGAAGGGTCAGCTAAAGGTTGTACATGTCTTTGGCAAGCATTCAACGAGTGTCACTGTGGGCGAGAGTTTAAATCGAGATGAATGGCACAGTGTTATGGTAAGTTGCTAACCAGATTCTCTCGATATGTACGCATATGCCTTGTTTGTGTATTCGCCTTTGACTTTGATAGTCCAGCAGCTGTTTAGAATTGAAAATAGCCTGGCTTGCAAGTTTTTTCCTCTGCACTTTTGGCCTGCATTTGAAAATCGTATGTGCAAAGCATTGCTGCTGTAATTGCTCCAGTTGTTGCTCTAACTGTGGGCATATAAACCAATTGACGCTCTTGACCAAGTATAAGGACTCAAGGGTATATTGACTAGTCGCATAGACTTATCAAGCAATTGACCACATTAGCCTTCACATACATTCACAGCAAGCAATTAGCAAGATTACAGTGCGTATACGTGTTTTTGCTGCTTGTTGGTGTAAAACGCTTTATCAAAGTTTTATAACAAAGCCAGCTGGGTTGATTTATGGATGCTCAACTTTGTTAACTCACCTTCCGAGCGGATGTAAAGGTTTTTGTTCAAGTCCAGTCCAGTCTCTGTAGTACGTATACGAGAATATGTATTAAGGACCTCCCACAGAGAGCTCAACAGCATCATCATCAATAACCGGCATAAGCATCATCATCAGCAGAAGCAACAAGAGCATTTCGATGCGTGTGTTCATATTTAAAAACAAAACAAAAAAAACCAAACATATCATCCATAGCAAAACTAACACACACACATGCGCGAGAGCTCTCATAAATAACACGCAAATTCCTAATGAATTTCAGCTGATCCCTGCAATGTGGCGCGGCAGCAGTTGCAATTCATTTTCATAGATTTTTCATGCGCAACAAACAAGCAACAACAAAAACAACAACAACAACAGCAACAAGAACAATTTATCGCACAGCGCTAGCAACTTCAACTCTGGGCCAAAACGCATAAATTCATAAATTTTTATCATTTGTCTGTGTGTGTTTGGGTGGGTGTGTGTTTGGGTGTGTGTGGAAGAGGGCGCGACTGCTACGCCTTCTAGCTAGCTAGGTTTATTGGTTTTATGCTCCATATCTTTCACATCCAACTCTCACTCTTTCTCTCTATCTTTCTCTCTCTCTATGTGTGTCTCTTTCATTCTGTCTGGTTTGGTGCACAGGTGCGCATCGATGTCCATGGGGCAAGATTAATTGCACGCGTCGACAATAGTCAGGAGGAGGTCTATCTGAAAGGTCTGAATCACGAGTACAACTACGGCGTCTCCACAAATCTGCCATCGGTGGTGCTGGTCGGAGGTAAGTGCTAAATCAATTCTGTTTCCTATCTCTCTGTGTGTGCCTCAAAATCTAGCTGGCGCTATTAAAGTCGGCGCCGGATTCCATGCAACATGCAACAACAATTAGAACACACACTCAGACACACATAACAAGCAAACAAAAAAAAAGTGAAACACATACAAAAAAAACTGTGAAGAACAAAAAAAAACGAGTTGCTAAAATGTGTTTGATACGACAAAATCTGAAACTGAAAATTGAGAATCGAATTTGCTCATTTGCCATTGAAATATTTTGGCTCTACGTTTTCACAGGTAATCCATGCATCTCTATATATATATATATGTGTGTGTGTGTGTGGGTGAAATTTAATTATTAAACCTCGTATTCATACTGAAACCTGCCTGCAAAAATATGAAAGGCTTGCACAATGGAATGGTTTCAGTGATTGCAATCCGCATGCGAAACAGGCAAAAATTTGACTTAAACAATTGAAAACAGAAAGAGGGAATAAAAAAATTGTTTAGAAATCGATTTGCAGCATCAAAATTTGTGCCTATAAATTGCCGAACAGGCTCACATTAAATCATCGTTTTGTTAAAGTTCTTAAACAGATTTATAGCCTAAAATTGCACAAAAACCGATCATGTTTTTAAGCTGGTTGTATTCATGTTGCTTAAGCCGCTTGGCTTAACTAGTTCAACTGCAACTTTTTTAATTAAATAATATTTAAAGCCTCGCATATCAAAAACTTTTGTTAAAGCTCTTTGGTTTTTTGCCCCTCTCTTTACAACCTAAATCCGCTTGCAAATATTGCTCTTCATGTTAATTAATCTGTTTGTTGTTTGTGTGTGTGTGTTTTGTTGTTGACCAACTATTTAGTCTGTAAACTCAAAACCTAAAGCGAAAACCCAATCTAATCTCAATTTCAATTACAATTTAAAGGCCTATCGTCCGAGGAGAAGCTGCATGGCGTCAAATACATCACGGAATCGTTTGTTGGCTGCATCAGGAATGTGGTGCTTAGTTCGGGAAAGGCAGCATCTGATCTACTGCCAATAGCACCACTCGTGGCTACCAAGCATGAGAATGTCAATGAGGGCTGCTCGGACATGTGTGATTCGAGGCACAATCTGTGCTTTGTTGGATCTCGTTGTATTAATCATTTTGCTGGCATCTCCTGCGACTGCTTTGGCACACACTATGAGGGCGAACACTGTGACATCTACAGTGAGTATAAGTTTGAGTAAGACTATGTATGTGTTTGTATTTGTGTTCGTGTGTTTGTGGCCAGACAATCTCAGTGTGAGAGGTCCTGGCGGCGCCATTTTGTTTTAATTATAAACTATGTTTGTTTGCTTGCGGTTAACCGCCTGTTCCTGCCCCCTGCCACTACCACTGCCACTGCCACAGCCACAGCCAGAGTCTCCACTGCACTCTCCAAAAAAGGCAGACCAACAAACCGACTGACCAACCGACCGCCTGCAGTTTTAAACACGCTAATGACCTGACCATAAATTATGCAAAATAGTGTTTGACTTTTTGACTGCCGGGCAGAATGTGTGCTAAATTAGTTTGTTTAGCTCTAAATATACTAACTGGCCTTTTATACAACCTAACTACATACACATGCTCTAAACTCTACTAAATACCTTCTCTGCCCTCCACACACACATTCGTTTGGGCTGTCATTTGGCAGCTTGGCAGGCATTTAGTTAATGACATAAAGCCAATTCCATGCTGCCATAATTCCAATTAAGTCACGCGAGCCCATTAAAAATGCCAGAGAGCCATTAAAAATTGAGCAGCTCGTTTACGTTTTTTGGTATATTTTTGTTCAAGAGTCACTGAATGAGTTTAGGGTATAACAAGGCTGCTGAGCATGGTACTCTACATAATTGAATGTGATTTATCCATACTTTTAGATACTCTAACAAGCACTAAAAAAAAGATTTAACATACAAGGGTGTTGAAAGCTTCCTATCACATTTTTATATTCATGCTATTACTCAAACTAGAAAGTGTATAACACCAAGCTACTTTATCTTGGTTTGTAATTTAGTTACGAATTTGGCATGCAAATATTGTAAAACAATGCGACAACAACAAACAAATGTGTGGAATTCGTGGAAAAACAACAAAATAATATGAACTAATGAAAGCGCGAACTGAAATTGAGGCAATGGACAGCTGCAAATTGCACAATTGCTGGCAGGGCAAACGGTATGTGGCAGCTATTTTGGGGAGTTTTGCTCCACCCTAACTTTCTTACTCTGTTTCTGCGCCTGTCTAAATGGCGTCTGTCAAGGACAAATGGCGTCGGGACGTGTGCAAGTGTGTTTCGAGCAGTTTTACAGTTACGCTTCTACTGATCGCAATTCCACACAGACAAAACGAAACTGGGAAAGAAAGATAGAGAGAGAGAGAGAGACAGAGTTGGAAGCAAATTGCACTGATGTAGTCGAGAAGCATGACCCCCGTCGGAGGCAGAGGAAATGCTCTGCGAGGACCGGTTGTCGTTAGTTGCATGTTGCAGTTGTCGACATTTTGGTTGTTCTTGCCACTGTCACTGCCACTGCCGCTGCAACGGAAACAGTGTCAGGCCATTAAAAGCGCAGTATGGCAGGGCAGCAGGAGGTTTATATATATGTATATGCACTCATATAGGTAGCAGAGAACATGAATGTGCGACATAATCAAACGCAGACGCTTCTGTAATGCAATAACTAAAATGACAACCAACTGACTGTCAGACTGACTGCCTGACTGAATGTACTTGCAACTGCAAGTGCAACAACAACAACAACATAGCAGGCGGCAATCTTTGTCTGAGTTTCCATTGCCGCTCAAATGTCAACGGAATGCGAACAGCGTGAAAAACATTAGCCCAGCCATGAAATGCTCTGTGAAAGAGACTGCCAGATTTTTATGGCATAGTCCGGCATAAAGCCGAGAATGAAATCCCAACTCCCCCAACAACAGCAGCAGCAGCAGCGTATGGTCTGCTGTCAAACGTGGTTTGCCCAGTGCTCAGTTCAACTCAACTTTGGTTCGGCTGTCAGCTGTCGTCTGGCATTCAACTGAACAGCAGACGCAGAGCAGCCTAAGTTTCTTTTTTGTTTGAATTATGGAATAGAGATTATTTCAAAGCTCACAGTGTTGTTGAATCTTAATTCTTTTCACTGTATACCAATTAACTTTAAAGTCATCCGCCTTAAGTATTTTGGCAGCTTGTCAGAGCAAGTTTTTAACTCAAGTTCAAGTCACAGTTGGCTTAGGAATATTAATTCGTATTACAATTACTTTTATCGGTTATTATTGTTGTTGATTTTAAATATTATTTAAACAAAACGATGACTCATGCAAGTTGCCGCAGCTCAACCAATTCGGAGAGAAGCATTCAAAGGCTTTCAGACAAATTGGCAAGAGAACTTATGTTTCGTGGCAGTCAAGTGCGTCAAAGTCTTCGAAAGAGTCATCCGCCAAACTCTAGAGAATTTGAGCAATTGGTACACTCTGTTCATGGCCCTGGTAGCCGGGCTTCCGAGCGTATCAATAATGTGCATGTCTATAAGAGTTTAAGAAATCTTTATCGTAATCGAATGGATCAGATGCACTTGAAGAGAATAATCAAATCCTCGTTGAGTACACGACTATCGGATTCGACTCACACATCCAGGCTGGACTTTAGGACCAGACCCTGGGATGTTCAACATAAGCAGGAGATTATACGCGAGAACATGAGTCTCTTGCGTCGCATAAATGAGATTCAAAGAGTCCAAGGAAGGGTGGACAGTTTTAATAAAAGGTTCAAGCTACCTCCGCCGAATCACAGTAAGATCAAAGTCGCTGCAGCTGCGCTCAGTCGTCAGAACATTCAACTGGGCTGCCGCTTGTTGAAAGTTAAATCCAAAGTGGATTGTCACAACGCCTCGTGCTCTACTTCAACTGTGAAAGTTCCTAAATTAGGCGCTGATATAGTGCGTAAATATAGTTCATATATGCCCCTGGTAGAGCCGCCAAGGCATGCACCCAGTCCCAAGGCATTGCTACGTCCAATCATATACTTCGATTTGGCTTGGCATGGGGAGAACCCATTTGGACGCATCTCTATTCAACTCTTTACCGAAGTGAGTCCCGAGGTTGTGCTTGAATTTGTGCGCCTGGCAAACACCAATGATGTCCAGGCTCACAGATTCACGCGCATCTTTCCGGATCTTTGGATAGAGGGTGAATTGTTTCCGCAATCGCAGGATGCCCTCGAGAACCATCACAGTGAAGTATCCCCGCTAGACGCAAGTAAGTCAAAGGGTTTGCTTTCCTATTCCTGGAGCCATCGTAAACATTTCCCACGTGGTATTTTGCTATATACCATTAGCTTTAAGACACTGGCAGTGGTTCCGCTACATCGGGTGATTTTCGGTCGTGTACTGAGTGGTCTGCGGCTGCTCGAGTTCTGTCGCGAATGTGGCACCAAGAGTGGCAAGCTCAGGAAGAACATAGATGTTATCAAGTGTGGCTTACTTTAGCAATTGCAACAGCAGCAACTGTTGTGTCGCATCCTCGGAGGCTCAAGAGTGTCCATTGAGATTGCAAAATCTGTAGCATACTTTTTTGCGCCACTGCGCACACATTTCCGCCAAATTCCCAGCATAAAAAATTATTAAGTATGCCTGCATTGCGTTATCGATGGGGCGTGCCCGCCAACGCCTACACCTCTCTCACGTGTTTGGGTCATTCTATGTGTGTGTGTGTGTGTGTGTGTGTGTGTGTTTGCGGGAATATGTGTGTCAGATAAGCGGGCAGCACATTTCGCTGTCACTGCGTCCCCAAACGTGCAAAGCGACAAAAAACAAGTAAAAGGTTTATAAGAAATGAAAGAGTATAAGACTTCTTAATACCCTGTTGTTGTTTGAATTAATTTAAAGTTTATGCTGATGTGATCGATATCTTTCCTTATTCGGAGTGCGTTATTGTAAGGTCAAATTTATTTCCATTACCACACCTAACACGTCCGTAATACTCCTTGAACTTCATTAATGGTTGCAGGATATCAAAAACTGCTCCACGATTTGCACTTTCGCACTCTGTTCAGAGTGCGGGGCATATGCTGTGGGGGTGGCATGAAGCGGGATTTGTGGAGCTAGCATAAACGCCTAGAGGCCACCACAGTCATGGTCCAAACAATATAATCTATTTCTGTGCCGCCTCTCAACGTTTTTTGTGTGCCATGCAGATAATGCAGCGAACACAGAGCAACTGAATGCCTGACTGGCTAGCTGGCTAGCAAGGACAACGCAGAAACACCGCGCACCACTGAGCAAGCGGCCAAACAGCAAAAAAAAAAAGTTGTTTAAATTTGCTTGGGGTTTTGCGGTAAGCTGCGAACGTGGCAACCAAACTGCAAATATGCCAACAGCTGAATTAAGTGACAAAGTGGCAAAGTTTAAAAGGGGTTTTGTTCGGTCCAAAACAATTTTGCGTACACATATGCCTTCAAAGTCGTTTATAGCAGGGCCTTTTACTGATAAAAAAAAAAAATTTTGCAATTGACAATTCCATCGAAAGGGAATGGTTTTATTATTATAAGATATAATTCCTTACTCCATATCAAACGCTTTCTCTTTTATAGCTGCCACTATTATAACACTGCGAGGTGCTAGCTATGTTTCCTATAGAATCTACGATTGGAAGGATCGTGTACATTCTTCGACCATACGCATAAGTTTAATGTTTCGCACCAACTTCGATGACTCGGCTTTGTTTTATGCCAGCGGAGAGTCTTTAAAGCATCAGTATATAGCCGCTGCCATAAGAAATCAGTCAATCTATGTGGAAATGGATTTTGGCGACAATGTCATGTCCGCAACCCTAACCGATGACCTAACACGTGGCTACTGGCACAATCTAACTATACTGCACGAGCAGCGTACAGTGAGAATAATACTTGATCATCAGCAGAAGATCTTGGAGCTGCCAGCCACCGTTAGTGGCAATCTACTTTTCGATCCAGAGATTTACTTTGGCGGTGGCCCCGAGCTGAATAAGAAGAAGGGTCTTGTTTCGCACAACAATTTTGTAGGCAGCCTCAAGTATGTCTACTACAATGACATCTCCATATTGTACGAACTGCAGCGAGGCAATCCGAAGGTGCACTATCATGGTGAGTTAACAAGATGAAACAACATGGAGAAGGAATAAGATGACAGCACTTGAGTGCGAAATTCAATGAAACAAACTGATAATTTGTCAGCAACATTTGTGTGCTGCTCTCAAGAATAAAGAGGTTTTCGGAATATTTGTGCATAGAATTTCGGTAGATTACACATTTTTATTCATTTGCTCTCTGAATACTCCCATTGCAGGTGTCCTGGAAGCTGAGTTCTTTGAGAACGAAGTGAATGTCATACCCATCACCTATCCCTTTGCAACATCACACATTTGGTGGCCCATAAATCACGCCGAAGAATTTAATATTAAATTCGATTTCCGTAGCAGTCGACCGGGCGCAGTGTTGGCCTACAGTGATGTCACGACCACAGCCGGAAACGGCTTCTGGGAGGTAAGTGTGCTTTGAAGCATTCAAGCATATATTCGCCAGCTTAAACACACCCACAATAAACACACGCAATGTGTGTGTGTGTATTGTTTTGTGGACTGGACGTAGCAGGAATGAAGTATTTTGACGTCGACAGCAAAAGCGGCAGCGATGGCAATGTGCAGCGTGTGCTTAAGATGACTTAGCAAACGATGTTTTGGGGCCAAGCGGAATGAAAATCAAATGTACATATATGTATGTGTGTGTGTGCATAAGTATATGTTGGCATGGGGAATGCAGCTATAAGAGTGTTAGTTTGTGTATATGAGTTTAAGGGGAGCGCGTGAACTAGCTAAGCAAGCGAAAATGTAGCAGAGATATTCCACAAGATGGTTTCTCTTTTAAAAAAAACGAACTGCATTCGAACAATTTCAGTATAAAGTAATTAAGAAAATAACTTTCAAAAAACATTTAAGAAATAAATTAAAAGAATTTACTCACATTTTATATAAGAAAGCCATTAAACGCAAGCTCAACGTGTTATCTGAAAAAGAAAAGAAAATGTTTATTTATTTTAGGTTGACAATAGTTATCCCTTAAAATGAGTTTAACTTTTCATTTGCAAATGCTTTTAAGAACTTCCAAGCTTAAATTGATTTCCAGAATGCTCAGTAAAGAAGTTACTTAAACTATTTTCCTTCCCCATCATCTTGTTCTCAATCCCTATTTTATCCGCTTGTCTGAATTTTATTTTCGTTATCTGTTGCAGTTTCCTGAATAGATTTATGACACTGCTGCAACAATTTAGAACAAAAGTATGATGCATTTATTATGATTGCGCAATTTAAAACCCAATGAATGTATTGCATATAAAAGTGCGTTGTTGCTGGCCACAAAAGCAGCCCTCAACAGCTCAATGCCACTCAACGAGAGACCTTACTGACCCCCCTGACAGGACATAAAAGGATAGCAATAGCTTCAGCTTAGAGCTTCTTGTCACACACATACACACACATATATATGCTGACACTTGATTATGCAACTTATGCATGTGTGAGAGGGCATGCGTGTATGCATGTTTGTATAAATGTCACTGGCATTTATCTATATTTAAACAAACAAACATCCTGGCCTCGAACGTTTATTTGGTTACTTGACATTTTGCAAAATTCACTAAGGGCATACATATAGATTTGTATTGGTGTGAGTATTTGTGTGTGTGTTGTTGTTGTTGTTGTTGTTGTTGTTGCATGCAATGTGTGCAATATTTATTTGCATTTTATTGTTGACTTTCTTGCTTTTGATTGCAAAGCTGCCTTTGACACACCCCTACTTTCCTGCACTTCCCTTCGCCAACGCAAAAATAAACTCAAATGTCAATAAAATTGTGTTCAAAAAGTTAAAGGGGTAACAAATTGCTGGCCATCTCGTAAAATGTTGTAAAAGCAATGAATATTTATGCTCGAAAGCAGTTTAATTTTATATTTGGCTTTTTGGCTTATTGAAATTGCCGGGCGATCTATAGTCTGGCCCACAAAATTAATATCAAATTGATTGCCACGCATAAGAGTATATATATATATAGTGTACGTGCAACATGCCACTGAAAAATGTTAATCATATATATTTCGTCACAAATGATAATTACTAAATGTTGTGATAAGCACATCCAAAAATTTACAATTTAAATCCTGGATATTTATATTTCACTTCCTACTCTCTCTTTCTCTCTCTCTCTCTCTCTCCCGCTCTCGCTCTTTGTTTGCATGCATATTTAAGGAACGCATCAGTTATCTGACTATCCTTATGGGCTGCGCACTTTATTTGATTATTTATTTATTTACTGTTTGTCGAGCTGGCCACAAAATTACCACCTGCGATTTGCGCAGCGTTTAGCAAACTCATAAATATTCCCAGAGGCTGGCCAAAAAAACTGGGCTGCACATAAAATGTCAGCTCATATAATTGACAATGAGGGCGTGCATAAAAACCAAAAGAGGAGGAGTGAGAAAACTATTTCAGTGAACCCGCACATAAAATTCGCATATCACAAATCGAAATTCACAAATCGAAAATCGAATTTATTGACATTTGCGCGCCAAATGCGCGAAACAGTCTCAACAAAAAAAATAAAAACAGAAACAAATACAAACAAACAAGCATTTGAAATATTGTCAGCATTTGGATAAGAGTGCGAGTGCGAGTGCTGTGTACTTTTTGCTTTAAAATATAACACGCTGCCAAAAGTCTAATGAAATATGCAATAAAATTTTAGTGTTTGGCATTTTGAATAAATGCGACAGGCAGCCGCTGTTCGACAGCATTGCAAAAGCGCAATTTACAATGAGTCCGGGAAAAAATATAGACCATATAAATGGAGCACATTCTTGCATATATGGATGCTCAAACTAGTTGAAAGCGACAGCAATTTAAAGATAAATATATAAACACTCGGTCGTAAAGTGAAAATCCTTGCCAAAACTAGAGCTTAAGCTCTTAAAGCTCGCTCTTAAGCTATATAAACACACAGACACAAACATAAATTGTACACAATTATGCAGCTCACATAAATACAAAGAACCAGGACAAGAGAGGAAAGAGGTGGCTTGAAAAGTAAGCGCATCATATTAAATCGAATTGGGAATTGGGCGTGTCAGAAATGGCATACATATTGCCGCACCCGCTCTGTCCACTTGCATTCACCACCCCCCACCCTAACCCAAAACAAATATTCAATTTAGTTGGCTGGCTAACAATTTAACAGGCCCGCATTCGGGGTTGATTTCGTTTTGATGCATTCAATGTGCGTTGTACGCGGCGTATGTGTAATATGATTTAAGCGTTCGCTAATGCACAAAGGCAATTTAAAATTGAAATATACGCACGAGTGTGTGTCTTTTTGTATGTGCCTAGTGTACATGTGTGTGTGTGTGTGTGTGTGTGTTCGTTGAAAACTTGCGCACATTGTGGATTTTGTGGGCATTTGGCAATTTTGATTTATTTTCCACACGCACGCAGTTTGAACTTCTAATGCTAACAGAGTTTTGTATTTTTCCTGTCTATTTTACATGCGCTGCGTTTGCGATTGCGATGACAAAACTAATATTTGGCAACACGTTAATGCTGGCTTTCGGTTGCTGCTCCATCTATACTCCATCTGCACACGTGCAACGTGCAACATCCGTTGACAATGGCGACGGCGACGGCGATGGCGACGGCAACTGCAAACCCCAAATCGAACTGTCGATAACATACTCATACACACAACTTGCACACCGGAAATGTAAAACTAACGGAAATTACAAAATGGCTGGCGCCTATTCATTGCCATGCCGCAGATACGCCTAAGCTCAGACAAGCTAAGCTTTGATCTGGTTACGTTTGACAATGTAACCCACTCAACAACAATCAAAATCAATCGAGCAACCAGCTGGCACAGCCTCGAACTCGACTATAAGCAGGGCGAGATCCGCTTTACGGTTGACTATCGCCACACTCTAAGCCAAATGTACGGTCTTACCTTTAACATTGGCGACAAACTGATCATTGGCAGCAGCTTAAAGTCTGCAGCAATGGGCTTAGTTGGCTGCATTCGAGACATTGAGATCAATGGCCATCTGATTGAGCCCAGGGATGTGGTCAAAACGGAACGTGTAGTGGGTGAAGTGGCTCTGGATAACTGTAACTACATCGATCCCTGCAAGAGACCCAATACCTGCGAACATGGTGGCAAATGTTTTGTGAAGGATGACCGCGTCACCTGTGATTGCAAACACACCGGATATATTGGCAAGAATTGTCATTTCACCAAGTATCGCAAGACCTGTGAGGAATTAGCTCTGCTGGGCTTTACCAAATCCGATGTCTATCTCATTGACATTGATGGCAATGGCGTCTTTCCGCCAGCTCATGTCAAATGCGATTTTCAGAGTCTCGAGAATGCCACGAAGACCATTGTGGAACACAATCTGCCCAGCCAGGTGGATGTACGCTCTGCTAGAGAGTCAGACTTTAGTTTCAATATACGCTACAGAGAATTCTCGCCGCACATGTTGCAAGAGCTGATCTCGCATTCGCTCTACTGCACACAGTACATCAAATATGATTGCTATCGGGCACAATTGGAATTGCATTCGTCCACTTGGTTCACATCGTCG
Source organism: Scaptomyza caliginosa (assembly GCA_035044725.1). Taxonomy (NCBI): domain Eukaryota; kingdom Metazoa; phylum Arthropoda; class Insecta; order Diptera; family Drosophilidae; genus Scaptomyza; species Scaptomyza caliginosa. The sequence continues at coordinate 470,200 of JAWNNR010000099.1, read as the reverse complement.
GCCAAGAATCTCACTGTCGACTTTCTCGGCAATGTCAAGAGGTAAGCGAACAACAACTAGAAACGTCAAATGTCATTTCTAGAGGGGCATTTTGTGATTTACGTGCGGCCGCCGCAAACCACGGAAATGAGCGTACAGTGGAGCAAAATGAATAAAATAGTGAAAGACGTTAAGTTTTAACTATCTTTAGTTAAGTCTCGACCACTGTTTGCGCCTGCATTCAACCCATGTCCAGTTCCCGTGCACAATTCGGTGCGAATGCACTTCCTTCGTTCCATCTGCTCTCCTGTTCGGTCCACCGCATGCCACACAATTAATGTTGCAGTCTATTTGCTTAACTTGTTGGTCTGGCCAACTGTGCATTGTATGTGAGCGTGTGTGTGTGTGTTTTGGTCCAGTGAATGGCAGTATCTCTCCCTCTCTTCTCTTTCTCTTTGCGTACGTGCGGTTATTCAACAGTATAAATCCTTCAATTCAAACTGCTGGCAGCTCGGTGCATAGTTGCAGAGTTGATAGTTGGGCCTACGACGATTGTTAACCCATCGCAACCAAAAACCTCAAACCTTCCCTCTTCCCATATTGTCTCGGGCCTTTGAAATGTAAACGAAACTTATATTAATTGCTTGAACATGCATAATATAGGCGCCTGGGCATACACTTAATGCTAACTGACATATTTATTCACACGAGAGGGCAGACCTGTTTCTGTGTGGCATAACCAACAAACACACACACACACATACATACGTTAGCCCATGCAGAGATAGACAAAGCAGCTCACTTTCATAATGCTTCGATTTGCGTACATTTGTGTCAGCTGCAACAACAACAACAACTGCAGCAACTGCAACCAGAGGAAGTCAAGCATCAACTTCCAAGCCACGTCTACAATTGTCATCTTTATGCCAATCCCAATTGCATATATGGGTGTGTGTGTGTGTGCTTGTCAGTTGCATCATTTGTCATGCTGCTCGGCCTGCTCGGCCCTGCCGGTCAACAATCGAGTGTCTGGCCAGCCTGCTGTTAGTTAAGCTCTTCAAATTTGATTTTTCATATGTGTGCACGCACAAAACACAAAATTCAAATCTGTTGCCTTCTTCTTCTTCCTCTTTACCCCACTCATGACCCCTTCCTTCAGCCCATATCCGGCTAAGTTATATGTGTGTAGCATTTGTTTCTATTCATTGGAGCATAACATTTTATGACGCCGAAAACCCAAACGAATGCTGCACAAGCTAACAAGGGTAAATGATGCCGAACTGAAGGTACTCTAACAATACAATTTTCGACTTTTGTTAACGCTTACTAACTAGCTCATAATGAAATATTAATGCATTGAACATCTAGTTAACAGTTTGTAAAGCTTAAGCTTCACCTGCCTCACATCATTTCCATTGAAATCGAACCCTTGAAACTTCTCAAGCTTCTCAACTTCTTAATGGCTTTAGCCTTATCAGTTTCATCTGAACAACACACTCTTTATGCCCAATTGAAAGTAATAAATACAAAATTGCAAAAGTGCAAAAACAAAAGCAAAAAGTAAACACAAACGTATATAATATACGTGTATAGATATGGGCATAAAAGGCTGAGTTGTATTTATGTCGGGCAAATATGTTTCCGGCTCAGCGCTAATAAGGTTTATGACTGAGTCCCGCTCATGTGTATCCTTCTCTTTGCGTGTATGTGTGGGTGTGTGGGTGTGTGTGTTTGTGTGTATGCGTATTTGTATTGCCGCCATATTGTCGAACAACTCTTTTTCAACTTTTGCTTGGTAATTTTTCTTATGGCTGCCTTTTTAAAATGAATGGCTTTGTGCACAAATTTAGTCTTTACGCCTAATTTCTTTGCCGCTTCGCCCAACCTGAAGAAAAAAAGCTCATACACAAAGATGAAAGAGTGTAAAAGAGTGGCAAAGGGGCATATGGTGTCCTGAAGGACTTTGACAATACATCATGCGCAGCAAAGTAGGCAACAGCTGCTGGCAGCAATTTAAACTTGCTTCTGTTTTTTTTTTTGCTCCTGCTAAAACCCGTTATTTTTGTTGCTGTTTGTGTTCGGTTTGCGTCACTAATTTCCGCTTTCACTAAATCAATTCGAGAGTTAGGCTAAACAGCACTTGGCTTCCCTTTTTTTTGTGTTTGTTTCGGAACGAATGGCGTTCTGCTTGGCTTAGGAATATCAAAATGCGTTTTAGCACAATTCTAAACCAAAACTCGCTTATGTGTGTGTGTGTGTTTATATAGTCTAGCATCTAGTAGTCTCACAAAAAAAGAAAACGTATTCGTAAAAACTTTGTGTTTTTTGGCCCTACGTGTATTTTGCGGGCAAAGGCAACCCATTGAGCCATCCATCATTGGATTCTAGTTTGGTCTTTACTCATTCAAAATTTGACAGCATCGTTTGTTTGTTTGCTACTGTTGTTGTTGTTGCTGCTGCTGCTGTAGTCTACACTACTCTCTTTCTCTCTCTCTCTGTACTGGCTTTGGATTGTGTTCAGGGCTCTATTCTCACAGTGCCGCTTTCTGTTTTCCTATGCTTGCAACACTAAAGCGGAAACGGATGTGGCAACCGCATAGGAACATGAGCCAAAAACACACAAGCCATGGAGACGAAGGCAGCACATACTCTATAGTCCTATAGTCGAGTGTGTCCTTAAAGCAGTAAATTGTATAAAAACTAATCAAGCAATTATCAAATTTCAAGCATAACAAATTCAAAATGGCTGTATAGCCCAAAAACACATGACACCCGCTTTTTGAAGCATTCTAAATGCCACTTATAAATGGTAAAATAATAATGCCGACAATAAATCGCCGAAAGGATTCCACCGCAGAGCCTGCTCCCTTCCCTACCACTCCTAAACTTAAGCACAATTCATTTAAAGTGGACTCGTCAAATTGCCGGCAGCTCTGTCGACAGCGTCGCCTTCAAAAGTAGATGCAAATATATGCGAGTTGTGGCTATTTTTTGTGTAATACCTTTCCATTTTTTTTTTCTTTTCCTACCTCTTTTTTTTCCTGTCTTTTCTTTCGCTATTTCGTCATGGCAATCTGGTCATACAGAGGCGCTTGCCCGTGTTCCGTTAACAAGACATGTGTGGACCCAAATCAATCATGCAACTGCGATGTGAAGGAGAACAAATGGAATTCGGACGAGGGCTACTATCAGGAACCGCACAGTTTGGGCATTACCAACATGTACTTCCTGCAACAGAAGGATCTCGACGATGAGGCCCAGGGACGCATAACCCTTGGCCCCCTGGAATGTGTGGAGACAAGTTAGTTCAAACCCATCTCCATACTCTTACTATTTTCTTTTAATCTATACTGTATTCCTTTGCTTGTGTAGATACACAAAAGTATGTGGTCACCTTTACCACATCGCAGTCGTATATTGAGGTGCCTGGCTGGCGTAAGGGTGACATTGCCTTCTCTTTCCGCACAACTGGAGAGAAAGCCATTCTGCTGTTTCAGCCACCCATTAGAGCACACTATCCATCGTTTATGGTGGCTTTAACGGGTGACTATCAGCTAACGTTTAATTTTACATTGAGCACTGGCACAACGAGGGAACTGGTGATTAACTCGCATCGCAGGTAAGTGAAGTGCATCCATCCATTCGAGTTGGCATATAACAATGATGTATCTATGTAATTGTTTTGCAGATTGAATGGCGGCGAATGGCATAAAATATGGATTGACTATAACCAATATCATGTGCGCTTCATGATAAACACCGATTACCAGATGCTCGACCTACTGCCCGAGGAGGAGTTTGGCCCATTCGAGGGCAGCATGTATATTGGTGGCGCCACATTGTAAGTACATTTTGCTCCTCTCTATACACTTTGATATAGGAATCTAATCACACTTGGCGGAATGGCGGACACAATTTCGCATTCCTGCAATCGTTTTTATGGCTGCTTGCAACGCAGCAGCAGCAACAGCAGTGGCAACTGTAATAATAACCATAGTGCAACAACTAGCGGTTCACAATTTTAGCTTGCCATCGGCCATTGCCTACACTGCGGTCTGTGTAATTTATTGTGGCAATTACGTTTTAATTATAAAACGCGCGACTAACTGGCAAACGGTAACCAGCAAAAAATACACTTAAAGGCGCTTAAAATATGACCCAAGGGCAAACCATTTGATGTAAGACTCAGTCAGGAGTATTACCAATGATTATCTCTGCCAAATTACTAGGCTACGACACGTAGAACAAGTCGTTTGCAACTTGAAATACTTTTTTAATTTATTTTGTCATGCAAACCTTAGCTGACTTAGATGCATTTATGAATGAATTAATTAAAGCTCAGTTTAAAAAGGTGGACAAGTTGTTCATTATCCCATCGAAAATATTTGTATACTGTTCAAGCGTTAATTAAGCAACTTTTTTAATATTCAAATATATTTTTAATTCTATTATCATTGCTGATGTTGTCCAAAAGCACACATGCACACACATTTACACCACATAGACGCTGTTTTATACGCCAAAGTACTCGTATCAAAAGAATTGCCATAATTTAATTAACTTCCCGCTGGAAATTCATTTCAAAGTCATTATCAATAATCAAGGCAGGGCATGCCAACAGCCAGCAGAAGGCTAGGGGGAGCCATAAGTCGCCCACAACACCCGTTTACTCGTTCATTTTTTACCCCATTTTTTGCGAGACGCGCGTCGTGAGTTGAGTTTTTACCCCTTTGGCAGTTGGCGCACTTAAAACGCGCTTATGCTTGATTGGCATAATTTATAAAGTTTTTTTCCTGCACACCCACACCCACACACACACACACGTATACAACGACGAGCAGATGAGCACACTCATAGATAGAAGAGAAGCGGAGATTTCAGAGTCTGGGGCACTTAATGAGCAGTGAGCATTTCAAGTGTGTGTCTGTCTGTTTGTATGTTTGTTTAATTATTAAAAATGTGCAAAATCAAATTGAAAATGAACAAAAAAAATAAGCGAAATGTGTACGAATTTGCACTTAACCTCAAACCCGCGAAAGCCACAGCCGCACCGCCACACCACACCACACTGCACCGCACCGCACCACTTGTGAACCATTCATAAAATTTCGATGAGCGGTGAACACGCAGAGTAATTAACGGTAAAGTGCTGCGCTTTATATGGCCCCAGCCAAACCAAACAAACCAAGCCAAGCCGAGCCGAGAGCTGCTTTCAGTCGGCCAATTATGAAGTTCAATTTATTTATCCAAAAACAAAAAAAATAAATAAATAAAAATAAAAAGGAAGCCAGTTTAAATATAAAGAATAAAAGCAACAAGGACGTACATAAAAAACGTACACAGGAAAATTACAAGCCCATCTACATATAATACAATAAATGCAAAACAACTTGGATTGCTTAACTGTGAATATACCCTGGAAACCACAAAGCAATTGCTTTACAGTACAAAAAACAAGTGGTAAAAGTACTTTTAGAACTACAGAAAGTCTGAAGGTTTTAGATACTTAATAGAAAGTTTTCAACTACAATCAAACATGGTTTGTTTAACTTCTTTCAATGTACAAGCGCATGTTTTCACGCTTAATAAGTACCGGGTATGCAAACATGATTGCACTTGGCTCTTACAAGGCCACGATGACAGCAAGGATGCCGTGGGGCAAGTGTAATATGTACTGCTCAGTGTGCAGTGTAGCGAGTGCAGTGTAAGCCATTAAGCGGAATCAGTGCCAGCTCATAAATAAATGAGTTAATCAACATATTGACGCAGACAAGGCATGAGAAGAGACGAGACGATACGATACGAGACTTTACCTTAACGTAGTGGGACAAATTTAAGCAGAGAAATGGCCAAACTGATGGCATTTCAATTAATCCCTCGAGACGAAACTGTGTGGTCCAAGTATAATGTACAACAATTTCCGGCATAAGCTGCAGTCTACTGATCTTATTACACACAGATATATAAGCCCTTTGTGCAACAATTAATTATATGAAATTATTTTTTTCAAAAGGGTTTTGGTAGAGAGTTAAAGCGACAGAGAAGACAAGCAGTCATGACTTTAAACTACAGCACTTGCTAATGATGGTTGTTATGTGAAATATTTGACAGCGTTGCTGTGCCATGTGTCATGTTGTTTAGAAACACAGCAGCAGCAACAGCAGCAGCAGCAAGGACATAAGGCCCTGTTGATCATTTGCATGGTCATCGATTACCCGACGGACACAGAACATGGCCAAAAAAAAACACCAAAACAGACAGACAACTGGCGTGTCAAATATGCGAATTATTTGGCCGCCCAGGAAACAGGACAGCGACAACAGCAACGGCTGCTACTGCTGCTGCTGTTGCAGTGTTTGGTTGCCATTGGGGAAAATGTGTCACTGTCGACGCTCGCAAGTGTGTGTGTAAGTGTATGCGCGTGTGTGTGTGTGTGGCCATGAATGAATGAAAAGTGCTTAATTGCTTGTGACGGTGTTAAATAAATTCTTAATTGCTTCGCACTTTGCGCGTTTGCAACGTTAATAGGATTTCCGCCCAGCTCATTGCTCTGCTGCATTCCCAGCTGCATCCTACATCCTCGTGAGAAGTGCTCTCTCTTTCTCTATATATGGGCTGTCAAACTTCTTTCATTTTATTGCTGTTAATTTCGTGCACACGCACGCACACACACACAAACGCAATTTTTTATTTTATTTCGGCGGCCAGCCAGCGTGCAAATCCTTTTAGCCAAGTGTCAGCCACCGAGGCAGTAGGTAGAACAACTCACACACACACACACACACGCATACCCATCACATTTGCAAGGCAAAACGCTAAATTTCATTTTACAACGAGCTCTCCACACGTTCCACACGTTGCACGCGGCGTATGCGCAATATACGTTTGCCTGCCGCTGACGCTGACGCGTTTACGTTCGCTCGGTTAAAACGTGAACAACGCATACAGCCCAAAAAAATAAAAAAAATTAACATGTGCCACATGCAGCATACACAAACACATACTCGTACCTACAAGCTGGTTGCAAAAACTAATGACTTAATAGCTGTACAGCTTAAGAGCTGCAGATTGCAATTAAGCTAAAGGATACAATGCAGTTCAAGGACTCATTTCACTCTCAGTATCCCTCACTCTCCCGCTTTCTCTCTATATGTGTGATTATTGCCTGCTGCTGGCCAATTCGTTTGGCATTTTTCAATAAGTTTCGCGTTTAAGGAACAATTACGTTACTTAGCAAACAATTACAAACCAAAGCGGCGACAAAGTGAAAAGAAATTACAGAAAAAAAAGCAGCAAGCAACAGCCAAAGAAAGTAAATAAAAACAAGAAAGAAAGCAATGTCAGAGCAAGACGAACACAATATACCCTTACAGACCATATAACACTGTTTCAAAACCGTTTCGCAAACACTTCAAGACAATGGTATAATGCCCTCGCCAAGGGTATATTAACCAAGAGTTGGCAATTTCTTTTATTTAAAACAAGAATTTTAATTTTACTTAGAGCTTTCCGCTCAGACAACACTCAGCGAATGCGGCAAGCGACTTGTAATGAAATTTACATAATTTAGAAAGACATTTTTGAGCAACTTTCGTTGTCGTTCTTCTTCTTTGTGCCCTTGGATGTGAGCAAGAGGAGGCAAGGGAGAAGTTGCCGCTGCACGCGTATAAACAAGACATTTCCGCCACTTTAATTTTTGAAAAGCTTACACTTGAGATTTTATTGGCCAATTCATTGTTGGCTACACACCAAGACCAAGATAGATAAAGAAGAGTTTTCGAGGGTTTGGATTCTGTGCACAAAAGTTTAAAGCGAACGAAACTTGCAAATTGCGGGAATACAGCTAGCAAGCAAAAAGTACAAGAAAAGTGTGCAAAATGCTTGGAAATGGGGACACACCAAAAAAGGGTCAGCAGAGCATAGACGATGTGGTGATACCCTAAACATAAATAACAATTTACGCAGAGGAACATGTCTTTGGTATTTTGAGGGAGATTAGGAAGTAATCAAGCAAAGGGGAAGTGAAAATACCCTAACCCAATAAACTGACACACTCAATAAATAAATCACAAGAGACTAAGTTGAGTGAGGGTATTTTTCTCACACTTATCACGAAAGGGGTGCTAAACTACTACAAAAAAAAACCAATAGCAAAAGTAGACGGGTTGCAAAAAAAAAGGAAATAGTTGACGATTCGGGGCAGGAACAACTTTTGCCACTGTTTGGCCGATTGAAGCCGGATTCAGTTGAGCTTCAGTTCTTTGTCCTTTGCTTTTGCGTTTTTTTTTTTTTTTGTTTGGTAAGGCTAACTTGTAAAGCCCAAAGGCGTCGCGACCAAGTCAACATTGGGAGTTTTGGTCTCTGGGATTCGTTGGGTTCGCAAAATATTTGCATAAAGTCAGCACAAATGCTGATGTCGATATTTTTGTTTGCAGCCAGATACTAGTTAGCTTATTGAATAGTCATGACTAGCGCTATAATATAAAAATAATCTCTGACCTTCTCCTTTCTTCCAATTGCATATCCTCCATAGTGACCTGCTGAAGAAGCTGTCTGTTAAGGCTGGTCTTATTGGCTGCTTCCGTGGTTTGGTGGTCAACGGCGAGATACTCGACATTTACAGCTACATGTCTGTGCATCTGTCGGAGATTATCAAGGATTGTAAGCCCTCCTGTGTGCCCTCGCCCTGTCGCAACGGCGCCCAATGCAAGGAGCTGTGGAGCAGCTTTGAGTGCGTCTGCAACAATCCCTGGGCACACATTGGCGAGTTTTGCGAGACGAGTGAGTAGAAACTGAAGCAGAAACTAAAACTCAAACACAAAGCTCTAGCTAATTGAATTTGCCCTTTTTGCAGACATCAATGAGAAGGCGTTGACGTTCATCAATCGAGAGTCCTTTTTGATGCGAAATTATCTTAGCGTGACATCAACGCCTGCAATCCTGCTCCATGGATTCGAGGGTGAACGTGAGATGCTTAAAGGCATACTCAGCCAGAATCTGTTGATCAATCTGCGAACTTACGATACGAATGCCTTAGTTTTGTATGCCAACGATCATTACAACAACTTTATCCATCTATACATTAGTCAGGCCCGAGAGATTGTCTTCCTCTACAATTATGGTGATGAGATTGTGAATCTAACGCTGCTCGATGAGACCCTAATGGTAAACTTAAAAAGCATTCAGGTGGCCATAGTTCGTGGCGAGCAGGAGACTCGCATGCATGTCAATCAGCGTAGTGTAAGCATAGATCGTGGAACCCTATTACTAGACGAGTACGCCAACAAGCCATGGAGCAATCCTGAGAAGGGTAAGTCAAACCAAAAATTGGGTAGCTTAAATAGTTTATTAGTTTTAATTGTCTTGCTACATAATAAAATACTTGTGCTCGTGCTGAACTGAACTGAACTGAGTAAAACCGTCTAATTGGCTCAGTTCCCAATTTACATTCGTCACTTCCAGCGACTGCTGAGCTTTGAGGTTTTGGCATGCGATGAGCTGCTGTTGTTTTGTGCCTCATCCTGTGCAGCGAGTTCCTCGTCGATCAGCAGCTCAAAGTTGCCCAAAGCATCTGCACTGGGTATCTTGTTCCAGCGTACATCTGGCACACCATCGGGTGGTAGCACCACCGACAATATGTTGTCAATTAACTTATACTTGAGTATGCGATCGTTCACCGTTGTAGAAGTTAGGGAGGGTGAGGCATTGACTTCAACCAGCCAAGGCTTGAGAGCATTATCAATGATAATATCATAGCCATAGCACTCAAAGCAATGTCTATCGCTGGCCATCACAGGGGCCACAGCACGCAGCGAGTGCACAATTAGCCAGGATATGGCTCCAAAGAGACGATCTGTAACCTCCTTGCCACGTGTGCCTTCCAAGTAGAGAGCTAGATTCTGTACCGACCACTTTCCGCCATGCAGCGTGTTATACTCTCCTCCATGCTTCTGAACACTTACATTGGTCAGATGGACATACATGTTGTCCAGCTCCGTGACGCTGGTATCATATTTTACCGTACAGAAACGACAGAATCCTTGCTTGAAAAGATACGCCTTGAGGGGACGAAAGGAGGCAACAAGCACATACAATCTTAAATCGAACTTCTTGCCACCGATGAGCAGGGGATTGTCTATGTAACGAGAGATGACATACGATTCCTTGGCTATTTGGGGATGAAATGGACCCTTTGCCTCACGTGACCACTTTTTGAGCTTGGACAACTTATTGATGAGAAAGATGCCAGCACCTTGAGACTTGCCACACGGCTTCATAATCCATGTGCTCAGCGGAAACTTGCGATACTCCTCCACAAACATATTATAGTCTGCCGGCAGGACAAAAGTCGTAGGCACAAAATCCAAATACAAATAACGAGTGTAGCTAGAGTTGTTCGATTCAGTTTTCTCTGCCAAAGGATTTCCGTCTCTCTCGAGATCCTTGCGATAACGTTTGATGTTCTTCACCAGCAGATCCTTGCGCGACAGTTCATAGTGGTTGGGAAAATGATTGATCATCTGATTGTCATGCATGCGATATCCACTGTCCACACTGAAGATGTTTCGACACGTCTGCACCCCGGCCCAATAAAAATGCCAATCATCGTCACCATTCACCTGATGCCAGCCGCGCTTCTCAAAGTTATTCACTAACACCGACTTATCCAAATCCGTGCAAAAGCCAATTTTCACCCGGTCATGGCACTGATTACCACCAGCCGCCCCATTCGATAATCCGCTGCCTGCTCCCGTGGCGGGCAGACGACCGTACATTGTGGCAACGCTCGAGTCGATTGTCGACTGTAGACTGGCAATGCGCAGCTTGCAGTCGTTTCCCGGCCCGGCACATCCATAGCACAATGTTGCTCCATCTCCGCTACCTCCGTACACCCTAACATGTCCCTTCATTTGTTATCGTTATTATTGTTGTTTTCGTTGTTGTCGTTGCCTAGCTGCCTTCTTCACTTGTTTGATTTTTGACTGCGACTTATTGAACCAACAAAGCTTGTCGTCGCCCTCCTGTTTATAGTGCCGAAAATATATGCACAACTCTTTAGCGCCAGCGGTTGCCAGGCAGCATTAGCTATAGCTCCTCCTGCTTCTGCTTCTGCTTCTGTACCAGTTGCTGGTGCAGTTGCTGTTGCTGGCCCTGCGGCCACTCCTGAGTGACTTTTTTATGCGCCGCCAAGCGCAGCATGCAAATTTTCAAAATAGTTTAGCAAGCAAAGTTGCAAAAATTCCAAAAATGTCCAAACACGCACAAACACATACACTGTACAAAATTAATCCGTGCACAAAGATCGCCAAATTATTTGCACTTGAAATGTTGCCCCTTTTTTTTTTGTATTAGTATATTTGGATGTGTGCGTGTGTGTTTAAAAAGAACAAAAACAAAACACTGAAAATAGACTGTTTTATAAAATGAGAGCAATTCAAATGGATTTCAAACTTTTACTCTATATGGCACAAAAAGCATTCTGTTGCTTTATATACAGACATACATACATACATGTTTGGGGGGAAAATGTTTGGCAACATGAATATGTTAATAAAAGCTGAATTGTTGAAGCGGAAATCGCTTTTTTGAAGCACTCGACGCTTTGCGTTCACGTTCATTGGATTAGCTTTTAATAAACATTGAATTTCAATTAAATTTAAATCATATCCGAATTCAATTTTACAAGCTAACAACACGTATAGCATCAAAAACACTGATTTGTGCGTATTTAAAATAAATAGCTCAAACATTTTGTAACTGCTTTGAAATGTAACAACACTTGGAGTTAAAAGTTACCAAATATATTTTATACTAATCAACTCATTACGCTGTTACCACAAAAAGACCTCATACTCAAATTGATTGAAGTATTTGAAAACAATAAACTAAAATTACACAAAATAAGTCGATTCATTAGTTTAAATTAACTTCAATTACAAAGCACTTGCTATGCAATAATCAAACAGTTTTAATTGTGTATTTAACTACACTTAAATCGGTACTTTAATCAATAAGTCCATTTTACAATGCAACAAACGCTCTCACACTGTTTCGTATAAAGCTCTGGGAGATTTCTCTTGAAGTGAAACGAACATTTGGCATTGGTAAATCAATCAAAGAACTATTCGGCAAACTCAAATGCACCTCAAATTGGCAGCAAATTCGGCCAAGCTAGTCAGCTATTGAGCCCAGCGCATACACACCGCACACACACACACTCACATACACTCCCAACCAAAATCAATCATAATTAGGCGTTGAAAATTGTGCTACCAGAGATGACGAGAGAGATAGCAAATCATCAATACTTTTGCAGGCAGAATAACACATGAGCACTTATGCAATTAAATGCGTTAACTGAAAATTATACACAGCCAGACAGAGAACAGTCCGGCATTCGATTAGAGCAAGCCTAGCTGGTTGGCTGGCTGGATGGCAAACATTTCAATTAGACAAACTTAAGCTCGAAATGCCAAAAGCGGCCTACACACAAAACCCAAATGCCACAGCAATGAAGGCTCATTTCCGCATAAGCACACAATTCGCAGAGAGGGAGTGTGCAGGCAGGCGGGATGGGGGTGGAGTGGGGTTAACATGGCTAAAACGTTTTAACTAGTCTGAGTCTCATTTGATTTTGTTGTTGTTTATTTGCAGAGGTCCTTTCGCCGCATCGACCACCCGCACCACCCACCGAGTACTTTCAGTTCCATGTTGGCGGCTACGATCCGGCAAATTTGCTTCGCCCAAATGTGGATGCGCCCAGTCTCGAGGGTTATATCGGCTGTGTGCGCGGCCTCAAAATTGGCGCCCAGTTGATCGACTTGGCGGAAATCAATGAAAGGAATATAGCGCCCAGTAAGTACGAGTATAAATCAATTTTCACTCTCGCAAGTGCAGCAAGGCAGGCACTAAACAGTATAAGGCAGCAGCCTAATACCATTTTTGGCTGTCTGCCTCTCGTTTTGTGGCTGCCACAACTGCTGCAACTTAATATGTAGGCAATTTCCGCAAAGTGCTTCGCAGTTGTATGTGTGTGTGTGTGTGTGTGAAGCTACTTGCTGCGCTTAAGATTAATGCCAATGCGATAAACGCAACCAGGCCGCAGACTACGCGGCGTATGATTTATGCGACCACACGGCACGGAAATTGCCTCGTGACATTGATACGATTAACTATCACGTATGGGCAGCCACACACTAAACCAAGCAACGATAAATTATCCATATATAAATTTACTAGCTAAACTGCTTATGCCGACTCCATTAACCAGCAGCAGAAAGCTAACCTAACATTTGCCCAACGATCAATCTTAAGTGAAACTAATCATAATCGTTTTCTTTATAGCTTTGGAAGGTGTGCTACCCAATTGCCAGATCAAATGCGATGCAGAGCCCTGCAAGAACGGCGGCATTTGCAAGGAACACTTTGCCGAACAGATGTCCACCTGCGATTGTGAGCATACCAGTTTCCTGGGAGAGTTCTGTTCGGTGGAGAAGGGTGCCGATTTCAGTGGAGAGTCAACGCTACAACGCAAATTCGAGCTGCCCAGTTCTGGTAGCGTTAATTATGTGCGTCTGCAGTTGGCCTTCTCCTCCTTTGATTTGAGAAGAGCTAATCGCATTATGCTGCTGCTGCAGACAGCTGCGGAGCGTAGCTACTATCTGCTGCTGGCCATTACCTCCGATGGCTATTTGCAGTTCGAGGAGGATCGCGAGAAGGGCAAGACAGTGGGAGCACGAATCGATAGAAACTTCCTGAACAGTGCCAGACACTCGGTTTACTATGTACGCAATGGTACTCAAGCCATACTCTATATCGATCGCGAACAAGTGCCACTAACAGACTTTGCTGCACGTGTGCTGACCACCACATTGGATGAAGGAGCGAATCGTGCTCAGATTGGTGGCATCAATACCACAGACTCTCGCTTTGCGGTCTTTAAAAGCTACAGCGGCTGCCTTTCAAGTGAGTATCTAACCTCGTCTTAATAGTTTCGAAAGCGATATTCTTTATTATATCAATCACAAACTCAGAAGTAATCCATTTTCCTGTTAAAGTCATTCAGCGTCAACCATCCAAAAACAATGTATCCTACTTTTTTTTGCGGTGGTTTTTCGCCACACTCAAATTTGCTGTTGTTTTTTGTGTGTGGTCTCATCAAGTGCCACGCCCAGCGGCTGCATCGCCATGCTGCAAGTTTATCAACAGACCCTAAGAGGAGCAGGCGGCGAGGCTGCACAGCATTTTGTTGACCAAAAATTAAATTTATTCGCTGCCATAAAAAGTCATTTCCGTGGCCGATGCCATAAATTTTGTCAGTTTTTGCGCTCAAGATTTACTGTCGCTCATATTTAAATTGTTGCTGCTGCTGCTTTTGGTGTTCCTGCTGCTTTTACAACAGCAGACAACCGCAGTGGCCAGCACTTTGATTAAAATTCTTATCTCACAACAAGCTCTAGCCAGCTGTTAGTTCAGCTCAAACCACGCCCACTTCTCCCACTCACACGTCACTTAGATGAATGTTTAAGCGCATGTGTGCAAGCCGTTAAACGTGGCCCATTAAAGCGCCATCGAAGCGCGTTAGTTTGCCAATGACCATAAACACAGCAAAGTTTAATAATGTCGAAACCAGTGCTAGCCTTCACAGTGGCTTTTAAAAGTCTGTTAGTATCAAATAAAGTCGAAATTGTTAAGCAAAACAAACTTTAGTAACAGGAACCTTTCGAATCTTGTTGTTAAACATATTTTGTAGCAGTGTGGCTGCCACGCCCTTTTTATTTTGGGCTAATCACAAGTCAATACACAACAGCAGCAGGCAATTAACGTTTTTGGGGATATTACAATTTTTATTGCTAATTTCGGCAAGACATAAAATATGCACGAATGCTCCCAAAATCCAAGACTCTGCCGCCCCCCCTTCCCTTCAATCTGAAGTCTCGTTGAAATTTCCTTAAATCCAAAACCCAAAAGCGCAACTTGACCTCGCAAACACACAATACGAAATAGCACAACACATTTGCATTTCAATTTGAATTAATGACCAATACTAATGAAATTTTCAACCAATATTCCCAATTGGGTACGCAACGCAATGCCAGACATCTACATTCAGGTAAATGGTCACATTATGAAGCCACTGGAGGAGTATATGCTATTCACCAAATCCGGTGCTGACAACATAACGGTCATTAATCCGCAGGGCGTACGTAGCGCACAATGCAATGCCAAATTCGATGTGAGCGAACAACCGACGCAGGAGCCAATGGTCAACGTTAGCATGGTAAGATTAAGGGGGGGGAGTAGTTGTTAAAACTACACGCAAAGAAATAACGAACAACAGAGCGCTCCAACTCCATATGGTAACCACAATTTCTCACTGTGCACTTGGCATTAACAAGAACTGTCGCACTGTCAAATCAACTGCTACTAATGAATGCGCCTTTTGTAAATCCACCTTTTCTGTGTAGATTCCCGAGCCGTGGGTCGAGGAGCCGCCACAGCGTGTGCCATACATATCGAAATTCGTTTATGATGTGGACAAGAAGGAGGACTCGACACAGGTGCTGTTCATAACGCTGACCAGTGTGTTTGTCATCATTGTTGTGTGCTGCCTGCTGGAGGTATATCGCAGCCATTTGGCCTACAAGAAGCGCATCGAGCGCGAAACGGACGAGGATATTATTTGGTCCAAGGAGCAGGCAACCAAAATGCACGAATCGCCAGGTGTCAAAGGGACAGCACCGCCACCTTCTGGCATAAAAGCAGGCCACAACAGTTTGCCACCCTACAGCTACAAGGCGGTAAGCGTTGCTGCTGTGCTTCTCTAATGAGATTTATATGCGTCTGCCTCTTTTTCTCTGTCTTTTTTGTGTACTGCAGCTGCCGCAGGAGGATAACAAGAAGCCGGGCAATGGTGCACCTTTGGTAGGCATCCTCAAGAATGGCAATGTAACGCCAGCACCGTCTGCGCCCAGTACGCCAACTGCTGCAACAAAGAATGGTAATGTTGCCACACGCATTGAAGAGGAACAGGAAGATGATGAAGAGGAGACCACGCAAACAGTGCAGCAGCAGCAGCAGGAGAAGAAGGAAAAGGAACAGGAACAGGAAGCGGATACGGATGCGGATGCGGCGAAGCCGTCAGTGCAGCTGCTTAACCTCACAGAGGATACGCCTGCCACGCCTGCCACAAATGGTGCGTCATGTAAATTACTTAAAAAGCCATGCACAAAAATATCTGACATACAATTATGTCACCGTCATCTTTTACAGCTGCTGAGCCACCGTTGCAGCAGACAGCGACACTGCAAAATGGTCAGCCGGATGTTGCAGACACAACAGCAACACCAACGACACCAACAGAAACAACGACACCAACAGAAACAACAACAACAACACAGCTACCGGTAAGCCGTGTAAATATATACAAATTGGCGCCCCTCGTCACAATTAGTGAGACGAACTTGCATGAGCTATAAATGGAGCGTCCGCCACCTTCTTGCCCCCAACATATAACCCTGTAAATAACAAATACAATCCAGAAACATGGCATAACGTCATTACATAATGCATTACGTACTTATAATCATAGTTATGGCATGAAAAAGCGCATCTGTTAATGTTTATGATTAAGAAAATATACTTTACTGCATCTAGTCCATGGCTTTGTTATTATTTAATTATTTGATACTTCAAAACAATCTTTTATCATACCCAATGAATTGAACTTGATCCTATATTGAAAGCCGATTTTTCGCTCTGTAAATCTGACTGAAAAATACTGGATTATTATAAGATTATTAGCAAAGCTGGGCACACTTAAGGCATAATGTTTAAATCTGGTATTTGTTTCAACTCGAATTGTCAGCGAGAATCTGGTGATTAATTAAATTGATTTCAATTTAACAACATAAACAAAAAATAATAAAAAAAACAATGCAAATTAAATTTAAACCAAACATTTTCTTCCCATTTACATCATTTCGAGCAACTTGTTGTCATCCATTTTGTCATTGTTTGTATTTTGCATGCAGACAAACAAAAACCGACAAGGAGTGTGGCAAGAGCGTTTGAGTTAGGGATACTCTGTAAAAATTATTCAAGTAGATATTTCATTTAAGCCTCCCTTTTGCTAGGCAACTTGAATTCAATGGGTACACACATTGAGATTTATTTTTATATAATCGTAATTTAATGTCACATTGTGTATTTATGCATGTTGTTTTAATTGTTGTTGATATAAAATGCGCTTATTATGCCAGTGCTTAATTAAAATCAGCTCAACTTCAATTGTTGGCGTTTGTGAAATGTGAGATGCAAGCCATGGGGCGTGGGGCTATGACAAAGAAAATGCTTAACAAATTGGCAGGACACAAGCTTTAGCATTAAATAGGATTGCGTTTATGCAAATATTTAAGGTATGGCATTAACAATTGTCGTTTTGTTTTTTTTTCTTTTTTCGTTGTTGTGTTAAAACAAAAAAAGCGTATGCTTTGAATGAAATGTTGAAAAAGTAGTTCGTTTAATTAAATATGAATTATTTCATTAACGAGAAACAATGAAATTTTGAACAACAATAGTTTTGCTTTTTATACCAAACACAAAAATAGGAATTTCGTTAGCGCTATCGATAATATTAATTTCAAACTAACGATTATTGTGCGTGTATTTTAAAGGCAGCTTTGTTCCATTTACGGTTGCTAGCAATTTATTTACTTGGCTTAAACGCGATTTCTTGGCCTGCAGCAATTGTCTAAAATGCTATTTGATAGAAGAAAAAAAAAGTGCAGAGAGCTGCACAAAAGTTTCAAGAAGAAGTTGAATTGAACTGCATTTTGTGGCAAGCTTATTGCAATTGGGCTTTTGTTGCAAAAGACATTTACAAAATTAATATGCGTTGGGGCAAACAAAAAACTCCAAGTAACAAATCCGAACAAAGGCTCACACACACACAGACAAAGAAAGCCAAAGCAAACAAAGCTCAAAAGCCGCAATAATAACAATTGCTGCAAGCCAAACCACAATTTATGTAATATCATTTGGTAGCAGGAAAAGAGGGAAAAGTAACTATTTATAATATAACCTTAGTACTTATACTACCTGCATATCGCTATATGTTTTTCTAAGGCGGCATAACCCTGACTTATACTTGAGACAAGAAACTTGCAATCGACTTTTCGGCACGAAGAAACCCAACTTTTGCGCTCTTTTAGAAATGTTTTTCTACATTCCCAACCCTGCTCAGTGACTGTGTAAAAGCAAAATATTGAACTTATTGGCTTTTATGTAGTTTGAGCGTCAAAAGCATCTATCGAAGCGAAGAGGTTAGGGGCCAAGGGGGTGGTAGCAGGTTGCGTGTTACTTTTGAGCTTACTTAGCATGTACTTTGCCAGAGTTGAACTTAAGCTGTAGCCAAATTGAATTTTTTGCCAAAACTGCTGCTAGCCTCCCCAATCTAGAAACTCGCATTGCAAATCTACAGTCTTGAGTTCTACATTGCATTTAAATCTGTTGACAATACGATAACCAATGCTCGACCAACACTTACTCTGCAAGTTTAAAATTACATTTGATTAAAGTTTTATGCTTGGATTTGTTAGATTCAATTTCTAATCCTCCTCTTTATGGCCAACTGTGCGTATAGGGTATTTTGGAAATGGCGAAAGTTGTGCGGGCAAAGTGCGTGCAGCATTGTCTAGGCAGAGAGAGAGAAAGCATTGTAGCATTGTGTGTGTGCCAGCTAGCACTCGTCCTTTCAGCCGTTTCCGCCTGACTTGCGGCGTTTGGCGTCTTCCTGCCTGATTGCAACGGCAACCCGAAATTGAAGCGCATCCTAAAAAGTTTCAATTCTTAGTTGTTTTTTTCTGTTCTCTTTCTCTTTCTGTTGTTGTATTTTTTGTTTAACTGTGCATCGCACCCCAAATCAAAAAGTTTCGCTTACTGCCGCAGGCACAGGGGCAAGAGACGGATAGTATAAGCTTTTGTTTAATCGGCAGCAATGCATTGAAAAAAAGTGCAAGTGCCACAACTGCTGTTGCATTTTACTATGTATGTACTATTTTCTTTTTATGCCGAAAATGTTTTTGTGGCTGCTTCTGCTGCTGCTGGTTCTTTGCGTTTTCTTGCTTCTTCTGCTGCTGCTGCTGCTGCTGCTGCTGGTTCTGTTCATTTGGCCTGGCCGCAAACGCAAAACGCAGCACGCACTTAACTTTGCTGCCAGCTACCACAATGCTGCGGTGAAACTCATTACGAGCTTAGAATGCAAAAACCAAACCACAAGCAGTAGCAGCCACACACTCACACACACACAATATAAATAAACATAAATTGCATATAAACACATATACAAAAACATATACATAGATATTATGTACGTGTACGTGTGCTTGCAACTCTTTGAAAAATCTTAATGAATGCAAAAAGTCGAGCTAATGATGTGTAAATTTAAATATACACAAAACAAAGTAAATAAGCTGCCAACGCGGCGTATGCGCAATCCAGCCAAACAAATCAATACAGATATCTAAAGAGAAAACGAAAAAGGAAATCTAGTCAAAAACATGTTTGTCTTTAGCACACATTTGGTTTGATTTACCTTATTTCACATGTTTGACATGTGTGTAACATAGAAATCAAAACAACTCTAGTTGAGAGAAAGAGATTGATTAAAAGATTCCCTAGCCTTGAGTTTGTTACGAAAAAAACTGATATATTTACTGAAGTGTATTCTCCAATCCAAACTTTTCCAATCAAACAAAAAAAAACACTCTCGAAGGTAACTTACTATATATCTTTATTGCAATTAAAAATGCAATTTAATTTGAGTTAAATTCTACCTTTATTGCCTGCACTCTTCAATTAGAAGTTCATTAAAACTTACTTTTGACTTAAGCAAAAACTGAGCGGTTGGGGTTGGGGTTGGGGTTGGTTTCTCTGTAAATATTACGCAGTGTATCCAATTTTAACCTTGTCGACATAAAACAATGCACGTCAGTTGAATAGAAGCACGAGCATATTGTGCAGCATGTTAATTAAAAACTATGCATGAAGGTATGCCAACTTGGTTGTTAGCTGTGAAACGCTTGCATGCAACAACAAAACTAATTAAAGAATATGCAACAGCGACAAAAAACAAAAAACAAAGGCACACACACACACACTCGGAGCGAGAATGCTTTCAACAACAAAACACAACACACAAAAATATATGAAAAGAATATTTTTAAGAAAATATTAAAAGAAAAAAAGATTTTTAATAATAAAATGCAATGGCAAAAAACATCTCCAGCAGAAACATGAAAATCAAAGGCAACAGACGCAGACACAAACACAGACACAGACGATGCCACAGCAGCAAAGACAACCGCTACAAAGAGCTGCAACACTTCAGCAGCAAAGCTCAAAGACACGTAGAGGCAAAGGAGGAGCGTCTGTTGCGCCAACTGTGCGACGACAAGTGTCATGGGGTCCGCCAATAGTAGCGGAAACGGATGTAGATTTGCCAGCTGCCACTACAACGGGGGGTAATGGTGGCAGCAGCAAGGACTCCAGCCGCAAGACAACCAAACAAAATGGCTACCATGGCGTCAATAGACGAGCAACAACAGCAGCAGCAGCAGCAGCAGCAGCGACAACGACTCGCAATTGAGGAAAATGCGAGAGACGAGCAAAACAAAAGATATATGCAAATACATATATACAAACAAAAAACAATGCAGAAAACAAGTGAGCAAAAATATTTAGGCAAGGCAATAAGTCCAGCACAAAAAAATATGCAAACAAAAAATACGATAGCAATTTTTACTATGGATTAAAGCCGAACGCAAAAATATATATATATATATATTTTTTTTTTATGCGTACAACGGATACTTATGTATATTTAAAGTTGTTTGCCAACGAAAAACACAAAAACATAATAATATTTTTGTATTTTATTGTTTTGATGCTGAATTTCTTTCAAGAGATGCGACTTATTTTTATTTAATTTCAAGCACTTTTTTTTCAATGGATATCGCGTAAAGAGGATTTAAGTTTTATCAAGTGTCGATATACTAGTAAAGAAGTGAAGGATATCAAGAGACAATTTAAGTTTACAATTTGATTAACATTTTTGTTTAAGCATAGATGAACTGAAAATAAAAAAACTATTGCTAAGGTTCAAGTAGCAGAGTCTCCGAAGCAAAGTAGTAAGGAATCAAAGAATTAATTAGAAAGAAAAAAATATATTTTTATGTTTTAAGAGTAGCTTAAGAAAGCTATTCAAAAAGCCTTTATAGCCTGTATATATAGCTCTTAAATGATTGCTAGAGTTTAAATTAAACGTTATTTAAAGTTTTGCAAAGGATCTTTTAGTTTAATCAAAATACTAAACGTTTATA
Source organism: Scaptomyza caliginosa (assembly GCA_035044725.1). NCBI lineage: Eukaryota > Metazoa > Arthropoda > Insecta > Diptera > Drosophilidae > Scaptomyza > Scaptomyza caliginosa. Next base: position 448,841 of record JAWNNR010000099.1, on the reverse strand, counting down.
CTAAGTATTTCTCTCAAATAAAAACCTCTATTAAACAATGTCCTTAAAACTCGTTAAGTTCTTTTAGTTGACTTTGTCGTGTCGACAGTTGCTGAACTGAAGTTCAGGTCTAACTTACATACATATAGACGTTAACAGAAAGTCGTTAGAAGGAAAATTTCATTTCCAAGTGTATTAAGTTTAAGAAACTCTCTTCCTGTTCTTCCTTGCATTCGCTGCGTGAGTGTTTCCCCGTGTGTGTGTGTGTATGTGTGATATATGAATGTATTATAGTTATAGTATATATACATGTACGTAGGTAATAAAAGTTTTTTACTTACGCAACGAAAAGCGCAACTTTAAATTGTTTCTTATTAAACAGAATTACACACACACACGCACACGCACACGCACACATATACACCCAGGGATATTTGTGTATGTAATATTAATTTTCATTTTATTTAAATGATTTTTATTAAAAAAGTTTCAAGCGAAAAATGTTGACGACAGCAACAAAAATTGACAACAGCAAAGGAAAAAAGTCGAACAAAAAAGAAAACGGAAAGCATGAAAATATTTTTGCACACATAATGGCACTTCAATATGTAATGTATGTGAGTGTGTGTGTGAGTGTTTTGGGTGGAAAGGGGATGGAGATAAGAGAGGGCGACAGGCAGGCAGACAGAAAGGCAGGCAACCAACAGCTTGTTAGTGGCTTTGTTGGTCAGTACTTTCAACTAATGTGTTTTGTGCGACCATACAAAATCTCAAGCACCCACTTACACACACACACACACACACACACACACACCTCACACACACTAGTCAATGTACTTAACTTTCGTCGTGTATGTTGCTGGCAATGTTGTAGATGGCAGCTGCTGCCATTTAGGATGCCAACAAACCACAAAGCACATGCATATGTATACGTGTGTGTGTGTGCGTGTGTGTGTGAGGTCAAAGTAGTCAGCTAGCCGTATGCTTCATCGCCTTTAGAGCTTGCCTGCATAAAAATAACCGCATCAAATGTCGTTAAGCATAACGAAATTGAGTCTGCTCATAAATTCAGATTATAAGATTAAAAATGTTGTGATTTTCGCACGAACCACGCGCGTTCCAACAACAACTCTCGACCTTAGCGAAAAACCCCTTTTCACCATAATGAAATACAACAACAGCAGCAGCAATGTGCAACGAGGCGCTAACAAGGAGCTTTCTTGTTGCTACTTGTTTTCGACTCTTTTATTTTGGGCTTATTGAAAATGCGATGCTACAAAAGTGAAAGAGTAAAAGAGGAGGAGAAGGGGAATAGTCGGGTGTAGGGGCTGCAATTTAATCAGTTTACGACTTTTATCTTTGCCTTAAAGCCAACAATTTATGCACAAAGCGACACGCGTAGAAGATATTTCTATTTGGGCTTAAGCTCACGGTTTGCAAACGAAAACTTTTAAAAGATTTCTTAGAAGCTAATAAGGAAATTGTTGTGCGAAAGAGAGAAAAAAAACATTGATCTTTATAATTGCTTCCTGTTAACTGAGATGTTTGATTAGCTTGTCAGACTTAGAACTTGACAAACATTTAGCTTGAACCTGGCAATTTGGCCGGCTGTTAACGCTTTCAACGCTGTGGCCGGCAAAGAACAAACAAACCACTTTCTGGTCAATCCAAAAAGCTATCAGCTGTCGCTTTACTATGATGCTAATTGCCAACTAACCAAAAGCAAAGTGTAAAGGATTAGCCAACAAGGCGCTAATGAGATGCAGCAAGAGCTACGTGCAACATGCCGCATACTGGGCTAGAAACAGTGACAACTACTGTCACTTGACCCAGAAACAGTTGGCTGTTTGCCGATGTTTCGTTGTTGGCCTAATCCGGTTATGTATGCATCTGGATTAGTATGTGAAGAGGAGAACATACAACCAACACTGACTGAGACACTTTTTAGGTAATGAATGGGATTAGAGTTGTTTTTTTTAATCCACACAATGACAACGCTTTTGGCATGGCTATAAAAAATGCAGCGATTGCGATACGAAATTACGATCATAAACGAAAAGAACGAGGGGAAAACAAACCGACCCAAAGCATAAGGGATGCCTGCCAAAAGGTACAGGCCTGTGTGTGTGTGTGTTCATGAATGGGCCGGACGGACAGAAGCAGGTCAGAAATATTGCTATAAAAACAAGCAGCAGTATTTGAAGCGACAGCAAACGCAACTCAACACTCCATTAGCCAAGATGTGCAATCCACAGCAACTGCAAACAGGGCGAAGGCAGGAGAAGCAGCAGCAGCCGGAGCAGGATCAGGCTGGATCACCCACAGCTGCATATGCTCTCTACTTGCATCGTGAGGAGCTGCGTCGTCGCAAGGCTCACACTGCACGTGCCTCAATGACAAAGATATATTTGACTAGCGAACTGATTGCCAGGATCAAGGAGAACATAAGCAATTGCAGTCACGAGGATCTCGAGATACTTGCCAGGGAGACGATCTTCAAGAAGAGTTTACAGCGTCATTTACACTATAGACGCCAACAGCTTCAAGCCTGGATGTTGGCCAAGAAGCAAGGAAAAATTGGCAAAAAATGCAATTGAAAAGAAGGCAGCAAAAGCGAACAGCCAAAGTGATAATCGAATTGTATTATAATACTCAACTATAACAAAGATGAAATTGTATGATATGATAAGTCAGTTAACAGCCAAACAAGTGTGATTTCAACTAAGTTAATAAATTTTTTTACATTTACATATTATGAAGTAAAGTTTTAGTGTTTGATTAAAATTAGTTTGAATCTTATTTGATCAGCACTTTAGGCCATTTACAATTACCTTAGATAACACTTGAGTTGACACAACGAAAGTACAAAATGTCTGTCTGTAATTATGCAGCTGCACATTTGTTATCTCTTTGACACACACACACTCAGAAATTTGGCAAGTGCAAAGTGCAATTATGCCCTAAGCATACACTTTCCCATTTAAATATTAGAAAATTGTACCCAGTCTCCACACAATGACACAATGCACATTCCACAATGTCTTTCTGCCAGTGTCAGGCGAAAAACAGCAAAAGGTCATAGAAGGGGCTGTCGACCTGTGTGCTCGCTTTCTCTTCGGGTTTCTCTTTGGGTGCTGGATGGCATCGTAATAGTGTGAAAACAAATTTACACATGATTACCAACCGAGTTACAACTGCCAGCGTTTAATAAAACTCAAACAAAATGGCGCGTTGCATAAATTTGAGCAAGGCGCAGCGGCAACAACAACAACAACAACAACAGCAACAGGAGAAATGTTCGTCTTGTGTGTGTGTGTGCCGTCGTCTCTTCTGCTTCTTCTTCCTTTTTATTTTATGTGCTGTGCTCTGTGCCTTTTAGACTACATAAATTTTAATTAAATGTCACTCATACGCCATGTACGCCAAGTACAATATGTGTGTGCAGCCAAAGAGATGTGCTCCAATATGTGTGTGTGTGTGTGCAATTGACTGTGTGTGCGACAAATGAATGAACACAAACACGTACACGAATAGAGAGAAAGTGTAGAAAACAGTCAAAGCAAAGGCGAAACTAAATGAGAAGAAGAAAACTCTATAAAAAAACCAAAAAATAAAACCTATTGCCACTACAACCAATTAGGGAATATATAAAAATATTTAAATAATAATTATTATTGCTTTACCAAAGATAAAAAGTATTTACTTCAATCAAATATTCAAAGAAAGAAAGAAAATTTATATATATTGAGCACAGGCAATTGCTTTGGTTGCATTTTGGTTAGCATGAAATTTGTCCAGTTATATATACAGAAAAAGCTTCTCTTTCTTATTTTCTCGTTTCTATTTTTTTTTGGTGTTTGTTCGCTTTTTTTTATGTGCATTTTAATACAACTTTTTTGGGCAAACATGCATTATTCATGTTATACAACAATTGCAATTACAAGCGTTGCCAATGCGTTGAGTTTCGGAAGGGTGGCAATGGGGTTGGGTAAGGTCGTGTTGGCCAGTATTGAAGCAGGACTGGACTTAATGAAAAGCCATCAAGAACGTCCAACTTGAAACTTTATCAATAATTTTCAAGCATATGCGTTAAGAGAACGACGACGACGACAACGACAACGAGAATGTCCAACAAGGCAAAGTTCTTGACAAATTAACTCAAGGGTGCAATGAAGTGTTTATTGAGGGATAAGTAAAAGTTGTTTGTTTACTTTTTTTCGCTCCACGCCTTCGCTCTCTGTGTGTATGCGTTAAACGTCACGCTGCCTTAAAGCAATCTGTTATTAATTTCCGTGTTGAGAAAGAAAACGAGAAACTTTTATTTTTCACTTTGTTTCATTCTCGCTCGTCGTTTAATGTGAAAAGTTATTGCCGTTGTTGTTGTTGTTGTATTAAAACATGGCCCATAATGGTTAACAAAGCATTTTGCTTGTTGACCATCGCCAGCGATCCGAACAACAACAAACTTTTGTGCGTGTACAATGTAAAACATGTGTAATAAATGCATACAATTCAAGTGTGCTCATGTGTATGGGTGTGTCAGGTGGGTAATAAATTGCAATATGCGCAGCAACAACTACACGAACAACAACAACAACAACAGCAGCAGCAGCAGTCAAGCAAATGATGACTGGCACAAAGTATTTCAAATGCATACACATAACGGTACCTTTTCGTCTGCACGCTTCTCTCTCTGTCTCTCTACACATTAACAGCAAGGCAGTATGCAATGAAAAATGAATAAGAACTATGCGCTCAATGTTAATACGGCCGCCAAAAGGCAACAATGCATTTACACAAAAATACTCAGTGAGATAGAGTGAGTAAGAGAGGGAATAAGTGGGAGAGTGGCGAAGAAAATGTGTGCCATTGTATTTCGTAATAGTGTGCGTAAAAGTGCAAGTTTTGCTGCTTGCCTTTGGTTGCTCTTTTTGCTGTTGTTGTTGTTGCTGCTGCTGCTGCTGTTATAACCTTCAACTGAGAACAATAAAATTCTGCAAAAATGCAACTGAAATGAGTTGAGCTGAGCTGGAAGTTGAGTAAGCAAAGCGTAAACTTTGAAAAGCGAACGTGAAAATTGCATTTTCAACTGGTTTTTGTTTTTTATGTTTTGTTCTTAACATTCGACGTGTGTGAATGAGCATAAGAATTTGCCTTGAAAATGCATACCTATAAAAATGCAAGGCCTTATTTATAGGTTATGTTAGTTTATGCTCTAAGGCATACTATTTAATGTGCGACTTACCCTTTATCTCATAGAGAGCTGTAAAGTGGCTTTAGAAAGCGACACTTTGCTCCACTCCCGGCGCCCATGCACTCGAGCACCTGCTGCTGGGTCAGGGGCTGCCATTGCAGTCCAAACACAATGTGACACGGAGCTGCAGGTGCAGTGCGTGGTGATTTTATGTTGAGTAAAGTGGATTTTTAGACCACGAGCACAACAAACACAAGTACACACCCTTAAGTAAACATTTTATGCACTAGAGATGCGGAAAAAAACACACAACACCAACACAAAAAAAAAAAACAAAAAAAAAAAGCGCGTGCTTAATAGTTTTGCCAAAAAGTTGCGCCAATACTAATTTAACATAAGATGATAATCGATTTATGCTGTAAGATTACAGAAAATCACGCTGTTACGATCACTTTTGTAATGTCTGTTAAGATTTTATGCAACCAATTTACATATGTATGTATGTAAGTTGCTCACGGCACGCGCTCATCTCTCTCCCAAATTTACAAAAACACACAAAAACTCATTTCTAGCATTAGAATGTGCCATTTCACGACAGATGCTAAAATATATATTTATGTGAGTGAAAACAAGTTGGCAAACTTCTCGCATATCATCATTTGCAAACGCATTTCTCCCCCCCACCCACTGCTTCAACCAGTCTAACATACAGACGCATGCATGTATGTTTTTGTGCCATTTTGAGCGTTTACAGTTAATTTACAACTTTATATATATAAATATATCTCTCTCTGGTCACACCTTTCCGCATTCATCCATTCTCAATTCCATTCTTTGCTGCCTTACACTACAAAAAATACATGACAGCCAAACAGAATTAAACCCTAAAATATTTCGGTCTAAATCCACACCCAAAACCCAACTCCGCGCCACGCCTCGCCCCGTTCCCTATCATACCACCACCACGTCCCCCTTTACACCAATCTATCGCAGCCGCAACAACGCAAATCCTGCCACAAAGCGCCCGATGACATAGAGCATTCCTTTGATGTCAACAACACAAATGCCGCAACGAGTACGAACGCGCGAGAGTTTACAAGGCGACCGCGTCCACCTCGGCCCGCACCTACGCCCATGTATCTGGAGAATGCATTGCTGCAACGTCAGTTCGCGAATCCAATTAGTTACTTGGGTGGACCGCGTCTGTTGCCGCGAAGTAATCGCAATAGCATCGACTCCATATTATCGCTGGATTAACGCGCACTCTTAATCCCGCTACACGAAGAAGAAGCACAACTAGTCACATAATCTGTCAGCATGTCTACCCAGCAGTTTGAGAAATTGACCACACGGATGCCGTCCATGTTTTAGTCTTAATAAAGCTAATTAATATTGGAATTATATAGTTAGTTACACTTTTCAAAGCGTTACCAAAGTTCCTTTTGAATAAAATACTACAAACTTATAGTATTGATTATAAATTATTCATAACATATGTGAAGCATGCTTTAGGTAATGGGCTACTGTGGAGTGTGTGTTACCCGCTGGGTGCGCGGTCTCTCTTGCTCATTTATATATTACCCATGATAAGAAGAAGAACGCCATTCACATGGGAAATTGAGAAATTTAACAGGTAGCATTCCGTTTAGTTTAAGTTATTGTTTATTGATTAAAATATGGTTTATTTTCATGCTTTGATCACCAAAATGGATCTAGCCTTTAAGTTTACGGTAAGTATCTGATTTAAACTTGTTGCTTAGCTTTAAACACGAATATTAGCTCTTTGTAGCCTTACAATAAATTGTATTTTTCTTTTAAGTTTACGATGAGTTTAAAGTGGTTTTTTGTTGTTGTTATCCCAAATAAAAACGGACGTTTGCTTAGCCTAAGGATGCGATGTGTGATGAGAAAGGGGTTGACATAAATGGGATGAATCAAGTGGAGAATCTGGGCGCTAGGTGAAATCCGGCGGCTTATATTTGGGCGGTCGCTTAATTGGTTTCTATAACCAATTGCGGCCGCCACGTCATATGTTGTTCTCCTTGGCATTACTCTTTGTCACCGAGGCGCCACCAACTGGTGCACTTGCATCATTATCATTGCTCTTGTTGTTGCTGCTGCCACCGCTGCCGCTGCTGCTATTATTGCTGCTGCTCGTATTGTTGTTGTTTGCCGCCGGCGTCTCTTCGCCATCAACTGCATCAGCTGAAGCAAAAAAGATAAAGATAAGTTTAGAGGAATATTAAAGGCCACACAAGACTCTTACCCTTCTCCTTCTCATCCTTGATGTCGCTGGAGGTTTCGGAAGACGTTTTATTGCCCGAATTTGTGATGATGGGTTCCTTGTCAAGACGTGGACGCTTCCGCTGACCCTTATATGCTCGATTATCCCGACGACCGCCTTCACCCTCATCCTCAGAGTCAGAGTACTCGTTCTCGGGCACAATGCGCTTATCCTTGTCGCTCTGTGGCAAGCGTTCATCCTTGTCAACCTTCTCATCATCGTCGGACTCATCGTTGATGGCATCCTCGGGTATGGCCTGAATCTGTACACCCGGCGCATGGGGCAGCATGCGCAGGTTCTCAAACAGACGACTCTTGATCTTCTCCAGATACTCGGAGGTATTCTGATTGGTCATATTACTCGGACTGATGTGCAGCTTGAAGTCGGGGCCAAAGTACTCGAAATAATCATTGTAGGGCAGCTCATTGGCTATCTCCACAGCGAGAGCAACCGATGTCTCGTAGGTCCAGCAGCGGGAGACGTTGCGAATGGTATAGCCACCGCCGCCAACCATGAGGAAGGGCAGATTGTACTTTTTGACAAACTCCACACACTTGCCATGGCCTTTAACCGTGAGATTGAAGCAGCCCAAGCGATCTCCAGTTAGGGAATCAGCACCACATTGAAGCACAACAGCAGCCGGTTGGAAAGTCTCCATTACTTTGGAGATGATGGGCACAAATATGCTCTCGTATGCATCATCATCCATGCCATCCCTCAGGGGTATATTTACAGCATAATACTTGCCCTTGCCCGCCCCAATGTCACGCAAATCTCCAGTGCCAGGGAAGTATTCGCCGTATTTGTGGAAACTAACAGTCATCACACGATCCGTGGTGTAGAAGGCTTCCTCGACACCATCGCCATGATGCACATCGATGTCAATGTACAGGACACGCTGATGATACTTCAACAGCTCCAGAATGCCGAGCACTATGTCGTTGACATAGCAGAAGCCAGAAGCTTCCGATTTCTTGGCATGATGCAGTCCACCACCCCAATTGATGCAGATCTCTGAAGCCTGTTTGTTAAGCTTGACGGCAGCAGCTACAGAGCCACCTGCAGATAGCTGGCAGAACTCATAGAGTCCGTCAAAGACTGGACAATCTTCACCCACATTGAATCTTTGCATCTGTTTGTTGTATTCGGTCATGTTGTCGGGGCGGATGGAGCGTAGGAATCTTACATACTCATCGGAATGGAATTTAGTCATCTCATCGGCAGTTGCCTTGTGCGGGCGCTGTTTATGCTATTCATTAGTTTTCATTTTTTATAAACAAAATCAGTTCTTAACTTACATAAATTTCCATCTTGCGATAGAGCCCATAGTTGAGCAGGAGGTTGTGGGTCATGCGTATGCGATGCGGCTTCATCGGATGTCCCTGGCCATAGTAATAGTTGCCAATATCACCTAAAACAATGCACAAAACAAAATTTAATATGTGAACAAAAAAAATTAACACGCTTTGTAAAATGAAAATTTTACGGCCAGTGTCGTCAAGGCGTCTACATGTACAGCACACTTTGCTGCTACGGCCGCAGAGCGCACTTTCCCCATACGAAACAAAGACCTACAGGTACATACACACACATTGGCATACACAGAGTCGCATGTGTTGCGGTCGTTTTCGGAAAGTGCGCTGTACGACAAAATGCTAGTACAGTCGCTTTATAATATGAAATTTGCAAAAATGCTACCGAAATTTGCCGAGTGAGCACCAGAAAACAACAACTTTCGGCAGCAAGTAAACCATTTGTGTGTGAAGTGCCGCATTCTGCGTATTTCAAGTAATTGGAGAGTTATTTTTTGTTAACTTACTGTCGTAGTAGTAGCAAACGCGTTTTTTGCTATGCGATTGCATATTTTTTTGCTGCTGCCGGCCTTTTACAGATGCGAAATGTTATACAGTTTGTGCGTTAGCAACAATAATTGGCGCAGTTTTGGCACACTTTCTTGGGGGCTTAGAGCCGCGCAATTCTTATTTCACTTGAACTAACAAGCTGCAAAAAACACGACCGCGCACCGCAAAAAAAAAGATGTGATGTGATATGGCCAAGTGGCAACTGCACTGCAAGGCGTTGCCAATGCGCGGATAGAGTAGCCAGATGGTCAAATGCAATAAAATGCTTATGGTATTTTTGTAGTATTTCATTATCGGCTTTCATTTTGTTTTAACATATTTGGAAATCATTTCAATAATAGATTTAACTCTTTTGTAGCAATAATTGTAGTAGTTTAAAGTTAGTACACCATATTTTGGTATTATTTTTCGATATTTAGCTACAAATTGTAAATCGCTTTGGTCACACGTGTTTTGGTTGTTGTTTTCGCGAGAGAGGGAGTAAAGACTCTTAGTCGAAAAAAACCGTTGAACGAGTTGTACACGCTTTCAGTGCGAGGCTTTGTCGGTCGGTGTTTTCTCTGTTGCTTGTCGGTGAAAAATAAGAATTACAACCTTAATTAATGTGAAGAAATATTGTGAAATTTTAATCAGAATTAAAAATATTAATTTTTTAAGGTAGCCAACAACGCGAATGCAACGCGTAAGTTTTTATTGTGTTTTGTGTGCCGTTCTGTTTGTATGCGCGAGCGTTCGTGTGCATGTGTGTGTGTGAATAAAAGAGAAAGAAGTTTCAGTTTCCAAGCAAAGCAAACAGCAAGTAAAACAGCAGCAACGGAGTTGCAGTGGAAACACAAACAGAGCAACACCAATACGCACACACACACATATGAACATGCCAGCGAAAAAGAAGTGTGAAGAAATATAAAACTGAAATAGAGTGCCAAAGCAAAGTGACAAAAATGAACGCGCCCGCTTCTTGCAGTGCATGTTGATGATGAAATTTAAATAAAATAAATATAAATACAAATAAATGAAGATAACCGCCTCGAAATATCCTGCGCAGTGTTAACGCCGCTTTACTACTTCTTCCTCATGCCTACTCCCTCTTTCTGCTATACGCTTTCGCTCGCTCTTTCTATCTGTTTCTCTCTCAATTTTTACCGACTGCCGCTGCAGACGTCTATGTTGCTCTGCTTCCGCCCCCGCGACCAACGCCTTGCGTTGAAAGTTTCTGTTACTTTTTTTTGTTGTTGTTGCCATCCTCCATTTCTTTTCTTCAACATATTCCCGTTTCCAATGCGCCCGCAGGATATTTTTGCGCTGTTATTTTTCTTATTTTTTTTTAGTCCCCCCTCTTCGCGTACGTGTTTAATTATAGTTTCAGCCATTGCCGTATCTCATTCATTTCCATCTCTCTCTCTCGTTTCCCAATTAGCTCAATTTCGGCATATTGGCAGAGTTTCAAACTACAGTTGTTGTTATTTATTTTGTTTTTGCATACAGTCGTTACGGCCGTGAAAGACAAAGAACAAAAACAAAGACAACGTTACGTTTTAGAGCTGTTACCGTTAACGCTCGTCGTCAGGTTAAGCGGCTAAGCCGCTGCCAATAAACAAAACGAACACAGAGAGCAGCCAAAGTAGTTGATTATTTCATCTAATTAAAAAGGTAAGTGCTGGCACGCTTTTGTTGTATGTTATTTTCTTTTCTCTTTTGTTTTGAGCTATTTTCAGCTTATTCACAGCTGCCCTGGAAACTTGTTTTTTGCTCTTTACACCATCATCTTTCGTGTGTGTGTGTGTGTGTTAGTATGTGTGGCCAACGCATCGGTCGAAAAGTGGCACAAAAATGCATCACTACAAAGTGCCGTTACAAAAGCCAATGAACGCATCTCAGGCAAATAACTCAACATATAAATACCAACCAGCACAATTTAAAAACACCAAGAACAACAACAACAGCGAAACTAGTGTAAGTTCATGCAGAGAGCAAGAACGCTCTCCCGCTGCATTTTCTATTTGCGCTGTTGCTGCTGCTGCTGATAAAAAGCAAATCCATTTTTATTACTCGACGGCTGCTGCCGTTGTGCGTTTTAAAAAGTCAAAGAGCATTGTTGCCGTTGTTGTTGCGGCTGCTTGTAATTGTCTGTAATTTAGCTTGAGAGGACCCAAAAGCAAAGTAAACCAAACCAGTCAGGCAACCAGCTGTCGCCGTCGCAGTCGTCGTCGTCGTCGTCGACGTCTGCGCATCGCATACCAAAGGAAAGAATGAGAAGGAGAATGTGCAGCTGCTGTTACTGTTACTGCAATCGCGCCCGTTTACTCTCGCAGTGGCTCTCTTTGCTGTTGTTTTTGCTTCTTGTTGTTATTATGCTTATGCTTATGCGCGCATTTGTTGTTCTATTTTTGGTGTGGGCTTTTGCTTTGCCGCATTTATTTATTTACCTTTTGCCTGGCCCTGTTTATTATCCCAACGCAAGGCATCGTCGCCGTTTGAAGTTCAAGCCACAATTGCTTGTATATCTTCCTAAATATTTTTGCATACCCTATAAAAGTTGAATGTACCTTAAAGGGTATACTGAGTGTTAGTAATTTCGTTAAATATTAGAGTTAAAATGTTTACAGGGTATTTTTGGCGCACATCATTCCTAACTCTGGCAATCTAACTTGATTTATGCTCTTTTTTTTCGTAGCTTATCTGCTTGCAGTGAAGCTATGTACACTTCTGCTTCTCTCCCCCCTTACCCCTTTGACTAGTCTTTCAACAGAAAGAATAAAAATTTTCATTAACACATTCAACGACTCGATGACAACTTCTAACTCTGTTGTTGTTCTTGTTGTTGCTGCTGCTGTCTCGTTTTTGATAGCTGTCTGTTTACCTCTCGTCGGCACTTTGTGCTGCTAGCTACTGATAGAGCAGTCCGTTACACAAACTCTCCATCTATGTAGTTGACTTCCCCCTCCGACTTCACCCCCAACCCTTTCAAGCTTTGAGTTCAAAGCAAAGAGTGTTCATTGAGAGTTCATTTGAGTGGCCATGGCGCACTTGGCAATTATGCTTTTTGGTTCACAAATCATTGCTGAAATGGCCAAACGGTAAATCTACTTAACTCTCCGACTAACGGCAAACTTGTTGAGAGAAAGAGATCTGCTGCTGCTGCTGCTGGTTCTTTTTATTCCATTTTGTTTTTGTTATTTTCGTGATTATTCTCATTTTACGCATACACAAAAGCGCTTACGATTCGACGAACACACAAAAGCAAACTGGCAAATTTACTGCAAATGCGAAGTAGTAGGAGGGCGACAACTGCTAAATAGTAAAAAAGTAGCCGACAAGTAGAAAAATACAATTGTTGAAAATGCTGCTGTGGCCTTTGTCGTTTTATTATATCTCTCCTTTTTCACTTTTTGCTGTGTGTGCAGCTCTTGAAATCGTCGCCCACTTACAACGCACAATGAAAACGAGCAGCAGCAGCAGCAGAAACGTCTTTTATTGATAAGAAAATTGAAAGTGCGTAGCAAGTGTAAAGAAGAAAACGAAGCGGAAAAGAGATGAGCGCGTGATTCGTGTTACAGAACTATCGAATAAGTATTTTCTCAATGGGATTAAGAAGCTTCAGTTAACACAAAAGTTTTCGTTTATAGTAAAAATGATTTCCTAATCAAATCAAAGCTGTTTATAAAGTTCGATAAATCTTTTGGAGCATTGTAAAGTTTCCTATTGTTGCACAAAATCTATTTGCCGCACACAATTGACACAATTTAGAGATGCTGCTAGGTGGTGCAAGGGGCGGGCAGTGGATGCAACAGCATCATCAATCTGGATAATGAACGTTTGCAGTTGACCCACACGTTTGCCACGCCCACTGCTATAGTTCAGTTTTGTAATGGCAATTTGAAAGTTTTTGCCACGCTTGACAGGTGCCCCAAACATAAAGTGCAACAGTAACAATGCAGCTGCAGGACAGTAGCAACATCAACAGCAACAGCAACAAGAACTGTGAGTTTTAGTTGTTTGCTGTTTGGATATTCATTTGAATTGTTTTTTGTTGCGCTCGCACGAAAAGTTCTCTAATTTATGTCATTAAGAAAAGTTTGCTGTGCCGCAGTTAATGGATAGTTGATAGTTGATACGTGTGGGGCAGGATCAGTGGATAGTGGAATGGGGCAGGTCCATTGGCTGTTCGCTATTGACCGGCTAACCCATAAGCTAGCTGTGGGGCTGGTCAATTAGATTTATGGGATTAGGACAGGTCAGACAGGACGCGCAGGACTATAAAACACTCACACACACACACACACATATGAAAAATCAACATTATTGTTATTTTTTGCTGTAACAGTTACGGCCATCCCCTAGCCTCCTCCGCCACTTCAGTGCACATCCGGCAGCAACAACAAAACATTCCATAAAATCGCAGCTTCATTTGCAGCTCGGTGGTTGTTTCGCAAGAGCTGTGGCAGCGTTTTTCCGGTTTGCCCATTCATTTCTACTTCAGACCCACCACACAACTTCCCATAAGCCTACCTTTACCATGCTGCCTGCAGACATTCCTGTCCAGCTCTCTCTCTCTCTCTCTCTGTCGCTCTCTCTTCCGACTCGTACTCCTTGCCATAGTCACACGGGCGCACACACATTTCCGGCCTCTATATGTGAGCTTCTGTGTGTGTGTGTGTGTGTGTGGTGGTTGGTGGTAACTCTGGCTAGTTTTTCGATTTTATTGATTTTCATAAAGCCAAAAAAAAACATAAAACCAAAAAGCTTTTGCGTCGCCAATTAAGAGGTCGCAGCTGTAGAAATAAAAAAGTTTCGATGTGTACTATTTTACATTTCTAATCTCTTTGTGGCATGCAACAGCAGCAGCCAGAAGCTCCAGCAGTATATACTAATTGGATAAAACATTCTACTACTCAATAACAATATTTTTCAAAAAGCTTTCAATTTAAAAATTCTTCTTCGTTAAGTAAAAGTTTTATTGTTTCTTAGCATATGCTTCGTATGGCAACTAAACTCTATTAAAAGTGATAATTAATGCAATTATACTCGTCTACCCATCCCTCAACAAACTTGTGCCGTCAGTACCCGCTTTTCTGACCCACTTTTTGAGCCCACTGTGCGCACACGGGGCAAAAACTTAAAGTTGACCCCAAAATGAAGCAGACTTGGGGAAAAGTTTTTAATTACAGAGATCAGGACAATAAAAGTTTATTATGCGAAAAGAAGCTTCATATCATATTGTAGCGAGAAAGAAGAAGAAAAAGAACTTGCAGTTAAAGTATCTCAAAATCTAGTGCGGCTGAAAGTTTTCTTTTATTTTGCGAATCCCCAAAACAATAAATCGTTGGAAGATTTGAGTGTGGAATGTTGCATGAATGTTGCCACCACAAAGTTTTTTTTATTGTAAATACCGATTTACGGTGGCAACAATGCCTGGTGGCATGTGACAGGCAAAATAGCAAATCGATTTTCTTCTCGCATTCAAGTGGAATCCAAAGTGCATTGAACTGTCGCCGTTGTCGTCAGCAAAAACAGACAAAAGGTGTGAAACATTTTACCAAACTTTGTAGGCAACATAAAATAAACATAGACAGCAATAAACGAACTCTCTTACATATATGGCACAAAAACAGTTTGAAAGTCTAATCTAAGCTAAAGAAAATCTTGACATTCCACAAAGTTGTGTTTTTTTCTGCTGTCTTTTTCTGAAATCATAACCAAGAACTCCTCACAATGCTTGACAAAAGTTCTAGAAAAACATACAAACCCTTTCACCCACACACACACACATACACACACAAAAGATCTTGAAATTAAATTAAAAAGTTTAACTGCAACTTTTGGTTTGATAAATCACCCAACCACCCATTTTAGCACAAAACAACGTTTAACTAAGTCGAGTGAGATTTTCTCTCCCTCTCTTTTATTCATTTCATTTTTTTTTAGCCAGCAATAAGAAGAAAGAAAATAGAACTTGCCAACTATGCCAAGAGTTGTGAAAAGAAGAAGAAGTTAAGAACTAGACACTTAAATAGTTAGCGTAATTTGTGAGAGTCAACTGTGTGAAAAATGTCGCAAAAAAAGAACTTGAAGCATATTTTTTGTGTATGTGTGTCATATATAATTCATAACATATTTCTTTTCTAGAAAGTAATTATATAAGTTAAAGCTACTAGATATACGTGTATATATTTTATCTATAGCTTTTGGGAACATTTACTGAGAAACTTTCAAGCGAAAAAACTTTTTTGTTATCAACTGCGACGAGTGGGCTTGGATAGAGCAAGGGGAAGGGAGGTCAGAGGGTAAAGAAAACTGCCAGCTTGCAATTTGTAGTAGCGCCTGTTAAACTTATTGTTATAGCCGCCTGCTCGATTGTCTATCTGTCGGTCTGTCTGTCTATCTATCTGGGCATAAAATGTCACGCTGTGCTTGTGCCGAGAGCAAAATCTCAGTTACAACTCTCAACACACCCACACACACATATACAGTTGCTCAAGTCTCAATTCTCAGTGTGCTTGTTTCCCAAAACCATTTGTCTCGAGTGCATTGCAGTTTGTACGGCTGCTTGCTGGAATTGTGTCTAGTTGTGGCATATACACTCGTTGCGATGTTGCAGCTAACCTCGCCTACTCCCAAAGCGCATGACCTCCCCTGCAACATTCGCTTCTGCCACATCATGTGGCGCAATGCACTTTACTGATTATTTGTCTCAATTTTTTTTCGTGACGCAGTTAAAGTTCTCATTGTTGTTGTTCTAGTTGTTGTTGTTGTTAGTTGCAATCAGTTTGACACAAATTCAGTTTCAGATCCAAATCAATATCAATTGTGTCAGGGCTTGTCAGTCTTCATATCCCATGAGATGAGAAATGTACCTGATTTAACACAGTGAAAGAAAAATCGTTTACTTTCCAATTGTTTACGAACATATGCCAAAAACTATTGTTTTTTACAGTGTATATGAAACGCAATGCAATTAAACAGGCACAACAGAGAGAGAGAGAGGGTGTGTGTGTGTGTGTGTGTGAGAGTGTGCTTGCATACAAATTAGTTTTAATATTTGCAAGGTAAACTGGCCAAACAGCCTGCCGGTTGCAACAAATTGGCTAAAAGTCTACTGCAGCAAACTCGACTTCCGTTCATTACTGAATATATATATGTATTCAATTTAAACACATATTTCTATTGCCATTTTTAATTGTGCGCAAGCAAATATTTTCCCACATTTTCTGCAAAACGGCACAGAAAATTTATTTTCACATTGCATTTGTTGCCATTTAAATTTACTTTGTTTGCATTGTTTGTTTCTGTCTAGGATCGATTCATGGCTATCTGAATGGCATTGCTTGTTGTTGTTTATACCCACCCAACCAGTCCCCACTTTAGCCCTTTGATTATCTACGCGGCACTTGGGACTTGAGTAATTCATCTACGATTTGTTATTGTTATACATAACAAACTAAACAAAAGTGAGGAGAGAGAGGGAGAGGGAGAGAGTGCATTGAGTCGATAACCCTTTTAAATTATAAATAGCAAGCAAACTTTTTAAGCTGCCTTTGCCAAGCGATTATTATCAATACAGCTCGATCTAAAATAAACGAAAAAAATGTTAACAACTTTCTAGTTAAGGGTGTGTTTTTGTCAAAAGTTTAAACAAAAGGAACGAGCAAGCGGGGCTGGCGCTGAAGCAGCTGACAAGGCGACGACGGTGGAAAAGGAAGCAAATTACATATGTTGTGAAGGAGAACAAAAAACCGAAAGTGATACATCTGCAATGGGCCGAGTTGGTGTCTTATGTGCAACGTGCTCCCTCGCTATAAATACAAAATGTGCTGTAGGCTCTAGAAGGGGCCAAGGAGTGCCTCTATTGCCAAGGCAGTGATGCGCATTCTGAGTAGAGCAGAGTTTCCTTTTTCTCCTCTTCTTTTTTTTTTTTAGCTTTGACTCGGTAAGCAGGTCACGTGAGCCAAATTGTTTAAGACCTGCAGCGTGGGGGGTTCGGGGTGTTGTACCCTCTTTAACCCTACCCTCTCACTCGCCCTCATCCTCTCAGACACTCAGTCAGTCAGAATCGAGCCGTGTGTTGGTCGTTGGGGCAGTAAATGTGATTGCTACAAGCGCCAGTCTCTTACGCCTTACCCCGCGCTGCCTTGTTAACCGAATGTGTGTGTGTGTGTGTGTGTGTGTTTGTTCTGGTTTTTGGGCTCGTGTGCGTGTTGTGCTTTGTTGTTATTCTTAGGTTTATTTCTCGCTGCTTTTAATATACATATGCATCAAATAAATAACATGTTGCTAGATTTTAACGCCACAGTTCTTGTTTTCGCTTGTCGCTTGTCGTTTTAACGTGTTTGAAATATTTTAAGCCTTGGTTTCTTGTTGTTGTTTCTTGTTTGTTTGTTTGTTTTCGTTTAGAGTTTTGCGTTTTGCCTTTTTTTTTGTTTTAGCCACGCATTCGCTGCTTTTTTAGCTTCCAATGAAGTTTACTACCAAACACACACATAAATTCTTGTACACATAATTTAATATACACAAACACACATAGAGCGAGAGTATAAAAATCAATATTTGCGCCGTGTCGCTAGCGATTTTTGTTGGCTCTTTGTTTGTGCTCAGTGGAAGCGTCAACTGATAAGAAGACAGATGAGAAACGGATGCGTGTGTGTGGTGTGTGGTTTGTGGTTTGTGTGTGTGTGACACCTAATCACAGAATGTGTGCATATCTAGTTTATCAACTGTATTTACTTTGATTATTCATAAAGAATACTAATTCGCTTTAATTTGAATTAAACTCACACTTGGCATAATGCAAAAAAACATTGGACTTTGAGCTTTGTGCCGCAAGCGCTTCTTTGAACTTGTTCCACTTCTTTTTCTTCATCATCTATACACTGTTGTGATAGCCATCTGTAGAGTGGGCTTCTTTTCTACTTCTTTTCCATACATCTTTGGCATGATTCGTCGTGACATTACCTGACACACACACACACACAGTGAACTGTGTGTTGCCACTGCCGCATGCTAAGTGCCCGCGAGCGTATATTTATGGACCAGCTGGACCAGCTACATGGCTATATAGCCAAGAGGCTGCCATTCAACTCGACTCGCGTGTGCTCCAGTTCTTTGAGCGTTGAGTCCGAAAAAACAAACCAGTTTTCGGCACTTGCCTAGCCGGGTTAACAGCATCGGCATCAAAGCAGCTCAAGTTGAGTTTAGGCCTAGTTTTTTTGTTATATCAAACTGTATAAGTTGTAGTTTTAATGTGCATGCAACTGCGTTTTAATATATGATTGATAGTTGCTTGGACTAACACCTAGTTAAGTGATTTATTGATTTTCAACAGTTTAACTTTTGAGTGTGAAAGTTGAAATGTTTCTATTGCCACTCTTTGTCTGAACAGCGTATATAAATATATCAATCTGACGTTTATTTCGTATTTTGATTAGCCATTAATTGAATTACTGTGTTTCCTGTCATTGCCTTCACGCAATAAACGTTTTTGTCAAACTTTGTTCGAAGCGAAAGTTACTTGAGTCAATTCCACTACGCTCACGTCTCCAGTTGCAAGTACTTCTCGGTTTTCCTTGTCTAATTACTTGGCATTGGTTTGTGCTTGGGCACGGGGCACGGGGTCGGGGTCGGGGTCGGGGTCGTCGGGTAAGGTTAAGCGGGTACCTCGCGACCATGCACACTGAATGAATGCCAGAGGATTATAATTTTTCATATTTCTTTTATGGCATACAAACATTTGAGCAGCTGTTCTTTTTGCACCATTCTTTGTTTGCATGCGGGTGTTTGTTTTGTTTTTTGTCTAAGGGTTGCTTTTGGGATTTACTAGATACTGAATACTTTGGTGTATAAACTTTGGCTCAATTTGTTGCTTGCCTGACGAACCGGGCGAACTTGGCGAACCCCTAATGAAGTTATGGGGCGCCTCGCATGTGTTGGAGCTCTCTCTCGTCGTTTCGACCAAGGAAGCCCTTTAAATGGCGTGCCGTTATTTGGTTTCATGCATAATATAACGGCACATAAGTGCAACATGCAGCACGTTGTTGTAAAATTTAATGAAAACTGCAACCAAGGCAACACCATTTCTCTTCCCCTCTCCCCCTTCCACATACCCCCCTGCTGACAAGGATTAAATCCAATTTTGCGCTTCTAGTTTTTGAAGTGGCAAGCAAACACACCCTACACACACCCACCCACACACACACACACACACACACACTTTCAGTCATTTGTGTACATTTTAATAGGTGTAAAAGCTTCAAGTTTATAATATTATGCTGCTCGCGCAAGTGTCGCCTCAACTGGTGTGTGTATGTGTGTGTGTGTGTATGCCTGTTGCAAGCTGTTGCATAAATCAACTTTACCTGCAACTCTTGTTGTAGCGGTTGAGGGGTGGGTCGTGGGGCAAGGGGGCGGGGGTATAGTGTGTTGGGTGTAGCAAAACTATGTCAAGTCGCCGCAGCGAGAGGGGAGGCCAAAGGCGGCAGAGTCCTTCCATCATCATCATAATCATCATGTATGCTCTATAAACTATATACTTGCAACCCCTTATCCTAAAAATTACCTCCCACCCTCCCTTGTGTGAATTGCTGCTTGGGGCGTTGATAACCGCACTTTTAAGTTTCTTTCCTTCTTTTTTCGTGCCACTTGAGGTCGCACGCAACGTGTAATCATCACCGAAACGAAATGAGTAGAGCTTAATGTTGTTCAAGTGCCCTGGCCCAGGCTCAACTTAGTTCTGCCCCCCACGCCACCTTTCCTGGTTAGTTTGGTTTATTAGCTGGGAAGTTGCAGCAAGAAATGTGTTTTTTTTTACTTAAATTGTTGTTGATGTGTGTTGCAGCTGTTTGTTGTTGTTCATGTTGCTCGTCAACAAGCTGACAATTTGTCGTCTGAGTCGTTGCCTGTCGCCGTGTCGACTGCAACAGCAGCAACAAGAAGAAGAAGAAACAACAGCAGCAGTGGCAACAGCAATAAAAGTGCTAAAAAGTTTTATGCCCCTAGACTTGCATCCTGTTCTCTGTTGTAAGTAGTCAGGTAGTGAAAGAGAAGACCAACACAATACAACAGTGGTCCCAAGCACACACACATACACACACACGCACACACAATACAATTTTTAATCTTTTGAAAACTGAATTGCTGCTGTTGCTGCCGTTGAAGTTGTCAAGCAAAAAAATGACGCAACACAGCCGCAATCTGGCCAATGTGAAATTGTGTTCTTGCATTTAACTTTGGCAGCAGCGGGTGGCAGGGGGCGTTACGTTGATGTGTGTTGAGCATTTGTTAAGAGAAGTTGCTTAATTTAAAACTATGAAAAGTATTTGGGATTATTGTAGCTTAAAAGGATTTGGAAAAAAATAACAATAAAGTTCGTAATATATTCTTTAATGTACCATGAGTCAGAAAAACGTATACGAAGTTTATCTTTCACCATAAATCCTTTTCGAATTTTGAATACTCTTTAAGTTCCGTTGCATTGTTTTTTCTCCATGTTGTTTGTTTTTTTTTTTACCATTTTCTGTTGCTGTTCTGCTTATCTTTGGCTTCATTCATAATTTTTTTTGTTTGCCGCATACGCGTTTGGGGTTGTTCTTTAGCTTTTTGCTTTTTTTACTTGCACCTGAACATGTGTGTGTGTGTGTGTGTAGGTTTGTATGCAGGTATCCTTCATGCGGGCGGCTTTTTGGATAGAATTGTGAAACTTTGTCGCGCTGTGGCAGAGAAGGCTGCTTCTATTTATGTTATGTTATGTTCTGGGACAACTGCTTCTTCTCCTTCTTAGCCGTGTCTGCTGTCTGCAGCACTTCCCTGCCCCAAACCGTTGGGGTATGCATATGCGACGTCACGTCGTTGTCTGCCCACTTTAGCACTTGGTAGAATCATTGTATATGGTGGAATGACATCAGTCGGGACGTAGAGGGTTTAAGAAAGAGGGGGGAGTACAAAAGGAGAACCCGCTGCATTGCGCCGTGAGGAAATTAAATACTCAAGTCGGATGTTGGTGAAATTTCCGCTTGGAATGTTTCGTTCGGGACTTTTCGAAGTTGCCAACAGTGAACAGTAATCTGTCTGTGTTTGGTTTGGTTTGCTCTGTTTTCCTTCAATCGGTAGAGATTAGCAGTAAGCGTGTTTCCCTTACCAATCTCGTCTCGCCTGCTTTTAATTGCATTTTTGCAAATTTGAATTTATTACGTCCAAGCAGCTCGGCGGCCGATTCAATTAGTCTCAATTTGAAATTTAAGCTCCCTAATGACATTTTGGGGCAAGGCACAGCCCTGCTACACTACTGTTTTGGGGTCAGCACCAAGCAAATGTCGCACATGAATGTGGAACACGTTGCATGCCACTAGGCACTATGAAAATGCATCCTCTCGAATCGTCTTTTGCTCTTGCTTCTACTGGATTGCACATGTTGACCACATGCCGAGTGGAGCTGCCGCTTGTGGGAATTGGTGTGTTGTTGTTGATTTAACAAGCAGATAAAACGCTGCTGCAGGCCACTTACCAAAAAACCGATTTCAATTTCGATTTCGAATACAATTCCCATTCCCCCTCTTTTTTCTTGTTTATTTGTGCGTATGATAAGAGTTTCTTTTGCCTCTTACCCCTGCTTTCTGCACCTTTTTTTTTTGTTTGTTATCAGCAACAACAACAACAAAATTCATTGCGTACAGTTTTTCATTTGATTTTGGGTTCCTTTTTTTTTTGGGGTCAACTCAATGACGGCGACTGCAGCTGAAAACATTTCCAAAATGTTGTTTTGTTGTTCGGTTCCATTCGGTAGGCCGATAAAGCTGCTGGCTATAATTGACGCCGCATGGCGATAACACCACTGTGCCCCAAATGAGTGTAAAGTGGGAGGGGGAGGTCTAACCGCTCACGTGCGTATGCCTCGCTTGACCCAATTGGCCGTGCCACAAGACAAATGATGCAAAGCTTCAACAAGCCAACAAGAATATATTGAAACCCAATCTCAAATAGAAGTGAACTTTTTGACTAATTGCCACACATTTGGAAGACAGAGAGAGAGAGAGAAAGAGAGAGAGAGGGCGAGTCGCCTACTCCATTCAAGTATATAAATAGCTCAAGTCTTAAAATAGTTGCTTAACACTGGCTCAATGGAATGCCAGCACGTAACAGCTTTCGTTATGACCTCACCCAGTGAAATTCCTGGCAAGTGGAAAGGGACCGCCGGAGAGCATATACAATGGGCCATAAACCGTAGAGAGATTAAAGTATCTTTAGATAGTAGTTAAACATAGATAGAATGGAATACAAGTATTTAAACATTAAGCTATAAAATCGTTACTGGTTTTTGCTTAAATCAAAAGTTAACCTTTCGACCATCTCTAACTAAGCGTATATATTAGCCACATTGTTGGAAGTCTGTTTTGGCCCATTCCATGTTACCTGCCACATTGATGGCGCGTGTGACATTGGACTCGGCAGCTATAAACGACAATGTCGACCATTATCCTTGCTGTCCTTGTTGTCGTCATGTCGTCACACACACATACATACAATTGCTTCTACTTCTAACTGGCCACAGGCGGCAGTCAGCCAGTCAGGCAGGACATTAAATAAAGCGTGTAAATATTACCACCTCAACTCCAACACTGCGTCGTCCTGGCGCCAAGTTTGCCCCATTACCATCGCCTGCATTATAATTTTCTTCTTGACGCGCATTCAGGCGTTTCTTGACTTCCCCTTTGGTCATTCCTAATCGTGCAACAAATATTGTTTTAATAATTTAAGTTCTCTCTTTTATGGCTCACGACGGTTGCTGTTTAACATGCAATTAAGTTGAATGCTTCTCGCTCTTTCTCTCCCTGTTGGCTGCTGCTATTGTTGACGAAAATTACGGTTGTTTGTCGTAGTTACACCCAACAATTGTAAACTAGAACTGCATTAAGTATGAGAAGAGTGAGTCCAACAATTGCTAGTTCCATGGCAGCAGCAAACAGCAAGGAGTATGCTCTTGATCCGGTCCTGGATCCATTCTATTCGTTTGTTCTAGTCAATTCCAACTGGCAGTGAGCGGCAGAAGGACGTTGCATGCCACTGTACAGTGTGGCCAGTGGGGCTCAGGTTACCCTGCAGCAGCAACAAACAAACATGCGACAGATGACGTTTGTCCCACTTCTGCTGCCTCCGGTTTCAGTTCCCCTTTGTGGTTGTTATTTTTTTTTCTTGTTATCGTCTCGATTTCGTCATCGTTGAACACATCAACGCCCCCCTTTTTTGTTCTTTGCTGTTTGGTGTTTGTGCGTTTTAATGCTGATATATGGTATATGCAGGTTTAATGGAATCAAGTAGCTTAAGTTTAAGTAGTGTAGTCGAAAGGGCATCTTTTAGTTGTGAGAGCATTCTTCTTTTGTGGCTGCAGTCCTCGTCCAAACACACAGCTCCAAATTCAACTAAATGACCGCGGCTTCCTCATTTTCTTTAATGTTGTTTTTTTCTTTTTTTTTTCGCTAATTAGATTTCTGGGTTAATTTTTTATATGATTTTTTTTTTTTTTTTGAAATTGTTTGCCATTTTTTTTTTTGTAGGGTTTGTGTTGCCGGTTTGTTTGAATTTGTTGTTGCTGCTGTTGTTTTTGTTTGTTATTTGTTTTGGCCAGCTAATTACTTGGCGACTGTTGACGGTTTCCTTTTTTATTCTTTCATTTATTTTATGTTTCTGTTGTTTTTGTGAATTGCAGCTGTAATCCTTTGGCTGGCTTCCATTGACCCCGAGTTGGCTGGCTGACTGGCTAAAAATGATTTTAAGCAAATAAAATGTATTTCATTAGTAGCATTTAACTTAAAAGCAGGGCACTGACTGCTGCTGCTGCCAGAGTCAACATAGAGCAGGGATAAGCTGCTGTTCCTGCAAGGGCCGGAGAACGAGAAGAGGCGGTAGCATCCATTAAAGTAATGAGCTCATCTCGTCATGTTGAGGTTGACAAAAGTCACCACCCACAAAAACAGTACCCAACCCAACCCAACACACACAGTTATATGCCGCGGGCACGCATCATTTCCTTCCTGTTCGGGTCACGTTCTCTCAACTCGAGTCTACTTTTGACATCTTCTCCTCCATTCGTCTCTAGCGATAAAAATGCGTCAAATTGTGCGTTAGCAGCGACACGCCCACAAAATGCCAAACCAGTTGACAGACAGCCCCTGGAAGACTCAGTCACGTTCCCATAGAGCAGTGTCTGCATTCCTGAGCTCTAGTCTACGTCCAGCTGCGTGTATTACTTCATATGAGACAATAATGGCTACATAACAAAAAAAAGCCATAAACTCTTTTAACTCTTTTCCTTGAACAATTCGAAAGTCAATTCTGTTTAAAACTTTCAATTTAAATATTGCAATAGATCCAATACAGGGTATAAGTTAAGTAAACTGTAACGTTTATCGCCTGCTGTTTTTCGTTTTCTCTCTTTTAATTTTTATTTTATTTTTTGCAACAACAAGACGTGACTATTTTTTAATTGAACAAACAATGCTGTTAAATACATGTGTAGTGTACATACTCTCATTCTCCCTCTGCTCCCTTGCTCCCCTTTGCCCTAGATTTGATTATTATATTGTAATCTCCATATGGGTGCCGCCTGTGTGTGTTTGTTGGCTGAGACTGTGCTGTGCCAGGGCCAACTGATTGATTCTGTCACATGAACTTCTGACGCTGGCCCTGAAGTCGGTCAGAGCATAGTCAGTGTATAGTATGGCCAGACAGATCATAGCCTATAGTCTTATTATGATTATTGCTTTTAGTTCATTTGTTTAATGGCAGTCCCAAAACGCAGGGCGGCAATCATTTTAATGTAATATTTCACGGCATGGCTCGAGCTCGAGTACCCCAAAACAACCTTGCAGCTGGTTTCCTCCTTCCACTCCAGTTGAGTGTTTATTTGACATAGAACAACAACAAGTTGACTTTGACACTCGAGTCATGTAAACAGATACGAAACAAAAATATGTTCAATTTATTGTCTTTATTCTTTGTAAGTACTCGTATCATGTATCAAATCAACTTGAATTTGTCGTTGTTATGCAAAATATTGATGCTCTTGGAGTATCGATTTAAAAGTAATGCAGTTATAAAGGAATCCACTCAATATATAATTGACTCATAACATATTGCCACGATATGAATAAATATTTAATCATATTTATTTAAACAGCAACATTTTTTTTATTGCCTTCTCTGGTTTGGTTGTTGCTATTTTAACACGAAATATTTTTATATCAATTGACGCGTCACATTTCATACTCTGTTTGCAATTGGAAATAAAGCTTACTTGTGTGATAGAGTCGAGTTATTTATTGTAAACCCAACAAGCAGACTCATAAATTATTCAAAATAGAATTTAATGTATAATGTTATCAAAACAGAAATAGTATTATAATAGATTTATGCATTTATGTAATTTATTTATTGCCATGTCCATTGGGCAAATGCATCTATATATTATTGACACAGAAAAGCCAAAGGAGTCGGATAGAAAGATGCCACAGCAAGTCGAGTGTAGAGTTAGTAAAAAGCAATGTCGCAATCGTTACGATAATATTTTATGCAATTTGTCCCGTGACAATTAAATTGAATTTCAATATGAGAATGCAGACAGAGAGAAAATGTTGTCACTATTTGCTTGGTCTTCTTGCCTTGGGGAATATTTTAGTCTGAAAAGAAGAAACTTATTTGCATCCAGGGATAAATAAATCTACATTTATATAAATGTGTTACTGCAACATATCAGTTGAGACGCCGCAAGCAGCTATTTGCCTCAGATTGGCCCACATTTTGTGTGTGTTTGGCCTAATCGATAGCACGTGACGCTAAGAGGTGAACGACTGACAGCGTGCATTGGCTTAAAGGGGTGGTACTTTGTGGGTGGCGGGGGAGCTTGAGACACGGCAACAGCTATGTGGCGACGTCACAAAAATTGACTTTTTAAGTAGACGGCTCACCCGCAAGACAAGGAGGGGAGGAAATGTTGTTGTAATAACTCAGCCCACTCAACCACCAAGTGGAACACAAAATATCTCAGGACTCTTTCGCCTAGCTGTATCTAAATTTATATACATTCATACAAACAAAAATATATATATATATATGGCTCTACGCGTTTCGGCTTTTGTCAATTTTGGCTGTCATCAGGAAATGACGGCATTACGGCATTTACAGTTAATACCTTTATGTCCTCGAGGATTGCCACACAGTCAACGCCCCCTTGGTGGCGCCCTCTATCGTCATTTCATAAACAGTTTTTTTTCGTTGCTTTGTTTCTTTGCTTTTTGCTTTGCATTTTATTTGATTTTATTAGATGTGCGACAATTTGGCTTCCCGCCAACAGGCTCGTCGAGTCTCGCTCTCTCTTCCCCCTCTCTCTCTCTCTCTATTGGTACTTTGCTTATGAAATTGTGGAAAAACAAACAACTATCCAAAAGAGGGAAGTTCGGGGCTGGCACACAATTTGTATGCTAAATAGATTCGCAAATGAATACAAAAACAAAGTGAGAAATATCTTTTGGAAAGGCAGCAAGATAAAGTTGCTATTTGGTTTATGCATTTATTTAATTAAACGTTTGAAAACCTTTTTTCACTGCTTACTCGTTCTAACTCTATTATTACATTTTGTTTGCTTCTATATAATTTTGATTATGCTGATGCTTTTTAAATTATATCACGTATAGTTGCAAACGTTGATTAATGTTGAGCCATGTTCAATTTGTTGCTGACCATCATCAACAACTACAATAAGTGGAACATTTGCATCAATATGAATTCCATGTCATGCATTTGCGATTTGCGTTTGCTGTTGCCGTTGCCGTTGCTATTGCTATTGCCGCCTTTCAGGCGCATTCAAAGCCACAATATCCAATTAAGTATTCATTTCGTTTTGTCAACTCTAACAACAACAAAGCGACACCAATAGAATGCTCAAAGCGCAAAGCTAAAAATTTACTATTTCATGTCATATCCACAATAACAACACACACACACACACACAGAGAGAGAGAGTAGAGTCACATGTATGGCAAAGTATGTCGCTGTCAGCTTTTGGACAACTGGCAATTTTCACTCCCACTTCCGCCCTCGTCCTTCCATCAGCCAAAAGCTACACAACTACAAAATAAAATATTCATATTTTCTGGGTTTCAACTTTACGCTAGCTTTTCTCGTCCTCTTTTAATATGTCCCTACAGCAATAACTGTATTGAGGTTTTTTTTTTTGCTGTTGCTTGATGCGACATGCGCAAAGACAAAGCGCCACCTGTCGACCGGTAGCGGCATGTGTTTGGTATGCTGTTCCAATTACACAAAAGCAAAAAAAAAAAACCACAAAAACAACAGACGGAAATTATAACGGTCATAACTCAATCAACAAACGAACGATAAATATGTAAAAGAAAAACCAAAAACTATAAATATCCCGTGACAATGTTTTCCATTGCCTGATAATAACATTACATAAATATATACCTATAATATTCGAAGCACTCTTTGAAAGACTGTTAAATGCAACAACTTATGGCTATGCTAAAGAGTTTTTGTCTGGGTTCCCTTTTGCTCCTTGCCTTTGGCACTGTTCGCTCTTCTGCTGTTGACCTCTGAAACCTTTTGTTGCTGATGCTGTGCCATGCTTGGGGTTCATGAACTTGGCGAAAATGAAAAGTTTTTCGATTTTATTTGTTTGGCATTTAAAACGCGACGCTGTTGCTTTTATCATCCTCATCCTTTGACTGAGATGTCATTGTCCTTACTTCTACTCAGTGTGAGGTCGAAAACGAAAGCAAATTATGCTCAATCGAAAGCATTTCAATTTCTTTGTTGTCTCTGAACTTTAACAATGCATTGGCATAGATTAGTTGGGATATATATTAGTTAATGCCACTAATGCAGCCAGCCAACTGGCACAAAACAATTTTATGCCAGCTGCACACAAAACAAAAACCCATTTCAAGCCAACCAAATGCGCAATAATAACAATTAAAATACTTAACGCAGGCATTGGCAACAATGCAGCTGTAAATTGTTGTGTTTGTGTGTGCGTGTGTGTGTCTGTGGTTATTGTCACACACGCACAAGCCCATAATTATCCAATTGAACAATAAACAGATGCCCGCCAGCCTTGAGTCAATATACAATGAGACAAGGACTCATCCTCATCCCCTTTCCACAGCTGCCAAGCAAGTCAAGCAAATACACAATTGTTGTTTTTGCTGATGCAGCAGCAATTGCAGTTGATGTTGTTGTCAGGACGGACAGCGACGACAACAGCAACAGCAACTGTCGCTTGTCCTTTTGGTCAACCTGATGTTGCTGTTGGTCGTCCCTCTCAGCTGCCAAGTCAAGTGAAATGATGTGCCAAAAACGTTTATCTAAGGACAACAGTAACCAGAGTGAACACACACAGAGAGAGAGAGAGATGGACAGAGTAAACGGACTTTGCTCTGTTGCTCTGCCTAGCTTTGGGTCACTGACTTCAAATTTTACACTGTTTGCCCAGTTAAATTGGTTCAGAGAGAGAGTTACGCAAATCACAAACTAGTTTGTTAGTGTATACTCTTTATTGCTTACAGGATATTCACTAGTCGTTCATTTGTTCTACTATATCTCTCTTTATCCCTTTGTGCGTGTAGGTTGAAAATGCGCTTTTAATGAATATTTATATGAGCTGTAACTAATTTTTGTGGTCTTTTTTGTTGTTTTTGTTTCAGATAGACAAGCTTGAACAATGTGCAGACAGTTGCTGGCTGAGGTCGCTGGCAGGACACCAACCGCAAGGATAATCAACAGCAACAAAAACGCAGAGCAGCAGCCAACTTATCTGTAACCAGAAGAAAACCCACTCTTTTTTTTTATATACACAAAATGCATTTTTGAAAGCGGTTATAAAGAGAGAAAAAAGAAAAAAAAACAGAAAGGATTAATGCAATGCCCTCCATGCAACTTTTGATGCAAGCAGATTAAAGGCAAATTTACACATACATACACACACACACAAACACGTTTATACATATACACGAACAACTTGACTGATAGTTTAAACAACCACATACAATAAACAAAAGCAACAACAACTGGGAGCAGCAGCAGCAGCAGCAACAACAACAACAACAAACCAAAAGTTTTATAAATTTAATACTAAGTAAACACAGAAACATACAAACAACAACTCGTAATATGCCAAATATGCGTTGTCGCTGCAGCTGCTGCTAATTCAACGCCAAGCAACTGCAACTGCAACAGCAAGCAAGATCAGCAACAACCGAATCAACTGAAATCGAAATCGTTACACAAAACAACAGTTGCCAATCATGGGTAACAAATGCTGCAGCAAGCGACAGGATCAGGAGCTAGCTTTAGCCTATCCCACAGGCGGCTATAAGAAATCCGACTACACCTTTGGCCAGACACACATCAACAGCAATAGCGGCAGTGGCGGAGTTGCCGTTGCTCTCAGCCAGAAGCACAACAATGGAGGCTCACTGGATTCACGCTATACACCCGATCCGAATCGTGGCCCCTTGAAAATTGGTGCCAAGGGTGGCGTCGACATCATCCGGACGCGAACCACGCCAAGTAAGTGTGTCATAACCACAATTGTAATTATGTCTACCTTTGGTTAAAGAGGGGGGGGGGGGTTTAAGGCAACAGCTTTGCCTTTAATTAGCTATTTGACTTGGCCATCTGTTAACCTTTTAACTAAAGTGTGTTTCTATTTATATACATGAATATTCATATATGTGCAATTAAAGTTGCTATTCTCTCTCACGGGAGAAGGGTAAAACAAATCGAGTTGTTTGCATAATGGGGCGAAGGTCATACACATACATATAGAGTACTATTTGCCATTGCTAACCTTGAGCAGTTGTGTGTTTGGGGTGACACTTAACTGCAAATTGCATAATTATGGCTTACAGTCGACTCTGTCGACACTTAACTTGGCCAAGTCGTGAATGAGTGAAACAGGAAATGAACAAGTGTTGTGGCCAATGCACAGTAAAAGTTATATAAAAACGCAAAAAGCACGTAGTGAAAGTTAACTTAAATATCAAGGTAAAAGTTCTTTCTTTTCCAAAAGATTATTGAACAGATTGGCAAGTTTCTTAGTCTAGTAGCTTAATCGTCTTTTTTTTTGTGGGCCAAGTTTAGCAGTGACTGCGCCTAATCGCTGTTGCTTTTGATTAGTCTTTCGCCATTTAACGTTAGCATTGCATTTTGTTGATTTGTTGTTGCTTGTTTGTGTCGCCGCGTATGCAGTTGAGGGAAAGCGGCTTAGGTCGTGTAAACCCGACAAATGCTTTGACAAGGGCTGAGATTTAAGCACGACTCGTTGCTGTTGTCAGCATTTAAGGCCAAAATGGAGGGCAAGGCAACACTTGTAACAACAACAACAACAACAACTGTTTATTGTTGTTGTCGTTGGTATTGGCTAAATCAATTAGTCAAATGCAATTCAGTGCCAAATTGAGAACACAACAAATAACAAATGTGGCTTGGCATGAAATGAAATTGCATTCCTTGATGCGCCAAAATGTATGCTAGGTGAAATTTAAAAGTATATCTAGATAAAGCCAACCATCTGATGACCTGACCTCCATCCACTTACCACAACTTATTAACTTTCAATTAGACTCTTGACTCGATTTGCGTTTGGCATGCTATAAATTCAAATTTGCCAATTTGTCGCCCATAAATTGCAATTTAAGGCTCCACTCGACTCGACTCGACCCGACTCGATTCGCTGCCGGCAAATCAAATTTACTTTACAACATTTAGCCAACCAGACAGCGAGTAAGCCAGCCAGACCGAAATTTTTTGCCACTAACTTAACAACATCTATCTGTGTATACATATTTGCCTGGAGCCAGCACTTTCTCACACCCTATTCGCCATCTTTTTTCTAGCTGGTGTGCCTGGAGTTTTGCCCAAGAGACGCGTTGTTGTTGCACTTTACGATTATAAATCGCGCGATGAGTCCGATTTGAGCTTTATGAAGGGCGATCGCATGGAGGTCATCGACGACACCGAGTCCGACTGGTGGCGTGTTGTTAATCTAACTACACGTCAGGAGGGACTCATTCCGCTGAACTTTGTAGCCGAGGAGCGAAGTGTTAACAGTGAAGAGTAAGCTCAAGTTCTATACATCTCTTAAATAAACCGAAATAAACATTTATTGTGTTCACTTAAATAGCTGGTTCTTTGAGAACGTATTGCGCAAGGAGGCGGACAAGCTGCTGCTGGCGGAAGAGAATCCACGTGGCACATTTTTGGTGCGTCCCTCGGAACACAATCCCAATGGCTATTCGCTGTCTGTGAAGGACTGGGAGGATGGGCGTGGCTACCATGTGAAACACTATCGCATCAAGCCACTGGACAATGGCGGCTACTACATAGCCACAAATCAAACCTTCCCCTCGCTTCAGGCACTCGTTATGGCCTACAGCAGTGAGTGTTGCAAGCTCATCAACTAGCTGAACTATATCATTCATGTATATGCTCTCTTTCACTCCTTAGAAAACGCGCTTGGTCTGTGTCACATTCTGTCGCGACCCTGCTCCAAGCCACAGCCACAGATGTGGGATCTTGGCCCCGAGCTGCGTGACAAGTATGAGATTCCACGCAGCGAGATTCAGTTGCTGCAAAAACTGGGTCGTGGCAACTTCGGTGAGGTCTTCTATGGCAAGTGGCGCAACAGCATTGATGTGGCTGTGAAAACGCTACGCGAAGGCACCATGTCCACTGCGGCATTCCTCCAGGAGGCAGCCATTATGAAAAAGTTTCGACACAATCGCCTTGTGGCCCTCTATGCCGTCTGTTCGCAGGTGAGCGCTGTGCTATTTCACTTTACCCTATCAGTTCTTATATGTGTAAATCTGATTTCGTTTGCAGGAGGAGCCCATCTATATTGTGCAAGAGTACATGTCCAAGGGCAGTCTATTGGACTTTTTGCGTGAGGGCGACGGTCGTTATTTGCACTTTGAGGATCTCATCTATATTGCCACGCAGGTGGCCAGCGGCATGGAGTATTTAGAGTCCAAGCTGCTCATCCATCGCGATTTGGCAGCGCGCAATGTGCTCATCGGCGAGAATAATGTGGCAAAGATATGTGATTTCGGTTTGGCGCGCGTCATTGCCGATGATGAGTATTGCCCCAAGCAGGGCTCACGCTTCCCCGTCAAATGGACAGCGCCTGAGGCGATCATCTATGGCAAGTTTAGCATCAAGTCGGATGTCTGGTCGTATGGCATACTGCTAATGGAACTATTTACGTACGGACAAGTGCCCTATCCGGGCATGCATAGTCGCGAAGTCATTGAGAATATTGAGCGTGGTTTCCGCATGCCAAAGCCGACAAATCACTACTTCCCCGACAATATCTATCATCTGCTGCTCCAGTGCTGGGATGCAGTGCCCGAGAAGCGGCCCACGTTCGAGTTCTTGAATCATTACTTTGAGTCTTTCTCGGTAACGTCTGAGGTGCCGTATCGGGAGGTGCAAGATTAGACAGTCACAGCTATAACAACATTACTCACATCACACACATAAACACAAAAAAACACATCTATATATATATATATACATTATATATATTTATAACGTTATATACATGTAACGTAAACATTTATACATATTTACTATAATTCTTAAGACTTTAAAAAAAAAAACAAATGGCAAAGCATTAGTTGCAGAACGCAAAAACACAAACAAACGGGCAAAAATATAACATTTACATAACTCTATATGTATGTGGCATATATAGATATATATTGTGTATAAGCGTATAATAATGAATTTCGATGGAAATGCAACATTTTATATTTTACACGCAAAACTATTTTATAATTTATATATATATACATATATACCAACTACTTGTATGTACTATTGCAATAGCAAGTATTTAACTAGTTTTGTAAGCTTACCAAGAAATCCCAAAAACCAAGAAATTCAAGGTAATGGCAAGAAAGAGAATGTTAAGTAACAAAACAACAACAATTCGATTAATTTTTTTCTAATCGATAGCATTACAACTTTACAAAAACAACAACTTACTACGCTACTTTAATCGGTGCTTAGATTTTTTGTCTATCAACTTATCTATATCTATCGTATCTATTGTATCTTTTCCAATTTCTACTCTACTCTCTACTGCTGAACTTTTTTCATGGTACTTTCCACAAATCTAAAACCCAAGTATTATTTAACACAATCAAAAACTATGTAGTTGTTAAATTGCAATGATGGCATTTAAACTTATTGTATTAACTTCCATGTCACATCAAATTGATCACAAAATATATCATTAAAGATTCTTTTGCTGCTGCTTCTGCCACAAGTATTTGAGGCTATAACAAAACGAACAACAGCATCATCACTTTAAGCAGTTGCTGGATATTTCTATTTACTTCAAACATTTTGTACAAAACATTAGGAAAACAAAATCAACACATTGATTTTTAGGAACTTAAATCAATTAATGTTTATAGTACATTTAAGTTTATGCCAAAATTATAAGAGTTTTTTGTACATTTAAGCACAAGTGAAATTATATTAAAATGATGTTAGAAAAAACGCACTTTCAGTTGGGCACAGTCCAAATATATATACGTATATATATATATATATAGCCTAATGGTTCTACATTCTTGTACTGATTGCCAGCTCACATTTAGTTCCTCTCCAGATCCGCAACTTTGTTGTTTCACGTGTATAAGAACCCAAGCTAAAATGCCATGATGACAAAGGGTTTCAAATCCAAAAATTAAAAAACTAATATCAGATAATGATAATACAAACATTTCTTACCAATCAATCAATCAATATACACTTGCATCTATCTAAGAATATAGTTAACCATACAATGTAATATGCGAATTGTGTTTCATTTAATTTATTATTATTATTATTTTTGTTATAGTCTATAAGTTCAAACGTTTAGTTTATGTGTTGGCCATTGTGTGCACATCTGTAGCATAAAACCAAAGTTTAGCATTTCGTATTAAAATATACTTATATACACATACACATGTATTTGTAAAGAACAACATTTATACAGCAACTTAATGCATTTCACACGCATACTCTCCTACACACACACACACACACATTCACACCATACACATAGAGAAGATAAGGCAGCTTAAATATAGAACGAGTAGCAAACAAATCATTGCAATCATTGTATGAAATTGCATTCAACGTAAACTTTAATCTAAACGAAACTAAATTCATTACGATAAACACAGCAAGAAGAACAGAATAAATAATAAATATATTGTTATAACTAAAAAAAATAATAATAAAAAAGCAACACTGAAATTGTTTAGCGTAGTTGATGAATTTTTGTATATATACTTGGCATAATGTGTAGCAATAAATGAAATTGAATTGATTTAACTACAACTTAACTGAAAAGAAACAAAACCTAATTATACAATAGCAATGCAACAACTAAAATAGCAGCAGCAACAACAGCTAACGGCATTTGTTGGCACGCAAGTGGGCAAGCAACAGCAACAGCCACAAAAACTAAACAAAACAATTTTTTATATACAATCAAATGGACAGATTTCTAAAATTTTCCAGCCTGGGCCTTTGGGAGGTGTTGCCAACAATGCCTTCTGTCTTTGTTGCTGCCGCTGCTGTTGTTGTTGTTGTGATTGTTTAAACAACATTTGTATAACTAAACACTGTCATATGTTTAATTATGAGTACTAAATAATATCGAGATCCAAATTGCATAATAAATATATTGAATGCAAAATGCAAACTGCAAACTGAATTTAGCTGAGATGTATAACGAATATTGTGTCGGTTCGGCGTGTAATGCATACAAATAAATCAATAAAATGGAAAAGAAAAATATGTAATAAAAAGTAAAACAAAGGCGTTTTTTTCATTCCAAATACCCCCAAAGGTTTTCGATACTGCAATGTGCCAAAGACAAGAAAGAAGGCAAAACAGAGCGATGTGGTTTTAAATTAATATTTGTTTGTTTTTTATTATATGAATGTCTAGTTATTAATTTATATTTTTATCAATGTTTAAGTATTATATCAAAGATTTTACTATTATAAATATTCAGATTGTTGTTGTGATTTGTCTGTAGAGTGTCCTAACATGTGCTTCTTAAACAAAAGCAATTGCTCAGAGACATCCAGAATCCTAGATGTTGTATGGATGTCCTATCTGGATGCGATCTTTACAATTGCATTTGAGTCCCGATAGTGCAGCAGATGTTAGTGTGCAATCGAAATCAAAACACATATTATTTAAATGTATTTGTGTGTACCAATAGGCGTATACGTTCTTACTATAGTCGATTAAGTAGCGGTTACAAATAGCTGGTTTTTCCTCATCTTCTTGCTATATGTGTTAACCATGCGGCATACGTATTTGGTATGTGGCGTGTAGTTGTGTCGTTGTATTATGAGCTTAAACATCTGGAATCCACTGGATGTTGTTTGGGCTTCCAAAATGCGTAAACAATAGCATTTGTTGTATAGGTTTCAATTGTTGTTATTATAATATTATTGTGTTATGTGTCTTTCGTCTTTTTGTTGGTATAAAGATTTTAAATTCTATATATTGTGCTAAATAATTGTAAGGGTTTAATAACCTTTTAAATGCAATAAGAGTAAACATCAATAAATACATATATATGTGGATATTTTTTTTTTTTTTTTTTTGGGAACATGCTAAACACTAGGTTGACAAAAATTCAAAACCAAACCAACCATTTTTGATTATCTCAAGATGTGTTAACTAATGCCTCTTGCGAGCCATTCTTTAACCCATTTTAATATCTTCAGAAATGGTTGGTTTTAGAATTTTTCACTAGCATTTCAACATGTCAGTGTGTTGTTGTTGTCTTTGTTGTTGTTTTTGTTGTTGATGTTGATTTGTGAAATGATCCAGAAAAATTTTAAATTTGATTTTCTAAAAGATTTATAAGTATTGAAGTTGTGGGTTATTTGATATTCGAATATGGTATAAATCGCACTTTTTGGTGTTTACATCTAAAACATGTTTGTGTTTGTTTGTGTATTGTTTGTGTTGTTTTTTGTATACGTCCAATTTAAGAGTTCTATGTTTTTTGTGTGTGACTGTATAAGTGTGTACACAAGTGTGAGTATGAGTATGAGTATGAGTATGCGTATGAGTATGAGTATGATTGTGCATGGAAAACGCTGCACGAAAAATCGCGCACCTGCAAACTGTTAACTGCTTGACAGTATTTTAAGGCAATGTTAAAGATAACATGGCAGTGTTGTTGTCTTTAGGTCTTTAGTCTTTAAATCCTTTTTCAGTGCAGCGCATTCTATATTCGGCAATGCCGAACATCAAACCGTTGGCCACATTACATGGCCGAAGAGATTTGTGTCTGTTGGTATTGTTGTTGTTGCTGCGGCACCGTCGGTTGCTGCGGCGTTATCGCCAGCGCCAGCGGCTGTTGTTGCTGTTGCAGTTGCTGCTGCTGCTGCTGCTGATCCTGCAAATGCAAAGGCATTTGTGCTTGCTGCTGTTGGAATTGCTGCTGCTGTATCTGCATTTGCTGCTGCTGCAGTTGCATCTGCTGTTGCGCCGCAAACGCCGCTGCCGCATTCTGTTGCGTTGTCGCTTCCGATGTCTTCAGGAAATACGTTATTAAATCGATAGGCAGCGGGAATACAATCGTCGAGTTCTTCTCAGCGGATATGGTGTTGAGTGTCTGGCAGGTAGCAACAATAAAATATTTAATTTGTTAGCTTAATATTGGCATCTTGCAACATACCTGCAGGTAGCGCAGCTGCAATGCTGCTGGTGAATCTCCAATCACCTCGGATGCCTCGCGGAGTGCTCGTGACGCCTTCTGCTCGCCCTCGGCGGCAATGACTTTGGCGCGTGCCTCACGAGCTGCCTCCGCTTCGGCGGCCATCGCACGTTGCAGTTGCACTGGCAGACGCACATCCTTGCTATAGTCGCGCCACGGAATAGAAGAAGTTAAATTAAGTATACGCACATACATACATACATAGTACATCTTGCACAACTTGCACATCGCGCAGCAGGCACATTCTGTAGCTGTAAACTCATTTGGAAAATAGTACGCGACACGAATTTCTACTTCTAATTTCTCCTACTTGTCCATGTTTCTTACAACAACCCAAGAACTTTTCTGCAATCTACAATCTGCTGTCGGCTGTCGGCTGCCTGCTGTTATTATTAAAGTTGCTGAGCTCAAAATGAGTCGCGTTTAAGGTTCATCAGCCCTTGCGGGGCCACGGTCAGCACATTAAAGGTCATAAGGCTGTTGTTTTCCCACTTCGTTCTCAATAATCTACTTGATTGATATAAAGCTATTCTATTCGTGGCACTTGTGTGTATACAAAATCTAATCTTCTTGGAGTACCAGCTCTGTAGCTGATTTCCTATTCGTTAGTTACTTTTTATGTCCTGTCAGATGAGCATAAAATGCCGAACATATTTTATTGGATGTATCAGTTGATTAATTTCATAAAAAATTTTGTCTAACATACAAAAAAAAAGTGCCATAAGACTGACATAAAAATGAAACAATTTTCATTGGCAACAACAACAACAATAAAGAAAAAGAAAATCTTGATAAAAGAACCGCAGGCGATACGCAAACAACAACAACAACAGTAAACAACGCGTCAAGTTGTTTTGGCCATTGCAGCTGTTTCAGCCATTTTGTTGGTCATGTATTTGACAAGCTGTCAGGCAGGGAGCCACTTGTCCCTCTGCGTGGCTAATAATAAATTATGAAAGAACGCAACAACTGTGACAGCAGACAAAGGCCAAAGGAGCGTCCCCAAGTCCGAGTACTCCCTCGTCTGTAATAATAATAATAATAATGGCAGCTACGAACACCTACTACACGTTTTTTGACATAGAAACCTTTATGTACATATATACAAACAAACATGTCACTGAGTGTGTATGGTGTGTGTGTTTGTGTGAAAGTGTGTGTGTGTTTGTGTGATAGAAAAGTTGCACTACTTACATTTCAACACGTTCAACTTTGATGCCCCAAGCATCGGTGGCTTCGTCGAGCTGAACCTGTTTTATGATTTGGCCCACATTACGTTGGCAGGTATATATATATATATATATATGTTGTGTGTGTGAGTGTGTGTTGGAGTATATATGTGTGTGTGTGTTAAGAATAGCAGTAAAAACACATTAGTTTTTGTTTACACACGTTTTTTTTTTTCTTCATTTCTCTCTTTCATGCTGTTAACTGTGAAGTTTTTTTTTTGCCTTCACATTTCGCATATTTCATCGTGATTTTTTTGTATTTGGTTTTTTCAGACATAATATTTTATATAATGTTTTTTTTTTGTGTTTTGGGCACATTGTTTTGTGGGTCGTTGCAGCATCCTTGAAACCGCTAAATTGAAAAAATGCAGCACTTGCCGGCGTCTAACGGAGTGAAAGAGCCAAACAACTTTGCCAACTTGGCATTCTGGTCATGTTCGACGGCAGGCTAACACGATTTTTAGCCATTGCTTTTGCATTCAGGGTATGTGTGGAATGTGTAAGGTTCGGCTTAGGAGCAGGGGAAATGGGCTAAGTTACTGATTTTAAACTATTTTTCATACTACGGGTCATATATGGGGGGAGAGCCCAAAAAGGAATAAAAAAAACACATAAATAAATAAAGTGCAGAAAAGCTGAAGCTGGATACGAAATATTTGGGTTAAGTTATGGCAGCTGCTGGCCCAAAGATATGCGCATTTCAATTTGCAACTTTTGAGATACGTGGCCACCAGAGAAGGATTATACATATACACTTATGACAGCAAGCTGCAAAATGTTTGCAGTTAGCAATTAATATTTAGCTGCAAAACTCAAAGTTCAAAGTGCTCTTCAAGTCGCTGAATAATTAGCAACCAGCACAAGCACAAACAGTTGCAGTTGGCAAAGTGGCTAGAAGAGTGAAACAGAGAGAGGAAAAGAGTGAGAGAGAGAGAGAGAGAGAAGGGTTGGGCTTTGGGTTTGAGGGCACATAAGTCAATTACGTTTATGGGGGTCTTGCAGGCAGGAGACAGTTTTTAGAACTCACCTGCATTGTGCCGGAAATCGTCATACGCTCGCTGAGTATCTCATGCAAATGCCGAGTTCCCATTGTGTTTCGTAGAGTAGTCTGTGCCAGTAGTCTGGTCGAATGGTGAGCATTCTCCACGTTCGCTATAGAGACGGTTGCATTTGATACGCGATAGTAAACCACTGCATCCACCGAAACCGTAACGCTATCCTTTGTGAGAACCTACAAGATGCAGTGGGTGGAATTTTTTGTCTCTACTATTTTCGTGCTATTCTTTTATGTTTATTTATATTGTTTTGTTGTTGCTCTATTGTTGTTGGTTATTCTTTTATTTGGATTATGCTTGTTATTGTTGCTGCAACTATATATATGTATATCTCTCTATAGCGCTTATAAAGAGCTTTGTGCTGATAAGCTAAAGTTGCTCTGCATCTGTGTTAATGCGTGTGTGTGTGCTTGTGTGTGTGTGCAACTACAATCTGTATATGAATAATTTAGTAGCATTTGCTTAGAATATGTACTTGACTCGTGGCTCGTTTTCTTTATTTTCTTATTGTTACAACTAAGTGCAGGGTGCAAACTTTGACGCCAGACAAAGACGTTAAGACACACACACACATACACACAATGGTGTTAGAAAGAGACAGAGATAGATAGAGAGCCATTGCTTTTATTTTGATTATTTGCATTTGCAGTTTGCTATTTGCTTGTGCATTTCTTAGTTTTCAAGTGCCACTGTGCGATACACAAAAGGCATATTGCATTGTTTTGGATTTGAGATTGCAGTTTGCATTTTAGATTGCGAATTTTTTGGCTGCTTAAGTCAACCGCTTTATGCACACATGTTTACACACATCGTATGAATACTTATATGTATTTATATACACAAGATGCTTTATTGAGGCAGCAGGTTTTTTTTTTATTGTGTATGGTTATTTGGTTGCTTTTCTTGTTATTTATTTATATTTTTTTGTTTTTTTTTGTGATATGAGCTCGATAGCGATACGTGGAGCAAACTCAAGAGCTTTGAAGTTACAGTGTATAAGATATAGGTATGGTTATATTGCACAAATCATATACATATATATATAGTACATATATTTTGTAGTACATACATATGTTTGTTTTCATTTCTTTTTGTTTTTTTTTCTTTTTAACGAAAACGTTTGTAAATCAAGAGGGCAGACTAAACGACGAAATCAACTTAAAAACCAAATGCGTTCAATTTGTCAAAGATATATAACGAGTATACTCACAGAAACATAAACAGATACAGAGAGAAGGAGAGAGATAGACAGAGATTGAGAGAGAGAGAGAGAGAGAGAGAGAGAGAGAAAAAGGGGTTGGGGTGGATATAGATAGTTAGGGAGAAAGACAGAGAAAGAGAGCGCGCGAAAGAGAAATGTTTTCTTTTGTATACAATGTTTATTTTTTGAAAGTTGTTTCTTTGGTTATTTACACATTTTCAATACTTCCTTCTACTATTGCCTTGCACTTTTTGTTGTTCTTTTCGTTCGTTTACGCTTGGCCCCAAAGGCAAAGTTTTCTCGCCTCAATAAACCCAAAACTCAAACACACACCAAATTCAAGAAACTCAAATGCAGAGCCCATCAAAACTATTATTTGCACACAAAAAGGCGTCGCCGTCATGGCAAAAGTTTGCCTCTGTTTGGGTTTCTGCACAAGTTGAGAAGGTTTTACGACCTGGCTACAGCTACAGCTATGACTACGGTTACGGCCACATTCAGGCGATTCAGCTTGGACCGCGTCTAGACCGCTTTTTATATGGCACTCTTTGGGCCTGGTGTCAATGTTGTTTAGTATCGTTTTGTGGCTGATGTGCTTGAGAGTTTTTCCTTTTGGCCTTTTTTTTCTTGTCATTACCCGAAAAATCAACTCGAATGCTTTAAGGCTTACTGTGCGTATACTTAATTTACGAAAAGAGCAGCCTCTCTTGACCTGCTTTCAAGGAAAATGAGAGAAAGAAAAAGTTTGCATATTCAATAGCCGAGAATAAACTGAATTAGCTAAAAACGAAATTTGCTCAACAAGGTCGAAAAGTTGCTTTGGCTATTCGGACTAAGTTTATTATAATGTGCTTATCATCGGGCGCTTAAGAATTTCAATGTGATATGCACTCAAGGAGTTAAGGGGTGAAGGGTGGCTGGAGGATTGGCCCGTTAAAATTCCCCAAGAGCTTAGAGCTAGTTCTTAACCAAAGCCATTTCTATTCAGTACTCTAAATCAATTTTCAAGAACAATGGCTTAAAAATTCAAACAATAGTTGAATGTTAAGCCAGTTCTCAATGTGTCGGTGTGTGTGGGTGTCGGTGTGTGTGTTAGTGTGTAGTAGGTGGAACAAGTTGGATGATAAACTGCTGAAGTGTGTGCGTGTGTGTGTGTGTGTGTGTTGCTGTGCGTGTGTGCATGGCATAAAGATTAAATAACAGAACAATGAAACGTAAATGAACAATAGGTAAATAAAAATAGGTTTAATTAAATTTCCATACTTGATTCGAACTCATTGATTTCTATTGGAAATAAATTAGGTTTCATTTTGGGTTTGTATTGAATTCAACAATTTTGCATACATATTTGTTTATACACTGTAACAGCTAAACTAATGAGCTTCGAAAATATAGTATATATGTATAATAATTATTATCATTTATTACAATTTGCAGAGTTAGGTTTTGTTTCTTTTGAGATATGCTTCCGATTTATTGATTCTTCTCAATTATGCATTTTTTGTTGGTTCTGTTTTGAATTCAAATCATATTTCAACTGAAAAATATACATCTAGACTGGATGCACTGACTATAGTGAGTGAGAGATACAGATAGATAGATAGATAGAAAGAGAGAGAGACAGAGAGACAGAGTAAGGTATAGAAACAGAGAAGGAGATAGAATTGAATGTTGGTTAAAGTGGGCAAACTTAAATTTTGCATAATGCATTTCTTGTTATAAGAGGCAACGCTTTGATGCTGAAGTTTCGCAACTAATTGCACATTAACTCTATATCGATCTGTTCTATATTGTTATCTATAGTAGTTGTTGTAGGTACTACATTGGTTGCTCTATGCTAACGGTATATATATTTATATATGGTAGTTACAGTTATGTTCAAACTAAACTTTGGCGGGCGACGACGGGCGGCATTTTCTTTCATTTCATATACTGTTATACATGCGTGCGATTATTCGTTCGATAGTTCGATAGTTTTTTATAGTTTATTGGTTGATAGTTGGTAAGCGTAAACCCACATTTAAACAGCCTAAACCACGCAAAACACACATAGATGAACTCGACATGGATTGCTTGCTTGATAAATATGTATATATTTTGTATATTGCTCGACATATATACCTATATACAGTTGTGTGTGTGTGTATATAGATATATATGCATCATGTTCTTCATCATGTTTTTTTCTTTCTTTCATTCTTTTCTTTTTGTTGGGTTGCGTACGTACAAGCGTCCTTCGCTAGTGCTCGAACAGATCAAATGTTAACGGTTATTTAGTTAGTGGTATAAGTACAATATACGAGTATAAATCTTTGTTTATTTTTGGTTTTTTGTTTGTCGTAACTAAAAGCATGTACTTACGAATGTATGTGTGTGTGAGTACTAAACTAAAATCTGTACATTAATACCGTGTATGTGTGTGTATGAGTGTTTGAATTTCGAGTCATTTAAGTTTATGATTTTTGTACTTGTACTTAAACTTAAACCAACAATTTATATATATATATGTATGTATTCGTATGTGTGTGTGTGTGTGAGTACGAGTTTAAGTTCATTTTCATTTGGTTTGTTGTTTGTTTGTTTTAAAGTTTTAGTTTTGACAGTTAGAAAGCTTTTTAGAATAGACATTTATGGAAATATATACTTAGCATGCTCTCAAAAATTATTCGAACTCTTAATCAAGAGGAGGAAGAGTGTGGGGGGGGGGGGGGGTTGTCAAAAAGTAAGTGCATTTAGTAGTTATTTGTGTAATCTAGTCATGTCTTAGGGTTTGTTCTTAAAGGTTTTTGTTTTAAGGGGGTTTATAGAACAAAAACATTTGTTTCGCTAAACAAAACGAACATAGCTCAAAAACAAAATCAGTATATTAGTATATATATATATATATTAATTAATATATAAAGTTAAACGTATATAGAGCGTGGGTTAGATAGACAGAAAGAGACACAGATTTAGTGATAGAAAGAGATAGATAGAGAGAGTACTAAATAGTTTCTTAGACTATTTTGAGTTTAGTTTTTGTTGTTCGAGCGGGCGAGTTAGAGCAAGACAAATATAAAATTACAAAGAGACAGAGATAGAGAGAGATACACATAGATAAGATAGACAGAGAGAGAGAGAGGACGCTTTTGTGTGTGTGCATTTAAGTGGTTAAAGGTTTTTCAGTAATGAACATTTGTGTGGCTTTTGCTTTCTGTTGCATACTTTTCAGCTACAAAAGACCTAAAGCCATTGCGTCTGTGAGAGAGACAAAGTGTATGGGTGTGTGTGTGTGCGGGTGGAAGATAGTGAGAGCGTGTGTGTTAACCCTGTGTTCAGTGAACAAACATTTTACATTCGAGCGAGCCAATTTTTGTTTGTGCTTTTTTCAGTTTTGGTTGTTGTTTTTTTTTTTTTTGTAAAGATTTTTAATTTTTGATTTGCCTCCCCGGCGCCCCGCCCACCAATTTTTGAGGAGAAAGAAAGAGCGAGAGGTAGTCTGTAGTGCATGTAGGTGCTCTGCTGAACACAGAGAATCAAATAGATAGATAGATAGAGTTTCAGTTAATATGCTTTTTCTTGCATATTGTTTTTTTATTTTGTTCTTTTTTTTTGCATTTCCGCATATTTTTGTTAGGTTGCTTTCATTTCTAATTGCAAAAACACAATCAGAGTTTGACAACTATGCAAATTGTAATAAGTTGAAGTTAAAGAGACACTAAACAACTAAAACAAATAAATTGTACATACGTAAATAATAAATGAACACACGACCAACAATCCACGATATCATTTCGTATGCACTTTCACACAACAACAACAACGATAACTAAACAACGACAACAAGATGACTTCAGAATGAAGGGGGATTTTCTTTTTAAAACAAATAAAAAACGGGTTCAGTTTTCTCTGTGTGTTTGTTTGCGTGTGTGTGTGTGTGTTTAGATGCTGGGAGCATTGCCGCAGTGTCCTTCATGCGTTGTAAGCAAACAGAAAATGAGGGAACTTAAAACCAACTGAACTGAAAAATAGATTGAAAACGTTGTCGCAAGTAAGTTGCAAATGTGCAAAGGCATACCAGTAAGAGCCAAAAATAAAAAAAAACGATATGGAAAAATGATAATCTAAGTAGGGGTTGAAATAAGCACAGCCAAAAAAAAAGGGATCAGTTTTTCTTGGGTTTGTTTGCTTCTTTTGCCTTTCTTGTGTTTGCTCCACGTGACGTCGTATATGTACTTT
Source organism: Scaptomyza caliginosa (assembly GCA_035044725.1). Taxonomy (NCBI): domain Eukaryota; kingdom Metazoa; phylum Arthropoda; class Insecta; order Diptera; family Drosophilidae; genus Scaptomyza; species Scaptomyza caliginosa. Next base: position 404,014 of record JAWNNR010000099.1, on the reverse strand, counting down.
AAATGGTTTGTTTTTCTCTCTCGTTTTTAAAGTAGATACAGATGTTGCGCTTGGTAAACTTTGCCACGCAGTTAGGGTTTTAAGTAATAATAACTAAATGGGGGCACTTGGAACGCATAAAGTAAGTAAATGGAGAGCGCTTTTCATCTGATTATGTTAGAATGTCTGTGTATTGTGTTCTTCTTGTGACATTAATAATGATGATTAAAGCTGCAATATTATACGACAACGAGTATCAAAGTTAAATATTATAATATAAAGCATACAACAGATACAGCAATACTACCATCAACATCAACAACAACATCAATAGAGTCATAGTGTGTGTGTGTGTGTTTGTGTATCAAAATGCAAAAGAAAAGTGATGCAAAGCTACTTGCTTCAGCTTGTTATGAAGTTTTTGCTGCTGTTTGCTATATGTGTTTAGCTGTGTATTTAACTTTGTGGGTTGGGATTTAGAAAGTATCTGGTGTAGCTTAACAGAAAGCTAGCGTGAAAGAGAGAGAGACCGGGTGAAAGGTGAGCTGCAGCAGAGCAGAAAGAATGAAACCCAGGACAAAAAACGAACAGAAAAAATGACAAATAAGAAATGAAAGCCAAAGTAAACAGCGTGACATGCGATAACAACAACAAGAAGAAGAAGAGCAACAGCAACAACAACACACACGTAAAGGAAAAAAAAGAAGAAACACACACATATATAGAAAGATGTGTACCAAAGGAAACGTAAGGAAAGGCAAAGAAAACGTTGCGTATGCGTAATTCACGCTCTACTTGCGTATCCTGTGTATAGTACGCGCGTGTGTGTGTGTGTGTTAGTGTGAGTGCTTCGTCAGCGAGATGCCATATTTAACCATAACTGCATGTTAACTGTATGTGTGTGTGTGTGTTTGTGTGTGTGCTTTTGGCTAACAAAAAATCAAAAAGAATTCTTCGTTAACAAATTGTTTTATGTGTATGAAGAAAAACTTGTTTCAAAAGCTTAAAGTTTGTTTATTTATTGTTTTAATGTTTTCTCATCGTATTTAGCTTGTTTAACTTTAGTTTGTTGTGTGATTGTATGTGTGTTAATATGTGTGAATGAACAACAACAACAACAACTGTATAGGTATATAAGAGTTGTTGCTGCTGGTTAACGCACTTACCTCCTGTGGTGGCACATCATAAGTGCGAGTACGCAGATCCACGCGTGCATACGAATCGATGCAAGGCAAGATGAAGAAGATGCCTGCAAAGAAATTTCACAAAAGACAAGAGAAAAACGAGAGAGAGAGAGAGGGGGTTAGAGTATGTACATAAAATTATAAGCAATGAGCCAGTTGTTGACCAGTTTGCAGCTTAAAGTGACAAATGTGACGGCAAAACCACTTCGAAGAAAAAAAATGAAAGAGCTGGCGCTAATTTAGAGCAAGTGCAGCAATTAACACAAATTCTCGTCGCACTCGCAACACTCGAATTTGCATAGCCAAGCTCTCCCTCTGTGCCCATTACTCACCTGGTCCCTTGGCGCCACCCTGCATAAGGCGGCCCAAACGAAAGATAACTGCGCGCTCGTACTCCTGTACCACCTGCAAGAAAATGTGAGATACGTAAAAGAGAAAGAGAGACAGAGAGAGTGAGTGAGAAAGAGCCATTGAGGTGAAATTGAATAGTGGCCAAGAAGCGGCCCAAATTGCAGCCACAAACTGCTGCTGCTAATGCTCTTCGTATAAGATATAATCTAAACGAATTGCATTCTCTCTCTTCGTGAACTACTTCTGATGGGGAATTAAATAATGATTTATTCATGCTTTTTCTTATTCTATACGATATATGTATGTATATATTAAATTAAAGTCTGATATGATCTAAACTGTTCTGGCTTGAGTCTATAGTAGGTATACGTTTAGGTATAAACAGTTGTTTGTATTGTTTTTAATGACTTACCTTAAAGCAGACAAAGAGACTGAAGGGCAGCGTCATTATCACAAGTGCTACGGATAGAAATATCAGCAATTTGCCGCATGTTGATGCTTTGTCACTGATGTCCTCGTCCGCTGTGGGTAAAATGTGCCAAGAATAGAGAAAATTATAGCGCAAAGTGGCAACAAGGCAATCAGAGTAAGATAGATAAATGGCTGCAAATTAAGCTTCTGTTAGACACACACACAAAATAATTTGTCTATACTTTCTTCACTTTAAATGCACATCGCGACGAGCGAGCGAATACAAAAAAGAAAATTGCAAGACAAAAAATAAAAAGAAATTTCGAAAAAGATTCGCTCGCTTTAAGTTTAGCCACAAAATTTGCCAGTTTCTGTTAACGGCAACAAGTCGCCCGTTTGGAGTCCCGAGAGAGTTACAGCGAGAGAAAAAAAGGTTAAAAAAACAAAATACACATAATAGTTGTACACTTGAGCACTTGGTTAAAAGAGCAAAACAGATAGTTTTAAAGCGAAAAATATGAAACTGTAGCATACTTAGGAGCGCGGGCCAGTTGGCCATAAACAAAACAAAGGATATACGAGAAGCAAGTAAAAGAATAGGATAGTAAGTAGTTGATAGAGAAATAATCGTAGATTACTAAGAAAAGTTAAAGCTTAAATTTGTGTGTCTGTGTGTGCTGTTGTGTTTTGTTGTTTGAGGATGTTGGGAATTTATTTAGGTATTTTCGTTTGTTTCTTTTTATATTCTTTTTGGATTTTTCCAAATCAGTGCGACTTACAATAGAGAAATCCATGTGAATGTTTTGCTTGTGTATCTGCAAGAATACGATAAATCAAATGATTTGTAAAAATTAATTGGACAAGGGAATGGGTATGGTATGGTTTTTCATTCTAGTTTTGTGATGCTGGTTTGTTTGCTGGTTGGGTGGAGCCGTGTATATTTTGTTTTGATGCATGCAGAAGCCACTAGTTAGTTAGGTAACTGAGTAAAACTTAAACTAAAAGTTTGATTCAAATTATAAATGATGCATGCCATGCCTTTCAAAAAGAATGATACGAGTACCCGCTTGTTAGGAGTATCGTATTTACTTCCAATTTGCTGTGAACTCTTGCAATTGCATTTGCAGTTGATCTTCTAGGTTTCTGTATGTTTTTTTTTTTGTGTTGCTGTGGGCTTGTGGCAATTAGTGTTGCTGCTTGCATTTTAGTTTCAATTACAGCTCATCGAGAACTTGCAACAGTCCCAGACCCAGTCCCAAAGTGTTTTTAACGAGCTCTTCTCGCACAAACACGCACAAACAGTCATACAGACAAACAGAAAACTCTTGCAGTAGAGTAGTTGCCATTTACACTTGGTAACTTTGACGATTGGAATGTATTTGGGTGTTGGTTAGCTGGTGGCAGCACCTAAATAGGATACGCTAAGCCAACAAGCTGTTACAGACATCCAGTTCTCCAAACGAACAAACTTTTATTGAAATTGATTTCGAAATAATTGCAATGGCGTTGACGTCAATTTGAATGTGCGGATGCGGATGCGAATTGCGGATGTATGGGATGTTTGGCTGCGGATGGAGGGGGAAAGCATTTTTGTGGTGCTGCTGCTGACAAATGAAGGTCCCTTTCGGTTTGTGTGTAGGTGTGTTTGGATGTTTGGATGTTTTGGTGTTCTGTGGTTATAGATTTATAGCCAAAGAGAGAGAGAGTTAAGAGTTTAAAAGTATTTAAAATGTAATTAGTTGGTTAGCGTAGGGGTATTTTATGTAGGTAAGGGAAAAGTATTTATAGCATAAGACTTAAATCAATTTAAAGAGACAAAGAGACAGAGAGAGAGAGAGAGAGAGTAGAGAAGAGCTGGAAATGAAATAAAATGTTTGCACCAAGCACAATAAAAATATAGCGATGATCATAATTTTTTTAATTTAGTATATATACATATATATATATATAATCTCGTTGGTTCTTGAATCACAGCATGTGGTCATAATTTTTTAATGACGCACCAGGCGGTCATCTACCCACTGCCACTACCAACTCGCCCACTCCCCCTTTTTTCACTTCCATATCCATTTCCACTCCCACTCGCATACGTCATAGCAACAGCAGCAGCCCCTGGCAAAAAAGCTTTGCGCTGAAAATGGGTCAAATTGTTAATGTTGTTGTTGTTGCTTCTCTCAATGCTGTTGTTGTCGTTGTTGTTGTTGTATGTGTGTGTATGTGTTTTTTGTTTTTCGGAGGCACTGATTGAATTTTGCATGCCAAATGTGAAGCAGCCAAAATTGTTGCAGAGCTAAGCTGGCTTTGCCTGCTACCGAAACGAAATAAAAAACCCTTTCTTTTTTCAGAATGGGCCTAATGAAGCGATTAGCGTGCATATGAAATGAAACAATAGCACACGAATACACACACACACGCATTATTATGTTATAATTAGCTTATTGGTTTGCCAAAAGTACAGTTTGCAATTCAAAAAGAAGAAAAAATGGAAATTATTATCAAATACCAAAAAATCTGCATTGTAGATACATACACACTCGTTCTCAGATACACACATGAAAAGTTTGTTTTTTTTTATCAGTTGGCAGCCAAATTGCATCAATATTTTATGAGCCTGTTGAGCGATGGCGAGCGTTGTGCTTGCAAAAAAGTGATTTGAAAGCGTTTTGTTGCTGTTGTTGTTGTTTATTGTTGTTGTTGTTACTGTTATTGTAGTTGCTATATTTGAAGTTGTAGTTCTAGTTGTTCGGTAATGAAAATATGCCATATGAAAAAAGTGGCCATAAAATGCAAAATGGCAGGCATACGAATATGTTGAGAGAGAGAGAGAGAAAAACGTAGCATTCTTTTTTGGGGCAGCCACGCAACAAGTTCCACAGGAAATGCATATAATATATAATAGTGACAAGGATAAATTAGCACCCCCGCATAAATGGAGATATGGTCGAGGTATGTATATATATATATACAAATAGGACTCTACACTATGTATATATACAAGCATTTCCCCTGGCTTTTCCCGAAATCATCTTCATATGTACATAACTCACCTCGTCGCTGCTCGGCTCTGTGTATCGCCTGCTGCTGATGCGACTGCTGCATAAGTGCATGATGACTGTGGGGCAGCGGCAACTGCTGTGGCAGTGGCAGCGGTTGCTGTTGCTGCTGCATCTGTTGTTGTTGTTGCTGATGCTGCTGCGGCTGCTGTTGCTGCTGTTGCTGTTGCTGCTGCTGCTGCTGCTGCTGTGGGTGGTGATTTTCACGTTCTCTTATCTGCGGAGGCGGCGGCTGCTGTTGTTGTTGCTGCTGCTGCTGCTGTTGCTGCTGCTGCATAATGGGTTGCTGTTGCTGTTGCAGGGGTTGGTGGTGCTGCATGCTAGGCGTACCCGTTATAGGCAATTGGTGGTCCCGTTCCCGTTCCCTCTCCCTATCCCTCTCCCTTTCCCGATCGCGATCGCGATCCCGATCTCTGTGTTCACCGTTCGACGCCGTTAATGTTGGCGCTGGTGCTGGTGGTGCAAATGTGCTTGTGCTTGTGGTTGCAACGACACGCTGTGGCTGCTGATGTCGATGAAGCTGATGATCCCGATGCTCCATGTCCATCATCGAGTCCGGCATTAAGCCGCGCTCACAAAACGACGCCAGGGCGACGGCTGTGGCTGCTGGCTGTTGCTGTACGTCAAGCAGTCTCAAACGAAAATTCGAGGCTTAAGCCTCACCACGTCGTAAATGTCGTTAGTGATGCTGTTGTTGATTGATTGTTGTTGTCCTTGGTTGGTGGTTTCACCTCTCAGTCTTCGTGTTAGTGTCGTGGCAATTGCTGCTGCTGTTGGTGTTGCATGGTCCGCTGAAGTTTCAATTGATGCATGACACATACACACACACGCTTTGCACACACACTCACTCACACATATATTTACACACACACAATCACACAGAGTCAAAAGGCACACACAGAGAGTCGAGCGCAAACACTTTTCCACTCCTTTTCGCAACGAGTCGCACTCAACAAAAACTAATACATTGACACAATAACTAGCTGAACTAGCTGGGCTTAGTATGTATGCATGTATATATTATGCGGTATATACATATACACACACTACACTGAGCTAGTTATGCTAGCACTCCTTTCCACTCATCGTCCTGGGTTGGCGTCCTCTGTATCGTTGGCTGCTCCAATTGTTTTTGTCCCGTTGTTGTCGCTGCCTCGCTCAGAATCCAACTGAAAGTGCGCTGCCCGAGCACATCCTTTTATATACAGCAGCCAGTTTAATTTAGCAGCAGCTACAGCAGCAGCAGCCACAGCAGCAGCAGCAAATCAGGAGCAAAGCTTTGCGTGAGAGGGCAAACAAACTTTGTTATCAACAACAGCAGCAGCAACAGCAGTTGTCGAGAGGGAGACGGAGACAAATTGCTCCAACGTATGCTAAATGGCAAATGATCAAAGAGCTTTTTATTGCGTCGTAGATGCAGCTGCATCTGGGCCGCTGTTGCTATGGTTGGCTGTTGCATAGCCCCTTCCAGCTTTTACCTTCGTTTTCCAGCTTGCACTGACCTTGCGCATTGTGCGCAACGTTAACTATACCCTAGCTTCAAACTTCAGGAACCAAGCTTTTCGCAGGAGCAATAAGCTTTTCCTATGTGTTATTGGCCTGGGGAAATGCCACAAAAAGAGCGAGTGGTACAGAGAGCGAGAGCGAGAGCACGAGAGTTGAGAGTTGGTTGGCGAGTTTTTAGAACACACTCACACACAGTGTGTACTAAAATAGGCGGGAACTAAGAGAAAGAGAGTCGAATGTCGTATACCTGAGAACAGGTGACAAGAATGAATTTATGACACTTTCCACACGCTGTTGCTGCTGTTGCCGCTGCGGCTGACTTTCGTTGTAGTGTAGTGTCACCCACTTGAGCACCGCTTTTCAATTTGTGCGAAAAATCTCAGATATTTTTTGTTTGTATTTGCTAACCGGCATGGAATGATATGAGGAATATGTGTGTGTGTGTGTGTGTGTGTGAGACGGCATCGACTGCCATCTCTATTATGGGCATTTCAATTGGGAGGATAGGTTATTTGTTGGCATTCTAATGAACATACTTGAATCGCTTGTCAAACTGTCGCACATTTGGGTCACTGTGGAGAAAAGGGAAGAAACAGCCGTCGAGGGGAAAGTAGTAGATGTTAGGTGGGTAGCACAGAATTTGCCTTTGAGCCGTCAATTACCATTAACGCTTCATTAAATGCCACGCGCACTCGCAACCAGGCCAAGTATGGAGCCTCTTACTCCCGCTCCAACTCCCATTCTAGAGTGCCGTGTTAAATGTGGCACTACAGTGCGTATGAGTGTCGTTATATATGACATTTATGCATACACAATACTTCACTTGCCGCCACTTGAGAGAAAGAGAGAGAGAGAGAGAGAATACAGAGCCAAGCTGAGTGGCATAGCAGTTAATTAATCTCTGTCATTTGATTAATGTGCAAATTGATTTAGGTTTCCTCTTTTTCTATCTCTCTTTCCCTTGTGAAGAGTGCCAGACAATTTGCTTTAGACAACTAGCTGCAACATTCCCATACTTAAACGTTGAGAATTTATTCACGTGTTGGCTCCTTAAGAATGCCTTTAGCTTAAATTCTACTTAAGAGCTAAGGCCCGCCTGCCTTGCAAACATAAACTTCCCAACGATACTTAAATACATCCAAGATGCTGCTCGTAAGCATTCCAGCCTTAAGGCATTTTCGAAGATTTTTATAGACAAACATAAAAAGGCGCTAAAGCACTTTGCGTATCGACAAACATTTCAGTTAACTGCCGACACACACACACACAAACAAATCAGAGACAAGAGGATGTAAGGAAACGAAAAAAATCAACAAAAAAATCTGAGAGAAACCAAAACAAATGCCACAAAAAAACTAAAACACATTTCTGACAGACAGCTGACTCAGAGATAGAGTGTGAAAGATAGACAGAGCGACAGTTGAAGGCTGTCTCAAATCGAAAAAGTGGCACAGCGAAACACTCAATGACAACGAGCAAAAGATGACAGCAAGAAATGGCGAAGCATTTAAGGCATGTTCAAAAAAGAAGAAGAAAAAATGACAAGAATCAAAATCTTAAGATAAAGTGTTCTTGCTGAGATAAACTTAAATGGACTTTAACAGTTATTTATAGTTTTGGCTAAAGGAAACTGTTCATTTTACTAGAAATAATTTGATTCTTCAAACAGATAAGATTACATTGATTTCATAGTTTTTGAGATCTCACACTTTGCGTGACTCAATTATAAGAGCCGCACTCTGTACAACAGCACTACTTCAAAGAAGAATGGTAGAGATGCACACACCATGTCGGATTACGAGTTTATCTAGTAGTGTGGCTTGAAAGCAGACGCCAAAAACAGAAAGCCGGTCACATCGAGGGCTAGGACTTTGAACCGCATGTCCTGCGGCGTTGCGCAGCAAGCAAAATTAGCCAGGCAAATATGTCGCACTTAACTGCTAACGGAAGAAGCGGCAAAAGCCTCTGGCAGAGATACCAAAAACGAACACAAACACATACGTGAGAGGCTGGCAGGCAAAACAGAGCTGACATACACACGCAAAACACAATGATGTCCTGGCATGGCAATTGCCCTGGCCTAACGAGAGGGTGTTTCGTGGGACGCAGTATGCAGGACGCAGGACGCAGGATGCTGGTGTGTGTGGTGTTTGGTTCTTGCGTCTTGTAATTGTTGACGTTTGCGCTTTTTGTCGTGTTGGTGGTTGGCTTGTGACTTGTGACACAAATGCGTCGAATTATTGTCATATGAGGTCACTGTCCCTGGTCCAGCAGTGAAAGTTTTTCATCCAGATCCATACACAATCTCATACACTTTGGTTTGTTTGTGTAGTTGAGTTCAGTCCATTGTGCAGCTAAAAGTTAAGCAAATGTTCGCTTGAACAAGAGCAACTACTTGCTACTTGTGGGCTTGTTACATTTTTAAGTGGCCATCCTAAACACATTTTGTGGCAGTATAACAGATAACAGTCAATTTGTTCATACGCCATGTGGTCCGTATGCCCGTCCATCCGTTCGCCCTCACAAACTGTTGTAGTCATGAATAGTTGAATAGCATATTCACATACATGCTTGAGGAAACATCATCAGCTTTTCATTTACAAAAATAATCAGTTATTGATAGTTCATTTTGGTAAGAGAAAAGAAAGCTCATTGCCAATTGTTTTTTTTATCTTCTTGGCTTGTCTTCTTTCGTTTGCTACTTCTCTCTTTTGTTGGTTCTCATAAAATATGAAAGCGCACTGGAATTTATACATTGAGCTTGAGCAGAATGAAATATGCGCTTTGAGTTTATGATGCCTGATTGGCCCCCAGTGAGAATGGTGGGCGGCATCGAGTGCGCCCCTCTCGGCGCCTGCCAGAAGTTGTACGTTAGGAGGCGGAGGTGCTTGTTAAAGTTGTATGTTGCATACAGATAAGCCAAGCAATCAGAGTGAGCTCACTAATTGCACTCAGGCGCTGGATACAAGCCCACGTATCAGTCTTACAAATGCTACTGCCACACCCACATTTGGCAGAGGCAGAGGCAGTGAGGCAAGCTGTTAAGTCGCCTAAATGTCCGGCTTGGGGAAATGTTCAATCAATAATTCATAACTGCACATTGACGACACATTTCTTGGCAATAAAAATGAAAAGCGTAAAGTGAAATGAAAAATGTAAAATGAAAAACAATGCTTGCTGCAAAAGGCCAAAACGAATAATTCAGCGTGTGCATAGTCCTGCTGAGGTCCTGCTTCCTTTACGCTGCTATTGGGCATGAACATGAAATGACTTTATCAATGCCGACTTTCCTGCTCCCAGTAACACTTATTCACATTGTACAAGTACATACATATTCGTATAGACAGCTATATATACTCCTATAGTACAAATACACATACACATACACATATACGTATACGTATGAAAATGAAATGAATGGCAGGCGGCGCCATCGGCAACAACTGTCGCCCGATTTCTTTTTTCTTTTTGTCTTTTTCAATACACTAACAGTGAGCATTTTATGTTTGCCATATAGTATGTAATGTATTGAAAGGGGTTGGCATTAAGCCCATTTATTCAAGACTGTATGTTCTCTATCTAAAGAGGTTTTTTTGTCCGACAGATAACTATTTAATTGCATACGCAAAATACGCAACCAATTAAAATAGAGAAACTCTTGAATAGAGCATTCAGTCAAAGCCTAAAAAAACCTTCCTGTTTTATTTATTATTTTTTTGTAGTTGTGTTTGGCGGCTATCATTGCTCCTTTTTTTATATGCTTTGTTTTGTGTCCCTCTCGATGATGTCGTGCCTCACTGCGAGTGTCCTTTAATGTTGCGCCGAGCCATGAAATATTGATGCCAATGTCTATTTGTATTTGTGTGTGAGTGTGTGTGTGTCTGCTTTTGAATGTCTGCATAATGTCATAATGAAAACTATCGAGTACTCATTTCATTGATTTGCTTTCAAACCAAGTATTATGCCAGCACAAAGCAATTTGAAAAGGAAATGCTCAATAATTGGCAACTTTTATGGAGCTAGAAGTTCATTAGCAGGAAATTAAATAGCTTCCAGCCAGATTGTGCAATTTAACCCCAAGGCAATAATTAATACGCTGGCTTAACGAGAATGAGCTTGGAAAAATGACCTAAATGAAAATTAATTCCCGCTTGCGGCTGCGAGTATCGAGTTTTCATTCAATTGCTTCTTACACACAGGATACGTCAGTGTGTCATGTTAAACAGGATCGTCAACAAATGATGAGAGTTAAAATGCGAGTAAACAATTGATTTTACAAACACACTAAAGGGCAACAGGGAAAGAGACAGGAGGCAGCTGCATCCAGTCAAACGTTGATAACGTGGCCAACTGGAAAATCAATTAAAGCGCAGGCCAGCAAGCACGACACTCTATAGTGGTTTGGTTGGTTGCTTGCTGGTTGACTTAATACGCCCCACTTCCTCTACGCCCACCACAAACCCCCTTCTTGCTAACTTAATTATCACGAACGGAAGTGGCGCGGCATGCAACGGAAATGTGTGCTTCCACACATATAAAACGCCTTGCCACTTCCCATCACCCCAACCCCTTGATTCTGCTTGATGCTGCCAAACACGCCTGGGCAATTTAAAAACATATTTCACTTGAGCGCATTCCCTTTGCCTGCCCAAGTAAAAATGTGTCCTTGCAGAATGAAAAACATAAAATAAAATAACGGAATGTAAAGTGGAAAATAAAAACTGGAAAATGAAATGTGAACTGCAACTAACCACATTAATTCATTAAAAGAACGAACGATTTCACAACGCCAACATTTATTTATTCTGACGCAAACGAGTTGAATTGATTTAACAAACGGCACTCGCTACGATTAAGTGGCTTTCTATGGGTTCATTTTCTCTAGAGTTGAGCTATAAAAAGTGTTTGATGAATTCAAATGTATAGTTTCAATGAAACTATTTTTTCGTATTGCTAGCAATTATTTTAATTACTTGCTATAGTTCGAACAAGTCAGTTTAACTCTCAAAGCAATCAAAAAAAATGTATCACACATTTTCCGCCATAGGTTTTCACATGCGTCAGCAGGAAAACCAACTGCTTGCGCTGTCATTTTGTTATTGATGAGCCATCAATCAATCAAATCGTTTAGTAAGTTTTCTACATATTTGCTCATTAGTTAGCAAGCATACAAATGGATTAATTATTGTTTTCATCCATTTCGTTTCATTGGCAACTGACAGATTGCTCATTAAACATGACCAGTCTGATGATGAAAACCAACTTTAGCATGTTGTGGTTGTAACCTTACCTCGACTAAAGCCAAAACCGCTTGTGGAACCATTCGAGACTGTTGTATCGAGTGCAACTCGCCGGGGTGAGGCACTTATCTCACGTGGACTACTGTGGCTGCTGCTTAGCATTTTATTGTAACTTAGTGGTGCTGTGGCACGTTGCTGGCCAGTTGTGCGTTGATGGTGCTGGTGCTGGTGGTGATGGTGGTGGTTTAGTGGTCTTGCTGCATGTCGCTGCTGATTAGCTGCCACTGGCATGCTGGCAGCGGTCGACTGCCACAAACTATCTGTGCGGTCCGATATGTTGAGGCCGATTCTGAATGCTTTTTTGTGTATGGGTGTATAGTGTGTGGTTTTGTGGTTGTCTTATAGCAAATGTTGCTCAGGAATTTATGTGCATGTTCTATGCAAGAAAATAAATATTTGCCGGATTAGATTGCAATCGATATATATATACATATAATGCTTGTGCTAATTGCCACAAGTTGCAGGTAGCATTTGGTTGGCAAAGTGCCCAAAACAAATAGCCTGACCAACTTGTCGTATTGCTATTTAAGTTGAGCTTAAAACAAGCCAAGAACTCTATTAAAAACTTTTACAGAAACTTTTTAAGCGCCACAACCCTTTCTCTTCTGACTCTGGATACGCTAGAAAACTTTGCATTCGTTGTCGTTTTTGCATTTATTCAAATTAGTGCAACAACAAATGGCAGGAGCAGCATCAAAACATAAATGCAACCACTCGTACAACCACAATTACAAGCAACTATGAAATGCTGTTGTTTTCTTGTTGCTTCGTACCCAAAATCGCCTGACTGCTGCGGCTGTTGGTGCTCATGACCCTTTCGGTTGGCACACACACAAAAAGTATAGATATACAACACGGAAAAGTAATTTAATAACGAAAAGTGTGTGGAAACTCGCTTTTTTTTGTGTTCACTTTTATTATACAAGTCGTTGTTTTTTTTTTGTTGGCTTCTTTGTTGGATTTTGTAATTTTATTTCTATATTTTTTGCATTAATTCACTTGTAGTTCTGCTTTACGTTAGACAGCTCGATGTGCACTGACCACCACAACCAGCGTACTAGTTTATAGGCCAGGCCAAACTAAACTGAACTGCAACCCTAGGCCAACGTAGTAGTGTTATTTAATTTATTTATTGCGTTCTAGCATTGTGTCCTGCACGTTTTGTTTGCGTTCGCTAACCACACACAAACACACATAGTCACACACATATTGTGGGGCTGCCCCAGAAAAGAATTGACGAGGTTTGAATAGTAAGGGTATGGGAAATGGGAGAAACTTTGATGAACGACCAATTTGTGAGAGCTGCCATTGACAGTGGACAAGTTAATGGCTTGCAATGTGAACGCTGTCGTAACAATAATGATTTGGCCTGCGACTGATGCGCTTACGGTTACGTTACGGTTTGTAGCTCAAGGATGCAGGATATGTACTGTCATCTGCTTGGCCAAGCACTCGCTGAGTTCTCTCGGAAATGGCATGCATGTAAATGCCAAAAAGCATCTTTTCTTTGGCAGCGAAAACCACAAAAAAAAAGAATAAGCGAAACCTTAACCGAAACCGAAACGGTAATTGTGAACATTGTAAATGCTGAAAGCCGCATCACAACACACACCCCGCAGACCATGGACTTGAGCTGGGTGCATCAGTCAAGCCAGCATAGACGAGCCAGCCAAACAGCAAGAGCAAACAGCAATCGGGCAAGTAGGCCAGTTTGCATGTTGCATCTCATCTCAACTCAACTCAGCAGAAGAAAAGAAAAGGATAACGACTTTCAACCGGTTGCTCCCGTGGGCAGGCAGACAGGCAAGCAGGCAGCCTGTCGACAAGTGAAAGTCATGTAAGGACTTTCAAGATTCTCTCTCTTTCTTTCTGTCTTTCTTCTGCATTTACATGCTTGCATAAACCTAAATATTTTATAATGCACCGAAAGAAAACATTCATTCAGCTCGTTATTGTCTTTTGTGATCCTCTTTAATATTGAATTGTTAATATTTAAGAGGCTAAAAAGTACTTGAAAAAACTTTAAGTGGCCAATGAATTTTTCTACCTTCATTAACAAAGAATTGAAACTTTTTATTCTTAGCTATCTTTTACACCTTAATGCAAAAGGCAAAGCATATGAAAGTAGATATCAAAACAGAGTATCAAGAGCTCCGTTAAAATAAGGTTAATGAGCACAAAGTTTACTTGCGATGCAATTAGAATCAATTACATTAATTAGTTGTTAGTGTTGTGGCCATTTACTTACTGACTAACAAACAAACAGTCTGATAGACAAGCCACCTGCACTTTTGCCTTTTCGCGTGTCCACGATGCATTAGCCAATAAATTGCGCAGTTTTATTGGACAGCGACTAACACCAGCAACAACGCTAACACCACCACCCACCAACCACCCACTGCAGTGATGTTGAGCTCTGTCCTTTGTGTTTTTTTTTGTCATGGCAACAAGTTGAAGCTTGCCTTTGGGGCCAAATGCATGGTGCATGCAGCTTTTAATGGGCCAGTCTGTCTTTGGAGTAATTACGAGCAATACGACGTATACGCCCTGTTGCACCACAGTATACTATATTGGCGCCACTTGTGCCCATTTTTCGGGAGGACAGCAACAATAACAACTCTGCGACGCGCCTTTTGTGCGTCAAATTAACAACTTCCGCATGAGGCCACATGCCACTTGCCACTTGCCGCTTGCACCCAAATGCGTCATTCTCTATGCCAGCTTTTGTGCTACGTGGGATATGTGACTTGCAACATATACACACAGCAAGAGCAAAAGCAAAAGCGACAAAGGAGAGGGTGAGAACGAGATAGACTTTGAGTTTCTGGCCACTTTGGCCATATTGTCATCGCTTGGCCAGCTGCCAGCTGCCAGCAGCCAGCAAGGAAGAAGAAGTAGACTTAAACTGGCAGAGCCTATTATTGTGCTTTAATGGCTGCTCAAATGGCAGCAGCTTAGCAATTTTAAGAGCAAACTGTAAAATGGGACATTAATTAATAAGAGGCCTTTTACAAGCCCAGTCATTTTTTTCCGCAGGCAAATCGTTGCACAAGTTGTCCATTTTAATTTCTCAAAGTGACACAGAGAAATAGACAAATTGATAGCAGTTTACGACACACGTACGAAGCTTTCAAAGAGTTTAATTATTCTTTATCTAACTACTTCACTCAAACAGAGTCTAGAATCAATAGCATCTACATGATGCATTTATGGCAAAAGTTATTACAACTTTTGTGCAACATCAAAAGCAGCCAACAAAGTTGTGCACAATTTGTATGCCCCAATCATGTTTCGAACTTTGTTGCAATGAACAGAGAGGGAGAAAAATGGGAGACTAGTTTGAATAGTTTTGTTAATCATAAGAATTCTTATATATGAATTTTTCAGATGCAAATTAACTTTGCAGAGTAATCTTTTCTTATTGAAGCCTTAAAGTTGAAACAAATCTTTTATAGCCATAATAATTTTAAATGCTTGGTATGGTATATTGGCAAATAAAATTTAATAAAATATTTGAAGCCAAACAAAAAATCAAAGAAAGCAGCCAAAATAAAAATGGCTGGCGTTTATCTTGAGTATTAATAACCGACTTGAAAGCTAAGAGGGCGAAATATTTGCTAGGCAATTCAAGAAAGCAAAAATAAAAACTTTTGCAAAAGCCATTGAATAAGTGAAAAAGCCAAAACGAAAACTTTTATAGTAAAATGCAAGCGGGGACATAATATTACTTAGTATATAGTTGCACACAATCACACACACATATGTAGTGCTAGTGTGTGTGTTTGAGGCTTAGGCGATTTTCTTAACTTTTGCGCAGCGCTGCTCGAGTCGAGGCTCTTGAGGGCTGGTGCATTGAACCAGACGCTAGTCTTTCGCTTGGCAGCAAAATGATGCCGCTGGCTTTCGCTGTGCTTTGTGTTTGTCTTTGCAACAACCTCAACAGCACCAGACGTATGGGGGGGAAGTAGGAAGAGCTGGTGGAGTGGGCTTAGGTCATCAAAGTAAAGAGCGTTGAGCGTCTCGCAGTTTTAATTTCTTTTATTTGGCCTTCTACTGTTTGTTAGTCATGGTTTGTTGGCTTTTGTTTGCCTGCAAATTATTTGTTTTACTTCTGGTTTTCATCGCAAAGACAGATGCCAGAAGCCAGCTGCTTGCTGCTAAATGCCAAGTTAATGCTAAATTAGGCCCCTAAACAGTCGAACGGAGGCCCAAGGAGAAACAGGCTGCAGCATTAGCTAATAATGAAAATGCGAATGTTGGTTCTACTCGGTTTTAGATACCCTATGAAAGGTGTGAAAGGTGCAACAGGAGATATATATCTTACATTCAACAGGGTATTTTACACTTTGGTTATGCCTTATTCTGCCTATTAATGCTTCTCAAGCTAAGCCGTTATTCACAGGTCATCTTGGTCATTAGTGTCGAGTGCAGATGATGCTTTATGTGTACATCTATATGTATGTATATCTGGAATACAGCAAATGAAGATGTCGCCTGTCGCCTGTCGGCTGTTGTGTGTGAACACAAACTTATCAAGATCTATACATACGTCCAGTTAGAGCCTTGAGGCATGTGCCTCGACTGAACTTGCTGGTGAGCTTGTACAAATATCAAGTATACGCCCAGTCTACTGTTTGCCTAGCCACAAGACGAACATTATGGTTACATAGCACTTAACAAATGTTATGCTAATGCATTGCACACACACACACACACTTTTACACATACTCGTACATGCATTTGCGAGTGTATACTATAACATAATGATTGCAAGGCAAGTTAATAATTTATGTATTGCAACTTTGCCAACTTAATTTTCGACTAAACTAATTCAGTTCAGTAAATTAAAACCAATATTATTTCATTACAAACTATTTTATTCAAACTACAAACTATTTTATTCATACTTACTCTGGCACATTTGTATTGTTTATATATAAACCAAATTGAAATGTAATTGATTTAAGCATGGTTTTGTTTCGGTTAATTTTAAATTTAAATTCAGCACTCACCAAGTCTACGTACTATAGATGAGCAAGAGAGATGTGAGAGAGAAGCGTATTTGTTTATTTGGTTTGTTGATTAGTTGATTAGTTGGTTGATTTTTGATGATGCGTTTTTATTATTATATTTGTAATGCAAATTTGTACAGAGATTGCGATTCCAAATTCGACGAATTTGTTGAGTAAGCATCATGAAATGATTACGTTCATTGGTTAGTAGTTGTAAAAGTTGGTTAGTATACTATATATTACAGTTTAATATACATATATAAACACTCGGAGAAAGACAAGCTCATAAAAAGTTTAACGATAGAAACCTTTATTAAGAAATTGCGATTTCTTTAGATTTCTTTCTAGAATTTTGAATATTCTTGTCTTTATCTGAGTGTTTGTATATGCTAGAGTATTAAAACTAAAGGATTAACATGCAGGCAGCTCATGCAAGGCGGGGGGCGTGTTTTTTATTTGCAAATACCGCTAAGCGAAATGTGAAACGCTATTTATTTGCTACTGCTGCTAAAGCTGCTGCTGCTGCTCTTGTCGTTGCTCAAGCTACGGTAACGTTTTGATGCTCAATGGGCGGGCGGGATTAAAGTATGTCAACTGCAAAGCCAGTAGGTCAGGGATATGCACATATATATATATATATATATGGTACACTGTCCCATGCAAAATTCCAAGCAGTTGTAGCCACAGAAGCAGCAGCAAAAGCAGCAACCGAAGCAGTTACCTTTCTCTATGTTTGTTGGCTCTTTGGGGGTGAAGGTGTGTGGAGAAAGTGGTTGTTTTTTTGTTTACTTTTAGGGTACAGACATACACATATATATATTAAGTACACATAGAGCTGACACACTTACTTTTCATGATACGATTTCGGTATTCATCGTCGCGCTGCATGGTCACACTGCCGCCACCGTTGGAGACCATCGAGCTGACTTGCTCCATGGGCACAATATCCTGCAAAAAGAATGGCAATTTGAATAAAGATGAGATCGCACGGTGGCTGAATAATAATAGTAAGGGATGCATGCATACATGCATGAGTTTAAAATTGTGTAAAACTTTTCGCTTAAAAGTTTGCCAAAACTTAATTAGCAGCGTGTACAACAGGCAAATTGCATTTGTCCACAGGATATGGGCTACAGGACAACGGCCAGCTGCTCATTTCATATACGCGTTCGGTTGTTGCTCACTCGCTTTTACCGGTTTTATATCCTGTAACCGTCTTTTTAAACATGGCAAAAAACCCACTCACCCACTCATTGTGGCTATTTTTCCCGAAAAAAAGTGAAGTAGATATATTGTTATGTTTTTTTGTGTGTGTGTGTGTGTGTTGTGCTAACAATAGCATTTGCCGTATGCGGCCTTTTCAAAATGCTACCCGCTCTGTTAGCAACCATCCCTGGACCGAGACCCTCAATGCATCAGCTTTAGCTTTTCAGTGTCCTGCATCAGCAGCTGCTTTTGTTGCTGCATTTGCCCAGCGAGCTGTGATATTTTCCAGTGTTTATTGTTTGAGTTCAGCTGCCACACTTTCTCTTACTCCCCCCGCACTCCCCTACTCATCAACAAGCACAACCACAACCACTCAACTCCTCGCCTCGGGCATTGAGCAAAATGGATTATATTCAGTGCGCTCACTCGACATTTATTAATGAAATTTGCACCGAGCCGTGGCTGGCCATTGTCCGGCAGGATTAGCATTGTTGCAAACGCATTTTGAGCAACCTGAATGCTGACCGCTGGCTGAAATTAGCTGATAAAATGTGGTATAAGTGAAGCGTTCTAACTGAAACCAAACAGCTGCAGAGCAATCAACAATTGAAATTGTATTAATGTTAAGCCATGATTGATTTACCCCCCCAATGAACGGCAAATACATAATACGGCATGTTTATCTTTTGTTCAACAGTTTCGAATCGAAAGCGAAGAAAGCTATAAAATTTTGCCAATTTCATAATAGTACAGTTTCGACAGAGAGCAAAGGGGCTGTGAATGATACGCAAACAGCAAATGGCATAAAATAAATAAATAAAAAATCAACATGCAGACTGTAAATGGTCAAAATGCTCGCTGGCCCATAAATCAAACACAACAACAACGGCAACGAATCAGAAATCGTATGATTTATTTTTGTTGCGTCGTCGTTTGGCTATCCGATTTTGCTTGCCTTTATCTTTTTAGCTAAATATCCAATTGACAATAACTTTCAGTTAAATCTGTCGCACAGCAGACATTGCCAGTTATGTATAAGCATATGTTTGGCAGTCATTTGTATAATGCAGCAAAGTGAACATCACGTGTACGCCATGTTGAAATGCGCAATTCAATTTTCATCTAAATACGCATTATGCAGCATATTACGCATACGCCACGTGCGCCTCTAACATACATAAAACAGCAGCAACGGCAGCAATTTAAATGCCACGCCTCTGCGTCATCGTCATCGTCATCGTCGTCATGTTAACAAATTTTGCATATTGAAAATGTTTTTTCCTCCAACGAAATGTGTGACAAAGTTTCAACGACTTTCGGCGTCGCCATCGCCATCGCCATAGCCATATCCATTTGCCTGCCAGAATCTTCTTCTGGCTGGTAGCCAAGTGCCACTTCATGTGTGCTATCATTTTGGATGAGGAGACCCAGGCACAGGTAGTACGAAGGCAACGCACTACTGGGCTTCAATTAAAATGTAGCCACAAATTGCATTTTTGTTTGCAAATAAACACACACAAGCAGCAGCAGTCTCCTCAACTAAAATGCGTTTCAAGAGCATGTACGCAAACAGATTTAACAGACTTTTGCAGCCACTAACGACGATGGCGATGATGATGATGATGATCAATGGAAATGGCACAAAGTTAGTTTGCCACAACTTGTCAAGCTGTATTTGTAGTTAGGCGATAGAGTTTGGCTATGTGGTGAAATGTAAATAATGGTATCGAGTAATTGAATTTTAAATAGTTTTGGTTCCTTTCAAATGGTTTTTAATAAATGAAAAAACAGCCTGCCCTATTTAATTATAAATATTGTGTACCTGATTCGTTCATTTAATATGCAAATTATTTGTACAATTAATATATTGCCATTTAATGGTTATAAATAATTGCTTTTAGTTATTTCGTTTAAAAATTTATTGTTTAATTGTGGCATGTTGGTTATATTCTCTCTCCTTCTCTTGTGTACTCTTTAAATATTCGCCTGCTATTTGGTTTTTATTTAAAATTTCCCAGCTTGAAAACTTATTATTAAAATCAATAAGCTGACATTTAAACTTTATAGTTGAACTAGTTGACAGTACACATGGACTAGAAGGAAATATTATTAAGTTCTGCCAAACAAAGTTATTTCTTTGCCAACCAACCCACCAACCCACCGCGAACTTTCTAAGGACAGTGGGGAAATTTAAAGCTTTTAGTTTTCAGTGCAGCTGTTGGCTTAGGCACCCCGTTTATTAAGTTTGTAGCTACTTTCTCATGTAAATTAACGACTAAATTGTGGCGACAAACGCGACCGCAACTGGGGTTCCGCCCAGGCAAGGCAAGGACTCGTAAGTGGGTGTTAAACAATTGCACTCTACACGCAGCGGCAGCGGCAGCAGCAGCTGTAAGTCAAACAAAACCTCACACACACATACGCTCAAAAGTGTGTGTGTGTGAGTGAAAGTTGATGGCATGTTGTATATATTGAATTATTAACTTTTATTGATCGCGATTGCGTACAACACACAGGGACAGTAACATACTTTGTGGCTGCCACAACATGTTTATTAGTTGCCTGGCTTTGTTTGATGTGGCATTCGCAGAATGGTTATTGTTAAAAATACGACAGATAATTATGTTTGTATATGCGTACTTAGTACATGGTAAGCTTGGACCCTTTGTGTCTCAGTGTGTGTTGTTTATTGAGTCTTGTTAGGCCGCTAATCAAGTTAATGTGTACGCTAAACTGTTCTTGCCCTGACGTTCTTGTTGTTGGTATTGTTGTTATTGTAGGCGCTTATTGCCTTTTAAGCTGTTGAATTATATCGCAGCGGCATTTACCATTGTTCTAGTTAGCTTAATATCAGATTGTTAGTTTGAGCTGTTCTCAAGTAGATTTCATCCACATATCGATCGCAAGACAAGGATTCACCGTACCTAAACTGATGCCAAATGCAAGGTTAAACCAGCTTAAACGTTCTTTCACTCAGCACTCATGAATTCTTAAGTAGAAAACTTGTTTAAATATTTGACTACAACTTGCATTTGTACAAACGATCAGCGAGTAGATAATGCAAGCGTAAGCTGGCAGCTAACAGCTGGCATTAAGATGGCAGATAGACGAAAGGCAAGAAATGCATCAACGGTAAATGTGGCAGCAACAAACTGATTAAATATCCGGCCTACATTTGCATGACAGGCATGAAGAGTCAGCAAAGTCTGCTTCAGCTGCGTTTGCAACTGTTAGGTGGGTAAAATGTAATTTGAACAACAAAACAAACAGGAGATGTAAAAGCCTACCAGGACGACAGGATGTTGAGCAGGTGGCTGCTGGCGCGAAACAAAAGCCGCTGATGCTGTTGCTGTTGCTGCCACTGCTGCTACGGCTGCCACTTGGCAATTGCAGCAGGATACGCAGGACAATACCTTGCCAAGAGATTACCGGCATAAGGACTTAAGCGGGTTTAGTCAGGGGAGAGGGTGGAGAGTGGCGACAAACTTACCTCGTAACGTGTGTCGATTTCAGGCAGTTTCTCCAGAAACTCTTCAACCATCTTATGCTTCACGTGTGTGTATTAACACACACACCCACACACGCAACACAATCAGAGGACAAGCATAACTGGTTCTTAAAAAAAATCTTTATGAACTGCTTTTTGTTTTTTTTTTTTGGTTAAAGCTGACACCTGTTGTTGAATGTTTTTTTTTAAACTATATTTGCACTTTTTTATAAAATTCGTTAAATGTTCCTTGTTGTTTCTCCAGATAAATTGCACTTTCTTGTTGCTTATTGTTGGTTGTTGTCTTTGAAGCTTAAGATTTTCGTGCTTCTTTTCATGCGTTTTGGTCACATTTCCACCATTGGATATAATTCAGACAATACGTACAGCTTTCACACACAAAAGCCTCGAAAATTGCGTCGTCTTCGCTTCAAGTGTGCGTGCGCCAGTATCTGTGTGCGTGTGTGTGTGTGAGTGTGTGCTCGGCTGAGAGATGTTGGCTATACTGTGTGTGGCCAAAGCGCACGCTGATGCCCGTTCACAGTTCAGCACTAACAACAAACTGCAGAAAAACAAAACATTTATAGGCTGCCTGTCTGCGTGGCAAACGAAGTACTGAGCGGCGGATACGAGCAGCAGCCGCCTTACTCAGCCTTCATGCTCAGTCCGAGGTGCCCGAAGCACCAAAGAGTATTATTTCGTACTAAAAACTAGCCAGAGCATCAGAGAAGTTCGACAGTTTGCCGAACAGCAAAACGTTAACAGCAGCCAGGCAGCATAAACAGTAGCCGAAACCAACATCGACATCGACATCGCCTTCGCCATCGACACCAAAAACCGAGACAGCAAACACAGAATATTGTAGCATACTTATAAGCGCCGACGCACGCTTTCAAAAGGGGCAGCAGCAATGGCAACAGAGCAACAAAGAGCAGCATCATGTAGAAAGAACTCCTGTATGTATAATACAGACTTTTGCCTCAACTCCCCAACTTGACATACTTTCGAAACTTCCATCGAAAGCTTTTCCACACACAAAAACAGCATCCAAAGTACATCCAAATAATGGAGAGAAAGAGAGATTGACTTTTAGCACAGTTTGTGGCATGTGGAATGCAAATTTGAAACTTAAAAAGCTACAAGCCATTACACGAAAGCTAAAAGCTAAAGTTGTATGCAGTTTGAGCTGTTTCCTAGCGTATGTTGTTTTCCATCCACTTCTCCATTAATTGCAGCTAACGAAGGCGGCGGCGCCACTCAAAGACAACGACAACGCAAGATGAAACTCAACCCGGTTTTCACAATCTCTTGTTTGTTTTGCTGCTCCACTCAACCAAACTGAAAGTTAGTTTTTGATATGAAAACCGTACAATATTCAAAATCTCTGCTCATTTATCTCAGTGCAGTGTTGTCTATTTCCTTAAAGCAACTAAGCGGCAAGCAAACTTTGGAATAAGCTCAGCTAGAGAAAACTGCACTTACCGAAGGCATTGTCATTTATATGTCTTCGGGGTAAGTAAACAATCCAATTTGTGTGCTGACTTCCTGTCCTGTATTCGTGTCCGGACGCGTTGAACCACGATAACATACTAAAGTTGATATTGTATTGAATGCAACAAATTGTGGCCAACACGTTTAACATACACGTCATTAGCAGCCAGTCGAAAGGCCAAAGGACTAAGTGAAACCCAACAGACTGGTGGGCGGAGGGCGTGCCAAAGTCAAAGGCAATTGACAGAAAAAAACGAACCTTTAGCGCACTTATAATCAAAATCGGATAGTTTATGTTTAAATTTGTTTCTTTTTTTTGTACAACGTGGCGTATGCAAAATTGTGCATGTCCTTGAACGCAACTGTTATAAACAAGTTGGTTTCAGGTGACAAATTAATAATAAATGTGATTGTCCCTTGGAAATCGAATTTTGCACGTTTGCATGTCTGCTACCTTGACAAAATGTCAATTGATTAACAGAAAAACCTTTTTAATAAAAATAACCTTAAAAAATTGTTATTCAAACGCAACGTCTGAACTGCTTGTGTGTGTAGCGTGCAAGAGCTGCCGGCTATGGCACTGCAGTGCAGTAGATTAATGGTATGTGCACTGCTTGACAAGCAGTCTCTGCACTGCACACAAGAAAATACACAAAAACAAAATTTAAAATTAACAAATTAATGAATTTAAATATGTTTTGTTTGTTTTATTTTTTCATTTTACAATTTGTAAGTTTGGTTTTTTTATATGGATTTCATATATATATATATGTATGTTTGTGTGTGTATATATAATTTCTGACAAACTTGAACATTTAGTTAATTTCATTAGACATTCATAAATTTCATTTGTTACAAAGTTTACTTAATGTTTGTTTTGTTTTTCGTTCATTTCGTTACTTTTGATATTTTTTGTTGTTGTTAACGTTCCTGGCTTATAAATGTTCCCACTTGTATATCGTTTTTGTTTGTGTTTCTTTTTGTCCATTTGCAGTTGAAAATTATATAATTTATAGTCGACATACAAAAAATACACGATTTGGGTAACATTCAATTACTCACTTGCAATGCACCCACTCGACATTATTTGATTTACTAAAAGATTACAAATAAATCCATTCAATTTATTAGTTTCAGACTAAACATTTGCGCTATGTCATGTTTGTTTTTTTCCTACGATTTTTACAAATAGTATAATAATAATAATAATAATAATCTTTTTCATTTGTATCATGATTTATATATATACGGGATTTAAACACATTTATGCTTAAGATTTTTGTAATTTTACATGCTATTGTTGTAGTTGTTGTTGTTTTTGTTGTTACTTGTCTTAAGTATTTAAAAGTTGTGCTTTAATATGCTCATCATAATGTCTATACGAATGTACGTGTGTGTGTGTGTGTGTGTGTGTGTGTGTGTGAGTTTGTGTATATGTTGTATTTGTAATTATCACCCAGAGAGGCTTTCTTGAATGTACTTTATGACTTATCGTTATGCTTCAGTTATGCTATCATATATGATACGAATGATTGTAGGCAGGTGGTTGGTGGTTCACTTGACTTTGCAATGTATATATCATCATTTCATCATCATCTTTGTTTTCATCATCAACTTCACGTTTTTATATACGTATACTGAATGAAAAAAATGCTAACTAATATTTTAAACTAATAAATCTAATACAGTTTAAAGCCTAGGTTAAAAACTAAAGCAAAAATACAGAGAAACCCTAAACAAAACAGCCAAAAATACAATGTTTAAATATTTCCTATTCAAGCTTGAAGCTAACTCCAACCAGTATCCGTTTCCACACCCACATCCACAACGCCTTCCAACTGCAGCATATTTCTTTGCGTTAACGTATAGTTCTGTGCCACATGCAGCTGCCACAGACCACTGATCTGTTCGGGTGAAATACTATGCCACGTGAAGAGAAACTCCAACTGATCCAAATCGCTCTCCCCGCTCAGCAGTCGCTCGCAATCGTTTTTGTACAGGACGAACGGTTGCAGCGTTGTTATCGTCGTATTCGTCTGCTGTGCCAGGACGCCAGTGATGTGCACATCATCCACCCAGAAGTAGCCTGCATGCTGCGCAGCCTGATACAGTCTCTGCACCACATCTGCCGAGTAAACGATGGCAAAGCCCGGACAATAGGGCGGATAATAATGGGCAGAATACTCCCGAAAGCTGACGCGCCACTTGGACTGCAAGAAAGTGAAATTGGTTATTAACGGGTTAGTTAGAGTGTTGGAGAATCGAGTTACTTACACGATAGGATCGCTTGACACGAGACTCCAGCACAGGTCGACAGAAGAGCAGATCGTGTCGTTGCTGAAGCAGGGAACGTAACGAAGGGTTCGACGATGTCGTCAGATTTGAGTTGGTTGCTGGCTCGCGCAGCAGCTTTATGAGCTGTGGTGTATTTACATAGACATCGTCGTCGACCTTGACGAGCAGCTGGGCATGGGCGCAGTAAGTGTTGAACCATTTGAGAGCCATTACATGCTTGTAGGTCATGTTGCGATAGGCATCCTGAAAGTTGCCCTGCACCATATCCTTGTTACGTGCATTCTCCTGCTCCAGCGAGTGCTGCAGTTCCAGTTGCTCTTGGGGCACAGCGCCCAGGAGGAAGACAACGCGCAACGGCGACTGTGCTGAAGTCATGTGTGCACCACCCCAGGTCTGACGGATCAGTGAACGCTTCTCTGCATTTCTTGGCGCCGTGTGCACCAGGATCAAGGCCTGAACATGCGATTCACATGCCGGCTGTGCCATCAGATATGCAAAGTTGTGCAAATCAATTAGTTGACTGGCATCTGCTGCAGAAGCTTCCATTGACACTGGCCTTGATGGCGACTGTGTGGTGGTTGTGGTGGTTGTTGTTGATGTGGCTGCTAGACTAATTTGGCTAGGGCTATAATAATTAGAATATGAATAATAACTACTGCTACTTCTATTGTTGTTACTAAGTTGCTGAGTGCGACTAGGGTCGTGTTGTATTTGGTTTGGTTTACTACTGCCATTGGCACTCGGTTGCAGTTGCAGTTGCAGTTGCAGTTGCACTTGTTGCATCTGTGTGGTGATTACCATCGATGCGGAGGATGCGGAGGCAGAGGAGCTCAGTGTGCCTGCCTCATCCGTGTCCAGCTGTTGCACGCTCACCAGCCATAGCACAAAGCATACATTCACACAAATGATCAGGCAGCATAGCGAGCGTTTATCCATTGTGATGTTGTTGTTTTTGCTACTGCAACTGTTGCTGTTGTTGTTGTTGCTGCTGTTCTTAACTACAGTCATTTGGCTGATGTAACAGCTCCTCCAACTGCTGCTGCTTAGCTTTGCCTACTGCTGCCGGTGCTGCTTGGTGGTGATGGTGAAAACGTTTTCTGCGTGCCTTTGCCATTTAACTATTGACAATCGACGTGGGTGGCGCTGTAAAATGAAAAGATATGCAAAACAGATTACAACTTAAGTCAAACAAATTATTTAATATAAGTATTCGTGTTGCTATCGTTCAGCGATTTATCACACACACACACACACACACACGAACTTGTGCGGATGCGAAAAAAAATACACATTAATTTAATGGAACACGCCAACTGGCCAAGTGTGGGCAGAACAACTCAATTGTGTTTGGTTTATTGGCAAAAGGACACTCGCCCCAAACCCAAACCACTTAAATTGATAAGTGCGATTAGTGTTGAGCACTTTAGCTTTATTCCAGCTGTTAGTACTATACACCAACAAGTGTTTGTTGCGCAGCCATGAATCACTTGCAAATGGTACTTAACCAACACGCGGCGTTTTGGTTTATTATTTGGTATTTTAGCTAGAATAGCTTAACAAAGTTACTTTATAGCCCTTTAACCCTGACCTGTTGAGTTTGGCTGTGATATTATATAGGAAAGGTCAGCCTCTGACGTTATAACTAGAATCGATGAGCGCATGCCATAACTAATTGACATGCAAAATTGGAAAGAAGCAAAACCAGAACCCAATATAGAAAACTTAACAAATAAACACCTGATGGATTTTCCGTCAAGTGCCAGCGAACGCTTCGCCACAATGCGGTCAACTGAACCCCATTTTGTACCCGACGTCATCAACAATCATTACCATCAAGCCACACAATCTACGTGTTATCGGTTTTTTTTTTTGCTAATTTGACAATATTTTAGATACAGTTGTATATTGTGTTTAAGTGTTGATAAGTCAACGCGTTCAGTCAATGTCCCAAAACTGAACAGCAGCTGTTAACACAAGGGTTTAAAGTTGTCACAAATGTCTTAAATTTACTTACTTGTGACGTTATTGCTTAACCAAAAACTGTGTATAGGCAATACAACAAATAAAAGTTAATCGCTTTCCAGACATTTATATGCCAACTAATTGTTGCGCTCTCTCACTTTTGCTCAAACTGTATATAACATGTTTTTCACTTTTAACTCGACTCTTTAAAATAGTATTACAGCTTTTGATGTTGTTTTTTCGCTTTCGCTAATTGCGAGAGAGCGTTCCACAAGCACACAAAAATGGTATAAATACTATTATTTCTCTATCTGTGCTTTGCTGTTGTTTGTGTTAGAGCCACTCATGTGAGTGTCGTCACGTCAAGTTAGGTGCTAAACACATTTCCAGCCAGAATTTATAACAATTACATATTGGCATTCAACAAATAAACAAACAAACAAACCAACTGCGCTACTCGCTCATTGAGAAAAATAACATGAACAACAATAACAAAAAATGACAGTCAGCCATTCGAAGTGTGTTTTTTGGCCAGCAGCCAATTTCATTATGGCCAACCTGCAGCAACAACAGGCAACTACTGGCAATGTCTACTGTAAATCACAGTCTTGATAAACAATAGACGACGACGACAACAAGAACAGCAACAACTATGTTGACCCTTCCCCGCCGAAATATATACAACAGCAGACGATATAATCTAACCTTCGACTTGAACAACAACAAGAAAAGCGAAGGAAAACCAAAAGAGTTTGGCGCCGTTGCCATTTTTGTTTTTTATCGAGTGCAAAAATGCAAAAATGGAAAAATCCATTTTGCCTGGCGACCGAATGGCATTCAATCCTCCCTCAGAGCCCTTCACGCGTCTCCGTCTCCGTCTCTTGCCAGGCTTAGACGTCAAGCAATGTGTGTGGCAAGTAACGAGTGCGGCACGTAGAATAATTCATGGTTGTAGTTAATCTAAACGATTAGATTGCAATAATTGCAATTGCATTTCAAGTTGAGTGTTGCGAATTCATTGAGAGATTTCCCAACAGTTTAACAACGCAACTAGCAAAGAGAAGCTTTAAACTGTTGGCCAACATATTGTGTGCAGCGTTAGAAAAGAGTCTGGAGCTGATCTTTGGATCAAACTGAGTTCGGTCAACCCTCTCTGTTTCTCTAGCTCTTTGTGTATGCAACAGCAATTTATCTTGGCACTGCAGTTGCTTGCCGGCTCCTTGCAAGTCCTTTGTGGCATAAGTTCACAGGAGCGCGGCTTGTAATTAGTTTGCCTCGTTTTTCTCACCATATCTGGAAGGCATTGACAAATGGCGCCACATTCACCATACAGACTTCTCATCACTCCCCACTGCTGACGTCATCCAAGTTGCTGTTGTTGTTTAAGTTGTAGTTTTAGTTGTTGTGCTGCTGTTGCTCGTTGGCTCGTGTTGGGCTTTGAGTTTGGTGTCCTGGGCGAGGAGTACAATTGCGTGTCTAGTCGCTGTATGCCATGCTTCGTCGCACCAACAACAACTGTACTGTGCAACCCTTGTACATGATGTGTCTGCCTGCGCCCCCTTCGTCTAGCCTACATTAACATGAATGTTCAAGTTTTATTGCCTGGTCCTAGCCATTCTACTACAACTACTTTGCACTCCTTTTCCATAACCTTTGCCATGAACTTTTGCTTGTAACGGGGTTTTATTTTAAAACTAGATATTGATCTACAAGCAAATTCGATTAAACAATTTAATTCGAAATTCAAATTTGGTTTATTTTCTACATTTTGGTATTGAAAAATTGTGTCAATATCTTTCTTTTGGTTGATAGCCATGCACTAATTAAGCAACAGATTGAATGTCGACTAATATTATCGCTACTAATCTTATCGATTGATCATTTGACAAACTCAACTCCCTATCTTGTCTCTTAACACAAGTCCACAGGCAACGAAATAATTGAGGCCAGTGAGACCTACCTACTTAAATGATCTGATGTTATAAAGCTTTGTGTGTATGTGTGTGTGGCAAATTTTATGAAATTGCTTATTTAATAATGCAGACACCGCAAATTTCAATTACACTTTAGTTGTGCGTGTGTGTGTGTGTGTATGTGTAAAGTTGCAGCTACGTGCCTGACTAGCAAAACAGCACGCAGCTGCCTTTTGTGGCAACACGTCACGGTCAGACGTGCTCCCCGAGCGAGCCGTCGATTAGTTTGGCTAACATATACATACATATATAAAACGGCTGCAGCCTGCCGGAAACTAACTAACTCCTGTTTCCTCTGCTTTAAAAATTGTTGACAATAAGCTAAATGCTCAATATTTACTACAAATATCCACATCATGCCACACAGTTGAAACATGCTTTGCGTGTTGCAATGACAGACTGACTGATAACAGAAGCAGAAGCCAAAAAAACCCTACAATTGCCAAACCATATTTAGCTCTGTTTTTGCGGTTTTAAACGTCTGTCAGGCAACAACAAATGCTAACTAACAATCATAAATGCCAGCCCGATTCCCAGCCCAGATGTGTGCCGGATGTGGTGTCTCGCCTCAGCGTATCAGCGTATCTGTATCCATCTCTAAACTGCAGCAGGCGGCAGTTTGTGTGGGCGCATCAAGAAAATGCGCATATGCTTTGCACAACTTGGGAAAATTGCCGAGAAAGAGAAAAGCCGAAATCGGACGCAATCTGCCAATGTTCCGTTTGCCGCTCTGCCACTCTGCCACACTGCAACGCGCTGCGCAAACATGTGTATGTGTATGTAGGTAGGTTTTGTTTGTATGTAATTAACTGTGCGTCATAGAGCAGCATTATGTGTTTGTGGCAGCCTCAGTTGTTGCCTCATGCTCATATCACAAAGCGGATGTGGCTCTCAGCAAGAGTGAAAGATATGGAGACAGGAAGAGAGAAGGAAGCAACGAGAGAGAAGCAACGAAGAATGCCTGACTTGAAAGTATCCTGTACCCAAAACAACGAATGTGTTTTTTTTACAGGGTATACACTAAGAGGAGAGTGTCAAGTGGAAGAGAATGGAGCGCTCCGGGCGAGAGGACAAAATGCTTTCCACTTGATTGACGGCAAAACGTCGTCGCAAATTGCCAATTAAAAAGTGGCAACAGCCACAAAAGGGAAAAGTATTAGATGGACAGTATATATATATATATATATATATGGTATGCAAATAGTAATGGACACGCCCATTTTGGGGTTCACTTTAAAGGTTGGGTCTTAATAATTTATGAATATATATAAAGGTATATTTCCTTGTCCTTTGGCTTGAACGTATGAAAATTTAATTACGCGTATTTTGTTTACATTTTCACGGCTGTCGTGGCCGAAGTTTGTTAAGGAAATGGGACAATGGCCAGTTGTCCGTCCTTTCTTTGAGGCATGAAACGAGTTTTATGCACGCAGACACAATAAAAGGCGTGGCATTATACATATACATATATAAGCAACTCTCCCTCTCTCTTTCTCTTTTTCTCTCTCTTGATTTTCACATGCAACAGCGTTGATGAATCAACAATAAAATTTAAGAATAAACATTATCCATGGCGAGTAATTGGATAAGAAGTCAAGTGATAAAACGAACCCGTTTCCCGTTTCTTTTCCATTCCGGGAATCAATTTTCTATTGAATTAAATGCCGGTTCATGTTTAAAACGACAAAAAGATTGGAACCAAGCGAAATATCAACTTTATAACAAACAATTCTATTGAAGTATTTGGAATAGTAAACAATTATTTCAATCTCAAGATTGTATGCACTGTTGGTATGTACATATATAATAATCATAAAAAAGCCGAGCTAATAAGTTTATAAGCACAATTAAAAGACAATAAAGCAAATAAACAGCAATGTACAATGTGTTGAAAAAAAATTCATTTTGTTTATAAATTAAACAAGCTATAAACTAAACGCTTCGGTATTTGCAAGTACTTAAACAGAAAGTTCATAAATGCTATTAAGTTAAAAACTTTAATGACATTGGTAGCTTTAAGGGAGCTCAACAAATGTTATCGTAAATAATATTTTGTTGATTCAATTCCAACTAGAGAAAAAAAGCAGTGATAATAAATAAACAATATTTGCACTATGCATTGCCAATACTAATAAGCATTTAACGTATTTCTATGGGCTTGGAAGTTTCCTCAATTAAAACTAACGAAAAAAAATCTGACTTAAAGCTTTTTATTGATTGGCAGCAAAGTGATATTGTTTGTTTGTGTGCGAAACATTTTTAAATTCAATGAATGATTCATTCATTTAGTGGCGCAAAGAAGCAGCGATAAGAGACTGAAAGTATTTTGTTGCGAGACATTTGTTTAAACCTGAAAGCTTAGGCAGTGACGTTTGTGACGTCACAAGCAGCACGTAAGTAGCTGTTGGGTTCAATGTACGCGCAGAATGAAAGAAAGAATAATAAACACATGTTGTTTGTGTGTGTGTGTGCTAAAAAGTTGTCGGCTTATAATATTTGTATATATTTGTGTTCTTAAAAGACAACAAATAAACGCAAATGCGAACACAAATGCAAAGCAACTGAGAGCAAAAGAGAGTGTAAGTGAAAGAGTTGGTGAGAGAGAGCAGCAACGGAAGCTGCTTGCTCAACTTCGATTGAACACGTGATGGGTGAAAGCGTCTTCGTCGGCAGTGCTGCTTTTAATACTCTTAATTGATTTCAAATTTTTGCTTTTTTCTTCGATTAACACATATACATATACCAGCTGACCCGGCAAACGTCGTCTTGGGCTCTTCTAATTTGAATGCTTCTCGATTTATTTGTATCACGGCTCAATTTTGCCCCTATGCGTTTTGTTGGCAATGTAAGAACACTAAGGGGAATGAAATAGTCGATTCAGATAACTATTGAGTATGCATAAAAAATATCTTAAGAATCGGTCAAGCCGTTTAGGGGGAGTATGGTAACAAACTTTGTGATACGACAATTTTATATATTAGATATGTATATGATATGTACAAAGGAAGCACACAACACACAACACGTGCTCGCGTGTGTGTGTGTTTAGCAAACAGTTTACTTTATGGAGCTGCAGCCAAGGCCAAGACTTCGTTCGACGCGGCAGCCGGCACAGCTAGCAACAACAACAGTGCCATAGCCTCTGCCTGTACAGCTGAACTTGTTCAAGGTCAGGCCCACAAGTGCGAGCGCGACGGACGATATGCAAAGAGCTGCCAAAGTTGGAGTGCCAAAACGGAGCAGCAGAAAAAGAAATTCCACACAAAGCAACAACAACAACAGTAGCAACAGCAGCAGGAAAAGCAATTGCGGCTGCCAAAAAAAAAAAGAATGTGCAAAGAGCGTGAACAATACAGCAGACAGACCGGGAGAGAGTCAAATAGAGCGGGTGTGAGATATAGAGAGCGATTGTATTTGTGTGTGAGAGCACGCGGCACAACAACAATTGATGCTTACGGTTTGCTGATAAGAAGCGACACCTTCAGGTGGCAAAAATAGAACACAACCTACATATTAATATATGTGCTTGTATGCATACATATATACATGTCTGCACATCAATTTCACGCCTTATTGAATTCAGAATTTTAATGCATGACTTTCAGTAGCTCATTCGAGGTTCTTTACCTGCGGCGACGCCACACGCCGCCCACAAACACACACACACATTTTCACACGCACAGACAATAATTTGCAAGTGGTTAGGGTCGGAGGGAATTGCCAGATTCAATACCAGTCACACAGAAAGACTCTCTCTTTCTGTTGTCTTTGTTGAAGCACTGCACTGTAAACAACAAAAAAAACTCGTTTGTATCAAAATATTTTTGGGCACATTGCACTTTGTTTATTTTATTTTTGGCATATTGGAATTTGCAATAAATGTTTCATGGCATTGTTTGCTTCTCTAAAAGAAGGGGTGGAGCACGCACTCTCACACACGACACAGACAGAGCGAAACACTCACACAAGCAAGGACGCTCACTCACAAGGATGCTCCCTTTGATGCCGAGATGCTGCGCGTCACTTTGGAAATTTTCACATATGCTGCTGCCTTGTTTTCACCAACTATTCTACATTACAAACGTGTTTAATGGAACGTAGTTCTCGCAAGCATTTAAATAGTGCACTTAAAATAAAACAAACGAAACGCGCGCAATTTTCAACAAATATGCAGAAAGCAGCATTTAATTTTTTTGACGCGCACGCGCTTCACTTTTTCGATCACTCTTTCGTCCGCGTTCCGAATGTGCGTACTTTCTCTTGGAGCAGCCGGCGCAGCACTGACTGCCCGACTGTGTGTGTTACTTCAGTTCGCATACATGCATACGTATTTAAAATTTAAACAAATTTAACAAGAGCGGAGTTGGACACAGAGAGAGAGAAAGAGCAAGCGAGAGCCGATACGCACGCGCGCTAAAACTATTTTAACATATTCCCAACATATGTTTAATCGATATATCGATAAGCATTTGGGACGGAAAAAAGTATTAGTGCTGTTGACTATAAAAACAGATCCTGTGAGATTTGGTATAAATTTGCCCATCTATTATCTATTATCTATTACGCACCTACCAAAATGCATTTGCATTGTAACAATATATTTAACAATCAACAATCGGCCGGTATTTTAAATTTATGGTCGCATATCGATATTCACAATACGGGCTTCTGTTAGAGGTCGTAACAGATAGTATTTCTAGTGCCACTTGGGCACAGTAACTAAAAAACACTAAAAAATACTAGCCAGCCAGATTTGCGAGCCAAAAAATTTAAATACATTTTCAAAGCATTTGTTTATTTAAAATCTACTGCTAGTTACGGCTGAACTTAAAAATCTAGTGATAATAATGAGTTGTTTGTGTTGTACATGCAAGCGATCACAATTAAAATATGGAGGCATTTAATATACATTAATAGGTAAAAATAAGCATCTCTTCAGGCACTTTTCGATTTGCTTTGTCTCAGCAGTAAGCTGGATAAATTGCTGTAGGGCACTTCAAAGGCCAGCGAAAACACAATAGACGCCAAATACACAATGACGGCAAATCCGCAAGTGACAACGCACTGTAAGTAATCAAAATATGTTAATAACTGATAATAATCGTGTTTGTATACAATAGCTTACCAGCATCAGGGGATCTGCATGCGTGCTGGCATTGGTTAAGCTGTAAAAGAAGGCGATGACCAATGGATTGAGCAAATATATTGCATATGAGAGTCGACTCAAATGCTGAAAACCCTTGGCCTCCAGCAGACGTGACCACCAGACGCCACGCCCGCTGGCACTGCCTGCAATCATCCAGCAGACGCTCAGCGAGAAGAAGAGTCTGCCTAGGACAAACAATGAGATGGCCATGAGGGAGCTTAGATCTCGTCTCACTGTCGAGTAGATGCAGGCAAAGAAGACGAGCAGCGCAAAGTGCCAAGAGCAGCGCTCCCTCATCTCACTCAATGCCAACTGTTGCCTCCACTCCAGCAGGAACCAAGCTGTGATGGAACCCAGTATATAAGGCAGAACTCTTACAAATGGCGAGGTGTAGATTTCTGTGCCTGTGGCAAAAGCCGCATCAAAGGATAATTGAAACTTAATGCTTACACCAATGGCATAGGACCAGGCAATGGTCGACACCAGAGAGAAAGCGACCAGTGCCTTCGTTAAACGTGGATGCCTGAAAAGAATGGGTAAGTTATAAATAAGAGCAGACATTTTAGCAGACAGATTAATTTTAACCTACTTTACATATAGGAAGAGCAGAATGTTTGCCAGAATGAAGAATTGCATTTCGCAGGCCAAAGACCAGCTCCAGTTGGCGCACATGTCGCGATGATCAAAAAGATTCTGGATAAAGAGAAGATTACGCCACCAGTGCTTGGAGCACATCTCGTCGAAGCGTTCGTTGATGTGATAAACTGAAGTGTCTCCAATATACGCATAGACCAAATCCACCGAAGCCATTACAACCAGATAGAGTGGACCCAATCTCAAGTAGCGATGGAAGAGCAACTTGCCAAAGAGTTTGAGATTCCTACGCCAGCCATTCTGACGCACTGCCTCTAACTGAGTGGAGTTGCTCAAAAACTTGTATGTTTGCAGAAAGCCACTACGAAAAGCCAAAGAGTTGAAATCTATTAAACGCTTCTTCTTAATCTTGCTTTAGAACTCACCTGATGGTAAAGAAGACATCAACGAGAAGTGGTGCTGAGGAGACATATTGGAAGAAAACTTGCTCCGCATAGGATATCAGTACGGTTTTATTGTGGACGGTGAAGTACATGAACCACACCACATGAAAGATCATTATCCAAATGGCACACACACTTCTCAGTCCATTCATTACTGGAATCTCATTTGGAGCATTCTCGCGCATTGCAAAGATCTTTGCCCAGTTTCCAGGCATATCGTAGCAGCTGACGAACTTCTGCAAACGCTTCCACTTCAGCATCGAATAGAGCGCTCGCCAAAGCTCGGATTCAGTCGGCGCTAAACCATTAGATGCAGCTCCCAGAACCTCACCAGCTGGCGGTAGCTTTTTGGCAGCAGACAGCTGCTGGGCGCACAGCATTAGAGCACAAGTGGCCAGAAAACAGCCTACCAAAAGACGGAAACTGGTGCGCTGATAGAAGACATCGCTTAGTTGCAAATCCTTCATATAAAGCACTTCTGGCTGTATGTCAAAAATATCGTTCTCTGCAAACATTCCACGCGACACATAGTCTGCGGCCAGCTGCTTCACCTCGCTACCTGTACACGCTCTGGGCAGGCACAGTCCAATGTGTATGATCTGCTCGGACATCAACTTGATCTCCACCTGCCAAGGAGAGTTGTGTCGCAGGTAGACAACTCGATAGTCCATCTCAAAGGGCGCCTGTTGTGTTATCAGTCCATAGTGCATGACACGATCAAAGTTCTTGGACAGGGTTATGCCCACGGGACGTTGTACTCCCTTGCACGCCTCCCGACTGCCCAGCCAATAGTTTTGGCCATACACAAAGCCCGAAGGCTTCGTTCCAGATGCATCAAGCACTGTAAGAGAGATGATGATGTGGCATATTAATAGAAGCAAAAGTGAGAATCAAACTAAGGTAAGTTCAAGGCCAATTGTTCCTTTGATCTTTGATTCCTGATCAGCCAAGATCAGAAAGTGTAGCGCATTTCCTGCTTAAGTTGGTCTCAACCAGAGTGTTCACACATGCTTCAACTTGTTGTTCTAGTTCAAGTGCCACTTTGAGTGATTCCTATGCGATAATGCACAACTATTGACTCATCATTTATTGAGTTGGAACAATAAGCACTTGTATCGCAAGTCTGTCAATAGGTTTGTTGCCAATTTTAATTGACGACAGTTTGGAATGTGTTTGCATTATCAATGAGGAAGCTGCGAAGCAGCAAACGACACAACCTACAGTAAACACCAATGCATAACAAACATTACACTCGCTTCTACTCACCTTTCATAGCCCAAGGCTGTTTGGCAAGTATGCCACGTTGCACTTGACGAAGATGCGCTACGCACACTGGATTCACATTGCTCTCGTTGACCACCTTGGTCAGACCAAAGATGACCGAAGTGCGTGTCAAGTGTGGCTCGTGATAGTTCCATGATTTCTCAGCTGTTGCCATGGCGGCAATCGCTTCAGTTGCAGCCAATTCGCTTAACGAATCGTTTAGACGTTTAAAAAACTCAATTTGTTGTTGTTGTTGTTGTTGCCACTGTTCGGTTGTGGCTGTTGCGGCGCTCTGGTTTGTGGCGCCCTTGATGGCGCCCAAATACAGCAGCAACAGCAGCATCAACAATAAGCACAAGCTGCGCCTAATCTCCATTATTATTATTTATTGTTGTGATTATGGTTTGTTGTTATTTGTAAACCGTTTGGTTGCTTGCTTGCTTAGCCTGGTTTTTTTTTTTAGTAGTATTTACCCCAAGGTCAGCTAACTATTATTGACTTGAACAATTTTTAAGTTTTGTTAATTTTTCGACACAATTTGCAAATGGAACAACTGAAAGTAGACAAAGTATAATGCAAATTAGGCTTTCTTCCACTCGCAATCTTTTGTAGCATCTAATTAGAATATTGCTCATACGCCGCTTAAGCCGCTGCATGTGTTTTTCGTGTAGCCAATCGGATATTTAACACTTATGCAACAATTAGCGCATCAAATTGAGTTAATCATAACTTGATTCATCGACAACAACAACAACAGCGAGCAGTAAAAGTTTTCACACAAATAGCAAATAGCAAATAGCAATAAAACAAAACTCAAAACTCAACCCAATTTCAAATGCCAGAGCGTCGCAGCGCCAACGTTTAAGGTTCAATTGAACAATAACAATAACTAAACTACCAACTGAGTCTTTTTTGAGCTTATTTGTTCAACTGACCACAAGATGAAGCCACTCGAATACGGAGTCGGACTCAATCTCAGCGCGTAGGTCTCACAATAAATTCGAATTGAGAAGCGCTTTCGTTTTCGTTTTGAGCACAAACACGTAATATGATTCCACGTTGTTGTCTTTATTGCTTATTATTGCTTATTGCAAGAGCTCAACCTAAAGTCCGGCGGCCCAAAAAACAAAAAGCTGTGAACACACGCATTTCTCGTTTAAGTTGTTGTTGCTGTTGTTGCTGTTGACCGAGAATACATTTTCAATGTGGCATTGCCTAAGGTCGCGTTCGTTTTTTTTTCTTTCCTCAAGCTTCTGGCAACATGAAACCATAACGCAGACTGTTGAACTAGAGATTTTGACACTGGGCGCAATGCCTCAAGCGCGCTTGTTGATACTAAAAAACAATTTGAAATAATTTGCATAGTTAACGCGTTTGCATGTCGCTTTCCTCAGCGCGTTTGTATATTTGTATATTTGTTTGGCTTTTGCATAATTTCTGTGTACCCAAAACGCTGCGGCGAGCTTCTTTCTTAGCAGATGTTGTAACAGTCATGACACAGAGGGAGGGGTGGGGATTGGAAGGTGTCAGTAAACATATTGAAAAATGTTTGAAACTGATTTATATAATATTGGTTAGCAAAAAGATGATTTAGATGAAAACAGAACATCAAAAACAACGCACGTTTTTTTGTTTCTTCTTCCAATCTTTAATAGTAAGAAAAGTTCCACACACACAAAAATATGTATTTTGTTTTCAATTAACAAGTTTCTTCTTTTTTTCTCTCCCTATTTATTTACACACTAAGCATAGAACACTTAAGACCACTTACTCTTCTAGTTAGTATTTTTTTTGGGTTGTTTTTTTGTGTTTTTTTGGGTTATCCCCTCTGCTTTATAGAGCCGTAATCGTTTTGGCATGTGGTTAATTTTCACTTTGTGGATAAGTACATTTCGGCAGTACGTTATAATATATATATATTTGATTACACAAAACGAAAGAGTAAGGGCAAGAGAGAGAGAGAGAGAGAGAGAGAGAGGGCGGGGGAGAGTGAGAGATGGTATTGAGATCCGCGTTGCTTCCGCTTCGAATCGACTTTCGTTTTCGTTGATGATGCTCTCGTTTGTTTTTTTTTCTTATTTTTGTTGCTGATAAAACGCACTGCGATTAGTGATGTTGCTTTTATTATTTGGCCCTGGGCCCTGCAACTCGTTTACTCCGACCGTCAAGATGAAGCGAATAAACAACAACAAAATTTTCGTCTTGACTTGTTTTTTGTTAGTGCTTTTTTTTTGCCGTAGTATGCGGACAGACGAACGCGACGTTAGCGCGTGCAACGTATTCGAAACAACTGTGCGATGCTTGCATTTTGGCCCAAAGTTTTATAAACTTGGTCAGTAAGTCGAAGCAGCGATGTCGCGTCGCCAGCAAAAACTCAACATCAGCAACCTCAGCAGCAGCAACAGCAGCAACTGAGGAGCCAAGAGAGATAAATCAACAAAAATTGCTTATATTCCTCGCTCAAGATCAACAAAAGTCAGGGGAGACGCTTACGGTCCCTTCTCTTCGCCCTCACATGGCTCCCACATTAGCCGAGTGCTGTTATCGCATTGCCTTTTGGGCGGCGCTTTCGTATTGAGTCAAACTCGAATTTATACTGGGCATGCGGGGAGTGGAAATATGCTTGATTTAACGATTGATGGCTTAAACTTCTCAAGACCCTTACGCATATGTGGATCGAATGGACCACAACCACAAAAGCATTTCTTTTTGATAAATTATTTGTTTTAAACTATACCACGAATTAAGCAATTGTTCAAAGAGTATCACTTGAGTTTTAAAGAAGTTAAGATATATTTTTAAATTGAAATATTTTCTGCCGTTAATTATGAATTCGATTACTTATTTATTTTCAAACCAAAAGTAATGTACAACACTGCCGCAAGATGTCGCTTTGTTTACAAGCAAAGCTCTTAAGCAATATCACTTTGCGTAAACGCTAGAGTTTGAAAGCTCCGTTCAAAAGCTCAAAGCACATTTTAGCACAGCTCAAAGCACCTGAGCTCAGTTTGTTCGCTCAGTCGTCTCGCGCAGCTTGTGGCCAACAGTTCAAAAAGCGGAACGCGCGCTGCTTTCATATCAAAAACGAGAACCCCTCTCCCGACTACCACCCACAAAAACACAGCGAGAGAAACCGCAAGAGAGAGAGAGAGAGTGAGAGATAAAGGGGGAGAACAGCAACAAAAATAAATAATCGTGGGTGCTAAATGCGCGCGCGCAGCTGAAAAATTCACAAAAATTTCACGAATTGCCGAAAAGCTGCATTTATTTGCGTCAGTTTGTGTGTGTGTGTGTTTGTTGGTGTTTGAATAATACAAATAAATGGAAAACACAAGCACAAGTGCAAAAGAAAAATCGTAAACAACTAACGAGTTTTTTTCTGCGAAATCAACGACAACAATAACAACGAGCAGCTGTTGTTTTTTATATTGTATTTGTTGTTTTGTTGTTTTGGCAAAGCCCGTTAGCGGGTCAAATGCATTAATAAGTTAACGTGTGTGTACGAAACGAAACGAAACCAAAAGAAAACAAAAAACAAAAGCAAAGTGAAATGCAAAGTTTATAAAATTGAAACGTGAAAAGTGCAACCGTGTTTCTTTTTCGGTTATTCCCTTGTATTACATACGTAAGTGATACAACAAAAGAAGAGAAAAAAAACCAAAACTAAACTATAAAAATAGTATCATCTATTGCCGTCTCGCTTTGACGCAGGCGCTCTCGCTCGCGCTCATTCACAGACTTGACAGACCAAAAGCTCGGCGTAGTATGTAAAGTATAAAACATCAACAAAGCAAGCAGAAACGTCGGAAAGAGCACAAAACGGCCGAAACAAGTGAATAATTAAAACTTCAGGTTCTAATTAGAAAACAGCTAAGCAATAACAACAACAACAACAACAACAACCTGTACTGAAATGCTACTGCACTTTTTATGATCCACTTGTTGCGCATCCACAAATGGCCGCTAAAGTAAGTTGACAATTGATATCTTTATGGGCAATAAATTCACAAATTTTAACTGACACATGGCACACATTCTTGTCTACCTGCAACTAACTGTATCCGTATCGCAAACAGTTAACAGTTTTTGGTTCTCACGCCAAAACGGCCCGAAAGCAACAACAACAAAAAAAAAAAGAAACACAGCCAAAAACCTTTGAACTTTAAAACAGGAGTGCAAAATGCAAACAGTCATTAATGAAGCCAGTTCGAATAGAAAAACTAAAACCGCAACAACAACTGCAGACAGTACTAGCAAAAACAAAAATGGGTTGTAAGCACGAAAAAAAACCAACTGTAAAAGCACAGGCACAATAAATGCATTGCACAGTGGTTTCTAAATACTGATAAATAAAATCGGAGTGTGTGTTTAGACGTATACGTTATATTTGGGCTTGGATTGTTTTCACACATTGGTTATTAAATTTCTATTGGTAAACAATTGTTAGGCAAATGGTTTATTAATTGCTCTTTGGCAGCCACAGTGGGCAACCAGCACTATGGGCATGGACTTTTTGCA
Source organism: Scaptomyza caliginosa (assembly GCA_035044725.1). Lineage (NCBI taxonomy): Eukaryota > Metazoa > Arthropoda > Insecta > Diptera > Drosophilidae > Scaptomyza > Scaptomyza caliginosa. The sequence continues at coordinate 362,840 of JAWNNR010000099.1, read as the reverse complement.
CATACTCATAAGTAAGTTGCACTTGTCGCTGAAACAGGTTTTGTTTGCATTCGTTGTTGTTGGCTTTAAACTTTATGATTATTGTTGTATTTGCTTGGTTGCTGTTGTTAATGGCGTTGCTTTTGCTGCATTTTTCATGTTTTTCCGGCTGACCTCCGGCTGGTCTGTGAGGACCAGTTTAAAGCCAATTGGTTCGACTTGTGGGCCATTCTTATTTGCCAATTTGCAATTGCCACCGGTTGTTCTTGCTGTTGCTGTTGTTGTTTTTGTTCATTAACTGGAGCACTGCTAATGAGTTGCTCCCAAAAAGGTTAAAGGGGTATTCATTCATTGAGACACAGAACTTTGCCGTCTGTGTGTGTTTATTTTCTATGTTGTCAGCTTGTTGAACATTAGCGAAAAACAATATTTATGATAAGGCGTGTAAACAGAAACGGTAACAATATAACAGTAACAACAACAACAGCAGCAACAACAACAGCAACAGCAACAAGCAAGCAAACAAACAAACAGTTGGCAGTGAATGCAACTGAAAACTGTGTGAAACTGATTGAAATTGAAAAGTTGTTTGGTCGGCCGTGTTGAGTTGGCCATAACCATAACACCAGCCAAGTCAGTGGCAATTGGATACGGACAGCGGACAGAAGAGATCACAAATCAACACTCGGTTAACTATTAACCGTTAACAGTAGAAAATAATGTAAACTGTAAGCGGTAAACGGATCAGTCTGGCAACCGGACACCAACAACACCGACTGCTTAATGATGCCTAATTGTGGCTCTTGATGTGGCTGTCAGTGAAGCTGTAAATGTGCCGCTCAATAGAGCATTAATGTTGCATTTAGTTTAGCGTTTAGTTTTGAGTTTCACTGATGCACACATTGCGTATACGCTATGTGTTATGCAACAGGTAGGTATTGAGTAGTAGGTCAGTTCTCAGAACTGAGAATTGGTAATAGAAAACAAGAAAAATCTCATTCTGGCAACGCCTTTTTAATAATACTTTATGATTCATCAATCGTTTCTTATGCCTTTGCTTTGTGCTTAAGTTATTTTATTTTATATATTTATTTAGTTGTGAGCACGTAAAGCACTATATTTAGATATGACCAGAGAATTGTATATATGCCAGCTGCTCGTTTAGGCAACAACACGTGCAATCTGAACTAATTAAGCAAATGGCCGCTGCACTGGCTTGCTAACGTTTGGCTTTAACTGTATGCTTATGGCCATTTCAGTATGGCAGCAGTAGCTTAATGGGCGCGTCTAGAAATTCCACAGAAACTCAGCACAGTGATCACCCACGCCAAAAGACCCAGGCACAGTCAGAGTTTGCTCAAAAAACTCAGAGAGAGAGAGAGAGTTGTGCTGGGCCTGCTCTTCGATAATAGTTAACTTCCCCAATTGCTTATTATGCCATTAGGCTATCGCTCTCTATTATAGCGTTTGCAGCATTCAATCAATTGCTGACCGCAAAACTGTGAATTTTGTGACTTAATGACTTGCTGGCATGTTAACTGTTTTGCAGTTTTACAGTCAAATTGCAGCAAATTAATTTGCAATGCATTTTTATCTTGCTATTGCACAAGCGCTGTCAGCTTTCAGCTTACAGTTATCAAATTGATATTGCAATTTAACAGGCAGCGGTGAAATTGAATTGAAAAGTGTTGAAAGTGCTGCCGTTTACTTCAGTTTCGATCATTTCAACTGGCAAATTTGTCAGCTTTAGATTGAAGCTAACTAACAAATCAAGTTAAAGCATTTCATTAGAATCGAGACGTGTAAAAATCCCACATTATTATGATAATAGTAGTGTTCTCAACACAAGGCATTCTTGCGTGTGCTGCGAGAATCGAGTTGAGAATTAATTTGTGCTGTGTTTTTTTTTTTTTTTAGTTGGGGTTCAGGGTCGTCATTATACGAGCGAGTATTGCACGATTTATGACATCGAAAATACTGAGTAAAATTATGCATTATTTGTACAATTATTATGGCAAAGTTGTGTGTTTTGTTTTGTGTTACTTAATATTTGTTCTTCATAATTAGTATTTTATGGCGAAAAACGTTGAAAAGGAAGTTGACGACATCGTCAGGCAGGCAGGCAGGCAGCGTAGATGTCGATTTTGTCATGCGTGGCTTGGAATTAACAAAAAAAACTGAAAAAGTATACACAATCGAAACTAAAACTGAGAAGACGACTTTAACTCACCTTCATGCCTGACAAATTGTGAACGAGTCGTAGCAAATTCCATATACATATAGATATGTATATATATTCCTCTAATTGCCAATGTGCTTATGAGCTTAATAACTATATTTTGTAATTCGTCGAGGAAGCGGCATTCTGGCTAATTGAAACTTGTTGCTATCTAGCTAACCTTTGTCGGCTTTCTGTCTGTCAGTTGTTGAATCTTGGATAAGTAGCTGTTTATAATTAGATACACAATGTAAGTAATCTAGTCTTTCCAATAATTAACTAAATCTTCTGCTTAATGATTCTAACAAAACAAGATTCCTGGCGCCACTAAGTTGGCAAATCGTGCCTAGCTCTACACTGTACAGCAAAATAAGCTAGTTTACTCAATTGTTTATTCATTGTGTTAGTTTTGTATTAGCCAATTGACTCCTGATTCCCGGGCATTACAACAGCTTGTTTACATTTTGAATGTTTAGATATTTGGTGTTGATAAAATTGTATTGATATTAAGTAAATTTGTTAGTGATCGTGTCATCTCTCTATCTCTCTTTCTCGTCCCACGATTTCGCATGTTTAATCAGCTCATTGTTCAACACAAAGGCAATAAGCTGACTAGCTGGATGATAAATATGCGTCGTCTTTATAAAGATACAATAAATATTAATATATATCTATAGGTATACTACAAAATAATGAAAAGTTTTTGTGGGCGTATCTGCCAACTTGTTGTCGTTGTCGCTGCTCAGCTTGAACAAAAATTCTTTCGCACGCTCGTTTTTTCTGCCCGAAAATGTCTTTGCCAGCACTTAATCAAGCTGAACAATCAAGCAAACACTGAACTGAGATACTGAAGAACTAACTACTTTAAACTCAAAGTCATCCAATTGTCAGGCACTTCAGAATTGTTCTCGACTTGTTGTTCACTTTGATTGAGCTCTGCTCCAACTCACAGAGCAGTCCCAAAAACATGACACACACCGCCGAAAACAGCCAGTCAAATGGCCAAAAGCCGAAAGCCGAAAGCCAAATTGTCTAAGCCGCTTCTCCGGCACTCACTTGAGATCGTGTTCCATGTTGTTGTAAACTTAGAACTCTGCTTGCTTATAACAAAACATAATAACAACAACAATGCCAACAAGCTTTGGCCATGTAAGAGGTAAAGAAAAAAAAAAACAGTCAATGGCTTTCTTATAATTAAAATGTGATTTTTTTTTAAATATTTTTTGTTGGCGGTAAATTAATGAGCAAAAAAGTTAATAATGTATTGGAAAGAATATACGCAGCTAAAATTATAGTATTTTAAATTTAACTCATCTGTCATGCAAAACTCTTTTCTTACAAGCATCCTGCTTGACTCTGACTCTTCCAAACAGTATAATTAATCACAACAGCTGCCAAAACTATACCCAAACTATACATTCATAGAGATAGAGGCATCATACGGGCGTGCATTGAACTTTTGGGGTTCTGTGAAAGGCTTTTGATTAATGTAAGTGTGGCCAAATGTAGATAGAAGCTAGAAATGCTAATGAGCAAAAGAGTTTGGCAACTGCTTTGTGCTATTGCCACCGCTTCGTCTTAACCATCTGCATGACAATTGGCTAACACATGTGTTTAGGCTATGGCCATTTACCTAAATGGCTATAAGATTTCTATAATTTTAATTTTTTTTTCTTTTTGCTATTACCCAATACACAAGGCATGGAAGAAGGGGCGTTTGGGGTTTTGGCACACCCATTGAGTTTTCAGCTTTGAGCTGCATTTTATGAACTGTTTATGCCGCCGCATACCAAAATCAAGTGAAATTTGCCAACGTAATTTTGCGCAAGCAATAGTTGTTATTGCTTTTGCTGGATTCGCTGTTGTTGTTTAATTGATTTCTCGACAGGCAATGACACACATTGCCATAAAGTAAATGATTTGCTTATAGCCAGCAAATTCATAGTTGCTTATGCCTATTGAATGGTGCGGCATAAGCAAAGCGCCGAAGCGCTAAACTGTCAAATGTCATGTACAACTGGGCGTATGCGTGTTTTCATTAGTATATTTTTTCGTTTTTTTTTTCATTATTAAGCCGGCACAGCGACCTCAGTTATCACTCTTACTTAATGTGACTTGTGTGTGTGCGTGTGTGTGTGTGTGTGTGTGTGTGTTCATTTAAAGCTACGCTTCGATGGCCAATGGATCGCTTTAGATCGTCACACAAGGCAAACCAACATTGAGCCGCTCTGTGGGTTATCTGCATTGAGTCTTGGCTAAGTGCCTTCAAATTGTTAAGAAATTGCTTTCAACTACTAAAGTAAATACTTAAAAGCAAATATGCTCTTAATTTATTCTACAATCAAACATAGATTTAGTCTATATTACATGTAAAACTTTCCAACTTCTATAGATAAGTTGCAATTAGCAATTTTCTCCATTAATTTCAACTCTCTTTTCACGTTTCCGACTTTTCCATTTTTCTTGGTTTGTTTTTTTGCAGCAACAGCAAGGCGTACGATTTCCCAAGGCAGCAGCACAGATAAGTCGCCAGCAAGACTTGAATTATTGCACGCAACGGCAGCAACAGCAACAGGAGGAAGAGGCAACTGGATTTGCAACTGCAACCGCAAGACGACGCACACATTGCAACGCAGTAGCAGCAGCGACACAGCTTCAACAAACAATTGTGGAAAAGTGTGCAAACGAACAAAAGAAACTACTGCTGCTAGATAGATAGATCGAAAATCAGTAAAAGCCAAAAACCAACAATAGAAAAACCAACAACAGCAACAACAACATATATACAGATATAGTATATATATATAGATAAAAATATATATAGTTTTTTTTTTGGTATATGCTTCGCTAACGATGTCGTTGATGAAAATTCATCGAAGCAATGAATCATTTTGGCGTTGTGGCACATTGATGTTGTTGTTGGTAGTATTGTCATTGTTGTTGTTGCTAGCAGAGACGACAGCGACATCGACGACAGCGACAACAACAGGCAGCGAAACGCAAACGAGTGCAACTAATGGTGCAATTAGACAGCAGCAGCAACAGCAGGGGGATCAACAACAGCAGCAGCAACAGCAGCAGCAGCAGCAACACAATGCAACAGCAACTGTTGCTGTAGCTGGCAGCGAAAGCCAAATGCCAAATTCGAGTTTGGCAGAAATTTTGAGCACCAGCGATGTGGGTAAGTACTATTTCTTATAACAACACACATATTGCACATATTGTCGGTCTAAAAGAGTTACAATTCAACAATACATCAACAACAACAACAACAACAACAACAACACTAACAGCAACAGCAGCAACAATAAGAGCGGCGCCCCTTTGGCAGCTACTATGTCGGGAAAAATTATGGCTCGCATTTTGGAAAATTGGCCGAAATAAATCTATGCCAATTATTGACCAACTGCCAGCAGCAACAACAATCACCGTTTAAGCTGACTGGCTACAAAACACAAAAAACAAAAAAACATAAAATACAATTGGCCAGCTGAAAGTACGGCAGAAGAGGCAACAACTGATGAAAAAAAAAAAAAACAAAAAACAGCTACAAGTTTTGGCATTGGTTAATCTCTTGCATTTGGCAACGATGACAGAAAACGTCGTCAACAATCTTTATGAGTGTGTTAGCCAAGGGGAAGCTATCTGGCCAAGTATGTGCTCCAGTACCAGATGTATTTATTATTGACTCGTTTATCTAAAGCTAAACACACGACTATGCAAAGAGATCAAAATCTCAGCTTGTGTTTATTTTGCTTGCTCTTGATACAAGACTACAAGAAATACACACTTGGATGACTTCGGCATGCTGCAAATAGCCTTCCTTTGCCATGCGATTGTGTTGCAAGTGAACTTTAGGCCAAAACTTGAGCTGTACTCGTTTAAACAACAACATTTAACTGTGTCCATGGCGTTCACATCCAAACGTATATGCGCTTCTTCGTGCTTCTCTCTGGCTTTAAATGTTATTTTTTCTATCAAGTATTTTTTTTGTAAGCAATTACTCGTTTAGATTGCGTGGGCGTCAATTGTCTTTTGGGTCTTTCAAGTGACTTGTGTGAATGGGTTTTGCTTAGGCCTAGTTGCCAAGGCCCGCATTTTCACTCAACTAAAAGTGAAACAAACAAAAAAACAAAAAAAATGGTTTTTAAATTATGTATTTATGCATGTTTATTCACGAGCTTACTTGCTGCTCTTTAATGATGTGTTAGCCATACACACATTTGCATTTGGCTTACATAAACTGGTTATGGCAAAATTAAAGAAAAGTTTTAATGCATTTTGATTATTTTGTATTGTTAATGTATGCGCATCAAACTCTCATTTGCTCTCTCTGCCTCATTTGGTTATTTTAATTTCTTGAAAACATCTCGCAACTGTTACGCAATGCAGTTCTTCAAGTCTTCAGTCGAAGTTGCTGTTGTTGTAGGTGTCACTTAAGGCTAAACTCCAACTGGCCAACAGCCAATCCTCAACATAATTATCAATATTGCTTGGCATGGCATTGCCTCTCTTTCTACCTGTTGTTTTTGGCATTACATTTACCTGTTGTTTGTTGTCGGTTTGTTTGCTCGTCTCTCTGTCTGTCTGGCTGGCTGCCTGCTGCTCATGTGCGTTGTATATTGCGTAATCTTCCGACACATTTACCAGGCGTATTCAAGCGTTGGCAGCCATTCGCCAGCTGAAAAAGACGATGGAGCAGACGAAGCAGAAGCAGCACTACCATGTGCGCTAAATCAGAAAAGTCAACAGCAAAAGCCAAACAAACAGGAACAGACTGAGCAGGTCTGTTAGCCAGTCAAACCAACTAGCTGCCAAGTGCAGCGCTTGCAACAGCAACAGCAACAGCAGCAGCAACGTCTGCAACGTTTGCAACGTCTCTTCATACCACCAGGCGTATGCGCAATGTGGGCGGTATGCCACATACAATTTATAAGACTCATACGTCGCGATTGCCAACTTTTAGTTGAAGTTGCGGTTTTCTTGGCGGCACTTAAGTGGGTGTAGCTACAAAAGATTATGTACCATGTACCATGTGTATATGATTATGATTCATTGTTTTCGACCATATCACAGCACTTACCCAATCTACGAAAGAAGTATGCCAACAATCAATTGTCATTTATACAGGGTATTCAAATCCAGCTGCCAGCTGTAACTCTAATGATTTGGGTCTCAATCTCCCCGCAAGTCAGACATAATAATAATTGAGTAAATATTTGTTTGCATCTCTCATCATCAGCGTTTGAAGACTGCTGCGTTACGTGTTTTATGTTTGTGCGTATTACAACAACAACAACAACAACAACACAAAACAATAATCAATAACATTGCGACGAGTGTTTGTTTTTTTTTTCTTCAATAGATGAATATATCATAAGCTTAGTTGATCTTCTTTCTCCGGGCTAAGTTTGAAACTTTCTAAACATTTCTCAGACTTTTCCCTTTCGTTTGTTCGCAAACATAATTTGTCTTTACACTTTTCCTCCGCGTCGCGTTGGTTCCCTTACTACCCAAGTAATTTTCCATTTAAAAGCGCATTTAAAATTATTATTTTGTGGTTGTTTGTTAGCTGCTTGTTTGTTTGGCGCATAAAGGAAAAGGAAATGAAACGCGCAATTTGTGTGCGGTTCGCAGCGGCTATTAAAAACAAAAATTGTTGGCGATTTGTTTTTTTTTGTTGGCTTTAGTTTCGCTGTTTTGTTGGCATTTTTGGTTGTTTATATAAAATGTTTTTAATTTCATTTTCATTAGTTGTGGCGTTGCAAAATGCGGCTAATCAAACGTTCGACTAGTTTATTGAACTTCTTCACCATTTTGTCAAGTTTTCCGTAGCCTCCAACACCCTCCCTCACTGCCCTTTGCTTTGCTCTGCTTGATGGCATATGATTAATTAAGCGAAGCTCTCTGACCCAAAGTCCAACAGTGGGGCATTATGTAATCGCTAAGAGCTTACATGATTTAGTTCGAGGGGGAACACTTAAGTTGTACGAAAGAAAGAAAGAAAGAAAGCCAGCCCAAACTACAAAAAACTAATGATGCCAAAGTTGCAGGCGGGTCGCTCGTAAACCCAAAAAGGCCCTAAAACAGTCTCTGAAAAATTATCAGTTTACATTGCGTAAAGCTGTGCAACAAGCTGCTGATGCTACTTGTTGCTTTTGTTGTTGTTGTTGATGATGACGACGACGACAACGACGAGCATGTGACACGCCCCGCAGCCATTTGCAACGCCTCAATGCACAACAACAATAAGTTTGAAAACTTTTCAGACCAAACCAAGCGACTCGCACTGAATTCGTAAAGCCAACGCCAAAGCCAAAGCCAAAGCCAAAACAAATAAACGGAAGCCTCAAACGACGACGACGTACAAAAACATCAGCCAGCAGCAACAGCAAATAACTATTATAGAAACAAAAACATAATACTTTGCAGTTATCCAATGTTGCATTTGTTGTTACTGTTGTTGTCGTTAAACATTTAACTACACCCATTTTGGTTCAGGTCAGTAAGGCAGCAGCAGCAGTACCAGCAGCAGTTGGGTCAACGCTAGAGACAAGGCTGTCAGGCAAGGGTTAATAACACAACCAGGAAGCACATTAAAAGTACAAAACTTTGCTGAGGGACTCGAATGAACATTTAGTGGCATTTCACGACAACTTTTAAGAGCTTTGATTTCCGCATTGACATCCTCAAGAAAGAGTTTTTTACCTTTGCCATTTCTCCCTCTTGAAGATTTCTCACGTCTCGCGGAAAACATTTCCTGTATACAATCAACTGCACCCATTGCTAAATTCCCAATCCAGCTCCAACTTTAACTTCAACTCTATTGCCCGTTAAGGCAAAATGTCACGCACATGAACTGCCAACTTTGGCAGTGTTTCCACTGCTGCCGCTATTGCTATTGCTTTTGCTCCACTGTGCCCTGCTCCCATTATGCCTGCTGCTGTTTAAGCTGCTGCTGCTGTTGCTGCTGTTGCTTTTGGCATTTTTGTTGCATGCATTCGATTTCACATTAGAAATGCTTTCGATTGGCTCGACCAAAACGTGTCTGCCAAACAAGTTATATCCATGAACATGGATGGCCAGCCAGTTTGAACAGTGAGGCAGGCAATGAATGTGCCGTAGGGTGCAGCAAACAAATATATAAACACGAAAGAAGAAATTGCAATGAAGAAAAACTGCAACGAAAGCGTGCAGAGAAAGTTTTCTTTTTGTTTTTGTTTTTTTTCTTGCTTGTATTTTGTGGCTAAGGCGGCATTTAAAAATATTGATCGTACATTATGAACAGGCTGCAAAAGCAAAAGTGAAGCTGGAGCAAAAGCAAAAGCAAGTGTTGCCAATATAAATTAATGAAAGTTTTATTCAGCTCTTTTATTGGCAATTTTCTGTGTGTGCTTGTCTTTCTCTCTCTGTGTGTGTGTGTGTGTGTGTGTGTGGCGGAAATGATTCACAATTAGTCACATTTGTAAGCCAAACAAACAAATCGCTTGCTTTCAGGGCCAAAACTGTGGAGGTAATGGCATTAAATTTACGTTTAGAAATAAGATACGAGTCTATTCTAATGTTCCCCTTCCATTCAGCTAATCAAATTTTGTTTCGACCATTGAGCAACATTTGCAAAACAATTCTGAGAACAATTGTTGTGTTTTTTTTTTTGCTGCCCAGCGTAATTTATTTGTGTTTGTTGAATATATTTTTCCACTGTGATAAGCAAAAATTTCAAATACAATTTGTTCTTTTCAGCGCTAGTGAAACTTTCCCAAATGTAATCTATCATTTTTGTTTTACTTTTTGCGCAACGTTGCGTATGATTGATATATGAAACTTCATAACCTCCTCAAATGACATAATTGAATACATTGAATTGTAGACAAACACTGCAAATTGTTATTGCTTATTGCATTGTATTTCGTTTGTCATTTGTCAGCTAATTAGCCAAGCAGGTGGGTGGGCGCTGAAGGGTAGGTAAGCTGCCCACATTCATGTGTTGGCTTATTTGTATTTAATTAAAAGTTCTAAAGAAAATGCAATACATGCGATTCATTGAATCGCCATAATGACTCGACGAAGCAGTATTTGTTGTGCTTTATTTATATACTGTGTTTGTCTGTATAGAAACAATACTAATGAGCACTCGAAACCGAATTCAATTGTGTGTTTAAGCGTAATTAAAACTTGACTTTAATTCCACAAGCAATCATCTAATGGGCCACAGTCAAAGCCGAAGCTCGTGGGAGCCTTGATGCTTTTGTCGAAGTGAAGGCCCCTGCCAAATAAAGCTGCCTTAGAACTTCTGGCTTAAAGCCACTGCCACTGAATGGTCGCCCATTGTGATCAGCCAAATTGCAAAGCAATTAAATTTCACATCAACAGCCGCAAATTCTGGCAGCGAGTTATAAGCAAATATTGACATTAGTCACGGCGCGTCTTTAAGATTTATAATATGTGTTTAGTGCTTCTTTTTATTTGGCGTTATGTAAGCACTTAAGATTTAAGCTGCTTAGAATTCAGTATTGGCCAAATAAGAATTGGGAGAACTTGTTGGTTGAATCAACAACATTCTGTTTTTTGAGCTTGTGATATCGTTTTGGTTTGCTTCGTGCAGCTTGAAGCTGCCCAAAAACCAAATCGTGTCTATGGCTAAAATCAAATTAAAATTCCACAACGCATGCCAAGCAGCAACAACATCGATGGTGACGATGGCCACAACAGCAGCAGCAGCAGCAGAAACAGAAAAACCATCAAACAACAACAGCAACAACAACAGCAGCAGCATAGCTAATGCCAAGAAGTGGCGCGGCCAAGTGGATTGACGATTGTTTGGCCTGCACCACTACTTCCACAAGCACCGCCATAACAGCAACAGCGACAAATCGACTTTCAATTGCTCTATCTAAAGCAACGTTTTCTCTTAGGCATTTTTACAGAAAATTTATATACTTATTAAGTGAATCAGTTAATGAGTTGGCATAGCTTATATACCCTTGCTTAGGGTATTTACAATCAGTAGGCACAGCAACGCCCGCGTCTCGCAATACACAGTAAAAATGGCATTCGCAGTTCAAAGTTGTTGCTATTGTTGTCGCTGTTGCTGTTGCTGTTGCTGTTTGTTGGTTCTGTTGAAGGCAGCAATGCGACGTGACGAGACGTCCAAATGGGGCGCTGTTTAAAACAGTGTTGTACAGCGAAATAGGCAGCACTATTCAGCGTGCACTCAATGGAGCTAAAAAAAAGATACAAAATACAACCAAAAAATGTAAATCCAAGCAAGCCTGAAGCTTAAAAACGACGTCTGCAGCTATTGGGCAAAAAGGCGGCATCGAGTTTTGTCGCTTGTTCTAGTCGCTGTGCCGCGCTTGAGATGCCAGGCCTAACCTTGGCCTAAACTGCAAGCCAATGAACTAAATGCTTGTAAAAAACAGCAGCAACAACAATTGTTTGTGTTGGTTGGCTGTTGTATGCTTGCCGGTCGTTTTGGCAGTTTTTAATGGCAACGTGAAAATTAAACAATTGTGCAAACAGCCGCTTGATAATCGCTTCAATGATTCATGGGCCAAGCAACAACAACTTAAGCAGCAGAATAAGATTTTGGCCAAGAAACGCAGTAACAATTTTAAATGCACAATGGGCAGCTGTTTCGCCCAAGGGGCACAAAAGCTAAGCTGCCACCAATTTGTGCCTAACTAATTACTCAGCTGCCTCAACATTTGAAGCTGCCTCACGGCGCCAACATGTCAAGAGGCTACTTGCCTAATTGTGGACCAGTTCGAGCTGAGTTTTTGTTGGGCTGCTGATGACTGAATACTTTTGCACATTTAAAGCGGTTAGTTCTAGTCCTAGACACGTGTGTGCGTTAAAATAAGTCGTTTTCCAATTGCTGTGCTTGACAATTCATCGATTAAGAGCAATTTAATGCGTTTCGTAATCGAATTTGTAATAATGTATGTAGGGTAACAAAAAACGCACCACTTAACTTGGCTAAACGGCGACCCGCCTCAATTGCCCAGTTTGCATGGCCAGTTGTCAAGTTGGTCGAATCGAATTCAATCTTAACTAAACAAAACTCGTTTCGGGTTTCGTGTTTGTTTATTGATTTAGCGCTTTTGTCTGACGACGCACACTGTTTATTTTATCGAGATTTATTTTCCAATACGCGTCACGATTCTGGCATCAAGTATCCGACTCGTAACAAGAATCTCGAAAAGAGCTCTTTACTAATCGTTGCCCCACTTCTCTTTTTCAATCTCTTGCAGATGTGGTTGCCGAGAAGCCCACCACTTATCGACCCACAGGCAGCAATCGACCCTCGATTGCGCCACTCAACTTGGAGCAGGAGCGGGAACGCAAGCTGCGAAATGTTTTGGCCGCACGCCGCACCGCATTGCAACGTGGTGGTTTTCGCACACGCATCGGCACCACCGGACGCAGCGCCACTTCGCCAGCAGCTGTGGAGAGCACCTCCAAGTCACCAAGTGATCCGCGCACTGTTTGCATACGCAATTGCACCAAGAATTTCACCCGCCGCACCACCGCCAGTTGCATGCGACAGTGCGCAAACTTCACACGCATGGCAATGGCTGGAACAATGGGCAACAACAACGGCTCGGTGGTGGTGCGTGCGCCTAGTGTCAAAGCAAGCGTAGCAACTGTTGAACGTGACACCAACGAGATTCTCTTCAGTGATGAATCCTCACATGGACTCTTTGTGGTTGCCAAGGAGCAGAATGACACACTAAACCACATTGCTGATGTTGCCAAATCGCCTGCTACGTTGGGTAAGCAACGTGTTCGTGGCAAGCCAGCTGTGGCAACAATAACGCTTGCACCCAGCTCGCTGGAGGATGAGGTTGACGACGAAGATGGGGATGAACTGCAGCCTTATCTTTACTTTGGCGCTAAACTACCGCCAATTAAGCCTGGCGCTTTAACCATCACTGCAGCCGCTGATGATGATCAACATCCACGCGTGCTTGAAGTCTCTGTAAGCACCACAACACCCACCAGTACAACCACGACAACTACTGCGCCAGCACTTGAGGCGTCTGCCCAACCCACCGTCTCTACACGTCGTCCTCTTACGGAAGTGGAGCGCAGTCGCAGCCGCTACAAGTATCACATGCGTGAACGTGGTGTGGCGCCAACCACTGCACCAGCCATTAGTAGAACACGCTATGTCGGCTCCGGGCGACCCACTGCGGGTCTAACAGAGACATCTGTAGAGCAAAAGCAACTGGATACAAATCCAGAGCTGGTCAAACCTGTTGTGGTGCGACGTGTGGCTGCCAGCAAACCGCAATCATCCTCGACACCACTCATTATCACAGTCTTGAGTGCTGAGGAGGAAACGACTGTGCTGCAGCCTGAGATGAGCACAGAAAAAACAACCACAACAACTAGCACAACGACAAGCAGCACCACTACTAGCAGCACCACCACAACAACCACAGAGGCACCTACCACCACACGGAAGCCAACGACAAGTACCACCACAACAACAACAACAACAACTTCTACAACGACTCCAAAGACAACCACAACAAGCACCACAACACCTACACCAAGTACCACAACCACTACCATGCCAAGCACATCAAGCACCACAGTACAAAATAAAGCAAAAACTATTATTGAAGAAGATACGGAACGTCTGAGAGCATTGGGTCCATCTCTCACACAAGAAATCAACATTGAGGATCAGAATAATTTGATAATCTTTTGTAATAGCACCGCCAACTGCGAGGCAACACCACGCACTCAACTATCGCACACCACCGACTCCAGCTCGAACTCAAAGATATTGCGCACCACTGTACTGAGCTCAGTGCGCTCTACAGTTAATCCACGCACCACCACACCAGCTGCACCGCCAGCAGCCGTTGCCTCTAACAATATTTACATTGGAGTTGTAGAATCTTCTTCGTCGGGATCTTTGGATATTAGCTCGACAGCAATAGCTGATGAGCGAGATGTTAATATGGAGATCAGGCGTATGAATCTGGTGACACTGGTGTTGGTGGCAGTGGGTGTGGTGCCTCTCGTGGCCATTGTTCTCTATCTTGTGCGCAATTATGTGGTGCGACGCCAAGCTAAACAGGATGATGTCTTTGATGTGTGCATTGCGGATCAGCAACCCATTAGTCCGGTAAAGAAAGTGGATTCTAAGTATCAGCTGGAGCATGATGATGACGAGGTGGATCATCACCACCACCATCAGCAACAGTCCATGCCCATGTCCAACTCCCAGCAACAGCAGCAACAGCAGCAACAGCAGCAACAGCAGCAACAGCAACAACAGCAGCATCAGCAGACCAGAGATGCGAATCATAATCGCTATGATGACAAGACATCTTTAACCAGCGAGTTTCAAGATTTTGATCGTAGTAACATCCGCCTGAAGAGTCTGCTAGGCGAAGGTAACTTTGGGCAGGTGTGGAAAGCGGAAGCGGATGATCTGAGTGGTCATTTTGGTGCCACACGCATAGTGGCCGTTAAGACGATACGCGCTTGCAGCGCTCAGGTCAGCCTTAAAGATGAGGCCAGCATTATGCGCAAGCTGGGTTCACATCAGAATGTGGTTACCCTGCTGGGTGCCTGTGTCGAAAGTGGTACGTAAAAGAATCCATTTTTATCATCTTAACTTACTTGAATTAATTTCTCTTTACTGCAAACAGAACCCCATATGTTGATTATGGAGTATGCAATGCGGGGACGTCTTTTATCCCTGCTACGTGCAGCTAGAAGCGCTACGAATATTCTGCCGGCTTCGGTGCCAGGTGGACGCAGTCTGGCGCCGCTCTCACCACGCACTCTGGCAGGTTTCGCCTTGGATATAGCCTGCGGCATGGAGTACATAGCCGGGCACAGAGTGAGTCAATATACTTTACACACAAACTAAAAAACCAGAAATCTTAACTCTTTTTATTCTTCTTAGATTGTGCATCGAGATATGGCTGCACGCAATGTCCTGCTGGATCACAATGGCATGTGCAAGATCTGTGATTTTGGCATGTCTATTGATCTAGATGCGGAGCGTATGCGCAAGGAGCAAGAGAAGAATGCAGCCAACGATATTCTGCGCAGCAATGCGCAAAAGTTTAAATTCGACTTTGGGAGTCGCTATATACTTCAACACTGGCAGCACACCTTCGGGCAGAACAGTCAGCATGGTCACTGTTCCAAGGATCACTCAGAGAAGAAGTCCCATGGTCATGACACCATCGGCAAGCGACATGCACTTCCCATACGCTGGATGGCGCCGGAAAGTCTACAATTTCACATGTTCACCACCGAAACGGACATCTGGGCCTTTGGCATTGTCCTTTGGGAAATTGCTACTCTGGGTATGTCTAATACTTAAGCCTTCTTAGATACATACTAACTAATGACTCCCTTTTGATAGGTTCTACGCCGTACTCTCATTTGACGGGGCGCGAGGTGATACGCCGTGTACCACAGGGTTTGCGACCAGAGCTGCCCAAGGAGAGTAGGCATGAGTTTTACAATCTGATGTCGCGGTGCTGGCACAAGGACCCACAGATGCGTCCCTCGTTTGCCCAGTCGCGTCTGGAGATCACGCGCTCGCTGCACAAGTGGGTCGATGATGATTCCGCCGCCTCGGACTATATGGACGTGAGCGGCTTTAGCGAGGATCTCGAACATGGCGTTGTGTACTTCAACCACCGCATCTCAGAGTTCGAGTGCGAGATATGACGTTGACTGAATCACCCCCATCCATCACACCAACCACAACTACAAGAGCACCAACACATTAGCATCCACCTGCACACTACGTCGCCATTGCCCACCAACTAAATATGTACTATATGTAGATCAGGCTCATTTCAAATTCTTACATCCCACAATTCATATAATTTCAAAATTCGCGTGCTTTTCAAGCAGTATTATTTGTATTTTGTATCTTTCCTCGTACGTTTTCGGTTGCCAGCGGCTTTTGAGAGCTCTTTTGTATATAATTTGTATTGTTTTATTTTTATGATTTATCATTATAATTTAGGCTGTATATTTAATTGATGGCGCTACTTGTGCTTAGTTGATATTAGTCACTTAGTTCTTCTAGTCTGTATCTAAAATTCATCTTCCCAAGTTGAGCCGCCTTAACCGTTACCGTAGTCTTTAGTCCAGTTGACTGCACCGCAATATGGCACACAAGTTTAGTTTTTTATAGTTATATGTATATTTTATAATACGCATAGGACATAACTTAATTTTTAATATCAAAATAGAACTACATAATTGTACAAAATAAATTAAACACAATTATATTTACACCAAACTCAAGAATTTCTTTTTTATTTATATTTATATATCAAATAACGTTTATTAACATAGGTTTCAGCTTTCTACCTTATTCACCTATCTGGCAGCTTTGCTTAGGCTGCTTGCAGTGCTGCCACTCTGATCAAATAAGGCTCACAACATATCAAAGTCTATCTGGCAGCACTTACAAGTTCCGTTTATTGTTCTCTGAACTAGCTTTAACTTAAAAGCCGTTAAGTTCAAACACAAACTAGCTTAGCAATATACATTTGTCTTTATCGAACGGAATAATTAAAGACGCGACGCATCGTTGTTAGATTACCTTGAACAATCGACTAGACGGAAGAGTCATTAGTATTTGTGCTAAGCTTATTTAAAACTAGAATTTGCACATAGTTAACCATTCGATATGCACTTAAGCTGCATATTAATGAGATAACGAGCTTTGAAGTTCACCTATTACACAACTGAGGAACTTTGCAAATCATGTCTTACGTTAGCTCATCAATCAAGAGTTAAAAGTTATAAACGTTGGTAATTTTGGCACAACAACAAAAACAACAACAAGCACTAGTAGATAGTTTGCAAATTGGCCACACTGACTGCAGACTTTTTTTATGGCCAGATGGAGATGGTAAATATTGCATGCTGCTAGCGGAAAAAGTCTTTTTTCTCGCTGGAAAGTCATTCGAGTCGCTGATTGATGACGCTGCAATAAAACAAAACGCCAGCGATGCGGTAATATGGTTAATGGACATAAAAATAAATGTGCGTAAACAGCTGAAACGCATTGCGTGAAGAAATGGGTAAAAATAAAGAAAATTATGCCGTTTTGCCATTGTGGTTAACCAAGAAAGTGTGAAGAAGAAAATTTCTAGTGGTCATTGAAGTGATTAGCAGGTGCGAACTTAAGATTCAGTTTTTAAACATTATACGCGCCAACCGATAAAGAAATAACAATAAAGCGCGCAAATGCGAAACCTGCTACAGAAAAAAAACACTCATTAATAGAGCAATAACCAAAATGCAGCCAAGGGCAAAGGCGCTAACAATGCAGTTAAACTCTTGGCCCAGGGCAGTCTTTTCGGGAAAACGAAAGTTGGCAGCTTATTTGCCAAATTGATTGACGCTTGAACCCTGTGAAAAGTGTGCGGCTGATTGAATAGTTCAGCTAACCTGTTTGCCAAAGTAGTTATTGGCCATCGGCTATTTAACTATGGAAATTTGTTAGGCTTCCGTTAGGGCGCCGGCGCTATTTGTTGTTTGCGTATCGTTTGTTTGCTTCCTGACCCACTCAAAAACTAAACGAAAGACTTAAGACACGAACTTTGTAATGAGGCATGAATAAATGCTTCCGCATTACGTGCGAGCTATTTAGCAAATTGAATTTATGATTTTTAATGCGAACTAACGGTTCGGTGAGCCGATCTAAACAGAAAGCACAGGCAATTAGACAATTGGCAAGTTAATGTAAACACGTCGCAGCCACAAATTGCACGCAGCAGGCAGAAGAACCACCACCACCAACAGCAGTAGCAGCGCACCACTATAACAACCAAGCAGAAGCAAAAGCAGAAGCAGCAACAGCAAACAGAAAACAGTCGGCGGCGAGTGTTGAAAGCGTTAAGACGTGCAAGCGGCAGCTGTGCACAAAGCAGCAGCAAAGAAAAGTATTTAATTTCGTTTGGTGCTCTACTCTCTTTTCTTAAAAAGATCTCACTCTCTCTCTATCTCTCCTGACTACTCACTCGGTCAGCAAGAAGTAGAAAATCGCGCGGCTTATGCTGCAAAAGAAAAAAAATTTAGGCGCGTGTGAAATCTGTGAAAATTTGCCTACAAATCATCAAGCGGAAAAAGAAGTGGCAGGCAAACATAAAAAGTGAAAATTAGCAGCTTAAAGTGTTCAAACTGTTGCAATACGATTCTGTGATGCTCACAAACAGGAAATAAACGGGCCACAGCGAAAATCAAAACCAAAATCGATCTACAAAACAAGGTGATTTCTTGGGTTCTAGCCTCATTTGATAAGTTAATCATTTAATGACGAGCCACACAAACACACTTAAAATCGAAATTGGAATCTTTAAATTGTATTTTTAGCCAAATATGTGAAATGGAAACAACTTTCTAAAAGAAACACACAAAAAAAAACAATAAACTCAAACAACAAAAAAAAAGTCACTGACAACGCACCAAAAATTTAAATTCTTTTTATTCTTTACGCCCGAGGAAATTGTGTCAGCTTGTTAAGCTCTCTGTATTTGTGTGTGTGTGTGTTTTATTTGTTTTTTGTTTTGGCTTTTTTGTGTGCTTACTGCTGTGCATAAGTAGTGTCAAGTTCGTTGCCTGAGTCTTTCGTTTAGGGCCGGCAAATTGAATCGTTTTTTTGTGAGTTTGGTGTTAGTATTGACTGAGTTGGTGGCGTTAGCACGCGCCATCAATAATTTAATAATGATTTTGATGATCACACTGTGACAGTCTACTGTTTAATCTTCCAAAGCTGTCTAGGTCGTTTTGCGGGTTCTACGTTTACTAGGTTAGTCGGTTAGTTGTTGTGGTTGCTGTAGCCGCACAGCGATGTGTCTGCTTATAGGATTCTCGACTTGCGACTTTCTTAACTGCAGTTGTTGTGTCTCTGATTGCTGCACTTAAATTCAATGTTACTGTACTTGTAAATGCTTGATGTGTTTGTATATGTTTTGGTTTTTCGTCGGCCTAGTTTTAAAAGTTTTGTGCAGCGCAACGCACGCGAATTAATAAGTTAATTAATGTTGCCAAAGAATGTTGCAGTGAAATTGCATTCAAGCCCAGCAACAGCAGTAGCGGTAATATCTCAACAATTTTGTTCATCTCTTCACTTTTACTCGGTTAAAAATATAGTCGCCCACATGAATGTGTCTCATGGCTGGGAAGCAAATTTTTTGTGGGAATCATTGGATTTTATTGGCTTAATTTGATTTATGGCAACATGATGGTACTTTCAAAATTATTTTACCCATATGCAAAGGTACCTCACACAAAAAACCAGAAGCACTTGGTTGGCTCTTTCTTTCACTCTCCTGCAACAAACATTGCGCAGGTGTGCAAAATAAATTAAATAAACGGCAACATCTTCACGACCTGCAAGACAGAGTTAAAGCCAAGGCTCGCCACAAACGATGCGCACAAATCTCAGCTTGTTTTTGTTGTCAGCATTGGAGGCGAAGATGCCTGCCATAAGCATTTTTTGTGCGAGTTAGTTATTTTGGTTTTTAGTGGTGTGTTTTATTTTTGTTTCTTTGTTGCTGGCCTTGCGGCTTGTTTTGGCAGGCTTTATTGGCATTGGTTACTGTTAATGTCGCCTCGCTTGCCTTTTCTAAACTGTCAACCAGTCGATAGATAGCAGATAAAGCCAAACCGGCGGCAAGTTTTCACTTTTCAACTGCTGCTGCTGTTGCAGCGCAAAGGTCAACGCCAACTTCTGCTGCAGTTGCAGCTGCAGGCGGGCTCTTTGGCCATCTTCCAATGCCTTAAGGAGCTGTAGCTCCAGCCGCCTGGGTGTTGTTAGCATTTGAATTTGTCCGCCAGCCATCCCATGCCGTTAGCATTCACAGACGTTGCTCTTGCTCACTTTCCATTGCAATTGTTTGCATTCCGTGGGTACTTCAATGCTCATTTGCATTGTGAATGAAACAAGAGAAAGAAGAGAAAGAAAACCTTCAAAATCGATGTAGTCAAGTTCAAGACGAAGTCACGATCATGTCTAGCATTACTATCAGGAAATCAGTGCACAAGCAGCGTCTGCAGTTTATTAACCCCAGAATGCAATATTCAATTTGCTACACTATGCAACAAGGAATGGGTTAAGTGTGCAACTTTACCATATTCTTATAAAGGGCACTTGTATTTAGTGAATAAATTTGCTAAAGAAACTTGTTCTTTGCTTCCGCAAGCCGTGAATACTACTAAAAGGTGTTAACAAGTTGATTAACGTTCCCAATATAAGTATACTGACCTCGGTTAGGTATTCTAAAACTATAAGCAAACCATACAAACCATTGACAGTAAATATTTAAATTATGTTTCTATCCAAATGATGTTGCTAGTGTAACAGCAACGTTTGTTATCAATCACAAGGTCTTTGGCTGCACAGCTTAAAGCTTACGCAGGCAACTTGATTTATGACAGAAAACAGACATCACATGCAACAGCAACAACAGCAAGCGCTACTCTAACAGCGACACTTATGAGTTGATTTGGTGCTTCACGCCTTGTTGAGCAGGCAAAGATGATGATGACGCTGGCTACAATGTGGCGATGGCGATGGCGATGGCAGTGGCTTTTGGCTTTGGCTATATCTACTGCTATGGCTTTGGCGATTACCTAAAGCCATGCTTGTGTGGATGTTGTAGTGGCTGCTGTAATAGCCACTAGCATGACTTGATTATGATTGTGGCTCTGACTTTGCCACTGACACCGAACGTGTTGGCTCAGTGGTGCTTACGCTTTTATTACAATTGTAAATGCACATGCTAATGGCTTTTTACTTTCGGTGGAAAGGCAAGCGAGCGTCAACTAACTAACCAAACAAACAAATAAACTCAAATCTTCGTCAAATGAAAGCTAAAGTTGGTTGCCTAAGTCTTTCGTTTAGAATGCACAGCTAAAAGCGTGCGCAACAATAAAATAAAAAAATTAAAAAAAATCCATTTGTTTTGTATTTAGTTACAGCTGTTGGCTTTTGAGTGTTTAATTTTTGTATTATTTTTATTTCTGGCAATTTTAATTGCGTCTTAATAACTACAATCTGACCGCCCATTTTCTCATCAACTTTCGTTTCAGCGTCAACTGAACAACAATAATAGTAAAACCGAAACAAATACACAACAAAAATGAAAGCGGGCCGAGCTTTTGGATGCCTTTTCTGGGCGTTGGTTTATTGTGTGCTGTATTTGGATTTGGTCAACACCAGCAGTGAGGATGATCTGGTCGATTTTGATTTCATGGATGCCAAAGAAGGGGATGCCACTTCTGCTCTAGAAGATTGGCAGCTGGATGATGAGCAGCAGCAGCAGCAGTCGCAACAAGCAGAAAAGAAGCTCCAGGATAATATGCTTGATTTTAGTGTGGATCTCGATGAACCGGAGCCGGTAAAACAGTTGCCACCCTTTGATTGGCGTGAGAAGGTGCTCCGCACTGCCTTGTCTAAAGCTTTGACGGATCGTGTGCTGCGCCAGAGATTTGCTGAAGTGATGCCCATTCTGCGTGTTCTATCCTCACAACAACGACTGGCTCTCTCGGCTTTAATCTCTGCACAAATGAATGCCAAACAAGGACATGAACTTAAACTGGAACAGGTAAGCCACTTCAAAATAATGATTTTCCTTTCGCTTATTCATCTTATAACTATTTCCAGGTTCGCATGATGTTTGGTAATGATCGTAAGCTCCTGTTGCCTATTGTCTATGATCTGGCTAATTTGGTAAAGAGCTCAGCACGCAAATACATACAGCTAGGCAACGAGATGGCTGCAGCTGCACTTCGTCGCAAGGATGAGCTGACAGCAGTGGAATCGGAGCAGGATGATAGTGTTGGCACCATAGATGTGAGTGGAAAACATGAAGAGCCAGAGCAGGAGGGATTAGAGGACTTTTTCGATGAGATGCAAGCAGAGGTGCTCGATCCGCAGATGATTAATGAAGCACTGCAGCCAGATAGCCACCTTAATCCTACTGCCAGTACAAGGCCCAGTCGTGTGCGTCGTTCAGCTACTGAATTTGTTCATAAACTGACACGATCTGTTCCTGTTTCGGTCACAGAACAAGATTTGCTGGGTGGTGCAGCAGGACGGACTGTTAAGCTGAACACAACAGCATTTCGGCAGCCCAGTGGTGCAAGCACACAGCAACCACCAAGTACAATCACCACCACAATAGTAACACCAACGCAATCCTATGAGGAAATTGAGAATCTGGCCTTTGAGGGTTTAAATGGCACAGAATCGCCCTTGAACGCAGATAAAAGACTCTACCAGTTGAGTGGCACCAACTCCAGCATTGAGGAACCACTACCGAATCCCGAGGAGCTCATTGGTGGACCACGCTATCGCCTCAACAGCTATAACAGCAACAAGCGTCCTAATCAAAAGATTCCCCCCATCAAACGCAAGCGGATTCAAAGCTCACCCTACAGTCGTAGTCGACCGAAGACATCGGCCAGCTCCCACAATCCGGTGGTAGTTCCTTCACACAAGAAATGTGAAAGGTTCACCAACAATATGTGCATACGCACCGATGATTATCCGCTGTAAGATCCACTTCGTTAGTTTGTTGGTTTCCCGGTTCCCGTTCTCCCTTTAGTTTAGATTAGTTAAGTTATACTAAAGAGTTTGTAGCTTAAATAAAAAGTAATTTATTTATTATGTTCACCTGCTCCAATTTAATTGCACATACACATTCTTATTCATACACATTTGGTGGTTTCGGTGGTTCTTTTAGTACTACTACTAATCATCTCTGACATTCACCTAAAAACAAAACACACTTCACTCCACTTTCACAGCGAACAGATCATGGGCAGCATTCGTCGGCACAAGAATGCAATGAGCGCTCTTCTTGCCGAATTCTACGATAAGCCCAACAACAATCTTGAGTTTGGCGATGACTTCGACGATTACATTCTCAACAAAAAGCGGTGAGTGAGAGATTAAAAGTTCATTCGATATAGCAAATTGAAACTAATTGTTTTTGTTGAATAGGCGTGAAGATGAAGGCAGCGCTGGTGGCATGTGCCAGAGCGTTGTACGATATGCACGACCCCAAAAAGCAAAAGCCGCATCTGGTGAATGGAAGTTTATTGTGAATACCGGACAACATACGCAAACGTTGCGGCTGGAAAAATGCAGGTAAGCAATAATAAAAAGATTAATTAGTTTGAGTTGTTGCATAGTTTTTGTCTTTAAATAAGGTTTTTTTTTACACTTTTAAAAATAACTTTAACTTTGAAATTAATAATCATTATCTACATTATCATAGTCAAAGCCTTGTGATTATCTATTTCAAAATCCCCAAAACACTTATACAACATGATGTCACAATAACTTTGTCAGCTTTGCTTATTAACCATTTATGATTCCAATGAACAGTTCTAACACGTGCTACTTTCTCTGTTGTTTTCTATAGCGCTCCTGGCGAAAGCTGTTCGTATCTGGCGCAAACTTATCGCTCGCACTGTTCGCAGGTGTACAACTATCATCGTTTGTTAAGTTGGGACAAAGTGCGTGGGTTGCATGTGGATATATTTAAGGTGCCCACATGCTGCTCATGCCAAGTGGATGGCTATCGCCAGCAGTTTCCGCCTCTATCCTCCATTCAAGCTAAAGAATATACACCCGCAAGCAACTATAAGGACAATGGCAATGCAAACGGTTATAGCACCATCAATGAAGAGGATCTAGACTATAACGATGAGAGTGATGAGGATGATTTGGGTCTAAGCTATAACCCGTACAGTCATCGCGAAACGAATGAGCTCAACTACCAGGGTAGCAAGAAGGTGCGTTCCAAGCTTCCGCCACCCTCGAGTGTGGGTCCCTATCTAAGTCCACCCGATGATGAGGATCAGTTTGGCAGCTATAAGAATGGCCACAAGAGCAGCAGCAGCAGCATCAGCAGCATCAGTAGTTCCAGTGCCAGTTCTAAAAAGTACTATCAGCAGCTGAGCCGCCGGCGGCCGCAACACAATGAGCCGCGCGTTGATGTGGATTCAGGCCTGGATTTGGCGCCCAGCGAGACGCGATCCGAACAAGAGGTAAACGTATTTGGCCCACCGCTGGCTGGGGAACAGCCACAGCAGCGAGTGCCCATCAAGCGCAAGCGTATTTATAGCTCCACACCCACCCACACAGACACCACTGGAGGAGCACGCATACCCCTACACGTATCCCACCAACCACAGACCACAGCAGCCACCAGCAGCAGCGGCACCAGTAATAATATCATCATCACCAGCAGCAGCCTACCAGCCCGAACTGGAGCAGCAGCAGCAATCGCCGGTGCCAGTTCCCCCTATGCCCATCAAGCATCTGTTGCATCCGGCGCAACTGCATCATCTGAAGCTGCCTTCAGCCCGGGTCAGCGTATCAGCTACTACTCCGCCAGCGAGAAGCCGCGGCCTCGCTTCTATGCACCACTCGGGAAGACACCCGATGGCCCCGACCCAACCACGATCCCAGCTAGCGCTGCGACGCCACTACCAACCACCACATACACAATCCAGCAGCAGCAGAAGCAACCGACGCCACTTTCACAGCCGCCACATCTAAACTCTATCTACAGCAACCACAAAATTAACAATAACGATAATAATAATCATAACAATGGCAGTCGTCGTATTAACTACAGCTATCATCCCATCATTGATTTCTTTGAAAACAGAGCCAGCAGCAGACAGGAGAGGCAAGAGGAGGAGGCGTTGGTGGTTGGGGCATCGCAGCGGGTGGAGCAACGTTATCCATCACCTGTTCACAGAATAGCCTCTACGCCGGCTTCTCTAAGTAACTCTCAGCAATCGTTTGCCACTTCTCACGAGCGCAGAATGGGCTTTGGCGCTGGTGGTGGTGGTGGTAGTGGTGGTAGTGTAGTTGGTGCTAGTGATGCCAGTGGTGCTGGACGTTATGGTTATGCCAATGACAATTCATGGCAGCCAGTGGTTGTGGATCGCTAAATCAATAATTACAAAAAGTCGCATGTCCTTGCCTTGCCCCATCTATTTATCCCAACAAATCACTAAAAGAAACCCTATTTAACAGTCGCCTGCGGCAATGTTTTATGTATTAACGTTGGTTTACTTAGTAGTCCAATTATTGTCTAGTTATTTTGCAACTGAATGACGATGTAATGCCTAATCTTACCTAACTTTATGTTTAACAACAAGCATCCAATTATTAATTTATTTATTTATTTGTAGTGTGTAGCATGAAACGAATATGAAGTGGCTTAGATTGAAAGCTTAACAAAAGAAACATAATTTATTGAAATAAAACAACTGAAAAGAGTTCGTTAAGTCACGTTTTGAATTTAACGTTTGCTTTGATTTGTTTCTTTTCCATTGTTTCGCGCTAATCGCCGGCTGCATAGCAGACAGCTTTTGCAAGGTAGCACTTGAGCGCGCGTTTAAAACGCGCGAATATGCTTCGCGTGTTGAAGGCAAGTGGTTTACTGAATAATTGATTTATAATTATAACAAATTATGCAGACTTTCTCCCACTACCTTAATTTTCAATAAACAAAGTTCAAGTTTAGGGTCACTCACTGACTTACTAATGAGATCCAAGCCGAGAAAACAAATTCTTTTGATTAATATAAAACTCGTTTCGGGTCTAAGTCGATATGTGCCAAACCTAAGAGGTGCTCGCATATGCAAAGTGGGTTTCTAAATCGAAGACGTGGCTAGATACACAAGAGGAGAAAGGAGTCAGCGAGGACGACAACGTCTTTGACCGGTTATAACATTGCAGCGAAGCAATTGTTGTGCATTTGCAACGTCATTGCGCTGCAGTTGCAGTTTCGCTTTCATTGCAGCCGACAATGAAGACGACGACGAAGACGAAGACGAAGACGAAGACGACGACGATAGAGACGCAGACTTGAAAATGTACATCGTCATGGCCTCTACTGCTTGTGTGAGTAGGAGAAATGGCAACCCAATCAAATGGTGGGGGACCATAAACTGGAAAATTGGAAAAACGCTAAGCGAATTTTATAAAGGCGCAATGATATCAACGTTTCCAACGCAGTTGTGGATCAACCGTCGATGTCGTTGTCCGTACGAGACTAGTCTCGAAAACTCCAAGACTTTAAGACCGCAAAAACCGAAAGTGAAAAGCAACAGCAAAGTTTATTTATTTATTGGCCTTGAAAGTGAGAGTAAAAGTGCAAAGTGTGCAAAACAAATGGCATTTTTTAGACTGTGTTTACTGTTATTGCTGCTGCTGCAGTTGGCTCTTACTCAAGCCCTAAGAGTAGATAATATGGCCAAGAATGAATCGAGTGGTGAATCTGGTTATCGTGTTTCCCGACCAGAGATCAAGCAGCCTGTTAAACGCGTACCTCAACATCTGCAGGGCATTCGTCCTGGCTTTGTGGACGATGATGCAGGTGATGTTATACGCATCATTGAGCCACCTCAACACTTTCAACAACTAAAACGATTGAGGCAGAGACAAACACTTCATCCACTCCAGACACAACAGCCTGCTGCAGCTGTTGTCTGGGAGCAACCACGCAAACTAAGCACAAATCGAGCAGCACCACAGACTCCTCAGCACAAGCCAAAGATCAACTTTACGCCAGTCAATGCAGATCTGTTGACGCAGGAGACACAAAACAATCTACAGTTCCCCATGGAAATACTTGCCTCGGTGCGCAAAACAGAGCGTCTGTTGCAACGTCAACGCAAGAAGCAGCCGCTTGTGAGGCAGCGTCACATACAGCGACAATCGCATACGTTGATTGCACAAAAATCTCTGGAACAGCAGCTCTATCAGCGAGGACAACAGCATCGACTACGAGCAGCATTAGCTCAGGAGCACAAGCGAAGCAAGCGGGTGAAAAGAGAAATCAATTCTAGGAGCAAATACAATGTGGCACAAGGATTAAAGCTTGTGGCACATATTGATGAACTAATTCAGAATGCTACTCGGTATCTGCCCGATGAGCGGAAAACGAATGAGACAACAACTTTTGGAACAACAACAACAACAGCAGCACCAACTAAACCCAACGCAACCAACTGCGACAATAATCGACAAATTCGCCAGCGTCTGTTTAGGCAGCAGGGCGCAAGAAAGACATCAGAGAGGCGAGGGCGCAACTTCCGTCATGAGGCAACCACAACAACAACAACAACAACGGTAACAACACCAACAACAAAAAGAACAACAAAAGCACCAACTAAAAGACAGAAAACAACAGCAAAAAAAATAACAAAATCGACAAACTCAACTTCCACATTAACTACTTCCGCAACTCCGTTGGCTAGTCGCCTGGTTAACTCACGCAAATCACCAAATAACCGCAATCATCTGCAGCAGTTGGCCTCATCCCGCCGCGATGATACCGTGCTCTATGCGGATGTAATGTCGAATATACGTAACTCGTGGCAGGAGCACGATGCACCACAACAGCAACAACAAAGCAATAATAAAAGTGATTATCGCGAATTGGATGTCTATTTGAAAGAATTGGATGCCATTGCTAAAAAATTACCCTCTGCATCGCCCATAACCTCGATTAAAGGTGGAACGCCCACGACCACGCACAATTGGTATTTAATCAATAACGAGGGCGTGATATATGGGACGCAGCTGGATAGTAAAACGAAGCCAACTTCAACTTTGTTTCATTTCTTTCCAGATATGCCCCAGACCAATAAGACCATATCTACACTAGATTTGGATTAAATTAACTGTTATAACATTTATTTATTTATTTTTCTAAGTTGGAATGCCACAAAGAAATAAATTACAATTTTATGTTAATGAAACATAACTTGTTTATAATTATTAGCCCCTACAAAGTTACCAAGGTGTCAACTTAGTTGTCAGATTCTGGCTTGATACTCTAATTTACTAATTTAAATTTCAATAATTCACATAAAAATACTTTTGAAGGGCTCTTGCTCTATGTACTTAATGAGTTTTGAGCTTTGTTGCTGTTTTGCTGGGGCAGCCAAGCATTTAATTTGGCTAATTACAACGGCCAAGTCGCAGGTTCTTGGTTAAAGCGGCAATTTAGATAAGCAAACTGGCAATTAGCTAGCTGGGACCTTAGATGGCTTGTTGTCGAAAACCCATTGTCTTGAACCCTGACCCCGGACAACATACACAAATTGCTGGGAAACCAGCTAAGCTAAAAGCTGTCAACAATTAGCACCATGCAGACAGAGAGAATAGATAGTGCACAGAGAAAGATCGTTAACATTCTGTGACCTTGTTAGTTAGAAGGAATAGAGTCAGGGACAAACGAAAGTTAAAAAGAGATGAAAGGAAATCACTTCATTAGTTGTATATATACACATCCGTTTGTGTTCCCTATTAGAACTTTATGTAGCAAGCTCTTTAATATTATTTGGCATAAATAAATAAGTTTACCCACGAGATTCGTAGCGGTTGTCGTCTTTAAAATATTTGTGAACCTTAAAAATGGTCGAGTTCTCATTTCCACATTGCTATTTGCTGTATTGCGTCTGACTTTTTTTTAAATTCTTATTTTTATTGTTTTAGAATGTTGTTTAGCCACTTTGGCGAAATAAAGTCTAATTTATAGTGCTCGTGTTTGGCAGCAATGTGTGTTGGTGGAGTGGAATCCATAATAAATTAAACTGTGTGTTTTTTTTCTGCTTCACTTTTTAGATTAATTCTCGTAAGCGCGTCCCAAAAAACCTGTTCTCATTATGTAATCTCTCAACTTTCTCAACTCGTCACAGCGATGAGGTTTTTGAACCGTTGATCTTTATTTATAAGTAAATAAAATGATTAAAGAATTGTATATATTTGGTTGCCCATTTGCCCATTACGACATTGACCCCACTGACCAAGAGAGAGGTTTATTTGTACATAAAGAAAGAGTGAGACAGAGCTATACTCTTAGATGCAGCATTGTAATTAGTAATCGGTCATGCAAGAAATAGTAGAAGCCCCTCGAGGCCTCTAAGGCACGAGTCGCAAGTTTGCGAGTATTTACTTGAATACTGAGTACGCTTCATTGATAATCTGGCAAGTGGGTGGTGCTGCCGCTGTTGGTGGGGCATTGTTTGGAACACACGCAGCCCAATTGGATGGGGGAATTTGTTTTTTGTTTTTCATTTGGTTGTAGGCAAATTTTCTGTGTAGACAATTGTTTTGTCGCTGCGCTTTGATGCCGCTGTTGGGTGCAAGAATCGCTGGCATTATATAAACTTGCTACACGGCACCAGAGTCAGTCAGTTGTACACTGTCAAGTGGCATTTGCACCACCAACAAGTAACCCAATAACAAAATCCAGCCAAAATGTTCAACTTGCGTTTTGTGTGCTTGCTGCTGTCCTGCGCCTTGTTCTGCCTGCTCCTAAGTGGATCCGAGGCAGCGCCACGCCCTCAGGAGGAGCCAGCTGTCAGTGAAGTGGAGGCAGACGACAAGGATTTGGAAGGTGCAGCATCCTACGGTTACGGCTACTACTCCTCGCCCTATCTGGGTGGTCACTACTATGGTGGTCATGGTGGCTACTGGCCTCACTACAGTGGCAGCTACTATGGCCTGGGTGATTTTGGTGAGTTCTCCATTGGATTTCATATCTAATGCTTGTCTAATCTCTGCTGCTGTTCCACACAGGTTATCCCTACTATGGCGGCTACTATGGTCTGCATCATCATCATGGACACTATGGACATTATTACTAAACCTTGTTCAACCATCAACTCATTGCTCCTTAACTTGAACTAGACGCTTTGGTAGTTTGCACTCTAGCTTCAATATTAATTGCGCAAGGATAATTGCTTTAATTAAGCAAACAAACAAAATATGTACAAAGCTTCTATTATTAAATTTATAGCAACAATTTGACGACCACATAAACAAAAACCTAACGATTTGTAGCAGCTAGAAAACGATGAAGAAAAAAATGTTTTACCCGTACCACATTTAAACGTATTATTATACATATGAAATAAGTCTAAAATAAAAAGCCGATAAAACCGAGCTCTAAATAAATCACAAACATTTTAAATTGAAATAAGCTTTGCCAAATACATTACCATAGCTTGAATCAAGATCGTGCGCTAATTAACTGACTTTTTAAACAAATTCAACAACTAATATATCTGAGCGAATGTTGTGAATGTTTCCAATAAAAACACAAAGAAGTAGCAATATCTATGCAAATGACAAAACAGTTGATCCCGAATCACTCGTAAACGTTGTCACGCAGAGAGAGTAGAGAATACCAGTTGGAAACACGAGGCGTATGCGTTATTGATGAGCCTAATGAGCGTACACATATTGTTGTGTAAACAAAGCGCCCTTATGGCTAATTTAACTGCCATTTGGTCAAGTCAAGACAAAACAAACAATTTGCTATTGGGCCATAAATAAACACTAGTCGAAGTTTGTCTGGGCCAACTGTCAGTCTGTCGTCTCTTATTTGGCTGGCACTTCAGCTGCTGCAGTGTCGAAAGGTCACGGAAGTTGTGGATGCAGCAAGCAAGATTAACGGCAAATGTGACAGAGTTATTGGTGCGACAATAACCGTTCGATTTGATTCGAAGAAATTTGCATAAAATTAACATGTCAATCAATGAACGATAGATATACCACAATATGCGTACATATATATAAATGAAAGCTGTGAACCTTGCTAAAAAAAAAAAATAAAACGAAACGATACTCATAATCGTTAGTTGCAAATCAAGTCAAGAATTCGATGCGTTATTGACCTTTAATTTTGAAATTTGGTTTGCTTTATAAATGTAAATATCAAGAACATTTTGTGTGAATTCATTCATTCAAAAGCCATTTCGCTTTTTATTCGCGTTTTGTATTCACATCTGCAGACAATGCCGTTAAATTGGCTATTAAATTATCATTTCATATATTTCGGCTCACGTTTCGTTTTGCTGTTGAAGCGTGGCTAAAATGCGGGCCATTCAATACTTATTGTATTTTAAGCATAATTGATGTTTGCCAAATTTTTAACATTTTTGCAATACAAAAGAGATTTAAATAAGTTTAATACACCATTTAACAGTAAAAAAATACTATAGAAAAACACCCACAAAGCAAATATAAGTAGCATCAATGAGAAAATACCCTGTACGCATACTTGCTTCCGCCTTTTCCACTAGCACAACTTTGTTATGCTGTTTGCTTATATTTTTAATGGCCAATGGCTGTAAACAAAAAAATACTTAATTAGTAACAATAACAAACCGGATTGGAATGCATTCGTTTGTGTGAACTGTGAGTATTTTTGGACAATTGCTCATTGAATAAATCGATTGAGTGAGCAATGCATTGGTCCATATTTTTTAAGAAAACAAAAGATATTAAATGGGTTTTACAGACTCATTACCATAGCAATAACAAAGATTTCAAAACTGTTAAGTCATGAACAAGTTGTCTATGTGTATCTAGAAGCATGTGTTTTAATCGTTTATAGATTTTATATATCTGGTTGTGCAGACAAGTTTTGAGTTGAGTTCAAGTGCACGATCCAAAACGTAGACTGTCTTCAATTGAAAGCGATTTTTTTTGTATTTGGCTTTTGTTTGGCATTGCGTGGGTTATGTTATATTTCAATTAGATGCTAATCGGGTCATTAGCGGACGCCTTGAGGCACACAAATGCAGTTGTTGGGTGTTAAAATGCAATCAGCTTTCCTGGGAGTGATGCATAATTATAAATAAATATTCAATCTATATGCAGAGCGGCATTAACAGTTTAGAGTCGACTTAAAACTGCTGCTGTTGTTGAAATGTTCCTGCTGCGACAAGTTTGTGCCTTAAGTCTTTCGTATGAGCGGCTGGCTTAATTGATATGTGGCGCACATGTTCAACAGCTGTAAGGCATCTGGCTTGCCACCAAGGACACTGCATCACACGCACTTGAACCCCATGAACGCCATCCTGTTTGTGACCCTCAAAACTGGCCATTGAACTGGCCGCAAAA
Source organism: Scaptomyza caliginosa (assembly GCA_035044725.1). Lineage (NCBI taxonomy): Eukaryota > Metazoa > Arthropoda > Insecta > Diptera > Drosophilidae > Scaptomyza > Scaptomyza caliginosa. The sequence goes on along the minus strand of JAWNNR010000099.1, from coordinate 330,687 downwards.
ACTCGTTTCGCTGTATTTCTGCGGCAATTTGGCGACTTTTGTGGTTACCGGCAGGTGAGCAGCTACATCAAAGTGGCCAAGACCTGCGGTCGTTCTGTACGTACATACATAGTGAACATGTGTCTCTCTTTCGCTCTCTGGCAGTTATGTTTTCGTTTTTGACCTTGCACGCTGATCTACGCTATGATCTTCATGTGTGAACGGTGCGATGGAGCACCACAGGGCGCTCAACGGAATGTATGCGTGTTCTGTCGTTATTGTTGTTGCTGCTGCTGCTGCTGCTGCTATGTTCCCCTCGCCATCTCCGGACACCTTAATTACCTCATGACCCATGCTCGAGTTGGCAAAAGCAAGGGCAATCAATTGTGGCCCACCATCGCGCGCCAACTAGCTCTTAGTGCATCCGACCAGAAACGCGCCCAAACTCCAACTCGAAGTAATATTGTTACCCAGCCAGAAATTCAAATAGTCAAGCGCTTTAACTTCCGCAACACGAACTACATTGCAACAAGGTTCTGCTTGTCTATACAACAGTCTATCCAACTTATGCTATATATGTGTATCTATCTAGTGGGTGCGCTCCTTCCCAAAGCGCCTCTCGAATGATTTATGGTTGTGTCGAAGTGTGCATAAATAGTATATTACGGCATTTGGTTGATTTGTGAAACCATTATCTCGTTTTGATTAAAGCGATTAGTGCCGTTCAGTGAGCCATATAATCTAACTCAACTAAACGATTATGCCGCTCAAACTTTAAGAAGGAAATATTTTTTTATATTTTCCTGTTTTTTTTTTGGCATATATTCTAAATCATAATAGTTGTAGAATTCAGTGTGACGGGAAGTTTTAACTTTGAGTTATGACCATGTCAGCTACAACTGAACTGAATTGACTCAAGTGGAAACGACGCCACAAAAGGCTACCTTTAGAAAGGCACAATGCTAAATCCTGTACGGTAAGGTCACGTCTCTCAACCATAACCAGAATCAAAATCAGAGTCAGAATCAGAACCGCAAAACCTGATTATCAACTTTTCTTTTGTTATACTTCCTTCTTTGCAACAGGATCAGAGCACAATTCTTGCCACTCAAGATGATAAATAATTGTTAAGCTGGTGACGCTGATTCTGTGGCTTGACCTTGAAGCAAAAATGCTTTTATTGTTCTTTTTGCTTTCGATATGGTGTCGGATGTTTGTAATTAACTTTGTTGAACTTGTTGTTATTGTTGCCGCCTTCGTTGTTGCTGCTTTTATGGGTTGCAAATTTGTAATGCAAATAAAAGTAAAACCAAAGCTCCTGCAGCGTTCAAAACAGTCTGCTTTAAATTAAAGGCATAAATTTCTTTAAATTTATTACAACTGAAAGCCAATTGTTGGTTAATTCAATTAAAAAGTTATTGCATGTTATTTTAACAACTTAAAATGTTTGTAGCATTCCACACATAAGAAGTATTACAACCACACACATAAGATTTTATCGCTTTTTTTATTTGTTTGTTCGCTTCGGCTGGAAAATTGATTCATAAAATAGTGCATAGTTATGTGGGAGGCTAGATTGGCTATGTTGATGTACAACAAGTGCGTGAAGAGCATTTGAGTATCGACCTTGGGCTGTCAGCTTTCTTTACTTGTCAGCTAATTTGTTTGTATTTGTTGTACAATATATTGTATCATATATCAAAAATTATTAAAAACCCCTAAGCAAGTTTAATGAACTGTTTACGGATTTGCAGTGGGTGAAAATCATTGTCGCTGAATCATTTATTATACTACCTGTTGATGTTGTTGTTATTATTTTGCATTGTTGTTGCGTGCGTGTTTACATTGCGGTTTCTGATTGAGCAACGCTTTGTATGCCACTGGCGAAATTGTCGCAGTCGTAGTCGCAGTTGAAGTCAAGTGTCGAAATCCATAAAAATACATATTATTTATGAGTCGAGTCGTTGGAGTATCATTACTAGTGGGTTCTAGTCAGCACATCCTGACAGTGGCTGTCACTTGAATAGCATACAAATCAGCAGCAGCAGTTAGTTCAAGTGGGGAGAGTGAGAACCTGTCCACTTAGCTAGAGCCAAAAAGCTGGCACATAAATTGCGCAATTAAATGCTTGGATTTTAAGTATTTTTCTCTCTCAATATTTCCATAAATATTAAAAACAGTTTAATTCATAGTCAATCTGCGACTGTCTAAGCCGCTTAAGTTGCTAGCTTCTAGAATCGGCTTATATAACATACCTAATACAAATACAAAGCATATTTGTTTTAATATAAAATAGAGGAACGCAACTCGTCTGTCTTTTGATTTACTTTTTAATTATCAGTTGAGTAGTTGTTGTTGTTAATGGCATTTATTTGTTTTGATTGCTTCAAATATCGCATTTGCCATTCGAAAGTTGAAATACTTGAACCGTGTTTGGCCCGAAACAAATTGTACAAATCGCTTAGATTTTGGTTTGTGCCTATCTTCCGGTTTTTCTCAACAAATTATTACTAATAATAACTGAGTTTCCGTTAACGAGCTGCGAACAACCAGCATATTATTATGAATATCTTTTTTTCTGGTAAGTTTACATTTTTTTATTAATTGTGTTTAAAGTTTTCAATTAAAAGCAAACTGCCGGGCAATCCATTAAACGCTCGATAACACGGTCCATAATTTGTCAGCACTACTATTAAAAATTGGTACAACATTAATTAGCAATTAAAAGCGTTACGAACAAGGTTTCTACAATATGAACTTCTGACCGAAGATAGGATTGCCTTTGCACTCGCTTTTGGGGTGCAGTTTTTAAAACAATTTTTTGAATTTTGTTCCACTTAAGCTGATGATTGATGAAATTAAAATCAATTGCGCCTTTTGCATTACTTTAATCGCCACGCATTGCAAATTGAAAGCCCCAAACACTATCGGTCTTTAGTCTCTAGTGAATTTGAAGTGAAACTGTCAGTTGAGGTTAAAGCTCTTTAGGTTTTTGATTTTGTTATTGGCAAAAAGAAAACTAAATCTAGTTTTGTTATGGGGCAGCTCTCTTGTAGCAAGATTGAGACAAAAATTCAGGGTCAATCCGAAAATTTCAGACAGTAGCCTACACTCGAAAAAAGATTGTCGTAGAACTCAAAACTAACTTTATGAAGCTAAAATAAGCAAACCCGTTTTCTGACAAAAATTTAAGAGATTTTATTAAAAATCTACTTTGAATTAAAATTGTAATTATAAAGAACATAGTTTTTGTCAGTGTAGGCTACTGTTTTAAGCTTTAAAGTCGACCCTGGGTATCGTCTGTCGCACAATTTGGTGTTCTCTATTTAAAATTATGCCAAATTCATGTCAACACTACAGTTTAAACAAATCGATTAGCGGGCGTAGTTCGCATGAGGAAATTACCATAGCCTCAGATTTTGCTGTTCTTGAAATTCTTCAACCTGCAGCAGCAACGGCAGCAGCAGCAGCAGCGGCGGTAGCGGCGGTAGCAACAGCAGCAACAACAACACTCGCTGCACATGCGTAGTCGACGCTTCGGATTCGAAGTCGAAGTGTGGCCGAAGTAAACGTTGTTCGACGCTCTTATAAATAAGGCGTGCGTTGGCGCAGCTTTTGTTATTTGAACTTCAAATTTGCTCGAGTTCGCATCGTATTCTCGTGCGTCTTCGTCTTCGTCGTCGTCGTTGTGGTTGTCGTCACTAGCGAAACGCGCGCGTTTTGATAGCGTTTTTGGTGTGAGTGTGCTTGCAAGTGGGCAGCTGTTGCCATAAACAGCAACAGAGACAGACTGTGATTGCTATATAGAACATTTATATAAACATATATGTTAATCTGTATAATTTTAGCTGCTGACGCAAGTGTTACCATAATCTAAAATACATACGAACGCGTTGTTGCAACATCACCATTAGAATGAAGATGGTAAGTTAAAGTGTGTAAAACAATCAACTAATAACAATATCAATTGAGACATTGGATACTAGAATCCAAGAAAGGTTCACACTTTTTTGGGGGTGCAGTTCGTAGCAGTTTGCAAGTTGCAAGTTTGCCGCTGGCAGCTGGCATCGACAACGACTTCGATTCGGCGGCATCGCATTTGTCTGTCAAACAAAATTGCCCAACCGAACGACGACGAAGACGATGACGACAAAGCAAAAAGTTTCTAAAAAAAAAAATCGCAATAGCAAAAACAAACAACTTGCCGAGCGGACCACGATTCGTATACGTAAAATTTACATACATGGCGCTTCAATTGAGGAAAATCGGTACAAGTACAAATAAAATAACACAAAACTGACAAACAGGTGGCGGGCAGCAAGCAGCAAACAAATCGTCGAAAAACGCGACCTGCCGCAACTTTAGTTGAAATCATTAGGCGTTGTTGCATATTGTACAAAGGCGATGACAACCACAAACACAACATCAAAACTAACAACAACCACAATCGGTTTAGACCAAGGGCTATCTTATGAGTGGACTGACTGGGCCAAGTGCTACCCAAAAATCGCATGAATTCACCGCTGATGGGCGGATGAGCAATACGAAACCCACTGACCGAAAACACTCATAAATACGACACACTTCCCTCCTGCACCCAACCACTTAGCGCTTTTCACGCTTTGCGACTGCCTCTGTGTCTATGTCTGCGTTCTTGGCCTCCAGTTTGTGGCGCTTTAAATGTGGCAAGTGATACGAATATTTGGCAACCAATTTGTTTGACCACCGACAACGTTGCGAATACGCAATATGCTGAATATAACATTCATAGCATCAAGTAGTATATAGCACAGTAGAACAAACACAGTTTTACCATGTTGAGCAATTGAAATTAATGCTAGCTATAAAAAAACTTACAACCAGATTTTCTTCAAGGTCGCCATACTCACACACACACACACACACATAGAGAGAGACAGAGACAGAAACACCTTTTTGTTGTTTAGGGAATTTCACACGCCTCAATTGTGACAATTAACGCGCTACAAAGATAGTTATTGTTGTTGTTGGTTTTGTCACCATTACGCATTGTTGTAGAAAATGACTCGTCGTGATTTAACAATCTGATTCGGCCCACTTGTAGGTGCAGCAGCAGCCACAGTTGTTGTATGAGCTACAGAATTATGCCACTTGTAATGACTTGGCAGTTTGTTAAAAAATTTCGAAATTATAAGTGAGGTAGTAGACTAATAATTACATAATTCTTCACAGAGAACACAGAAAATAATCAACCATATATCAAGAATACTTGTAAGCTTGTTTCAAGTACGAAACGCATTAAAAGTTAATAGAGCGGCAAAAATCTTGTTAAATTCTTACTTTTCATGTAGAAAAACATATTTGTTGTGATTCACTAAAGGTTAAAGTCTTTATTTTAGTTTCACTTTTAAAATAGCAAACTTAATCATTGCGTATATTTTAAATTAGAACGGAAATAAGTATCTACCACAACTCATCTCCGCATTGTGTTGCCCAAAAAAATTTTATATAAGTACATTTCCATATGTGTTTCATTAATTAAAAGCATCAAGAACAACATTTGCGGTACGCCTTCTACTCGGCATGATGAGAATTTATTGTATGACACCTGAGTCACTGCCATATATATAAAAAACATTTCAACAACAAAATAAAATAAAACCAAATAAAAAAAACTAAAACTACTTAATTGGGCTGTGAGTTAATGGTCAACATATCACAAAAGTTGTTGTTTGTTATAAGCTAAATGCGGTGAGGAAAATCATTTAAGCCATAAAACCATAATAAATGTCGCCCAGAACAGAGCGAACTGTGAACTTAGAATTCAACTGAAATTGTTGCTTTTTTGTACGTGTTTTTGTGCAATTGCACTTTAGAAGAGTCAAGAGTCGTTTGGATTTAGACTTGACAGTTGACAAGTGGCCTGCGTGAAGCAATCACTGCTGACAACTTGGCTTAAAACACTGCGTGTAGTGGCATTTTTTTGATTGTTTCTTTATTACCATTAATCAGAAATTCTTTTTCAGCTCGACAACTTGCCTTAACTTTTGTACGAACGTTGCGTGGGAGTTGGCAACTATTTTTATAAACAAATACATTCATATATATTTATATATACACATATATTATTTAGATGAGTTCTGTTTTGGCATTGTTGCTACGGTCTCAAATCAGTTTGATAGCTTGTCGTTAGGATTTTATGGCTCTTGAGAGCTCACTTCAAGGCGGCCTTTGATTTGCCAACTGAAATTATGTGCTTCAATTCGAGATCTGAAATTCCGGGTTCTTTGCGCAAAACGCCAAAGTTTATTTGTTTGCCCCTCCAAGATCAATCAGCTTAATGGCTTTGAGATAAACCATCATAAAAAGGAATGTGACACCGAATCATAAATACCTTATGTAAAATAAAATGAAAGAACAACTTTAGTTGATAATTATTATAAAGAATTGCTAATTTCAATTCTTGACACGTGCTTCATTTCCTGAACACATCTTGATAGAACGATTTTAAAATTAGTTCGCTTAAGCTGGCAACAAATTGTTCTACTACGACTCAAGGTTGACAAAAATAAAAACTAGTCTTAAATTAGTTTTTATGCAATTCGCTGTATCTCTTTTAAATAAATCCGACAGTTTGTTAATTAGGGCAGCTTTAATAAACAAAATGCGATCGGGAGATGCGTAAAAAGTTCTTTGAACTGATCCGAGCCTATAACTACAACAATATTACGTTAGATCATTAGCACTTACGTAATTAGAACATTTGTTGTGACTTACCAACAACCATATGTTAATTGCAGATGCGCTGACATTGAGCCAGTTTAGACACCAGATACCAGCTACCAGTTTTTGCTGCCCCAATAAGCAGTTGAGTGTTTTTTTTTTCGTGTGTGGCATGCGGGCGCCTTTGGGTCATAATAATTAATGGCCAGCCTGTCATTTTGGGGGGCCAGCAATCAACATTCCACACTTGAATGTAAACTGCTTTTAACTTTTAACTAAATCAAGTGTGCAACATAAATAAATCAAAATAGGGAGAGTGTGTGTTCCTTTTATAAATGACCTGTTAGGCTGCTGCTTTAAGCCATTAAGGGTTATCTAATATGAGAGTTACCAACATTGACCAAAGGCTCTTGTTGCCAAATAAAAGCTTACAAATATTACAAATTACTATACGCCAACAACTAGAGGCCTTAATTATATGCAGATATTTATGATGTGGCATTGATAATATAATAAACACACTTTTAAAAGTTTATTGAAGCTGTCAATCGGCTGTCCAATATAAATGCTTATGTTTGGCGATTAAATAATCATCTTCATAATTGATATGTATTTTTCTAATTCTTGTTTTTGATTGTTTTTAGCAACTTCGCCTACTTTGCCTTGTTCTGGGCATTGTGACCGCCCAGTGCTTGTCTGCGTTTTCCCCACAGGAAGTAAGATCTATATTAACTTCATAATAAAACAAAACTAACTTTTTATTCTTATAGGACTTGAGCAATCATGTACATGGAGGATACGATTATCCACAACCGAAGGTGCCCTTCACGGATGGTTATTCATATCCACGTCCAGCAGTACCATTCCCACCACAGCCTCAGCCAGTGAGCAGAGGATACGATTATCCCAAGCCAACTATTTCCTTTCCGCCACCGACTAGTGCACCACCACAGCGAAAGGTAGACAGCGGCTATTCCTATCCACGCCCCGCAGTACCTTTCGCACCAGAGCAACCTAAATATATTCCACCACCGCAGCAGCAGATCATTCCAGCTCAGCCCAGCAAAGGATACGATTATCCCAAACCAGCAATTCCGTTCCCGCCACCTGTTGTGCCAACAAATCCACCACAACCTAAGTACCTGCCTCCTGTCAAGCCCACGAGTCCACCACAACCTCAATACCTACCACCAGTTAAGGTTAGCAGTGGATACGATTACCCCAAGCCAGCTATTCCATTCCCAGCGCCAACTCCTGCACCGGTTAGACCGACAAGCCCACCTCAACCCAAGTATCTGCCACCTGTTAAGCCAACAAGTCCACCTCAGCCAAAATATCTACCTCCCGTGCAGCCCAGCAAAGGATATGATTATCCCAAGCCAGCAATTCCATTCCCTCCACCAACGTCCGCTCCTCAACCAAAATACTTGCCTCCTGTACGACCCACTAGTCCACCTCAACCCAAATATCTGCCGCCAGTGCAAGCTAGCAAAGGATACGATTATCCCAAACCAGCAATCCCATTCCCACCTCCCACTTCAGCATCACAGCCCAAATACTTGCCTCCTCCGCAACCCACAAACCCACCACAGCCCAAATATCTACCACCTGTGCAACCCAGCAAGGGTTACGATTATCCTAAGCCAGCTATCCCATTCCCACCACCAACCCTGAGGACCACACCTCAACCGCAATACTTGCCACCTCCACAGCCTAAACATCAGGGATATGACTACCCCAAGCCCGCAATTCCATTCCCCCCACCAACACCAGCACAATATCTGCCACCACCAGCACCCAAGAGCGAGCAAGGATATTCTTATCCAAAACCAGCGATAGCCTTTAACTACTAGGCTAGTTCCTCGCCCAGATTCCCATCACTAATTAATTGACACGATTGCCTCTACGTGCCCATAGGAACATACGATATTGAATAATTGTAATTAACTATAATAATCTTATTTAATATTTAATATTAATGATGTACCTGAGTCCGCGCTTGTGGCCTCTGCAATCGAATTTTAGTCATTAAAATATGTTTATCAAATTTATATCTGCGCAAACCAGCTCAAATAAAAACGAACGATGTCAATGAACTTATAAACAATGATTTTTATTTTAAACTGTATATGTGGACAAATTTGTTCAACAATTAAAAGTATAATTGTAACGGCTAAAACGAAAGAAGCGTTTCGAAAAAATCAAGAAAACTATTTAGTTAGGCATTTCAAATTTTAAAAAAACTCGAATAGCATACTTTCTAGCGAATACAACAACTGCTGCAACGTATGCTAAATAAATATGTTAATAATACCCAGCCTTACATTTTATAACGCATACTTGTTTGTTTGTTCATTGAGAATGAATTTGTGAAATGCTTGAACTTTTGAAAACTTCGTTTTGATTTTATACCTTGTTGTTTGACATAGATGGATTAACTTTGTTCTAAATGACTTAATTTAGCTAAAAATATAGTTAAGAATACCCTTTTTAATAAGCAAAATTTAAGTTGATATTTCAATTTTTCCCCTGATGCATTTTGTTGTTTTAATAGTTGATAGCTTTAAAGTTCCTATAATAATGCTTTGATGCACCACAGTTGATTGTAAATACTTTTGAATTCGTTTTTAAAATATTTCTTTATTAATTGAGTTTCCCAACAATAACCATACAAATATTAAGAGGAAACTTTTAAGTCAAAGTTAACATTAGCACTTCTGATGGCTTTTTGCTTGGGTAACTTCAATGGCTGGCCAATTGCCTAATAGCGACGACGACGGATGACGCGACGCTGGGTCTTGTAACGGTAACCATCGGTGGCCGAGAAGCTGTGAGCTGGCTCGGAGGCGGCGGTGTCGTAGCTCTCAACGGCAGCTGGAGCTGATTGGACGGCTGGGGCGCTGAAGGTCTGGGCAGCTGGTGCGGGTGCGGCATAGGATTGGACTGGAGCAGATGCAGCGGCGTGCACTGGGGGCAGGTATTCGCTGCTTGGTGCGGATGCGGCGCCTTGGATAGGAGGCAAGTAGTCGTTGGAGGGAGTATCACGACGGTGGCGACGGAGCACAACACGACGGTGGGTCTTGTAACGGTAGCCATCGGTGGCGGAGAAGGTGTGTGCGGGCTCAGAGGCAGCGGTATCGTAGCTCTCGACAGCGGCGGGTGCGCTGTAAGACTGAACAGCTGGGGCGCTGTAGGACTGGACAGCAGGGGCGGCGAAGCTCTGGACTGGTGCAGAGGCAGCTGGGGTGTAGCTCTCGACGGCAGCTGGGGCGCTGTAGGTCTGGACGGCTGGAGCGCTGTAGGTCTGGACAGCTGGAGCAGCATAGCTCTGAACTGGGGCAGAGGCAGCAGCGGTGTAGGTAGCAGCAGGAGCCGAGTATGTCTGGACAGCTGGGGCAGCGTAGCTCTGGACTGGGGCAGAGGCAGCGGCGGTGTAGGTAGCAGCAGGTGCAGAGTAGGATTGAGCAGGAGCCGAGAAGGATTGAGCAGGTGCAGAGTAGGTCTGAACTGGAGCAGATGCAGCTACCTCATACGATGCAACTGGTGCAGAAGCATGGGCAACATGGTTGGGGGGTAGGTACTGGTTCGATGGCAGATGGCTGACATCGGCAGCAACGGCGGCGACGAGGGCACAGATCAACAACAGTTTCTGCAAAATGAACAAGGTTTAAAAGTTTAGTTGCTGCAGGTGAAGGTTAGTTAATTGATTATGGTGTATCCAAAAAAGGACTTGTAGGTACCATTTTTGCTAGCTTTTTTGATCTCCAGCTGACTGTAGAATCCAAGAAGAAATGATGCTGTTTGCAAATTTCTGCCGCATATTTATATGATTCTAATCGTTGAAACTGCTGCCACCAAAAAATTAGCATTTGGCTTTGCATTAAATTAATGTATTTTGCATTTTAGTATTTTGTACAAATGGAAAAAAAGTAGACAGCAACCGCAAAACAAATCTATTATAGTTTTTTCACAATCAGGTTTAATTCAAGTTTCTCGCTCGCTTTTTTTATTGCCGGTGTGCTGTCAACGCATGCAGATAAATACATATAGCAAATAATAGTATATCCGCAGCCAATCTATCGGTCGGGGACGAGCCCCGGCCACCTTTCAATGGTATTAATATTGATGTCCGCATCCACTTGCAGCTTGACGATAGTTTTAATTACCAATATACAAATCTGTTTCAATCAAGTGTTGAGTGCTTTCAGGTTTTATTCAACTTCCTTTCGCCCCACTTGACAATTTCTTTGCCAATTTTAATGACAGTTATATTAGTCTATAGCTAATCATTTGTAATTCGATTTTAATATAATCGTATTATGGCATAATTTACATAATTTTTGCGAAAGTTCATAAGCACCTAAGTAAATCTCTCAGACAATTTGGCAGACAGTGCCACAAAAAAACGTTGCATAGCCCAAGGCTGTAAATTAGAGCTGATATGTTTGAGAAACGTGTTTTTAGTCAAGATAATATAGTGCAAAATGAATAACTTTGCATTTTCATGCAATCACTAGTTGATTAGCAAAGTATCTATTAACAACATGACAGTATTCTCAAGTATTTGAACGACTATCTGCATAATTGGTTATGATTTTAATCTAAAATTTAACCATTACTCCAGGGAATCACTTTTCACGCATAAATGCTAACAGCTTAAGATAGTCAAACAGTTGAATTTCGAACTTTTTAAAAGTTTGTAGTTTTTGTCAAAAAATTCTTTTGTTAATTTTAATAGACTTTCCGCGCTTTTGTAGACCGCACAAGTTTTGTTGACCGTTTTGAATTCTGATTAGCATACTCATATAGCTTGGATATAGGTGTACTTATAACCAGAAAATTGAGGTGACTTCTACCCATCACTTTACATACGCTAAGAGCGAGTGCCCTACTAAACTTTTCGCATATATCGAGGCTATCATAAGGCTTAACATTATGCTCTATATAATATCCTTATGAGAACTATAGGGACAGAAGACGAACAATGAAAGCAGTACGAATTTTGAAATCTTATAAACATATTTTAAATAAGAACTAATACAAAATATATATTTTTTTGTAATATTTTTATTTCGAGAATGAAAAGAGGAAATATTCTTATGTATATTAAACTTGCACTCCAAAATGAGTACAAGCTGATCACTTAGTGAATCATTTTAGATGAGGTTTAATGACGACGACGGTAGACGACACGACGGTGGGTCTTGTAACGGTAACCATCATCAGCGAGTTCGTGAGCGGGTGCAGCCTCAACAACGGGGGCAGCGACATCGATGACTGGAGCTGGGGCAGCGACATCGATGACTGGAGCTGGGGCAGCAACAGCCTGGACGGGTGGCAGATATTCGTTGCTTGGTGCTGGGGCAGCAACCTGAGCAACTGGGGGCAGGTACTCGTTGGATGGCAGATGGCTGACATCACGACGGTGACGACGGAGCACAACGCGACGGTGGGTCTTGTAACGGTAACCATCATCGGCAAGGCTTCCCTGTGGGACAGACTCCTCGACGGCTGGGGCCAGATATTCGTTGGAGGGAGCGGCAAGAACTTGAGCTTCCTCTTGAACTGGGGGCAAGTACTCGTTGGAGGGCAGATGGCTCACATCACGACGGTGGCGACGGAGCACAACGCGACGTTGGGTCTTGTAACGGTAGCCATCATCAGCAAGATTGCCCTGATCGGCAACGGAGTAGTCTTCAACGGTGTTTGAGACTGGGGCCAGATATTCGTTTGTGGGAGCAGCGATGGTCTGGGCCTCCTCAACGGGGGGCAGGTACTCGTTGGAGGGCAGATGGCTGACATCACGACGGTTGCGACGGTAGACAACGCGACGATGGGTCTTGTAACGGTAACCATCATCAGCGAGCTCATGAGCGGGGGCAGCCTCCTCAATATGGGCTGGGGCAGCATACTGAACTGGAGCTGGGGCAGAAATCTGGACGGGAGCTGGGGCAGAAATCTGGACGGGAGCTGGGGCAGCAACAGCCTGGACGGGTGGCAGATATTCGTTGCTTGGTGCTGGGGCAGCAACCTGAGCAACTGGGGGCAGGTACTCGTTGGATGGCAGATGGCTGACATCACGACGGTTGCGACGGTAGACAACGCGACGGTGGGTCTTGTAACGGTAACCATCATCGGCAAGGCTTCCCTGTGGGACGGATTCCTCAACGGCTGGGGCCAGATATTCGTTGGTGGGAGCGGCGATGGTCTCAACCTGCTCTTGCACGGGAGGCAAGTACTCGTTGGAGGGCAGATGGCTCACATCACGACGGTTGCGACGGTAGACAACGCGACGGTGGGTCTTGTAACGGTAACCATCATCGGCAAGGCTTCCCTGTGGGACGGATTCCTCGACGGCTGGAGCCAGATATTCGTCTGTGGGAGCGGCAACAACTTGAGCTTCATCTTGAACTGGGGGCAGGTACTCGTTGGATGGCAGATGGCTGACATCACGACGGTGACGACGGAGCACAACGCGACGGTGGGTCTTGTAACGGTAACCATCATCGGCAAGGCTTCCCTGTGGGACAGACTCCTCGACAGCTGGGGCCAGATATTCGTTGGTGGGAGCGGCAACAATTTGAGCCTCCTCTTGCACAGGGGGCAAGTACTCGTTAGAGGGCAGATGGCTCACATCACGACGGTTGCGACGGAGCACAACGCGACGATGGGTCTTGTAACGGTATCCATCATCGGCAAGACTTCCCTGCTCAACTTGGCTGTAGGCAGCCTCATTGGCAACTGGAGCCAGATACTCGTTGCTGGGGGCAGCAATAGTTTGGACCTCCTCCTGAACTGGGGGCAGGTACTCGTTGGAGGGCAGATGGCTGACATCAGCAGCGACAGCTGCGATCAAAGCGAAAGCAACCAGGAAAAGTTTCTATAAAGCCAAATTAATAGTTAGATAAGTAAGTTGTAGATTTATTCCTTTTGTTATTTCTTAGCGTACCATCTTGACTGCTTGAGTTTACTTGTTCACACCAGTTAAACCGAAACTCTAATGAAGAAATACGAAGAACCTTTTGGTATTTATACATATTGTTCTCATCATTCGCAGCTCATTACAGCTCTGCTCACGGCTCTGTTCTGCTTTTTTCTATCCACCACCAACGCTGACGTCAAAAGCGACTGCGAAGTCGACTTCGACGTCAAAACGGCATCGTCTTTGATCGCGCTGTAAATTCGCACGGTTCGGACTCTGCACGAGTTCTAAGCCACAACTGACCACACTCGCTCAGCGTCTCAAACAGCGACGGCGACTGAGACGTCAACTTCGACGCTTACATTCGCACAACTCAGTTGTTTGGCCAATTCTCTCTCTTGTTTTCTTTAATCGTATGCAAAACATTTGATGGACAACACGCACAAATACTAACACATAACATATCTGTCTATCGTCTGCTTTGATTTGCTTATTTGGTTTTCATTCAAGCTGCCAAATAATAAGATCGTGTTCGATTTCAACTTTCATTGTTAAACTACAAATGTGTTTCAAATAAAAGTCGTATACTTATTATGCTCAAGTACTTCAAATGTTTATAAGCTTAGTTTATTGTGCCCCGTGTTACGGGGTATTGTTATTGTTTTTGTCTGTGCTGTTGTCATCGTTGTTCATTAATCATTTAAAGGAACTGATGAAGCAGCGGCATTCAATACAATTCAAAAAGATGTTATAATGATGGCATATTTCATAATAGTTTTTGTAGTGCGTAAATTATATGCCGGATATAATACGTTTGAGACACGCGTTTTAGCATAAGTTTCGATCCATTCAAACAATCTTCACAATGCACTGAAATAAATAACAAGCCCATGAGGAGCCTATTCGACGTTCTCTCAAGCGAAACTTTCAATAAACACTTTTAACTTAGAAATCCCCCAACAAAAAGAATATGCTAAGAGATTAAGTTTGTGTGTATTGTCTCAATCGGATCAAAACCTACTTCTGCAGCAGCGAGCGCTCAACTACTACTTTTGGCATGATTAATGATCTGTGCAAAAAGGAATTGCAAACATTTTACCTAAATACAAAACAGTGCCTCAATGCTAAGCTGTGCCATCAAAAATTAAATCAGGCTCGTTAGTGGCGCCAGAGAACTAATTGGTTCCGTAGTTTTTGAAGGATGATCAGATCAACTTTGGTTGAGATGACTAACACATATCATCATTATTCTCAGAAGTACAAATAATAATTATAATTATATCTTAAAACTGATAGTCAAGGCTAAAAAGAAATTGCAGAGTTCTTAAAATTGTTTATTATTTGCAACTCATAAGCGGGTGGCGTTGCCACGTAATTCAAATTTAAAAATGTATGTTTATCGGGCAAAAAATTTGGCTAATTGACTTGTGCTATCAACCGAAATGTGCTAGGCCATCAAAAATTTACATATATTTTCAATGCATCTACATTTTTAAAAATTAGTGTTCTTGTATTTGCATAAGACAATAGAAATCAACGAACAATGGAACTACAGATTTGATTTCTTGTATTGATGCTCAATTGATGCCTTGGCTGAATTTCCATCAAAATTTTTATCTAAATCATAGCTCATTTGAAAGTCTTGTTTATTCGATTCTATTCTATGACAGCTACAACTTTTTCTATTTCCATATGTTTGTATTCTTGGTTCTGGTCTGCCTATATCTGGTACTGGTTCAGTTGGCCATAAATGTGTTGTGATCTCTGAACAATACATCACCGTCGTAATAGCAGCAGCCCCCGATGAGCCGGTCCAAGCACTTAAAAGTGCCATTTCGGCATTAATGTTTATGCTGAAATGGCATAAATATGCAAATAAGTGAATGGCCGGCAAAGCTTACTTAAACTCGTCCCGCTAAATCACATAGAATCGCAGATTCAAAAACATACACACACAATACTTATAATATAATAATACAAAAGCCATCATAATGGCCATTAAACATAACATTAAACACACACACGCAGCCGTATATGCATATGTATATATACTTACGTTTTGAGCTGCAGTCCAAAAACTCCGGCTTAAATCGGCGCATCCCATTAAAAAGTATCTGAACGATACGGGAGCGATAGTATGAATATAACATTTGCGAACTAGTCGACTTTCAACTACGGTACAGTATAATATAATACCAAGTGGTGCTGGTATATAAATATTTTGTATAGACTTAAGTGTTACCATAGTCGACTATGTTAACGAAATTGTGATATTCTTTTTGGAGCGTCGCTCTGTCTGACAGAGACAGAGAAGTTTTTATGCAAATTCTGCTTTAATTAATATTATTCGCATTGGTATTAACAATTCAACATGCCAAAAAACGGAGGCAATCTCTTTTTTGTCGCTCACTTTCCCTCACACACACGCGCGCCTTAATTTAGTTTTATAAACGTATACCCTACAATTTCAAGTTTAAGAATTTTGTTAATAAAACCTTAAAAAAATATAAGAAGTTGGTGCTTTAAATATTTACATGCATACATTAAATTATTCTTAACAATATTTAAAATACAGAACTAGTTTTTTTGCATAAAAATAAATTTAATCCTCATCGTTATATTACGTATTTAGTTTCAATAGAGTATTTGCATTAAGTCTATGGATAGCATTAGTTATATTAAGTAGACGTTTTACTTCTTTTTATGATAAATTAAGCTTTTGTTTTAAGATGCCCTTTTTTTGTTGAGTTTAATTTAAATGTAGGATAAATCATTCTGGCAACCAGTTTTCTTTCTCGCATCAAATGCGATCCAAAGCAGCAACTAGAAAGTGCCGACAGCGACATGGAGCTCATCTTCAGAGCGAAACAGAAAAAAAAGATAAACTAATAACAAATATACAAAAAAAAAGAAGAAACAGACAAAATCATAAATAGAATTGTGATAATTCCCGCACACTTCGAACACGCGGCGATGGGGATCATTAAAAATTCATAAGCGTGGCACACAAAATTTGACAAGTTCCTTTCAAATTATCTTTTTATTATTTTTTCTCATTTGATCGATGAGGAGGCGAGATGAGTGGGTTAAAGAGATGTTAAAGAGTCTGCAGTGCTGTATTTTCAGTTGCCCAAAAATACTACCCGAAATTCTCTTTCTTTACGATTGTTAATGTAAATGTTTTGCGCTACGTTTAACAAATGACGTAAGCTGTAAGGGCAGCCCTTTTTTTTTATCTTACAACATGTTCCCACACACAAAATGGTTAAAAGCATAAAGCCCATTGCTAGATGGCTCGCACAAATATGAACTGATGTGCTGAATTAAGCGGGGCGTGCTCAATTACCAGATCATGGTAGAAATGGCAGGCAGCTGCGGATCATTGAACTCTCTGCTCGTAGCTCATAAACGTAACGCTCGACTCTGATCTGATCCGCACTCGCTTTGCATAGCCACAAAAAATAAACTCCATAAAAAACCAACAGAACTCGCACAAACTTTCAGATAAATTTATTTCTGTAATCAGCAACAGCCTCACAACCTCTGCCACGAGCCGGCAAAACTTTGAAATAAATGTATGCAAAGTCTTAACTTGATTCTTACTCATTTCACAGGTTAACCTCCCAGATCTATGCTCATAAATTATATTAACATGATTTAAATTTTAAAATTAAATTAAAATTGCTGCATTTTGTTGCGGAGCATATCAAAGTCAACGGAAAAAACATGAGCCAATAAAGCACTCTGCATATGTAATGGCTGCACTGCATCAGCTTCTATTGACGATAGCTTACAGCATATCATCGGAGATTAGGGCAAACAGTATGCGGCTTTAAGCTCTCATCGACGATGATTTAAGAGCTCACAGCCAAATATTGACTTTGATGGTAAACAATAATATTACTTTAAATATATTGTATATGTGAATAGAAAAAGCGTAGGCCCGCCTTAGTTTACTAGACGTACACATATGTATATGTTTTGGTATAATACATCTCACGTCTGATATGTAACCACGTCAGCATTAGATTTTTAAATAAGTAATCGATTATTTGTAGTTTTTTTTTTCTTTACACAGTCGATTGGTTAAAGTTTTGTTTGTTTTTGGTTGTGTTTTTGCTTCTTCTGTTTGGTTGGATTTATTTTAATTTGCATGAGAATCGAATCTAAATGAAGCGCATTAATTTGTGCTGGCCATAGAATTTGCTTGCTTCCAAATGTCTGTTCATCTTCCTTTCTATTATGTCCAAAAACTTGCATGACCTGTGTATCTATTTCTATTGTGCTGCAAATCTGTGTAGCTCTGAACTAGTTTCCTATGCAAACATTTCGACTCTTCTGTTTTCCGCTATATAATGCAAGTGTTATCTTAAGTTTTTTGATCAATTCTACTTATATTCAATGTATGTTTCCCATTATTTAATAGTTGTAGTTGTAATATGCCCTTTATTTATTAAAGATTTCCGAGTCGATATACACCCAACTGTTTAACATTATTTTTCCCAGACTTGTAGCTCTGTGTAAAGCTTGCTCGTAAGCTTTGACAAACAAGTTTGGCCTAAATGAAGCTTAAAAGCTTAAGTTTTGAAAAAACGGAAACGGATCTAGCTATTTATGAGAAAAGCCTTAAGATAGGCAATACAAACTGATCAATTATGTCTGCTTTTTAAGCAAATGCCATGATATATTTAAAAATATTGTCAAAACTATAAAAACTTTAGAAAGACTAGTTCGGATGCTTATTTAGTACGCCTGGGATTCTTGTAGTGATAGCCATCATCGTGATACTCTGTCTCGTGGTGCTCCGAAGCAGACGTCTCATGGTCCTCAGCATCCTTATGACGAGATCCGTTATGTTCTGGCTTTGCATAGGCCAACTCTGGTGCGCTTCCAGCAAAACCAATATCTGTTGCAGTTCCATCATCATCATCATCGTAGTAATCTCCATCAGTTAGAAATACCGAGCGTTGATTGCCATTTACCCTTTGTAGCTTGTGATGGCCTGAATGGCTGCTGTAGAAGTTGCCATCAATGATGTTAGTATCCTGTTGATTGCCTACCGCATTTGTGGGTCCCTGTATATTCGGCTGGCCAAATACATTACCGCGAACCACATTTAACCCTTGGTAGTTAGACCGATTGCGTTGGCGACCATTGCGTCGACGGGCGTTGAACCGAACCTGGTTGGGATTACCATTACCCGGCGCTTGAGCAGAGGTGGGAAGCTGACCACCAAAAACGGGATTGAATTGATTTGGATTGGGATTGCCATTGCCGTTGGTTGGTGGCTGTGCGCCAGTAGACAACTGTCCACCCAAGATGGGATTAAATGGAGCTTGATTTGCAGGGATAGGTTGCTGAGGAGCTACGCCCTGACCCGTTCCCAGTTGGGCACCCAGAAAGGGTGTAAATTGGTTTGAATTTCCGACTACAGGTGCCTGTCCACTAACAGCAGGATCGAATTGAATAAGCACCGAGCTTGGTCGTTGGGTGATAGTTTGACCACCATTTGCGGGCACAAATAGATTCTGACCAAATCCACCATTTTGATTGCCATTACCAACACCCTGTCCTGCACCGAGCTGAGCACCCTGTGAAGGATCCACAAAGAAATTATTGCCATTGCCCAGTTGTCCACCAGCTTGGAAACCATTAGCTGGCTGTTGACCACCACCTGGTGCGAATCCATTAGCGGGTAATTGACCACCGGCTGGTGCAAAACCATTAGTTGGAAGTTGACCCCCACCCGGGGCTAACCCATTGCCTGGCAATTGTCCACCTCCTGGTGGTAATGCACCAGTTCCCAGCTGATCACCCAGAGGATCAAAGTTACGGCAGCCAATGGGAGCATTGCCAGCAACTGGAAACTGGCAGTTGGGCAGAGCACTTGTTCCCAATTGAGCACCAGTTGGTGCTTGGCCATTTCCAGGTAACTGTCCACCTGGCGCAAGCGAATCCGGGCGAATTTGTGAGTTTAGCTCCGAGTCCTGCGACTGCACATTGATCTGTGTGTGGAACACAGAGTTCGGAGCCGTGGCATAGAGCACGCGATTGGGACGACGACGCCGGGTGACAAACTGAGATGGTGCCGGGGTGAGAATCTCAGCTGTACGTACTTGTGGGATGTGCTGCTGGTAGTGTATATGCTTAGTCTTCACCTCCGGCTTCTTATCGTAGTGATGATAATGATCCACTCGCTTTGGTTCATGGTGCTCCTCCTTATCCTTGTGATAGGTAACATGCTCACTAGTATGCTTATCCTTGCGGAAAAAGGGTTTCAACTCATGCGACTCCGGTGGCAGATAGTGACTATCCTCATCATCATCATCATCGTCATACTCCCTGTGGTGCCTATGATGCTTCGCTGGCGTAGCCACAGCCAGAAATCCCATTGCCAGCAGGCAAACCAACAGTGTCCGAAACAGTTCCTGCAAAAGAATTATTTACTTCTATGTTCGCTCGTACTATCCATGTTATTCCCAATCACTCTTACCATTGCGTCTGTGCTGAGTTAAGCATTTTCACTTCAATTATATACCAAATCAATATTGCACTCTGCACTTTCAAAGAACCCCCATTGAGCAATACAAAACCTGTTATCGAGCGTGAGAAATTCGTCAGGCACTTTATGTGACCCATTTATCGTATTGAATCAGTACAATTTAAATACAAATGAAGCTGCTTCTAAAACAAAGCCACCGCCTGTCGCAAAGTTTAATTCAAATCAAAGGCAATTGAATTTATTGAGCTGCATACGAATTCTACTGACTCATGAGCTTTTTAGCTCCCTCTATGCTCTTTTTAAAGAAATATATTTTGAGTGGACTCTTTTGTTAACATTAATTCTTTTTAGAAATAATAACAAACTGTAACCCTTTACCTATGTCAAATACAGGAATGTTTTTTTCAAGTTTATACCCATTTTAAAGATTTTATTGCAAAAATATATATTTTTAATTGATTGACGTTATCCGCTTATGCGCGATGTTTAAAGACACGACGACGAATAGTTCTGTACTCGTATCCGGAGTGTGCGACAGATGGAGCTGAAGCGGCTCCTTCGTAGGTAGCATCTGAGGACTCAGCAGCTTGGAAGTTGAAGGCTGGAGCAGGAGCGGCAGCTGGAGCTGAGAAGGATTGCACTGGAGCTGAAGCAGCTGCAACATGATGATGAACAGGAGCAGGTGCAGCATGATGAACGGGAGCAGGAGCAGCATGATGGGAAACCTGTGGTGCCGGTGGGACATATGAGCGCACAGGAGCTGGAGCGGACTCAGCAGCAGCAAAGGATTGCACGGGTGCAGAGGCGGCAGCATGATGATGTACTTGGGGAGCAGGAGCGGCATGATGAACGGGAGCAGCAGCATGATGAGAGACCTGAGGAGCTGGTGGGACATAAGATCTAGCTGGAGCTGGAGCAGATTCAGCAGCTACGAAGGACTGAGCAGGAGCGAAGGATTGCACGGGAGCCGATGCAGCTGCATGATGGTGAACTGGAGCAGGTGCAGCTGCATGGTGGTGAACTGGAGCAGGTGCAGCCACATGATGGTGCACTTGAGGTGCTGGAGCAGACACGTGATGGGTCTGTACTGGTGCAGGTGGCACATAGGTCTTCACTGGAGCTGAAACAGAGGCAGCCACAGAAGAGCCGGGAGCGGCATAGTTATAGCCTGTTTCAGCAGCCACACAACCCACCAGAGCCAAAGCTAGGATGATGTATTTCTGCAAGGAGTAGTTGAAATAGCAAATATATATAATATACACTAGAGAGATAGATAATTATTTACCATTTTAGATGTTGTTGGAACAAAAAGTCTCGAATAATAACTAATAATCGGCGGGGACCTCTACTTTTATACGACTATTCGCGGAACGGAAGTAATGCATATCATCAATCAATCTTCTTCATTAGATCTGGCGTATATACAAATTTATTTGGCAAATTAGCCAAACAGTTTCTTAAATTCTCTCTCATTCATTGCTGTCAAACGAAATGGAAGAGCTATGAATATTCATTGTGCTAAACCTGATTCCACTACACAGCACTTTATTCATTTTTATTATTATAAATTAATAACAGGATTTTCGCATTACGATATAGTTCATTTAGGAGACCATAAAGCAATTTTAATTCTACTATAAATCGAAGCAAAACGTTTCATGTTAATTATTGCAATGGTCTTTTTCATTTTCTTTACCTGCTCGAACGCTTGATTAATTGGCAGAGAGTTTAATGACTGAATGACTGACATGTGAAGAACGTTCGAGCTCAAATATTAAAAAACATTAATGCAGCCAGATCGAAGAAGAGGTTATTGTCTTCTTCACAATATGGCTAGCGAA
This sequence comes from Scaptomyza caliginosa, assembly GCA_035044725.1. Taxonomy (NCBI): domain Eukaryota; kingdom Metazoa; phylum Arthropoda; class Insecta; order Diptera; family Drosophilidae; genus Scaptomyza; species Scaptomyza caliginosa. The sequence goes on along the minus strand of JAWNNR010000099.1, from coordinate 308,741 downwards.
AACATATTGCTTTGAAATTATGGATTCTTGTCTGTTTTTGGTTTCGTTTCATGTTTTCTCTTTATTTATTTGCTAATAAACTTGAAATGTATCTGCATTTAAAGAACTGTTTTTTCTTCAATCGGGAATTAGCATTTGAATATAGTTGGAGGTGTGAGTTAAACCGTAAACCAGTTAACGTTTTGCTGACGACATAAACTTTAGAAGTCTGTGCCATAATGATAATCCTGCCACCACAGGATTATAGGAGCGAGATGGATAATACTGGGCCTGATTTATCAGTTGAATGGTTGGCCTGTAGACATTAGGTGAACGCACCAACTGTGGCTGCAACTGATGTGGTGGTAAGAAATATGTGTTCTCCGCTAGAGTTTGACGATATGTGGATGCAGGTGGCACCAGGGGAAAGGGTAAGCGGTGTAGAGTCAGCTGTTGTCGTTGTACGTATTGTGGTGGTAAGTATGCGCGATCCAGGTTTACGGCACTTACAACAGCCAGGGAGGACACAGCAATGTGAAATTCTGTTAAGAATGTGAAATTCTGTTTAACAAATATATATATTCTTAATGTCTCCGCTTTCATTAGTTACTTAAACTTACCATGTTGCTTACTTAAAGTATAATATTTGACTTGGTAAAATGCTCTAGATATGTTTTATATTTATAGGGCATATCCTAAATGGTTGTGCTTGGTAAATATATATAGCACTGACTAGGTGTTTAAGAGATTAATATGAACAAGATAATAATTGGTAACAAGACTCGGTGAAACAAATCAATTGTTGGCCATTAAATTCTATAACTGTAAACATTGAAATTCTTTTATTGACCGCTTTGATGCCCGTCATCAGTTGTTTAAAATTAATTGACAAGCAAAACTAAATAAATTCAAAACCAGTTGCCAAAAGCAGCTAACAGTATAAGCAAAGACACAAACCATGCGATGTTATGTGTCTGCTAAGTGCTGAGCTTAAATTTATATGCTCTGTATTCTAAACTCAGCTCATGCGGCGTATGCGTAACATGCTAATGATCATTATATTGCCTTAGTCGTTATTCATGAAGATTAAATCATTATTGTCATGTTTGGTATTTTATTTGTTTATTTTTAAGCCGAACTCTACTTAATATACTTGTATTTTAAATAGTAGTTGGTAAATTAGTAAGCTAGTTCTAAAGCAAACGGATTAGCACATTTTGCTATCGACAACATTCTTTGTCAAGCCTGACAATTGTCCCCCAGATTGGACAAACAGAACAAGAATCTTTTCTAATCATCTCATGCAAGTTAAATTTATGCTTATTTAATACCTGAAAACTCACAGAAACTAATAGAACCGGTTGCAATGAATAGATGTTTTGTATTTTGGATATTTATATCTTTTGCCCATTAATATTTGTAGAAAGAGTATTATTGCGATGTCCATATGAACGCTAATCAAACTAATGATCTAAGGTAGAAATCTTAGAACTGGGTATTTGCTGGTCGATCTCACTTTTGACTAGAACAATCATTCCTGTTTTTTGTGTTTTGGTTGTTCTAGCTCGGTTTTGTTTCTGTTTTGGCAGAAATCTTAGCAACTCCAGCTATATTCCAGGTGCTGACAACTAGCATCTAGTATTTGCATTCCCATTTATAGATCTAGGCTTTATATAGTTACAAATGAGAATAAATATGTTAATATTTCATTAACTTATATGCACTCTCTCTCCTGTTCCTTTTTGAGTATAATTGGCAAGACCATAAATAATTATACTCTTATATACTCTTAACCTGATATTTATTTATTTTTAACGGCTTTAAACTCGTTTACCGTTTCTGCTCTTAGTTGATGTTTGGCATTTAATGTTAAAATTAATCGCGACAAATCTTTTTTTTAAATATTCGTTTCTGTGCGATGAAGTAATCAGAGCTATTTTGAATATTCACTATAATCCAGATATGATTTCCATTTAAATGCCGGAAACTTAGGTAGAATTAATACAGTTAACTAACATATACTACCGATTGTAGATTGTTGTAGAGCAGCTCATAAGAATGTCCAACAAAGATTGCAGCCATGTATGAAACACGCGCGACTAAGAAAGCAAAAGTGAATGAGCTATGATCATTATGATGTCGATGAGTAAGAAACTCCTCAGGGTCATTAAAACTCAAATTTCCAGCGAGCATCACATAGTGATTAAGAGTTAAGTATGAAGACTAGAAGAGCTACTGCTGACAAATTGCGAATAGAAACCAGTAGAATAAAAATACATAAGAAGAAATTAAATACGAATATGATTTTTAAAGAGATGAAATGATTGGTTGCATGAAATATTAATATTTTCGTATACAGAATTATGATCCGTAATATTTCGTCAATCATGTGCGAGGGGAAGACCCGCATAGTTCTATTTAAAGCCAAAAACCGACAAACTTGTATACTTACGTAAGCATAACAGACAATAGAGCTTGAAAATCTACCATATAAAGGGTAGATATGAAGTAGTTTAAGGTTTAACAATTCATACATCTACCTTTTGTGCTAAACACCCTTTTCGGTTCCGTTGCTAAGAGGTGTTTTTACCAAAAGACTCAAGAAACTTGTTTTGTTTTACAATCTTTGGAAAATAACCGTTTATCATTAGCCATATTTAAATTTACGTTAAACAGATTTTACACAGTTCTAAACAATAGTTCTGCTGCAGAACGAGACATAAAAAAAAATCCCATTTAGAGCGTTAGCCAAAGTTAACATAGCATCAATATGTAAAATCATATGATAAAGTATTTTAGTTCAATGCTCGCTTAGCATTGACTGAAGCTTGATTAGGTTATGTCTGCGTCAGCGATCAACATTAAGCTTCAGCTTGGTGTGGCATCCATCTACTGCTTACTAATACTATGATCCCACGAATTGCCGAGGCCAATTTTAAGTTGAGATAATTGCGTGCTAAACAAGAAACTAGGAATGCACGTATATATTGATAAGCAGCAATTTATAATATTTATATGAGAGTGCTGCTAAAATGTCGACAGCAATTAACAGCTGGCTAAAAATATTTATAACAATCAGTTGCTTGACCAAAAAGTTGTCTCATAGGTCATGCGTGGAAGGAATGCGTTGCTCAGCTTAAAGGTCGCCTCTGAGCCCTTCTTCCTTTCAAACTGGTTTCACACCTTTGTAACTGCGAATACTTTCATATACGTATGTGACCCAGTGTTTTTTTTTACATGCGAAGGTTGCATGGACCTGCTTGTGAGTAATTGAGGGGCTCATTGCTGGTGACCCTGTCTCACACACAGAACGAGTATTTGGGTACAGTCTAGCGGAACTTTACCTCATGCAAATTGCTGTTTTGTGATTCTATGAGCTCTCATAAATAAAACATGGATCCATTTTTATCGATCTGCTGTTTCATTAATAACCATAAAATGCCATATATTTTATTTTACTTGCCTGTCACGCCAGAATTGATGAAAATAAAGAGCATCACTATTCATGTTCTTAAGTGCGAAGCTCAAGAGCAGGGCAATAAATCTAGAACAGGAACATAGGCTAAAAATTTGACACTTTTATTAAATCGATATACCAATAACACATCTCATGATTAAGCAAATTATTTGCGCATTAATTATGTAAAAGTTATACACACTGTAAGTTAAACAGAGCTGTTGTTGTATAAAAACTTGTTGGAAGGGTATTGCGATTTCGCTCTGCAAAACTTTCTTTAGCCGTTTTTGTTTTATTTAGTCAAATTGGCTGCTTGTTGATATCTCGGTTTTCATTGTGCTCAAATCTATAACGCTATGGGATCTGCCCAAAAGAGCGAGCAGAATAATTTTATGAGTGTCGGTTCTGTTGTCATAGCCGGTTAGTTAACCAACCCAATCAGGTTCGGTTAACTTTTCGACTCGGCAACCACTAATCGATGACGACTGTGCTGTTGTTGTTGTCGAGAAGATTCTGCTTCTGACGAAGATCGGCTTTTTTGGAATGTCGAAGCGATCCTGAAGCTACGACGACGCCGATGTATATATAATGTCGTATCTTCATCGGCAACACAGTAATATTTCAACCTTCGTGTTGTGAATTTGAAGCTAAGCAAAATGGTAAGCAAAAAATTAAAATATACAACGAACACCAAAGAGGATACCTTAAATGTGAAAAAATAAACCAAGCGTGATGCTTAAAAAATGCTGGATACCAACCGTTAAATGTGCTTTTAAAAAAAGTCTTTCTTAGTGTGAAATGTGTTAATAACTGAATCTATTGATTAATTTTTGTTTTATAGAAATTCCTGATCGCCTTCGCTTTGGTGGCAGCCGTCAGCGCTGATGTTTCCCATCTGTTCTCGCACAGCGATAACTTGCAGGATGATGGATATCATTATCAGCAGCCTGCCAAGCAGTTCGTCATCGATGTGCCTCATGTCCATGAGCAGCCCGCTCCCGTTTACCACAAGCCCGCTCCAGTGGTCCATGAGCAGCCCGCTCCCGTTTACCACAAGCCCGCTCCAGTGGTCCATGAGCAGCCCGCTCCCGTTTACCACAAGCCCGCTCCAGTGGTCCATGAGCAGCCCGCTCCCGTTTACCACAAGCCCGCTCCTGTGGTCTACGAGAAGCCAGCACCAGTTGTCCACCACAAGTCCGCTCCCGTTGCTCATGAGGATGCCGGAGTTCTGAAGGAAGATGGTTACCATTACAGCCAGCCCGCTGTCAAATTCGAGCCTACCCAGGAGTACCTGCCCCCAGTTGTTCACAAGCCAGCTCCAGTTGTCCACAAGCCAGCTCCAGTTGTGCACAAGCCAGCTCCAGTTGTCCACAAGCCAGAGCCTGTCTACCACCCAGCTCCAGTTGTGCACCAGCCTAAACCTGTGATCCCAAAGGTTGTCAACGAGTACCTGCCTCCAGTTGTCCACAAGCCAGCTCCAGTTGTGCACAAGCCAGCTCCAGTTGTCCACAAGCCAGCTCCAGTTGTCCACAAGCCAGCTCCAGTTGTCCACAAGCCAGAGCCTGTCTACCACCCAGCTCCAGTTGTGCACCAGCCTAAACCTGTGATCCCAAAGGTTGTCAACGAGTACCTGCCCCCAGTTGTCCACAAGCCAGCTCCAGTTGTGCACAAGCCAGCTCCAGTTGTCCACAAGCCAGCTCCTGTTGTCCACAAGCCAGCTCCAGTCTACCACCCAGCTCCAGTTGTCCACAAGCCAGAGCCTGTCTACCACCCAGCTCCAATTGTGCACCAGCCTAAACCTGTGATCCCAAAGGTTGTCAACGAGTACCTGCCCCCAGTTGTGCACAAGCCAGCTCCAGTTGTTCACAAGCCAGCTCCAGTCTACCACCCAGCTCCAGTTGTTCACAAGCCAGAGCCTGTCTACCATCCAGCTCCCGTTGTGCACAAACCAGAGCCTGTTTACCATCCAGCTCCAGTCTACCGTCAGCCAGAGCCTGTTCACCATGGTCACGAGGGCTACAGCTACCCCAACGACCCTCAGCCATCTTTCGAATATTAGGGAAAACTTTTTGTAATTAGAAACTATTCTCCTCTAGTATTAGATCCTTAATTCGAATGCCTAATGAGAAGTCACTTGAAATAAATAAAAACGAAACATACATAAACAATCTTTTTTATCTAATCAATTTAGGAAGTGATAAAAACATATTTAAAAAAGGGATTGTTAAATTAAACCAAAACCATCTGTAGGGATACCTTTACGCTGTGCAAACTCTGCTTGAGATATCCAAGATAAGTTTGTTATTAAATCTTTAAAGCGCCACCTTTCAGTATAATTAAGCTTTGATTATAGCCTATTTCTATGCTATGGTATTTTTGCATAAATAAAAGGTCTAGAAGTATGCTATGTGTTCAATATTGTATTCACAAACCAATAAGCAAAATCCAAATTCGGTCCAGTTTTTATATTGACCAAGAAACTTGGGGTATAAAACTTGATAAACACATAGCCCAATGCTGAAGAGTTCAGAGAGAGAGAGAGATAGAGAGAGAAATAAACAAAAAACCAAATCCCAGAGATATTAACGTTTTGCCTTAAGAAGCCGTCGAAAAGTTAAACCACTTTTATTTGCTTCAAATTGGGAGAGTTGGGAAGTTGTTAAGCTTAGCGTTTGGGTCAAAGGTGTTACGTGATCTCTGTTCAGGGTTGTCAATACGAGTGCGAGATTCAGAAGCGTTCAAGTTGACAGAGACAAATTGATTTCGATCTGAAGTCGATTGGCAATAAAGCCATAATGAAACGGAAATGTGCTTAAGCTGTTGACAGTATGATTTGCTTTATACAGATTCAGGCTCAATCTGTTTTATGTACCTGCATAATTTATGCAACTACAACGATTCGAGCTGATTCACGTGATGGATGCTTTGTTGGTAGAGTTGGCAGTCAAGTGGCTGTGCATAGAATCATTAATTCGGTATTGGTATATAAAGGCACAGTAAAACAACAATAAACGAACGGACTGACTGACACTTGACCCCACAGCAAGCCAAACAAGTCTTGACCTTGACAATGAGGCGCTTATGTTTTAATTCGTTTCGTTTCGTTTCGTTACGATTGGATTGGATTCGATTGGATGGCCCCAAACATCATCCACGAGCTTAGTTTTTCAGTGACTGCTTGTTTATCTAGGGCCGCTCTAACTATCGTAGTCTGATACAGCAACAGCATCGAAAGCATCCAAAGCAACAGCGCAATTAATAAACTGAGACACATAAACAAAAACACGATCGACATATAGAAGTATAAATAGTGTGGGTCTCCAAATCGCAGCCTGCATTCGCGTAAGATACGTTGCTGGAAGCTACAAAACGTTTATCGGTATTAATATTCTTTAAGGTTCAGAAAATGGTAAAAGCCCAGACCTCACACAACTCATAACTTATTAATATTTGTTAATTTTGTTGGCTTTCAGCGTATGTTTATTTGGGCAGTGCTGGCGGCTCTCTGTCTGCACTGTGTTTTTGCCGATGTTTCTCAGCTGGTTAGATCTGGCAATGGCTTTCTTTACGACGTGCCCAAGGTCAGTGAGCTGGAGCTGGAGCTTAACAATGAGTTTCCCACCGGACAGGAGTTTCCACAGGACGCCATACCTGTAGCTCCTTCCGATGTGGAACTAGGTCTTAGCGAGGATTTACCTGAGGATTCAGCTGCTAGCGATGATAGTGCTGCCTATGAGTCATCTAAGGGTCATGGATATGCGTATCGAGTGCCCAGCAAACTCTTCATCGAGAGATAAACCTATATTTATTTATATTCATTTGTGCCAAAGTCTCATCACAATAAACAAACGTATTTGAATATCTATAGGTAGCTTCTTTGTTAACCTTTCACCAGCTTAAATATCCAAGGGCTTGATATTGCCTTGGAGAGCGCTTAGAATGATATCAATACTAAACTAACACAAATATGTCTATATGCTCTCAATCGTAATAAATACATATTGCTCTATGCTATCTTGTTTTATTTGTTAAAGCCAAAAACAGTTTATACAATATACTAACCGGTTTTAGCTTCAAGAAGTTGATGACAATTTCGCACAAGCTTTAAACACTTCAGATTGGAGCCTATCAACTTTTTGTTTGTGGTGTGAGCACAATTAATTTTATAATTTACATAAATTACGCAAAAATTGCGATTTAATCCGAGCAGCGCCACAAAATCGAATTTCAAACCTGGTAATCGATCACAGCCTCTGGCAGTTCAACAACCCGCATTAATTAGCCCAAAACGAAGATGTGTTCAAGCCGAACTGAAAAAAAAATAAAAGTGATTGTTGAAACACAAGATGAGATGACAGCAGAGCAGCTTTGCTCATGGTTGCTTTAAAGCGATCTACGAACTGCGATTTTTAAACTATATCGTGATTCCTAAACAAATTAGTGAGCTGTTTAAAAATTCTTCACAAATTGTTAAAGAATTTGTTTACGTGTGTCGCCCTTAAAATTAAACGTAGGTGTGCTTTTGATTAGTAGCCGACTTTTGATGAGTGTCCTTAGTACTTGTTTAATCCGCAACGCTTCCGCAAGTTTTAAGTGCCATTAAATATTTACATATATGTAGAGGCTCAAAGAGACAACTTTATTGTTTGCTGGGGCCATGAAATCTTGACCACTCCAACTTCTTGAGCTGCCGTAATTATTATAAATGAAGTCTAAATGATTTATGATAGACAGCGCAGTGCGCTTACAACACCAAACAGCAGCGGAACTGTATCTGTATCTTAAGCTTAAGCTCGGAAACAATATCAACAGCAACAAAAACAAACACTTTTAACAATGGCAACAAGAATTCAGTTGGCTTGTGGGCCCGCTTTATGACGGTGCGACGCTGACGAAAAAAAATGCTCGCAAGCATTTATGTTAAAGCCGTTAAGATGCTACACAAAAACCACAATTAAAAGTAACCTAACCGTATGTGATCGACTGGTAATACCCTATACAAGCTGTAAAAGAAACTAGGGCAAACTTACTATGCTATTCATCTCCCTTTCACAAAGAGTTGGACCTCTTTTTGGCTCTGCATACTTCCAAAAAAAAAACATAACCAGTTTCCATACATTTTAAATGGTACGCAGCTGTCGAAGCAGACCCCCGCAAAAATATATTTAGAGGTAAATAATGCATAATGACTACACAACAACAACAGCAACAACGCAACAGATACAGATACCTTAATCGACACTGATACAGATGCACAAAGAATACACATAGTCTTATAATAATCGAGAAACAACAAATCGATTTAAATAATAATAATTGGCCTTTTGAGCCATGGACATGGACAGTCTTGTTGACGCTGAAGTCTAGAATTGTGACTATAAATAAACAGGTGCCGTTGATTTTCGACAATCATTGAACGTCTTCGAGCTCAAGGTGTAACATGGTGCGTCTGCTGACCAACACTGACTGATCTAATCCGTCACTAACTGAACTTCTGATATTTTTTTTGTTAAACTTGCAGAACGCATTTTTAGGCTTCCTTTTGGGCAGCTGCCTGGTGGCACTGGCTGCTGCGGATGTATCGCATTTACCACTCGAGCAACTGGAGCAGCATCATGCACAGGAACATGGCTACGGTTATGACTACCCCAAGCCAGTGGTGCCATTTGTGATAGCCAGCACCACAACACCTGCACCTACACCGGCACCCACCTATCTGCCACCACCACCACCGACACCAGTGCCAACTTATTTGCCACCACCGCCAGTTACAACCACCACTACTACAACAACAACGCCTGCACCCACACCCGCGCCCACTTACTTGCCACCACCACCACCTACCACAACAACCACCACTACTACAACAACAACGCCTGCACCCACACCCGCACCCACTTACTTGCCACCACCACCACCTACCACAACAACCACTACGACTCCAGCACCAACGCCTGCACCCACCTATCTGCCACCCATCGTTGTACCAGACCCAGAGCCTGGCTATCATTACGATGCACCCGCCGAGCCCTTCCGGTTCTAGGCTGCACCTAGTTGTTATCCCACCCCTAGCCAATGTACAATTCCCAACTGTTAACTGTTTTAACCCGGAATGCTGTTTGTACCGTTTACCTAGTCGTTTTGGTATTATTAAAGATTCAATATATGTTAAATAAATCACAAATTTATTCTACAGCATAATCTTTCAATTCAATAATCACCATCGAATTGTCCGTAAAACTAAAATTTCATCTGCTCTGCATATTCATGAGCAGATTGTTATTGTTTTTATTTCTGTATGTTTTCTATTTTTCCCGTTTATGTTTGGCAGACCCAATTTGACTTAATTGTTTGCCCCGAAAAAAATTAAAGTAGATGTGGACCCCAATGATAATTAAGCTGGCCCAGCTACTCAAAGTTCAAGAAAACCAAAAGAAAAGTGTGAAGCAGACAAAAAATATGCATTGGCCTTTTGTCTCTAACGAAAACAGAAAACAGACGACGAAAAACAACAATTATTAATTAGTTCCCAAAAAAAATGTTGAAGAGCTACTGCATCGTGTTAGTATAAAAGCCAAAACGTCAACGGATTAAATCATTACTTCAAGTTGTCAGTTGGACAGCAACACAGCGTTGTAGTTTCTTATACCAAAAATGGTAGCTAACTCAAAGACTCATTTTTGTGGACTAAGACTTAACTAACCTTTCTTTAATCCAATAGAAAACCTTGTGCATCCTGTTGGCCTTTGTGGCTCTATGCCGTGCGGACGTCTCCCACTTGTTTGGTGGTGGCCATGATCATCATCATCATCACGATTCGCACGCGCATTCGCATCACGATCCGCATCATCACGACTCCCACTCGCATCATGATCCACACCACCATGATCAACACTCACACTACGATCCACACCATCATGATCTCCACTCGCACCACCACCACCAGGACTTGCACTCGCATTCCCACTCCAGTTCCCATGACTCCCATCGTCATGGAGTTCACATTGGTGTGCATTTTGATGGTCTGCGTCAGCATCAGCCACAGTTTGATTCGCCTGGTGGCTATAACTACGTTGCACCAGCACCACCACCAGCACCCAAGCCAGAGTATTTGCCACCACCCAAGCCCAGCAACACATACTTACCAGCAGCCAAGCCAGAAAGCAAATATCTACCACCTACAGTGGCTCCCAGTCTGCCTCCACCACCGCCACCACCACCAATGAAGGCACCCAAAGGAGAACATCTGTCATCACAAAAGCCACGCACCAAGTACCTGCCTCCTGCACAACCGGAGACTAAATACTTGCCTCCAGCTCAACCTGAGAAAACTTATCTACCAGCTGCTCAGCCAGGGATCAAGTACTTGCCACCTAAGATTCCACCAAGTCTGCCACCACCACCACCACCGCCAGCACCAAAGGCTAACTACTTGCCACCCGCAGAGCCTAAGGAGACCTATCTGCCACCCGCTGCGCCACCAAAGTCAACTTATCTGCCGCCGCCTCAGCCGGAACCACAGTATTTGCCGCCCCATCAGTCTGAGCCACGTTTATCTCCCCTAGAGCCGAGCTTTCACATTCCCATTCCCTCATACGCTCTCCCCCTGAGCCACTCCTCTCCCCTGCCTTCACCTTCGGGTCAGGCCAATTCTGGCTACCGTTACAATCAGCCACTGCGCCGCTTCAAGCTCTAGGCTTGCAAGAAGCGATCCTATTTAACTCTCCTCTCTCATAGACATATTAATAAGAAATGCATTTTATCTTAAGTACTTCTGAAATAAAAACATCACATATATACCTCATACAGTCGGAAGTTAATTCAATTAATTCAATAATTTTCAGACCATTGTGAAAGTTATTATAATCTGATCAAATATAAATTTTTTAATCTTCAGAATAATTTGAATTTTAATAAATATACAATATTGATCTAAAAATTTTCTACTACCATTAGACAGCATGAGATGATTGCCAAAACAAGGTCATCTGTTAAAGTTATTCAATATGTATAGTTTTGAAGAAAATTTGTATAGTCATTTAACATGGATTAGGTTTTTACAATTATAATTTATGTTACTAGTTCGTCAAAGGTAATCCAATACTCATTTGTTAACTATCTCAACGTTTTGAATTAACCAGTACACAAAATTAGCACAAGCTGCACAATATAATTTCATTAACAATTTGCTCCAATTCCATGCCAAATTATTGTGTGAAATTCAGTAATCAGCATCACCTTTTGTCCAGCTACTAATGCATCTTTCAACAGCGACTGCAAACAAAGCCAAACTAAACGAAAGCCATTAAAGCCAATTAATGGCCCCCGACGGAGGCCAGCTTTCGATATAGTAGTCAAAGTAGCTTTCGATATATGCATTTAACTGGGAAATGGCGCAGACAGCGACCACTTGTGGCCCTCAAGACAAAAGAGTTCAATCAAATGATGTCTCAGCTGATTTTTAAATTCCAAAGCACGCGCTACGCTCGAAATTAAACTGACAAAAAGAGAAAATAGATCGACCTCAGTTTTGGTTTCAGTTTCAGTTTAAAATTTCAACGTCATCAACACTTGCTATATAATTATAAATGTGGTGTATGTTTCAATATGAATAATGAACGCGGGATATTGATTAGTATCAGTTTCAGTTAAAAATACATTAAACCAAAATCGCTAATTGCCAATTGCAGCCGACACCGTTGAACTTGATTTCGTTGCCTGAATTTTGACCTCTTTCAGACCTGAGATGAGCTGTTACTGGCCCTTGATCTTGGCTTGAAATAAAAACTAGTGTAGCCAGTATGAAATCAATAAAATCTATACTCTTTAAGTATGTGAAGAGCTCCAAAAACAACAGAAAAAAAAACTTAAATACTCATTTTAAATAGGAGGCGTTTGTTGCCATTGGCTATAAACCAAAAACGAGTAAGAGGCATTATGTTAAAGGTGTCGAATGTATAAATACCCTAGCGGAAATAATATTATAACACCCTGACTGCTTTATGATTGAGATATTAAGATATTAAGTTCTATTGAATAAAAGAATAAATTATTGCATACAGCTTATGACTGATTTTATCACATATAATAAACATACTAATTAGTATGAATAACTAAGAACGATAAGTATTATGGCTTAATTTGGTACACATATCATATTACCTTTTGTTAGAGTATTTAAAACATTGTTACTTTAGTTTTTTCGTAGTACATGGCTCATTCCGCAGGCTTATAATTAAGTGCAGATCCGCGATTTGATGTCCGCTTCATGCAGAGGCAAAAACAAAGGCCAATCGCATAAGACGATTGGAAATTCAAAAAAGACTTAATAGAATTTAAATTGCGAATAACGGCTAACCAAGGGGTGCGAGAAATATCGCATAGCATCGCATCGCATCGCACCGCATCGCTTAGAGCTGTCAGCAGCTTCTCGACGGTGTCGGCGTCGGCGTTACCACAAATCAGAGAGACGGGGAAACTGAAACGGCGACTGCGTTGGAGTCGTAGTTCGCTCTATTGAACGGTCGGTTCTTGCTCATTGTATAAATAAAGAAGCACTTGGCGGAAACTGTATCATTTCTGAGCGGTCATCGTATCGAGAACGTTGTCTTAAAATTACTCAACAAATACAATGGTTCGTATTAAATAATATATTATTGCTTAAGCGATTTTCTATAATGTGATGAATCTTTCTTTCCTCCTTTAGAAAGTCCTTGTGCTCACTTTATTCAGCTTGGCTCTGGTAGCCGCTGATGTTTCTCATCTGTTTGGTCACAATCATCACCACGAGGATCATCATCATCATCACGAGGATCACCATCCGGGCTATAACTACGATCCACCAAGCATTCCCTTTGAGCTACCAACAAAGCAACCTGAGTCAACCTATCTGCCACCTGCACAACCCAAGGCTGAATACTTGCCACCAGCTCAACCTAAAGCCGAATACCTGCCACCAGCACCACCCAAGCCTGCCTACTTGCCACCTGTGGCACCCAAACCTGTCTACATTCCACCTGCACCAGTTGCACCCAAGGCAGCCTATATTCCACCTGCACCCGTAGTTCACGAGGCACCAGAGAGCAACTACTTGCCACCTGCCCCAGTGGTGCCCAGCTTCAAAATCCCAATTCCTTCATATGCTGCACCACTGGAACCGGAGAACAGCTATCTGCCACCACAGGAGATTATTGAACCACACCATGAGGATGGCTATCACTATGATGCACCCGCCCAGCCCTTCTTCTATTAAGCAACACTCGATTAGCCACGATTTATTACTTAACTCAACGTGTATATACTTATGTGTAATATATATATCTGTAAATTGTAAATTGCCCAATTGTTTATTTATAACAGTATAAATATAATAAATACAAATCAAACCAATCAAATTTCGAACTTGAACTTTGGGAAAACCTTCATTGAACTGAAGGATTAACAGTTTGAGATCGAGTGGCACGACAACATAATTACACATCATCAAATACCACTAAATGTATATAATACTCAAACACTCCAAATGGAAACCGTTTCATTCATTCATGAGCAAAGAAGGTCTGTATATTTGTTTGTCTGTCTGTCATTCTGCTCGAAATAAATCACCCACATCGCGAGAGCTAGAAACGCTTGAGATCGTGATGGGTTTGTCCAAAATCCAAGCGGATTGTACTTTTGATTTATTGAATCGTTTGTTCATTTGTTAATACGCGTGAGTAATTGAAGCCAAAACAAGCTGATACTTTATGGCTCAAGCCACCAATGGTGCTGTTGATTTATGACCAACACTTGGTCAGCAATCACAGACATTGGCCATTATTTTAGCCAAAAAGGTGTGAAGATGGCTCGCCCCCGGCTGACGCCTACGCTTGAGCGTGAAAGTGAAACTAATGCAAACAGGAAATAAATAACGATCTCTCACTAATTATGGTTGTCACTTGCTACAACGGTATCTTGTTGACAAAGTTAATTTGTTTTATGCATGATCTAATACCAAATTATGCGACTACTGCAGAACCAATTTAACTCACACACGCACATTCTCATGCTCGCAATCAATATGCAAATTAATGAGATGATTTCAAATTTTAATGCCTTAAATGTTTTCATTTTGCAATTTTTATTGCTGTTAAAATAAAACATACAAACCATAAATTATAATTCATTTTAGTTCCCTACTCTAGCTGCTGGTTCTGTTCATTTGGCAACTTGTTTGTTATTTTACTCTTCTGCTTTGTTTTTGATAAAACTATTTGATTATGTTATGCAAGAATTTGATCAGAAAAAAAGAGAAAGGATGATTAAATTTCAATAAATGAGGGGTATACAACACAAACAAAAAACAAAACAAACCAGACATATGCAAATGTCAAACAGAATTAATTAACAAATTAAATCTGGTGTCTAACATAATAAATTAGGTTCACAATACTATTTGAGATCCTAGTTCCATCTGAAAAATGTGACTAAAATTTCATAGCATACTTATAAGGTTTTGATGTAAGTAACCATTATCTTACCCGTGTGACTCTCAAGGGGATTTATAAAACTAATTGTTTACTTGGGTGTTGGAACTATGGCTAAGAGACCTCAATTGTATATATTGAATGAATTTGTACAATAATTCAATCAGTTTCAAAATATAATTTACCTTAAAAGTGTTGCCAACTCTTGGGCTATATTTTATTTATCCAAAGAGTATGCTGTATAAAAAAAATGTTGATGGTATAACAGTTTTTATTAAGCAATGTTAAAAATTATTCACCACACCCAAAAACACAACAATCAAAAATCATCTACGTCTTGTTTTGTTTTGGAATCCGCGTATATTCCCATTGAGATTCGCCAATCATTGATGAACAATAAACTCATTGACTTGTTCATGTAAAGTTTGTAACAATAATAAATCAAACGTATAAAGTTAATAATTATCTTAAGGAGTTGCCACACACGGAAGTTTTACAGCAATCTAGACGCCTATTCAGCAGCTATTAACACTACAGCTCAAATGTCATAAATCGATTCAAATAGAAAAGGCAATCAATTCATCAATCAATAGCACTTTGTCTAGAGCTTAATGACCACCCGAACAACAACCAAACAGTTAAACAGTTAGAAAGGCTTCTTAACTCATTTGTTTGCACTTTTGGAGACGATCTAGCAAAAGTTTAAAGTTGAATCTTATGAGATTGTAAACCGGTTAATTAAATTTATTTTTTGAAAGTATATTAGTGGATTTACGTGTTTGTTAGATTATATAACAATGTCGTAAAACTAAAAAATCCCCATTCCAAATTGCAGATTTTATTTAATATATAGAATATTAAATATGCGGATAGTCTCTTTTAACTCTCTATGAAGTGTTGCGCATCTTTGTGAGCTATAACAATTCCCAAACATTAACCAGAAATCAACAACAGCTTCCGTATGCAAAATGGTACTTAGTTCTCATAGACAAAAACAAGTACACAACATATGTTTGTCTGTATTGTGTGGTCTTCATTGGTCAAAGCTCGTGAATAATGATGAGTAACTACTAGTCGGAAGATGGCAGCCAGAGCTTCTCAGCGGGTTAATAATGAAAATCAGAACGAATCTTGTGGTACATTATTTCGGCACACATTTCAAACATTGTTGCTTTGCATTTCATGAGCAGTGAATACCATAATTAAAGTCATATAGCGTATCGATTGAAGGCCTTGGCCAAAACAAATAAAGACATTGCCTTATATTCATACAGCATGTATTTTATTTTACAAATAATTTATCTTTATTTATTTGAGTTTGCAATTCAACAATAACTAAATACTTTGATTTGATTTCGGTTTCGTCTTCCGAACTTCATTTGTCTCTTTGTACTTTTGATGTCTAGTGTTTTGTTTGTAGCGTCGTTCGTGGGAAAAGACAACAACGCCATTGATTAGGATTGGTTAGGTGGAATATAGATAGTGTCAGAAGATAAGTGTGTTTAGGTATTTATGTAATTTTGTTTTCTTTTTTTGGGATACAGATTAATGCTAAACATTAGCAGTTCCATATATTTGCAGATAGTAGTAGTAGTAGCAGTGGTAGTAGTAGAAAGCGGGAAACGGGATCGGGATCGAAAGCAGGAACGGAAAAGCGAAATGGGAAAGAGAAGAGATAAATGTATATCGTATGTGAATTATAAAACAAGTCCAAAACAAGAAAATTCATTTAAAGTATATGATGTATTAAATAGACAATGTTAATTGCTAGGCGCCCCTCTTTAATAGCGGCGCTGACGATAGAAGCGTCTTACATAGACTGGACGACGGTACTGATAGCCACCCTGGCTGCTGTATGCATGTCCCGCCACCTGTTGTGGCTGCTGCTGGGCCAGAGGAGCCAGATACTGTACACGCTGTTGCAGCTGCTGTGGCTGGGCAATGGCAAAGTTCTGGGCAACGGCAACGGGGCGAGCGATGGGACGAGGCTGTGACAGAACGGGGCGAGCAATTGGACTTGAAGCGGCTGCAACAGCGACTGGGCGTTGCGCTGGGGCAACTGGTGCCGGCTCCTCAATGTCAATGTACTCCGGCTCCGGTGTGGCAATGTCCTGAGGATTGGGTCCCTGTGTAGCAGAGTCAGGCAACTGTGCAGCAGCAGCGCAGCCAAGCAGCGCCAGGGTAATAAAAACAAATAGTTTCTGAAATTAGAACAAAATAAAAAATAAAATTGTGAGTCAATGTTAAAACATATAATTAAGCACTCAAATATTTGTTGATTTTTTGGTTTGTCAACCTTGAAATAACTTTAACACTTGCTGCATAAAAATGCAGACCCTTTAAAAAAAAACGTTCACTCAGATAACTTTTAAGTATTAATAACAAACATATATCTTATTGTTTTATTATATAGAAAACTTATCACATCTATATTGCACGACTTAAAGTTGGGCTTGTAAAGCTAGTTTTATCTGTAGCGCGAATGGAATTTATGAGTATCCACTTGTGGCTGTCAGGTTCGCAAATGAAGTTGTACACTTGAGTTGGAAGCACTTCACAAATGTGATTGTTCTGGATATCAAAAATCCACACAAGCCCACAAAAGTATATATTTCAAAGCTTATTTTTGGTTTAACTATCACTTGGCACTGTTTTATAAATGTCCTTGATACACACTTATATGTTTACACTATTCACTCGTTATTTCTGTAAGGATCACATACCATTTTTGATTTGGAATATTAGATTTTGTATTTGCAAGAAAAATTTCTCGTCCAGAAGCGCACGAGCAATTTACACTCAAGAAGTTCAAAGCACAAATGATGATGAGCTGGTCAGTTTTTATGAAATTTATACTATATCAGCTTCTGCTGGGCCGTCCAGTTCGGTTTCGGTTCGGTTCACTATGTGGGTCTAAAGAGAAACAACAGCAGAAGCTGAAGCAGAAGCAGCAGCAGCGGCAAAACGGCGACCGTCAAAAAAAACTCGATGAAACACACACAAACGGTGTTATAAGGTAACACTAACAACATGAATAAGAAGCTAAAGAAGAAGCATGGCAACAACATGAATAACATCAAACAAATTCAAATCAAAATTTAAATTATATTTTAAGCGATATTTGAAAGAAACCACAGCTAGAAGTGGTCACATGTCTCTTAACTGAGCCAAAGCATCTCCCATCCATCTATTCATCCAACAAGCTACAATCACCAATCGCCAATCACTTTGTTGTCGTCACGTCAAAATGCATGACGCATTCAAGCTAAACACTAAAAACTAACAAACAAACTGATTAAATTCAAAACAAAGCAAGATAAAGTTATTTGCACGACTATAAGATATTATGCAGTCGCAAAATCAATATTACCCATCCAAGTTAATTATAATGGTTACAGGGTATACCTAGACAATTCGCCCAATTTAAGAGTAATCTTAATCTTTCTCTATGTTTCTCTTCTCTGCTGAGAGTACGCTGTATATTTTTGAGTGCTTGGCACGGCTCGTGTCTCAAGTGAAGTTCGTTGCCTAAGTCTTTTGTTTCGGGCATTCTGATTTTTGCTCTAATTTGCATAACATTTTGTTAGAATAATATTTTCTTATAAATCATAGTCGTTGTATAATTATGCAAAGTTCTTAACTTTTGTTTTCCTTTCCTTTATGGGGACCATAAATCCATTAACCAATTAAAAGGCATTAAGGGTTTGGCACATGTTTCAGGCCACTTTAGTCCCACTCATAGAAAGGCAAGATAAAACAGCTGCTAAGTCTTTTGATAGTCATAAACTTGACTTGGTCATGTCAAGAGCTGTGGAGATTGTCTGCCCATCCAATTGTTTGTCTGCTCACTTGACCTCTGGCACAAACAAACAAGCAACAACTTAATGGACAATTCAACAATATCATTTCCGTTTACCAAAATAGTTTGTATTTGTATGTGTGGGGGAAATACATTCACCTGGCTAAATAGTGGCAAGTTGCCACTTAAATCTTACAAAATATGCAGCCAATCTATTTTTTACCATATTTTTTTTGTTTTCCTCAAGGCTATAACAAGGGAAATGCCGAAACGCTGAAATGGCCTAATAAAAATTAGTTAGAAGTGATTCTTTTTTAATTGTGTGACATCATTTTTAAACTGCCTTTCACCTGTTGCGAGGCGCTGCTGATTAATTGTATTATTGTCATCGCCAAACATGAATTATAAAACAGCAGTCAAATATTTCTTGCTCAAACGATGCGCATTTTTCAATGCTTCTTATATATGTTTTGATATTTTTACGGCTATTAGAAAAATTGAAAAGTAATTAATAACGACTTGTGTTGCGGCATATATTAAATTTCAAGTCGAAAAGCTAAACATTCATAAATCTGCCATTAGCAACGCATCGTATCATTCATAGTATTGACGGTTGCGTCAATATATTTTGGTTGACTGATATCAAAAATGGAAAACGGAAACTTACTCAAGAGTCAAGAGTCAAGAGAAACGAGACTAAAACATATTAAGAATTGTTTCATAAATCTGTCAACAGGGCGTGCCAGATTTATTGAGTTGTAGTGGATGAATATGATGGCATTTTAAGAATATCGCCCATTTTATTTATGTTTATGGCATTATTTATCTGAAATGAATGTTAATCGTCATACTATCTTTTTGACTATGTTGACTGTGGGCAGCTTGTTTCGCTGCGCACCGGAACCGAAAATAAAGTCGTGCCAAATTAGCATAGTTGGCAATCCCACCAAAAACATAAATCGAAAATAAATACACACATGCTTAATCGATAGAACCGGTACGCAAGAAGCTATCACAAACAGAATCAAAAGCAGTGAGCCGACCTGTACCGATGCTTATTTATGAACCCAACAGAAGAGTGTCGCATCATTAGCTAAATGCTTTTGAAAATCTAGCCTAATTAACAGCGAGTGGAAAGCCCAAACTAAGAAGCCGTGTCCAGCTGACCGACCAAATTATGATCATTAACCTTGCACGTTGGCTTAAGCAACGCCTAATTTAATTATAATGCTTGAAGCGTGCTGGTGTGACAATAGTTCCAAGAATTTATTCATATGCAGACATATTTAGATAAATTAGGTATACGACCTGCTATACAAGCCATGTTTTTTGAGATCGTTTACAAGCGATAAAGTTGGCGATAAGAACAATACGCAACATTAAGCCGATAAAATACAACTAAAAGAGGTTTTATGAGTGAGTGACTCGTAGATACCCTTTACTTTACAATAAAATAGGTACAACAAAATATTAAGTGTGGCTTTAACTAAATCTATTATCTGTTTCATCAAAGCGTTTCCCACGTCTACAGCAATCACTCGATAAATGTTTAAAGACACACCTTGTTCTTCAGACTGATGCTGCTGCTGATGCTGGTGCTGCTGGTTTTTTTGTATTTGCATTTGAATAAGATGTAAATACTACCACTACTACTAAGAGCAACATTAAGTGTTAGATGATAAATTTGCATGGCTAAGCAAATTCAACGAGCGTTTGCTTTATTGTCAAACAAACTAAGACACAGCACAAACTGGGCAGCATTTGTTTTCTTTAACAATTCAATCGACGACAAAAACAAAAAGAATGATAATGTTTTTTTTTCGTGTTGTTTTTCTAACAACGCAATGCCAAATTAAGTTGCTAGGTTAACACTTCCAAAGCATCTTTAGCATAAATTGACAATAACTGCAGATACTGAGAGACTAATAGATAAAACAAAGCATCTGATAAAAGTTACACAGTTTAAAGCAACACATGTTGCAATCGCCATAACCTTGACTATTGAGCGTTTTAAATTCTTTATCCACGAAATTAGCTACAACCAAAAACGTTTGCTCCTGTCAGCCAGTTTGAAGTGATTATTGTCAAGTGTCGACAACAATGAATCGTAAATAACTGATATATTTCCGCACATTCACCAGCAACAAGCAGCAAACTTAACATTAGCATCATAAATATTAAATTAATTACGCATAAAGTATAACACTCAAGCAACACAACGAATGCACCAATACTCTATTCACAGAAGCTAAACAAAGGTAGTCAGATTGTGCAAAATACTTTACAAGTTATGAGTGTATCAAATATTTAGGCATAAAGACAGACAAACTTGTGTAGAATGTTGTTAAGCACTCGAGTGATTTATAAATGCTTCAATAAATTGTATTCAAATGGCTCTGCTCTCGGGCAAATAAACAAAACATTAAGTATTTCCGCCTCCGCATTTATTTTTGTAGGCCTAAGATGACCCAAACATATGACATTTAACTAATCTAACTAAAAAGTTTAAGCAAAGTCGTACTAAAATGCTACTACTTTAATACTTTATCTATTTCTACTCAGAATAGTCACTCTATTTGGCTGTTGCCGAATTCTAATAGACACGCGCTGTGAAAGCGGTCTGAGATGTTAACATTTAATTGGCCGACAGTCAAGAGAAATCATTATGCAAATTTGTTGCGAATAGAATCAAACAAGCAAAGAACAATGAACAGCGATAATAAAACAAGACACAATCCAGTCAGCTGGATTAAATCATTATTTAACTTAGTAATTAGCTTTTATATCGCTAGAAAAATTTAACGATTAATAAAAAATACAAAAACACAGGCTATAATTATAGATGGCAGCAGCAGCTCTGGCCAAATGATGGCCAAAACGCTTAGCTAAACAATTTTGCCATTAGACACTTTGGCACCTTTTTGCTGATGTTGCTTTGTTTGGTTTGTGGCTCGTGCCGCAACTTTGACACTTTGAACTTTTGCATGGAAACATTGAACAATTGTTAATTGATTGATGGTCAATTTCCCTCCTTAAAGTTATAGGCACGCAATTTATTAGTATAAACTTGTTTGTAGATTGTTTATCTGCGCGGATCCTCTTCATTCATATTTGTTTGGTGACAAATCTAGTTCATAGCAAAACATGAAAGCTATCGAGATCCAACTCAACCCGTTTAAGCACTTAGCGGCGGCAGAATAGAGAATCAGAAAACTTGTTGATTTAAATGTTAATACTTATTTACCTGTCATTTAAGTTAATTTGCACAAATGCAAATGCTCAAAATCTTCGTCTCTCTATAATCTGCTGTTGGCCAAGTTGAGAACTTGTTTCAACACGTGACGCATTCAACATCAAGAGAATGACAATAGGATTCTCGATCGCCCGCCACAATGTCTGGCCAAAAATCTTCTGTAAAGTTCTACACAGTGTCAATGGCCTAGCTAATTATAACTCTGTAAGAGGTCTATATAATCTGCTGATTGTGTGTGTTTTTTTTCGTTTGGATCAAAAGATAAGTAACTGCTCTCTGACATTGTTTCGAATTTTGGATGCCGTTTGTTGCGCTTTTTGTGTTTTGTGTTGTGGGCTTTTGTTGTTTGTATGTGTGCATCTTTATAAATGGCTTCAAATGTGATTGTTATAAGTGTGTGCGTTTGTGTGTAAGGCCAAGGTTAAAATTTGTAAAGAGATTGTAAACATTGGATTATTTAATTTATTTTTGTGTCTTTTTGTGTGTTTGTGGTTATTTATTTTTTGCTGTTTGCTGCCTCATTTGCATTTTTAAAACTGAACTGCGCTTCTCAACATCAGCGCTGTATTTTTGACACGTATTATGAATTTTTCTTTTGACAAGTGCCTGTCAGCTACAGGGCCCTGGTGGCGCACGACCCACATTGTTGCCACAAACACACACACACATATCAGATATAACACTGGCGTGCCGTTAATTGATTCACGCAGAGCAGTCAGCAGTTTCCTGTGCCAGTAGTAGTAGCTGTAGTAGTGGTAGCAGTCAGTATTTAACAGCATTTGCGTGACAAAAGCCGCCCAGAGGCATTATGAATGGTTCAAGTCAAAGCACACACACGCACACTCATACACACATATAGCATCAATGATCTGTTTGTCTTCAAATCTGTCGCTTTAATTCCAGCGCATTGTACACATTTAATTGAATTTTAATAGCCAACAAAGTGTGTTGTTGCTCTTTGTATTCTCGCACCTTGATATTATGGAAATCATGTCTTGAGCCTAAACAAAAAACAAAATCAATTACAAGAGCAAATCATCACCTTCCCTTCACAACATAACACCCCTGTTGCGGATGGCCAAAATCGATGCTAGTTTTAAACAAAAGGCTAAGCCAATGAGCCGCACTGATTGAGCCGCTGTCCACAAGTCTGTCAGGGAACAAATGGCAATAAATAATTGGCTTTTTTTATATATTTTGTATTGCCGCTAAACGATTTTGTTTGCGCTTCGCTTATAATTTATAATTCATAATTCGCAACTGACAATTGCTTTTGTTGTTGTCGTTGCTGTCTTCTCGATGCTACTTGGAAAAGATTTTGATTTATTTG
This sequence comes from Scaptomyza caliginosa, assembly GCA_035044725.1. NCBI lineage: Eukaryota > Metazoa > Arthropoda > Insecta > Diptera > Drosophilidae > Scaptomyza > Scaptomyza caliginosa. Next base: position 285,458 of record JAWNNR010000099.1, on the reverse strand, counting down.
CAATCACTTGAACGCTCAGAAGGTTAATTGTGGTTAAACGTCTATTAAACTATTGATTAATTTGCAGATAATGTGCTGCAATCAAACAAACGAAACGTGTGTCTGAGTTTGTGGGGGTGGTTTAGCGGTAAATTGCTTGCTATATTTGGTAGGCTAATTCGGATAAGGAAGTTTGGAACATCAATCAAGTTAGATTAACTCTTAGCTACTATAACTAATGTCTGAACATCCAGATTTCACTATTAGTATGTATTAATCAGTATTTCGAAATGCAACTCACTTCATTCATTCATAACACAATCAGAAGAAATATTCACAGGCTTTAACACAAAGCTTTGTTTAGTTAAGAAACCAACCGAACGCTTGGTTTTTATTTTATGCAACAGCTAAAACTAGGCAAAAGTTTCTTTAATCAGAGTTTTATGGTAGCCCATAGCACAACTTAAGGCTGAAGTAATACAAAAGTTACTTCCAATCAAGCACAATCTTGATTGACCCAACAGCTTTCATGCGTGGTTGAGTTTTGGCCCAAGTTTTTGTTTGCTGCTGCAGCTGCTGCTGTCCGTTCATATGAACTGGCTATTTCATATATCTCTTAACCCCGAGCTGTCTACACAAATCATCGTACGCAATAAGTGCGAGGGTGTGTGTGTGTGTGTGTGTTTAATATATGTAAAGTGCGTTTTCTGACGCTGCTGCTGTGCTATTATTGTTGCTGTTGCTTTTGCTGTTGTTGCACACACCTCACTTTACCTTTTTGTGTGTTTTTTGTGGTTTGCGTTTGGTGGGGAGCCAAATTAAAGAGAGAGATAACAATCAGCAGCACAATTCTGTGCCAAGGGCAATTTCGCCATTGATTGATTTACAAGAGAGACTGTGGCTTGGTTTTTTTTCTCATAACGTTTAGCTGCGGGCTAACATTGCGTATGCGTAATTAGAAAACATGACGATCGATTCTGGCGCTTGAAATAGAAAGAATGATGTCGATTAAGTCATAATTATAATTTTTCAGTTAATAATCATTTTGATTAGCTGTCGAGATTAATATTCAGGCAATTTTATTTTTATCTTTGGCTGAGATTAAAAACATTTCGCCGCTGGGTTAGTATGGAGTACAAACAAGACATATAGGTATACATATTTTAGCCATCAGAGGAATATTTAGAATTATTATTTATTAATTTGTTGCTCAAATTATTTACATACATTTGCGTGTTTTGTCTCTGAGAAGCGCTGACTATGCCGGATAATAAATAACTTGTTTGGGAAATTACACCCGGATGGAATCAGTCATACTCTTTGCGTCTTTAGTTCGATTCTATGCTATCTCTGTTTTGTCGTTACATGGCTTTAGATAAGGTCATTGTAGCTAACTAATGAACTTGTTCTACGCAAGCCTAGACAATGAATCTTTAAACTATTTAGTACAATGCGTGCCTAATCTTTTGGCATGCCGAAAGAAGGAACAAACAAAGTAGGCAGAAATTAAACAAATCTAAAAACTGCTTTAATCATAAATCAAGCAAAAAAGACTCAAGTGGCAGCCACAAGCTGCAGCTGCAGCCAACTCAAACACAATAAAACACACACAAAAAGACGTGAAAAATAACAAGTAAGAGGGCAACGTGACTAGTGAGTGGTTGACTATAAAATATTCTGTAGCTTGTAAAACTACTTTATCCCATCAGTTTTCTCTTAGTGTCGATAGCGAATCGACTGCATTTGATGCCTGCTAAACATAGTCAAACTACCCATTATGTGTCAAATTATGTACAGGGTATTGGCACATAAATCAAAAGCAATCCAGTGGGTCGCTCGCGAAGGGCGCGTGTCTTCGTTAGCCACAGTCATAGCCACAACGACAGTACTCACAATTGCGGCTCAAGCCATGTCCAACTGCAGCTATGGCCAAATCGAAGGCCAAATGTCTAATGCTTATGTAATTACACTCGAGCCCTGTGGCTGACAAAGGCATTGCTTAACCAATTGCAGTTGCAGTTTTTTTTTCATCTTTTTGGGCGCCAAAATAGCGGCTTAATGAAGCTGCTGCCACAACAGTGGCAGCAGCAGCACCAGCAACAGCAACACCAACTCAATTTATTGACTAAGCGCCTGACGTATTGACTAAATGACGGATGAACCAACCAGCTGAACTGACGACAGCTTGTGGGAATTAAGTTGTCGCGTTGCGTCGCGTCGCGTCGCGTCGCGTCTCAACTCAATATTGATTTTGGCTCGAACAGAGATTTAGATTCTCTGATTCAGGCACCTTGAATGCAGCCCAAGTATGGCAAATACAGGTTGCCTGACTTGTTGCAGTAGTTAAGCATCGTTATGCGTTCATATAGCCATTATGGTTTATATTGTTTGAATGCATGGATTTATGGATTTACTAAGCATTCGATAAACATTAAACAAACCCGCCTGAGAACGCTACACGGCTGCTTGACATGCTCGGAATTTCCGTCACTCTCAGCCTGTATGTTTTTGATTTATGGCATCTGCAACTGATTGATTTGACACTGTCAAGAACACTTTAACCTCTGACTTGACAGCAACATAAAACTATAAATAAATTGCGCATTGAGTAATTGCTTAAATATCTATCTTAAATGTCTTCTTCAAAAAACAAACAAACAAACTAACTAACTATTGCTATCCACTCTAGGAAGGAATCACTGTATATAAACACATCGCAAGTATTTTTGTTATTTCAATTTTATGCTGCTGCACTTGAACCAACTGGTATTTAAGTTGATGGCATTTTGCCGCCGACCAACTGCCGGCGCTAATGACCGTCACCATAGATCTTTGGAAGCGTCAGCGGCTGTCAAAATTGACGCCACAGAAGGTTAACAGCAATTAAACTTCACACTCGGACAATGTCTGTCCCAAGTGCATTCTTACAAACAAAAAACTTTTATCTGCTCTCAAACTCGTAATTGAATTTTTTTTTTTTTTTTGATGTAGTAGAATTGTTCTTTATTTTTAAACGACCATTTACAAAAGGTTTCACTTGATGGTACCGTGTACCTATATATAAGTACGGCGATCAAGGGGTAATTAATTGCTTGGGAAGCTTCATGCTAAGAATACTAATGTTTGGATTGTGATGCAACATCTAGAAGGTAAACGGCCTGGCGGGCTTGTTGTAGTTGTAGCCATCAGGACCCAGAGATCCTGCATCGGGTATCGGCTCTGGTGGACTAGAAGGAGGAGGACCATAGCCGGGAGTAGGTGCTGGAGGAGCTGGTGGCTGAGGTGGTGGAGGACCATAGCCAGGAGTTGGTGCAGGTGGTGCAGGTGGGCGTGGCTGATAAGTTGGTGGTGCTGGTGGCTGAGATGGAGGTGGAACGTATCCAGGAGTGGGTGCCGGTGGTGCAGGTGGGCGTGGTTGGTATGTGGGTGGTGCTGGTGGCTGAGAAGGTGGCGGACCATATCCAGGAGTTGGTGCCGGTGGTGCAGGTGGAGTTGGTGGCCGTGGCTGGTATGTGGGTGGTGCTGGTGGCCCCGATGGTGGCAAGTACTCATTGCCTGGCTGCTGAGGACGTGGGGGCTGTGGACGTGGAGGCTGTGGACGTGGTGGCTGTGGACGTGGTGGCGGCGGGCTAGGTGGTTGAGGACGTGGTGGTTGTGGCTGTGTGGGTGGTGGGCCATACTCAGGCTGTGGTGCCGGTGGTGAAGGACGTTGTGGAGTGGGGCGTGGCTTGGGTGGCTGAGGCTGATCAGGTGGCAGGTATTCAGGGCTAGCTGGTGGTGGTGGTGGTGGTGGCTGAGTCTGAGGAGGTCCATAGGACGGAGCAGGCACGGTGGGCTGTGGCCGTGGACGAGGTGGTTGCGTTTGTGGTGGTCCATATGATGGAGCTGGAGCCGTGGGAATAGGCTGTGGGCGAGGTGGCTGTGTCTGTGGTGGTCCATATGATGGAGCTGGAGCCGTGGGAATAGGCTGTGGACGCGGTGGTTGCGTCTGCGGTGGTCCATATGAGGGGCCAGGAGCCGTGGGAACTGGCTGCGGTGGTGGGCGTGGTGGTGGCGTCTGAGGCGGGCCATAGGAAGGTCCCGGCTCAGAGGGTGCGGGTCCTGGGATTAAGCCAGAATCCTCAATGCCATTGCCTGTTGGCGGTGGGGGAAAGGGCTGCGATGGCTGCTTGTAATGGTATCCATCCTCCTGCAAATCCGTATCCAAATGCGAGACATCCGCGTAGATGCCACCAGCAGCAGCAAGTAGCGCCACCAAAGGCAGTAAAAATCGCTGAGAGATAGATGGAAGTAACAACAACAACAACAACAAACACACAATTTAGAACTAAGCTCTGTCCATGTTAGAGATTCATTCACAAAGAAGCACTCACCATGCTGGCTTTAATTAAAAACAACAGCAACTAACAAATTGCGAACTCTCTCAAACAGTTTTTTCCCTCAGGTGGAAAATGTGAACGGAGGCGAGAGACAAATCTTTTATGTTTTAGCTTTTACCGGTTTTGCCGCACACACGAACAATATGTATTACTCGAAACTGGACTCGACTCGGGTGGCAAGCGTTGCCAGCGACGTCTTCGTTGCAAAATCAGAAAATCGAATGATGCCCAAATGTTCTCCCTTGGCGCATTTATACCACAACAGCACCAGCAGCAGCGGCAACAGCAGCCCCTAAGCTTCGCTCAATCATTAGATGCCAAACGCTTTTGACTCGTCGCATAGACGCTCGTCGGGCCAACGAGTTTTGGCTCAAAGCTGAGACTCACTTGGCTCAGTCGTCGTCATCGTCGTGATGCTGCAACCTTTGTTTAGTTGTTTGCTGCTATAGTTGTAGTTGATGCTGTGCTTGGTAATCGACAGCGATTGTAAGTCAATAACAACGCGTACCAGTTAAGTTTTTTACTATTTAGCGCTTAGGGTTTATTTTATTTTATTTTTTTTGCTTTTTTTTTAGTTCCAACTCGCTCGCTGGCCCTGGGGCATAGAAGTGTTAACCAGGAACCATGCTTATCAACCAGCTTGCTCATCATCAGCGCATGCCTAGCAAACATAGCCATTTATTTTCTTTGTATACCCTTTGCAAGGGGCATTGTTACTTAGTTACATTGCAACTCAGGCATTGTAAGCAGCCACTGAATAATCTGCATAATTTATTACTAGTTCTGAGCTATGCTTCTCTTCATTAGATCCCTTCTTTTCAAATAATCATAGAGTATTTAATCTTTGACACTCTGTTGTTTGGCATTAGCACTTGATTTTGTTTTATTATGTATGTAAACTTAATCACAGTCAAGTATTTGCTCAGCCAGCTGAACGAACTGACAGCATGGAAAATAAAAATCATCAGCAGCAGCAGCTACAGTAGCAATACCATTAAAGCGTGGGCAGCACCACCCCGCACCACCCGCGACTCATCCCGCGCTTGATAAATGTGTGAAATGCTTAAAGCATTTACATATTTTTAGACATTTGCAATCATAACTGAAGAGATGGCTGAGATGACAACAAATGTTGGCTAACAACAACGAAATCGTGCCAAAAGGCAAAAAATGGCTGCTGTTACACAGTGTGAGCTGTGTGTTTGTTTAATTTACTGGTATTTATTTGCAATGGGCAACAATTGAAACTGATTTGAAATGACAGCCACCCAAGCTGGCACAGCTGGTCTATAAACACTAGAAGCTGGAGATATAGCGCCAATATCAATTAATTAAAAAGCCAATTAGTCAGGCGGGTTACGCGGCGTATGCACAATAAGCAAAGTTTCAGCAGAGCAAGCTTTTCATCTGAACGGCTATTCAGATTGAGTTTGTTTTTGGTTTGTGTATTAATTAACTTTGCATTTTTATTGGGTTTTTTGTGTTTTGTTGCTTTTTGCTAAAAATTGAGCTGTGTGTTAGTGGGTGTGTTTGTTTTGTTTTTTCATTATTATTATTATGTTATCCATTTGTTATTGTAGCTTTGTGCGTTAAGCATTTCCAAATTATGTGTAAGTTTGATTGTTCTTTTAAGTTTAATCTTAAATTGTTTCTACTTAACGGTCTAAAATAACAAATTTGCAATTACTTGAAGCTTGTTTTTTAATCAATTGGTTTTTTTTTCTGTATTGGTTTTTTATTGTACTTAAACTAAATTCTTTTTACGATTTTGCTGTTAGTCAATAAAAGTAATGCACAATTCCACTAGTTAGATATATTTGTTGGTTGTTTGTTTGTTTGTTTGTTTGGTATGATTTCTATGCCTAAATGGTGAAAGCGTTTAGTTCAATGAGATATAATTATAATTGTATTAACTTGTTTCGTAGCTAGCCCTAAAAGGTCAAATTTTCATTTGCCAATCGTTATTAAAATCTAAAAATCGTTTCTCCACATTTCCATTCGTTTATTGTTGCGCTTTGCAATGTTTAACCTTTTTTTAGTTTTGCCCAATTGGGGGATAGAATAGGCGTAGAGTAGAGTAGCTTACTTGCCACGATAGATTTCGATGATGCGATCCTGATCAACATACTCAAAGATATGTGGGGCATCCATTAGAATGCCGATCGTGCCAGCTGTGGTGACTATAAAGAATATATACAGCTGCAAGCGATCGATCACCATAGCCACATACTTCCAATCCTCGCGAGTCTACAAAACAAGTAGAATATATATTCAGTTAATTTTCTTATTAAGCACAAGCTCACCTGTATGTAGAGATCCTCATTACGCAGATGCTCGGCTATGAACTCAACAGCCTCTGTGGCCTTGCTGGCTTCTGGGGAGAGTAGAATAGAGTCAGAGGACTCGCTCTCACGGCGACAACCATCACCTAGTCCCAGTTCGGCACCGCTGTTAACCTTGCGATTGATTTTACAGTTGGGATGATGCAGATCCGACAGTTCCATGACTTCCATTTTGGACTGCTTGCCTCCAATGGCGCTGATATGCTTAGGCAACTCCGCTGGCGACCCGTACGAGGGATGTGGATGCGCTGGCATACTCATACCCGGCATCTCCATCATCCAGCGCAAACGGGTCTTCCTTGGCCGCTTCATCAGCAGAAAGGCAGGCAGATAGTGCAGAAATACGGAACGTATCCACATGGGCATGCGATGTGTTCTCGGCCCTCGGAAGTTCCAATTGATAATGATGACAGTGACCAGAATAGAAACCGTATTCATGATGAAAGTGAACAGCAAATACTTGGCTATCAATGGCAACACCAACGACGTAGGCGGAAGAATCTTTGACACAAGCAACAGGAACACAACCAGTGACAGCAAAATACTTATACCAAGCGTGACCTAAGAGTTGAAGACACCATTAGGAAAAAACCCAAGCAAAACAAATTATAAATTCTTAGCTCACCTTTTCACCAGCCTCAGCAGGTAGATAGAAGACGAGCACGCAAAGGAATGAGATCAGCACTGTGGGTAAAATTAAATTCACCGTGTAGAACAAGGTTTTGCGTCGTATAATTATATAGAATGTAATATCCGTTTCGGTCGGATGATTGCTATCGCCCTCGTAGACATTAAGGTAAGCGGGCACCTCAATAATGTCCCAGGTGCCAGACTTCCAGTAATCGGAAAGATCCACAAAGTTCTTGTTGTTGTACAGAGCCAGGGAGACCTGATCACCATTGAAGGTCCAAGAGCCAAACTTCATGATGCAAGTCTGCTGATCGAAGGGAAAGTAGGTGACATCGATGGTGCAAGAGCTCTGATAGATGGCAGGTGGCACCCAGAGGACCTCGCCCGTGGGATAGATGAGCACGTTGGACTTGTAGCGTACCTCGTAGTTGCCATCGGCACTATAGATCGAAAGATAGGTAAAGCTTGTTAGTATCTATTGATAGTCGGTTTCTTTTCAACTTTGCTCCTACGTTAACAAAATACACACTTATACAGAGTTATATACAGAGAAATTGGCAGTGTTGAGAGTTGATTTCTTACTGAGTAGTAGTTAGTAGATAGGTAGTTAGTTAGTTAGTTGCAATTAGATGGCAATCTACTCACTTATTGAAGAGCACAATGTCCGGCTTCCAAACCTTATCCGGGGGCAGACGCAGCACCCCAATGCCGCCGTAGTCAGCCTCATCCCATTGCAGCTGATAGTCGTACCAAACCAAACGTAACCAAACGTTTGATTTCATAATTTGATTTTTCTCATTCTTGGTTTGAATTTGTTTTGTTTTGTTTTTTTTTCGGTTTTTCAGTTCGTATCGTTATCAGTATGTTGATTTTTTTTGATGTTGTTGTTGAGAATTTGAGATTTTGTTGTTATTGTTGTCGTGGTGATGATGGTTGGTGGTTTAGTTGGTTGTGGTAGTTGTTTGGTGGTGATGGTGGTGGTGGTGGTGGTGGTGGTAGTATCAGAGAATCGATCGTTACGCACATTACGTATACGTACGTTTGATTTGATTATTTGTATATGTGATTCAAGCGAATCGAATCGAATCGAATCGTATTAATTTCATATTTGACATAGAGAAATACATTTGAGAGAGCGGGTGGGAAGGTAGTTAAGTCATTATTTGCATATTGTTTGTTGTTATTGTTTGTTTTTTTCGCATAGTTTAGTTAGTATATATTTTAAAATGGTTGTTAATTGTTTTTTGGTTTAATTTTAAATGCAATCAATTGTTATTTAGTAACTAGAGTTAGTATTTTGTAATGCTAGGCATGAAGTTTCACTACAAACATACAAATACAAGTCAAGACAACAAGTGTAATTAAGTATTTACAAAGCATAATCGAAACTGAAAACTTGAGCTAGCCATGCCCACTGATCTAAAGATCTAAAATGGTGGGCGTGACTGTGCGCTCTTGTGCGTGTGGCAGCAACAAAACTCAAGAATTTTATTTTGTTTATTTATATATCATGAACAAAACTCGTAAGTTTTACAGTTTTACACGCTACTAAATTTAACATTTTTTTTTTACTTTGTGGTAATTAATTTTTTAGCTTTTTTTTTTTGGTATTTTGTTTGGTTTCTTGTTAAAATTTTGATTTAGAACACTTACGACATTGATTAGCTGTACGAACGCCAAACCAAATCTTACTCCAACTTTTTGTGTCATATTTTGTACGGGTCGTATGAGTTTATTGTAGCCCCGAAAGAGGTCACGCACCAGGCGCTCTTCGTCCTCGGATGCACTGACTAAAACACACAAAAACAATACGAGAAAGAACACCAAACGAAACCAAGGAATCAAACACAAAACATAAATAAATGATTGGTTTAGAAAATAACAAACGGAACAAAGAAGATATAGAAAACACAAAGACGGAACGTATATGAGCATAAGTTTTTTTTCGATTGTATTTTTTGTGGTATTTTCTTTATATTTATTGTTTCGTTATTATTTGTTGTTGTTAATGTTTGTTGTTTGTGAGTTTTTCTTTTATTTTAATGGGCTTATAATGATAGAAATATAGACAGCAAGAGAGAAAGAGAGAGAGAGAGTGACAGAGACAGAGGCAGAGATCGAGAGAGAGCGAAAGATATAGAAAATGAAATGATGATCAGAAATAGAGTAAGAGACTTAACGCCGATATATCCATTAGCTTTTGCTACATAAATTTCCACAACGAAAACTTAAGGATGACAGAGAACAAGATGAAAGCCGCTCATATGTTGTTGTTATTGTTGTTGTTGTGTCTATATGTACAGTTGTTGTTGTTAATGTTGTTATATGCAATTGTTGTTGTGCTTTGTTAATGCGAATATATTTTTTAAGGTATATGGAAGCCTACGTTGCGTATACGCCGCTTGGGAAGCCATTGCATTAAACAATTGTGCGAATTAGAGCTCTGTGGCTATCTTATATTGAAATTGTCATCCAAGTCGCACAGTTCTTCCTTCAATGCAAGGACCTCCTCATGTTTTTACAAACAGTCCTACAGCTAATTACACTAGAGTTCAACTTGGGGCCGCCCTACTGCCTAAGAACTTCCTAAAATCCTACAACAACTAAATGACAGCTAGAAATTATCCGACAGCTCAAGGTAGAGAGTATTGGCAGGAGAGAGAGAGAGAATGAGAGTAAGAGAGAGAGTGCACTTACTGCTGACAGCTGGCTGAGAGCACATGTGCAGAAAACTGGGATGTTGATGTGGATGCTGATGCTTCTTCTTCTCCATGACTATGTCCCTGTGTGACTTTGTGTGTGAAGTAGCTATCATGACCGGGTTATGCTTGTCTATGTGTGTGTGAGTGTGTCTGTGTTATATAGAGCACAAACTGCCTATACACCCACACACTCGTATATGTATTGTATGTTCTTAAGTTGAGCTATTTAATATGAGTGGGTGGGGTTTTAACTGTTTGTATGTTTTTCTGTTTGTATGTGTGTGTGTGTATACAAGCTAAGATTTCTAAGTACACCAAAAAGTACTTTTGTGATTGGTTGTGGGTAGGGGGCAGGGAGACGCTTCTTTATTCATTTATCATTTTTACAATGCTGTTCGTCTAAGGGACACTTAAGTTAATATATATACGCTATATTGGACTGCTCATAAGTTGAGAAGGAGTATGAATTAAGATTCGGCAGTTGATACAGAAATCTTTCTTTGTTTCTTCACTTTGCTTTCGGTTCATTTAATTTCATTTGATTTCATTCAATCATTCATATTTGTTTTCTTTTTTTTCAGTTGCTTTGGTTTGTGTATCCATCTGCGGGAGTTTTAGCTAATTTAATTCGAATGGATTTAGGTGGTTAAGGGGGAGGAAAATATGTTAATTACAAATAGCAGAGATAGAGAGAATAGGCTAATACATATAAAATTTGCTTGGGTATTATATGAAAATAGTAGTTGCTTGCTGTAGTACTTGATTATAGTAGTTTGTAGTAGTAGAAATAGTTATAGTATAGGTAGTAGTAGCACTAGTAGTAAGTAATAGGTATTAGGGTGGGAGAGAGTATAGATAAGGGTAAGAAGTTGGTTTTTGCGAGCGTTAGAACTATGTATGTATAAGGTAGAAAGAGGTTGTATGCTAAAGCATTTAAGAAGCTACGTAGGAGGAGATCTAAGCTGCATTTCTTATATAATTATTTGATTAATTAATTAGAGCGGGTGCTAGGATTAAGACAGACAGAGAGAGAGAGAAAGAGATGGAAAGAGAATTGCTTGAAGGCTATATTGGATACTAATGATTACGAAAATATAGTATATATAGATATATATATATATAGCTTATATGGCATATACAATATTTATTGTTGTTTTGATAATTAATGAACGGCGCAGTCGTTGTATTCGTATCTGTTTGGTACGCATTTTCTTTTCTTTTTTGTTTCTTCTCAATTTTCCTCTTTTGTTTGTTTCTTTGGCAGCGCTGCAGCAGCGACGCTTTGGCAAATTCCTCAAGTTTCAAAACGAGAATTGCGTTGGTTTAAGTTGTTATTTCGTTGTACTTTAACTAAATTGTTGTTGCAGGGACTGGTGTCGGCTGCCGAAACTATTCTACGTATATACATATATTTATATATATTCTGTATACTACAGCCAGAAGCTGAACAAAAGCCAGAGGCAGAGGCGGTTGCTGTGGTTGAGGCAGTCGCAGAGGCCGTGGTTGCTTGTTGTCGGTTGTTGGTTGTTGGTTGCTTGCTTGCTTGTTGGCTAACCATGAAACTTGCCGAATTTGTCAAGGCGTCGCTGCTTGCGCGTTTTATTTAATTTAAGAAAAAAATCAAATCATTGCTGTAAAATTTGCTATGTTTCAGAAAGACTTTAGCGGGTTCAAGTTGGGATTAAAAATATTCATCTATATATAAAGAATATATATACGGTTTATTAGCAAAATGGTTTCATTTTTTCTTCTTCGTTTCAGTTTAGTTTTTTTCAACTTCATTACATAACGTAACGTGGTTCCCCCAATCACCCGAAAACGTACCTTGGGCAATCAATAGCAGCGCCAGAATGCTGCCAAGCAGCAGGGATCGGCTGGGTAACTCCATTTTCGCAGCCTTTGTGTCCTTGCTATCTATTTAATATGCAAGCCAGGCCATTGTTCTATAAATTGATGAATAGTCCACGACCCGCTGTTGAAATTATTCGTATTTTAGCTCGAAGTAACACTATATCCTTAGTTTAAAACACTTCACCTTGTTATTTGTGATTTAAGTTAATTTTCTTGCTATTTTTCCACAATTTTCGAAGCGTTTTTCCTGCAGCTTTCCGAATTTTCCAACTTTTACTGCGGCAGTTTTGGGTGCGGACTAAGACGAAACGCGAAGTTTTTGGATTCTGGATAAAAATCAATGAGATTGAGTTTCCAGATGCGCACAGCAGCCGATTGAGAGGGAGAGAGAGAAAAAGAGCAAGGCGCAGGACCGTTCTCAGAGCGAAAGAGAGCGGATAAAAGAGAACGCAAGAGGGTAGCTCACTCTTCTTCTTCTTTAGTTTGTAAACAAAAGACACGTTTAGTCTAAGGGTTGGCCTTGTCGGCATTTCGTTTCGCAGCTGTTGATGTCTTTTGTTTACTATCAACCAGAGTTGCCAACATCAGCTGCAATTAGTTTGTTTGACAGTGCGTGGGATAAGTAATGCTTCAATGCATTAATGCTACGACACTTCCTCAATTTTCCAAAGCATTTTAACTATGACACAGCAGCCAAAGGGCCCAGTACAGGTTAGGCAAGCTCAAAAGGTCAACGGGGCGGCAAGAGATTATTAACGATTCTTTATGTTAGCTGGTAGCTACAAGCTATTAATTCATACAGCAGCAAACAGTTCCTCATGGCGCTCAAATGATATGCAAAATTAGTATCATAAATTAAGCTAGCAAGTTTTTGTTACGCATTAAAAGTAATATAAGCAAACAGTGGGAATGCTATAGTGAAGAGAAAGTAGAGACTATAAAATACCCTGTCTCATATATTAGATGTTTTAATCAAGTTTTACCTCTCGCTCCACTTTTTAACTTTTGTAATGGGTATAGATCTGGAAGAAATAAGTACTATAATTTATAACAGCAGTTAATAGCTTAACATTTATGTGCAATATCGAACACATTTGCACTTAAACTGTTCAATATTTGAATTAATTAATGCCAAGAAAATAGAAAGAGGGGTTAAGAGGGTTAGATCCGCATGCACAGGCGTACTTTGCTGATGCTGTCAATAACAATGACGCTTTAAGATGAGCCTGTTGAAGAAATATGCAAAAAAAAAAACTATAAAGATAGGTAGAAAAAAAAAACAATCTTTAAATATGGCATAACCAAAGCTGCAGCGTGTGAGACGTTTGGTAATGAAAGCATATTTTAGCATTGTTGATGTGGCTGGCTCGCTGGCTGGCTAGAGTTGATTTGCAGCTGATTTCTGTTTTCATGTGCACATGACAGCGCAATACAATGCAAGCGAAAGACTCAGGCCACGAACGTGCAAAAACCTTATAAGTATGAGGAGACATGTACTTTTGCTTTTGCTTTTGCTGTTGCTGTTGCTGGATGGAGATGCTGAGAAGTCAAAAGTTGGACTCTGACAAACCAACAAACGCTAAGGTCGCCGAGCGTGCATAAAAAACACAATTTTGTGGCTGCTGCTGCTGTTGTTGTTGTTGTTGCCATTTGGGTGCCTATTTTGGTGTCACCTTACTCACAGTCACACACACACACACACATCATCTCCATCATCAGAGTTTTAGTCTCGAAGTACGATAAAAATCGATGGCAACGCCAACGCAAATTACATGATATTAATTTTGTAGTGTATTTTCATAAATTTGATTTCACTTAATTATCAGCTGCATTTAATTGAAACAGTTTGCTGTGCGCCTCTAATTCAGGGTTGATCGACAGTACGTGCCACATAAAGAGATGGCCTACAAATGTTATAGATATATATAAGCACATTAGCCCAATGACTTAACAACTGGGTGTTGTAGCTTTACAGTTATGTGAGCTCATGTTTAAGCTATGCAAACAATTTGTTTATTTCTATTTGGTTTAGTTTTTCAATGTCTTGACAGCTTTGTGCTTTTAATGGATTACTTAATTATTTTGCTTGGCATCCGCTTTTGGCGTTTTTTGTTTTTAAAATGCATTAATCATAAATGAAGAACATAGTAGTTAGTATGCTTCTTTTGTGCATGCCTCATTCTATGCAAATTGCATCTATGTGTATGTGAAAAAAGTCATAATTCGCAATCGTAAAATCGTAAATGGATACGTAATGTGATACCATAAACATTTAGACTTTGAATTGTTGTCTTTGTGTTTTTGTTTGTTTTTTCTTCTTCTTGTTTCTCATAACTAAATAAATTAATTAGCCATGGCAATTTGAGTTGAACATACAAACACATGCGAGAGATACACAAATCACTTTAATGATTCCGTGTTAATTTTTACACCAAAGCTTCTTGCGCATATGCTAAAACGCAAGCATCATTAGAAGCAGATGCAGAAGCAGAAACAGAATCAGCAGCAACTGCATATTAATACAAAAGAAAAACATAAAAAGACCAAAATGAGCAACTCACCGAAAATTGCACAATTAGCAAAAGTTGGCCGGCTGGCAGAGTTGTTGTTGCTGTCAGTTTGGCAATATTAAAAGTCCTCAACCATATTAACACTTTGGGCAATGTTTTGCGGCGCGCCACAGCTCTCAAAATTTGTGTTAAACCCAACAGCAGCCGCAGCCGCAGCCGCAGTCGCAGCAGCCGCAACAACAGCAATAACAATGATCGAAAATCATGCTGTAAGGCGCACGAACAACAAAAAAAAAATAAGAAAACAAAAAAGCACAACAAAAAAAATTAAAAGAAAATGGAAAATGCTTTGCTGTATGCATAAATTGTAAACGATTTGACACACGTTCCACATTTGTGCAGTCCAGTGAAATTGTGGGGCAAGCCAATGAGGAAGTGCGCGCAACAAGTGACACAAGTTATCGTTGATTATTGCTTCCTCATGTGTGGCACATGCCATGGCATTAACTAACTGCCAAACTTTGCAACAGCCACCACTTGCAGCTGTTTTATATCAGTGCACGCCTGAAAGTATGCAACATATTTTTTACTTGAGGTGTACAATCTTAAACGTATAAGAGTATAAGAGTTTCAATCAAGCTGTCTTGATACAATGTCAGCAATACAATAAGGCAACTGTAGATTTATTTTAAACTGGCGCAAACTATTTGCGATGTTTATTTTAACTATTAGACGAACTAACGCTAAGTATGAGCGAACAAAACTTAGTTGGTAAGTGTTCTTGGTATTTTATGCATAAAAAACTATTTACAAAACGACTGTAGACCCGAAAATAACACCCTTCCTTGTAGCCACATCCTTATGCCTTATCTTATTCGTTATCATTAATCTTCAATATCAATCGATTTGACCCTTATGCGCTATATAAGAGTCGAATAACGTTGATTGCTTGCGTCGCTTCAGTCGGGAGCAGGCAATAAAAAGTGTGACCATAAGCACACAAAGCAACGCCGAACAGCTGGCTGTTAGCGCCGAGAAAGTGGATGTCTTCAGGCAGGTCTGATGTGGCGATTGTGGCTTGGACTGCCGATGAGCATAGACATCGTCACCATCTGACTCACCCTCCTGCAGCACACGCAACGATTGAAACAGATTCACATTCTCCGACAACGCTGGACTCTCTGTGGCTGTTTCTTCAGCATCGGCTAAAGGCGGCAACGATATATTTGTGGCCGTCATATTCGAGGTGTCTCTCTTCGTTACTGCTTTGATGTTGCGCCAGTGGCATGGCTGACTCTGTGAACGTAGAACGTAGTGTTGAGTGAGTCAAGAGTTTAGTAAAAAAGAAATTCCAGCTTACCGGACAGCGTCCATGGCACATGCGCACATCGCATTCAATATATAGCGCTGGGGAGCCAGTGAAGCGAAAGGTTTTCATATACGCATACACCTGTGTCTCATACACACCCGAATCTGTCCAGGAGCCTCGAAAGCGCGAAATGAGCTTATCATCTACAGGACAACCCTGTTGATCGATCAGCTGTATGCGTTTGTTAGCACCGTTATGAGCATAACAATCATTCACAACAATATCAAAGCCATCTAAGGAAACAGAAGATCAGTTTAAGATATCAATTGTCTTATTTATACTACCCACCATATTTGCTCCTCATGTAAATTATAAGTGTAAGTGGATCACCCACTCTCACTGGTCCTGTTACTCTAGGTCCACCAATGCCATAACCATTCTGGATTTCCATATAGCACTCGGGTGGACTCAAGGTGAAGACTACAGGATTGCCAGTCGCAACTCTAAAAAAGTTTAGATAAGAAAGAATTGCAGAACGAATAGTATGATGCTTACTCCACGTCTAGAAAGGGAAACGTTACAGTCTTCCAGAAATCATAGCCATACTCGCAAGTGACCTTGAAATGCTCATCGTATTCCTCTTCAATCAACGGATTATACTGCACTGTTACCGTATTCCACATAAAGTTCTGCAGCAGAAACAAACAACTTAATAGTTAAAGATATTGTGAATATTTTCATTGTGTATACGCACCGTGGGACTCTTGCGATTCTCCTCTTGCAGCGAATTCTTGCCCAATGTGCCACAGCGATTCAATTGTATATAGAACTCATAGTAATCCCTGCCAGATCCATTGATATACATGCAATCGGGATCGTAGGCATAGCCAGCCGAATACAGCAGACCGCTAAATGAGCCATTGAATCCAATCCTTATTTTCATATAATCATCCTGGCACTCAGCCTCAATATCTACAAAAGATTCAAAATGAGATATGGAACTGTTTCTTTTAAAAACCTCTTACGCTGCACTCTGGTGCTGTTCTGCGTGTATTGGTGTCCCTGGTAATCCTGGTCCCAGTACTCCTCGTGCCACTTGTTGCCCTCGTAGGGTCCAACATGATAGCCAGCACTGCCGGTTGGCGCACCACTCGAGTCCACACCAGTTGAGCCATATTCCAAGTGTGCAGGATGTCCAATGCGTTGAGGTATATAACCAGAGGAATCAGGCACGTGATCAGGCTAGGTTCAAGGTTTTTTAGTTAGTAAATTTATTATTACTTTTTTTCTCTTATACTTACCACATCGTGTTGTAGTCTGTTGCGTTCCACAGCATTGCTGCTGCGATTTCTCACATCCTTGGCAAACTTCTTTTGTGCCGGCAATCCAGCACGCTTGGCCAACTTAGAGGGCTGTGTTGTAGGTCCCGAAATGTACGATTTGGAGGAGAGTGCCACCAACTCCTGCTGTGCTTCATCCGCGGTGTTGGATGCCAAAGGTCGACTCTGCCGCTTGCTACTGGAATTTCTCGATGTTGTTGTCTGAACGCGACCCTTGAAACTGCGCGCTGGAGTTGGCGCTGGAGAAGGTGGTGCGGATGGTAGAGACGTTGTGGTTGCCACAGCTGATTTACTAACTATGGCATAATCTGTGCTCAGCTCTATGCTCCAGCTAGGCTGTAAGAATAAGAGAAGGGAAGAGATCTTGATAAATCAATCTAAGTTTGTGCCCTTAGTCTTTTGCATAAAAGTGCTGCATCAGATCTTAAGAAATTGGCAAGAGGCAAACATAATTTGAAGCCACGCCACTTCTTCCGCTCTATGCTTTGGTCTCAACAATCAATCGTCGCGATGCCGCTCTGGGAAGCTACGCAATGTGGCAGCGCATATCCGTTAGACGGGGCCAGATTGGCCAACGATTGGTTACGGTTCATGTGTCCGACTAGACGCTGCTCAGCATAATCAGGAAGTTCATTCTTAGAATGCAGTTTAACTGTTAAATAGATTAGTTTTTTCTTTTCCACTTTTAGTAGACAGAAATACAAAAGACTTAAGCAACAAACTCGCAAGCATACATGGTGCAATAAAGTGAAAGGCTAAGAATCTTATTAGATTCACAGATTCTCAGATTCCTCAGCAATTCTTACCTGCATCATCAGCATTAGCAACAAATAGATTGCAAATCTGCACAGCTTCATGTCTCGCACGCAACTGAACTGAACTGCAAAGATACAAATACATTCAATATAATCGTTAACGAGAAGGCTAAAACAACAACAACAGCAACAACAACGTGTCGTAACCTTGTTAGTGGTCACTCAAGTGTTCAGGTGTGTTCAGCCTGGATGCATCAGAGTTACACCAAATGCGTAGCACACAAGGCAGGAAGGAAGTTTGTGGTTCATAAATTAATTATGGTCAATATGCGAAGATGAAAACATAAACATCAACAGCAAGAACATAAGCAACAGCGTTTGCCATCAATGTCGTATGGTCACCCAGAACAATGGCTGGCAAAGCAAGCGGCTGCGTCTTGTCTGTCAGCCAATAAGGTTAAAGGCATAAAATTCAAAACTTGTCAGCTGTGGAGCGTCTGGTTAAGAAATAATGATGTTGATAATTGGTCAAAACTAAAAAGTAATAAATAATTAAGAAGTCTAATTTTACTTAAGCTTAGATTGGAATTTAATGAAAAACTTTAACATGTCCGTAGAGCGTAAAGTTCAAAGACATAAAACCAAATTAAGCTTCTGCTTTACGAACTGTTTTACGAACTTTAATTTGTTTTAGAGTTAAACATGTAGAACCCTTTTTTTGTTGCTTAAGAAGATTCTTCTTCTTCAGCTGCTTTTTGTGAAGTTCTCAAATGAGATTTTAATGAATGACTCCTCAACGGCATGCCACAAACCTTAAGACACCCACCCGGCCGCCCCCCTGCAACCCAATGACGCCCGCGCCAAATGGTTGGCTGGGTTTTACGCTTAGCTGTAAAAACGCACGCCGTTTGCTTAATTGTTGTTGTTATAATTACTTTAGCCATAGCTTTTAGCTGTCTGCAGTTTGTTTTTTGTTTGTTGGTTTTACATCTGTTATGCAATAAGTCTTGACTACTTCTGACTGTTTTTTTTTTGTTTTTGTTGTTTTTTTGGTTTAAGCTTTAGTTTCGGTTTCGGTTTTTGGCTTTCATTATTGTTGTTTTTTATTTTTTGCTGTTCTTTAACGGCGGCCACGCTTTGCTCCTCTTCGCCTTGTTGGCTTATAATTATATTTAATTGTTGTTGCCTGACCTTGAGCCGTTTTTAATACATCATACTTCGCATTCACCTACCACAATGTTGGCAGCTCGTCTAACGGTACGCTTACGTTATGCCCATAAGTAACATGCGTTTAACATTAAACCGTTGGAAAGCAGTTGACAGTTTTGTGCTTTTGCTTGCTTGCTATTCCGTGGGCGTAATTGCAGTTTATTGACCGCATATCATAGAGATATCATCACAGCATTAACTTGCGTGATCTTAATTATGTTGCGTATAAAGTGGAACTATTCTAGTAACAGTAAAGAGTGAGTTTCAAGCAATAATGAAAGATCCTGCATACAACTTTAATCATACTATACTCACCGCTTTTTGTATTTAGGAATATCCCAATCAAGTATCTTTTAACTGCACAAGAACTGACCTGCTCAATACTTATTTTTGCGTTTCTTAAGGGCCAGCCAAAAATGTGTTAATAACTTTATTTTTAGCTCACACACGCACTTTGACCAACTGACACGAAAAAGCTTGGCACATTTTTAACTCGAAGTGCTTAACAAATCCACAAAAGAGTTGACGAGGCGTGCCCAAAATGTATTAAAACACACTTATCACCGAGAGTATATGTTTATGCGTGGGCAGGCAGAGATGTAGAGTGGTGTGTTATTTCACTTTCGATCTGACCAAAAACGCCGACGAATTTTAAATGTTGCGAGTATTGCGCGATTTTGTTATGCTTGTTGCAGCATTGTTATTGTTATTGTAGCGTTGGGTTGTTGTTTTCTACATCATTTATGCCATTTATCTAGTCAAGTGCCTTACATGTTGCGCGTCTTTTAAAACTTTTGTTGGTTTTCCGTTTTTGTTGTATTTTTTTAGTTTTTCTCTTTGGTTGCTCTGTGGACGCCCGAAAAATCACTCAAGTGCAACTTGCCAAATAGAATCAGCAGAGCCGGCCCAACAATGTCTATGTGTATGTGTTGAGGCTAGGTGATTGCCAAATCTTACGTAACAGCCCTCCTTTATGAATTCCGAATGCCGTTTAACGGTCGTGTCTTGCATATAGCGAAACTAACACCAAGTTCCGTTGGTCTACAGCTCTAGAGCTCTTGAAGTTACGCGCAGGTGTGAAGCGAAGCGCGGATCGCTCGGATCTTTATAGAGTTTTGCCAAGTCTTACCTTAGAAGCCAGTCGACTTACTAAAAGAGTACACCACAAGCAAGAGCACAGGTTGGGTTGTGAAAGAAGCTGCTAACTGGTAGCCCATCTGCTTATCTACTTACACTCGATGGAAAAATCTCTGAGGTACCTTAACAACTGGACTTTATAATCATCTACATGGATGGGTTTTCTTAGGTATTTTTTTTTTTTTTTCAGTGCAACTGGCTTGGGAGACTATCTCGCTGACCAACAGCTTCATCTTCATCTACAATTGCATTTTGCATTTTGTGTTTTACTGCTTTACTTTCGTTCGCATTTGCAGTTATCTTTCGTTTTAGCTGGGTTTTCTTTGCTTTGTGCAGCGGGGAAGTGCAACAGGAATACTGCATATGGCGAAGCATATTGCATATGTACAGCTGACCCATTACCTTTTGCGTCAAGGTCAACGGCACCTAACTGTAACTTAAGTACTTAATTGCCCGCCCTGTGCAACATGTTGCAGCAGAAGCGGCAGTCGATTTTTCGAAGCGTGTCTGTATTAACATTCAAATTACTAATTAGTTGGTTAGTTTCGCACTTAAATAGCAGTTAATTAAGTGCTTCTCTTCGGGGCAAGTTGTGAAAGGTGCTCTTCCTTAAGTGACCCTGAAAAAACTCACAAAAATGTTATGGATCTCTAGCAGTGAAAAGGTCAGCTCAACTATTCACTGTGACGAGAAGGACTGACCCAATTTCTGGCCATATAACATAACGCTTTTGATTGATCTGATTTTAATTTGCATTCTCTGTTGAAAACATGTAAGAAAAAAAAAACTCTGTTTCAAATCAAGTTTGTAGTATTTTATCATTTTTATTGGGCTTTCTATGTATTCATATTCATATATGTATATAGTTTTTAATCTTTATTATTTGTTTTTTTTTTCATTCTTGCACTTAAATTTCACATTCTCATCAACATAAATCACGCATCCGGCAGAATCACTTATTTTCTCTTGCCATTTTGTAATACATTTTACATAAAAGTTAAGCATACGTTTCACAATTACATACATATCAGTTTTACCAAAAACATTATTAAATTAATACACAAATTCATTATCAACTCTTCATCTCATTGCAGCATACATTTAAAACTAAATTCAGAATTTTAATCGTTTTTAAAGTTTAAATACATAATAAATAAGATTAAAGTGTAAGGCTACATTAATAAAATGTTTTTGTTTGCATATATTTTATACATTTCATTTTATTTATACTTTTTTTGTAAGCTTTTGTCATTTTTTATTTCCTTTTTCTTTTGTTTGTTACGATTTTTCGCATATTCATTTTGAAAATTTTTATTGCATTTTTTGGTATTTTTTGTTGTTTTTTTTTTTTTTCTTTTTAAAATTGAAACTGTGAACATTTAAAACTACGCATTTACACAGCATTTTTTTTTTGTTTTGTTTGTTTTCTTTTTTATAATCTTTACACAATAACTAATTGTTAATTTTTGTATATTTAAATAATTAATATTTTGATATTTTTGCGGCATTGTTTATTTTTTTCATTAAGATTTTTTTTCTTAT
The DNA here is from genome assembly GCA_035044725.1 of Scaptomyza caliginosa. Lineage (NCBI taxonomy): Eukaryota > Metazoa > Arthropoda > Insecta > Diptera > Drosophilidae > Scaptomyza > Scaptomyza caliginosa. Next base: position 263,773 of record JAWNNR010000099.1, on the reverse strand, counting down.
TTTTATTTTGGTGTTTTTTGTAGTTTTTTTTTGTTTGGCAATTTAAAATACTAATTAAAATTATGCGCGTTTGCCATCGCGACTTCATTTTTTTTGTTATATTTTTTGTATGTATGCCATGATTGTTTGCTCCAACCCCGTCGTTAGAAAGGAAAAGAGTTGCCTGTTGTTTGTGGAACTAGCAGCATTTGCGATTGTTGTTGGCGCCGCTAACCAACTTGCAACTCTGCATCTCGGAGCGCCGAGGACGATGAGACTTTGCCTGGAAATCGCGCACCTTGTTGGCACGCTTAATGGCGCTGCGACAGAGCTGCTGATGCTGCTTCTTATTGTTGCTCTGTTGAAAGTAGACAAAATGCCAATTAATATTAAACAGATTTGAAGTATTATCAAGTGAGTTTTACCTTCTGGCTTTGACGAGCCAGCGTCTGCTGCTTTAGCTCCACCGCCGCATGGCGATCGAAGCGAGCGCTGTTGGAGCGTTGTTGCTGCTGCTGCACCACCTGAGCCTGAGCCCGAGTCTGAGCTTGATCCTGCTGAGCCTGCTCTGTCTCTGGCTCTGATTCCAACTCTGGCTCTGCTTCTGGTTGCTGCAGCTCAGCTGCTCCGAGATCAAGATTTACAAAGCTATCGATGCGCGCCTGGCTGGATCTAATACTATGATACACCGACATGCTGCAAATGCATAGGGAAAACAAAACGTCATTTAATTGATTGATTATGTTTAGATATCAAGTATACGATAGGTATTCAAAGCAGAAGCTGAAGGTGGGTTGAAGTTGGAGTTGGAGTGGAAGAGTTGTGTGTTATGACAACAAAAATCACCAACCTTGGATGCTCAATCAATAGATTCTCAAAGGGTGATGCTTCCATATTGATTGGCCCAATCGAGGTGAAGCATGGTGGCGGTGTTACGTACCAGGACTCCTCCATCAGCACGCCCGCGCCATTTCCCTTGCTGCCCGAACTTCCCGAGCTGCTATCACTGCCGCTGGGTGAGATCGCAATGGGCGCATACAGCGACTGGCTGACAGCATTGTTATCACTCTCGCTAGCTGGCAAACCGCGTGGTGGACTCAGCGTTGAGATGCTTAGGCTGCTTCGTGCCGCACGTGAGCGTTGCAAGTAGTTGCGCTGCTGCTGCGGCCTTGGTCCGCTGTACAGGGAATGCGAATTGATATGCTGCTGCCTGCGACGAGTTGAAGCAGCCGAGGCGGCACTTGCTCCTGCTCCACTGCCAGCAGCCTTTGCCTGATGCTCGACTACAGACAGCTCCTCCTCGGAATCGGTGCGTGGCAGCGAATCGTCCTCCTCGTCTGCAAAGTTAAACAATGAAACTCTTTCGCTCTCTCCACCTCACCTCATCATGTTTACTTACCCTCCTTTTCGACAATGTACCATTCGTCCTCGTTGAAGTCCTCGTCGATGGCGCATTCGCCGTTGGGTGTTAGTAGTTTCGTTAATGTTGGTGTCTGCTTGCGTTGTCCGCCTTGCTGCTGATTCTGCTGGTGTTGTTGTTGTTGCTGTTGCTGCTGCTGTTGTTGTTGGTATCGTTGCCTGCCACGCCTATTTTTGGCGCCACCACGCTTACCGCCGTTAGCGTTGCCTGCACGCACAGTGGTGCCACCACGTTGATTGCCAGCCACAGATGGGGTCGTTGAGGTCACCTCGATTACATCGCCGGCAGATTGCGGATCGTTGCCGTTTGGTTGATCGTTAACGTTAACGTTGACGTTGGCCGGGACAGGATTCGTTTCGCTATTAGTTGACTCAGACTCAGTTGCTTGCGCTCCAAATAGAAACGTTGCGAGACTGCTAAACATTATAGCACTTCTGGCTGCCTAAATGGGGGTCTGGCTTTATTCTGGACTCTGGTCTGGTCTGGTTTCAGTGAATGCGATATGATTTATATGATTGATTGATTGTTTGATATTGCTTGCTTGTTTTTGTGATATTGCTTATCGAATTGAGATCAATACGTAGAGAGATTGCTTATGTTGTTGCTGTTGTTCTTTTTGTTCCTTAGAATCAGTCTTTATTTTTATATATATATATACGTTTGTGCCTTTGTCTTTTATCTGTAAGCAAGAAGAGAGAAAAATGAAAACATTCCATTAAATTACATTCACAGTTCTTAGCTCAACGTGTCGGCTACTTAATTTGACTTATTTGCATCTAGTTTTTGTTTTTTGTTTAATGTTCACCTAATTGCTTGCGCGTATTATTGGCTTGAATTCAATTGAAATGCGAAAGTGAAATTAAAATACGAAATTCGAAATACAAAATTACATCCATCAGCGAGCAATTGCTTTGATTACACTAATTAGTCACTTTATGTTCGGTTCGTTCGGTTCGTTCGGTTCGTGTGGCACAAAGCTGCGAATGTTTTTTTGTTGTGTTTTGTTTGGCGATTGACCCGCAGTTTGACAAGCATTGTGCTGACAGCTATATAGATTTATATTATATATATATGGCATAAAACGACGCTGCCATAGCCCATTAAGCTGCCAACTTGATAGCTCTTTATACCCTCCTCCTTCTCCTTCTCCTCCTCGTCCTCTTCATCTTTCTTATGCAAGTTGTGCGCATGCAGCAAGCATATGATCATGGCAATTATATACGTTACATACATACACATACATATCATTTAAGCTGAGCGCACGTCATCAAGCGTCTCCCTCTTTCGCTCTCACTCTCTGTTAAGCGCGCTTTGTATTTGTATCTCGGCAGCAAACAGTAAATGTATCTATGTTCTTTTTTGTGTGTGGTTTGAATTGCACTCAAAACGTATCTATTGCCAGTCACACAACTGTGCCAATGGGCAAATGAATACAAAATGATGGCTTTACTTTATGGCAATTGTCTGTGAAATGGTGAATGCATTCACAATGATAGCCAAAAAGTAACAAAGGCAAAAAACTTTAAATCCAATTGCAGTCGGGTGCAATTTACAATTTGACCGCAAAAAGCTGGCTCGAACTCTGTCTTCGACTTAAACTAGAGTTTGGGCAAGTGAAATCTCGGCAGAGACACAAAAGCAAAGCTAACAAGAGTTAGCCAGCTAGCAGCTATTAGCCAGGCCAACAGCAGCAGCTGTAGCTCTGACTGTAGTCATTGTAAACGTGTGCGACAATTTGCAATTTGCTCCCCAAGCCAAATGTCAGCGAAAGTTTGCCCAATAGATAGATTTGATTGACACAATGTTAGCATATTGTAATAGAATTTTATGTGAATAAGACAAACTTTCACCAAGTTAGTTAGCAAATTATACTAAATATTAAATACTAAAAACACTTTATATATACTTTGCATAATCTTTTTGTTCACACAATGCAATTGGCAACGTATTGGCATTCTGAATATATATATATATATATATAGTATAAAACATATACTTATATAGGTGTAGGTTGTGCACATTACGACATCCCGACATTTGGCTGTTGCCCATTTAAAGTGTAATGCAGTTCGTGCCATCATTTTAGTATTGACAAACACGTACCAAGTTTTGTCATTTGCTGTATTGGCTTTTACTTTTTTTTTTTTTTTGCGCAATTCACGTTGAAAACAACTGATAAAGGAATGCAGCAAACAAAGGCAATGACTTATTCACATAATATTCTTCAACCATGATAATAATTATATATACTAGACAAGCAAAATAATCGTATACATATATGGTTCAGCTAGCCATTGTCAAGGCTAAATCTAGCTGTCAGCTAGCTAGAAATGCACTCAATTGTCTTACGTTCAGTTAAGCTATAGATACAGATACAGATACAGATATATGTATATAGTATTTAGCGTTTATTTTAGATGTGGCCTTGATCGATGGCTGTTCGCTTATATAAGATATATATACTATATCTGGCATGTGTGCTATATACTTGTAAAGCAACCTTGGCAAAAGTGGTACACTAAGTTTTTATTGTTCCTTTTATTGCTATCACTGTTAAGCATTGGTTAAATATTTACTAAATCATTTTTAAACAGCGATAAGCCTGAAAAGCCAGACCTGCTGGCTAGACAGCTGTTCAAGTGTTTAGAATCTATACTATACTATATATATATATATATATATAATCAAACTAAAGTCTAGCGTGTGGCTGTTAAGGAGAGTCGAAAGTTCAAGCGATTAAATCATTCAAAGAGGAGGCTGTGAATACTTAATTGAAAATAGGTTTTGAGGTTGGGCTAATGAACTTGAAGCTAATTGAAGCTAGGTGGACGGGGGGAGTGGGCGGTGTGTATACGTAATGCCCAAGTATAATAACCAATAGAAAATTGAACTGCAATTAACAATATCTCAACTCAAAACTTTCGATAAGGCAAACAAAGAGCTCTATATATATGTATCTAAAGCTTTTGCTCAAATACAAACAACTTTAAACCGCCCACGTATATACCTATATATATATATATATTTCAATCGTCATATTGGTTAAACGTATTTGATTAGTTTAAAGCTTTATGCAGGCCTTTGTTTCTTCGTGTAGTAAACTATTTCGCAAGGTTGTAAATATTATGATTGCATTGTGATTGCATTTAAATAATAATAATTATTATTTTGAATACAAATTATGCAATGCACGAGAACAAAGATGCTTGAAAGTTGACGTCACTGCTGACCTTGTAATGTACCCAATAAAAATAATTATATATTGCACTTAATTAGCATGGTTTTTGCTTAGTGTTGCAACAGCTGATGAACTTTTTGCTCACCTGGTTAGAAGAAAAGCACAAGATATAAGGATAGTTTGTATGTGTTGAGTTTAGAAATTTCACAACGTAACGACACTCGCACGAACAAACACTGCGAAACAACAAAAAAAGATACAAAAGCACAGAGCTAAGCACAGCTAAAAGCAATTTGCACTGCCAGATACTGCAAAGTCGACACTCGTTTGCCAACTGAAAACGGAAGCGTATTTGAATTTCAAAAGCGCACCAAAAGAACAAAAGCTACACAGTTTCACTATGCCAGTGTGTGGTGTGTGTGTGTGTGTATGAGAGCGTATACTGTATCTGTATCTAAAGCTGTATAGCTCTAGGGTATCTGCAACTTATAGTTCAGGCGCACTTTTTGGTACTTTTAACTTTTAGTTTTGAGCTTATCTTAAGCATATATTTACCTTAAAAGGCTACAGTTGTTTTAATCCGTGTGTGCTTCTTGCTTTATTTGTTTCACTTTTCTTTTAGCTGCACTTTTTAATGTGCTGCTGCTGCTGTTGCGTTTGCTTTCAAATATCAAAGACGAATGTCAACGGGGCGTCAGCAGCTGCTCAGCCAAAGTATTTGACTGCCCCCAAAGCGAAGGAGCGAGAGAGCGCAGTGAGCGAGAGAGAGAGAGAGCGTGATTCAAGCGAGCGTATCTAAACACATAATTATGTATTTTTTTAAAACGCAAAAAACAGCGACGCCACAAACCCAAACCCAAACAGCCAAATGGCGCGTGAGAGTGTGGGCAGAGGAGGGTGGAGGGGCAAGCATCTCATCTTCGGGTTTGGTTTTCCAGCTGGTAAACAAAAGCAAAGCGCCAAAAACTGTTTATGCACCAAAGCAGCTGAGCATTCAGTCGCTGAGTTCGTGAGCGATTGATCATACGCATAGTTCGTGTTATTTTGTTTACCAACAAACGCGCGCAACTGAAGCTCGCTCTCCCTCTCTCTCTCTCTCTCTCTCTCTCTCTGTCGTTATGTATACATATCACTCATACGTTTAGTTAAGCTTTTGTAGTTTCTTTTGGACGCTCTCTCTCTCTCTTGCTCTCTCACTATCACTTGCTCTCTGTCAGCGATCAGCTGCGCTAACGTTTGCGCACTGACACACTTTTTGTTCTGCCCCTCATCCGCTCTGTCCCTCCCTGCGTCAGTCAGTCATTGCTTTGTGTATCTTGTAGATACTTTTAAACCTTTTGCACGCCAGACCGAGTGGAGCTCATTGCTAGTTTGCCGTTGCTTTTGTTGCTTGTGACTAAGAGAGCAACAAAACGAGCTGCCAAAAACTAAATACAGTTTTTTTTGTTGAGCAGCTTTTTTCCGTTTTTTTTGTTTCGTTTGCTAGCGTCTGCTCAAAGTTCAATTTGTTAAGAATAACAATAATAAATACACAATTCTATAGACACTTTAATGCCAAGTCACGGCTCGGAGTAGTTTTGTGCAGGTAATCAGCTTTTCAATACTAATGGAAAGTAAAGCAGAATATTCCTTTTAATTATATGTAAGAGCTGCACATAGCAAACAAAATATTTTGATTATTAGAACATCCACAAACAAAGAAGCTTTCATAATTCACGATATAAACCATAACAAAAGAGCCGCAAAAAAAAATACACAAACCATAAATAAAATACACTGAAAATTAGCGAAAAAAGCTAAACAACAACCTCGCAGCCAGGTTCAAGGTTATACATGTATATTTTTTTGGCCGTGCAGTTTGCTTGTTTATATTTTTAGAAATTTAATCATCATGCAACAGCTGACAGAGTGAAAAGAGGCCAACAAATTGTTTTCTTGGCCCAAAACAAAACCAAACAAAACAAAGCAAAAGTAGCTGACGCAAGTTTGGCGACAATTTCTTATATATATCTACATATATATTGATAGTGCGTAGGTAAAGATCAATTTTAGTTTGCACGCGCTTCGATTGTGATGAATAAAAAACAACAAAAAATACAAGAAATGTGCCACTGCGTAGAGAAAGATAGAAATAGAGAGAGAGCGAGAGAGATAAACAAAGTGTGTAAACAAACTTTGGCGTCATTTCACAAGAAAAACGAAAAAATAATAATAACAACAACACTTTAAAATTAAATAAATAAACAAAATAGTTGGAAATTTACGGGTTTTTTTTTGTTCTGTTTTGTTGTGGCATTGCAGTCTATCTAATCGTGTGGCATGTTTACTTGAAGTAAACAACTGGTAGCCCCATTAATTAGCATCATTTGAATGCCAAAAACTCTCCGACAATCAAATGTTTGTTCGTTTTCTAAACAAACAAGTCGGCACACATCAAACAAGAACAACTCTAGCAAATAAGCCAAAAGATCACAAAAACAAACCAACTGCGTAAAATCGAGTTCAAGCCACCCCCAACAAAACTAAAAGCTAGAGTTGCAAATGCGCAGTTTGTCAAGTCAAGTGTTTAAATGACATTACTCGATTTGCTACAGTTTGAATACGAGCGAAAGCTTGGGTATGACGCAAGTCTTTGATGATTTGCCGCATATGGCAATACGACACTTGTTCTTGAGATTGCATATTGTGTGTACAGACTGTACCATGTGACCATGTGGACAAGCCTTTTGGCAAAGTTCATTGCCTGATTTGTTGTTAATTAGCTGCTTAGAAGATGTACAGCCAAGCAGGTTCTATTGGATACAAGTTTTACTTGCTTTTGCTGCACTTTGCTTATAATTGGCATTTTAATGAGGTATAAAAATATTGTATATACTGTATATGTTTTTATAACGCGTAATTGCGCTAATGCGACGCAGTTGATATAAATATTTTTAGGCAATTTTTATTGTTCCCTGGGCGACGCATTTATTTTATCACCTTGTTTATCAGTATGCACGCTCTCTTTCGCCTCTGATGTAAAGTTCCAGTGCATGTGGTATTTTTTTCTGTTTTTATATAAAAAGCTAGGCCAGTAGGTCAATCGTCTAACAATCTATGAATAAATATTGCCAGTCAATCAAACTAATTGTCACTTTGGCGATTACAACATCTCAGAGCAACACTGACTAACATCATCATTATTTATAGCAATATTAAAGTGTAAATAATTTTAATAATTGTTATTAAGACATATAATAGTTAAGATAGTAAGTAGTCTCTTCTCTTGAGTTCCTTCTTGCCAACATTCACTGTACTAACACCAGATAATAATAAATATCACAATAAAGAGCAAAACCATCCACTCTTCGCCTCCCTCAGTTACAATGCCTAAAAATAGCTGTTGGAAACGCAGTTGGTTACTAGGTTTAGTTCCTATTTGTTTTCCCCTACAATCACGCAGCGAGAGCATGTTTTCACTCTACCTTTCTCTCCCGCCCAACCCTGCTTTCTACTCTCTCTCTCTCGCTCTCTGCAGTGCGACCCTGTTAAAGTTAGGGCATTGGCATTTTTGTTTACAAACAAACTGCCAGTTGGCTCTGTTTGACCTGCGCAGTAAGAGTATCTATGTATCTATATGTTTACACTCTATGCCCAGACCCTGTGATTTTTCATTGCAATTATGTGTATGCAGACATTGGAGTCTCTCCGTATGACTTCCGCATCGGAAGGGGACAAAAAAGTAGGGACTTTGCCTCCAACTTTTTTGGGGGAGGTCACCTTAGCTATTTGTAGATTGTTTTTTTGTCACACATTGCGTTTAGTTTTTTTTTGGGTTGCAGATTATCGATTAATGTGGCTGCGAATCAGCTCGAATGCCAGTTGAAAATAAACACGTCACAGTTACACATACATACATACATATAAACAACCCCCACACGTGGCAAGGATATTAGTGAGAGAGAGAGAGAGAGAGAAGGGGCAAGAGGGAGGAGGTAGAGCTGCGCAGTTAGGCGTGTGTATAAATTGCAGAGCCTACCTGATACAATTACCAAACAAACACACCAAAATCATGATGTCATTTTCTTGCTCCACTGTAATATGAAGAAATGCATAAATTTGTGACAAGAACGGACTTGAAAGCCAGGTATGGTTTAGGCAGCAAAAAACACTTTCGTCTTTTGCCTTTTTCTTCTAGGTTTGTTTATGTCATAAATCAGTTTAGAAAAAGGATCACTGCCAGGCACAACGAGGGTCAGTACACTTGACGAAAAGCAAAGAAAGTTTTGAGTGACTTAACTACATACTCTTTTCTCGATTTCTCCAAGTGTACGTGTGACAGGCAGTCGCAATTACAGTTGACTAACTTTCCAAACAAAGAAACTGTAATAGTTTATAAATATAATGCCATTTTAAGTTGTTTGGGATGGGCTTACCAAAACATAGAAATGAAAGTTATAGTTGTGCTCTAATGATGACTTAATTGTTAAACAAAGGTTCAAGACAGTGTCTTAAAAAAGGCAAAAGACTGGTTGGCAAGCGGGTTAAAAGTAGTTTTGGCCAACTAGTAGCTGTTACCCTTTGTGTTTTGGTTTGGTTGTTGCCAATTACAGAGATCCCAGCAGGCAGATTCGGTTGCAGAAGCGGCTTGTTAGTTCAAGACCAAGTCGTGCTGATCTCAACCATACCAAAAATGTATCTACCAGATACACACACACACACACACATGAAGAAGCTACATGCATTTAGGGTACATAGCATCAGCTGTTTGCTGTTTATGTTTTTTTGTTTTTGCAGCTCTCTCATCATCATCATTTTTGCTGCAGACTGGCCAGACTTGATTTATTGCCAGCTCGCTCTAACTCCAGGCCAAACAACCAGCATCCGAAAAGAAAAGAAACCAACCGAAAAAAAAGACAAGTAAAAGTTCGCTTGCAGTATGTAGTCGACAGGCAAATGCCCTGTAAGAAATTGCATTAAACTTGTCAATGTCAAACCAACCCAACCCATTGCCCCTAATTATACAGGGTATCCAAAAACAATGGGACAGGCCGTGCAAGAAGACCTGTTCTGTTTGCTTATTGTGCACTTTTGCTGCATGATTCACTTGGTCTTGCCTTTGGGGTCTGTGATTGGGTTTTTAGTTGTTATTGTTTTTGTTTTTTTTTTTGGTGTATTGCCCATTGCTGGTTCCACCAATACACATACATACGTACGTATATAGTCAATACGGGAACTAGTCTTATAGGTACTTACTTACATTGTTTGTACCCTTGTAAAGCTAAAATAAGTAAAGAAATAACAAAAAAAAGGTTGCTTTTTCTATTTGTATTCCCTTTGTGGTTTCTAAAACACTCTTTGATGTGCGCAAAACCATTTAATTTATTTATAAGCATATACAAAAATACACACACACACACACAGCAAATATTTATGTACAATTTCTTGGCTCTTGGCCAAAAACAAATTGAATGAATAATGAAAATATTATGAAATAAAAACAGGTGACAAGCTCGTAAAAATCTGTGCTGTAAAATGCTTTTTTAAGTGATTAATTTGTGTTAACTCTAATTAAGATGCATATCTATAAGGTTGGAATAAAAATGATTTATGTGATTTGTCATAATGCCAAAAAACTTTAAGAGCAGCACTTTATATCCGTCTCAACTGTTAAGGATCGCTTTTTGGTGGGGGGAATAAGCTTAAAACGTGATGCTTATGAACTAAGATTCGTAAGATTCACAGCTGAAGAAAGTACGATTTCTTTTAAGCATATACACGGGAAAAAGACCTTATCAAGTTAAATTGACAAAAGCTTAGAGTACGTTCTTTTTTCTCTGTGTACTAGCACTTTTGCTTGCTGACAGGATGGACAAGTTCTGCGAACAGTTGCAAGCACAGGTCAGAATAAAAAAGAAAGACACACACTTACATGTAAACAACACACACACACACTTACACACACACATGTATAGAGTGTGAACTCTGCAAAGGTGCAATCAGAATGTGTATTTTTTTTTTTGTTTTTTTCTCTCGCTTGGCTGCACATTTTTTACATATGTGTGTGTGTGTGAATGTGTGTGTTATTTATATTTATATGTAAATCGTGCATAAAACCAATTTGATGAAATAATATACATACACATTCATATATGTGTGCAATTTTGTATGTGCTTATGTTGATTTCCACAGCAATTCACTCTTCTTCTTGCTAGATTGCCATTTTTATGTTAACTTCCGCAAACGCAATATTTGTTGTTGGTTTTTATGTTTGTATTTGTGATTTCTTTATTGGGGGTGTAAATGCACACTTACTTGGCTTGGCTTGGCTTTCTTTATTGATTGAATCCACTGCACAGAATCAAAGTAACTTTACTTTTATCTAATGTAAATGTCAACTTTTTATCTCAAAAGTTTTTCAGTTGATTGTGTTAATCAAATGAGATGTTTATCGTTATTGTGCGCTTAGTGCAAAATGTTTCTTAAGCGGGGCGGGGGTGACTCTCAAAGTTTGAATATTATTGGTTGTTTTGAGTGTAAGTACTAAGAATCAGAAGCAAGACGAACAACACAAACTCCGACGACTGACGGCGAGCGAATGATGGCAGAAGTCGTTTTCGTCAGTTTCTGCTATTGCCTTAGTTGTTGCTGTTACTGTTACTGTTGTAGTTGTTGTTGTTGTGGTGAGTGCTGATGGTGGTGGTGTTGGTTGTTGATGGCTGGTGGCTGGTGGCCCAACCAGCTGAGCTCGACACACTTACCCTGTTATATTGCTCTTATTGCTGTGGTTACTTCTGCCATACAACAACAACAACAACAACAACATACGCTGATGCTGCTGCGCCTGTGCGCGAGAGAATTTCTCTCAAGCACTCTGCTCTGAAGCATTTCGATTATGTATGATAAGAACTTGAATAAGTTTGAAACAATCAGCTACTATTAGTTAGCCGTTGATTTATTAGCAAACTGGATTTTATGTAGTGTTGTACAATTAAGTAAGGGCATTGTTCATTCGACTTGCCTCTAATAATTTTCCATAATTATATTTTTGCTCGCTCTCTCTCTCTCTCCCTCGTAATTGGCATCGCACTCTCTTCGCATTAGCAGCTGACTTTTGTTTGTACACAAAAATCATATTGCAACCATGAGCGAGAATGAGAGTGAGAACTGGTTTTGTGCAGACCAACATTACTACATCTAAAAACAAGTACATAATTATGTATAGCCAAACCAACATACATACGCGTATGTATACAGTTTTTTGAAACTCTGTCAAAATTAATACTATTTTAGTACAAAATGGCGTGAAAACATGGCTTGTTACACATTTAAATAAATGTATTAAGGATATATTTAATCTAAATTATTTTATTTAATTTTCCAAATGCTATTGGGAATATACTTAATGCTATGCTTCCTTAGGTCTAAGTAATCGATAGTTAGTTAACATTTCACTGTTAACGCAATGCTGAGAGTCGTGACGTTGGCTGCAAAGCATATCGGTATTCAACGCCAAAGTGTTACTTCAAAACATCGATAGCATATGCACGTGTTGATATTCCTATATTCTAACAACGCAAATAGCGAATAGTTTTATCCGCGGAAAACACAAGAAATATAGAAAATGGGTCGCTCAAATCGGTCGCGTAAACGTCGCGATGAAATGAACAAAATCAAAAAGGCGCGCTACGATGCCAAGGAATTGATTCGCCTAAAGAAAACGTTGGGCCTGCTGGACGCCGATGGCAAGGAGATTAATATGGAAATTGCTGAAGTGGCTGAAATCAAGACATCCAAAGAAATTAAAAGGGTAAGTTGTGCACAACGTGGCTTCAATATTGCAAATACACTAATACTCATTGCAAACACAGGCAGCCAAAACGAAAGAGCAGCAGGAATTGATCTATGAGCATCAAGAGAGCCTGGAGCAGGGCAAAGAGATACCTCAAGTGAATGAGAAGACTGGCATTGAGCACGTTTACAACAGCAAAACCCTGAAAGATCAATTTGGCAACTATCCCGCGTGGTTCAAGAAGAAGAAGACTGCCAAGCGTCTACGCAAGAAGCAGCACTCACAAAAGAAAAACTTCAAACAGGCCTGGACAACAGTTAATGTGCCACTCTAAAGAGGAGAGTGGAGTGCAGTGTGCAGTGTGCCACGCCTTGTTGTTAAGTGTTAAATAAGTGAATAGTAAAACAAGTTGTAACAAATGCTGACTCGTTGTGTTAGCAATATAAGTTGTGTATTTATGGTATTGCATATTAAAGCCTTAAACTTACACACACAAACAGACACGAAACGTAAAACTTAAAGATAGATAACATAATAGATACACTTATATGGAATATACATAAGCTACTTGGTAGATGCCATGGCGTTAACAAAAACTTTCTTACTGTATGGAACAATAGCTACGCACGCTGCACAAGACTCCAGTGGTGGCCGCTTCCAAGCGACGAGTATTTTCAGTCCACATGTGCGAGTTGTTGGCCAAGGCCAACGTTTGTCATTCAGACTTTACGGCCAGCTCCAGTGTTTCGGTGGAATCGCCATCCTCCTGCTGCGCCTGCTGCTCTTCAATATTGCCGTGCATTACATCCGGATTGCTTTTAAGCACGGAGCCGCCTGTAAAGCCCAAAATTCCACAGCCTACAGCAGCAAGGCCACCGGCCTTGATACCTGCCACAAGACCAATAGGCCCGCCTACACAGGTGCCAAGAAGTGCACCCACCACGGGATACATTGCTTTCTTGTAGGTGAGTGCATTGCGTAGATTCCTTTCTCCTTGCTGTACATTTTCCAATGCTTCCTCTGCATTGTCCGCAATGTTTTGAACACTGACTGCTTGCTCTTGGGTCAACTGCCTCATTCCGCTAAACATGCCATGCAGATCGTAGATCTCATGCTGCAGTCGTTCCATTTGCTCCAAGCAGGCCTCCCTTTGTGCCAACTGATGTTCCTCTAGCTGGAAATCTGTCTCCAACTGTGGCAGAGCGTGCTGCAAGGCGGGCACATTATCAATATCCACTGCCTGATTGTCCTGATCCTCCTCATCGAACTGTGAACTAGCGCTGGGCGACTTTAGCTTTAACTCTAGATGGAAATACAAAGTGTGAATTTAATATAACTGCCAGTTTCATTAGAGATGGGCGCGTATCGGCTTAGAATATTGCTATTGTCACGCTCCCATCTCTAATCATGACCTTACCTGCAAACTTTTTCATGCCCTCAAACGCCTTGTCCTTGCCCGGTTTCATGAGCTCATCGAAACGCTCCAGATCCTCATCGCGCAGCTTCTCTCTCAACGCATCCATTTCGAGCAATAGATTCTTGATCTGTTTAATCACCCGCATCGCATTTAGTTCCTCCTTTTTGATCTTTTGCCAGTCGCCGAGAGCTAGGCTCTTTTCAATATTGCTGCGATGATTTTGCAATAAACTTAAATGATGTGGAACAGCGGCATCTTGGAAACGCTGCACCGAAACCTCGGCCTGCTTTAACGGTAGCTTATCATTCGTCATTGTTATTGCACTTTGTTCTGTTTATGTTTATTCTGTCGCGACGCGACGCGTCGGATTGCGTCGCGAAAGTGAAATTGGTTCTCAAGTTTTGTCTCTTTTCTCCGTATTGTGCGGTTATATTACCCACATCCAATTATCACTATAGAAGTTATTGTGTGTCTCCACCAATCAATCGAATGTCACACAAATGCCTTATGATTGCAATATTTAAAATTATTTTACGACTCGGAATTTTCTATTGTTTTGATTCGAGCTGTAAATTCAGCTGTTTTCATATAATTACTTCTCGCAATATCGCTAAGGGTGAAGGTGACGCTATTGCGCAGTTGCGCTCTTAACGCGAGTGTGAATGTGACGTCACAACAATGTGATGTGTATCTATGCAGTTTGATGATGCGTTGAATAAACGACACTTTTATTTATCGCATTTTAAGTTACGAACGAAGCAATATTATTCATATTTTGCTTATTAATATTTTGAATAATCAGTTAACTGAATATTCGCCTTACCTCACTTTAGTAAATACCATGACTGACTTAGAGCGCTGCCAACTTACTTACTTTTCGATTCTGTTAAGTGGCAACGCTGCGCAGTTAACAGAGCTTAAGCGCCAACTTTAAATTATTTTACGCAAAAATTTGTGCTATTCTCTATTTTATATACAAAAAAAATGCATGCAAATACTAGAAAAACATAGACATTTAAAGTTTGTGTGTGTGCTTAGAACTAGAGCATTCGATTTTAATACATATACATTTATGACACGAGTTGGCTTAAGTACTAAATATTGTTGCGATTGTTGTTAATGTAATACAAATTGTATATAAACTACGGAGGCACTTGCGTTCGGGAATGGCTTACAAGCAGGAGCAGCTACTACGGTTAGACAGAAACAGATATCGATATCGATATACATATAACTAAATTCTTATAAACAAAATGCAGTTCTGTGTTGGCGCTGGCAAGAAATCCGCTGCCCCACCGCCCCTCTCGCTTAAGGGCAATTGGCATTGGGTCCATTTCGGCATTTCATAAGCAAATTCAACATACTCTCCAATTTATTAGTGCGTGATTCTGTTTTAAAAATATTCGTTTGCATGCGATTCACATCCATCGCTTGTTTTTCCTACAACAAATACAAAAAAAAATCATTTAAATATTTATCGACAACAACGATAACTATCGATTGCAGCTTACCAAAGTGCTTAGCCTGCTCTTAAGCGTATCGACAACACTGTAAGTGGCCTGCAGCGATTTTTGCAACTCATTCGTATGCACTCGCTCATTGGCCAGCGAGCGTTCGATTTTCTGCAGTCGCGTTGCAACCTCAGCATCCGTATCATCAATATCATTCTCCAGATCCCTGGCCTCGAATGCATCATCCGCATGCGACGAGTGCTTGCGACAACTCTGCTGATCCGAATGCAACACGAATCCCTGTCGACAGCGGCAATAGTACGAGCCGTGAGTATTCACACACTGCTGATCGCAAGGCTTCTCCGCCTCGCACTCATTCACATCCTGTTCACAATAGCGACCCGTGAACCCAGCTGGACAGCTGCATGTCTGCGGCGCGGTACAGTTGCCACCATTCTGACAACGTGCGTTGCATATAGCTAAAGTTAGACGGCAAAGTATCTGTTATCCCTACTCCCAATTCATTCCCATCCGTACTACTTACGTTTCATGCATGCATCGCTACGTGACGACTCCTTGCTCCATCCCGTGCAGCAATCGTAGGTCATTTGCTGAGCCGGCGTATGCTTGATGACATCCCTGTAGGCCTGCTCGTGTACAAGCTGCACCCGTGTGCACATCTGCCCCACACGTGTGGGTGTCTGGCAGGGTATGCTGACGTGTTTCCATGTGGGTCGCGTGTACACCTCCGTTGTCTTCACTGGCATCGTGATTGTGCGTTGCTGCACGCAAATGTGTCGACTGATCGCAAAAAAGGGAAAACACACAAAAATAGTTGAAAGACACATTAACATGGATCAGTACAACATCAACATCAACATCAACATCAATGGCAAGATGTGAACAGCAAAAGTGAAAACGAAAACGAAAACGAAACTGACTTTTCCAGCTGGCTGCCAGACGATGACGCTGACGCTGATGAAGACTTGGCCAACTACTGCCAATTACTGTCATAATAAACTGGCCAACAGGTTGGCCAACTGGCCAACTAGCTGATCAACAGCAGACGCCCCACAGACGATCTGTAGCAACTGTCATTTAATTGTGTCCAGAATCAGCGATAGAAAGAAAACACAATTTTCAAATGCTTGTGAACACCTGGATTAAGATTTATGTTTACTCCACTGGCTGTCAAAGCGTAAAAAGTTTAAAGTGTGAATATTTACATTTATAGCAATGCCCATCAAACTGTAAACAGTAAACATCAAGTCAAGACCTTTGCCCGCCGGCAAGTCCAACACATAAACGCTAATAATAAGCGGTTATTTGAAATGTTTCGCATAAACTTACATATATATATATTTTCGATTTTTGAACAGCCCAAAAAAACAAAAAAAAAAACAAAAAAAGACAATGAGAAAGATGCAAACTGGCGAGCAAAAGGCATCCCATAAATTGCAAGTTGTTGCAAGTGGCTGCTGCTGCTGTTGCCAGTTGCTGCTGGTGTCGTAATTGGCAATGCGGGTTAAAGCCCAAAACAATTGCAGACGCGTGACGTGGTCACTGACTGACTGACTACCGCTTCTTGTTGCAAGTTGCAAGTTGCCCTCTTTTGTTTTTTTGAGTGTTACACGGACGTGAAGTTGTTTTTGCCCAATATTTGTGACTTTGGCCAGGCTAATAACAAAAGCACAACGATCCAGAGAGAGAAAGGAAAAGACCCAGATTGGTATACTCGGGACATTTAACAATTTCTTTATGGCTGCGCATGCATATTTATGTTGCTGTTGTTGTTGTTTTTGTTGTTGGCTGCAAACTGTAAAACGGGATTGCACTTGGAGCCATAATTCTCACGTTATTTATGCAGCAATGTAAGGGCGCCACAACAACAACAACAACAACACTGAGCAAGAACAAAATGCGGAAGTTTTTCTTACAAAAAAAAAAACTGTGCCAACAAAAGTGCAACATGAAATTCTCAAAAAAAAAAACACAAAAAAAACGCGTTCCCATTCCGTTTAAACTGCATAAATCTTGGCCGGATCCGGCGAGACAGCCTGCTGGGCCAACGATAAACCAAACAGAGTGTGCGTGTGTGTATGTGTGTGTGTGTAAATGCCTTTGTTTAGAAACGTTTAAAGTAAACAGAAAATTTGAATTTTTAATTGTTAAACGCCAAGAACACCTGTGGCTTTTGTACAAGGAAAGGGTAAAAAAAGGGTATCCAAATACTGTTAACTTTTACACTCTTTAAACGGTTCTTTTTTGTTTTGTTTTTTATGTTGTAAATCATAAAAACATCAATCAAAATATATTTCACATGAAATTGTGTGTGCTGTGACCGCAGCAATTAATCAAAATAAAACTTTAAACTGTTAAATTTTACAAGAAGTGGCAGAAAGTTGGTTGCACTCATCGTTATCTGCCGCCGCTTGTTGCACAGTGCAAGTTTCGAGGGTTTGGGGTTTATTGATTTACGATTTATTTTTATTAAACAACAGAAAGCTGGACACAATGATGAGCCTTCTTTAAACTGAACTCTTTTCTGAATCAGCGCCAGGCCAAAAGGTGAACTTCACGAGTCTGTGTGTGTGTGTGTGTGTGTGTGTGTGGGCGTTAATGGAGTGCAGAGTTGATCTTGGTTAATAAATGAGCTGCTTATGGTCATATATAGTTGAGTTTCAGCTAAAACCAGAATACAACATTGATTGTTGGGTATCAATATATCAATGCTCAACCTTTGAGATATGCTAATTGTTTCAGATTAATTATTATGGCTGCTGCTATAATGGCTATAAACATATTTATAGACGTATTTCAAAGAAAATTAAAATTGTTTCAATCAGCTTGCAATAGGCTGCTAAGACTATGAATAAAACTTAATTATTATCATATTTACAATACAAAAAAAATCTCTTTTCTTGCAGTTTTCATTGTTGAGAAAAGCATTAAGACGTTGCATTCGTGGGAATTCGAACTATGGTAAGTATTATATATTTATTTACTTATTATATTTATGCAAAACTGTATAAAGCCTTTACAAAACTCAACAACAAAAGGAGAGCTCTTTTCAGGGCTCGATTTAAGTCGAATTAAATCACTTTTATGAGCTCTTTTTTTAAGTAACTAGCCACACGGGGATCATTTTTGAGTTTCGACTCGAGTATGGAAACCAGTTTGTTTTTTTTTTTGTCGTCAACACCAAAGAAAACATAAAGAAAAACAGTTAAAAGTTACACAAGTTGGCGACATTTAACGGCTTAAACTTTTGGCCAAAGCAAATGCTCAACACTGAACCGTATGAAAATTAGGCTTTGTCAGGCAATAGAAAAATATATACTTTATGACCGTATGCTAAACGTGGTGAAAAGTGTTTAAGGTCAAGACAAAAAGGCTAACTGTACTCTTAGCCATTTTGTTTACATTGTGTGTGTGTGTGTGATTGTGGGGCAAACTAATCTGATTTGTTGCATGAAATTAGAATCTAAATTGGCTCGAACTGGCCGGGCCAAGAAAATGCAATTTCAACTGCCATGCTCTGCGGCTTGCAGGCCCAAATGCATCATTAGGCCACAAATGTTGCAACTGCTGCAACAACTCCCACAACTCCCCGGCAACATGAGGACAACCACGACAACAAGAACAAGAAGAAGAAGAAGAAGAACAACTGTGCTTCCTGGTCATCGCCAAGTTGCTGTTGGCCACTTTATATTTGGCCAGTTTTTACTTAACGCTAAATGCAGCGAATCGCCATCCGACTTTTTGTTGTCCATTTATATTTTATACCACAGCAAGTTGCAAGTTGCAAGTGCAACAAGCGAACAACATTGCCTTTGCTTTTAGTTTTATTTTAGCAGTCAAGAATTATTACAGCACTCAGCACACAAAACTAACAAGCTAATAGCCGACTAATGGCTACTCTATACTTATCGTTTCTTAATTACTTAACATTAAATAGCTTTGGCAGAGTGCTTGAAAAGCAAAGATCGAATGCAATGTTCTGCTCTTAGCCTCCTTTCGTCTACCCTAACAACTTTCGAGTGCTTAGAAAAAAGTGCTAGTCATGGACTGACTCTGTGTCTTACCTCATAGACAGCTTTGGTTGTTGGCTGCAGTTCTAATTTGCTTGGTAAAATGGCAAAAGTGAAGGCGACGTTGCAAGTGTCAGGCATGGTGGCAAGCAAACTTTACTTTGTATAAGTGGAATGATATGCGAAAAAGGATGTGGGTTCAGTGCTCTTAACAACATTATCGTAATCTGGGCAACGATAAGCGATCTTCTCCTTCTCCGCCTCCTTCACGTGCCAAGGGCCTGCCTGTCAATGCGTTGCGCCCTACTAATGCGCCTTCCTTCTACCAATCTTCAACTCTTTTTAGCTGCCTTTAGCTCTTCAGCGTCCCTGGCAAGCCGAAACGGTGTGTAAAGCATGATTAATGCCCTACCAAAACTTGTTTAAACAACAACAACAACAAGACTTGCTTCAAGCCATGGCCGAAAATCCGATTAGTGAGCAAACGTGAGCAAAGAAGCGAATGAAGACCCCAAAAAAACAGAGTTAAGTTAAGTAAAGCTCACGATTTCCATACATTTCTTTCTATAGAAAACGCGCTAACAAAAGTGCAACGAATAATTTTCATCAAATTAACATATTTTCGGCTGTGCTTTTGTTGTGTGTTGTTTGTTGTGTTTGGTGTGAGTTTCCGTATTGAGTGATTGTTATCAAATAAATCGCGTGAATAGTTTCTACTTTTCTTAACTTTTGTTTTTTTTGGAAAGCCCTAGCTGCATATATGGCAAACAAGTGTTGTTTGCTCTGCTAACAATCAAGTTATTTAAGCGCCAACTCTCGACTTCAGTTTCAATCTCAACTCAAGTCTCTAGGCTATGTTTTATAGTTGACCAGATGCAGATACAGATACGAATACAGATACGAATACAGATACGGATATAGGCAGTCGTCATCTTGTGGTATCCAATTGCAACATAATTAAGTAAGCCAAATGGCGTGTCTCGTTCTCTGCGTCGCCTATGGCTGCTGGCTATTTGTTGTGCTACACTGAAAGAAACTTGCAATCAATCAGCTTACCACAAAGTAAACGTTTTGTTTTTCGACACAATCTCAGTGTATTTATTGTGTATGGAATTTTGTGCGTCATGTTTGCTCAACGCTTTTTGGGTGGCATGGTGTGTGTGTGTGAGTGTGTGTGGCGCAGGCGCACAGTTTTGTTGTCTTTTGTTGTCGCTTGCCTGCAAGACAAAAGTCACCAGTTTCCCCCTCCCCCCTACCCCGACCAACCAGCTCACCTCTTGGAACG
This sequence comes from Scaptomyza caliginosa, assembly GCA_035044725.1. NCBI lineage: Eukaryota > Metazoa > Arthropoda > Insecta > Diptera > Drosophilidae > Scaptomyza > Scaptomyza caliginosa. The sequence goes on along the minus strand of JAWNNR010000099.1, from coordinate 243,241 downwards.
AGTTTGCATGTAATATGTCTGACCTGTCCAAGACTCCAAAGACTCTTGGCTCGAGCCTGCCAGCATTGCATTAACCCAATTTTCAACTTGAGATGCGAAGCTGCGTGATTTGCAAAATTATATTGTGGAGTTGCTGCGGCTGCGGCTGCTGCCGAAGCTAACTGAAAGACAGTCTGTCATGTCCAACTGTCTGTCCGTCTGTCTTTATTGTGTGACTTACTCAATTCTAGCCATATTTGCTCACTAATTGCATTAAAGAGTTTGTTGTATGTAAATATTAAACATGATATCGTTTGTATATTTGTTTAATCAATAAATGATGACTATGAGGAAAACTTTTATGTTAGAGAAACCTGAAGAAAACGAAACTAGATATAAACACTTGTTGTTAAGCATTTCAATCAACATTAATTATAATTTATTTTTCCATATATGGCTCTTGGTAAGCATGTCATTTTCAAAGTCGTGTCTTGTCGTGACATGTCGTGTTTTATGCACGTGTTCACATTGCCGTCTTCCGTCCCCTCTCCTAACCCTCTTAAAGTTTTTCTTTGCTACATTTGTTGAAAGCGAGAGAGAAAAACTCATTAAAAACGCTGAAGCGCGCTGCCTGTATACCTGGGCCAAGGTTTTACCCTTGCCTGCTTTACCTGATGCCATGACTTGGTCTAGCGATAAGATCCAGACTTCGACTCCAACTCCAACTCCTACTCCTACTCCTACTTGAAGCCGCACATAAGTTAAGCTGTGTAGGCACGTGTAGGCGTTGCCCATTGAGCCATAATGCTGTACTTCACGGTGTGCAAAATGTTAACGAATTTTCACAACGGCCAAAACCATTCTAAGTGCAGTTTTTCCAATGCTGCAGCATATCAAATCGACGCAAACGTACAGCGAGAGCCGTAATTATTGCCCAGCTTTGGCTTCGATTGTTGACAAGCAATTTTGCAGCATAAGGCAGCAAGCAGCCAAAGCATTTGGCAAACTTGGCTAACTAACTGCGCTCAGCTGTGCGTCTATTCTTGTGGCCATGTTAGGGTCACAAAGTTGTTTAAAGTGCACATAACTCTTTGCTATTGTTTCTGTTGTTGTTGCTCTTTGCATTGTTGTCTCATTTGATTTAAGCATATTTGCCATTTGTTGTTTGTTCTTTGCCGTTGTCGTTCGATTGAAGTCAAGGTTCTGCTTTGTTTTCCATACTTATTTCTGGCCACAGATGCAGTTAAGAGATTAACAGATTCAACGACTGCAACAAGTGGCCTTTCCATTATTTGTTTTTTCTTTACTGTTGCAGCCAAAAAGACTAAAGTGTCCCCGCCAGAAGGAAACCAAAAGCAAACACCAAATAAATAATGTTCCTCAACGTAATTGAAATCTTCAAACTTCAATCAAAGCGTGCGACCCAAAAAAAAAACGAAAAACAAGACACAGACATCCATCAATTGTCAGCTGCAACAGCAACAGCAACAAATTGTGAGCAACATGATCAGGAGACAGGCATAAATTGAAATGATCAACAGAAGTTTAATGGAGTCTTACTTGTTTCGCATACCCTGTAAAGCTATTGGCTTAGGATATCTTGTAGTTTAAACACACTCTTTTGAGCATTATTTTTGATATCTACAAATCGGCGCATATTTGACGCTGATTAACGCCGCATTACATGCCCCAAAGGCGGCAAAAGAGCAATTGAAATGTTGCACTGTCCATTAGGAGTCTTGCTGCAGTTGCACTCGCTGCCAGCAATATGAGCGCTCATTTCCATATCCAATGGTGGCAAACGAGCAAGTTGCAACTTGCAACTGCTGGCTGCTGCACGTGCAACACTTAAATAAATAGTACTCGTAATAGAGGCTAGTCAAGCGTCAAGTTTTGTTATCGTTCCTGCTCGCTGTTTGCCTGCATCGCCTACGTGAATGCATCGCCAATGGCCCAGCACAGTGGGGCAAAGCGTGTTGAATCACTGCTGTTACTACAGTTTCTCTCTCGTTGCCTTTTGTGCCACTGTACACATTTTATGACTGATGATGCGAGTGGTTTGTCTGCCTGCTGGCGCTTTTTGGCAGTTGTTGTTGTTGTTGCTGTTGCTGTTCGTAGCACATAAATCAAAATGTGTCATAACTAGCAACAACAACAACAACAACAACAACAACTGAAAACTCTAGTAACACGCAGATCAACAACACCTTCCTTTGCTTGCTTGCCGTCTGCTTGCCATAGATTGCACATTGCACATACGCAACGTTGGCCAATTGACAATTGCCATTTGATGCCTTGAAGTGTGTGTCTGCTGTGTCTCTGGCTGCGGCGCTGCGTTGTGTGGTTGCGTGTGTCTTTGGCCCTTAAGTAGACGCACATTAATTCCAATTAGAAAACATCAACACTGCCAATTGAAAACTCGTTAAAAGTTCATTACCTTTAAAATGACCATGCAGACAGGCAACAACGAAGAGTGAGACACAATAGTAATACTTTTTTAGACAGATCGTGACATTGTGGCGTTGTCGTGTTACATTTAAGGAGTTGCAAGTGCGCATTGATTTGTTGCAATTGACATAACAATTGAAATACGTTGCCAGCCACTTAGCCTTGCCTAAGCTAATAGGTATACTCCAGCAGACATTTGATGCTAACTTGCCAGGGGGAAATGCGGTTTGCTGTTGCTGTTGCTGTTGCTGTTGACATTGAAACTGCTTTGCAAGCTGCGGCTGTGTCATAATATTTAAATTATTTATGAGCATTAAGATAAACAGTCAGCCAGCCAGCCGGTCAGACAGACAAGAAGGGGCAAGCAAAGCAAATGTTAAAGGTAGCAGCAAGAGTTGAAAATTTATGGCTCACACAGCCTTGGTTGTTGGCCCAGCTGCCACTACTTCTTTAATGCACTTTGCTACGCCCTTAAGTTGAAAAATCACGCATACGCCCTCGAGTCCTCCAACAACAGTTGTTCATCTTTTAGTTCGTTGAGAATTCACTAGAAACAAACCAATGTGGGCTTTTCTCTATTGCAATGCACAATTGTCTCGTTTATCGAATGGGCGTCATGTTTCTCCATATTTTGATATACTACAACCTTGAACTTAATACTTAATAAAACTTGTTCATTCTTACCGTTCCATTTCCTTGGCATCTGTGGGATAGTTTCTACTAATTGTGTTCGTCTCATAGGGCTCTTCAGTGGTGCTACTTGCACCACCACCAGCGCCTGTGTGCGGTGCTGTTGTTGTATAACTGTAACCTCTTCTAGCTGGCACCAGGGGCGGCACTGTGCCCAGGGTTAGACCGGGCGTTATGGCACGACGATTGAGATTTGGCGGTGGTGCAGTTGTGGTTATGGGTGGCACATACTCAAAGCCACGACCGCCACGTCCACGACTAGCCACGCCAATGAACTCCACATCGTCCGTGTTATCCTCACCCTTGCCCGCATAGGGAGATACGGGCGGCAGTGGTGGAGGCGGTGGTCCAAAAGTGTTCGTGTATACATTATACGTATTATAATCCCATTCGGTGGGTCGAGAGGCTGCTGAACTCTGATGTGGATGCTGGTGAAGACGACGGGTGGCGACTTTGTTGTAGGGATTGTGTGGATTGTGATGAAGGCGACGAAGGCGTGTGGAGTCTGTGGCACGTAACGGTGGCATTGTCACACCCGGCAACAGTTCCACCTCCGATTTGACATGATGACGATGCAATCGATGCAAGCGTTGGTGGTGCAAGCGGGTGTTGTTGTTGTTGCTGCTCTGACTACCTGTTGCCGCAGTGCTTAGCAACAGCAAGACTGTGGAGCACAGCAACAGCAACATTGTATCGGCTAACTGAAACGGATAAAACAGGAATATCTTTATTAAAACAGTGAGAACTCAAAACAACAAAGCAAAACTGTTCAACTGTTCAGAGACATTCACTTTCCGTCAAGTATTCCTGGTGACTACCATGCTTAATGTAAGCAACAAGGCGGATCAGAATCAGAAGTCTCTGACAGAAGTCCTTCTCATCATGCTCATTAACAATTCCTTTGTCTCTGTTAGCCTCAACGAAGCTATCAAGTCGCTTTTGATTTCACTAGATCTAAGAAAACTCTAGAGCTCAGTGCTTGCCAAACTGTATGTAGCACAGTTCCTGTACAGTTTATTATTATTCTTGTGTTCATGGTCGAGTGCCACAATTCACAGAAGGAAAACAGGAGTGCGAAAACAATGGCAATTTGTACTTGTTTATTATTATTATTGTTTTTGTTGTTTTTGCTGCTGCTGTTTAACAAAAGAACGCGTTAACAGTTAAGCAAAACGGCAGCAAGCCAAAAAAAAAAGAACAACAAAACCGAAAGCCGGAAGCTTATGTGCAATGTTCAATACATTTGTTTGCTTTGTTCCTCTTTGCATTTATCAAAATTTCACGCCATTTGTCAACACACAAGCAACCCCAACCCCAACCCCAACCCCTTTTTCCCACTCCCCTTACAATTACGAATGGCAATTGCTCAGTGAGCTTATTAATATTCATTGCTTGTGGCAGGCAGTCAAAAAATGAAAATTGAATTTATGACGCAGCTCATTAAACTTTAAGTTGGCCTAACATATGTTACACTTGTCTTTCTATATCTTTCTATATATATAAACTAGTTGTTGCTGTTCCAATTACGCAGTAATTAAGATGAAAAAAATGTAAAATAAAAAACGAATCAAGCACGTTTATTATTACTAATTAAAAAATGAACAAACTCTTGAGAGAAAAAAAAGAGAATGGCTTCTCTGTAGTTTTGTTGTTGTCTTTATCCCTCAAGACGACTCCTTTTGAGGCTGGCTTGTTCAGGTGCGGCCCGCAGGCCTTTAAGCCGCTTAGTAAGTGAAACTCCCAAATATTAAAAAGTCCGAGTGTCCAAATGTCAGTCAGGCTGCCAAATGTTTTGCCTCTTCTGCTGTCTACACAGAGAAAAAAAACATATATATATCTTCTTCTCCCACAGTTATCATAACTTTTCAGTTTATTCCACGAAACGAAAAAGTTTTTTTTTCTTGTTTTTGGGGGGGCGCCTCTGTTAATCAAAACTGCAGACGAACAAAGGCAAAAAAGTAAACGATTTTCCAATGAAATTTAAAGCAGCGTTGACAACTCCTCGCCTTGACCTTGCCCCCTTGCACGCCCCCTTCAAAAAACCGCTTGCCAAAATTGGTCAGGCCAAAGATAAATCAGGCAAGCATTCACTCTATCCCTGTCTCCCTCTGTCTCTCTGTCTGTCTGTCTGTCTGTTGGGGTCGCGGCTTGAAGCCAAAAAGCTTAAGATCGCGAAATATTTTGATATATTTCTAATTAATAGCGCTGGCATTGGATGGCTTGAATGCAAAGAATCAAGTTTACCTGGCCCCAACAAGGCGCAGTGGCAACTTAGCTGGAATTTAGACATAAATTTATATACTATACGTGTGTGTGTGTGTGTGTGGGCTTGATGTGAAATTAGTGTGTGTATTAAATGTTATTGATTTGTTTTCCCAGCACATAAATCACATGATAAATGCTGCATGCCACACTGCCTTCAATAGAGGCGTGGAAAGCGTTTCCCTCACAAAAAGAAACAACCGCAGGCAGCATGAAAATGTCAACTTTATTTTTGTCAAACTGACAAAAACAAAACACAAACACACAGACCTGTGGGTGTACGTGTGTGTGTGTGTGTGTGTGTTGAGTGACCCAGACATGAGCTATGGCCAATGAATCACAAGAGATGCGAGAAGCATAGACGAGAAATAAACATTTGTACAGAAGCAAACAGTGCACACTCGCTATAAAGAGCACTTTACTTGGGGTTCACTTAAGCGCATGCACACTGTACTTAATATGCGTTGTCTGCACAAATACACTTATAGATATGTTTTTCTTCTTCTGTCTGGCAGAAGAATTGTTCCCGGAACGCTCGCTTCGGTTTTTATTAATAAAACTTTTGCATTTCTTCATTAATCATTTGACTATGCAGCTGAAGAGGCAGTCGCAGTCTGAGGGTTAGGGGGAAAATCTTTGCTTTGCTTTGCTGTTAGTTCAAAACTTTTATTGCAATTGCTTAATTATCGTGGCCATTCATTTTGGACTCTTTTTTTTCGTTTTCGTTTCGTGCGTTTGGAGTTTTAGCGGGTGCTCAACCTGTTTAAAGACCAAAGAGTTTTCATATACATACATGGGTGTTTACATGGGTGTTGTTGTTGTTGCGTATTTGGGGTGCTGTAATTTAAAGTAACAGCTCCTCAGCGTATCCATTTAAATGTTAATTAAATGCTTGGCTGCTGAGACCAACAAAAAACTTTGGGGCACAGCCCAATGCAATGCAATTTAAACAGCTGCGTTTTTATTTATGTTTTGTGTAATCGCATAACAACAACAACAACAACAACAACAACAACAAGGAGACTTCAACACAACATGTTACAAACACGGCGCGCCTCAAGTTCTTATTACAAGTGAGATAAACTAAAAGCTTAACGCCAACAACCAAATTTGTTTGGCAACTCTTTCGCTTTCCCAATACCCAGTATGTAGACAGAGGAGAGTTGTTGTTAAACTCTTTACTACTTAATTTACTGGGTATCTGCTAGTCTCACCTTCTCTCTTATTATCCCACTTTGTTGATTTTCAATTGTTTTTCTTAGCGAACGGACCAAAATGAACTGCTAAATGTTTTAGATCTTCTCTGATCAAATTAATTTCATTCACATTTTTATCTGACACCTTAGCTGTTTGTGGAGTGAAACCACCCATTGTTTTGATCTCGTTCTGGGTTCAATAACCGCCCCTACCTCACCTGCTCTGCTCTCTTTGTGGAATTTCGATCGTTCGGTATATATCTTATCTGACGGATCATCAAATATGTGCCAACTGTCACATATTCTGTCATATATATTACTGAATCTTTGTCACGTTCTCGCTGAGGTCAAGAGCTGTAACATTATTTATGGTTTAGTTTGTTTATTCTATTCATATCTTTTGGCAAAAGAATAAGATCAACAAACTGAATCGTTCCCAAAGGGGGCTTTAAGGGAAGTTGAATTGAGATTTCGCTTGATTGATTTTTGTTTATTTATTTACACTTTACTCTCGTTTCGATCAATTCGAATGTGTGTTTCCACTCAAGCGTCTTGTGTTTTCTCAAAGTCAGCAATGAAAAAAAACTTAAAACTATGCGCAACATGTTTGAAAATTGGACAGTTTGACAATTTGGCACCCGGCAACAAACTTTTAAGCAATAACAAAGAAGAAAACGACTTCAACTTTAAAAAACTCAACAAGTTCAACTTCTTCAATATGCAAAAACTTTACAATTGTAAAAGTTAACTCTACTTTGTAACAAAGTCGTTTTGTAGACATGTCTCTTTTTTTTGCTAATTGCTTTTGCAGTTATAAACTGGGAGGTGTCTTTACTGAACCTCTCAGAGGGAAACGGAGGAAGAGTTACAGACATAAAACTTCATTTACAGTTAGCTGCGTTATTCATGCAAATGACTTTGGTTAATTAGAAAGAGCAATAAGAAGAATGAATTCCTGACACAAGTTTTACAAGCTTTTAACATTGAGGTTAACAAAAAAAAAAGCTTTACTTAAAGTTTGGTTTATCTTGAAGCGTAAATGGCGACACTTAAAACAAGCACGATCACATTTTTTAACGTTCGTGACAATAGCAATAACAAAAAATAATTCAAGGAAGGATGCGAGATAATTATGACATCATTTCCTCACAAAACATTTGGCTTAGTCAGAGTACTTTGTCGAGTTTAGAGTATTGAGAGAACTAGGAAGTGTTTTTTTTTGTGTCGAATCGAATAATAATTGCAATTAATTACAATTAACATGTAATTTGCATATATGTAACTTACGCGCCGTTGAATTCCAACTTGGCCAAGTTCTTTAAGCCAAACTTAATATCAGCTAGACGTTTATATATGTATATATAGAAAAAGACAAAGGCACAATTGTGTGAAATATGCAATCACAAATTTATTCGCGCTGACATTAAACAGATACGCCGTAATTTGCATGTGCAATAAATAATGTGTTGAAGAAAACAGCTTCCGTATATTATTGTATGCCGTTAAATACCGTTAATATACACAGTTAGTTCTTCGGCAAGCGCGACAACTACAACAAGAACAACAACAACAAATATTGATCACTGATCACGATTCGACAATACGATGCGTGATATTTGATCTTTGCTTATTTGCACAGCACAACGACAACAACGACAACGACAACAAGTGATCGCTTAGAAGTCCCGAGACGAACTGACGAACGGGCACAATGGAATTGAATGCCGCGAGCGCAACACCGAACCAAAAGAAGAAGAAGAAAAAAAAACCGAAACCGAAAGTCCAGTTGGCGCGCACAACGAACTTCGTTACGTCGCTCGTTCGGCTCTTCTATATGTATAGAGCAAATGAATTTGGGCAGCGCTCGTACAACAAGTTCGCTTTCTTTGTTCGATGCTAACGACGACTGCCTTCGTCTTGGTCGTTGACTGCGACAGCAACAGCGACTGCGACGTTGCAGCGACTGCTTTGTTTTGTTTTGTTGTTGCGCCCCCGCAAGGTAACTATACGCATTAATAGAGTATCTGCTAGTCTAGCTTTCTCACTACAATGCGTTTTTTCTTATGGCTCTTCAGTTGCAAGTTGTTAAGTTCAATATTTGCGCTTGAGTCTCAGTCTCGCCGTGTCGTTGCAGCCAGTTTCAAGCTGATCGAGAACTTGTTTGACCGCCCTTTGCCCAATTGTGGCGACACTAACCGAAGCTGTCATCACTGCCGCTTGCCCCGCGGCAACACACCACCTTTGACTATTCCTATACACAATTGTGCATATGTCCAAGGGATTTGTCGTTCAGTTTGTTCGCCAACAATCGTTTCAACGCATCGCATTTATTGGCCTATTAGCTGCCGTTTATTGCAAGTTTGTTTCTTGCTTCATTTCAGTATGCAGGGAGGGGAGGGAAAGAAAAACGCCCACACAGCAGCTTAGATGATAACAAAGCAACCGAAACCGAAACTATTAAGTTCCCTTTTGGTCAATTAACTGATAACTGATTCATTTGCATGTAGTGTACGTGTGTGTGTGTGTGTGTGTGTGTGGGTTGCCTTCAAAAGCTCTCAATGTGTTTACATATTTAGTTAATTTGACAGCCATTTGATGATGATGCGAACTAACAAAAAACAAGAAGAAAACTTTAAAGTGGCAATCGAATCAAATCTGTTAAAATAAATAACAAGAAGAAGCACTTCACACACACACACACACACACATCGTGAAGATCTTCACTTGATTATGCTTCTTGAGTAGAGTATTTGGACTTTATCAAGCGTTTTGTAACAGTTCTGGTCTTGAAAAACGCTCAAAGTATATTTGTAACAACACCGACTACGCCATACTCTTTGTTGTGTTGTTGCATTGTTGCGATAAGAATTTTATGATGTGTCAGCAGTTTGTTGTATCTATTCTTTTGGGCTCTGACCGCTGTCAGCCAAATGCAATTTGCTTGTTTGTGCTTTGGCCCCGTCATGACCAAGCCTGGCCAAGAACTAGGCTGGGCCTTGTCATATCCGCACTTCGACTGGCTAAGAGACTTGGGCCATAAATCGCCTGAACGTTTTTGGCAAATTGTCAGCAGCCGCAGCCGCAGCCGCTGGCCGAGCCAATAGCGATAATTTATTTGATCACGCTTTAGGCCCGGCCAGCTGCGATGTTGACGGAAGCGCACGAATCTCCAATTGTCGCTACATAGAAACATCTGCAACCTTGACGCCTTGCCTTATTAAGTGAAATGATTTCCCGGTTTTTGAAGTTTAAGGATAAATAATGAGAAGTGATGACAGAGAAGCATTGCATAAAGTTTTCAAACCTGAATCGAAGATGCTTTGTTTTAATTTGTAAACAGTTAACACACATCTTGGCAATACAAACAAAATTCCTGACGCACATTTGTTGTAGGCAACAACTTTTAATCCTCGAATCAAGAAACAAAAAACAAAAACACCAAAAAACCAAAAAACAAAACCAAAAAACAAAAACGAAAAAACGAAAAATGTTCTCGTTTGCCTTCTGGAGAAACGAGGTGAAACGGAACCAGCGCGATAATGTTTCGCAATTTTGGAAGGATTTGAATGCAACATTTGTGACGTAAGTCTCTACAGTTATAACCAACTATATGATATAATATATTTTGTAGCCTGCTCGGCTGGAGCTGGGTAATTTACACCATTGCTGTTATCGTCATCTCGATTTGCGCCTATTTTGCCTACTGCGAGAGCTGCCAAAGAACAGAGATTATACGACGCAGACGCGTCACTCAACGTGCACAGGAGAGGTGAGTTTGGAATTCAGCTCCTCCAGCAATTAACAATTCTGTTTGTACATATTTAGACCACCACAGAAGCGACGACCGAATGCTGCGTATCGGGATCATCAGATCTATCGACACATTATACTCAGTTTGGCCAAGTACATGAAGAATCCGGAGGGAGTGCGTCCCTTTATCGATCACATGGATCATTTGTACCCTTTGCATTCGTCGCAGGCGAATATGGCATTGAACATTGGCGTCGAGGCAAATGCCGCAGAGTCTTGAGCTATAAAGCAAATACTCTGTAAATTAAATAATGTCCACTTAAGCCGAAGCATCAAATTAAAGACACAACGAACTAAACACACACCCTCACTTACAGGGCGAACAGCCTTTTGTGGTTCTTCCTCTTGCTCTTCAGTTCATGCGCACTTTGCGTTGCGAATGCGATGCCTAAAAATATGCAATGCTATTTATAACAGCGTTGCTGCCGCTGCCGCAGTCGCCGTCGCCGCTTCCAGTATACAAGAAGAAGAAGCAGCAGCAGCAGTATGGGAAAGCACGACAAATATAAACAAATGCCATGTGCGTCAAAAGCTCTCGGCCAAACTAGGCGAAAGCTTTCGCCTCGCTGCTCTTTCCTGTTGCGTGTTGTTGCATTCTTATTCATTCCAGCAAGCTTTCTCGCTCTCTCTCTTTGGGCTCTCTCTGGGCGTTAGTCCAGTTGTATTTTCAGTCGCCAGTCAGACAGTCAGCGCGTCGCACGTACGCCACGCATCGCAAGCAGCAGCAGGCAGCAGCAGCAGCACTAGCAGCAGCAGCGCGGGCGCGTTCAGTGGTTGTTGGAAACAGTCAGACACCTACACACACACACACACACGCGCGTGGCCAGCAAACAAAATTTTCTGTTCTTCTGTTTTGCTGCTAACCAAAAAAAACACCAAAACTTTTTCAGTTCTTCCTTTTTTTTTTTTTTTATTCGTTCTTTATATATGTGTGTCAACGATAAAAAAGAGAAAAACACAAAAAACGGTAGCATAGAAAGAATAAGAAGAAGAAGCTATAAAATTGATAGCGCAAGTAAATTATGCAAATTTATTTAATTAACTTTGTGAGAATAATTGAAATGAACGAAACGAAAAAAAAGGAGGAAAAATCAAGGAGCACACACACTAACACACACATACACCTGCGCACATGTCTCACAGACCAGTGTGTGTGTGTGTGTGTGTGTTGAAGGCTAAGCAGCAAAAGAAAAGCCAACAAGTAAAACAAGATATAAGGAAAGCAAAAATTTATGTGTAGCATGTGCCCCGAAAACATTGTGGCAAGCAGCCAGCAGCGTGCAGCGTGTAGCACGTGTGGCAAGTGCGTGAAAAATAAAAAAAACTAGCTTAAACTAAATGAAAATTTGTGAAAAGTATCAAAGCCAAAAAAAAATGTGTTTAAGTGACAAACAAAAAATCGAAAAATTCCCTTTGAAGTTTCCGTTTTAATGCAAGGAATTTATTTAAATTTTATCTAAATTGAGTTTTAAGACCAGTTTTAGTTAGTTGGCTGCATTAAACCAGTTTATCAGTGCATTAAAATATTCTTTAATTGATTTTTAAGGCGGCGGGTATTGATAACAACAAACACACACACCCGAACACACACCCAAACACACACCCGCACAAACATTTAAACATTTGATAGTTTTCCCTTTGTTTTCTCTCTTCCCTTCTCTTCGCCATTTTGCAGCCAAAACAAAGTGATAAAGACAAAGTGTTCAAGACAAAATGTAATAACTATGCTTAAAGTAATCAAATATACATATATAGAATAAAACAGCAATAACAAAAAGAATATTAATCCAACAAACATACAGTTGCATAGCACTTGAAGAAACTCATGTCAAAGGTAAGTATATACATACATATATATAACAGTAGACACACCTAGAAACGTGCACATACATACATACTGACAGTTAGATGGATAGATAGAGAGCGCATCCTACCTCAACAGAAAGCCAGCAAGCGAAACAGCAAAGCAAAACATAAACAACCCCAAAAGAAAAAAAAAACAACAAAAAAAAAACACACACAAACGTTGACTGCGCTGCCAGCGTTCATTCACTCAGCAAATGTGCTTTAGCAAAATTCGTAAGTAGTAACAAATAGGCAGAGCAAACAAGCAAAATTAACTTGAAAAGCTCAATATGCAAAAGAAAAAAATGGGGGAAGGGAAGGGGGAAAAAAAGTCGGGATTAGCGTCAAGCCAAGTCGCTGCGTAAATATTGAAAAGCTTATTGGAGCAGCGCTGTCAGCGTCGCAGCTTACATTTACCGTTTCACACGTTTGACATGCACTGTAGCAAGTGTCAATCACACTACGCAGTGCATGTCAAATAGTCTTTTGAGAGAGTTTTTGTTTAGCAATCAGATGAAAGCAAAAAAAAAAGAAGCTTTTGTTTTTATGTTCAAACGAAACACTCAAACACTGAAACTCTCATCCTTTTTTGTATCCTTGCGCATTTTTATCTCACTCAACATTCAGCCGCTTGGTTAGCCGCCATCGTCAAGTTGTTTATTTTGTCGTAAATTTTGCTGCGGCTCAAGGACGAAGGTAGAAGGCGTTGAAAGCGTTAGAAGCGGCGGGGCATCAACAATCTAACCATGGCCAGTTTTATCGATCACACAATGGGAAATTTCACACCTTGCCACCAGGCAAAGGCAAGGCGGAAAAAAAACCGCGCGTTTCAAGGTCGTTGCGGTTGTGGCAAGTTGCCTTCTTGTTTGCATAACTCAAGGAAACCCCTTTCTCTCCCTCTCCCTCTCTCTCTCTCTCTCTCTCGCGCGCAGTTTGATCAGGCCTAAGAAAAGGAACAATTGCTGTGACGTGGCACAACTGTGGCGCTTTTCACACATGACTGACCTATTATTGTTGCATGTTGCAAGCACTTGGGTGTCCAGTTGCACAAACAAATTGCATAGCATACTTCAAGGCTGCATTCTAATTTACATGCCAATTGCCCCTTCCAACACTTTTCTCTTCTTAGCCCCATTTTTCTTTTCATTCCTACCATTCCACTTTTCTTATTGCCACTTAATTGTTTGCCTGCCATCTCTTTCACACACACACACACACAGATCAAATAAAAGCATATGCTTTTACTATTAGAAGCTCATTTACGTAGAGAGAGTATAAATATTTATGTCCAACGCAACGTTTGGTCTTTTTCATTTGGGCCAACAACAATTGGCATCGCGTGTTCTTGTTTCTGTGGCATCTAACATCTGTTATCACAACACTTGGCCAGAAAGTGAGAGTGAAAAAACAACAACAACTACATCTGTTTCTATACACTACATATAAAACAACAACTTGATTCTAAATATAAACGTATGAGTGTGTGGCACCAAACATCAAGTATACGTATAAAATGAAATTTGGCAAAGCATATGTAAAGACAGACTACAAGCTACCCTGTTATACAAAGTAAGTTACCCTCAACTCTTTATCTCTGATTGTTATCAATAAGTTGAACAGTTTGCGGTTTCTATAGCTTATAGATTTGCTATCTCTTAGACATTATATACCCCAATCATATCTATCTTTTCTTTGATAGAAAGACAAACGGCAACATTAGCTGTCAACTTTTTTTCCTATTTGCAGCTGTTTGTTTGTGTTTTTCATTCAGAGTCAGAGTCAAGTTCGTGTGTTTTGGTTTTTTCTTTTTTTTCTTTGCCATATTTCACGGGCCTTACCCTACCAAAGCCCAAACTAATTGACGTGACTAACACACACACACACACACAGTTGGTTAGTTAGATCTATGTTTGTATTAGAAGACAGATCAATTGTTAATTTCATTGCTCGTTTGCTAAAACTATCTCGTCCCATAACAATCTTGAATCTTGCATTCAAAGCACAGTCAGAGTCGGAAAGAGAGAAACAGCAATGGAAACAAAGAGTGCTTAGCAAAAGCTCAGGCCAATCAATTGTAAACGCAAAACACAGCAATGATGGACTAGCACATACCCTATACTTACTTTTTACTTTTACAACTTTTGCCTAAGCCAAAACGGGATATAACCAAGCAAATCTCTCCTAAAGGTTAAAAGCAAAACGAAGAAGATAAAGTTAACACACACACACACACACCTACGAGTGTAATGCCACACTCTGTGTGTTAAGTGCATTGGCAGGCTTATCAATCAAATGGCTAATAATGCCAACAAATAAGCAAGTTGCAAGCATTGCATGTTGCAACAAAGCAGTGCCACTGCCACTTTTACTTCCCAATTGACAAATTGATGCATTGCCATATTGATTGCACTTGCTGCCAACATCCGCCAACGCTTGCTTTGGCTTTGGCTTTGAATGTCAAGTGTTGCAATCACATTTATTCTTTTTTTCTTCTACTTCTTCTTCTTCTTGTTTCCTTTTATTGATTTACGGTGCTTGTGTGTGTGTGTGTGTGTGTGTGCCCCTTGTTAGAGCCGTGCTAACAGGGCTGCACTGGGGCAATTGTGCCCTTAGCCTTAGGAAAGGCAAGTTTTATTTATTACGCATACGTCGCGTTGCCCAGGGCAACAAAACTGCAATGGCAAACAAAAGAAAGATACTGAACTGAAAGGGTAGGGCCAGGAATGTTGTCCAAAGTAATTTACAACATTTCGCAACACTGCTTCCAACAAACGTTTCCAGGGAAATCAAAGTCACAACCAAACAAAACAGTAATAATAAGAAAGTAGAAAGTAGAAAGAGAAAAGAAGTGATAAAAACAAAAGAGGGAAGGGCCGAAGCGCTTCGTTTTGTGTGCTTAAGCTCAATTGGGCCAACACATATATTTTTATTGCGTATACGCCTTGAGTAATATGTTTGTTGTATTATAATGTACCATATGCTTATAATATATAGATTGTTGCTGCCTGTTAACCAATAATTATTAACAACTTAACTCGACTAGCAGATACTCTCTATGTGACAGAACTTTTTGTATAATTAAGTTCACCCCTTTTGGGGCTGCCAACAAGTTGAGGCAAAGTTTTGGCAGCCAAGTTAAGTGCGCTGCAGGCATTCGAGCCAAGTTAAGCGTGCAACAGGCAACTGACAAACTTTGAGAAACTTCAAAAAGTCAGCCATGTAACGAATCTGCATACTCTTTCCCTTAACCGACTCTTCATTATAACGCCATATGTCTGAACAAACTAGTTTGTTGTCGCCCAGCAAACAGACGCAACATTAAATATAGATATGGCCAACAACAATGGCCAAGGTAAATATGGCCAACATACTGTTGTATGTGATGTCATGCTCTTCTTCTTATATAAGCCTGATGACGTAGTTAACCAACATACCTGACCGCTTTCCCTTCCTCCTCCCCCCTCCCCTTTTCCTTGCTGATTTGCAGCAGCCAAGAACGTCATCAAGTTTTTCTTGCCTTGGCCTTTGTCAAGTTTTGTCGTTATTTTTAGCGGTTGCAATGTTAGCTTTTGGAGGGGTGGGGGTTTTTAGGGTGTCCCTAAGCTATGCTTAGATACATTTGTATCTGTATCTTGGTTGCTTGCGCCTTAATGGCCAACAACACACACACACACACACACAACTCTTCTTCTTTGGAGGCTCATAACTTATTATATAAAAAGTCAGAATACTCTCTCCTTAAATGCTTACCTATTGATTTGGCCTTGGGCTGTGTGAGTTCTGCCAGCAACTACCACCCCGCACTCCCCCCCTTCCCACCACTCCCTTCTGAACGTAATCAAAATTTCATCAAGTTTTGCCTTATTTTTCGCTTATTGTGCGACATTTCCGTTTGAGCGAAAAGTAATAATAATTAATCATTAACATTCACGTGTTTATGGATTTTCTTTTGCTTTCGCCTTACACGACTACCCCCCGCTCTGTACCTCCCTCGTGCACTTGCATTGCCTCATTATGCTTAGGTTGGCTCAGTTTCGTTTTGTTGGCAGCCATAACGGTTATTTCATTGTTATTGCCACAACGCTAAGCAGGCAAAGCAGTTTGGTTCAGAGTCGCGCCAAAGCGTCGCCGCCATAAAACCATTTTGCACAAATGTCATTTTCTCTTACCAACCCACCCCGAAACCCCCCCCCCCCCTCTGTACTTGCAGCAATGCTTACGCAATGATTGACAATCTGTGTGTGTGTGTGTGTGTGTGTGTGTGTGTTGGAAGTTTGGCTCAGTCCAAAGCTTGGCTAGAATGCAATTCAATGTTATTTATCACCTGTCCGGTTTGCCAAACAAACTGTCGTTTGACATTAATTAAATTATCCTTTGGAACGCACCTTGGAAGCTTTAGATGCTGCCACAAGAGGGGTGGGTGGCAAGGGCAAGTCAATTGTGGCGCCCAGCTGCTGCTGTCCTTTAATGGCAATTGATAATGGGCTCCTGTTTAAGGTTGTTTTCTTTGTGTCTGCTTGGGAGAAACCAATGCGATGACGTCCTTGAATGATGCTGCAAAGGAAAGCGAAAGAGAGAGAGAGAGAGAGAGAGAGCAAGCACTAAGCTTAAGTAAAGAGACCCAAAAAGATATCCTGTAATAACAGCCTTCAAAATGATTAATAGCAATGCTAATAAATCATAACAAATTGATAATTCTCTGTCAACGCGTTGTGTAACTCAAACAGTTTGACAGCTAACCTTAGGTAGTGCCTGTCAAACTGATAAGCGAAAAATATGACAAAAAGCTGTCAAAATATCAATATCAAAGCTAATGGAATGATAACAACTGTTTGAGAAGCATTGCTGCAGTATAGTACAGTTTTAGCAGCACTCACTTTATAGTGCGCCATTTTACAGTTTTGCCAACGCTACGAATGTCAAACTGTGTCAAGTGCATAATGCTAAAGTGGGTCAGCAGCAGCAGCTGCAGACGAGACGAGGAGGCTAGTAAGTGGGTGGTTGGGTGGTTGGGTGGGTGGTTGACTAAGAGACCGAGTTGAATAGGGCTAAGAAAGCTTATGTAAAAAGCGTTTAATGCAGCTAAAAGGCTTACGAAATCGGTTCAATCGCTAATAATTTATTGATTTAAATATTTATTATTCTTGCTCTTTTAATTCACAGATGCGCACAATTAGCTTCAATTGACAACTAAAACAAATAATTAAAATCTACAGCCAGAATTTACAAGCAAAAGGATAATCACAACAACAACAACAACAACGCAGCAAATACAACAACAACAACAACTAGCTAGCTACAAATCAAGCTATTAACTAGAAAATATATATATAAATTTCAACTTTTTAACTAAAGTGGCACAACAAAAAGCCTTACAAATATTACAACAACAAGAACAACTAAAAAAAAAAACATTTGTGCTGTGCTTTAATTATAGTTATTCAAAACAAATACTACAATTCATATAATTAGTAATTTTCAATAATAACAAGTCTTAAATACTTATCTACATTTAATAACAAATTAAATAATAATCATTATTCTTCCACTTTGAAAAGTTTGAAATGTGTAATTTTTGAATCAATTCATATACTAAATATTATATTAACGAAATACTTATAATTAGACAACAAATTTAGAAGCATATAAATATTAATATATATTCAAAACAATTTCGTAGCGCAATAACAACAATAACAATATTAACTTAAAGTAAATGAAATTTTTTATTCGAATTAGCAAGAAAGCGTTGTGAACCACATAAATAGCTAAAAGAAAACTATTGTCTATTAGTAGTTTTTATTAAAAACACACTTTAAACGAGCTTCTAAACCAAAAACGAATGAAAAAACCCGAAAAAACATTCACCTTAACCTTAAACTTGCAGTCGACAACAAAGAAAGGAGAAAAAAAAAAAACATTGGCTTTAAGTCTGCTGCCTAAAGGTAGGCAACACTTAAATTTAATGACCTTCGCGTGTGCATGCATTTGCATTTCGGCTATTGCACAATAGAGGGCGCCAGCCAGCAAGCATGACAGGAAGTGAGGCAAACGTGGTATTAAGTGTGTGGGCCAACTTTGCATAACCCTTGCAAAAAGCCGCTCTTAACATTTTTGCAACAACAACAACTAACGACAAAGCGAAAGAAAAAATGCAGGAAATGAGCTACCTGCAGGATAATTCCAAATTGGAGGCACTCACCAAAGCCGTACTTATCTCAATATTAGGTGTGGCCATTGTGCTATCGAATCTATTGATTATAGCCACATATGCCAATTTCAAAGGTACGCTACTCAACCCTGAGTTTGCCCTGAGTATAAACACACTAAACACACCTTTCAGGTCCCACAGAGGTCATCAACTATTATCTGTTATCGCTGGCGATTGCCGATTTACTATGCGGCCTGCTTGTTGTGCCATTCTCCGTTTATCCTGCGCTGACAGGCGAATGGATGTACGGCGATATTGTGTGCCGTTTCACAGGCTATCTGGAGGTAACGCTATGGGCCGTCTCTGTCTACACGTTCATGTGGATCTCAGTGGATCGCTATTTGGCTGTACGCAAACCGTTGCGCTATGAGACGGTGCAAACGAAAACGCGGTAAGTTGACGTAGAAAACGATTAATCGATATATCGATAATTTGTGTGGTTTTTGCAGCTGCCAATGCTGGATGGTGTTCACATGGATATCGGCCGCGCTGCTTTGCTGTCCACCTATATTGGGGTATACGCAACCGATCGAGAACAATTTATCTCACATTTGCATGCTCGATTGGGGCAATATGGCGGCATATACCGTTACGCTGGCAATATTAGTGTTAGGGCCAAGTTTAATATCGATAGTACACAACTATGGTTACATATTTGTAATGATGCGCAAGATCCGATCCGGCGAGCCCATACATGATAAAGAATATGCAACTGCATTGGCTGAAAATTTATCGAACCCTAGTCATATGATGTCATTCGCATTAGTCTTTGCATTCTGGATGTCCTGGCTGCCATGGATATTGTTGCGTCTCTATGAGGTGGTCACGGGCGATGTTATCCAAAGTACTCTCATAAATTTTGCGGTCGTCTGGATTGGCGTACTCAACTCATTCTGGAAGATACTAATCATGTCCGGCATGTCGCCGCAATTTCGCATTGCTCTGAGAGTATTTTGCTTAACAATATGCTGTAAGACTAAGGGCAGATTGCAAGCGGAGCTAATCGGGTTGGACCCAGATGACTAGAGCCGTTAAATTTTCAAGTATAAATTGGTTGTGTCAACACGCATCTTTGTGTCCATTATAAGTCTATATAATACATCATATATCCATATATATTGTGCATATAGTTGCCCCTCCATAACTGAACCGTACTTGCCACCAGGCCTCCTAGTTGCATATTATATGGATCGCTCGGATACGTTAATGCGTTACCCAACACTAACACACACACACACACACACACACTCTCTCAAATTGAAAGACATATTCATATTTAGAAAGATTCAACAAATGATGATAAAACATAGTTTGTAAGCGAAAAAAGTTTTTAAACATACTATTAATTATGTTTCGGAATGTTTGTGTTTTTGGGGATTCATGAAGAGCGATTTATTATTATATATACTGTGTATTTATGAGCTTACCAACACTTATATATACATACATACATACATATATGTGTATATATGTATATAGCCTCTACCTATATATGTATACATATCTAGCTATATACCCATATACCCCTAGTTCGATTTCAAATTTCCTCTCTCTCGCTCCGTTCACCATCTCTTAGTTAAAGCATTCTAAAGTTTAGATACTTATCGATAAATGCCAAAAGATAGAACGAAATTAGTTAAAGTTTCGATCTTAGCACGCTTCAGTTTGAATCGAGAATCCCCGAAAATATAACGAATCATACACAAACAAAGAAAAACAAAAACCAAACACATTTCCAGTAGTCTTAGTACCAAAAAAAAGAAAAAACCTAATCAAATACATATGTATATTAAGTTTTGAAAACATTTGTAAGTATATATTTACATATATATATACGCATATATATATATATGTATGTACGACTAGTTAAATGAGCAAAAATAATTTAGTTTTATCTAGTATTTAGACAAGTTTAAATTAGTTTAAATCGTATCATGTTACATTTATAGGTATATAATTAGTTCCGATCGATTAACGATTATTTTTATTGCCGATTAACATGAGCAGAACTTTTCGCATGGATTTCAACAGACTGTTGCGATTTTGCCTAGTTCCCTTAGTGGGTTAAATTCAGTTTCCCAATGATCTGTGCGTCGTTGTGCTCATGTTGGAATGTTTGTTGTTAATTATTTATTGTTAAATATGTTAGCCACAAACAGGCCAGCGTTTTTAATAATGCATTCAATTCAAATCTTTACTTTATGTTGGGCATTTCTATTATGCTTATGTTATCAATTTGGTATGT
This sequence comes from Scaptomyza caliginosa, assembly GCA_035044725.1. Taxonomy (NCBI): domain Eukaryota; kingdom Metazoa; phylum Arthropoda; class Insecta; order Diptera; family Drosophilidae; genus Scaptomyza; species Scaptomyza caliginosa. The sequence continues at coordinate 222,555 of JAWNNR010000099.1, read as the reverse complement.
TGTAAGTAAGCGAATTGTAAGAACTGTGCAGAGCAGAGCAAAACGTGTTATAAATCTATATATAATGAGAACAGTAAACTACAACGTAAATGGAAAGGTAAAAATCAAGTGTTTTTACTCTTTTAAATTTCAGTCAAAGTTAACAGTTTGGCGCACTGTACACTTTACAGAGCTGTGACTGTTGTTTTAATACTAAACCAAAAAATACCAAACAGCTTATCGGTTATCGAGCAACTCAACAATTGGTTTTGGCTGCAGCTGACTTTTAATCATAAACAAAATATTCTCGATGGAGCACCGCGAAAACAATCCTGGAGCAGTTCAATATGGCAACTTCATGAACTATTACCAATTTAATTCGGCCAGCGAGCGCGTCAAGCTGCTGCCATCAAGCAGCATTTGGCTTAACAACAAAGTAGATGCACGGTCAAAAGCGGAAGAGGAGGCTTACCTCGTGCTGGATGTAGGCTGTAATTGTGGCGTCTTTACACAACTGTTGCAGAGCTTTCTCACAGAACAGCTGCAACGTCCCGTTTATGTGCTGGGCGTGGACATAGATGAACGGTTAATTGAACGCGCTAAGCAAGAAAACACGTGCCCCGATAGGATTACATATGCCTGTGGTGACGTCTTGGATGCTGCCACGTTTGACGACACAATCTTGAGCTTCTTGCAACAACATCAGCGCAACAAATTTGATGCCATTTGTTGTTATTCAATAACCATGTGGATTCATCTTAATCATCACGACAGTGGCTTGAAATTATTTTTGCGCAAGCTCTCGCAGCTGGCTGAACTTTTTGTTGTAGAGCCGCAGCCCTGGAAGTGTTACCAGACTGCCGAACGCCGTCTGAAAAAGGCTGGAGAAGTGTTTCCATTGTTTCTGGAACTAAAGTGGCGCTCTGATGTGGAGCAGCAGATTCAAAATTACTTGCAGAAAGAGTTGGGCCTCTATTGTGTGTATGAATCAACGCCCACTAAGTGGCAGCGAAGGATTTGTTTCTATAGATGAGGTGCAGTGCTTCGCATACGATAAATAGAATGTTCTATACATAAACGTTTTGCCTGGAAAGCAGCTAAATGAAAACAGTTAGAACAAGTCGCTGTTACTCAGTATCGCTTCAGCTGCAAATGCAGCATCTGAAAACTAGGATTTGATTTTAAATGTAATTTGTTACTTGACTTTAACAGACCGTTTCAAAGCCAAATGTTAATAAAATGTTAAAACCCATCGATATCTATCGTATCAAATGGCATTTGACTACTTTGGTTAGCGACGCAATAAAATATTATCGACAGCATTCGCCTATCGCCCCACCGCCACAATCTGTAGTGAGACAACAACAAATGTGCAAGCGGTTGTCCAGGAGCTGCAAAAAGTGAGTTAAAATATAATAATAACGAAAAAAATCCATCATATCCGCATATTAAAATAAAAAGCAGTAGTAGCGCCAGTAGCGCCTATGACAGTATAGCAGAACAAGTATAACTAGCGGCATTATAAGAAAAAACGTGCGAAAAATATTCCATCTGGCCACAGAAACTTGTTCAGCTTGTTTGTGTTCTCTTCGCTTGGTTACTTCAATTAATTAGCTAAGCTGTTGCCACACGTACATACATGTTTATATATACTAATGCGCATGTTTGTCTGTAAGCCAAAATCCTGAAGGTAGCTGGTAATTTGTATGGATATAACCTTTGGCCTTCTCCGTCACTTGTTGTGTGCCCTTTGGGGAGCCTCACGCAAACATTTTTTTTGCCCCGAGATGACGGCGGCACAAAATTAAGTGAACTTCAGCTGTTTTTTTAGGCAAGCCGCAGACAAACACACGGAGCAAAAAATTTAAAGCGCTTCCTTTGCAACCTGGCTCCAGTTACTCCAAACTAACATACCCCCCCGCGGTGTATAAAGTTTTGGTTGCCAGCTGTTTTACCATCCACATGGCATCCGCAAATATGGCACTCTGTGTGTCGTCTGTCTTTGGATGCCATGTTGCTTTTGCGTTGTTCGTGTGTGGATGCTGACCTGTTGGGATTGCTTTTGCTTTTGTTTTTTTTGCATGTACATACAAACATACATACACGCATAAGTATGTATGTGCTGGCCAGCTGTTGAGTCTGACTTGGATCCTGTTTAGCTTCACAAACAACAAATATGTACGTATAAGCCCAGACTGTGAGTAACAACGTCATTTGCTTTTGCCTTCGCTTGTTTGTATGTACATACAAACACATATCCTGCAAAATGTCTACCCCATCGCGCTGTGGTGAGAACGCAATACCTATTAATGTCTGTTTGCATATTTATTTGAAATCTTCTTTTTGGAAATTCACTTACAATGATCATTACAATTCCGGTTTGAATATTTCAAAGTGTTACAACAATCCACTGTTTGATGCGACCATTTGCATCCCGCATCCCCTTATTACATACAACACACACAGCTGTAATTGTTGTTATTTTTATGAGCGCTTACCAATCCTTCACCCTGCAAACACTCTATGTACGTCACACGTACACACACACGAACACACCGGCGCATATGTATATGCGCATTCACTCTAACACAATAACATAACAGCGAGGGTTTTATGTGGACTCCATTTGGCTTCGCTTGGGCACTTGAATCGCCGCCGTCACCTTCTTCTTCGTCTGGCTTTTCAGTACCTTCGTGCAGCGCAATACGCGCGGTGTGTGTGTGTTTTGACTCTTGCAGAGTTTCTTATTTGCCGCCCGCCTCGTTAATTGTTAGTAATCCAGCAGAGAGAAGGAAAAAATGAACATATAAATTAAAGAAAAGAAAAGCTAGTACATGAATGCATTTACATATATGTATCTATTTAATTTTAATTGTGTTCACAACAAAAAAAAACAACAACAACAACAAATTATCTTCAACTCCTTCCCACACTCTTCTCTTTACAGTTTTTGCAATATGTTGGCGCAGGTTCAGCGAAAAGTATGAGCTGCAATAAATTGTGTGTTTAAATATAAAATGCTATAAATAATAAATACTAAATGGAATACTGTGCAAAGGAAAAGACAACGCAATAGCAACTTCAAAATAAATGAAAATCAAATGAGTGTGTGTTTGTGTGCGACTGTGTGTGTGTTTATTAAGTGAAAAGTGAAAAAGAAGTAAAGCAAATATGCGCGCATTTTGTGTCTGTATATGGTTGAGCGTCACGCATTCACACAAACATCAAACAGTGGGCACAAATTAAATGAAATCCAAACAGAGCAAAGCTTTAACTTCCCCCCTCCTACGTACTTCCTCCCCCCAGACACACATTAGCTTCCGCGCTCCTGCTTCACACATATGTAAGTCTGGCGGCGCTGTTGCTTTTTGGATTTTATTTGTCGCCTTCTCCCCTGCCTATGGTATTAGCAATAACAAACAGCCCACCTATACACACACACAAATGCAAAGACCAAAGCAGACGACAGAGGATTCTGTTTGGTTTACCGTTGCGCATGTCTCGCACAGTACAACAACAACAACAAACAAATCTTTCAGTATTTTTAATGTTTCGTTTTATTTGTTTCCTTTCAATTATTTGCAGTCAGCCCAAGTTTCCTTCTAAGCAGCGATTTGTCGAAAAACAAAAACAAAAATATGCATTTTATCATTCATGAATATAAACATAATTAAAAAAAAAAAAGCAAAACATATAGAAGTAAAAAAACAACAAAAAATACAATGTGAACTTGTGTAATGTGAAATTTAGAAGATAAGCGCGAGTTGTATGTATAATTTAAATTTTTGTTTAATAAGTTCGCATTAAAATATTAAACATAACTAAAAAAAAAAAAAAAAAACTAAAAAAAAAACGTAAAAACACTTGTAAAAAAGCAAAACAAACGAAAAAAAAAACCGTAAAAGCAAAGCAGCAGCTACAACAACACCTAAAACAGGACCAAACAACAGCGAGAAAAGGATAGCAACAAGGTGAGCGCAACGCGCAGTTGTTGTTGCTGCTTCTAAGTGGCGAAGGAGAGCAAAGGTGACGAAGAGAAAATGTCAACGTTCTTGAACAATTTCTTCCCGGCAGGTAAGTTAGCGCAAAGCAAACGAAAACCAAAACATGAACTTCTATTTGCATGAGTATGTGTGCGTGTGTGTGTGTGTAATTGAAAGTCACTTTTGTGCTTCTCAAACTGCTGTCGATGCTCTCGCTGTTCCGTTGTTGTCTGCCTTTAATTTAGTTATGCAGCAGCGCTCCTACTGGAAATTGGCTGCACTGGAAACAGCTCACAGCTCATCATTATTGGCAATTACGTGCTTTAGCCGTGACCATGGAATGGAATGGAAATCGCCATGGTGGATCATCATGTACCCTGAGAATTAGTAATGCTTAAGTGTTTTCTACTTCATCTTCTTCCTATCTGTTTCTTCTTATTCTTAACATTTTCTCGGTGTAATCAATCTACCCCTGCGTTGTAATTACATATGGTGAGAAAAAGAGATAGCAGTAGGCTTGCATTGTTTGTGTATATTCTTGGAATACGATCCCTTCCACAATTGGTTGGTCGTTAGCGTTAGCGTGAGGAACAAGTTCCACTTGTTTTGCCCAATCTGTGTGTGTGTGTGTGTGTGTGGAACGCTTAATCCTGCAATACCTGTGCTAGACTCTAAAACCACTTCCTTCTATCCTTTGGCCATAACATAAACAAAAAGACAAACCTGTTTTCCAGAGCATATCGAACGGCAGCTGACGGAAATACAATTGACTTGAAAAGACTTGCGACTTCTGGTTTAGTTCAGTTAAGTTCTTGTCTACTGTTGGTGCATTGGGTTACCTGTTGTTGTTTTTGTTGTTGTTAACGTTGTTGTGGTTGCCTTTTGTTATTTTCTTGCAGTTGTTTCTGTTGTTGTTGTTGTTGATCGCATCGAGTGCAATCTGAAACTGGTTTTGTTTTTCGGCTTCCACTTTGGTTAGTTTGCTGCTGTTGCTTGTTCTTAGCCGAAACTCTTCTCTTCTCTTACCTTTTGTTAACTGTTTGTGCAGAATGTAAATTTCCCTTTGATTCACTTTAAACGTTAAATACATTTGTTAATTTAACGATCCATACTTAATTGAAATTATGTTTGTTTTATTTACGATTCACATAAAAATAAATAGCAAATTCTTTGAAAAGTTTTCGCACATTTTGATTAGCAAATAAACATAAATATAATGAAAATGCGAATTGTTTATTAAACAAAAAAACAAGAGGAAAGAACTATTCGAGGCATTCTTGCAATTGAATACCCTGTTATTCCTTGTTTTATTTGTTGTTGTTCCTTCAAAGTATGCAACACATTCCAAGACGCACGCTTTTCGCATATTTCCTCTTTGTGGCAAGCATCTGTTATCGTAATGACACTAACATTCATACCATTCAGCCGCCTCTCCTTCTGCTTCGTGCCTTTGGCTATTTAAATACGCATTCGCTTTTGCTTGCCCCAAACTCTGTCTGCCCTTGAGCGCCTCTCGCATTACTCATACGCCGTGTGTGTGTGTGTGTTTCGGGCAGTTTTATTGCCATTAGCTGTGACAGAACGACAATGAGAGAGGGAGAGAATGATTTGTTCTGTGATTTTTGTTTTGCCTGCTATAAGTCAAGTTATTTTGCATCCCAAGGAGGAGTGTGCATTTGTTATGAATACAATTACTATCCGGAATGTTACAATGGTCAAACAGTTGCAAAAGGCGAGTAAAACTAGTTGTCACTCACATTTTATCTTCTTTCAAGTAATACTTAATTGTGATTTATTTCGCATTGTAAATTGTGCTAAACACTCAATGCGCTGTTTTTTTGTTTTTGTTGCTATTGACCTTTTGACAAGGTGTGAACTTGTGCTCTGCGAACTGGTTCAAACTGCAATGCGGCGCTAACAACTCAGCTACAGTTTGACAACAACTGCAAAGCAGATGTGTCTGTCACTGCTGCTCAAACTGTATTATCAGTCACTCAGCCGCGCTTGCTTTTATTATTCGCCTTTTGATGACGTTTATTTTTGTTTTTCTGGTCTCTGCGTGTGTGTTTGTGTTTGTGTTTGCACTTAGCTTGTGTGTTTCGTCTTCATTGACGCTGCTTACCTTTTGAGTTAGTCACTCTTTGGCAACGAACGTTACCACACGGCGAACGCGGCGAACGAGAGCTCAACACAAGTGAGTGCTGCTCTCTATCTGTCTGTCTGTCTGTGTGTGTGTGTTTGTTTGTGTTATTATTTTTGTTGGTGCGCCAAAGTAATTCTATGTGTATGTGTTTGTGTGCGTTTTAATTATTGTTATTTCGAATGTGGTGTCAGTCACTTTGAACTATGGTAAACACGCAAGTAAGCGCGCGACCATCTTAACTGCTGTTAAGCTCCCTCTCACTGCTGCTGCTGCCGTCTAAGGTAAATGCGTAATTCGCCGCAATTCGCTCGCTGCTGCCTGTCAATCGACAGCGAATAAGCAGAAACACATCAATCAAAATGAAATTGAGCGGACGTCGACCGTTCGTTGTTGTTGTTGTTGTTGTTCTTGCTGTTGTTCTGTTATTTTCTGCCAACGCAGCGGAAGAAGAAGCGCTTGACTCAGCAAAAGACAATGCGAGAAAAAGAGATAGATGTATAGATAGAAAGAGGTGTAGAACTTTGTTGCTTTTACTCTTGTTCTTTTGTCTTTTCCACTGTCTCTTGTTTTTTGTTGGTAATTTAGTTTCTTTGGTTCTGTCTGTTATGCATCTCATTTTGCGCCTCGTTGCCCTTTCGCGTTTCCGCTACATCTTTGACTCTGATCCATCTTCATTACATCTCTCTCTCTCTCTCTCTTTGTTAATTCGCCGCCTACGCTTGTTATGCCGCTTTCTTTGTCACCTGCCCTCTGTTGCCCCGCCCACCCTCTTTGGCCCCATTTCGGAGTATACAAGTTTGTATTTCTGTTGAAATCGCACGCATATACATATATAAATCAACAAAAACAACAACAGCAACACTTGGGTATAGGCTTAGGTTTGTTGCTTACATATTCAATGAGTTTGCAATTGTTGTTTCGGTTGAGCTTTTATTTTTTTTTTGAGTGCTCGCTGATTAACCCATTGGCGCCCTCAATACATATATATGTATGTATAATAAGCGGCAGTTGCACAGCTGTTCGTTCGTTCATTCGTTCGTTTGACGCTGACGCTGAACTGAACAGCGAATTGGGTCAAACTCTGGCTCCGCTGACAGCAGCAGCAACGACACCAACAACAATAACAACAACCAACCAAACTTGTCTTTGGCCACGTTGGCAGCTGACGACAGACAAACGGACAGACAGAGAGACTTGACCGAAATCTGAGCTGGCAACGCTGTCATTATCATATACACCGCCCTTGTTGTTGTTTTGTTGTTATTCCAGAGATCGCACCATAAAACCGTTCTTTGACCAAGTTCCAAAACAAAAAGAACATAAGACATGTTGAAAAAAGTATTTGAAAATTAAAGTTAAGCTTCCTGGTTTAACTTAAAGCAATATTTGAATCAATGGCGTGTGTCAAAATTAATACGAAATGACATTTTAATCAACATTTGGCATCTAAATTGTTTTAAATCAAAAAACTATTTCGTTTTTCAATATAGTTACAAAAAAAAAATGGTTTTAAAAGTTTAACAAAGCAATAAATATAGAGGTATGACTGTAAAAATTGAAAATCATTAACTTATATTTTACTATCTGTGATAAGTGAACGTACTTGAATAAATCATTCGCCAGTGCCACACTTGATAGGTCTGTTAATGGAATTGCAAGCTTGCTTCTTGGTCAGTAAATGATAAGCTCGAAAGCGTCTCGCCCAATGCTCTCATTTAGTGAGTTTACAGTTATCTGTTGTTCAAGATCTTTATAACTTACTTACATGAGCACACAACTCAAATCTCCAACATTGATAAATTGCTTGGCCTTAGAGCAGGTGTGCGACAGAGACAGCAACTTGTATTTTAACAGACTACAATAATGCTGATAAGATGAATTATAATTAGAAGAATTATGCCAATGCTACATAACAAATTGATACATTTCTTTGCTAGCGAGAGTGCACTGTACTGATAAGTTTACGAGTTAAAGCACACGTGCTCGCTCCTCCTCTCATTGCATTAAACATATGTGTACATATAAGAGCTGTCAGATGATTATGTCCGATGTCCAATGCAGCTATTTAAATGCATTTTGAAAAAAAATTTTACAAGCAAGTGGCAAAAAGATATGCAAACAAACCCCCAACACTGAACAAGCTCGTGTAATATTGAATAATTTCCCCTTAAAACATATGACAAATGGGGGGTGCTAATGTGCCTAACAAACACACACAGACACACTTGTAATGATCATGATCATGGTAAATGAGAAAGGGTCAATGCATTCGCAATTGTGTGCTTGTCAAACTGTGCACAAGAGCGCGCGAGCACACACACCCATCCATAGGCGTAATACGTAAACAAAATGTTTTGCGTTTTGTTCTTGTGCACAGTCGGATGGCAAAACTTTCCAGCTGTGGCTGCTACCGCACCATCATCACTCTTCTACACTAAAACACACACATACGCACTCGCGCACAGTTTGAGAGTGACAGAAGTTGGCGCTCATTCACATTAACTGCAGGCGTTAGGCGGCACGCTCTAATACTACTACTACTACTACTGCTTCTCTCTCACTCTGTCGCTCTTTTTTTTGTGTTGCGCGCGCTGTTCTTGCTTGTAATTTACGCACACACACCTCCGCCGCCTGCTTGCTCTCAGTCATTCGGTCGCCTGCTGGGTCGTCTACTACTCAGTTGAGTTTGCGCCGTGCTGCCGCGTAGTTCGTCTCCTCCGCAATTGTAGCGCTTACGTTACGAAAGCTTTACATACCGTTACTGACAAACAGCAGCGCGTAATACATAACGGTGAACGCTGCCGCATCCACACATATATACATATGTGCTCATATACAACGTGACATAACGATATAAAATATTGTGATTGCTTGTCTCAGCATACCTTCCTCCTCCCCCCCTCAGCTCTTTTGCTCACCTTTCTGAAGTTTCTTTTTATGCTTGAGAGAGTGTATGCGTAAGAGCGAGCGAGCAAATGAACGAACGTGTGCCTGTGTGTGTGTTTGTTTTGTTTGTGTGGTGTTTTTCATGAACGCGTTCGTGATCTTTGAAGCAAAACACAGCTGTCTGTGTTTCACCGAAAAAAGCAAAAGCAACAACATTTTGATACACATATATGTATGTATATATATATTTGTGTTATTTTGTGTTTTAGCCGACGTCATGCCAACTAAAAACTGGCAGTTGCAGTCAATTTATGTAAAGTGAAAACGTTCGCAGATACGTAAACAGGCGATCACATAGACAATACAGTTGGTGAGCCATTGCATACGTATTACTCTCAAGTGAACGTAACTTGTTCTCACCGGTTTTACATGCATTGGCCTCATGCTCAAGTAAGTGCACATAGATCAAAATCTCTAATTGTGGCTTTCAAACCAGTTGCTCAATAAATTACAAATTATTTGTTTTTTGCCCGCTCATTCGCGCAGTTTAATTAAATATATGCGTTTTTTTTGTGTTTTGCGTGTGCGCTAAAATGTTAAATGAAATAAGTAAACGGCAGCAGAGGCAGAAAGCACAAGTGTTTGCCAACACAGCTAAATACACACATGCACATACATATGTATATATGAAATAAAACGGTTTTTTTTTTCTTCTGTTTTGTTATTGCAAAATACATGCACACGAATATTTTCAAGGCCAATATCACTTTTAATACCATTTGCACACCTTATAAACAAATTCTAAACGCTGTATTTTCAAAAAAGTTAACTTTTGAAAGTTTATTTACAGTTTTGTAGAAAATTTGTATAAAAAGCATTCCTAATTGTTGTGCTAGTTACAGGGTATTTGCTAGTGATGAACACTTGACGAGTGCAATTTTACTTTTTGGGGTTTTTTCATCTCATTATTTGTTGCGTTGCTTTCTGCGCTGCCAAAAAGGCATTGGCCCATATCATGCCACCCCCTCCCCTAAGCAGTCCCCCTTGTAGTCGTAGAATGTTTGCAACAATTTATTTATTGCTCTTAATATTCGTATTTTACTTTTGCCGCTTCGATTTCGCTGCGTTCTAATTCCACAAGTGCACAAGTGCAAGTGACACTAAAACCTTAACAGTTTTAGAATGGTCAACCAGCGCCAATTAGTCATGACGACGGCAATTCCTTAAAACTATATGTATGTGTGAGTGTGTGGTGAGTAAAGTAAAGTAAAGCTTGGTGTTGTTGTTGTGTTTTTGCTCGCACCTTCTTCACATTTCCATTTTACAGTTTGCTGTTGTTGTTGTGGTTTGTGTTTGTCATTAACATTTTTTGCGTGTTTTGTTATTCGCCAGCGAATTGCGTCTTGCTTTTGTATTTACACACTTTAAGCGACAGCAAACGACAAGAACTTTTGTTGTTCTTCTTGTGTTTGCGCTCCAAAAATAAGCGCGCGAGCTCGTTATCGTTTTATCGATAGCGTGGCGACATAACATAACGAAACGAAACAAAAGAAAACAATACAAAACAAAACATAAAATCAAACAAAAACAAACACCAATACAAACGCATTGCATTGAACTGCACTCACTTTCTCTCTCTTTCGCTCTCAATTGCGTTGTTTGCTTTTGTGCCTATCGCACACACACACACACATTTCAATACAGACAAGTAATAGAAATTCATGTTCATGTTTATTTAATTGATTTCTAATCATTTTTTTTTATTTTTGTCTAATATTTTGCTCTCTCGCACACACAGATACGGCTGCTATGGATCCAATTTTCTTTTCACCTTCAAATGGTATACCGTCTGAGAGTAAACTCGCCACTTATATGGTAAGTTGTTGTTGTTGTCGCACTTAATATTGTGTTCTTGTTTTTTTCTTCGTTCTCTTGATTTTCGGTTAAGCGCACAGTTTGAGCTGCGCAAGCTTGTTTTCGTATGACGTTTGACAGTTTGAGAGTCACTTCGAGTAGGCCACTTAACAATCGACCCTGTCTGGCGTACACCCAACTTCACCTTCACCCTCGCCCCCCCCCCCCCCCCCACACCCATTTACCACAACAAGTAAAAGAAGAAGAAGAACAACAGCAATAACAGCAGCTGTTTAATTAACAGCTGAAGTTTGTTTAGCTTGCCAGACAGATTGTATTTTGTTTGTTTGTTGTTGGTAATTATGCTTTATGTATTTGTTTTCACTCAATTCGGTTGGAACAATTTAATTCGTACAATCCAAAAGTCCATATGCAATGTGTGTGTATATACATACACATATAAATTTGTATACTTGACCGAGTTACAGGCAGTAACAATATGGCAGAGAAATCAAAACGAAATCAAAATTAATGCATAAACAAGTGCAAATTGTTGATCAATTCAATTAAATGGCGAACGTTAAGTTCCAAAAAAATATATGTTAGCCTGTCACTGTTAATTAACAGGTCATTTAACATGTTTTGCTATTGTTGAATTTGGTTTTCTGGGCATCGTTTTTGTGATTGAATTGCAGATAAGATAACAAAAATACACATATAATATATATGGTATGACACTAAACGATCTATATAATAGATAGACCTTATATACAGTGTTTCTATCATTCTATCTACATTTTTTTCTTTCTGTATTTTCGCATGCTGTATCTTTCTATCTCTCTCCAACTCACTGTCAGAATGTTGCAACAGCGACGGGCTTTGGGCTGAATAATGCTACTGTTAATGTTAATGTTAATGGTAACAGTAACAGTAGCAGTAGCAGTAGCAGTAACATTAACGGTATCAGTAATGGGTTCGCACTACTTAACTTGGACTCTTCGACCATAGCTGTTAATAAAAAGTCTCAGGTAAAGCAATGTAGTGTAGTGTAGTGTAGTGACACCACCCACCACCCCCTGTCACTGTCACTTCCCTCATGTTAGTTAGAACCTTAAATTACCCCTCTTCCTTTAGTACTAAACGAGTGCGTTTTGTTTTTATGTTTTAATCATTAATTGTTTTATCATACGTTTAATCTTGATTTATGCTTCTTATCTTAAGGTAACGCCTCAATCGCCCGAATTCATTCCAACGCGCATCAATTCGTCTACCAATTTTTATACACCATATCACCTGAATAATGGCCTAAACGGCGTCAATGGGTTAACAGCTGCTGCAGCCGCCGCTGCCGCCGCCGCCGCCGCTGCTGCTGCCACAGTAACAGCCACATCGTCCTCGGTCACGTCCTCAGTGAGCATTAGCAATAATAATAATAATAATAATAAAACGGTAAATGGCAGCAACTCCACAAACTCCTCAATGCTATCCATGCAGAAAACCTCAACAGTTGCTTCCACAACACAACAGCCACAGCAACAGCAGAAGCAACCACAGCAGCAACAACAACAACAGCAACAGCAAACGGAAACAATAACAACAGCTGCATCAGCGCCCATTGCAATTGTTGGTGGAGCACCACCAAATCCCGCAGCACCACCATTCGTTAGCAGCATGTCGTCCGCCCAAACGCCACTGAAAGCACGCAACGCAATGCTGCGACAAGATTCACCCACAGCAGCCATGATTGGTGGTGAGAAATCGCCGCCACATGGCATGACACCACACGGCGCCTCGCCCATACCAACCACATTGCCAGCGAGTGTGCATCAGGTAAGACTTTAGATTCCTTAGTATCCATCCAGTTGATGTCTTAACTAATTCTTTATAAACAGGAGAACGTTGGCGGCACCATCTACTTTTATCCCACTTCCAATGCACAGAATGCTCAGCCTGTGGTCAATTCGGTTGTGGTGGATGCAGCACATCCGGTGCATCCAGCACACCATAGCGTTGTCAGTGCTGTGGCACCATTGAGCGCGGTGCCAGCACAAATGATGTACGCGGGTCATGTGTATCCGGGTCCAGCGTCCAATGTGATTGCCATGCAGCCAAAGACGCAACTGGAGTCGGCCTTCTTCATGCCCGATGAGATGCGCAGCGATATTCTTGCCCGCAACGAGATCTCTAATCTGATCATGGACGCAGCGGAGGCTGCACAGCATGCCCTGCCCCTCGAGGTGGACAACTATCATGCGCTCTATCCCCTGGAGGCGCCGGCCCAAGCGATGCACACCAAACTGACGCTGCCGGCGAGCACATATCGAGCCACGCACAATAGCACCGGATTCAAGTACTGCCTGCGAAGATTGCATGGTGAGTCTGTGGGCATAAGGTACTACTCGAGAGTAACTTTAACTAATCTTTAACTGATACTTTGCAGGCTTTCGTTTGCAGTCAACAAAATGTATGACGCTCGTGGAGATGTGGAAGAAATTGCAGCATACGAATGTTGTTCAGCTGCGTGAGGTGTTTACAACAAAAGCATTTGGTGATAACTGTAAGTGTCAAGATTTCTAAAGGATGTATCTAGAATATAGTAAAAATTTGTTTACTGATGTAATTACTTCTTGCTTGCAGCCTTAGTATTAGTGTACGACTATTATCCCGGCTCACAGACATTGCTAGCCAAATACTTTACGCCAGCGCCCGAGACCAACGGCTATACAGATCCATTCCAAGGCGAGGCACGCCCCTTCAGGTGAGTCTTTAAAGTGTAAAGTGAATTAAATCTAATCGATCTATCATTTAATGCCTCATCAGTCATAAGAGCAACATGCAACGCACAAATAACGGACCCTTGCTGCCTGAATCGACCATCTGGTCGATCATAATGCAACTAACAGCTGGCCTGAGAGCTATACATCAAGCAGGATTGGCATGCAAGTGAGTCGTCAATACAATATTAAATTAAATACAAAAATCAAATTTAATATATATTTATGTTCTTAACGCCATAGAATACTGGATCCCACAAAGATCATTGTGACTGGCAAACGTGTGCGCTTTAGCTCCTGCTGCATCTCAGATATCACGCAGTTTGATCCCAATGCGGCAAATCCTTTGGCACTGGTTAATATGCATCAGCAGGTAAACTCCAAAACACAAACAACTAGCTAAAGATCAGTTTTTATTAAGTATTTCATTTATGTTTTGCAGGATGATTTGACCGCATTGGGTCGCTTAGTATTAGCGTTGGCCTGTCGTTGTCTGCAATCCGTGCAACGTGATAATGTACAGTCCAGCATTGATATGGTAACCAGAAACTACTCCACCGATCTACGCAACTTTATTGTGTAAGCAGCTATCCGACTTGTTGAGAAACTTTAGTTAATTGTATGTTTTGTATGATAGTTACCTCTTCACTACGAATAACCGCCGCTCTGTAACGGATTTGATGCCAATGATTGGGGCTCGCTTCTATACGCAACTGGATGCGCTTCAAGCACAAGTTGATATGCAGGAAGATGAGCTGGCAAAGGAAATGGAGAATGGTCGTCTCTATCGCATTTTAGTTAAACTAAACAGCATCAATGAACGACCCGAGTAGGTTTCTTCAAAGCTATTTTCTATTTATATCCAATTTAATGTCCTCTCTCTTTTGTTGAACAGCTTTAACTTGGATTGCACTTGGTCAGAGACTGGTGATAGATATATGCTGAAATTATTCCGTGATTTTATATTCCATTCCGTCACTGAGGATGGCCGACCCTGGCTGGATCACGCACACATTGTACAATGCCTCAATAAGTTAGACGCTGGCTCCATCGAGCGCGTATGTAACAATTGATTTAAAATCCTTCCACAGTATATAACTCGCTCTCTCTCTCGATTGTCTGCTTTTAGGTTCAATTAATGTCTCGCGATGAGCAATCGGTACTAATTGTCTCCTATGCTGAACTCAAGAATTGTCTGGAAAACGCTTTCTCCGAACTAGTGTCAAGTGCGGCCAACTGAGCAACACAGACAAACACAAACAACAATAATTACATCAACAACAACAACAACAAACACGCGCAGTTCAACCTGCCCCACCCTGAACACCTCCTTCATCCCTACTCGACCACAAGCAACTATGATTATAGACGGTTTAAGATATAAGCAAAACATTCATTACAACTAAGACATTTTGGGCGCATGCCGACTAAACAATAGAGATGAAGAATATAAATTTAATAATAATAAATACCTAAAAAATAATAATTATGAAACAACAAAAAAAACTACAAACAAACAACTACACACGCAGATTTATATTGTTAAGTCAGGCAAAAACATAAAAAAATAACAAAAACAACTGATATTCAATGTTATGTTAGATCTTAACTACATTTTAGGCATTTAAACTTACACAAAACAACAACAGCAACTACAAACAGAAAAGGAGCAACAACATTTTTAAAAACGAAATCTCCAGAAAAAAAAACAAACAAACAAAAAAAAACGATAAAAAACACAAAACATACAACAAAAAAAAAAGAAAACAAACAAAAAAAAATGTAAAAAAAATTTTGCAAAATTTGTTAAAACAAGAAAAAAAACGAAACAAAAATATGAAGAAAAAAACGTACGAAAGAATAAAAAAAAAGTTGATCTATTTTTACAAAACAGAGGAGAAAATAAAAGTATTTATATGTATTGAGAAGTCTTAAAAAAACGAAAAACAAAATTGTAAAATAAAAAACGAAGGGAAATTGTGCAGTGCGATGAATGTTGAGCAACAACAAAATGAAACTAAACAAAAAGAAAAAGGAAAATAGCAAACAAGGAACCATTAAACAAATGTTTTTTAAACAATGTCTGAGCGCCTGCTCCTCCTACCCTGGCCCTCCCCGCATTAACAGCAACAACCGCAACAAACAAAATGAAGAATGATAAGAAAGTGAACAATTCTTATTTTTCAACTAATAATATTTTTATAGTGAAATATTTTTAAAAGCGAAACGATTTAAAGCAAATGATAAAAACTGAAACTATGTATTTGTATAAAGTTTAAAAACAAACCAAATTTGTTGTAAACAAAAAGATAATGAGGCGCAAGAAGATGCAGGACATGCAAAAGCGACGCACAGCGCGACTTGGCAAGTTGCTCAAAATACAGAATATATATACAATGGAGAAGAAGTCAAAAGAAGAAACGGAATCGTCTAGGCCACACACAGCGTGATATGTAATATACATATATATATATATATACTCTCTCCTTTTTTATATATACAATTCAACAACTCTTGATGGTCTTCGGTCTTTGAGATTGCAATATTAATGATTGTTTAGTTTTACACACACACACACACACATACACACCTTTGTACAACAACAAAAACCACAAATTTACTTCAAAAGTCTGTCAATATTTATATATATGTGTATAAAAAAAAAATGCTTAAAAGTCGCGTTGCGCCCGCATATCACGAAACCTTGAAACCAACCAAAAACCCAATTGGCTTCAACAGCTACTCAAAAACCATGAGATTGAGTTTTATAATCTTATTTGTTGACACTTTTTCACGCACCCCACATTTTCCATCTCCTACGCATAAACTTATCGTTGTTTTCGTTTGGCTTTGGTTTTACACATTTCCATATATTTTTTTGTTTCGTTTTTATTATTTGTGCACTACGTTTTCACCCTCTCCCTCTTTCTGTTTGTCAAAGCATAAATGCATACGCGTACTTTTCTTTATTAAGTTATTGTGTACTTCAAAGTAAGACTAATTAATTAGTTATAAATTTTTATGATTAAAAGAAAATGAGAAAAAAACAAAAAAAAAAAAGAAATCAAACGAGAAAACCTACAAAAAAACCGAATGTAAAACAAAAACTTTTTGAGAAAAACAATAAAAAAAAATAATAAAAATGTTTAAACAAAAAGAAAAGCTACTTTTATTTATTACGGGCGCAGTCCAAGTTTTCCAGTAAATCAAAGAAAACACCTAAAACCCCAGGAAAAGCCTTAAAAATCTGTTACCGCCTGGCGAATATATCGTTTTTTAACCTTTAAAACGGTATTCCCAGCGTTTTACGACCTGAAATAGCTCAATTAATTAACAGAACGGTAAAGGATACTATCTGCATCCTTTTAATACTAAATCATTCATCCAAAAACTTGCCCGTGTCATGTTTAAATAGAGCTAGCTATAAAGGAATTTTTAAAATATATTTTTAGCAGTTTTATAGATGGCTATAAAAAAAGCTAAAATGACAAAGCTTCTCTTTCGTACTCTCTCTAACCGTTCTCACCAACTTATACATATCTGAGCGGACGAAGAGCAGTTGGGATACTCCCATCTCTTTTTATTATTATTTCAATGTATTATTCAGTTGGGCCGAAATCCTGGCGGTACTGCAATACCAGGCCAACCCGCGACAGAGGTGGAGCAAGCCCCTAGCACTCCGTCTATTTCCAAAAATCAGTTTAACATTTGTTGTCCTCCGATGGAGGATCTATCAGATGTTAAGCTGATAAGAACAGATACTACACTTTGATCTTAGCCATAAGGCCGAGAAGCGATAACTTAACTTAGAAAATTACTCACCTCCTCATGCGATTCAAGCTAAAACTAGTTGTGAATTATAATGACTTACTAACAGCGCTCGCGACTTATGCGCAGTCGTCGTAAACGAGTGTTGTGGTGGTTGCTTATGTTTTGTGCTGTAGGCAAGCAACGCACCCGATGTGCCGGTTTGCCGATAGCTTGTGCGTTATAATTCGCAAATGGTTTAAGCACTGGCCGCATCGTGTAGTTGAAAATGTTGTGGTGCAAGTTACTCTGGCTTCTCTTCAGTTGTCGAATAAATCTTTCGCCTTTTACTAAAGATTTCCGTGGAGAGGAGCACTCTAATGAGTCTAAATTAATTTTTGCTAGTGCCTGATTGCAAAATCGGGCCATTGATAATACATGAAAGCTAAATAGAGGATTTTTATTAATTTTAACTACATAATTACAACGTATAATACAAATTTTAAAGTTAAAACTTGAAAATGTCCAACTTTCTTCGTATCAGGGGAGAGAGTATGTTGTGTAGTCGTTGTTTTCTGCATTAGAATTTATTCACTGGGTTTATAAATTTGTTGCTGTTTTGTCTGTTGCTTGTTTATTTCTTGTATGTGGTTATCACAGTTAAGTATATATAAGGTTCGGTCGCTTCTATATACTTTTGTTTTTGTAGTTGTAAATGTTGTTTTTCGAATGGGCATAGAAAGTTGTTGGTTTTTTTTTGTATGTTAATTATCAACTAAATAGTTGTGCAATCGTTTTGTTTAGTTTAGCTAAATCATCATATAAACTACTTAAACTTAGGCTTTAATTAATTCTTATATTTAGTACAAAAAATTCAGCTGAACTTGAGCTTGGTTTTTGAGTATTTTTCTGCACGTTAGTTAGTTGCGTGGGGCGGTGGAGACCGAGAGCAAGACGAGGGGAGAGTAAGATAGCAACACAACTAAATCTTGTGTGTATGTGTGTGTGGGGTAACATTTAATAATGTATATGTATGTATTAACAACTTGTTTGCGTTTCTCCTTTTCCGTAATCTTAGGCAGGCGCCTCCGTTGGCGCGTGACAACCCTCAACATTCTCGGGCCAATCGCAGACGTTCTCCTGGGGATTAAAGACCAGGTTGGCAGGACATGGCATATGATGCTTGCGCTCTCCCTCGCACATATAGTAATGTGTGCAGTCTGCCCAATCCTTATGATAGCTAATATGACCATCCTCTTCCGCGCAGGTAACATCATGTGCTAATAAGTATAAGGTAAGTATTTTTTTTAATCTACATCCGGTCTTGTTTGGTACTCACGATCTTTTGTTGTGTAGGCACCGCGTGGACCATGCGACTCATAGGGACCATCGTATTCCAGTGCGACCTTATAGTCCTTGAGGTCGTCGCTCAATGCACTCAACAATGGATATTTGCCGCTGCCGCAACGACCCGAAAAGTCATCCATATCTATGGACCAGACCATAATGCCGCCGAAGCCTTGCTCCTTAAGCCATTCCGTCTGGGAAAGCAAGAATTATAAGCAACTAACTAGCACAAAAAAAGCAACTCTTCTCACCTTTGTTTTGAGCGAACGTTCATCGTCGAATCCAACCCATTGGTTGCCTCTGTAGGCGAAGGGTACCTGCTGCTCTGAGTCCCAGACGAGCGTTGTGTTATCCGCTGCAAGGAACGAGCACACCTCATAGTAGCTAAGGAAACCGGCCTCGTTGGTGAATTTGCCGGCTTTGCCGCCACCCGAAGATGGAGATCCAATATCGAATTGGGTGTCGTTGACCAACTCAAAGCTACGTCCATACGTGGGCATGCCAATGAGTAGCTTCTCTTTGGGCGCACCCTGTTTCACCCATTCACGTGCACTGTAGTCAACCGTAAGTTTCTTCTGATAGCCAGTGGCTGACTCCAAGGCAAAGAGTGGTGAATTGTGTCCTACTGTACGTTCCCATTGTCCATGGAAGTCGTAGGTCATCACATTGATAAAGTCCAGATACTTGGAGATCTCCGGCACATCGTAGCCAGCGGCAATGGCCTCGAAGGAGGCTGGAACTGCAGCAGTCAACAGTAGGCGTGGCAATCCTGAAGACTTTGCCTCACCCTCAAAGGCGACACGAAGTTCACGCAGCAGGTTTACATAGGCCACACGATCCTCCGCACCACGTGGATACTCCCAGTCGACATCTAATCCATTGAATTTGTAATCACGCAAGAAATCGATGGCCTCATACACAAACTGATTCATGCGGAACACATTAGAGGTGAGCTCCTTGAAGGGTGTTGAGCCAAAAGCCCAGCCACCAATGGCTAGTAAGATCTGCAGATCCGGATTCGTATCTCTCAAGGCAATTACACTCTCATAGTTCTCCGGATCATCATCGGTGGCTTCCGCCAGCTTGTAATCCTGTAGCGTGGCAAAGGCATATACGATATGGGTGCAAAGCTTAGGATCAATGTTATCCGGCTCAAATTTGCCAGCACCCGGTCGCTTGGCGGACCAACTCGTCAAGTAGCAGAAGACCTGAGCAGGACGTGCTGTAAAACCACAAAGATTAGTTTTTGAATTTTTTGTCTAAATATTCATACACTTACTGTTTGTCTCTAGAGCATGGGATCCACCCTTAATGCGTTGTTTCTTCTGAACATGTGGCTTGCGCACCTTTTTAATAAGCTCATCCACATCAATCTTAATCGGTTCGGGTTTCTTTAAAAAGGGTTTTCAATATCAGTATGAGCCTTTTTTTATATAGCTATTCAATTACTCACTTCCTCTTCAATATCCTCGAATGTGGCTGCAATTGCCGTCCAGTTGACATCCTTGGCCTCCTTACCACGTGATATGCCGAGCAGTTCCTCACGCATAGCTCCAATCAAAGGATACTTGACATTGCCACCACACACCTCACCCTTAAAGTCATCCATATCAATGGTCCAGACCATGGCACCACCAAATCCATTCGTTTTGATCCATTGCATTTTGTTTCTTATTGCACGCTCATCATCGAAACCAACCCACTGATCACCATCAACCAGGTAGGGCACCTTCATCTCCTCATCCCAGACATAGACCGCGCCATTGAGCAACATCTCGCAGATCTCGTAGTATGCCAAGAAACCACTCTCCTTGGTATAGACACCCTCTCGACCACCACCAGTTGCTGGTGCATTCGGACCATGTTTATCTGTGCTGGCCAAAGTGAACGAACGTCCATAGGTGGGCATACCAATAATCAGTTTCTCCTTGGGTGCTCCCATCTTGACCCACAAATTGGCGGCATTATCCACTGACAACTGTTTGCGCCACTCAGAATCCGTTGAAGGAGCATAGCTGAAGGCAAGATTACAAATGAATTGAAAAAGCTCTTAGCTAAGATGGCAATTCAGCTTACAGTGGTGCATTGTGACCCGTTTCGCGTTCCCATTTGCCATGGAAATCGTAGGCCATCAGATTGATAAAGTCCAGGTAGCTGGCAATGGCGGGTACATCATAGCCACCACGCACATTATCTGGACCAACGGGCACGGCAGCGGATAGTAGAAGGCGTGGTTGTTTCAATTCCTGTGCTTCAGCCTCGAATGCCTCGCGCAGTTCCTTCAAAAGGAGAACAAAGTTCTTCTTATCATCGGTGCCCTTGGGGTACTCCCAATCCATGTCGAGACCATCGAAGCCACGCTTGCGCAGGAAGGGAATGGCGGAGTAGACAAAGGTCTGGCGAGTATAGCGTGTTGCAGACATATCCTTAAACTTCTGGGTGCCAAAGGACCAACCACCAATAGCGAGCAGAATCTATTCGAAAGACAAGATGTTAGCTTTGGGTTCCACAAGGTTCTCCAAGGTTAACTTACCTTCAACTTGGGATTGGCCTTGCGCAGATTCATCATACGCTCGTATAATCCAGGCACATTGTCCTTGGTCTCATCGTTGGACTCATAAGAGCTCAGTTTGCCCTTCTTTAGCCAGCCAAAGGCAAAGATTATATGCGTACACAGATCGGCGGGTATATCCTCTGGCACAAACTTGCCAATCTTGACACGATACTGCGACCAATTCGTATAGTAGCACACAATCTTGGGCGTTCCATCGTCCACCTTGGTCTTCTTGCCCTTCAGCGTTGATCCACTGGCCACCAAGGCAGCACCACCTCCTGCTACAGCTGCTGCTGCTGCTGCACCACGCAGTTTGGACTTGGAGCGTAGACGCGTTCTGCTGACGCTTGTCGTTGAGGCAGGCTCCTGATCAATTCGCTTCTGTGCCACAGGCGCTTCTGTCACCTTCTTGGCGGTCAATACGCTGCTCCTGGACGTACTGCTCGCCGTTGTTGTGGGTCTGCGCAGGCGTCGACGTGTCTTGGCTGCAAGAGAGAAAGAGAAGTTCAATTACAGATACAGCTGACACCTGAACATAATTAAGCCTATCATCATGTTAATAACTAACCCATCAGTCATGACAATTGACAACATCTGAATAAAAGTGTTATGCATCAAGTGGCAATATCAGAAGACAATATCGAAACATCTTCAGTTGTCTTTCGGGCAATTAATTTTGTTTCAAGTATTGTCAGTGCTTTAATGAAGATACATGATGATAAAACGTATTCATTAATGATGCCAACAATAGTTGAGTGTATATAGTATATATACCTGTTTAACATGATATTTAAAATTAAACAAAATTGTCCCCAGCTGAAATAACAAAACAGTATGCAATTTGTAGCATTTATTGCCAAACCGGTTCATAAGTAAATATTTAATTTCATACTAGAAGCATACTTCAAACACTGCGCAAGCCCACACACATACTTATGCATATATGGACACGTAAAATGGGGGCGCTTTGCGTATATTTTTAGTTTGCCCTTGTATCGTGGCGCTCTAATGCCGCTTAAGTCGTCACTCATGTATCTGGGGATATAGCTCAGTGGTAGAGCATTCGACTGCAGATCGAGAGGTCCCCGGTTCAAACCCGGGTGTCCCCTTGGTAAACTTTTTTGCACACTTTTTCTTTAAAAGGATTTTTTTATATTGTTGCTGTTTTTTATTTTAATGCATTACTCATTGTGATTGGCTATCTGAAGTGTTTCATTTATATTTATAACGGTTAAGTTGCTGCTGTTTGGTGCGAGTAGCTCCAAGCGGTTAAGATCACAGCATGGGGATATAGCTCAGTGGTAGAGCATTCGACTGCAGATCGAGAGGTCCCCGGTTCAAACCCGGGTGTCCCCTAAAATTAAACTTTTTGTGTGAATTACAAAAATTTACTTCACAAAAAGGGTGTCTTGAGAGTTTCAGAAAGAAGAGTTATTATTGCAATGCACAGAGTGAGTTGTTTAAGTACACATAAGTAATAAACAACCATTTTTTTTAGTTAATGAAATCCTTTGTTTTAGCATTACATCATTAAAATACACAATAAATCGCAACAATGCTTAGCAATACATTAACAGCTCTGACTGCAGCGCATTCGCTTAAGTTAATCGTTAGACAGCGAGCGTCCGCATGGGGATATAGCTCAGTGGTAGAGCATTCGACTGCAGATCGAGAGGTCCCCGGTTCAAACCCGGGTGTCCCCTTGGTAAACTCTTTTACCTAGTTTTTTTTATATCTATTTATTTAATATCTATTGAATTGTTTTGCCTTTTTGTTGGAGTTTAAACCTTAATTAGTTAAAAAAGCCACAAGTTAGGCAACAAATTTGCTTGATAATAATAATAAGACATTTTTTGTGCTGTTTATATAACTCAACTCAATTTACCCAGATTGAACGAACAATCAACAGTTCATAATGCACAGTCATTTAGGAAACATACTGCTGTTGCTGGTTATGTGATAATGGTGTGGCTAATATTAGCCACAGCACACAAAGCAACAGCCACAAAAAAACATTGAAAACAATAACAGTTTATCAACTTCCGCCTTCGCAAAAGATACAGATATTCTTTGAGTTTTAGTTGGTAGTAGACACCCACACCAAGCTGTGTTAAGATTTTAGTTGCTGTTCTTTAGTAAATTCTTGCTTCTTATATAAGAGGGGATATAGCTCAGTGGTAGAGCATTCGACTGCAGATCGAGAGGTCCCCGGTTCAAACCCGGGTGTCCCCTTGAAACCAACTTTTTCTTCTTTTCCCTTTGCCCTTTTTTGTATTTTGTATTTTTAATGAAGATTTTAAACCATTTACTACTTACTCTGTGCACTGTCTGTGGAGGGTGAGAGCAATACAATCAGCAGACATATTACAAAAGCAATTCGCAGCAATCGCGGCGGCAACTGTAAAAAGAGACAAGAAAATAAATGTTTAGGGCAATTAATCAGAGTTACTTTGATGAGGTGCGCGATAAAATGATTAATGTGTTGGTGGGCGGGGCACAGCACGTCAAGTTGCCACAAATTACGTGGCACTTGCTTGTCACAAAGTCAAAAAAATTAATTTAAATTTTGCTGTTTATTGGATCGTGAGAAGGTCGGAGCAGGTTCGTTCATCATTTCATGCATTAAGGCCCTTTCGCGGAGTCGCCAGTCGACACTCTTCACTTTAGTTTGTGGGCGCCCAGATTAAAGTCAAACTCAAACACAAACAAAACAAAAGCAAGGTTATCTTGCCGAATGTCCAGCTCTTGACATTGACCCAGTTAACCAAATTAAAGCTTAAGACAAACAGTTGGGCTTGTTTCAACAACTAATTAAAATTATTTAGTGCTCATTATTATGCATATACAATGTTTTGTTGTTATTGTTGCTGCATCTGAAGCAATATCCGTTGACATCTTCACATTACCAAAGCCCAGTAGCAATAGCAACAACAAAAAAATAGCTATGACATTGTCAAATCGAGTGGATTGCTTTATGACTTTGAATGCCATTGTATGTATCCACTTGTAAGCCTACGCTGGCCGAAACGAAATTTGTACATGCCATACGCAATAGTATTTGAAGACATTGTGATTGCAAAAGGCATTACGAATAGGTATATATGATTTGGTTATAGCTATAGATCGATAGCTTCACCTAATTGGCATTCAAGGGGCGTTAAGTGTGTGCAAAATAGTCATCATTAAGAACACGTTACACAACTTGCTGGCTTGCTGGCTTGCCTGGCAGCACAGACAGTTGGAAAGAAATGGCCAAAACTGGCACAAACGTGAGTTGGTTGTTGACAAGGTTCTAGACTTACAGTTAGAGCTATTAACGGTTACGCTCAGTGGCCCAAAAGGAGCTTTTAGCTTTGCGACCTTGATGCCACCCAACTTGTATATTTTTTATAGCCCAGTTCGGGCCATAAGCAATCCCAAAAATAAATAAATAAAATAATAAATCGCACAAAAATCTTCCAGTCTCATCACTCTAATCAAGATGCTGGGGAAAAAGTAAAACTGGTTTAGACATATAGCTAAAATCAGCGTTAACTTAATAATGTTTTGCTGTTCAACACATGGAAATAAATTATAAATTAAAATGCGCAAAGCCAAAAAAAAAAAAGAGAAATAAAAAAAGTTCCTTATTGCGTGTGGACCGGCATCTTAACTGGACCAACTGGTTTGTGTTTGCGTTTTGGCTGTGCCACGGAAATGAAAACACATGCCTTTCATTTTCCATTGTGCTCGAAAGCGAAATTGCCAAAGAACTCTCAAAACGAAATCGAACTTTAAATTGATTTGCTTTTATTGTTTGTTTGTTTCATTTTAGCCAAATCATCTTGCAAATTGCAAACATAATCTGTTTGCTGTGTATGTGTGCTCTCTTCTTCTTCGCTGTTGCTCTAATTGCATTCTGCTTACGTAAAAAACTATTGTTGGCCATTTTGGGGCAATTGTCTGAGACTGGTCTACTCTACCCCTCCATCCACCTGCTCCTGCGCACCGCTAGTCCGTGAGTATCATTAGCGATAGCGATTGGAGCAGCGCCAAGTTGAGATTTGTTTTTGTGGGTTTGTCGATTACACTTTGCTTGCTTATTACGACAGCACTAAATAAAAGTCAATAAGTAATCGAGAAACAGACAGACAGACAGACTGACAGATAGATAGTTAGTGGCTTATTTCGAATGGAATGAGATAGAAAGAGAGAGAGAGAGAGGGGGGGTGCTTAAAACACAATGAAAAACAAGTTAACTGCATTCCAGATGGAAAAGTTGCGCAAATGTAAAAGAGAGAAAAATTAACAAACTAAAAACTACAATTACGATAATTATTGTGATTTGTGGCCAAAATACACAACAAAAAAAACATACAGGTAAAAGAGAGATTAGCTGTAAGCCCGAAAATTAAATATACTTTTATTAAATATACAACGGGATGAAAACTTAGTTTCAAAAGAAATTGTAGTGAAAAAAACTCTTTCAAAAACTAATTTTTTTCGTTGATTTGCTAGCTCAAAGACTAACTCTTAACACTTTCCTTAAGAGCTTTGTCTTAGCCAAGTTTTAGTTACATCATGAGGAAACCACAGAGACAAGTAACAAATATCCTTCAATGCTAGGTTCATATGTTAGCTCTTCCTTACATATACATTTATCCACCACTCGACACATTCACTAAATATGATAACTTATGTACCGAACAAAAACGAAGAAAAAAAATAGTCATAAAAGCTAAAACGTTCGAGTGTTCCAAGTGTTACTTCAGCAAACAAAAACACAAAAAGCCAAACACACACACAACACACAAGTCTCACATTTCACAAATGCCATATATTATGATCTTTGATCCGTCTGTGGGTTTTTTTATTTTTCTGTTTTTCTGCTTGTTTCTGGCATCGTTTTCACTTGCACGCAAGTAAAAGCAGAAATTGCAAATTTATTTGCATAAATTTCGTATATATATAAGTTTTTTTTTTTATCTCATTTGATGAACAATTGCATAGGTTCGAAGCGTGCGCATGCTCTTTTCAATATTTTCAACATGCCACTCAAATTGCGCAAAATAATAATAATAAAAAAAGCTGCATTAATCATGCTTCGTTGCCGTTGTTGGGATTTAGCGCGAGTTTGTCGCTTAAGTCTTTCGTTTATGGCTACGCTGCATTTAACTGCAAGTTGTCGTTGCCGTTGTCGTTGCTCATTTTGTTTGAAATGAAATTTATTGAAATTTTTATACGTCAAGCTTAGCGGCTTGTATTTAATTAAATGCTGACAGAAATTCAGCTCAAGGTGAGCTGATTATATACATATATATATATATACATATAATAAATGAATGACAGAAAAAAGAGCAAAGAAAATTGCTGTATAGTAAACGACACGCGCTATGTTGCAGTGTGTCTTAACGGCATTTTGTAGCCTAACAAGCTCAAAAGCAGTCATAACTGTTTGGCAAGACAGTAGACCTTTTTAGGGTTTAGCGCATTTTTATGAAGTTTTTCCTTTTGTTTCTGCTGTTGCTGCTGCTGCTGCACCTCTGGAATTGAGTTAATATCAGCGCACACCTGTCCTAACCAGACGACCTTGCGCAATCTGGCCAAAAGAGCTAAACACGTTTGGCTTGGCGACAGGCTTATGAGTCACACACAATGCTCATTAAACTGCAGCCAGAAACTGGTTCACTAACCAATTAGAATAATGCTTAAATTGCGCACAACACACATACACTAAAATGCTTGAAGATGCAACAGAGTTTGTTTTTTTTCTTTCTCGTATTTTGCTGCTGTTTATAAACATAAAGGTGTCGCGGTGAGACAACAGAAGAGCAACGAGCCGAAAGGAAGACAGCTGTCTACATAATGTGGCCATTATTCTTTTGGCTGAGAGGGTTCTCAACAGTTGAGTGCTCACAACTTCCGTTGGCACTGTTTGATTGTTGGTTTCCCATCACAGTTTCCCATCTTGTTCATAATGTCAATACAATTTATGTCCATTTGTTTCTTGGCCCGCTGTTTCAGTTTCTATCGCTGGCCTTGTCCAGAATTTGGCAATCTGTCAGTGTCACATTAAATCTAAATGTTGCCACTCTAGCGGCAAGTACAACACTTTTGGTTTTAACAAAAGACTTATGACAAACGCTTCAGCTAATTAAAGTTAACGAACTGAAAAACTCATAACGCCTTCAAACCTGTTAACTGGGCAAAAGTTCTTCAAGGTTTTGTCAGCCTGAAATGATAGGAATAAGTTTACATCCAGCCTTTTTACCTCACGCAGTTTGTCAAAAAGTTTCTTTTGATTTTCTGGTTTCACATGCAGTTTTGATGAGTTTTTGCTTGGGACATGCGACCGAACAGCAATAAGGAACTAATGTCTGGCCCGGACATTATGTCATAGTATATAGATAGTTTGTAAGTTTTGTTGGTTTGGTTTGTTGTTGTTGGTAGCTGGCGTAGGATTATGTAAAACATATGCGCTTTTATTAATAAACAAAACGACACGGAGAGAAATAAAAAAAACATGCAGAAAAAGTGAAATTTGTGCTGTGTATTTGTGTGGGTGTGTATTTCTGTGTGTGTGAGTAAGTTAGTCAGATGTACTAGCTTAGTTAGTGAGTAAATCACGTATTGTATTCAACTATAACCTTTTTGTTTATCATGCTTTCGTTAAAGACCAAAGAAATAAACAGCAAAGAAACCAGTTTTTTTGTGTCTATGCTTTATGTACGTATAAGTAAATAATTATTTAAGTATACAAAGATATTCAAATCAAATGACGTTCGACTCTTCGAGGCTGGCCAGTTTATGGAGCGGTTTATGGCCTAGACAGCCAGTCAGTTAGTCAGTTAGTCAGGCAACTGTATTAAGTCAAACGTTTTTATGGCATTGTCAGTTGGATTTATAGCTAGCCAAGACACACAGCAAAATGTAGATAAAGTTAATTGCGGCCGGCGGAAGGGCCAAAAGCGAACAAAAAGAAAATGAAAAGATATACCACAAAACAAAAAACCAAAAACACAAATTGCATTCACAGTTAATTAGTTTAATTATGAAGCAAGTTACCAAAAAAACAAACAAACAACAAAAACCATGTGAAATGTTGCCAAATGCCAAAGAGATAAATACGAAAATACAGCTGTTGTGCAACACTGTTTGAAAGTTAGCTCAAGATAATACATACACATACATACATAGCAAAGGCTGATCTGTTCAATGATTTTTGACTGATAATGATTTGTTGTGGCTCTTTTTTGTGAATAGTTTAATATTATGATTATGTTGTTTAATGCTTGGGGCTAAAGCTAACGCTTTAATAAATATGTAAATAGATATTTATATAACGCAAAACGTGTTTAATTTTGTGTGTTTCGATCGTGAACTCGATTGTTTTGATTTCTTTGCGTTTTTGTCGACTGGCCAGCAGCTGTGACAAATGATTGATATAAAGTTTTGTCCGTGTTCACAATTAACTTTATTATGTTTATTGTGCTCCACTGCCATTTGGCATTGAACAAATAAAAACAAGGCAAATGTGTGTGTGTGTGGCAATTATGCGACATAAATTTAACTCAAACTTACTTATTCATAGCTATGATCAAAGTAAAGCTAGCGTCTGTTTGTTTAGATAAACTTCCTGCTCTTAGCTTTGAAGCAAAAGGTTCGTTGCCTAAGTTATTTGTTTTTAACACGTTTCTCGTTTCAGTGTGCCTTGTGTTTACTTTGTCATACATTTGCTATAAACTTGAACTGCAGTCAGAGTCAGCAATAGTTCAATAACCAATTGATGCCTTTCGCATAGTTTTTTTAGCTTGTTTTTGTTTTCGTGGCATATGCAAATATTGTGTTGCAAATCAGCATAAATGTGAATTGCCAGCTATAAGTGTGTGTGTGTGCGTGCAGCACACAACAATTGAATGACTGCTGCCCACTCAGCTCTCGAACAAACGAAGCAGCCAGCTGCAGGCCGCTTGCTGTCAGGGCTAGGCGCAAAAGTAATTGTGACTCGCGGTATCTCAAATAAAAATCGAAAAAAACACAAAACACAAAATAAATAAATCAAGTAAGTGGTTTGCCCGAGCAGCCGTCGCAACATTCTTGTCATTTAAAAAAAAAAAAACAAATACAGTCACACAACGCTAAGACGAACGTATGCGACTCAAATTACGCATGCGCCCAGTTGGCTCGCAGTGCTGCCAACTTCCGATACACATTTGCCTTTGTTATTTTGGGAGAAAGTTTGTCGCCGCTGCCCGTGTGCAATGTGCAATTATAATATCTAAGTGTATGTTGTGTGTGTGTGTGTGTGTGTGTACAATCTCTACGCTTTTTCACCAAATGTAAACACAGGCCGGGGCCATCGTAAAAGTCAACTCGTTATTTGAATTGTTTGTTTCACAAACACTAAATTCTGTGCGAGTGTTGTTCACTCAATTGTCAAACAAGCCAACAACAAGCAGCGAACGAACGAACGAACGAAGCTTCAACTTCAAATGAAAGTGAGAGTTAAGGTAACAATCAACAGAGAGAGAGGGGGAGAGAGGGGGGGTGGCGGCAATAGGGTGCACACATGTCAGTTACGCTGGCCTATTGATGCGGATTGACGAGGGCGTGTCGAGTAGCTACACGGTTTGGGGCTAGAGAGCTTTGCACTCGCTAGTTAATTAAGAAAGGCAATGAGTAAGTAATAAACCTTTTACAGACTTAAAACATTTCCAAGAAAAATCCATTAGTTGAGTATAACAATAAGATTAAGTTAAACATAATAAAACGAATCAAATGCAATTACTAGTGAATTATTTATAATGTTTGATTTTTGCCACATACTTTGACTCGAGACTCGTTTCACGTATTTCAAACCTAATTTTTGCGGGTTTTTCAATTTGCTCGAGACCAGTTTTTTTGGGCCAGCAACAGCCGCTTGGCCAACAACGACGACGACGACGACGATTTGCCAATACGCGACGATTGACTGGCAGCAGCAGCAGCAGCAACAGTTGCTGTTGGTTTTTGTTTTTCCTTTTTATGTATTTTTTTGTTTTTTTGCAAATATTAATTGTTGTAAAATCGCATAGGTAGAAAACTAGTTACAGTCGACTTTTACTTGACCAAATTGAGGCGTGGCCAGTTAACTGTTGAATGTTGATGGCGTGCTGCTGCTGCTGCTGTTGCTGCTGCCATAATGGCAATAATGGAAATCGCAAAAAAAAATTAATAAAAGTCATTCCAAGGAAGTAAAAGCCAAGTAAAAACAACAACGATAAGAAAAATGAAAATCGCTGCTGCAGCAGTAAAAAGCGAAACTGAAAAGCAAGTTGTACAGAATCTGTTATTTGTATAGCCATTGTCTTTGACAGGTTTGCCTTCAACTTCGGCTCAGACAGCAGCTATACACAGAACCCGTAATCGTAATCGCTGTGACTACTATATATATATTCTTTCAAGCAGTCAGCCAGTTTGTAAGCCATTCTACAAAGCTGTTTAACATTCATTTTTTGCCGTTCACTGTTTTTTTTTTTCTTTTTGTAATAGTTAAGCATGGTTTTTGGGCTTCGTTCAGTCTCTCAATTTGTATGCATATATAGTCATAGTAAATATGATAATTTCTTTATTCTGTTTTGTTTATAGTTCTTTTGAGTTCTTTTGTCTAAATTGGCCTGACACACATTTCTTCTTCTTCACTCACTCACCATTTTCTATGCAGCTTTTCTCAACTATTTCTCCTTGCTCACGAAATACACTAATCCTTAGCTGTTGTTATTTTCCAAATGCACTATATAAAAAGTAGTATTTCTATTATTATTGTTGTTTTGTTAAGTTTTTTAAGTACACTACACTGAAGGTATATGTCACACTGCCAAGTCACTTTGAGCTCTCAATAACTAATGAAAAACTTCAACTCCTTGGGGCCGTTACTAACCGTTAAAACGCGTTGCGAACTCGCACGTTGGACTGAAAAACTGAAACTGATTTGTGCGCAGTCGCGGCCAACTGCCAAGACGGCAACCACAACGACAACGACAACGTCGACGATAACAACTCAAAACTTGAGTGAAGTTTGCTCGGAGCGCGTGGCTCGGCTCTTTGACTTGGCTTTGAGCCGCTGGCCACGTTCGAGCGAGCCATATACATATACATATATACAACAACAAAGAGACAAACAACTGTTATGGTCTGTGAGCTGCATTGAAAATATATTTCTTTTGCTGCGTTTGCTTTTGTGCAGCTCGTTCGTATAGTTGACTGTTAACAGCGCTGTTAAGTTAACAGTGACGGTTGCTGTTAAGGATTGATTAAATTGATCAGATTTGTTGAATTCAAACAAGTTTTGATTAGCATAAAGGCGACGACGCATTTGAAATTTGGGAATTATTATTAACAAATGTTTTACTAAACACTCGATAGAAAGCCACAAATAACATTTGCATATAAATCTGTACGAGTGTGTGTGTATAATTAGATATGGTTACAAAAGTCACACAAATGAAAGCGAAAGTCTTAGTATAGCCGGCAAAGCTAACATTAGCCAATAGTATTGAACAGTTTTGAAGACTTCTAAGTAGTTGTCCCATGGTTCCTTTAGTGGGCCAGTTTCTCACGCTTTTTGCATGTGCCATAAATTTCACTGCCTTTCACTCTAAATCATTTGCAGCACTTAATTGTTTGTGCATTTTAATGCGTATTGCGTGCCATTTGCAATCAGGCAGCAACTTTTATTTTTTATTACTGCTTTTGCTGTTGCAATTCTGTGCCAGTTTTTTAGTTTTTCAGTTTTTCAGTTTTCAACGACTGAACAACAAAGTGAAAAATAAGAAATGGAAATGCAACGCTCTGTTTAACATGCCGGTAAAGTTTCACGCTGCACTAGAGACAGAGTAAGTGTATTAATTAACTAATAAAAGCCGCCCAGAACTGCTCTTGATCAAGTTAATCTTATCGAGTTTATGTATCTGAACTGATCTGGAGTGCAATGCACTTGGATTGACGGCCATTTTGGTAGCTGTCTGTCTGACTTTCGAAACCGTTATACCAATTGAATATCAAGGCGGGCAAACTTAACCTTCACTGTGATATTGTGCGGCACAAGTTTGTGTCTTAAGTCTTTTGTTTTTACATTGCACACAAATTGAAAGTGAAATTTCATTGTTATTACGCTCGTTGTTGTTTTTATTCTTGTGTTTTACTTTTTTGGTAATTGTTGAAAAAGAAAGGCACTCACGCGTTTACCAACAACAACGAAAAAAACAACATTTAACGCTGATAAGAAACGTGATTCAATTTTAAGTTGAAATCATATGTTTAACTGGCTGTCTTTGCTTGCTTTTCACTTTTCGTTGGCCTTGCAGAGGTAACAGAAGTCTTGCTACAACACGGAAGCCCTCCCATTGCCTTAGGGTAAGCCACAAAATAAACCGGATTGTTGTTGTTCCCACAACAACTGCTTGAGGGCAGAACAAAAAGTTGACTTCTTAATAAACTAAAATTATGCTGATTATCAACAAAGTCTGGGAAACTACTCTAGTGGCACTTGGTTAAGCTTCCTTGCATTGTTGTTGCTCCCATGTCTGAACATTAAGTTCGCTTTCGCTGAATCCGAAACTCTCAGGTTCACTTTTATCTACAACACAAGCTCACATGCTCACCCGGTAGTCGGTTGTTGGTTGTTGGAAGTCTTTCCGTCAAGATTAGATATGGTGTATGCTTTTTTTTTTAATAACAACATGATTGATGATGGAGTGGATAGTGTAGACAAGGTGTGGTCTTTGGCCGGATATATTCTGAATGAATGGATTCAAGATTTTTGATTTGTGTGTGTGTGTGTGTGTGTGTGTGTGTTGGTTAAAAGTAAACTGGGCCACAACGCTTGAAGTCTAAGTCCTTCTTATGCTTGCTTAAGGATGCCAGTGGAGACTGTGGTAAATTGTCCGTGTTTGTCTCTTCAATGATATTGAAACGAACAACTTTTTGTTGAACCTCTTGGAATACACGCTTGACTGTTGGCGGAACAGGCACATCGACTTGCTCTTCTTCAACCGGCGGTAACCGATAGCTGTTGACAGCTCGTTTAACACAGAAAGCACACAGTATAACACTTACCTGCTGTCATAGGTGATGAAACGTGGCAAGACTGGCGGTCTATACTTCTTTCTGTACAAGCATACCAATTGATGGCATGCGAGGAGAGTGGGTATTAGAAGCATGCAAAATGGCTGAATGCTAAACCAGAAACCATTCTATAAAGAAAGAAAAATTGATTAAGGAACATAAAAGTATTTTGGGTAACAGAACTTACCATAGGATCTACTAGACGTTGGCATATTCAATCAACACAACGTGAATAGATAGATGATAAGGGAGCACACTTCTTCTCGACTTCTTGATGACCATGTCAATGTAGTCATCGACCTCTTCACGTATAAAGTACGAAAAATTTTCACGTAGCTGCCCAGCATACTTCTCGGCATTACCTTTCATATAATCTTCGGCACGTTCTGCTGCATTTTCGAGCATCTTGACGGATTGACCAAATGAATAGTGTTTATACAGTATCAGTTGATCAATCTTCAATAAATTCTCTTGTAGATTTTTCAATCAAGAATTTTATTTTGTTAACAAACTCATCGTGCAGTCGCTCCAGATTGGAAGCTTCGTTCTCTAGCGATATTTTGGCCGTGTCAAAATGACCCCAGCGACTTTTCAGACGGGACTCCAAGTCTCTGATTTGTTTGGCCAACGTGGGCAGCTCAAGGGGCGTTAGCACTGTGCACAAATATTGGGTATATTCATCACTGTGATAGCTCGATAGATTACTCAACCACACATCCTCAAGTGTGAAATAGTCAGTATCTTCAATCAACAAAAAAAAGGGCTTATGTTTGATTGAAAGGTGCAAAGCAACCGCATATTAACGCAATAACCAAAACACAAAGTATCTGAAAATACAAATAGTTTAATCTGTGTGTGTTGTTGTTGCATCAATTTCTACTTACTGTTGATAAGAAGATACTAATAAAAACATTAATGTTATAACGACCTTTGCCAAATTTATAGTTAAGATCTTCAAACGATTTGGTCGATCGAAGGGTATTCAAATGAATATCGCTGATAACAACATCAATAGTGTTTCGTACGATTTTGGCCTGATCACGAAACACTCCCTCACCATTGTGCAGATCTCGAATTATCGGCGGCGTCACAGGATCTATGGCCGTTTTAATATACGACTCAAATGGCTGCAGACGTGCAATTAATCTAGCACTAAACGCTTCATCGACAAAGTCTAAAATATATAATCGGTTGCCGTCAAATAAACCATTGTGTTGGGATGCTGAGATAACAAGTTAGTTGAGAATACTCTAGTTCATATCACGCTAGTTGTCATCATTACCTCATCAAAGTGAAGACACTCAGAGTTATCAAGGTCCTGCACTTTCGAAGTTATTAAAAACTGATTACAATCCCGATTGCCACAAAGCACATTACACGCATAAATTAGGTCAAGCTTAACGCCACGCACGCCTGTAAGAAGTTTAAGTTAGCAATGCCAATAAAAAGATTGAGACGAGTTGACAAACCATCTCGTAGCTGTGCGCCAAAGAAATGTAATTCGCTTTCAAGATTATCCACTTGTTCAAATAACTTTTGAGCCTCGGGAATGTTGTTCAGAATGCGCTCAATTTCAAACACTGCATTCGCCTCAGAGACATCCATTACGTCCAAAAACATGTGCGTATGTGCATCTGTTGAGAATATATAAATATTTATTAGTTAACAAAACAAATGAAAAACGTTACTTCGTATGATGTCCGATAGATGCAAGTCCAACTCTTCATAGTTCTTGACAAACAGATGATCGATGTGATCGGAAATGTCGCGTTTCATTGTATCGGATGTGTAATCCAGACCATGCTTTAACAATCTATTAGCTTCAAAGGCCATCACACAAACTCTGCGATAGGGCCATATAAAAACAAATATTAATATAAGCCAACGTAAGACTTACAGAATTTCAACGACTAGAAATCCAAGTAGAAGAGCCCAGCAGGAGCGTTTCCAAGCATCTTTCTTACTGTCAGAGGGTGGAAATCCCTTTGAATAACGTTTCCAGCAGCAAGTACAACAATAGCAGACGCTGGGTAGAATTCAACTAGGTTAGTCTGATGACATTAGCTCAAAATCTCACTTACGCTATAAATGGCATGGTGATTATGAGCGAAAGCAAAAACAGCACCCAAAAGATTGTCAACCAATAGCGCGCCAATAGATCCGACCAATCATTTGCTTCTACTTTCGGACCCAGGGCCAGTGTGTCTTCTTGCTTGAGCACAATGTAGCCTGGAAGAAAATATATATATTTGTATATGGCTATATCATTTCGATGGTATAGGTTACGAACTCACCTGGTGGCATTGAAGTGTTACCCAAAATAATTTTATCAAATATAAATTGGGTTACAATAAACAATGGTCTTACCAGCCCAATGGAGTCGTTTCTATCCTTGGTATAGTTGGCCTTAGATCTGTAAATGGTATACACAGCAGGTGGAAAGTGCAACTGCCCCAGCTGCTCATGCACAGTCTCCCGTGCTAGGCCGCCATCGTCATACCGTTTTCTTCTATTGTATGCCACAGTTGGTGATGCTAACAAGGCCATTAAAAACAGTAGTAGCGCTGCAGCAGCATATAATGGAATATACACTTTGATAATGCACAAAACGTTTAAGCAATCCTTGCGTCATCATGGCTCTTTGTGTTTAACTTAGCAATGTTCATCTCCGTCTTTATCTCTTTTTGCTTATCGTATTTAGCAAGGAACTGCACCGTTCGTTTGAATATCGTATCGTAAAACTAAAAATCACAATATTATAATAAAAATTATACAAGAAACTTTTTGCAATATCCACTTGATTGTATCATGACAATTAAAGCTCAGATTACCACTGATTTTCTAGGATCAAACGAATTACAGTTTGACATTCATTGCACAGTTAACCATACACAAATCAAAACACACACAGAATGATATTATTTTTATAATTTATATTTGTATTTATATTTTCACAGTAATTGGTTTTGTTTTGTTTGTATCTTTCTTAATTTTCCTTTTAGCATTAAAACTTTGATTCATATTATTGGCTTATTGTTAAACACTAAAAATGACATAGGCAGAAATTCATCAAATGTACGTAAAAGTAAAATTTTTACATACATCCCGACAATATATATACTTTTGTTGGTTTTCTTTTTGTTTTGCTTGTATATAGATAATGCTTAACTAAAATACATACGTAACATAAGTGGGTGTGTCTATGTGTGTGTGTAAGGATGTGTATGTGTGCATTTCTTTACTTGGTTTTTTTATTTAATGTTGGCTACTTGCAGTTTGCCATGAATTTTGTTATACGTATAATTAAAAACATTTCTTTTTTTTTATATATATTTTTATATGTATGTAGGCTCTGAATTTGAGTTGAGAGATATTGTCTTACTAAACTATGACAATTTAAAGTACATTCATATTATAGAGTGTCATTTTAATTGGGTTCTTCATATTCATTGTTATATCTTTTAAGGAAGTCGTCTTTTAAGTAGTGTGTATTTAAGTTTCTTGGAAAGTAAATACAAACACTCAACGTACAAAAGCAAAACGAGTCAAAAAAGAAAATGCTGTCAGTTTAGTTAAGTTTTAACTGTGTTAATGCTGCTCTGGATCCACTAATTTAAAATGGCAGTTCTTTTTTTGTTACTTTTGATTTTAGAACAGTATTTTTTCCTGGCACTTGTTGACCCATAAATGTTTTGGAAATGCTATTGATTATTGTGGGCTTGCAAACACTTGGGTGCACATTAAAACTAATGAGATACTTTCAAGTTCGTAAGAGTCTCCCACTGTTTAAAGTTTTGTTTTGGATTTGGTTTGTGATCTGGTTTTCATTTGTTTTGAACACTAACTTATTAAATGCTTTAGCTGTGCATATTCATACTTATCAATCCAATTTTGCTTTCCTTTCCTATACTTTTCTATCCCCACTTTTATCTTTTGGCAACATTTGTAATGTGTAAACTTTAAACAATACAATATAATATATATATGTGTGTGTATATGTATATAGAGTATTACTACGATGTGAGTTTGCTTTTGTTTTCGATCTGTGCTTAATAACTAATCTTTACTACGCCGCGCCTTCTTCTATCATCATGTCATTGTCTGGCAGATCGTCTGATACAGTTCACAAAAAGAATATTATAACACATGTGATGCTACAAATTACATAACTCTAAATAAAAATCTAAACTTTCAACTAAATTTACAGTCTCAGTAAAATGGGGTTTCTTTTTGTTGTTGTTGTTGTTGCATATTTGTTGCTTCCAGTTATTTAAAATGAAGTTAATGTGTGTTTCCTCTTCTTTCTGTCTCCTTCTGATTTGGATTCGCGTCTTTTCCAACAAAATCCACATTCCACACATGCTTAATCCTGGTCAGAGGCGCCGGGATAATAGTACGGCGGTGGTCTTTCATATTCTGATGCTGGCGGCGCCACCGGCGGATTGTGATAACGTGGCGGCTCATGATCCCAATGCCTGTGAATAGTAAAAAGAAATTGTTTAATATGTGTTATCTTATCAGAGAGTGTGAGTAAATAAAACAAAACAAAAAACACACAAATAATATACAACTGTTTTGTCGGATTAATCGTTGTTGTAACAATTAAGGCAACAGTTATAATTGCATCTGCAGTTGGGCAATGGAGTATATATAAGTAATAGTAGTAGTAAGTAGTTATAAGCTATACAATTAAATATCATCTTCATATATGGCTGAAAGATGTGTAGAGAGAATTAAGCAGATGAAAAGGGTGCATAGCCAGTTAAGAGTTCTTTGGACTGGCACATATATAATGCAATTGCATATGTGAGATTGCATATGGTTAGAAAAAAGCAACAACAAAACACACACACGCACAGACAGAAAGAGAGATTGGATTGGACTGATTTGTTTCGGGCAGACAGCTAAAACCAATAACCAATAACCAAATAAATATATGTATGTTTAAACCAAACCATTTGCACTTCGGGTCATGCCTAAAAGAAACCATCTGCCGCCAGTGCTTTTGGCCTTGTGTCTAGAATAGCCACAACTTTAGCGCTAAATAAAACGAAACCGAAAAATAGCAATTAAATTGGGCGGCCAAAGAAAATGTTGTTAACCACAATAGATGTGTCTGGTGGGTGGGTGTGTGTGTGTGTGTGTGTTTTTGACTTATTGATTAATGGTATAAGTGTATGTGGGTTAAGTATGCTTATCATTAGGCAGAATATATATGTTTG
Organism: Scaptomyza caliginosa; assembly: GCA_035044725.1. Lineage (NCBI taxonomy): Eukaryota > Metazoa > Arthropoda > Insecta > Diptera > Drosophilidae > Scaptomyza > Scaptomyza caliginosa. The sequence continues at coordinate 183,982 of JAWNNR010000099.1, read as the reverse complement.
TATATAAATAATTTATTAGGCAGGACACGCGTGTTTTTTTAATTCTGTTGTTGGCACAGCGGTGGAGAGGTAGACGTTTAACTTACGTTGGTGCCACATCGTTGTAGCGCATATTGCTGCCACCAGCAGCTGGATCACCATTAGCAGCACCCGTGCCAGCGCCACGCGACACCCGAGAGACACTGGGAGATGCATCCTCATAGTAATCCTGTTGCTCGCGTCGACGCTCGTACGCCTTGCGTCGCTTCTTGGGCACACTGTAAAAAAGAAATGCAAGGCAAGAAGGAAACGCAGTTAGCAATATAGCTAGCTCGATGTGCGGCTGGTTGGTGTCAGTCTTCTCGCTTACTTGGCCAGTGGCACATGCTCGCGCTCGCGCTCGCTATAGGCATCGTATAAGTAGTCGCTGCTGCGTGCGGGATGCGTATGTAGCGGGGGTTAGCGGTGAAATGAGAATGGAACAAGTGGCATGATCAGATTAGGCCATGTGCATACATATAGTTCAATTTTGAGCAAAGCAAACCAATTTAACTCTCATTTGCCCAACCAAAACAAAGAAAAATCATGCAGTCAAAAGATGATTCGACCCGAGACGAGACGAAAATTGGGACAAGGACACTTACCCGCCCTCAACAACGGCTACGGCTGGCGCCGAATACGGATCAATCTTTTTGTATAAGCACAGCAAACGGTGGGACACAAAGAGTACGGGCAAGAAAAGTAGTCCACAAAGTAGAACGCCAACCCAGAAACCATTCTAAAGAATCAAGAGAATATCAGGGTTAAAATATGAATGGTAATGTTTAGTTATATTGTCTACTTACCATTGGATCAACCAGACGATGGCATATCAAGTCAACGCTACGGCGATAAACGTGAGCGAGAGGAGCACATTTTCCGACATTTCCGTGGCATTTGTTAACCACCATATCGATATACTCAACAACTTGTTCCTTAATATAACTAGTGAGATTATCGCGCAGTCCACCAACATATTCCTGTCCATGAACTCTAAGAAATACTTCTGAACGTTCCGTTGATTCCTGTAACTTTTTAATGGATTCACCAAATGCATTTGAATTGTACAGAATAAGTTGATCGATTTTCAATAGTTTCTGTGTCATTGTACTGATAATAGTTTTGATCTTCTCAACAAACTCATCGTGATATCTCTGTAGATTATAAGCTTCGTTGTAGAGTGAGGTTCTAGCCCAGTCATAGATGCCCCAATGACTCCATAGACTAGCTCGCAACTCCTTCAGCTGATTGGCCATTGTGGGCAAGTCAACGGGAGTTAACTGATTGCACATGAGATCTGTAAACACCTTGCTCTGATAGCTCGAAAGATTGCTGCCACGCAAAGCTTCAAGATCACGTTTATCCTTATCCGTTAAAATTGTGAAATTGTCTAAGTTGGCCATGATAATGGGCACTGCTGGCGTTTCGCCTATGACCTTAACACGTGCCAAGTCATCAATATCATACAAATCATTTTCTTGCAGCAGCTTAAAGATCGACTGATCTGCTTGACACGCCTTGATAGCGCTCGAAATGCGCAATGGGGGCAATGGTGTCTCCGATTTAAGTTCGCTTTTTGGCAAATACCGATTGAGATCAATCACTGAATCCAGTTGACGGAACAATGCGTTCGATTCCTGATCTCTGAGTGGTGCACAGGCACCCTGATAGGTTGCCAATCCCAAAACAAAGTAAAATACGCCAACCAGAACCACAAGCGAAAACACACAGAATATCAGCAATATAGCACTGCAAAAGATACCTTAATTAGTTTGATACAAATACTCAGAATATTCATTAGCTACTTACAGTAAGAGGCAAGAAGCTCCTGTTCCCTTGCTACAGCAGTCATCACGATAGCCACGTCGACGGCGTCCGCAGCAACCACAAACCAACGCTATAATCAGGACCATGAGAATCTACAAAATCACGTTCTGATTAGTATGCACTACAATCAAATCCAATTCCTTCACTTACAATCAATAGTATGACACAAACAATGACATTGATAATGCTACGATCAGCTCCATATTTATCGTAGACATCCTCAAAAGTTTTTGTCGATCTAACAGTGTTTGCATGTATATCACTGATGACAGCATTGATCATGCTACGAATGTTGTTCGCTTGGGTTCGGAACAGTTCCTGTCCACTACGAATATCACGGATGATCGGTGGTATAATGGGATCGATGCCTGCCTTAATCCGTTTGCCCACATGCTGTAGACGATCGATAACTTCCTTTGAGGTTTTTGCACTGTTTTTAGCAATAATTTGGTCCATGGCCTTTAGATAGTACGTGGTGTCGGGCAACTGTAAGAGAGAACGGTTTCAGTAATAATCGTTGTTTTAAAGAATCCATCCATGTCTTACATCATCGAATTGCAGACATTTCGAACTGTCAAGGAACTCAATTTCGGTTTTCTTCAAGAAGTGCAGGCATTCCCGATTGCCACAGAGTACAGCACAAGCATAGTTCACATCACGCTTAACGCCTCGAACGCCTGCATGAAGTAAATATTTGTATTAGTTATATATACAAATATAAATTTCCAATTGTATTTACCATCTCGCAACTGGGTGCCATAGAAACGTAAGTCCTTCTCCAATTTGTCTACTTCTTTTATTAATTTTTGTGCCTCTCCCATGTTTTCCAATATGCGCTCAAGATCATACACAGCATTGGCCTCAGATGCATCCATTAGGTCCAAGAATATGTGTTTATGTGAATCTGAAAAAAACAAAAAGCTTGTTAACATTGCAAATCAAAACTTCAGACTTTAGATCATACTAGTAAGGATATCATTTAAGTGCTTGTCCATCTCTTCATAGTTATTAACAAGCAGATGGTTGATGTGATCCGAAACGTCCTTTAGATAGGTGCAGGTATCCTGACTGCCACGTCGCACTGTTGTGCTAGTCTCCTCAAAACCACGATCCAATAGTTTATTGGTCGCAAATGCAATGATGACACCAAATCTACAATAATATTCAGTTTAATAAAGTTATGATCGATCTGGTGATTGTTTGACCTACAGAATTCCAATGATTAACAGGAGAAGCAATAACCCGCAGCAACAGCGTCTGCGAGCGTCCTTTTGACTATCGCAGGGTGGACATCCTTCCTTGCACCGTCGACAGCAACAGAAGCAGCAATAGCATACGCTGTAAAACAAAATAAATGGGTTAAACAACTGTCGAACTGGGTTAATATGTTTTTCAGCTTACGCTATGAACGGCATGATAACCACGAGAAGGAGCAGTAAAATCGTTCCAAGAAGCACCACCCAATATTGCGTGATTAGCTCGCGCCAATCATTCTCTTCCACCTTTGGACCTAATGCGATAGTGTCCTTCTCACTGATTACAATGTAGCCTAAAAAGAAGAGAGATTTGTTGTTTGAGATGTTAAGAGTCTTAGTTAAGAGATGCTATATATTTACCCGGCGGAATAGCGGCCTCTTCGGGTAGCAGATAGTCAAACAAGTAATGAGTAAAGTTGTAAACGGGATCCATTGCCTTGGTGGAGAAATTCGGCTCTTTGGTATAGTTGGCCTTTGATTTGTATTCGGTAAAACTGGCAGTGGGAAAATGTAGCTGTCCAAGCTTCTCGTGTGCGGTGGCCACACGCCACTCCTCTGTTGCTCTGTCTGCCCCATCTGCTGCGTGAGTTGGCCTTATTAAGGTGGCCAAGGCGAAGCCAAACATTATCACGCTGAGACTGCATATTGCCAAATAGGCAATTTGCCTCTGTCGTAGCTTTTTGGCTCTACTTTTATGGCGTGCTGGCGTCTTGGCCTTAAGATGATCCGGAGCCGCTGCTTGTTGTGTCATTCTCAAGCCGTCCGTTGCTGTTCGCTGTCTGCCCTCTACAATAGTGTGTGTGTGTGTGTATGAGTGCGTGGCCGTCGTCTGTCTAGGCCCTTGAAATGCTCCTAACACGCTTGGCTCCTGCTTTGGTTCCTCTGACCACCGGAGAGCGCATCCATTTCATGCGTCAGCAAGCTGCAAGAAAACGCAAACGAAACGATTAAATAAAAGTGTTTTCAGAGAACTCGGCACACTCCCTAATATAATACGATATTAGCATGTCTTGACCTTATTTGTATATTAATGCGTGGCAGGACAGAAAAACAGTAAAATACAAATGCATATATAGTATACATATCATTCTGGATGTGGGTGTGTCGCATTTTTTATTTACTTAAGCACAAATGCTCAAATGCTTTGCTGTGTGGCAAACCACTCCACTTGACATCAATTAAAGCCAATAAAAAATGCGAATGACAATCAACTGGGACCAAAAGCGAATGCGAATGCAGCAATTTCAACTCACGATTAAGTTTATATCTACGACAGGAGATCTAAATATCCTTAAAAGAATAGAATGACAGTGCTTCTATATTGTTTCAAATTATAAAAAAAAAAATATATATAAAAACAAAAAATATTACATGCCCCGGGTGAGGCTCGAACTCACGACCTTAAGATTATGAGACTTACGCGCTGCCAACTGCGCCACCGAGGCTATGCCCGCTAGAACGACTAACATCTAATTGTACTGTGGCACTCGTTCTGCATTGAGAACACGAGTAAAAGCTCTTTCGAGAAATAAAACTTAATTTTTTTTGTTTGCACATAAATTGAAACCGAATAAGTGTTTATTGTTTGTATTACTGAGATAATGATATGTATACATTATTTTATTTTAATTTCATAAAAATATATGTGTTTATGATAGAAACATAAACCATAATCACTCGAGCAATTGCAACAACAAGTGCCGACTGTCTTGATAACATGCGTATGTGTATTTGTGAAGATAGAAAAGCGAAAAGAGGCAAAGTTGAATGAACCACATGAACTGTATTTGTGTGCATGCATGTATGTGCTGTAGTCTGAACGAACCTCAACTCTTAAATAGACAGCAGGCAAGTTAATAAGTAGTAGGGCGTAAGTAGAACAGAAGGGTCTGCCAGGTACTGTTGTTGTTCCTGTTGCTGTTGTTGCTTTTGTGGTGCTTGTGTGTTGGTCACATAGTACTTGAACCACTGACGAGCGCCTGCTTTACTACTGCCTACAGTGCTAGTTTGCTTGCCTTGGCCCGCTGTCTCGCCCCACAGCCAGGTGTCGCAGTAAACACAGCACACACAAACTAACGCACACACACACGCGGACACACACAACACACACAGAAGCTTTAAGGCGCCCTGCATTCGACGCCTTGCTTATCTTGAGCTTGTAAGTTTTTTTTCTTCTTTCGTTTTTGCTTTTGTGCTTTTTTGCTTTTATGCGCACTTTTTATGGCTGTTTGTTTTTGGCTCTATTGGTTTTAAGTGTTGCGCGGCCAGTTAACAGCTAGTTAATTATCATGTCAAACAATCGAGCAAATGTGTTTTAAATTACGTTTACTCATGTACGTTGCGTTCTATAGCTCATCTTTTGGCAGACTACAAGGATGCTCCTGGCAAAATTTTCTGTATACGCTTGCCCTAAAATAAGCTGAGAGCATGCGAGAGCGGGAGAGCGAGACGCCTTTGAACGGCCTTGACATGCGACAGCAACAGCGACAGCGAAAAATGCTGGAAGCTGCCTTTAGCCTGGCAACTCCTCGGCACCGCACATGAGTAAGAGGAAGAAGAGGTCACTGTGATTATAAAAGCACAACACATAAACGATTTGTGCTTGACAAACAAAACAAAACAGAACAGAATTATTTTGCAGACGTGATAACAATAAGCACATGCGCACTCTTAACCACCAGGTGACCACCGATTTTAGGGGCGGCTGCTGCGGCTGATGCTCCTCAAGAATTCATAGTTCCAAATTTTAATGCCGACAATGCAACACTAAAAAATCCCGAAAAACATACTTAGACATGGGTGCATATTAAGAGGATTGCCATTTCGATAAATAAACATACCAAAAAGAATACCTTTGAAATCACAATAGGGATCAGTTCACAATAATTGCAGTATGGATATTACTGCATAACGATTGACAATAAATTTCGCACATGCGGCAAGTCTGTAAAAGTTTTTATATAAGTACAACACTCTTTGTTTGTGCAGCTTTACGACATAGACGACTCATCAAAAACAATAAGCTAAAAACCAAACGAGTAAGCAGCACTGACGACCCATTTCTTGAAATTGAATCAGTTTGTCTGTCTGATGCTGTTTCAAGTCAACCAAGCTTAACTGGTTTTATTTTTCATTATTTCTATGGCACAACCAGACAACCAGATACCTTTCGCTTAGACAATACTCCAAATGTACTTATAAGTGTAATTAGAAAGTGTTTGCACACAAATGCAATAAAATGCACAGCAAACAAATAGTAAAGAATAAATAAACTAAGGAAAAATACAAAACGAGCACAAACGAAGAATTGTTTATCAGCGTGAATTCTGAAATTTACGAGAATTTGCGGCAGAGCACATACTTATTTAATTGAATAACTGTCGGCTTATATACATATAAGTACTTTGGCCTTGAACTAAAATATACATAATTTAAATAAACAAAATGTGCGTTGTGGTATATTAAAGGCAACGGGTTGGAGCTATCAAGCATAAGTTATATAGGTTTAAAACTCAATAGAAAGGTCTGTCAAAACAAAAGCAAAACAAAAAATCAACAAAAGGCGTTAATGGCAAATATTAATAAAGCTAACACGCAAATGCAAATACACGCAGACGTTTTATTTATTTTAAGTGAAAGCCAAGAACTACGATTCGATGTTATTGAGGCCAACAAAAGTTGTTGCCGTGCTCCATTTATAATTCCCGCATTCTATGCATTTGAGGCGCAGCCAATTAAATTAATGCACCAATTGCATAAGTAGTAAGTTAAATGGTTGCAAGGCGTGTTGCATTATCCTGCAGCATTATCTTTCTTGGCATTTTAATTACATTTGCCTGGTAATTGGAATGAAGGCAGAAATTATCTTGCGAAAAAATACTAAAAGAAAAGGGACTTTTACATTTTGTTTGAACTCAACTCAACTTAACTGGCTTTTGTGTAAGGTGTTTTGTATTTTTATATCAACACAATATCATATATCAACTGGGAAAACTGATCTGTTGCCCATGGGCGGAAATTCAGTGCCATTTCGCTCGCTATTCAGTTAGATCGAAAGAAATCTTTGCAGAGACTTAAACAAACGACTGAAAGAACCGGTCTTTGGAAACCGTACCGTATAGCGTTTTTGTATGTGTGTGAGTCAAACGGAAACTGGTTTGCCGGCCATGTGACTCACCAGCTGGAGGAGCTGCATGAGAGACCCAAAAAGCAGTGGCTAATCAAAAGCTGACACAAAGAACTATTTTCAATTGAAATTAAGCACACGTGCAAGCGAGACGGATGACAAACAATGAACATACGACGAACAAAAAATGAACCATCCAAACTCATATTTGGATGTGCGAGAAGAAACAGACACACACACACACATGCACATGCATACAGAACAGATAAAGCGAGAGAAATGAGTCAAGTTGTTGCGGTTGTTATTGTTGTTGATGGGCGAACGGAAGTAGAAGTTACATTGACTGGAACGCACAAAGAGCACAGAGCAGCAGCCACAGACAGAAAGAAAGAGATAGAGAGAGAAAGAGCAGCTAAGGCAAAGTCATTGCTTTTTTGATGGTACTAACATGAATATGGGCTTGGATTGCCATCACAGTGAGGACTCTTAGTAAAAACTTAGCTTGCACTTGCTTGTTTTTTACTCCAATTTAACCAAAATAACACGTGAGTTGGGTTAGGGGGCTTCTTGTGGGGCGTGTGGAATGCATTGCAAAAATATACACAGAGATAAATACTTGGATGCCGGCGTTGTCGTTAGCTATAAATACATAGTACATGCGCATAGAATACTTAATTTTTTGGGGCTACGGCTGCTTGGTAGCACTTATGTATGTATGTATGTGATAGAGTAGCGTGCAGCGTCTCCAATATAGAAACAAACATACATACATGCATATGTATGTACATGGGAAAATAGGTAATGACATTTGCATACATATTGTATGCATGTATTAATGTGTTTCGTTTTTTTTTTCTTTTCCAATTACACAGGTCAGGGATGTACATATCTGTATCAGTATCCGTAGTTGCGTTCTGTGTATCTGCGCAAATGCCATGCACATTACAATTGTATACCTACACACAAACATACATACATGTGTATTCGGTTTATGATTTGTTTTCATTGCTGTTGTTTTTGTTGTTGTTGCTCTAAGGTTGCCCTGCTTTCGATCTCAAGATGTAGCGTGTGAACGGTAAAGTGCATCAAGTAATAAACAAGCACAAGAAGTGTGTGTGGTAGAAACAGACGCTAAATTCACCTTCAGCTTACCCTCACCCTGAATTAGAGAATGGGCAAGCTGAATCAGCGTCGTACTCGTCGCACTTGTCACACTCACACTACTAGAAGTGTAACGGGAACACATGTCTTTGTCTCTCTACCTCAGCTTCTGGGTTGACAAACACATAAATCAAATGATGTTTTTAGTTGACGGCAACTTCTAAATCCAATTAGCCATACAAACATTCATACATATGTATACAAATCAAGAACATTCAGCCAGTGTGTGTGTTTTCGCGTCGTTTAACTGTAATTTGAAACACTTGGTCAACAATAACAACAAAAGAAGCACAGCTGCAACGCTTCACCAGACACTGATACGTTGTACAACACTTCCAATGCAATGGAATTTAATAATGGTCTGGCACTTGTGAAATTTTAATATTAATTAAATCTGCAGGCCCACACATTGTTTTTGTTTTTAATCATTTGTTTCTTTAGTAGAGCACATTTTTTTTTTACTTTACCACTTCCATATCAATTTTCGTATACAGCTTCCAGTGGCCTGGGTTTGTAATCTAATTGGAACAGTAATTGTGCGTGGGTCAAACTATATATTTTACACATACATACAAATTGGGTATATAAGAATCTGAGTACTTGCATTAAATAGCACATTTCCATGTATGCATATATTGCATTTTCTTTTTTAACTATTAATATATAAATACAACATAACATGTGCATGTGTGTTTATGTGAATATGTGTGTGTATCTACTGCACCGCCCGCTGGTGCGCTGCTGCGCTACCATCACAACATTCTTTTCTTTGTTTGCACAGGGCCAAGAGAGAATATACACTGATTTGGTGGTGGGTCAATTAGATTTTTGAACTCACAGAACTTTGTTTAAGCAACTCAAATGGTAATACAAAAATAAGTTTAATTCAGCATTTAGTTGGATTCACTAGCTAATCACCTTTTTTTTGTCTTAAGGTAGCAATTAACACAATTTCCACAAAAAATAGGGAGCTGTCGACGGACGTTTTTACCTCGACGCGCGTACCACACAACGACAACTACTAGAGATGATGTTTGTGACATTTCCAGCATTAGCTTATCGACTATCGCTACAAACTTTTCTGGGTATCGATATCAAAATTTAGTGACACTGTAAACATAATATCGATATTTACAGACAGTAAAAAATACTATATTTGAATTTTGTTTATTTATTTTTTTTTTAGTTTTGATTGATTGAGTTAAAAATATATAACAACCACTATAATGTTTAAACTGCTCTTCTAGCATTTCAGCTGTGTTTTTTGATCTCTTGGGCCAGAGATTACATAACTATTCTTTCTTTCGTTTCACTATGCAGGTTTGCGACTCTTTCTCTTCCAACACATAACTTTCATTTCTTAGTTGATCAATTGAAATAGTGAAACTGCCTTCGTTTTTGCCACCAGTCGGTCTAGCCTCGTTCTTATAGATCTGTTGTCCGCCGGTGCAAGATATTATTGGGGGTGCCACATATGGAACACCCGTACAAATTGGGCAATTGTGTCTATTGTTCAAATATATGTATATGCAATATCCTTTAATGAAATCATTTTATTTTAACTTACCTAGTTTGACGTGATGTTGTCACAAATGGTGAGTAGGTTTTGTACAAACACATCAAACGATGGGCTACAAACAGAATTGGCAGAAAGACACCAACGCATAACAAGAGGCCAAACCAATATCCATTCTAAAATAATATGCATGCAAAGAGAAGGAAGTGTATATAAATATAATTGATATACTCACAATTGGGTCAATTAGGTGATTGCAGATAATGTCAACACCACGATTATAGATATAGGTCAAGGGCTCACATCTGCCAACTTTGGTATTGCAGCTGCTTATAACCATATCGGTATATTGATCGACCTGTTCACCAACATGATCGGTCAGATTTGTCACTAGCTCATCGACAAAGTATTTTCCTCGATTTTTGATAAACGCTTCGGAGCGCATTGCTGCCTCGAGGAGAATGCGAATCGAATCACCAAAATTGTTATTGTTATACAATATTAAATTGTCGATTTGGCCTAGCTTCTGCTTGAGTTGATCCTGAATAGTAAGGATTTTCGAAGCAAACTCCTTCTGATAAAGGTTTAACATACGTGATGCATCATATAATGCAATTCTAGAATACCAGTAACCACCCCACTCTACATACATGACATTCGCTAGATCCGCTATTTTCTGTGCCATATTCGGCAAACTGATGGGCGTTAATGCTTTGCATAAATACGTTATATAGAGCACGCTGTGATATGTCGAAAGGTTGCCAGACTTCGTTATTGTCAGTTTTTGCTTTTCCTCGTCGGTCAATAGAAATATTTGCCTAAAGTCATTATCGATATCCTTAATTATTACTTCCCCGCCGTCACTGAGAAGGTCGATCACCTTGAGATCTTCGATATTATACAATTTATTGTCGGACAGCACATTGAATATGGACTCATCCGGCCTGCATTGTGTAATCGGATTTGACATTTTCACCGGTTGTGTTACCTTCTGATCACCGCCATCATTTTGATTACTCTCCACTAAGCTATCCATTTTGGCGTCCAGATTTTGGTATAAATTGGCTTTTTGCTGATCTTGAATTGTGACACAACCGCCTTGATAGGTTAAGAGCCCCAATATAAAATAGAATAAGCCAACTAATGCTATGAATGAGAAAGCGCCGAATATCAAAATGATTACACTGCAGGAAGAGGATTGATAAGTTAAGTTAGTTAATATTGCAGCAGGATTCACTTACATCAACAAACAGTTAGCAGCTGCCGATTTGCTAAACAGGCAACCACATATTAATGATATAACCAAAAAGAATATGATCTAAAATGAAAGAGTATTGAGTATTAATCAAGCCAGTTGTTAAGTAAACTTACCACAACCAGAAGCACACAGACAACAATGTCGACCAGACGGCGATCAGAGGCAAACTTCTCATAGATATCTTGAAGTGATCGGGACTTGCGGGCCGTATTGAAATGTATATCGCTAACGACTGCTTTGACAACATTGCGTAGCTTGTTAGCTTGATCGAGAAACTTATCGCGTCCCTTCTTTAAATCCAGTACAATGGGTGGTCCCACTTTGTTCATTTCATTTGATATTTTTGATTTGATATCCTGCAGGCGTAGCAAAGCATTCTTCGGTATCTGTTCACGATGCTTATTAATGATTTCCCTCATGCCATCTAAATACTTTTGGCTTTGAGGCAACTGTTTCAAATGAAAAATAATCTATAATCCATCAATTATCCCTGTTTGATTAAAGTAACCTGATCAATATGCATGCATTTCATAGTGTCCATAGCCTCAATCAAGCTTCTACGTATAAAATTTGTACAATTATTATTATTGGCTGTCGCACAGGCATAAGTAACATCGCGTTTTACACCACGAACTCCTGAAAAAAGAAAAGGCAATAAATACTTTTGTTTTGATAGCTTACAACATTTACCATCTCGAAGTTGATAGTTTAGGAAACGCAATTCCTTCTCCAGGGTACTGACTTGAGTCATTATATGCAATGCCTCTGGTATATTGTTAAATATACGATCCATCTCTTCGATTGAGTTCGCCTCAGATGAATCTCCCAGGTCTAGAAATATGTGAGTATCCGCATCTGTTAAAAAAAAAAAACAAATAATCTATAACAAATGCAAAGACTCTTAGAGTATGTGTGTAATTACTAAATAGCAAATCCTGTACGTGATTGAACATTTCCTCGTAGTTGTAGACAAACAAATGATGCACATGATCGTTGATATCTTTAAGGAAGCTGCAAGTATCATTGGCGACTCTACGCACCATACTACCAGATTTCGAGAAGCCATCATCCACGCTCTTGTTGGCCAAGAAGGCAATTAAAGTGCCAAAACTGTAACAAAACGAATCTAATCACATTTGTACCAAATCCAGATTGGTTATTGGTGAAACTCACACGAGTAGACCGATTAGCACAAAGAGCAGCAAACCACAAAGAAAACGTTGGGTGGCATTTCGTTTATAATCGCAGGGTGGACATCCTCGAGGACAACGGCGACAGCAGCAAAAGCAACAATAACATACACTTCAATAGACAAGAAGTTTCTTATCATATCGGATTGAGAAGTATTTGAACTCGACTTACGCAAAAAACGGAATGAAGATTATGAGTAAAAGCATAATTAGGACAAAAATTAGATAATACCAGTACTCCCATAATAGATCCCGATAATCATATTTCTCCATTTTGGGGCCCAACGCCAAAGTTTGATCGCTTTTGACAACAATATAACCTATAACACAGTAAAGAAAGTATAAAGCATAGATTAACTAACCGAAAACTTAACTTACCTGTTGGCAACGCGGGTGTGTTGGTCAACGTTTTTTGAAACAAAAAGTGGGTAAAATTATAGAGCGGCCTTAGGCCTAGGTCTTGATACATTAAGGGATCTTTATATTGAACCCTGGACTTATATTGTGTGTATTCGACTACGGGCCAATGCCCCTGACCCATCTCCTCGTGTGTGGTGCCCATGCCCTGGAATCCATAACGTTGAACTTTGCCGACATCCTCCTCATTTATCGATGGTACTTCAACTTTATCATCTTTCTCACCACCAGCGTCGTCCGCCTCAAGTATCCCAATGCAGGCGAGCAGCAAAAATCCAATAAGTATCCATATGGCGGGCTGTGTTTGTAATCTGTTCTTGTTTTTGTACTTATGACGCTCCCATTTTAGCTTGTCTGCTCTTGTTTCCATCCTATCCTATCCGTAACGTCAGCCAATGCATTTCATATCTAGCATGCTAGCAAACTAGTAGCTCTATGTCAAGAGTGTGGTTATGTAGTATTTCAGTTCGTTTTGTTTGTAGAGCTATGTTTGATAGTGTACAATAAAATCAATGAGCATGTGCTATACAATCGATCACTTTGATTACATTATGGGAAAACTGGCTTAATGCTTATTTTATTACATTTAAAATTTCCGGTAACTATAGTACACAATGTTAAAAATGATTATAACGACACGCGCTCTCTCAATCATTTTTTCGCTTCTTTGGCGGCACCTGTGGCCCTCTAAGATTCCTTTGCTCAACGCTCTGCCCTTGACGGGCATCAGGGGTAACAACTGCAAGCAATCTGTCACCGGGATCAGAAGCAACACCAGAAACTATACGTTGGCCACCGCTACATGTCAAAATCGGAGGTGGCGTATATGGTTGTCCAGTGCAAGTGGGGCAGCCGCCTACTAAGGGTATGACTTCAGAGGCAGCATAGCTATGCATTCGCTTCCACAAACACAACAGCTTGTGTGCCACAAACAAGATGGGCAACATGAGCAGAGATGCTATTAAAATTCCCAGCCAGAAGCCATTCTGCAAGAAAAACATACACATAAATTAATATATCGAATCAATTGAATGGTATTGCGCACCATGGGATCGGCAATACGGAAACAAATAAGATCCACACCACGATAATATATGTAGGCCAGGGGACTGCAGCGTCCAACATCGCGGGTGCTTTGTCGTATAATTCCTTGAATAAATTCATCGATCTGTTCTTCAGCCACTTGCGTTAGACTTATACCCAACGAATTGATATATTGTTGGCCACGAGTCTTAATGAACGGCTCGGCACGTAAAATTGCGTTGAGTAGAACATGAATAGAGTCACTAAAGTTGCGATTATCATACAGTATGAGACTATCGATTTTGGCCAGCTTTTCCTTCATCTGGTCCATGATGCTGTTGACTTTATCGGTCCATTGATAGTTGTATGTATCAAACTGATACGCCTGATTATGTAAGGCATCCCGAGCGTATTTGTCATAGACATCCCAGTTAGTACTATAAGTGATATTTTCGCGAACCTTTCTCAGATCGTCCGATATGCTTGCCAAGTTGGGTGTAATGGGCTTGCACATGCTCTCCAGAAATAGAATGCTGTGATAGGGTGCCAGTTGGTTATTGCGCATTTTATTTAATATGGTCGCCTCATCCTTGGTTAGCAGAAACACCTTTGACAGATCTTCATCAAATATCTCTTCATTTGAGTTCTCCTCCCGCGGCGACATAACAACAATGTTCGTCAATTCCTCGGGATCATACAATTGGTTTGCTTGCAACAGATCAAAGATCGATTGATTCGCCATGCAATGCTTAATGGTCTTGGACATGCGCAATGGTGGTTGTGGATAGCTCCCTGTGCTTCCCTCAGCACCCTTTACTTGTGGCAGAAAACTCCTCAGATTGATAGAAGCGTCTAGGTTGCGAAACAAATGATTTCCCTCTTGATCTCGCAGCGGTGCACATGCGCCTTGGTATGTCAGCAATCCCAGCATAAAATAGAACAATCCGACTAATACACAAAACGAAAATACGCAAAATATCAATACAATTGATCTATAAACAGAAAGGGAAAAGTCTTATTAAAAATTTGCCTCAACTTGTGCTACGAAAAGAACTTGCAACAACAAACAAGTGGCGCCCAATGCTCGTCGGCCACAGCAGTTGAATATCATAGCAATCACCAGTACAATTAAAATCTGCAAAAGAAAGCCATTCAAATGAATATATAGATCATAGCAAAGGAATACCGCAACTGACCGTAACAATACATATACAGGCAATGGCATTCAAAAAGCTGCGTTCGCGTCCAAAAGTATTGTATACATCCTCAAAGGATTTCGTCGAGTGCATTGTCCTTATATGTATTTCACCCATTACTTTATGGATTACATTACGCAGTTTGGTGGCCCGCATCTCAAACTCGTGACGTCCATTTTTCACCTCTCGGACCAAGCCGGGAATGATTTGACTCATTGCGATTTCAATTAATGTGCCAACTTCCTGAAAACGCTGCAAAGCCTTTTTGGCTATCAAATAGTCTTTATCTTTGATTATCTTTTCAATACCCTCCACAAAAACTGTCGTATTTGGCATCTGAAGCACATATAATTCCATTAGGGCATTGACTATGTTCTCTTTGGTTATTTATTTCCTACTTACCTCATCAAAGTGTAGGCAGTGAGACGCATCAACGAGCTGCATAGGTGATGATTGCAAGAAACTCCTACACTTTTCATGTTGCACCAAATTTGCACAAGCATAGTTAACATCTCGTTTTGCGCCACGCACAGCTGCAAGAAGTGTTGTAACAGATTACTGGACTTAAGCATAGGGATAAATATTACAATCACGCAACTGGCTGCCATAGAAACGCAAATCCTTTTCCAGCCTGTCAACCTGTCTTATTAAAACTCTCGCCTCAACCATGTTATCCAAAATTCTTTCCAGAACAACGATGGCACTTGCCCCAGATACATCGCCCAAATCCATAAATATATGAAGATGTGAATCTGCGAGACATTTACAATGTGACTTAATTCGAAAATCCAAATAAAATTAAAGTCCAACTTACTAACTAACAACTCATTAAGATGCCGATCCAGTTCATCATAGTTATATACATAGATGTGACGAACATGATCGCCGACATCTTTTAAAAAGCTACAAGTGTCTTCGCTGGCGCGTTTTAATGTACCTCGGGATTCATCCACGCCACGATCAAGCGCACGATTCGATGTAAAGGCAATAATTAAACCAGCTCTGCAAGACCAAAAAAAAAAGAAACAAACCCAGAGGTTTAGTTTAGACAATACACCCAACGTTAGTAAACCCATTAAGTTGACCTACAAAACAAAAAACATCAGCAGCAACAGAATTATGGAACATATCCAATTAGTGCGAATATCGCATTTCTCATCACATGGTCCACAGCCTTTCCTGCAGCGTCGACAGCAACAGAAGCAACAATAGCATACGCTAAACCATAAATAAAACACAAATTGATAAACTGTACAATGGATCCGTTGACTGGCTTAACTTACCCTACAAATGGCAGCAGCACTATTAGAAAGAGCAGGATTATAACCCAAGTTAAAGCCAGCCAATACTCCGCCAGGAGCTCAACCCAATCGTTATGCCTTACTTTGGGGCCCATTGCGAGTGTATCACCATTTTTAACCATTAGATAGCCTAGCAATAAATTCAATTTAAATTCCTTTCAGTGATGTGTCAGGAGAGTGCTTACTTGGTATCAGCTTTGGGTTATCGCTTATTGCGCGGTCGAATAAGGAATGCGTTAAATTAAATATCGGTTTGATTCCCCAACTGGAGCGATTCATTGGAGCGGTATATTTCACAGTCGATCTATAGGGTGTCAAATCCACACGTGGATAGTGCTCCTGACCCAGCTGCTCGTGTGTGGTGCCATCTCCCTTTAGCCTCTGCAATTGCCCGTCCACCTGCGCTATCAACGCCAGCAGCACCAGATATGTAACGGCTGCTACTAGGGCATGATGTGATCTTAGTTTACGTGTTCTGATTTCGACTAGATCTGTTTTAGCCGGCACACAATCGTTGTTTATGTTGGGTGAGTACATGTGAATTGGTTATCTAAACTGAACATGAAGAAATTAAACTCTAGAATAATTTTAGACTACACTGGAACACTAAACTAAGAAAATAAATATCAAAATTTCAATAAATAACAAGTCAAAGTTATTATGATGTATGTGTGTGTGCGTGTGTGTGAATGTGTGTGCATATTATGGAACGCGTGTTTTTTTTTTTTGAAGGATTTCATCAAAACATATCTTTATTTGAATTATTTTTGTTTTTTCGTACACAATTTGGTTTTATTTTCTGAATTCTTTTGTTTTTCACTGCGTCAAAAGTTAGTACATTTTGGTATTAATAAATATATATATATCTACATATATATATATGTTTATATTTGCATATTTGTATGCAGTTACAATCAGTTTTGTCATCTAAGTTAAATTATTTATTAATTTTTACATTAGAAATTTGGTTTCAGTTTTGTTTTTACGTTTAACTGCATTACATTATTTGCGTTTAAAAATCAAAAATATATCGTATGTATTATATATACATACTATATTTAAATCGAAAGTTCTGAAACTTTGCACCCTGATAGCACACGTGCAAATACTCTTTATACATTTACTTAGTAATATACACATACGCA
The DNA here is from genome assembly GCA_035044725.1 of Scaptomyza caliginosa. Taxonomy (NCBI): domain Eukaryota; kingdom Metazoa; phylum Arthropoda; class Insecta; order Diptera; family Drosophilidae; genus Scaptomyza; species Scaptomyza caliginosa. The sequence goes on along the minus strand of JAWNNR010000099.1, from coordinate 166,548 downwards.
CTTGCTTATCTTTCATTATGCTAAGCCTTGTTAGTTTAAAAAACAAAATAAAACATAATAGTATTCAATTTTCGTTTTTGTTTGCTGTTTGTTGCATGAATATCAAAATAAAACTATAACACCACGGTAGCATTATATGTATACACATTAACGATAAGTGCAACGCCCGATTTATTATGTCCAGTTTTACTCTTATTCTCTCAGATCACTACAATTTGCAAAAGTAAAGCTTACTAATTGAGTTAATTCTAATTTATAATTATAGTTTGTATTTAGTATTTAACAAATCTACGATTTTGGTGATGAACAAAATATACTTTTAGCATGTTACAACGATATTAAAAAATCCGATTATATAAATATGTATTGTATAAATCTTGTGCTGCACTTCAGAACAAAACAATATGAAATCTATATAAATTTTGTTTATTTGGCAGTTTTTTTCCGTTGATGCATACAAAACGAAATCGTTAAGCTCAACATTATTGTTTATTGCTCTGTGATGCTCGCTAGTTAACAAAAGATTATTTAATAGAGGGCCAGGCAAGCACACGCAGTGGCAAATAGTCGGATAGTATGCTTATAATAAATACAATATTGAAGAAATAATAAGAGTTGTTTAAATAAAATGCAAATTACAAACGCAACGGCAAGGAAATGTGCTAATGTATGTATATAACAGCATCTTTTTGTAGAATCCTAACTTAGCGCTGAATTTGCCATAAAAACTAAAGCGAAACTAGATACAGCATTTGTTACAATCACTAAATTTGTATAATTTGTTGGGTGTGGTTTTGGTTTTTGTTGTGATTTCTGTTGTTGTTGTTCCTGCTGGTGTTGTGAGCGTGTCGAACTACAGCTGCGCCAGCGAATCGGATCGGATGAGCGGCGCCAAAGAGCTGGGCACCTTGTGTCCCGTCTCAATCTCGTACTGCACATCAAGCGAGGCACCTGATTCAATGCATATAAACATAAACCAAACAATTATACATTCATATATTTAAGTACAAAATACACTTAAAAATTTGTATGCAAGTTAATCAAGTTTTAGTTTTGCTCTGGACAGCAGCCAGTTCACCCTTACGTTTCTTTTCCAGCGGTGCATGCGATCCCTGCTCTGGTATGAAAGCGGCCACAATAATCGCCAAGAGTACGCACAGGGCGCCAAATAAAAACGGTGGTCCGGGCACATACATTGAGATCTTCTCAACATTCGTTGCAGGATTCTTACTAATGGTGTCATGATCAATATTAAAATCCACATTGAACAAATAGAAAATGACACCAAACACGGCGGGTCCCAAACCATTACACAGCCCTCGCATGCCAGTGATCATGCCTTGAACGGCACCTATAACAAAAACAAATAAACATTTTATAAAATTATTCAATTAAACAAAAGCAGATTCAATCCAACCTTGACTCTCGGGCGCTGCATAAAGTGAGACAAATGCGCTGATTGCTGGATACGTAATGGAACCCAAGGCAGCCACAACACCAGCCGACCACATCATCCTGCACAGAGTGAGAAAGAGAGTTAAAGATTTTCCTTTGCAACAAATATAGGTGTTTATTACTTACCACTTTTGACTGCCTAGGCCATACCAAAGCAGTTGAACTAACTCAAGAGCTAGGCCCACAATGATAGTGCGCTTTGCGCCAAAAACTCTGCACAAATCATAACCAATTAGTAAAGGTACAAGAGCAGTTTCGAAGCTGTTACTTACTTCATAAATGAGCCCAGCGTTACTTGCACAGTGATGCTGAGTATGCCCACAACGGCTATAAAAATAGACACCTCAACAAAGTTGAAGCCCATCTTGAGCTTGAGGTAGACAAACATGCAGGAGTACTCGCCAGCCTCGGGCAGATAGGATAAAAGCACAGTGAGGCACAGCATCAACACGGTCTTATCTGTACCCACTTTTCGTAGTGCCTGCAATAAAAATTAACCATTTGATTAGCTTGTATCAGTTATTAGAATTTGATGACTCACCAGAAAGGGATCTGCTTGCTCCCAGCTAATGGGCGCACCCCACGTCGCTGGTCGCATCTTCTCCGATAAGCTCTCGGGCACAGCGACTAGAATGAAGAAGACATCCAGCAACGCAATGGCTGTGGACAGCGCCACAACCAATGTATCGCCATACATGTCCATCAGGGCATTGCCCAGTGCCGGCGAGATGACCAGACTCGCTGCAAATGTGGCCGAGGCTAGGCCATATGCCTTGGAACGCTCCTCCGGTGTGGTCACATCGGCCACATAGGCAAACACCACCGAGAAGGTGACGGCAAATGCGCCACTAATTGAGATCAGGGCAAAGAACCACCACGTATTTATGCACATCAGCGGTATGGGCATGCAGGTAAAGAATACTGTTACTAATAGGAAGAATTTTCGTCCCCATATGTCGGAGAGGGCGCCAATCAATGGAGCCGACAGGAATGACAGTATGCCCTTGATGCCCATCACCAGACCGTTCATTAGGAACGTATGATCCGGAAACGTTCGATTCAATGTCTGCAAAATGAGAATTGAGTTTATATCTACTATATGGTTAATATATTCTGTTCTCTTACCGATATAATGGGCATGGTTAGCAGACCCCAGGCAAAGAATTCTAAAAATATCACAATCAGCGCATGCTGAACACTCGGCTCACCAATTCCCGAACTCTGTGAATAGCATAAGAGAATGAATATTAATAATATGTATTTATATTATTTTTGAGCAGTTATGAGCAGTAAAGGTTAGGTCTTCCAGTAATTAGAATCACCGATTTAAAGACTTGTCTTGTAAAAGGATCACTCATCACTAAATAAACATAAAATTTGAAGCCACATGAACAATAAAACGGAGTCTAGACAATTGATTTGTTGTGGCGGCGAGCGCCACTAGGAAAATGGAAAGTTTCCAAACCTTGCAACAGCATATGAAGCGCATCCATTCAAAGCAACAGTTGCGTTTGGGTCGCTCCGGTGGCGCTCCCGTGGCGCCCAGCTGCGAACGCATCGAGATGTAGGAGGCGGCCGATAGAGTGCGTCTATGGGTGCCACCAACTGACCGTGTGGCGGCACCGCCCTGAGTTGTTGTTGTTTCTGCATAGGCAGCGCTTGGATGCGCACCATAACGTGATGACTGCAGAATAGATGATGTTGCATTAGCTGATGTACTCTTGCTGAATGCTGCTTCGGCTGCACTCTGGCTTACCGAGGGCACGTTATCCGCATCGTGTGCCTGTTGTGTGCTGTCTGTGGAAGTTGTGACGATGACCGTGTCCGGTTTGTGATGATGTAGCTTCATTTGCCGACCGGTTGCCGGTGAGAGTGGCAGGGAGCCACCAGTGATGGTATCCGCATCTGCCACATCTGCAACATCTGCCGTTGTTGGCGTTGAGCTGCTGCTGTGCGTGCTTTGGGTATCCGTTTGCTCGCCCACATCCGACTCATACTTCACGACAATGCTTGTAGTGATTGTGTTTGTATTTGTGATTGGGTTTGGGATTATGTTCTTGTTTGTGTTTGTGTCTAAGGTTATGCTGTGTAAGTGTGGCTCGTGCTCATCCAGTTCGAAGCTGCTGCTGTTTGCTGTCTCCGTGAGCTGACGCTGCACATGACTCGGCTGCTTAAGCATGCTTCTCCCAAATCCTTGACAAGTTTTCTTTCTTAATTCGCTTTGCTTCGTCGCTATCTTATTTTCTTATCGTTTGCGCTCTTCTCTCGCTAATTGGTTGTCTTGGTTCGTCTAACGTACTTATTTCCATTGCCACGTATCCTTAATTGGTTTTAAACAGCTTGGTTAATCTCTAAAGGAACATATCATACATAGATCACAGTTGCCCAGTTTTCAGTTTCCAGTTTCAGGTTTCCCGTTAATTGCACTCGTTGCTAACTCCGAACAAATATAACAATATTTCTAATCTTCGCTCTTCGCCTATCCCTTATCATAGATCGTTGCTCGCCGAGCATTGATCAGCGATTTGGCAGAAGTACGCGTCCTTCCTTTGTACGCCTGAGGTTCGTTGAGTTTCAGGCACTTTTCTGGCTAAAAGAGACATTTTCAGAAATGCTGCTCGTTTTTTATTTGTATTTAAAAAAAAACCCGCGCGATTTGCTTTCAGCTTGCGTTGTAAGCCACATAACATTGCCATACTTGAGAGCGCCAAAAACAGTTGGGCTAATTTTAACGAGTTTTCTTAGAACTCTTCTAAGAAATTTTATGAGTTATAAAATTTAGTTAGCGACGCCGTCAAGTATGCAATAAAATGGTAAACAATGAGTTAAGAGTCGTTAAAAGCCAATTTGTTGTTGCTGTTGTTGTGTTTTGTTATTGTAGAATATTTAAGCATTTGCATGTTAATTGAAAATAGAAGCAAAGCATCTTGAAACTGCTACTACAAATAGTGAATAAGGCTAAGCAATTAGCAGAAACGTAAAACAATGAAATATTACTTGAGCCAAAATCAGAATCTTAACGATTTGAATCAAAAGAGCTTTGCGTTTAATAACAAGTTTTGTTCAAATAGAAGTGAAAGCATTCACCCTTTTGTTTTTGGAAATTGCAAGTCAAAAAGTAGCAAAAAATAATCACAGCAGCAGCCTCTTGCTGCCTCACCGTCGAGCACTTGCGAGTACCCGAAAAGCCAAGATAGAATTTACGTTATTTATAAGTCCAAAAATGCACTGAAAAACAATTTCAGTATCTGGATGTAGATATGCTTGAAATTTTGACAAACGTGTTGAATATACATACAACTCTGATATGCTGAATTCATATCATTATTTATTTACTCTATATATACGTATATGTATGTGTGTGCACATTACAAAACGTTTCGCACCAAGCACCGGAAGATAAACTTTTAGCGACGTCTGCTCGCTTCAAATGCAAGCTTCGAACTGAGCAAAGTGCTGAGCTTTCAAGTTTCACAACGTTGAGAAGAGAGAGAGAGAGAGAGAGAGAGCGAGAGAGAGCTGAGGCTGAGACTGCGCAACGGACTTAGCATGCAAAATCAGCAAAATATACACAAAATTGGGCAAGCTTATAGTATTATTATTAGGTTTATGCGGGAACGCTAACCACTTAAGTGCATAATGAACATTAGTAACCCTCTGCCATGAACCGTGATATGAATTTAAAACATTAACTGAGAGAGCGAGAGAGAGAGATAGAGAGGGATTAAAACAGCTGCTAATGCACGATGGAAACAGTCAAAGATGCTGAGACAAACAGTTGTTGACTGCTTATTTGCACACATCAACTGTACAACAAGATAAAAGTCGCTGTAAGCATAAATCATAGAAAAAACCGTTTGTGATCTTAAACAGAACATAAAAGAACGATCATTGTAAGCGGGTCAAGAGCAAATATATATATATATATATAGAACACACACACACACACCGCACAATTGAGATAAGAAAATGGTCTAGAGAATACCCAGATACATATTTGTTAAGCGTCTTATCTTGATACGTGATATAACTTTGGTGATATGCTTACAGTAAATCGACCTTCGTAGCAACAGAAAAATAAATAAATAAATAATAATAAAAAAAAAACACCATGTCACATTACTGTGAAATATGAATTGCAACAAATCAATATTTTGCATGCATTGTTTTAACAAATTATGTGCAGCTGTTGTGTTGCTCAAATAAAAACCTTTTACAGCATTTGAATCATACAAATTATTTAAAGACAGCTGGCAGTTAATGCAGCAATCACCATTTTCATGTGCTACACGTGTTAAAGACTATTGAAATGGGAAAAAAATTTAAAGTAAACACCGTTTATTCTTTTTATATTTGCACTTATTAGATTTCCTTCCCAATTTGCTTTATTGTGGCCGCCGTAGTTGACCGACAATGATCTAATGGCACGAACGTATACGTAATGTCATCTATTTTACAACACATTTATAGTTAATTAATCTACTAACTGAGCGCCCATGACACGTGTTCGCTCGCCTTCTACCCTGTTAAACAAAGGCTCTAGGGTAATGATACAGGGTACCTGCATGTCGACTAATTATAACTTTTTGGATGTTTTTGCATATGGTCGCGACACGCGAACCAAACGACATGGCAAGCAAAAGAGGTTTGCCGCTCGTGGCAAGGTCAAATTTAGGCTTTTGTTCTTGGGTTTGCGGCCAGCTAAATAATTTATATGCATAACAATGTTTTTTGGTCACAGAATTACACACAACATGTCAGTATATCAAATGAACTATGTTTCTTTCCGTGCCCCTAAAAGTGTGCAGTACAACTTTTCCAAATGAGAATTGCACAAATTGTGCGACCAACAATGTAGCGAAAGTGGCACAAATGTGGAGCAAGGTGCATTCCAAGAGGATTTACACACACAGTCAGAGATATTTGGGTCCTCGAACTGTCACAATATCAATTTCAATTCAAAGCTCTAGTGGGTTAATGTCAATCATTGGACCTTAGGCAGCAAGACCTTAAACAGCCTCAATTGAGGTGATTTCTATTTTTGCATGCCTGTTAATGAAAAGAATTGGGCAAACAACATATTAAATCGAATTCTCGCACAATTGACAAACAAACTCAAGGTTAGATGAGTGCAGCAGCCGTTGCCATTGCTCCATATCTTCGTATTTTTTTTATTTCCGTTCTTCTCAAATTCAATTCGAAGCAATGACGACACAACGCGACGTACGCTGAAACTTTCGTTACACACACACACATACATACAGGTAGCTAGTTTTATGGGCACGTGCGTGCTTGGCCTGACAGCACAGCTTGTCGCTTTTCAATATTACAAATAGTTTCTTTGGTCAACAAACATTGGGAAGGCGAGAAAAAGTGTCAAGCTGCGATGCCAATGGCAGCCTGTTACCAAATTGCTTCTGGACCTCGTCGTGCCTGGGCATCAATGCGAAAAAAAGCGACTAAAACAACAAACACAGAGAAAGAGAGAGAGAGAGCCATTTTTTTATGATGAATGTGCATTTTATTGATTTTATACTGGGCCAAAGTTAGATAATGGCAATTGCATTTGCTATTTTTGCCTCTTGTCTCTGTCTTGCTACTGCTGCTGCTCTGTTGGCAGCCACATCAAATCAAATCATGACAGGAAGCCACCCATATGGAACATCAGCGGGTTGTCAGCAGCCAAGAGAAAACACAAGACATCAACATCATGATGTGGGGCATTACAAATGCCAACTGGCGCACATGCCACATGCCACATGGCACATGGACTAGATATTATGGTGGCCAAGTGCAAGGCAATAGCTTTTATTCTTATTTTCGTTGTTGCGATATACGCTTGCCAATTTGTTATAGTTAAAAGTTTAAGGTTATTACAATAAAGAGTATTCTGGGTGCTGCTACTCAAACTTAACCCTTTCTGGTGTTTGTTGTTGCATTATTATTTGCTTGTTGCTTGGGGGCTGTTTTATTGATTAACAATGATGACGATGACGATGACGATGATGATGATGCAGCTAAATCACGAACTGACCTTGCATGCAAAACGCCAAAGTTCTGAATCACGACATTTAAATTCGCTTCGGTTCGCTATAGGAAAAAACTGTGTTGACAAAACACAAAACGCCTGCAGGCAGTCAATCTGTTGTGTAGGCAGTTAATTTGCATACCATTTGGCAGAGCTGCCAACAAAAAACAAGTACAACGATATGTACAACAAACGACTATCATATTGTGGTCAGGAGCAAACAGACACAAACTAAAGGAATTCCAATTTCTAATGCGACTCGACTCGTCGGGGCTTAAAAACCCAAAAGAGGACATAATTTAAAGCCAAGGACAAGCGAGAATATGAGTCATTCGAAAGTCAACACAGGATATGAATAGGGTAGAAAGTATCAAAATACTAGAAAGCCAACGCTTTTAAAAGCTTTTGCACTAGAAACCGAAGTGGAAGCCAAACCAAGCACTAAACTATTCGACTTAATACAATTGTAAACAAATCCATAAAGTTAAAAACAACTTTGGAGAAGTTTGAGAAGTTATTGTATGCATCATAACAGTATAATTATAGCTTGCAGTTGAGGGCTTAGCACACAGGCAAAAACAATGGCTCTTGTGTAGAGGAGAAGCTAAATGTTTGAAAAGAAAGATTGCGGGATTGCGGTATTGCGCATACGCCGCATTAGCCCCCAAAAGCTGCTGTTTATGAACTGAACTGGCAGACAAAAGCAGCGAACGACAAACGAGCCACAATTTATGGATGCCACGAGGTAAGTGTGTGTGTGTGTTTGTGTGTTATCTAACGGTATTTCATAAGAGACTCCTCCTTTATCTGCTCCTGCCCGCCTTATACATAATTGATTGGTCTAAAAGCAACGCTGGCTGCGAGACTGTCAAGCAAATATTTGTCCTTTCCACAGAACTGAATCGGAAACATGTCAATCTCATGCAGATGCGGTTCGCAAGCTAACGGCACAAGTTTTCCACTCCAACAGCCGATACTAAGTGCTTGGGAAAATATATGCTAATGAATAGTCGTTATGTGTCCATTGAAAAATGTGTGGCAATATTTCAACATACTCTCACCCGTCTTATACGTCTGTTTCTTTGCTACAAAAGTTTATTGAACTTTCGCGACGTGGCACACGCGAGCTTCCCTAGAGCAGAGGGTGAAACGCTGGGAGGGATGTCGTAAAAATGCCCTAAGCGTAATAAAAAGTAAATTATTTGCAGACTTTATCTGGCGAATTGTTTTGCCAGCACAATGGAAAGTGGCAAAGACAATATTAGGCTCTTTAAATACATTGCGCATACGACACGTGCACAGTTTTAAACAAAACCCGAGAGCCTAACAAACTGTGTGAATCCGCAAAAAAAAAGATAAAGAAAACTGATTGTTGTATGCAATTTGCAAGAATCTTTGTAGATTTTTGTAAAATGCTCGCACGCTTTGCAATTGAGGTCAATGGAGAACGAGTTCGGCAAAGGGAACGGACGCTTTATGAGCCATTTTGATTTGGTCATAAAAGCAAGAAAAGTAAAAAAAAAATAAAAAGAAACCTAAACACAAAATCATCAGCATCATCAACATCATCGGCAACAATAGAACACACAAAAGCAGTGCAATGAGCTGAGCAAAAGCAGACAATAAGCAGAGTCAACGTGACACAGATGGATACACAATATGTATACTATATATATATATATATATATATATAGAAGGTCTGGTAGACAGGCGGGGTATGGCAAAATGGCTTTAAATGAACTTTGCAACCAAAGAGATCGAAATGCTAAAATTATGCAAAATATAGAAAAATACTTTTTTTAGGGTAAAACAAAAATACTCGTCAAGGCGCTGTGTGTGTGGAAGTCTGGAAGGAAGAGTATATGTTGTGTGTGTGTGTGTGTGTGTTTGGGTGTTTGGGTGACCTTCTTCAAGGAAAACACCACGAAGGCTTTCAGCGAGTGCGTGTCCTTAAAATGTGTGTGTGTGCGATTGTGTGTGTGTGTTTAAGTACATGTATTTGGATATCTGGCGACGTTCGGTCGTCTTTGAAAGTGGCAGTCACGAAACTAAGCGTTGAAAGCATAAGCAGCAGACAGCCCCAACTAAAACAAGCAGCTGCCACATACAGAAACAACAAAACACCAACACCAACAACAACAACAACAACAAGTAGGTGCGTGGGCACTCGTTAAGTACAGTTAGAATATGTATTTTTTTCTTGTTTTGCGTAATGTGGCAAGAACAGCAATAACATCAATGTGGAAGCATTTCAAGTTCAGTTTTTCTTCATTAGCACTTACAGCAAATCTGCACTAAGACACACATAATTTCTTTATACAAATAGATTTGGTTTAAGAATTCGAAACACTGTTAATTTTGTTGACTCGTCGAAATTTTACACTCGAACGAAAGAGGCAGAGAAAAAAAATGACTTGAAACTAAACAAGAAGCAAAATAAAATCTAAACTTAAATCTTTGTTTTCTTGTGTATTTTGTTATAATATTTTTTGCTCTTGTTGGCGGCGTTCACAGCGACAATGAAAAAGTTAAAGACACGAAACGACGGCTTTGATGACAAAATAAGTTTGTGGCAGCGTTTCGAGCGAGCGTGTTGTGCGCTTTTCCACATGCTGCTTCGTACTCAGCTGAAAAAGCGTCGCCTCAGTTTTCAATGCTCGCCAGTCTGGGCTAAAATATATATATATAATGTACTATATGCATTTTTCGTTTGCTAAAAAAACAAAACAGAGCTTTGAAAAGCTCGTTCACATTTCTTTCATTTTGTTTTTGTTTTCGTATTTGTAGTAGAGTAATTATTTCGACTAGGTGGAAATAGACATAATTATCGCTTGTTATTTGAGAAAAAAAAACACAAGTAATGGGAAAATCTAAATTAGCTGCAAGTGAGTCTGTGTGGCGCCTCTTGACTTTCACTGCTCCCTCACAACAACGCCTACACAAGCAAAAGAAAAAAACATTAAAGCTCAGCTTCGTTTTTATTTCACTTTCGTCGCTCGCATATTTGCTCTATAAACCTGTTTTCTCATTGTCTGCATCAAATTTCCCATAATAATTCCCGCATTCCATCTTAACGGTTTGCTTGTTTGTTTGCACTTCTGTTGTGCTTCTTGTTGCATGTTTCGCTTTGCCCCCCCACGCACACAGAGAGAACGACAAAGAGAGAGAAAGAGAGAGAGAGAGAGAGAGAGAACAAAAGCTTTGAGAACGTAAGCTTTCGAGAAATGCCGCAAACAATTCGTTCATTTCGCTTTCCTTGCAGATTCTGCGCGTGCTGTTCTCGTTTTATGAATGGAAAGCTTTGCTTAACAAAAATACACTAAAAAAAAGCCAAAATTTTCTTTTTATTCTCAATGGGGTTTCGGGCATGAAGCAACTTGTGAATGCAAAAGTACTTAACTAAGAAATACCCTAAATATAGTAGTTTGTGTTTTGGCAGTTCATTGAAACTTGGCAAGGAATTCTTAAGAACACTTTGCCAGTCCTAGCTATCAATAGTTATAAAGAAAAGGTCAATAATTAAGTTCATGGCTATTAACTTAATTGCTTTTGGGCAAAAACTATTAGCTCTCCACTGGGCGTATGCATTATTAGACTGTGCAGCAAGTGTAAGTAGTATTGCTTTTGTTGCACAGTGTCGCAATGGGCGACAAGCTGACTGCCCAGACTGCCTTTTAGGTTAGCAGCTAATTATTATTGCAAGTCCGCCTAGCTTTTGTAGGCGCTGTCTCAGTCGCAGTCGACGCAAAGAGCATTAAATATGCATAACAGAGGGAAGAAGAAGAAGCAGTTCTCAGTTGTTGGCTCTAATTACACGCCAGCAACAGTAGCTTTTGTACTTGGGAATAGGAAAATTGGGTTAGATTGTGATTAATGTAATATTTACACGCGCACACTGATTAGGCAACACTTTCTGGTGTCATTAGTAGCACTCACTGTGGCAAGTTGTTAACAAAAAAAAAAAAATATGATATTATAATTATCAAAGGCGAAGAGTTCAATGCACTGAGGCCCAAACAATATGGAGCAGAATAATAAGCCAAGCTTCTACCGAAAACAATAACAAAAAAACACAAAACATAAACAAAACAGCTTTTAAGCGAAAGGGAAAGCAAGAAAAAAAAGAGAACTGAGAACTGAAACGAGTCTCTTGTGGAGTGTTTCTATAGACAATGTGGAACAAGTGGTTGTTGCTGTTGTTTTTGGTGCTAGAGAGGTCAACATTGAAATTGATTATGAAATTTGACACACACATGCTCGAGATCTATCTCTTGCCATCTCGCTCGAACAGCCAGAACAACTTTTTATGTGTCTCACTCGGGAATTCAGTGTGCTCACAATTAAAGGCACACCACTTTTATGCTGATGTCAGCGAGACGAGTTTGTATGAGTAATGTTTTTGAAAAAATAAAAAACCCCCAGGAAACAATTCTTTTCAATTTTATATGCTAAATATATATATATAGATTTCTATGACTAAAATAGTTTTCGAAGAGCTTTTTAGATATTATCGCCTGATTGCGAGTGATAAGAGAATCGCCTGTTGAAAAACTCAACTCATCATAAAGTTTAAGCACTCGTAAATATGCCATTTATTTGCTGCAATCACACTTATCGAAATGAGCAAATGACGCTTTGATTGGCGTTCTAAAGTCGTCTATTATAAGTTAATATAATGCCGCAACTAAGGCATTGGGCAAAACGTAGCGTGATTCATATTATACCAGCAAATTGATAACGATAATATTCGGCCAAACCTTCAAGATAAGTACAGTAGTTACGCGATATAATTGACGATTCTAATTACTGGAATATTTACTTTTAGCAACAACGTAAATTCAATATGTTACACACTTATCGATTAACGATAGTATAAACATATCCCACTCCTATCTACTGCTCGTCGTTTTTAACGATAGTTTACTGTTGTTGCTATCAGTGACACAGGTGTTTATAGGAGGGAGGAGGAACAAAACTTATGGTACTTACACATGCATGTGCATTGGTATGTAAATAACTTTACACTTTTATATGTATGTAGATTAGCACTTACCGTGAATATGCTGCTCTTGTGTGCTCGATTGCGTATGACGAGGTTAGCCAAAGGTTTTTTCACATATATTTTGGGCATCTTGTCGCAGTACGCGGCCTAATGGCCAGTGAATGTCAATTGTTGTTATATTCAGTATTTAATTATGCTTGACGTGGGCTAATCGCAACCAGACAGTTAGACAAACAGAAGCCGTTGGCAAGGGGGGGAGGGGAGATGCGCGGCGCACTAAAGCGCAGAGTTGATTGTTTTGTCGGTGAGGTGGCGGTAACGACGAAGGCGGGCGACGGGGAGGGCGGGCGAGCGGAGATGCGTATTGTGTGTCTTAATTTTTGTATAATGTACACACAATATACAATTGGCGTTGTTATAATACTTTAGTTAACCGACCGGCCGACGAGTTTTGATTCTTTTCTAAATTCTATTTATTAAGCAACAACAACGAGGCGCGCTCGATGTTGATGATGCCTTTGCTTTTATTTTTAATTGGCGGCTGCATCCCTCTGGATGATATGTACAACAGCACGATACACACACTTGACAACGCTTTCACGAGGCGCGGAATTAAAAGCTACACAATGATGTTGTTATTTAATGAAATAACCGAATTATTGGATTATTACTGAAAATTTAATGCGTTCGTTGCAAACACGGGCCAAAATGCGAGCAGTTCGCCGTATTGGCGCTAAAAAATACCAAACGCGTTTGGTTTCATTGATTCTAGGGTTGTCAACACAATGCTCACATACATTCATAAATGAGTCAACACGTTATCGATAACTATTCTACCACAAATCAAAATAAAAATTTAATTTTTACTTAAGCTGCATAGAATGCAAATTATATGACATTTAGGTAGGTTAATCTTGCGTCTCTTCGGCTAACATATTAAGCTTGAATTTATTACAGTTGCACTAGCTCTTGGCGTAGAAAATGGTGCGTGTTTTGTTCCTGCATCCTGATTTGGGCATTGGAGGCGCTGAGCGTCTCGTTGTAGACGCCGCTTTGGCGCTAAAGGAGCGCGGCCATCAGGTCAGCTTTTTGACCAATCATCATGATAGTTCACATTGTTTTAAGGAGACGGCAGATGGTAGTTTCCCGGTGCAGGTTGTTGGCGATTGGCTGCCACGACGACTCTTTGGACGCTTCTATGCCTTCTGCGCCTACGTTCGAATGTTGTATGCCGCTGTCTATGCCAGTTTCTTTATGCCACAACGTGAGCAGGTGGATGTTGTCTTCTGTGATCTAATTTCGGTGTGTGTGCCTGTATTACGCTTAGCTCGTCATCGTCCACGTGTCCTCTTCTATTGCCATTTTCCGGATCAGCTGTTAAGTGCCCAAGAAGGTCTGCTGAAGCGCTTGTATCGAACGCCCATCAACTGGCTGGAGGAGCACACTATTGGACGTGCCGACAAGGTGCTGGTTAACTCCAAGTTCACGCTACGCGTCTTCCAAGATACATTCCGACGATTGCGCACTGTTCCCGATGTGCTCTATCCCTCGCTGCATACCCAATACTTTGATAAGATGGAGAACACGCTGGAGCAACGTTCGGCATTGCTCGATGAACCATTGCATGCGCGTGTGCCACGCAACTCCTTTATCTTCTTGGACATCAATCGCTTCGAGCGGAAAAAGAATCATGCTCTTGCCCTGCATTCGCTACGTCTGCTGGGCAACATGTTGCCTACAATGGATTTTAAGCGCTGCCGACTGATCATTGCCGGTGGCTATGACAGACGCTGTGTGGAGAACGTTGAGCACTTTGCCGAGCTGGAGCAGCTGGTGGAGGAATTGAAGCTGCAGGATCATGTGGTGCTGCTGCAGTCGCCAACGGATGAGGAGAAGTGCCGTCTTCTCTATACAGCACACTGTCTTCTCTATACGCCCGAGAATGAGCATTTTGGCATTGTGCCGCTGGAGGGCATGTATTTCTGCAAACCAGTTGTGGCTCTAAACAGTGGTGGACCCACCGAAACGGTGGTGCACACATCCACGGGCTTTCTGTGCGACAAAAACGAGAAGAGCTTCGGTGGTGCCATGTATCAGCTGTTCCGCGACGAGGCACTGCGTCTAAAGATGGGCGATCTGGGCCACAAGCGTGTCGAGCAGAAGTTTTCCTTCGAGGCGTTTGCCGATCGACTTAATCAGATTATCCAGGAGCTGCTGCCAGCACAAGATTCAAAGAAACAGAAATAAATTTGCTTAACAGTATTGAAAACACATTCCGATTTGTTGGATTCGAGTACAGGCCAACTATCATATTAATATTTTATTTATTTTTCTCATACAGTATGTTTATATATAAATTTCACAAATTGATTCGGGAGATCATTTAGTCTTCGCGCATATACAAATATAAATAGCCCAGATCCTTGGGTGGATTCTGTGACTTGGCCACCTTTGTGTCATTATAGATCACCCACTCGCCCTGCTTGCGTATGTGACAGACATAGTGGCCCACCTGAGCCGAGGTGCCCATGTGGGAGATGAACGCCATTAGCTTATACTTGCCATTGCCATCACGGTAATTGCTGGTGGCAGCAGCAGCACCAGCGGCAGCGGCAGATGCTGTTGTTGCGCTTGGTGGAGCTGGTGCTTGAACCGCGGGCACTTCGTCAAGGCAGTCAGCGTGCGAGAAGATCCAGTCTGTGGCACGCTCCACGTTGCCATCGGTGGCTTTCAGAGCAGCCATGGCTTGCATCTCATCGAAGCCCATGCTCATGAGCATGGCAAGACTTTCTGGGTTGGCAATAAACTGGGAGGCGGCACCATCTCCAATGCGATTGTTGGGCACCTCAAACGGATCCGAGATATCCGCATCGGCAATGTGCTCCATTAGCCAGTTGGATGCTGCTTCCAGAGTGGTGTTTTTGGTATAGAAACAGGCGCGTTTGCAGGCCTCCGGCGGGAAGCCCATGTTCACCAACTCGGACATGATGTGCTCATCGAACACAAACTTGGGCGGCTCTGCAGTTGGTTCGGGAAGCAGCTCTTCTCCGGCCTGTAAACCTCCACGGGCATGCCATACGCTTAGATCCAAGTCGTCGGGCATGTCAACCGAAACGTCTAGTTTCTTGGGCACCCAATCATCGCCCAGCGTGAACTTACCCAAGTGGATCATAAGGAAATCCGGCATGCTGGCCATCAGTGTGGTCTTCTTGGCTGTCGTCTTGGCATTAATGGCCGTGGAGAAGAATTGATCGATAATCTCGGTGCCAAAGAAGCGTTCAAGGCAAGCCTGCAGGGGAACCTTATGACGCACAATATCCCGATCGTGCAGTCTTTGTCCACTGGCTCGTGCCGCTTGCTCTCGCTCCTGATATTCGCGCACCTCATCCAGATTGGTGGCCTGCTCCAGAGGAATGGGCAGCTCGAAGGTGTACTCTTCACGTAAATTGTATTTCACCTTGTGACTGGTCATGCACTCCACACGATCCTCCAGCTGAAACTTGAGTGCATCGGCGGGATTGAATTGATTGCGGGAGTTGCGATCAAGCAAAGTAAGCAAATGCAAATAAAATTCGTTGGCATCCTGCTGCTGTTTGGTACTAAACTCTGGATGATTCTTGCCCACAATGTTCTTGAACATAATTGGCGATATGCCAGTCGTGTGCTCCATGTCCAGTGAGTTTTCAGTGATGCTGCTGTACTTGCCAGACTGTAATCCATTGCCCAACTTGGCCATCTGTATGTTGAAATCATTGGCAGGATCGCTGGGAAAAGCCTTGAAGTAATGCTCAGCACCGCTGCCCACAAAACGCTGCTGGAAATCGGGAATGACAAAAAGCACCTGCATCACGCTGTTAATGTAGCAGGAGTTGCCCAGATTACGCATGCCCGTATATCCAGGACCGGCCAGCGGCTGCAATTCACTCTCGCTCTCCGTTAGTGCGGACCACTCGCCAATGCGCTGATTGATTTCCAGCTCCAGTTCAACCATGGATTTCTCGCACTTTTGCATTGCAGCCATGTTGATGCCAAAGTGAGATAAATGCTTGCTCAAATGCGGATCGAGAACCATATCATCTTCGGGATACGAGAACACATCCGACTTGCCATCGGCCGTAATCGTGCCTAGCTTCACAGCCAATGGATAACCAGTCTCTCGATAATGCTCCACAGCGTGATCGTTGCCGCCGCTGCCATCAAAGAACTTGCGACCGCACATAATGGAACCATCGGTCAAATTCAGCCACAAATTGTTTGTAAGCTCACATTTCTCGCATTGCCAGCCAGCTGGCGGTATCTTCTTTCCATTGTCCAACTGCTGCAGATTCTCAGCGTACTTCGATGCCTGACGCACCTCACCATCCCAAGTGCCTGTAGAAAATAAGAACGAATATGTTATTTTCGAATTGTGGAATAAAGCTCACACGTCTGGTTACACTTACCCATTAGTGTTGCCTTCTCTAGTTTGGAAATTGCCGAATCTGCCTCAATAATGGCCTCTACAGCCTGTGTGACACGCATTGGAAGCTCGGGATCTGGATAAGGTAGCTTCTTGTCAATGTCCGGTGCAACAACAATGCTGTACGTATCCTTGATCTCGTACTTTTTGGCCATGTCAGTCTCATTGTAGCCGCCTTCGACGCCGATGGCCAATCGCGTGATTTTACGCTCGGGACCGGCTTCGGCTTCTGCATCTGTTGGCATTTCCTCGTGCGATTCGCCTTCTTTCAGTTTGCGGTCTCGTTTAATGTGCAGAAAAACGTTGTTGCCTGTTTTAGCGGCATATTCGCAGACATACGCCTCGCCAAACCCGAGAAAACTTTGCAGACAGACGTAAAGTCCTGTCGGCGTTTCCGGATTGTCGTAGGAGAAGACGCATTCGTCTTTGTAGATCGGTGGATTGCCGCATGGCACGCTCACCTTGGATAAATGCTTGCGTAATTCCTCCATATGGACTTATAAAAAAAGCGATTGCAATTTGTGATGAAAACTTATTGAATTTCCTTGCAGCTGCTGCTGCGACGCTTTTGCATTACTCGGCAGAATTAACGCAGCGATGCCAACTCGCTGTGAAGTTGCTGTGGCAGCACTACAGCTTCTAACGAGCCTAGCATGCGACTGTAAGCTGTCTGCTTTGACACTCAAGGCACAGAATTTATGAAAACCCGTAACATATTTGAATATTCATAATAATTGTCATCTACGTTTGCATTTATTACTCACTTTGAAAATTTTAAATTCAGATTACATGCTTTGGGTACATACAATATGTATTTCACAATATATATGTTGTTTGTTGTTGATTTTTGTGTAGTTAATGCTGCAATTGATTTGCATTTAACTTTGCTTACTTGGCTAAAACACAGATTAACACGTTTATTTGCAAAGACGTACACAATAATAAAGTATATGTAGGCATACTTATAGAGTATTTAAATATTCATAAAATACGCGCACAATTCAAATTACCAATTATCTAGAACTTTCCCATTGACCCTAAAGAATTACTTGACCTTCGCTTTGGTATTTTTGCTCGTAACAGTTTTTTTGTTTTTGTTATTTAGAGTACAACAATAAGTTTTAGTTAATAGTTAGTAAGTATAAGTATGATGCATAATGAATTTAATAATTTATGTTACATACACTACTACGCGTATAATTACATAGATTGCATAGGTTTTTAGAGAAATATTTCAATTGTTTCTTTCATTTTCTTCTGTTTTGTTTCTTGTTATTTGTTAATATAAGTTATTGTTGTTGTTGTTTTGTGCGGTGCAAAAATGTAGAAAAATGTGGCCTTTAATTATCAAGTATCCAATGTGCGTTTGTTCATTTTTCATATCATTCTTCATTAATGCCGGAGGTTCATTTCACAATTTGTTTAAAAAAATACATTTCATGTTCGTTTTCAGTAAAAACGCTTTCTTTTCTCTTCCCTTCTCTTTACTCCTTCTTCTCTATCGTATCTAGTATTTAGCTATGCTAAATAATTATTGTTTACATTTATGCTGATATATATGTATAATATTCGAATTTCAGATAAGATAAGTATGTTACCGGTGTACGTTAAGTGCATTAAGAGAAAACTAAAGAAACAAATACATATTAAAACCAAGAGAAAAGTGTGTAAAACAACCGTTTAGTAACTGTTTTTATGTGTGTGTGCTTTATACATTTAATCAAATCCTGGTCCATTTTATTATATGTTTTTTAAGAGTATTTTCACTTGACCGACATACATATGTGGCATATTTTTGTTTAGCATTAAACAGACTTATCGCATACGCTACTAATCTGTACATGCCTCTACACTCAACCTTACCTAACTAACAATATAAACGCACACCAAAAGGGAGAAGTATGTAGTATTATTATTATTTTTCTTATTAGATGTTCTTATGTTTATGTTTTAATATGCATTGAGGTGCTTTGAATTTTTTGATTTGTGTTGTTGTGTTTGTAATTACTATAAAATAAGTTTATTAAAAACAAATAAAACAATTATCATTTGATATCTGAGTAGTCATTATAATTTGTGTTCTTTTTATTTTAATGCATTCAATTAAAAACTGAAAAATGTCTAAACTTAGGCAATTTCTTTTGATTAATGTTTAAAGCTTAAATAGTTTTTCTGTTTTTTTTTTTTTTTTGTAAAATATAATAATTATATTCATATATATAAAATACAAATACGTGCATTGCATATCTATGTGTGTGTTGTGTTTGTATGTTTTTGTTTACGTAAATATAAATTAAAGCAAACTTAAAGTAAATGTTTTTGTTAAACTTGTCTGCAGTGATATTACATAAGATAATTACAAAAATCACCGTTTTTTTAAAAAATATAAACTGAAAACTAAGTTCAAATCTTAAACTAAACGTACTCATTAAATACTTGTTTTAAAACAATTGTTTTTTCATTCTCTTTATATGGTTGGGTGGTTATTTAAGTATTTGTGTATTGCTTTTGATTGTGAGTACTTGAGTTCTTGGTTGCCGCTTTGTAGAAAAACAAAAAAACATAAAAAAAAACTATTTAAAATTATTTTACGAAATGCACACAATATAATTAAATATATATATATATGTATATGTATTCTTGAGCATATAATACTTTTGCTATTCATTTAACACGGAAAAGAACGTCGAGGAATAACAGACGGCACATACAGATATATAAATATACATACATATATATATATATATGTAGACGCGTTTGTTGATAAATAAATAAATTACAAGCTACATACAAATAAAGACTTGAGTATGTGTGTGTTTGTGTGTAGTTGTGTGTACAATAGTGAGCAAAATGAACAGAAACAGGACGCTCAGACAAACAAGTGCGAGGCGAAGTGCTCACTAGATTGACTGACAGATTTTCAAAATATCTGGCTATGTCATACACAATATTGTTGTTGTTGATGATATTATAAATCTATATAGAACTACTCTCATCTTGCAAGTTGTAGTTGTTATATATATATATATATATATATAGTATGTATATATTTTTCATTTCATTTGGAATTCAACACTTTGTGTGTTTGCTATTTGTTGTTGTTAATCGAATTGTTTCATTTGTTCAATGGATTGACGAGCTTCTTGAGCAAATCGTCTTGCTGATCAAGTATCATATTTAACTTGTCCAGCCATTCATCGTATGACTTTTCCGAGCCAGCCTGGCACTCAACGGTAACTGTTGGCTTATTTGGATCTGTTGATTTAAGGCGAAAACTAAATTCGCCCTCCTTGAGACGTTCCAGCTGCATGTGATTGAGCTGTGGAGCAAGTAAAAGAGTATTATCGAGAAAATCATAGTAATTGTGCTTAAAACTCACCTTTATATGCGTGCGATACTTGAAAATGGGGCTGCCGTACGGTATCTTTACCTTTTGTATATCCGCAAAGATGATAATCTGTTGAAACAGAAAGACTTGCAGTTCACGCTGCTTCTGCCCAGCATCGATGGCACACGTGAGTGTTCCTTGTAGCAGTAAATTGCCCTGCGCTGTTATCTCGCCATTAAAGTCCTGAAGGCCGCGTAGCACCACCATCATTTCGTCGACCTTCTTAACTATATCCTTCATCTGTTCGCCGGCCTCCTTTAACGTTGCGACCTCATTGTGCAGTCCAGCGCGTTTCGTCTCACGCAGGATCTCATTGATGAGCAGCACGTATTTGGTAATGCGCTGCACTGGCGTTATGATTAAGTCACTCAACTGTAAATTGCAAGCATTTAGTAAATGTTGGCAATGTGAGACAATTGTCACTTACTTTCATGCGATGTCCCAGCTTCTGGCGTATCTGATCGAAATACTGATAATGCTCATTGACTATATACTCGGACAGTGGCTTATTGCTGCAGAAATAATAGTACATGGTAAACTTTTTGGCTGAACTTTCGATTAATGGTCCCAAATCTGCTGGTGACCTTTGGCAGTGACGCAGAGCTCTCAGAAATTTACTGCAAATGCAGAATAAATGCAGAAGTTAATAATTGATATAAATATTGATGATATTTTCTACGTACTCTCTGTGCCACTCGTAAATCTCTTTGATATTGTTGAAAACCAAATCCATTTTGCCGCCTTGCAGATCCACGGGTCTGGGTATCTCTTTGTTGTGTATTTCCTTCATGTAACTATTATAAAATAACAGAGAGTTTAAATATCCAACGCATACTGATTAGCTTGAGTAACTTACCCATTGACTATCTTTTGCAAATCCTGCACATAGGACTCTTCGGTTAACACCAGCTCATTTAGCGCCAATTGGCGTCTTTTTAAGGCGCCTGCTTCGCTATCGCTGGCATCCGTTTTATTCTGTGCAAAAGTTTAGTTTTAAAGTCTTCCCAGGCTTTATACGAGTCTCCTACTTACCTTGTCATTGTTATCCTGCACAAAGCCCAGTTCGGCACGTCCATTGATGGCCGCATTATCCTCACCGCCCGCTTCACTTGAAGCGCTGCCATCCACGCGACTGTTCGACTCGTGTTGTTCCTGTCAAAATGAAACAAAAAGTAAGTTTAGTTCAACTTTCTTTAGGTTTTTGCCAACAGCAGCTGCCTTTACTTACCCGACTCATTCGGACAATTTGTTCAATTTCTGATAAAGGATTACCCTCGATTTTGCCGGTGCTAGCCTGCAAGTCAAAAAGAAACAAAGCCAATGTAAAATAGTTATAATAAATTATATACAACTTTTCAGCTGCTGTCCAACAACTCAATTGAAACTTGATTTCAGCACACAAAACGATAAGGAATTTCACATTTTTGCATGTAGTCAGGGCATAAATATTCGCCTATCGATCGAGACTACAGGTAGTATGTTTGGCTGGCAGCAGTAATAAACAAAAAGCCACAATTGTGTGGGGTATATATATTTATTTTGTTTATGTTGCAGTCAAACTGAACCAAAACTATGTGCAGCATCAAGAAATTATTGACTTTGCTTTTAAAAGAAATCACACCCCATGCAGGTATAAGAATTATTCCTTCTTTTCCAGCAACAATTGAATCCAATTGTTCCATCATCAAACAAAATATGCAAATTTAAAGTAAAAATTGTCTAATAAGTACAATACTCTTTATATAAATATGTATTTTTCTTTGCATTTGCTTAGGTATTTCTCGTGTTTTCCACAACCTTTGTTTGCTTTGTGATAAGATTTGCGGTTTTGGTTTGGCCAAAAAAGAAACGCGTCATTCGCGCGTATCTTAGAGCAATATATTTAACATATATTTAGTTTAGTTAGTTAGTTATTTGCACTTACAAATAAACGCAGAAAACAGCTCATGGCACGCGGTTAACAAATTAAAATTCACTTGATATTGTCTATAATATAATTTGATTTGAATTTCACAGTAAAGTTGTTATTGCACTCTTTATAAGAATGTTAAGCGACGCATTTTGACACAATACGAAATTCATAACTGCGCCAAAAACAAAAAAAATAAAATAAATATAAAAATGAACTAGCTTAACTGACTGCCTGATGGTAACTGATAGACTGACTGTGAGTGTGACCTGTCAGGGCTCACAAATAGTTGCGTAGATGCTACCCCCTACCCAGCTACACCCACACACGCACACACTTAAGCACACTCGCAGCGGCAATCAAAGAAACTCTCAATCAAAGCGTCGCCAAGAAGCGTTCAAATAATTGTGCCATATTCAATGTACAATTGAGCGAGAGAATGCCGCCGAAAGAGAGCAACAAAAAGAGAGCGTTGTGTGTGTGTGTGTGAAAGAATGAGAGAGGTAGAGAGTGAGAGTCATGCCCAAGTATGAGTTCTTAAATAAATACATTAATTCACCCACAATATCAACAACAAAAACAACAACAGCAGCGGCAAGCAGACTATTGCGAATGTGCATAAAATAAATAAACAACAGCCGACTATTAAATACCCTTTTGCAGGCAGTTTCCTTTTGTCTTTCAGCTCAAGTTCAGTAAAAAAATATAAAAAATTCATTTCATTGTCTTTTGTATAAACAAATACAACACATACAAAATTGCTGCATAAATTTTCCATTTTATCTGATTTTTGTTGTTTTTTTTTTGTAAGTTTCCCACCGGAATAAAATAAACTGTATGCCAAGTGGCGCACTTAAAGGTCAAGCAAGTTAATTTAAGTATTTCCTTAATTGGATAATGTGGTTTGCAAAAGCAAAAAAAAAAACTAAACTGATAACAGCGGGCACTGAAAGTTTAGAATATCCAATGCCAAGTTGTTGGCCAAATGCCCTGCCAGACAGTTTTAATTAGGTTTAGTGGGTGGGCGGAAATGGGGTGGTACGGTGACTGTACAACGATTGGTCTCAACACAAACAACAACAACAACAACAAAGACGTTAAAAGTAACAGAACTATAAAAAAAATTAATGGCAATGTAAATATCTAAAAAAAAAAAGAAACGAAACCAAAAAAAAGGTAACTAAACAAAGGTATATTTAGCCTTAAAAAAATTGCCAATTGCCAATTGTTTTCGGCCAGTTAACAAAAGACAACAACAGGAGTAGAATAATACTATGTAAACTAGGTTAACCGAATAGTTCACACCCTTGCCACATAAACAAACAGATGTCACAAAAGAATAAATATAAATAGCAACAACTCAAAGCAAAACTTTTTACAAGGCAACGCGTGCAAAATTTACATTAAATTCAACTAATAAGCCATAAAATAGAAAACAAGCAAGGAAACAAATACAAAAAGAGAGAGAGAGAGAAAAAAATATATATATTAAAGAAAAACATTCACAGACGACATTAAATTTATTGATGAAAATGAAGGCGACATCAAGCGTCCAAGTGGCGACAGAAGCATCACATTGGCGTCACACACATACACACACACACACACACACACACACACACACACATGGTTAGAGCGTGAGTGATGGAGAGAGAGACAGCAGTCATTACCATTGTTGTTAATGGCGCCTAAAGACAATATGGCGACATTTTGAGTATCATTGCCGAAAATGCCAAGAGAAATGAATGATAGAGGGAAGAAGGCGAGGGTTAGGGGATGGCAAACTAAGAATTTTCGTCGTTAATCGTAATTGTAATGAATATGCCATTGATTTCCAATGAAAATCTCATTGCCTCAAAGAGCAGCAACAAGTATCTCTAAATTTAAATATATATTCTCAAAACGTTTGTTACTTTTAGCACAATTATTAAAATTAGGAGAAAAAAAAACCAACAGAAGCAGGCGGGTAGGATGGTAAGATCTTGATGACTTAACCTTTTGTGCCCTGACTAATGCTGCCTTTTAGCGGTTTCGGTTAATAAAGCAGCCAACTGTCTCAGAGTAGAGTAAAGTACCGCCCAACCACCCACCACACACCACCCACAAACTGACCCAACAATACATACAACTGAATCGAAATCTCTTGCTATATAGGTACAAGTATATCCACCCACCAAAAGCTAATTTGACTGCGCAAAATTTATGCGTCGTTTATTGCGATTATTGTTGTTCTTGCTGTTGTTGGAGGCGTCGAGAATCTTAGGTATGTCTTGTCAGCAATATTATTATTTTTTTTTTGCCTTTTCCTTTTCCTCGCCCAGGCATATGTCCATTTTGGATCTCTCTTTTTCTCTCTCTCTCAACGTTGAGTGTGTAAACAAAATAAAGTGGCGCATTTATGGCAACAAGGTGGCTGCCCCAATGTGCCTAACCCATCCCCCAGCTGCTGCTGCTGCTGCTGCTGCTGTGATCATCTTGTTTTATTTGCTATGCTTTCTAATTGAGCAACAAAAAGAATCAACTCGTGCTCGGATTGCCCAAGCAAAGCACAAGAGAATTTTTTTGCTGTTTCTTAAGCTCTTTTGATTTGTGTTTTCTTCTTTTGGCCATACACATTTAAAGGTGAGAGAAACCGCAAAACAAACAAACAAATACAGCCAAGTAACAATAATAACAATAACAAGTGCTTCTTCTTCCTCCTCTTCTTCTTCTTCTAACTACTAACAGAACAGCTAGTCTTTGTAGATTGTGCTTGTCTATAGTTACCATATTGGCTGAGCCCTCTTTGAGATCCTTTGGAAATGCGGGCGGTCCATTGGCAATCAAATGTGGCTCCTGTATGGGTTTCATAGGTGGCGGCAACTCCAAGCCGGCTTCCTCTTCCGGCTCATAGTCATGCTGTTGCTGCTGCTGTTGTTGTTGCTGTTGTGTGCTGCCGCTGCCGCTGCCAACAGTAGAGAATGGCGGTGGCAATTGGCCAAGACTGCCGCTGGCACCCGGCGTCTGTTCAGCCAGCTCCTCGGTGTGATTCTGTGGTAGCTATAAAGCGTGAAGAGCAATAAATATATATGCTAAGTCATTTTTTTTTTGTTTTATAAATATATGTATCACAACTTACTCTCAGATTCTTCTCCGAGGGTTTCTTTAGCAGCGCCTTCTCGTTCGGTGATTTCTCCATTTTGCCACTCTGTGAGAATTTGCGCAACGGTTGCGGCAGCCATTTGCGCCTGCAAAAAAGAGAATCAGATATAAAGGATTACGTTTAGCTAGTTTCAAGCGTCAAAGTTTGTTTACAGTACACAAATATGCGTATTGAAGTGGATATCTGCACTAGTTCATCCATTTGATAATGCGTCGTATACGCAATTGAAATGAAAACCGAACAAAAACAAAAGAAGAAGCGATGTAGAGAAAAAACAAACGCGCTGCCAATTTGGCTGTCCAGCTGCGTGACCGACATGAGACTGTCGCCAACGGCACAGCAGCATATCAGCCACATTTGTTTTCGCCTCACTCTCTCGCACAGTGGGGCCAAGTTCATGGCACACAGCCAGTCGCTTAGTTGAGGCGTCGAAAGAGGCGAAAAAGAGTGAGAGTGAATCCTACTCTCACGAATTCATATACATTTCTTTCTAATCATTGGTCACATTTTAAAGGTGCTTTTATGTCGTTTTTGTTTCTTAATGAATGGTCTCAAGTTTAAGGGCCATAAAAAATCAATTTTGATGCGTTTTTTAGCTACCAAAAACATTTAATGGCATTACAAAAAAGCCAAGAAAAATCAAACGAGCCATTAATCAGCCAAAAAACTCTCTCTAAGAAGCTAAGTCACAATTGGCATTCCTTTGTTGTACACATTGTGGTCGCTGTGCATTGCAACATTTAATGTCAACTTATTTATTTATAATTAAGCTCAACCACATTTCATTAACGGGTAGGTATTGTGGTTAATGCTGGCTAAGCGAGCGCTACATTTTGTGGTTAGGTAATTAACATTTTTAAGTTTCGTAAATGCGAGCAACCGCAAAAACAGCAGCACACTACTTCTACTACTACTAACAGAATACCCTGTAATACATAGCATTATGTGATTGAAACATGATTTAATAAAAATCCAATTAAATAATTGCATAAAAATGACTGTTGCATACACCAGGGCGTTCCGAGAGAGAGCTGTGAAGAAGGCGTAACATAAAACACAAAGTAAAAATAAACATTGACATGCAACAAGGTGAAAGGAATGAAATTGTTTCCTGGAAATAGTATTTAATTTATTTCGTGCTCGTTTATGTTCAAAATTCATTTTGCTGATGTAATGTTTTAGGCAAATATGGCTGCGTTTAGCACACACACACACACACACACACACGCACACACACATGAGGCGGGGTTCTGTGTATTAATGAGCTCGCCCCAAAGTATGCAACAGTAGAGTGTATAAGTGTGCGTGTGTGTGTGTTTGCACACTTGCAAATGTGTCCATTTAGTTCATTGGACTTGTTGGCAGCACAAGCTGCTTAGCCAGCCCAACGCCCTGGCCCTGGCCCTGGTTGACCAACAAATAAACGCGCTTCATATTGACAGAGCGCTTGAGACAAAGGACAGCGAAGGACGAGGAATTGGGAAGACGAGGTGCTTACCTTCAGTTGAGTTTAGTGCCGAACTGAACAATAATCTATATTCAACAAGCGCCGGTGGAGTGGTAATAAAAGAAATTGCTTTGCTCAACGCTTACTCAAGCTAAACGATGGCAAAATGCCCAATTAGTGTGCAAATATTGAAAGTATTTTGTAATTTATGTGAAAGCAGTCAACTAATAACTAAAAGCCAGACAAGACTTGTTAACCAAATGAAACAAAAAAGTAAAAGCTAAAAAGAGTTGAATTGAAATATGTATATATATCACATACAAGTCAATTTGAACTGACGTATCGCTAATCACTGGTCGTGGGCTAAAGAGCTTGATAATATTGATAAGATTGTTGGCAATTGAATTTCAAGCAAAAATGTAATTACAAATAAAGAAAACAACAAACATTAGATGGAAAAAAAACAACTAGAAATCAAATCTCAAACAATATAATAAGAACACAGACAGCAGTGCGTATGATTAATGTTAACACATTTGTTTTATATGTATGTACGAGAAACTTGCAACTTCTTCTTATCAACAAATGACAAAGGCTGCCTGCACGCTGACTAATCCACACCAGACGGCAAACAGCTAAATGTTTATTCGAAAAACCCCTGCTCCCACACACTCTTTGCACTAGTTTCAGAAGAAAGCAAAAACACAGTGAAAATAAATACGTATAAGTTCTAGAAAATAAAACAAATGCAATAGCATATTTTTGTTTGATTAAATTACGGCTTTACAAAACAGGTTTCACGGTCAAGCAATTATCGCACAAACAACTGTGGGAATTATGAAGCCGGTTTTCTGATAGCCAACAAGAGCAATAGAAATGATGGCTTAAACAACGAAACACGCCAGTTTGGAGTTTCCAGTGGCAATTGATTATATAAATCAATTTCAGCAAAAATAAATAAATACTGACTAATTAAGACCGCAGCTCTAAAAATAATCTATCCACTGTATTGCAAACAAAGGGAACACAAAAAATAGATATTTTCTTTTCTTTTCTTTTGGATGCTGTTTTGTAAGTGGCATAAAATTATTTGCACTAGCGTTAGACCAAAACGTGCCCAAAGTGAAGAAGTCTAATCAGACAATATATATGGGAATATATGACAAGACAGTGATGACAATAAATCACATACAATTTGTGTGTTTGGGTCCGAAGACGAGATACGAGTCTTTCTTGACTTTTGTGCTTAGTCACTTTTCTTTTTTTTTTGGATAACGTTGCACAAACAAAAAGTAAATAAATATAAATACTACAAGCTGATACCCGGCAAGCGACGGAAACTGTTTTGTTGTTGTTTTTTTTCGGGCTTGATTGCACATAAGTTGTTATTATTGTTGTTGTTGTTGCAAATGAAGCTTAGCACTCGATTTATGGCAATGATAGGGCAAGTATTGTAGCTAATTGAACGTGAGGCCAAACGCATAGTTTGGATAAAACCAAAGCACAAAGGCTATGCATTGTGCTCTTGGCAAGTGGTTTGAATTGAGACTAAGAGATACCCTTCAAGACTTGTTCAGACTGGGAGGTTCACATAATTTACCAAGTTTTCTTAACATCACTGGGCGTTGCTGGAGTTAACGGCTCCTCGGGATCACAGCAAAAGCAGGCAAATCCTTGCTGCTTCTGATTATGCAAATGATGGGAGTGTGAATGGTTATTGTTGTTATTATTATTGTTGTTGTTATTGTTATTGTTATAAGTATGACGATTATTGCCATTGCTATTCAGCGATATGGATTTGAAGAGTTGTGGTTGCGGCTGTTTGGGCCGCGGATTAACAACCGAATAGCATTTCATTCGTTGAACATTCACAATTCTATTGTTATTATCATTATTATTTTCGGCTGGGATGTTACTTTCACACGTTAACTGCACACCGTTTTGGATTTGGTTATCTATTGCGCTATTGTTGTTATTACACATGGCTGATAACACACTCAGATAGCACAAATCTTAAAGACAAAAACTCGTTCGTTAGCACTAACGAAATGAGAAATAAACGAAACGTTCAACGCTGCGTATACGTTACGTTGCGTTCTTTCGGCGTTTGATTATCAACTGAGCGAACGAAACAAGTTCTACAGCACAATAAGCTCGGTCAGGCAGGCTTTCGCTTTCTGGAGAAACACCAACACACACATACACACACACACACACACCCTATCCCCTTCTTGCAGTCATGAAACAGTTGCTTCTGCAAAAGAGAGTAACTAAGAACAAATAAATGCCTGTGACGCTGGCTGAGCAACAGTTGAGTAAAATTCACGCTCATAAAATAACAAACAAAAATAAAATAAAAACAAATATAAGTGAACAACAAGCAGATACTCTTTACGAGCTATTACTTCTCCAAATAACGTTCCCATATACCCCACATAAATGTTCAAGCGTAAAGGGTATACGGTTCTTACTACGTTTTCGGTATTACGAGTGATTGTGTTCTTTTTGCTGTTATGATTATTATTATTGTTGTTGCTGTTAGCTGTTAGCTGCCGAGTGTAATAGGTTTATATCTTTATGGTGGCCGAACGCTCGACACGCGATTCTAGACCAGTCGCAAAATGTTTGTATAGCAATTAAATACTGGGAAATTCAGCGAATGTTGTTTTGAATAGCATTCAAGTGTGTAAATGTGAATAGAAAGCGCTTTGCTCGCCACATTACTTAATCTTTTCCTGTTCTCGCATAATTTTGCATTTATCCAAGCCAAGTGGTTGTGTGCAGACATCGTAAGTATGCAGTATCCAAGTGCATACAATAAATCACTTGAGACTTGCTCTTATACTACAGCTGCTAAAGTCTGAGGTGGAATCATCTAATATACATATTACAGAGAGACAGAGAGAGAGGAAAGAGCTCTGCGCAAATTACGTAAAATGCGGCAAATACTTATCACTGTTTGGGACAACTTACTAAAGACGCAGCAAAGAGCATGAGACTGATAAATTTTGATGACATGGTTTTTTCAATTGGTTTTCATTCGCTTAGAAAAGACAATCAACGATAGCGATTATGTTACCTAAACACACACACACACAACATGGTTAAAATATTATTTTTACTATAGAAGCAGCAGGCGTTATGCTAAAAGTTGAACTCTATAAGCTGTAAGACAAGCGAAAAAAGTCGCACTGCACAACTTTTGAAGCTAGTTGCTATCCTTTAAACAACACACAAAAACTCTTAAGTGCTCTTTAGAAACTATAATCTTAATAACTAAAACAAACCATTTGTCTTTATTAACACTAAATAATTCAGAATCGTTTCAATCGTTGATGACATTCTGGCATATAAACTGTCGTAAAAGTCTTGGCTTAAAGCCTTTACAACTTGTTTATGACTTTTCTTGCATCTTTCGCTTTACTCTTTTCTGGTTATTAATTATGCAACAGTCACTTAAAGTGTCACGCAGTTGAGTTCAGTGTGACGTGACCCAAAAGGCTTGAGAAATGTAACTGGCAAGCCAGGCAAGTTGTGACACCAACACCCACACAGAGGACGTGAATGTGACTGGCATCAGTTTGCATATAAAAACTAAATGGAAGAGAACCCACAACATACCCGCTAAATCCGCGTCGTTTTGTAGAAGAGGATAATGCATCAGCCTTGCTGCGATTCCCTGAAATGGCAATAGAAACAGCAAAATTATTAGTATATATATGTATATATATATTTCCATCTCAGTCTTACCTTGATCCTGCATGCTGTCGTTGGCTTTCTGTGTAGGTGTTGTTGAGGCGGCTGCTGCTGCTGTTGTTCCTCCGGTACTGGTTGACGATGAACCTTGCTTGTGGGCACCTGGCGGCGGTTTGAGCACAGCAACTGGCACCAGGCCCTCTTGCACAGCGGAATCGTCATGCTGGGGATTTAGGCGCACCAAACAAAAGTCCGGCTCACTGGCTGTGGGCGGCTCAATAATCTCAACCTGCTGGCCCTTGCTAACGCTCAGTTCGTTGCTGCCCGAACTGGCTATATAGTCGGCCACAACCCAGGTAGCCTCCTGATTGCCCAACTGCAAAGTGAAAAGAGAGAACGATTGAGATGAGATGAGGAGATATAGACAGAGTAAACGAAAAATACACAAAGAAATGTTGCTGTAAATGTGATACCCTTTTTGGTAAAATATGATATAAGTTTAAACGTTTCTAGTTTTTATATTAACATTATCTATGACTCAAAAGAGTTCACACAGCTGCATTATACCCTTCGATGAGAGATTTTCAATAGGGTACAGTTTATAAGTAGACATGATAATAGCTACAAGAGAGCGAGAGAGAGGGAGAGCAGGGTGTGTGTGCATTCAATGAAGCGAGTGGACAAATGGACAAATGTGGTTGTCATTGGCGACATTGCCAAGTGTCGATGTCGATGGGCAAGGGCAAGGGCAAGTAGACTTTATTATTGATTTAATTTGTGCGGTTTTCGTCAGCTGCAGAAACCAAACACATAGCATGGGATATGTGACCCAAAGCGAGGACTTGTTTGAATGTGTTGGGTCCATACACACTCACACATATACTTTAAATAAAACAGCGACCTCCAAACGCAGCTCAAGGAACATTTGCCAGCTATGTACTAATTAGAAAGCTATTCAACACACACACACACAATCCATTGTGTGGTTGTCAGGCTGAGTGTAAGCACTTATTGCCTATTGGCAAGACGATGTCAGGTTCGATTAGCTGCCACCAAATGTGGCAGGGTAGCAACCGTTTGATGGGAATAATTCACGCGCAAACCAGCATTATGTATATTAATAATTTATTACTTTATTTATTTATACATGCTTTTGCTCGCTCTCTTTCTCTTTCTCTTTGTGCGTGTGTGTGGTTGGCTTTAATTGCGCTGCTCAGTAGCAAAAGATTGGGTGGGGGGCGAGGTGTTAACCACAAGTGGGAAACCGCACATTGAAAGCATGTGTGCAATAATTTTTTACTTCCATCATTTTAAGCTAGCCAATATTTGTTCGATTAACAAAAAATCAATAAGTTGGCTTATTTAAATACTATTTTTAGCTGCAACCTTTTTAATTTGATCGCATTAAAGGTAGAAAGAGATAGTAAATATTAAAAGGTGTTGGCGAAAATAATATGACAAATTTCTGCAAATATGTAGTTAATATAAATTTCTGTTCTTTTATGCAACACACATACAATACGACTAATGCCATGTGCCACGTGCCAACACCTTTTGGCTTAACTAAGAGCCAGTCACATACATACATACTGTATATATATATATTTTTACTTTGTTGCAGCAACAAATGAATGAAGGAAGTTCGCATCAGCACGAGCTCAGTTCATTATGGCCAACTGTTTTTGGCTGACTCGCTTTGGCACGTTGGTTATTTATAATGCTGACTCTGTCGCAAGTTAGCAGGAAGCTGAGCAATGAGCCCAAGCAAGTTGCCAGCAGTTGGTAGCCTTAAGGAGCTGAGAGACTCGGGTAGCTTTCAGTTCAGCGGCAGTGCTGTTAATTAAGCGCCACACACACACACACACACACCCACACACATACATACTCTTACATATGTACACAACAGAAAAAAACACACACACACACATTCATACACACACATTTATGTTGCACGTTTCCGCTTGTAATGCAATTAGTCGAAAAGTTTTTCAGCGCGCCAAGCATTAAAACTTTTCAACAACGGTTTGTGCAGGGTTGGCAAAGTTACGACTGTGTGTGTGTGTGTGTGTGTGTGTGTGTGTGTGTGTGTGTGTGTGTGGAAGGGGCTTGTAGGCGTGGCAGATATGTGGTAGAAATTCATACTCGACTGTCATCTCTACATCTCTACAAAACGAGAGCTATTAAAAACATCCTGTCACCCTCAGCTCTTTTTCCCCTACTGCCTACGTTCTGACATTCGCCTTCTGACGTGACACAATTTGTTGTACCGAATAGACAACAACAACAAAATGGAAGGCGTCAAATAAATCAGCACCAAATGTTGCCATCAGCAGACAAATGTCAAGCGCTGCTGCGTGAATGACATGCTCACCAAAAGCTATGAAAAATATAAACTTCATGCAAATAGCAAGTGTTTGGTGCAACTATTTCAATAACTGTTGCAAACTTCAATATGAAAAACTGCTGGGATATGCCAAACATATCTTGAAATGATGTCGAATTCTTTTAAAAGGATAACATATATACTTTGATGGGAGCTTATAGTGGGTGCATGCATTGCTTCAATAGAATTTTACACACATCAAGTGGTACTTGAAAAGGTTCCCTTTTATATCTCTTCATCATTCTCTTTTGCTTGCTTACACTCTTTATTTTGATCTCTTCAATACATTATTACTGGACCTTACTTAAACTTCTGAGAATCGCAGAGAAGGATAGTACTAAAAGTATTATAGTTATGACACGCATTCACATTGCACTTGCTTCATTTCATGTCTTCAACACTTTATTATCACACACTCCCACACACACACCCACCTAAAGATACATACACTTGCAAAGCAATGCTGCACTTGTTGTCACTAGCATCATCATCATTAACACTGCTGTTAGCTGAAGTTTAACTCTTACTGCAGCTCACACAACCTACACACACACACCCTTGGACACTCTAATAGGCTGGCAACAGCCTTTGGCTGCTTAGTTTGCCTAGCCTACATACCAACACAATGTTATACATGGCGTATGCGCACTTTTTCTTTGCTTCTACCGATTTCGTTGGAAGTGCGTTGAAAATTGCTTAAATGACAACAGTGCTTAACAAAAGGCAACGTAGCATATGCACCATTGCGTATTGTGGTTTTGCTACGCTCAACTGAGAAAGCAATCAAAGGTTTGATTAGCTGTGAAAAGAGCACAAAGCATTTTGGTTTTAATATTGGTCCGACTAAGTGCCTATAGAGAAGTTGTTAAGCTTTGTGTTTAGTTTATTGTGGATCAAAAGTATTGCACAATTGAAAATAACTACAACAAACCATAACTTTAGTTCTCTTATTTTCATCTATTACTCGCAAAAGTATATTTCACAAACTATTACTTGAACAACCCACTTTCACTCTGTTCTGCATTCCCCTGCTCATGCGCTCTCTGCTTGTGCATTCGTGTGTGCATGTGGGTGTAAGTAAGCTTGTACTTTCAAATTAAATTCATCTTGAACATTTTGCACAAGCATCGTGTGGCACTTTGTTGTTGCACATTCGCCTTGTGCTCTCGACTCTACTTGTGCTTGCCAAGTCTTTCATTAAATTAATGAAAGGATACTTTCATTCGTGTGGCAAACGTGGGTTGTGTTGGGGCCTGGGGTCTGGGGGGCGTATACATAATATTTGTGAGTTTCGTTTTGCGACTTTGCCTTCAAGAGCTTACGATTTTTGTTTGCAAAAATGCAATCAGCGTTGACTTGTTACGCTGACCAGCTCGAAATATTTGCATAGCTTAATCAACAAGGCGGTAGCATAAAGTATATTTAATAAGTCAGCGAAATTAACAAACAAACTGGATATTTTTATGTACTTTTTTCAACCTGTAAGCATTAAATGTTCTTCGAAAGGCAAGAGAAGGACTTCAATTTGAAATTCAATTGCAAATCAAATTTGAGCTGAGCTGCGTTGAGTTTTTGGCATGGCGCATGGAATCAATTGAAAAGTTTTTGCTGTGAAAACGAATTTGCATATTCCAAACAACAAACGGACACACAATCAGAATGCTGAAGAGTGATGCCAAAATAACTGACCTCGACATAATGTCCTTTAGCAATTGCGTACAGGACAATTTGAAAGTCAAAGGTTTCAGCTTTTGTGTGTGGGGTATGGTGTGTGTGCTGCTGATTACAAAACTGATAACAATACAACAACACAATGGCCAAAAAAAAACACCACAAGCAGAGAAAAGAAAAATGACAGATAAGTAGACTACGAAACATGCGTAACCCGAGACACATAGAAAGCAAGAGAGTAATAAAAACAAAAATTGGTAAAACGATTTGACAAAAAAAAGGGAAGGAGAATGGGGCTAAAAAGGGAAAAAGAAAACTGGTTGACAACGAACATGAGTCGGAGTTTGCCTTGTCTTTTATGAGCCATATAATAAAAACTCAATTGCAGCTCACTTAAAACTCATCAATTGTGTGGGCCATTAAAAAACGAAAAGTCACGAGGCAGTAAAACAGGGAGTAGGTAGTCTTAGGGTTGTCATTTCGAATTAACTGATTGAAAATTGAGATGAAAGACACAAATTAAAACGAACCTAAGCCCAAATATGCTTAAGTCTTCAAGAAAATTTATTGATTTATTGAATTAGTATTAAAGAAAATCTGATTTAGTTGCTTTAAATGTGCGTAACTACTAAAACACTTTTTTTTTTCAAGTAAACTTTAGCTTGAAAACAATTATTTAAACAACCAAAACAACTAACAACAGCACAATTGGCAAATGGACCCATGGGGCACATTTGTAAATCACAAACACAAACACAATTATGTATAAAATAACAGTATATATATGTACATAAAACATAAACGTCGCCTATTATTCAATTAACTTGTACTGTGGGCGTGGCACTTGGGCTATATGTATAACGTATACGTATGCCTTAACATCAATTAAGTTGTTGCCAGTCAACAACGACAACAGCAACAACAAGAACAGCCACAAACAAAAGGTTCCCCAATGAGTAAAGAGAAAGAGACAGTTGCACAGAGAACACACATTACCAGGTCCACAGCTCCAGTTGCTTCCCTACGCCGACTCTTTGTGTATGCGGTCTGATAATTGTGCGACAACATGTTAACACCGTATGCGATGACTACCAGAGAGCCACGTTTTGTGGCCAATGTTGTTGTTATTTTTTGTATACATATCAATGTGCGTTTGTGTGTGTGTGTGTGGGTGAAAGTCATTTACAACACAAATCGAATAATATTCTCAATAAATTACGTGCAAACATGACAACATCATAGATAAAAGAGTCCAGCCCTTTATTGGCCATGTGTAGGAGGCGAATAGATAGAGAGAGAGAGAAAGGAAGAGAGGGTGGGTTAATGTACTTAGACAAAAGCACCCATATAGCAATTAGAGTGGATCATGTTGAAAGATAATGCAAACGATGTCGCATACGCTAAATGATTAAGTGTTCTTGCCAATATAACAAACATGTCAAAATAAATAGGAATATTATACTAAATATTGTTCTGGCAACGTTCTACATATATATGACAAGTTAAATAGCTCTAGTTGAACTCTAATCGATTTTGAACGAGAAACGTTTAACGATTGGATAACTTATAAGATTCTTGGAAACTCAAGCTGCAGCTTTCTGTGCTATTTTTTCTATAAAATTCTGTCAACGAGCGGAATGTTGAGTATTTTTTTCCTGGTTAAAGGACTTGTCTGTAAAGTGGAAGTACTCATGTACTCTTCCTATGTGTGTGTGTGCAATATGCTGCCAATGGCATGTCAAAGTGGAACAAACATGATGAACGAAAAATGGTTGCTCCACTGAGGCTCCGAGGCCTGGAATAAACAAAAGGCAGAACAGCCCAAATGCTGTTTTGGCCAACGAAAGTGTTTGGCTAACGAGAAGGCTTAAAGCGAAGCTGTTGTATAAGCAATCAATACGATGCAGCAATAACAACAGTGCTTAGAGCAGTTACCCAAAGGCTGCACATTGAGTTCTAGTTGAGTTTATATATACATATATCTAAGGCCTAAAGATGATAAATTGAGCGGACCCATAAGCATACACACACACACACACACACACGCACACAAAGTCAACTAGGGAGCAATTGTTAAATTGCTTTTGGCCCTTCTGCACAAGCAAAGAAAAAAAGGAGCAAACTGTCGAACATGTGTGCAGTTTATGCTTGCTAAGCTCTCATCTTAATGGCAAGGATTTAGGGACACACACACACACACACACACACACACACACACACGTAGAGGGCAAATAAAAACTAAGCTTAAGCTGGCTTTAACATTATGCATATCTTGTGCATGTGTATTTACAGCACACTTGTAAGTGTAATTGTATCTGTATCTGCATTTGAAAGCACAAGTTGCCATTTTCTGCATAGTTATGTGCACAGCAACTAGCGACAAGTAACATATGTACAAACATACTTACAAATTGTTGCTATTTACTTTTTGGCCTTCTGCATTTCTTTCACTTGTACCCTGTGCAGTGGATAGCACTTTTTACAGCATAACTCTCAGTCGTATTTTTATTTATAAACAAAAGACAAACGTTATATTACTTTTATATGCATCCATAAGTTTTTTGTTGGCTTTGGTTCTGCTTTTGTCATCAACAGCGCGCACATTTTGCACAATTTGCATATCATATTTGTGCCCAAGCGGCAAACAAGTAGCAAGAAAGACAGCAAAACCAGGATTTTGCCTTCTGCTACTGTCGTATAAACAGTTCAGGATAACTACTAAAACAACGAGAACACAAACAATGGGCTAAGTATGTGCTGCTTTGGCAAACAGCATTTTATTGTCAGTTACTTAAGGATTGATGGAAAAGCACTTTTGACCAGAGCTATAAAAAGATATTTAATTACTAGCCATTACTTATGGCCGAGTGCCTAATTACCCAAGTAATTAAATACACTACCAATGGGAACTTAAATTATTATATTGATTAAATCAAAGTATGACTTATAACAAAGTTCCATAATAGTTTTGTATATCTTTGCTAGAGCATTCTGATTTTGCATATTGCTAGCATTTTCACAGTATATTTTCTACGCTTCTGTGTGTGTGTGTGTGTGTGTCGTTGTGTTTGTGTTATGCAACGCTTTTAGTTGTTGTTGTTGATTTTGTTGGTTTGTTTATGGCCTGCTGCTGTGTCGTCAGTTTGGTTTTGAAAGCTGTTTTTGTTGTTGTTATCCGTTTCTATTTTTTCTTCTTTTTTTGGCTCGTGCATGTGAGAGCCCGTTTTTTTTTCTGCCTCAGCCCAAGAGCTCACAGCTGCAGCTGACAAGGGGGACACACACACACACACGTGCATAAAGAAATTTCGTTTTCAACGACACGTTTTTTTCTTCTTCTTTACTTTGCAGGCAGCTGCGGCGCAAAAGTATGCTATGTACGAGGATAATGGAATGCATAAAGCATACGCACCGTGTTACGCTCTCTCAACGATGCATGGAAAGCAGCAGCTTTCCGTTAACTTAACGCTACTTCTGGCTGCCTTTGTTGCCATAAAATGTGAATAGAATTTGGTATTTAATGCAAACTTTACTTCACCTCAATGTTGCATAAGTTGATTAAAGCAAGTCAAAGAGCAAGAGCAAGAGCGACACCGAAAGCGTTGTAGAATGTTCGTTTATGAACTGGAAACTGTCACTACAAAGAAGCAACAACGATGGGACATTGTCATCACTCAACACCAAATTGGCAAAGCATGTTAAGAACTGCAAGAGAAAGAGAGGGAGAGAGAGGAAGGGAGAAGAGAAGGATAGACAAGGTCAAGAGCAACCGAAGTAAACTCAATGAAATGACAATGAGAAGCGCCATAGAGCTAGATGATGATAAGCTCTTACATGGCTTGATGAAGTAATAAACACACATACAACATGTATATCCACTTGCCAGTTGCTAAAGTGCATGGGTGGAAGAGACGGGGGTGAGGCAAGCTGCTGATTGGCTGCCCTTGATAAAGAGAGAAAAAGGGAGCTGCAAGTGAAAGGAAATGACTGCCCACTGACAATAATTGAAGCGACTTGAAGTAAATAAATTAGCGCACAACATAGCGTATGATTAATGTGCTTATTGAAATGACAATGCGTCCAAAGTAGCTGTGTGTGTGACGGGTCAACAACACATACGACTAGAGAGCAACAACATGTTCAAGCGAAAAGTAAATCACAAAACAGAGAAGCGTATCCCCTTAAGATATGATTCAACACTTTTGTGTATTATTATCATATTGTGAGCCATGTTATAAGATAATCTAGGCTATCAGAGATGTTCTTATTGTTAACTTATTCGTTTGAAAAAGCTCAAGCAAAGTAAAAGTGTTGATAAGTTAAAGGTTAAATATTCAAGAGACAAACCCTTTTGTAAGGAAACCCCAAATTGTAAACTTTGACGCTTTATGCGTAAATCACAACCTTAAACTATTGACAGCATATTGATTGATATGAATTGGTTAAATGTAATCACACATCACACTTGAGAAGGGAGCTGGTTTTGGTTGATTCGGTTTACCTTAAAGCCACTGTTGCTGGGCTGTCGAAAGAAACGAAACGAGCTGGGCGTATCGATGGTATGCTGCCGCGACAATGCTCCATGGCTGCTTACACTGGACTGACGAAACCAGGGCAGCGAGATTTTGCGACGACTCTTGCGCTGCTGAGGATTAGCAGCTGTTGTTGCTGCTGTCACAGTGGGAAAGGTGAAGGGTGAGCGTGAAAGTGGCTCGGCTGAGGCACAAGCTGCAGCGCCATTGTTATTGCTGCTGGCCAATTTTGGCGATGTGCTATCATCCTCTTCCAGCGTGCACAGCGGTGTATTCTGTGCCGAATCTGCCAACGAAGGCGATGGCGAGGGGTCTCCAATTGCTATGGGTGCACTCATCGGTGGCAAGGTTAACGGTGTATTTGGCAATGAGCCATAGGCAACTGGCTCATTTGATTGTGGCTCCTCCTTCTGCTCCTGTTCCAAATTGCTGCTATCGCTGCACTTGAGCCGTTCCAATGGCAACTTCTTTTGGCTAGCAGCAACATCGGCTGCATCAACGCTATTGATGCGTTCCGTTAGAAATTTCCTAACACTTTTCATGGCGTTTTTGATTATTTCTTTTGGTTTTTGAACTAGTTTTGTATTTGTTTTTTACACAGTTTGGTCTTGTTTTACGATAGCTTAGTTTATGTTTTGATGCATTTGATTTATGTTTTATTTTTGTTGGTAATAAAATGCTATTGGTCCCCAATATGGCTGGAGGGATTTGATTTGTGTTGTTTGTTTAGCTTTTATTCTTTTGTTAAATTTATTTAATAGGTTTATTCTTTCAATAAGCTGCGTTTGATCCTCAAGCGTTATTATTTATTTTAAGCCACTTCACCCCTGCTGAACACAAAGCTTTGGTTTGTTAACAATAAATCCACAGCGCACAAATCGATAAGTTGTTAAGCGGCGAAGGCAATGTTTTATTTTTAAAACTTTGCCTCTTTTGGCACAAAAGCCATAAAGGCAAAACCTTTAAATACAAATTACAAAAGAGGTTTCTTTTTGGGGTGAATTTGTCTAAATATATGCACGCATGTATGTGTGTGTGTGTGTATGAGTTTTATTGGATTTATGGGCTACATAAGCAGAGAGTCAGTCAGTTAGTCAGTCAGTTGGGTAAAGATGGCTGTCAAGATGAACGGCAGAACGAAACTGGTTGACTGTCAAAACTGACATTGCAATTTGTATCTATTACGATTGTTTGTGTTTTATCGACAGATTTTTGTTGTGCTTCTCGCTTGTGAAGAATTTTCAATTAGCACTACATGGCGTATGATTATTATAGTTTTGCTTTCGTTTCGAATACTTTGTTTGAATAAATTTTTGTTCATTTCTGCAAACAATTGAATTGATTTTATGCTCTTTTTTTTATTGTGTGTTTTAGCTCGTTTTGTTTGTCGGATTAAAAAAAACGCTGATGCCAACAACAAAAACAAAACAGAAAACAAAATTTATCTTGAATTTTCATAGCCAAACAGGCAAAACAATTTTTGTTTAGGAGACGCGCGTGTGTGTGTAAATGTTTGTTATTTTTACACTTTTCGTTCTGCCTCTGCCACTCTGTCGACGTCGTTTCTCACATTGTGGCAGGTGCGCCATAGCGTCGGCCACTTGGCTAACAGCTTTCGAACTGTTCCCCAACTGCAATTATGATTCAATAATTTACGGCCAACAATATACACAATATACATATGTATATAGAAGCAAAAATCCCACACGAATAGTTCGAAACAAATAGTTTAATGCCAAATTTTGTGAGCGCAAAAAAAAAACCGAGGAAAGAACAAAATTATACATTAAATACCCTATTCAATGGCATTTCTCATTTTTTCGGAAAAAAGTTAATACCCGCTGACATTGATTTACATATATTTACCCTGAAAGTAGACAATTTGTTTAAGCACATTGTTTATACAGCAAGGAGAGAAAGAGAGAGAGAGGAAAACAAAGAGTTTGTTATTTTAGATTTCAAGTAAAATTTACAGCCAGATAACGACTAATCAAAACTGAATGCTTAAACTTAAGACAAATAAATAAAGGCTGACAACTCGAGATTGTTTAGCTGTCTATCAAACGCAGAGAGCTAGCAAATATGCCATTAGTTTCGGTTTGTGTCTGTGTGTGTGAAAGGAAGGGTATTGAATAGAATAGAAGGGAATAGTTAACTATCGTATATGCGTGAAAATTGGCATATGTTGGTGGAAATTTGCAGATGCTTTTCTGTAAAATAAAAGCAACTAAACAAGTTAAGGGTATATAGTTTTATATATATATATAGAGTAATAACTCTTGAAACCAGCAAACGAGTCTTTTT
Organism: Scaptomyza caliginosa; assembly: GCA_035044725.1. NCBI lineage: Eukaryota > Metazoa > Arthropoda > Insecta > Diptera > Drosophilidae > Scaptomyza > Scaptomyza caliginosa. Next base: position 125,135 of record JAWNNR010000099.1, on the reverse strand, counting down.
TTATTACATTCACTCTCTCTAAAGTGAAGTTAATTCAATTTAAACACAAATACGAGCGGGAAACTTGATTGCTTGTTGCTTAGATATCATATTAAATTGTTTAATAAAACATTTTTCCTTGCTTCTGTCCCAAGTTTATAGGTATTTCAATATCTATACTCTTTGCATTCCTTTTGCATAGTAAAATAAACCGAACCCAGTTTTGCACCACATTAAATTGCAATGCAGCAATGCAAACAAAACAACTACACAATCAAGTACAATAATAATTATAATGACCAAAACATGTCGCGTCATGGCAACAATAAGTGGAAACAACCTAAGCAACAGCAACAACTATTTGAATTGTGTGTGTTTTAAAATGCAATAAGCTATGCGTGTCAGTAATTGTATTGACAACTCAAAAAGAACAAAAAAAACTAGCGAAAAACAAACTGGAATATAAAGAATATTTATTGCTCTTTGGTTGGGTTCTATTTACTCTTGTTTTGCGAAAGTCAAGTTCATCATAGAGATACTCTATAGCATATATATACCTAATATGACATACAAGCTGATTATTAGATAACACAAACACTGTCAAAACGATCGCAGTGCAGTAGATAGTGGCACCTGCTTGTTGATGGCTTTTTTTTTAAGCAGCGTTAACAAAAGTCTCAAGTCTCTTTCGCTCTGTTTTTTGGTGCAAAAAGCAAGAACAAGATATTGAGAGATACAGATAAGAAGGTTGGGGAGCGAACACGTACCGCCAAATCAAACTGCTACTCAAGTAGCTAAAGGCGTGAAGAAAAAAAGGTCAAAGGCAGCACAAATTGTGCCGTGGCTGTGGGGGTGGCTTTTGAGGGGACGTGTCTGGCCCTAGGGTTTTAGCTGCAGACATTTTACCCTCAACGTTTTTGGTTTTTCTATATGTTTTTATGGTATTTTTGCTTTTGTTTTTTTTTCTTTCGTTTTCGGGTTTTTTTTTTTTTTTGGGCATAAAGGTTTTAGCGACAGCAGCTATTTATTTTTATATGTATGTATTTATTTGCAGCTGTGAAATGCTTTATATGACTGACTGTTGACAGTGTTGCATACAAAATACATATATATTGCTTTTATTACATTATTCGTGCAATATTCTTTAACATTTTAAGCACATTTTACTTGTCTTTCAATTTTTGATTTATACTTTTATTTTTGTTATTGCTATTTTGGCATTGCTACAAATTTCTGATAAAAACAGCTGGCAACGTATTGAATTTATTTTTAAACATGTATTGTATACGATTTTTAAATTGCTTGCTCCCGCGATTGAATAGTTTTATCTTTTACACACACACCCACACACAATCAGCTTATCAGCTGATTAAAAATCAATTGGCGCTTTTCAGTTAAGGCGCTCTCAATCGCTGTTGCTGTTAATGATTGGTTTCCTGTTTTGACGGACTTGTGCAGAGTGAAGAAAAACTTAAGACGCACATACAAACGTAAAAACGGCGAACGGTGAACGTTGAAAAATCGGTGGAGAGAAAAATTTAGCAGCACCGCAAGCACCGATTTCGACCGACAGCGACAGTTTTAGTGATAGGCGAATAGCGGTTAACGGTGGCACACGAATGCTGCTCTATGTGCTACTGCTGCTGCTGCTGCAACGGAGACGCCAAGAAGCGCGTTTACTGCTTTGCGTTTTGACCGGGCGCGCATCTGCAGGCAGCTGCTGCAAGAAGCTTAAGGATGAAGACCGAAGAGATAGAGCAAAGATGAGGACCGACGAAGACGAAAGCGACGGCTACAACGACGGCGACGGCAATGAACCTATTGGCTTTAACTCTACGAATCAACTGGAGCAGCAGACGCCAGCCGCTACGCAACGAAGCCGACGAACATAACAGCAGCAGCAGCAGCAGCGCTACAACAACAACAACAACAATGGGGCAAACGCAGTGCGAGCTGGGACAACAACAAACAGCGTGTGTGAACCGCCAAAACGAAAAGCTCACTGCCGAGAGAGATAGAGAGGGAGAGAGCGAGAGATTAGCGCGAAGAGAGCGAGAGCGTGCGTTCGAGTGGCAATCTGCCAATTAGCGGCAACGCTGCGTATACTTAATGTACGTTTAAAAGCTTTTTTTTCTTCTTGTTACTCTCGCTCTCTCTCTCCCTCTTTGCTACTTTCTCTGTCTTTCTCTTGGACTCAGTGTCAATCTCAAGACACATAAAAGCATTGCCAAAATGTACGAAACAGTTATGAAGAGGATCTCAACAGCAGATAGACAAAATACTTGTGAGTATTTATTTGATGTCTATAAATCGCATGAAAATACACATTAAGAATCAGTTAACCCAAAACTAAACGCAATTCCTACACAACATCTTAGTGTAGATGTATGGGTGTGTGACATTCCGTTGCACGCAGCAGCGAAGCAAAATCTTATTAAGTTCTGCTATGAATTTAAAACATATTGCCGACAAGCCGAACCGAAAAACTAGTTCAGTGGCAACACCAACAGCAGCCAATAGTATGTCGGCAGCAGCAGTAGCAGCATCCTTAACAATAAAGCGTAATACATCGACATAGAGAGAGAGAAAGAGAGAACGAAAGAGATTGTGCCAGGCTTACGCTCTTTTCATGTGAGGTAGGACCATCGTTAGAAATAGTTAAGCTTTTCTCGTTTCCAGAAAGAAAGCTTTCAGTGCTTATGTGCAAGCTTTAAGCCAACAGCTGTTAAGTCAACAGCTAACGAAACGGTTTACAGACACTGGAGCTGTTAACAGCTGACGTCGCATGACGCTAACAGCGAGTGAAACTGTTAACTTGACTGCTGTAAACTATTAAAATAATCAAAACAAATTCAGAAAAAAAACTTACCTTATTATCACTGTCTGTGGTATTGCCAGAACCAAAGCTGGCTAGAGAGCAACGATCATGATCGTTTTCGGTTAGAGGTTCATCTAAATCACGTGAAGAGCGCTGTGAAGAGCCCGAGTTCTTGGCAGGTGACTTTGGCAGAGTCAGCGAGGTGCCCGAGAAGCAGGTTTCCTGCATGACCTCACGCAGTTTCTTAACCCAAATCTGTTTGGTTTCCAGGCTATTCGCCTTGAGCACAATGCGACAATCGGAGAGCATGGGAGAGCGACCGGTCCAGACCGCAAACTTTGTTTCATCGCCTTCGATGTGCTCCGTGATGCCCATGTCCGTGGTCATAAGTTTGCTCTTGAACTGATACTTGACTACATTCGATTCCTTGACCTCCTTGGCAAAGAGCAAGTACAACTCGAAGAGAAACACACGTCGCTCACGTCCTTTGCGAATGATTTGCTTAGTATCCCAGGCCTGGAAGGCATCCTGGAGCACTACCTCGCCCAGCTTATCGATAGACACATCACAGTTCTCCAGCAGCGACAAATGCATTGCATCGTTGGCTTTCTTCGGCACATTGAGCATGACCTCGAGGCCTTCCTTAATCTCCCCATGGCTACCCTCGCAGCACGACAGCAAATCCTTGAGCAGTAACTGATATTTGGTGATGCGCTGCACCGGCTTAATGAGATACGCCGGCAGTGGATGCTCGACCTCAAGGCGTCGTTGCAACTCCTCAAAGTAGTTGCCCGCATGTTGAACGAGCAGGTTATTCGATGTCGGCTTATTCTTGCAGTAATGCACATACATGTCAAACTTAACGGCCCAGGTCACAAAACAATGGCCCACATCCTCTGGCATTGTCTCGTACTTCTCCAGCTCACGCAGAAAGATCTTCTGATGGAAATGATGTATTTCACGTATATTGCCAAAGATAATGTCCTCCTGACCGAGCAGAGCTGGTGGCACATTCCGACCACTGCGAAACTCCTCAAGGAAACACTTGATGCAGGTGGCCAGATCATTGACATAGGCACGTTCTGTCTGCATCAACTCCGCCATTATGAACTCTTTTCGTCGCGCCGATTTACGTTTCTCCTCGTTGATCTCCTTGCTGGCCGCTGAGCTGGCGGAGGTTGTCAGCTTGGCTTCCAGCGTGGGATCCGAGTGACGATCGGTGCTGCTGCTTGCTCCCGATGTGCTACTAATCGAACTGTTTGCATCCCCATCGGGTTGCATGTGCAATGGCTGCTTTGATTTGCCCAGCGATTTCTCCAGCTGTTCGCAGTAGTTGTCCATGCGATTGCTAAAGTCCTTGTAACGTTGATCTACCGAAGCGACCCACTGCTTGATGGAACTGGCATGGGCATGACCCTTCTCCACCAGACTATCGGCTAGTTGAATGAGCAGCTTGACACGTTCGCGTGTCTCCTTTGCTGTGCCACGAAACTCGTTGTGCTCCTTGAGTAAGCCTTCCGTCTCCTCGGGGGAAATGCCCACCAGATTCGTGCGCGATGACAGATAACCTTCGCCAGTATTGTGTATCCATTCGATGGCCTGTTTGGCACTGCGTTCGAACAGCACAAATTGCTGGCACTGATCCAGGGACTTCTTGCGCAATGTCCAAAAGTCAAGGACTTGATTCTCCTGGGTTAGCAGCTTGTCCAGCTTGCTCTTAACATGCGCCTCACAGTTGCCCTGAGTGTATTGGTAATATTGCTTCGACCGATACGCATACTTGAGGAATGTTTCTGCGGTGCGACGTGCCAGGGTGCACGCCTTAAGGAATGCCTCCTTTTGCTCCTGATGCTTTGATATAAGCTGCACAATTGTCTGGGCCTTATCGCTGCTACCACCACCTCCACACCAATCGTCCTCTCGTCGATACTCTCGCTCCAAACTATCCAACACAGAGCAAACCTGCTCCGCCGTCTTATAGAAATTGATTGAGGCTGTCACCAGCTTGTGTCGTTCCTCCGCGTAGGTAACCAGTTGTTGCCACTTTTTGGTAACATCATCACTGATCTCACGTATCGATTTTGGATCATAGTGATTTGCATTGATCAAAGCATCCGCTCGATACTTCACCTGCACAGCTGACGTGTGCGTCTTCTCAATGGCAATCTAAAAGAGAATGGTTATTAGTGAGAAATAAATGTAAATACTATAAGAACTTACCTGAAACTGTTCGTGTTCTTTGCGCAGCTGCTCAGCTTCCTGTAGACTGTTGGGCGTTACGAAACTGGCAACGAGCATTGCTTCGCCGTTGCGTATCCAGGAGATGACCTGATTGGCATCATTCTGGAACTGGCAGAGTTGAACAGCTTGTTCCAACTTGGCACGCTTTGCCTCCGACAGTTCCTCCAGATCGATTTCGCGTTCACGCAAAAAGTCTAGCAGATATTCGATGCGTGCCTGAGCTGTGTGTGTGGCATCAGCCATGGAAATGAAGCCAGCATTCTCAAAGAGTTGCAACAGATCCTGACCTTGTTGCAACACCTCGTAAGTGGCATTCTGTATGTCTGTCACAGACTCATTGTGCATGCGTATTAGCTGCTCGGCCTTTTGGTAATCACGCGAGAGATCTGCATGCTGCAGTTCCTCCGACCAAATCTCCAGTTGTGATGACAGCTCCATGGCATCACGTTCAAAGTAACGCAAACGCAGTATAAGATCAGCACGAAACTTGCGCGCTGACCACAGCTCCTCCACTTCGATTTTCTGCTTGCTAAGCTTGTCTAGCGTGGCCTCGAGCGCGGCCAGCGAGCCCGTATTGTCCACATACTCCAGGGCGCGCATCTCCTGGAGCAATGCCTCGCCCTGTGCTATAATTGTCATGCAGGTATTCACGGTGCTCTCCTGCTGATCCCGATACTGTTGCAGCAGTCGCTCAATACCCTCGAGATTCTCCTGCGAGAGACGCGTCTCATCTGTGCTGACATCAGTGCGCAGAGATTCTATCCAGGCACTGACTTCCTTTTCATGCGTATAGAAAATTACAGCCATTTCCAGTCGACGGCGACGCTGCTCCACACGCTCCGCAAAGCTGGCCACTTGCAGCTCTAGTTCGCGTGCCACCGAGTAGATCTCATTGGGATCCGCTTCGCCACTGCGCGCCAATTCCTCCGCCGCTGAGAGTAACTTCTCCGCATTGCTATAGGTATTCTGGGCAACATTCTCGAAATGCTCATGAGACTTTTGATAGACACGTGCCTTTTGCAGATTGCGTCCAATGCCAGTGTTCTTTCTGAGGAATACCTCGCCATGATTCTTAAGCCAATCCAACACCTGCTTAACATCCTCCTGGAACAGACGCAACGCTAGCGTCTGATGCAAACGTATCTTCTCCTGATGCCATTTGGCTTCCAGTGTGCGATGGTGTCCCAATATTTGGTGTATAACCGCAAGGACATGACTGGCGCCCTCGCTATAATCAGCAGCAGGATTCTGTCGCTCGTATTTATTGTATCCACTATTTGTATTGTTCTTGCGATAGTCGGGCACACCTGGTGGCGGCGATTGATTGCACACTTGCACCAAATGATCCAGCTGATAGAGCAGCTTCTTGCTGGTCGAATGGACCTCCGTGTACGCCTGACACATGGCCTCGTACAGCGATTGATGTGTCCTAATGGCCGTCTCCAAGCTCTGTATATCCGAGGGCAAGGGTTGCGATGCCTGACAAGCGGCTGCCCAACTGGCCACACTATTGCAATATTGCTCCGCCTTATGATGAAAGAGTACGCTCAACTGCAGCACAGCAGTTCGTTCGTCTAATCCAGCCCCGAAATCCTTCCATGTGCGATCAAGACGCTGCGCCAAAGTCTTTATATGCTGTGCCGCATAATGCTGGCTCTCGATGAGGCGTGCTGCCACTGCAAGAATGCGATCTATGTTCACATTGACATTCATTGAGGCTACTGCGAACTTTTGATGCTCATCCTGCAATGATTTCGCGCCCGAATAGTTGTGTCCAATCTCCACATAGCTCATCTGGAACACATCACGATTGTGCAGTATCCAATCGAACATCTTCTCGCAATCCTGTTCGAACAGGCGCCACTGAAAGCACTGATCCAGCTTGACTTTTTTGTGCTGCCAGAGCATCAGCAAACGCTCCTGCCCCGAATGTATTAGGTCAATCTGTCGCAGCGCCTTATTGATTGCTGCCGACATATCCGGATTGTTGCTGCTCCCAGTGCCATTGGCAGCGACACGAGCTGCCTGCTGACCGGCAGAGGAAGTGCCTGAATCGGAGCAATCGGAAGTTGCAGAACCGCCAGCAACCTGTTGAAGTAAAAACGCTCAATTACTGATTCAAATAGTTAGTTTATTAAGCTCACCTGTCCAGCTGTGCCTGTATTGCCCGTGGCATTTGCCATATTGATTTTGCTTAGCAGCTTATTGCCCTGTATATCGAGATCTTCGATGGGCAATTTTGTTATCTTTTTGCGCATTTCGTTGTGATGATCGATGGCATGCCGTGCCAAACTAACATCCTCGGCAAAATCATTACGATTCAGATCCTCCTGCAGGTCATCAATGCGATCGGCCATATCGCCTGCTTGCCAAAAGAAATCCTCAATGGCCAAACGTGCGTCCGTCCACTGTTGATGATCGTACAGCTGCTGTCCATCAAAATCAGCTGTTAACTGATGCGATTCGGCAATCTTGTTGAGTGCCTCAATCGATATTGTCTGTGTCTCAAACTTATACTTGTTGGAACTGATCGAGGCGCGTTGCTTTTGCCAAAAGTTATCCGGCTTAATGATCACCACGTTGTGTATATTGGCGCTAAAGTGTTCCTGCAACACTTTCAATATTGATTTGACGTTCGACGAACAGTTCCCATTGCCTCGCATATCAATAATGACGGTGAAGCCGAGATTCTTAGCCGCATCGCTGCAAGTGAAAGGTGCGTTTAAGCCATTAAAACACAATTTTTATTCAAACAGAGAAGAGAGCACGATCGCGTTAGAGTACGTGAGTGAGAGTGTTGTTGTTATATTTGGATAGTCTTTTACGTTGAAGGGTATTATAACTATGTAAAGCATGGTGTAACGTCTTGGGAAAGAAGTTGATTATCGGGGAAGTAAGAAAGTGTATCCAATACTTCGGCTATTTAAAACAATCCTAACTGTTTTTATTGTTTCTTGTTTGATTCTACTTTTGGTTCGTTGCTCTGTTTACGACTTTTGCATAAATTATAACATTTCACTGCGACACACAACAACATTTTTCTATCGCTTTGACACCAATTTTAGCTAATAATTTCCGACGCAACATCTAAACGTTCTCCCTATTCTCCCTGTCCCGGTGTCGTGTCTTGCGCTCTAAATTTGCATTGTATTGACTAATAAATATATTTATTGATATCACTCATTCACTCTGCCCTCTCTCTCTCTGTCTCTTTCTACGTCTTTCTCCCTGTGTGTTCTTTAACGTATCGTCGTTTAGCCGCTATTTCTTGGCCCCATTGTTGTTGGATTCATTTGGGTTTCTCGTGCGGTTTGTGCACGACGAGCATTTCTAGGGGTTTTTACCATCACAAAGAAGACATTGTTAGAGCTCGTAACTTGCATCTTTGCCTACACTGCACGAAAACAAGATAGACTGCATTCTCTGTGGTAAGAAATATATAAAAAGTAAGAGCTTCTTTAGTGTTCATTTCCATCTTGTGATTCTGTTATGTGTTGAAAAATCATTTCTTTTATCTCGAACTATGCCAAAACTTAAAGTTTATTTAGTTTCCCACCTTGGCTGCTTACTGTGAGACCTTCTTTGTGTGTGTTCTCTCTCTTGAATGACTAATAAGAAAACAGAGTGCATGATGGGATTTTGGTTTTTTGGGGAGAGGGGAGAACAGCAAGCGAAATGTCTCAAAAATCTCTTCTGGTTTCTCTCTTAATCAACAGCTGAAATCAGAGGGAAAACGAGTCGCACATCAAGAGGGGGAAAGAGATTGAAAGATGTGACGCTATAAAAAGGAAGGAAACATGCCGCAAATCAAATGTCGCCCGCAGGAAAAACAGACAAAAAGAAAACCAAAAAAAAACCCCCAAATGCAAACTAATCAAAAATCGTTTATTTAACCCATAAATCTGTTGAAAATTAAGCAAGGGAATTGAAGAGAGAGGGTATGGTAGGCGGGGGGAAGAGGAGGAAGTTGCCATCGAACGTGCCTTAAATATTGAGGCATCGATTGTTGTTCTTGTTGTTGATGGTCATTTTTGTATATACAACAATAAATTTGCATTGAAGCGCAACTCAAATCGACTCGATTCGGCTCCTCCTGACCAAAATGAAACAAAGACAAAGGCGACGCAACGACGAGAAATAAACAAAACGAAAGAAAGCAAAAAAACATGTTTCGCATGAAAACAAATAAATATAAAAAAAGAAGAAAAGAAAACAAAGCAAAAGCAGCGATAAAAACGCACATTTGGCAGACTGCCAACGTCGTAGGAGAAGGAGGAGGGGAGAGGAGCGAAATGACAACGTAAAGATAAGACATAAATGTCGTCAGCGACAGTAGTACCTCCTCCTCCTCCTCCCGCTCTTCACCCTACACACTGATCACCCGCGCTTATCAGTCAAACTTAGAGGCGTCAACTGTGAGGAAGAAGCTCGTATATGGGGCATAAAGATAGCAATGTAGTTCCCCCACCCCCCACACTATAACTGGTGCTGCTGATAAGACAATAAGTGCGACAAGGCATGGGAAACACTGAGTAGCTCTCGTGACCCAAAAATAAAAAAGAAATTCTTATTCATGTTATTTTTTTTCGTTATACAAAATTCCCAATGAATAAGCATACACAAGAATAAGAAGAAGAAGAGGTAGCATTATTATAGTACTCGTTATTTACATGATTTTGATAATGAATGAATGACTCTTCTTTATATACTTTTCTAAAGTTCCGCAAATTCTAACTATCAGTTCCAAGAAATAAAAACTTAGAGCTTTAATCAAATATATATAACATTCTTTCTGGCTTCGATAAATCTCGCATTCCGCCTTTCATTTCTTGTTTTTATTTTTTCGCTTCCCTTCTCTACTCTTCGCTACGTTTTGTTTTTTTGGCACTTTCGACGCTCTTTGGCCAGCAAACAACAAACAACAAAAAGAGCTTTTGGCTGGCATTCTGCCGCATTCTTTTTGGGCAAACGAGCTTCAAGCTGACTTTTGCTGCTGCTTCTGCTTAAGCCGGGGCTGCCTTTTGCTGCCGGTTTTTATGCTATCGCTCTCTTTGTCGCACAGATTTATGCAATTTGTTGTTGTCCCTCACCGACTATTCTGCTGTGTATCGCTCTGTATCTCTCTTTAACATTTTTCTTCCTTCTTCAATGTCAGCGTTGCTGCAAAAACAACAACAACAGCGGCAATGTGCGTGTTTTTGTTCTTGCTGGTCGCCATTGTCAAGTGTTGTTGTTGTTGTTGCTGCTGCTGCTGTTGCTGATGATTCATAAAACATGCGAGAACTGGAAAATCAAGTGGAATGCATGCAGCTGCAAGCCAACTACTGCTGCTGCTGCTGCGGCTGTTCAAAGCGCGGGTGAGGCGACAATGCCCAAAACAGCAAACGAAGCGAAGCAACGTCGACAGCGACGCTGCCGTCGACGTCAGCTGACACAATGGCCATGCATTATTGTAAGTGAAGCCGGCTTGGGTTGCCTGCATGTGTGTGCGAGCGAGAGAGAGAGAGAGAGAGAGCAGGCGTAATAAATAAACAAACACACATATTGCTTCTTCTTGCCAATAACAATAAAAATAATAATATTAGTGAGCAACTCACCTTGGTATGCTAATCAAGTAGATGAGTAGGCGACGCAAATCCTCCGGTTTCAGGCGATCTCGTCTCGGTGTTGCCGGAAAGCATAATAGTGGGCCGCCGCGCCTATCGCGACCGCCTGTTAAAAATACAACACGCTCCTGCAGCAGCGTTAACAGATCGCGCGCACGTTGACCATCCATCTTGTTGTGTGCGAGCGAGGGGGAGAGAAGGTGAGCAGCCGGTTAAAGCTGTTATTGTTGTTGTTGCTGGTGTTTATGTTAAAGCTGAGGTTTAATCGTCTTTAACTATTATTTTGAAGGCAGCACAGCATAACGGGATCGCCTTCGAATTTCACTTAATTTTAAATATTTCTTATTGTTGTTACACTTTTGCACTTGCTTTGAAGGCTTTCATTGATTTTCGCAAATTTCTCGCTGGCATTTTTCATGGTCACAGCAGCTCTGTAAGTGTGTGTGTTTGTGTGTTAGTCGCGTGCATGCTTGTTTGTTTGAGTGTGTGGGTGTTTTTGTTTAGAGAACGGACGAAAGAGCACAAAAACAAAGTGGACAAAAAAGGGAAAACAACACGGTCACACTCAACGCATGCAGCATAGATTAATTACATTTTAGAATAATTTGTTCACCATATGCAACCCTCAAACAAACAAACACACACGCACGCACACACAAGTAGAGGAACACAGACAGATAGGGAGACACAAACACATGCACATGTGACAGGAGGCACCCACCAAAAAGCGGGTAAATGTTAAATGTCATAAATCAACTCGACGGCAGCAGCAGAAGCCGCGGCAGCGGCGTCACGCAACCGCCGCATAAAACATAAACGCGGAAACATACACACACGCACATACACCAATACATATGGTCTTATTCTTATTTTTAAACTATGGCAAGGGGGCGGGCAGACAAACAAATCTGTTTTACATTTCTTCTGTATGCTTTATGTTTCTTTTTATTTTTATTTATTTTTTTTGCAGCTGCACAACGCGCGCAATGTTTAATAATTTTGTGTGCTCTGACTTGACGTTGTCGTTTTTAATTGCCATTTGCAATATGTTTTATTTTTATAGAAGAGAAAACACAACGAACTCCATCAACATCACATCATCGCGCACATCTTTTCACAGTTTCGTTTCGTTTCGTTTTTGTTTGCAGAGAAGTTCTGCGTCTTTTTGTCTACCTCTGCCTCTGCCTCTGTCGCTGCCTTTGCCTTTGACTCTGCCTCTTTCCACCTTCTTCTTATTCATCCAACAAACGCAAACGCTTCTGGATACAAATTGATTTTTTTCACTCTTTTGGGCCTCTGTTCGTTTGGCCACGGGCAATTTTGTAGTACAATTTCATGTTGTTACCATTGCAATTGCTGGTGTGCGCGACACGCAGCACATTTACATTATTTGTTATTTTTTATTTGTTTTGTTTACACGGCAGCGTTTGTTTAAACAATATCCGAGCACGTCAATTTTGCGAAATTTATGCGCCTCGCTCGCTTTGTTGTTGCACTGTTAATGCGTTCAACTCTCCTCTGTTAAACTCAAAATGGTAATGCTAACATGAAAACAATGAGACCAGCTATGCCAAACGCCAAAATGACAAGTGAATATTGTATTTAGTATTTAACGCTGCCAGACTATTCGAATGCCAATGTAAACAAACCTGCAGCTCTGCCAGAAGCCAACTCAGCTGTTTCAAACCAACTGGCAACATCGTAGCTAGAAAATATTGCAATAGGTGTTTTTTATTTCTTTTGTTTTGTTCCAATTACATTAACAATTGCAAAAATTCTGCGCAAAATCAAAGCAACTTTCCAACGCAAGAAGCCCCGACACAAGCATCAGCAACAGGCACTGTCGCAACGACCCCACAGCTGTTACCAAGACGACAACAACGTCGTCAAAGACAACGCTGGCGACAAGGCAAACGCAGCAGCCAGTTGGAGGCATAGGAGCACAAACAGAAGCAGCTGTGGTGGCATTATGGAGAGCAATCTGAATCGCATGATTAATCAAACGCTGCGTCATCCGCTCAGCGGTCAGCTCAGCAAATACACAAATGTGATGAAGGGTGCGTACTAACTGTTATACGCTGCGTGCTGTTATACAGATCCTCTTTGCTTGTGCGATCGCTTAATGTTGTGTGTTTCGATATCGATAACACTGAATAGGCGGCAAAACTGTCGAAAAATTCAAATTTAAATTCAACAACTGCTCTTTCAGGCTGGCAATATCGCTGGTTTACGGTGGATGCCAAATCTGGTTACCTAAGCTATTACCTATGCGATTCCTCTTCAATTGGCGATGACATTGCGCCCTCTCCACATGTCCTGGCAAGTGCACCACGTGGCCAGGTGCAGCTAGCCGGCGCTGTTGTCTATCCCAGCGACGAGGATTCACGCACCTTTGCCATTGCCTGCGCCTCGGGTGACACCGTCAAGCTGCGAGCAAACGATGCACGTGCTCGTCAGGAGTGGGTCGATGGACTACGCGCTGTTGTCGAGAGTCACACCAAGGCCATGGACATAAGCAACAGCTCACCGCTGCCGGCACGCGAACTGCTTGCCGCCTCCGATGCAATGGTCTCAGCCCGTCAAGCCTTGTTTCTCACCGAGCAGTGGTTAGTTTTGTTTTTTTACTTGGTTTAAGCCCAAAGTTATAATCTCTTGGTTTTTAGCAATGCTTCCTTGGCTCGGGCCATTGAGAATATTGACTGTGCCTCCTTTTCGCCCACGGATCCCGATCTTCTGCTGCTCAAGGCCATCTCAACGGCCAGCACACAGTGCCTGCATCAATGCCTCAGCCTGCTACAACGCCATCAGGAGATCAATCAGCCCCAAAACGACATGACGCCTCCTGGCCTTGGCTTGGCTATTCAATAGCCAAACCCGCTGTTTTAAACCCAAAACGTGTATGAAATCAAAGCAATAATTCTAATAAAAAATCGGTCCTTGTTCTCTGTGTATAACCCAAATGAATTCTAAAACGATTTTTTGTATGTTTTCGATTACTTTTCAATTGTTTTTATAAAATATTTTTTTTTTCTGTTTTTCGTGATTTTTTTCGTTTTTTTTGTTAGATTAATAAGAACATTCATTTCGACATTTAAAGTTAATTTGAACATAAAGTTTTGCACTAAAGTTGATAGAAAAAACAAATTAAAATTTCGAGTTTACTGAATCGTTAATCTATATATATGTATATATATATGGTAATAAGTGGAACATTGAAGTCTATTTGACGAGGGGCGAGGGGGAAGGACTGGTGGCGTTATATATATATATATATATATATATATATGAAAGTTACATACACATACATAAATACATATATATATATATATATAAATATGGCTATTGCTGCTGCAGTTGTATAAACTGTATAAATTAATACTTAATATCTTAGATTTGATTTTTATTTGCCGTTGGCTTGTTTCCTATATAAACATATACATATATAGTATATATATATATGTTTAAGGATTTTCTTTCCCTTCTTAGGTGTTTCATTATGCGTTTTGGTTTATTAATTGTGTGCTTCTTCTTTTTTTTATTTGTTAAAACATATTTGTATAAAATCTTTTGCCGAAAGTTTGCCTAAAAGTTTTTTTTATTATTTTTTTTTTAACGAAACTCAAATACTTATATATTTATTTAAAAAATATATATATTTATATATGTTTGTGTATATGTTTTGCCAGACTTTTTCTAAAAACAAATTAACGAAAGTTGTTGCTTTTTGAAAATTACAAACAAAATAAATACCAAAAAAAAATAGTTAAACTCAAATTTAATACTAGAAAAAGGCACTTTAGAAGAGTAGACCAAAAAAATGTATAATAAATTAACTGACAATTAACAACAACTTTCGTTTTGGTAAATTTTTTTTAATAAATTTTCACATTTTTTTCCTAAAAAGTTTTTGTGTTTTGTATAAATTTTGTTTTCTTTTGTTTCTTAAAAATTCACATTAAATTTACATTTTTTTTTATTCTAATAATTTTGTGTTTGTCACTGAATTTAATTCCGAAAGGCATTTTTTGTGAATTTTTAATTTTTGTTTTGTTTTTTAAGACCTAAATTTTGTTTTTCTTTTGTTCAAAGCACATCCAAAAAGTTTTTTATATTTTTAATTTCTGTAATTTTGTACACGATTTTTTTAAAACTTAATAAAACTGGGCACACAATGAATTAATAATATTTGTTTTAATATTATATATATATTTTTTTGTTATAGTTTAAACTGTTGTGGGAGTTTTTGTTGTTGTTGTTGTGGAATGTTCCAAGGGTTTTGATATAGTTTTTGTTTTTTGTTGCGATTTAGTGAGTTAAAGTGTTTAAAATTAAAGAGATCGCTATTTAATTGTTTAAGTTTAATGCGCTATAACATAATAATACTTGTTTTGATTTTATTTCATTCCTTTCTGGTTAATACGTTAAATAATTTCTTAATTAAATAACTTACAAAATGAACTTAAGTTAAAAGACCGATCGAAATTCAAAAGAACTAAGGAACGCGCGTTTGAGATATATATTATTTCTCGATGCTATAGAAAATCGAACTTCTTTTAATTCAAACCGACTTTAGTTAAAATCACCTATATATACATAAATATTACTACGTTTTTAGAATAGAAAAACTATTTTTAAAAATCATTTAGAAAATCACAAAGAATGCAAATTAAAAAAAGTTCAACTTTGTATACATTTAAATACTATATAGTTTAAAATACAATAATTTAGTTTGTTTTTTCATTTTTCAAAATTTTTCTTTCTTTCCGCTTCTCAATTCACATTTGCTTACAATACAAAATAAAAGAAACATTTACTTGATTTAATTTTATTCCTCTTTTTTGTTTTGTTTGCTTTCTGTTTTTTTGATTGTTTAGTTTTTGAGTTTTGAAGCTTCTACTCGCTGCTGGTTGTGATGGGCTCCACTTTGATGTTGCCACTGCTGCTGGAACAGATTTCAGTAGTAGATACTGCTCCTCCACCACTGCCGGCTCCAACTCCAACTCCAGCTGCTCCTCCCGAACCGAGACCAGTGGCTGTCGTCGTTGCGGTCGTCGTTGAGGAAGCCGAGTTGGAGGAGGAGATGCCAACATTGCTGCCGACACCAACAAGATCGGCTAGATCTTCAGCGAACAGCCGGGTGGGTGAGTATTCCCGCTTGTAGCCCAACTCTAGACCCAACTCGGCCAGCGGGGAATGCAATCTTGGCGTCTCGCTGCGAAGCGGGCTGCTCTTCGACTTGATCTTTTCCGCATGCAGCAGGCCCAGATGCTGTTGTTGTTGCTGTTGTAGTTGCTGCTGCTGCTGCTGGGAGACAGCACTGGGTGTGGGCATGGAACTGGCACCGAAACCGGACTTGTGCTGCTGCATATGATGAGGATGCACCTGTTGCTGCTGTTGATGCAAGGCATGTTGCTGCTGCTGCTGCTGTTGTTGCTGTTGTTGTTGCTGCTGCTGCTGCTGCTGGTGTTGGTGGAGCTGGAGTTGCTGCAAATGATGTTGCTGCTGTTGGCTGAGCAGAGCGGCGGCGGTGGTTGGATCACGATGCAGTGCAACGGCCATGCTGGGCGGCAGATTCGGCATGAGGCCGGCAGGGCCGCAGGGCGAGGGCGCATGTCGCGGTGGACCCAATGATGGATTGGAGCCGCTGCTCAATGCTGGCGATATGCTTGCTCGCCCGCCCGGTCCACCCGCCAAATGTGGCGGCAATTGGAACAGTCCTGGCGGCGGCGGCCCCGCCTCCCCGTGCTGATGCTGCGCTGCGGCAGCCATTTGCATCTGCTGGCGTATATTGTGAGCGACGGCAGCCACTGCCGACATTTGTTCTTGCGACATTTGCTGGTCGCCACCGACAGCTCCACCACCGCCAGCGCCGCTTGGACCACCTCCTCCTGCTCCACTGCCCATGCCATTCGGACAGGCCAAGGCGCTGAGGGTGGCGGCGCCGCTGCCCGGCATGCCGCCACTAGCGCCTGGATAGCTTAGCGCCATGTCCTGCAAGGAAAACACGGGCTAACCCGGTCGAAAGTTTAGTGCATGTTTTTCATCGGCATTAAAGCACTTTAACATATCGATACTTGTTAGGTTAGCTGCTGTTAAAGTGATAACACTGCGATCGCTGCTAAATCGATAGTTTATGTTAAGCTCGGCAAGCAGACGCGCGTGGTGCTTAATTTCGGTTTTGAGTTAAATGCAACTAAATGTAAAGTGCAACAACGAAAATGTGTTATATTTTTAGTGTCGCGGACGTATATTAGTTGTATGTTGTCGGGGCTTTGTGAACGACTCTATTTGCTAAAGAATAACTTGTTTTGTTTCGCGGTGAAAAAACTAACGGAACTTTTTAACAGAGCACTGCTTAAGACAAAGGCATAACAGAGGCATTTGCTAACAGCGTCTTACAGCTACAATAACATTCTGCTAATCGCCAATTAAACGCGCCAAAGTTTCTAACTCCGTGAAAACTTTATTGTTAAGTGAAGTCAAGTAGTGACTTGATAAAATAAACGAAATTGGTTGACTTTCAAAGCGTGAAACAAATTTGTTCAATAAAATGCCGTCGTTAACAGCTTGGAGCTGAGAAAAGAAAAGCATAAAGTCTGGCAGCACCTGTTAACAGTTTGCTGCTTATTAAACGATCAGAAAATGTTAAGCTTAACATTGAGCATCGGCCAGAGCTCACAACTCGCATCCTTTGAACTTAACAACAATTATTAAAATATTATATCAGTTCACTGCTGGCCACCAAATCAAAAAAAAAAAGGTAATTGATAAAATTTCTACCTATAAATTACATAGTAAGGACATTGCAGTTGTTATCAAAATCACATGTTAATCGGTTAATCGATATCTAATTGAGTAAGCACAACTACACTGTTAAAATTTTAATTGAATAATTTGTGTAGTGTGTAATTTAGATTGTTATTGTCTGCGGCTGCAGCAGCGCTACCTACCGAATGCCGACCATACGGTGGCATGTGGGCGGCCAGGCTATCGTCCTTCATGTCCTTGGTATCGCGAAAAACAACCGTCTTGATGACGCCCTTAATATGCTCATCTGGCCAAATTCCCAGCAATATGCGCTGCGGCCGTCCACGTCCCTTTGGCCGCAAATCGGGCCCACCATCTATAGACGGTCCCAGCATATTATGCACTCGATTTGCATATAGCACAAATGTGGGATATGGTATATCATATTTGCGGGCGGCTTGCGATAGCGAAAGTCCCTCCTTCAGCACACTAAAGATGGCCTCGGCCATTGTTTCGGGTCGCCAGGACTTCAAGGGGCCACGTTCGCGAAATCTCATATGATGCATTAGATTCTGATTGGTGTTCCAGCATTTTTGCCACATTGACTGCAGCTGATACTGATAGCTGTCTGCTAGAAGTGTGAAGAGATGAAAAGATAGTAACATAGCGGTACTCTTGGCAAAGTGCTGCCCATAAGGTTATTTTTGTTCAGGTACAAACCTGCTAACGTTGAGCCAGTGGCACCCATCCAAGCGTGTGAGTTTTCCATCATTTTTGCCTGTTGATAAAGTTAAGAAAATGAGAATTAATTGCATAACTGAATGTAGTTGTAACTACTCAACAGGGTATTTTCAAGTCGATGGACTATTTCAGGCATTTTGTTATTTAGTTTGTAACCCAATTTGTAAGCATATAATGGCTTCGATTCTAATGCTAACGATACATATAACTATCACTGAGCGTTGAGCGTTGTTCGAGTGCTTTAACATCGTTGACTATACCGTTATTCGTTACCCGTTAGCCGTTACTGCAACCGTTAGCGTTGTGTCTGTTTGCCAAGTACCGTTTGCCAAGTGGAGGCTCATACTATTGAATTCACTAATTGCATAACAAAGTAACATTTGCATATTGTTCTACATACATACATGTGTATCCTTAAACGTGTCTGCTGTTCTAGAACGTAAAACCTGGCTCTTGGGTGCTCTTGTCAATAACTTCATTACAAAAATTTCGCATCATAAAACATATCAAGTAGTTTTAGGCCCCGACTCACTCGTAGGGGCCACTTGTGCCCATTTAGGCTAAGTATTACTTGTAAGTTTGCCATGTGACTGCGTGGCTGAGTAGCAGTTAAGTTGTTCGTTCTTGTTATTCTCATATCACATTTTTGTATTTCTCAATTGCTTCCCAGTAAGTGTGGCCATAATAGTAATAACAGCTGCCAGACAATGCGCACCACTGAAATTTGTTTGCCACAAAAACAATGTGTTGCATACCTTTATGAGCCGTAAACATGCAAGTTGGCCACAAACAGTATTGCAACAGACGTAAATTATACATAATATTAAGTTACGTACTACTTATCCCAAGTCAAATTACTTTATCTACAAATCTAAAGAACACTCTTTTTTTGAGAACTTTATCAAGGAAGATTCGCTTAATCTATGGCTAAATAATAATATTGCAAACGAATATATATATATATGGAACACATAAATGCATATGACAGGTAGGTGTGTGTGTGTGTGTGTGTGTTTATGTGCAACTAAGCGAAGAAATGGTTGCGGCCATCAAAGCGAGTCAGCAACAACAACAACAACTAGGCAACATGCCACATCAAACTACGCCAGCCAACTAATGGTCCATTCGTGGCACTTGGTTATTGACGTTGGACTCGAATTGTATTAACAATGCATGGGGCCAACCAGCCTGCCAGCAGCCTGAATTCAACTGCAGTTTGGGTGAAAGAGAGAGAGAGAGATAGAGAGAGAGAGAGAGAGGGAGAATCGAGGTAAGCAGCAAGCTGCAGCTGCAACTGAGTTTGGCTTTGATGCAAAATCGAAACGTGGTCAACTTCATTTCGCTTAATTTCGCGTTTGGCTCTAGCACTAATACACACACGCACCACACACACACACACACACACTGCAGTGCGCGCGCTAATCTGCCGAAGGGCCTACCCAATGTAGATGGAGTAGGATGAAGGGGGTTGAGTGAGATGTGGTTGGGCGTGAGGGTCTGCCACTCAGGTATGACATTTTGGCAGCGTCGAGTGCACCAAGACTGTCAAATGAGTTGTAATGAAATCTCGCTCAGTGCGTGTTTGAAGCGTTCACTTTGCCTCTGTGTTTGTGTGTGTGTGTGTGTGTGTGCTGCTTTGGTCAGTTGCACATATAATAAATAAATTATTTGGCATTTGGTGTACGTATTATTGAAGGCAGGTGGATAACCAGGCACTCGCACTCACACACACACACATACACGTATATATAGCGGCGCCATCTGTCGTCTGTCTTTGCGACACACGCACACACACACGCACACAAACTTGCGCATTAGCGTGATTAGTCTCAATAGTCGCTCGCTGGCATTTAGATTCAACCAAGCAACAACAATCTCAACATTTTCCCTATTTGGCTTTAAGCGTAGCGACAAATTAAATTATCCCAAAATACGCAGCATTTCCGCCATTTTGTCGCTGTCTGGACCGACAAAAAGAATATACATGTATATATATATCTATATTTTTATTTATTGAAAGAAAACGCCCCAAAGTGTCAAGGAGCCAGGAAAAAGGCGTTGCAGTCAACGCAATTGAAACCTTTGAGACGAAATCTCCTTAAACCCCCCGCATCCCCAGCATAACAAATAATCGTTGAGGCGTTAAGCCTCAAGCCAAATTGAGCATAAAAAGTGCCTTGCTGCAGTCTAACCTATGCCTAACCTAACCAAAGAACTTAACCTAACCTAACCCAAACTCCCTTACCGGTAGAAGACTTCCACTTATGTGTGTGTGTGTGTGTTTTGGTTTGTGGTGTTTTATTTCGTTTTTTTTTTTTGTAGCCGCAGGGGTCGCTTAACATTTGCGGGGTTGTTCAGCTGTTGCTGGCCTGCCACAATCTCGTGATTCGTTCAGCCTGAAGGACCCACAAAATGCAATTTAGACAAATTCACAGCGGGAAATGTGAACATGTGGCAGCAAGGGGACAATCAAATAATACTCAAATCCTTAAAACTTAGATTAAAAATAGATAATATATATATATTATAACTTATAGTTATACTGTTGAGATGTTCTTCAAATGATTTAAATCACTTTGAGCTTGGAATTCTTGTACATTGGCTTTTATGCCCAATTTAACAAGTGAACTGTAAATTCAAGGATGCTGCTCAGGAAATTATTCAAGTGTCATACATACACATGAGTGTGTGTGTGTTACCAAAAATTAATTAGCGTGAAAAACATTATTGAATGTTATTCGTAGGCTTAAGTAAAAGCATTTGACAAAATCCCCAAGACGGATGTTGGCAAAAACTTGCATTAGTTTTACATAAGTACAAACCGTCTACAAGCTCATTTCCTTTTGCGACTGTATGTGTGTGTGTGTGTGTGTGTGTGTGTGTGGCGCACTTTTAATTTGATTTAGTCGCAAAACTTGCTGCCTGCTTCATTAAAATTCGTGCTACAACAAAATAAAACTTGAGCGAAAACCCGGAGAAGTTTTTGTTGCTTGGTTATTTTTTTTTGTTTTGTTGTATTTTTGGCGCGCATTTTGCTGCTACTTGAAACATCAATTACAAGCATGCAGGCTGCAACAGCAACAGCAACAGCAACAAGCGGCATATTTCCGAGCAACATACACCCCACGCCCCCCTAAGCCACTCCCACCCTCTAGGCAAGCCAACAAGCGTTGTGAAGTGTGCTACGATTTCACTTGAAAACTGCAATCAAGTGAATTTCGATATGTATGCAAGCATGTTTGTGAGTGTGTGTGTATGTGTGTATGTGTGTGTTCGGGGCACATATAAAAACTTCATGGATTTAATAATCAAACCATCGATGGTTAAAATGTTGCTCGAGCAGCGCAAAACAGGCAACATGGCTGGGGCAAAATGAGGAATTTTCTCTCTTACTCTTTCTCTACACTTGTTCGTCATTTCCTGTACAATTTTATTATATTTCATATATGGATTTGTGTGTGTGTGTGTGTGTGGGTGTGTTTGCGATCGGCAATAACAGCTTACTGTACACACGACTGACGGATGTATTCCACTCCATTCCCCCTTTTACCCCCTGTTGCCTATCAAGTCAACTGCTCTTTGCAATAAATAGGCAAATGTTGCTGGCATATAAGTATTTATATGAAAATATGAAACGTTTGCTGCATTATAAAAGATGCTTTAGTTCACATGTTTTTCTGCATGTGTGTGTGTAATAATAACAGAAAAATCATTAAGTACTCAGACAACAGTTGAATTATTTTGTACCGTTAATGCCGATGGCAGGAAAAATGTTGATGATTTGTAGGGAATTCATTAGAAACAACAACAACTTCGCCAGATGATTAAAACAAACTTAAAGCTTTAAGTTTTTCATTAAGCTTTTATTTTGTATTGCCGTCGAGTTTATTACATTTGTTCTTGTTACCATTTTATTGCATGCGTTTTGCACTTGCCCAGACTAATTGCCTGCAATCAGAGAATCTGCTAGAACTAAGCCAACCCGCACTTCTTCCGTCTTCTTGCACTCAATAAAAAAAAATAAAAAACAAACAAAACAAGTAAAGTTTAATTTTTTTTTTATCATTGTTTGTTAAAAACTGCGGTAATTTATACAACCGACAGCAAAAAACAAAAACAAAAACAAAAAACAACAAAACTTTTTTCCAGTCTAAAAAGGAACGAAGCGATTAGCAAATGGCAGCAGTTAGGTTTGTTATGGCGTCGGTTTAGGGCCGGCTGTTGGGGTTATGGCACACCGATCAATCGACAAAATAATGCGTTAACTTTTCAAAAGTGCTTTGTACAGCTGCAACGCACACACGCAACTTTTCCACACACACACACACACTAACAACAACTTTGTGCGATTAGAAAAACAAAACAAACAAAAAATTATATGGCAATGGGCGTATTGAGTTGAGGGGTGTAGAATCCAAGCAGCCTTAATAACAACATTAAAAAGTTTAAAATATTGCGCATAACAAACAAAAAAAGTCAAGCCAATTAAAACTGTTTACTGTTTTATCTATGTATTAAATAATCCTCCAAATCAACGTACACACAATTTCCTTATGACAATATTCAATTTCCGTATAGACCTTTTACTATATATCAATTTTTATGTGTAATAGGCTACGAACAAATAAAATAAAACAATATTCTGTATTGTCGATTAACACTTTATCAAGCCATAAACAACTGGTTTGCCATAACCCATTCAAGCTCCTGTGTTGGTGACCATATGAAAACATTTAACTTACTGTTCATGTGCTTTTAGTTATAAATCACGAATCTTTAATAGTCTCTGCCCCGACAAACAAGCAAAACAAATGCAAAATAAAAACAAGGCCTGACTACAAAAATATTGAAAATCATTTGACCAGCCCAGCTTATACCTATACAAGCGCATAACTAACGATAAAGCGTCGATATAAAAATTGTTGCCTATTTTTGGGCGCACAAATTGCAACAGACGACTTTTTTATGCATGTTGCTGTTGTTTGTTGTCAGCACATTACGCGCGGCATGCACCGTCAATGCCCCTTGCAGCACAGCACGTGCCGCGCATCAAAAATCGGAAAGGCAGCAACAGCAAAAGCAAGTGCAAAGGCGACAGCAGCAACAAAAAGAATACAAAAAAGAAAAAATTGTGCTGCCCAGCCGCGCGGTTTATAATCTAATAAGCAATCAATGATGTGAAAAAATGACTGCCAAACCATTTTAAACGCTGCGGTGCACCACAGAAAGAGGGTAGAGAAACAGAGAGAGAGAGAGGGGAAGAGAGTGTAAACTGTTGGGGAGGTTGCCACATTTTTCTCATGCTACTCTTTTTGGCATTTTGCTGCCACCCTTTTTTTTTGCATATATATATTTTCTTTTTGTTGTTTTTTTTTCATTTTTGTTGACTGCACTCGCGCGGACACAATTGTTGCATGCAACTGTGGTGCAACTCGTGTGAAATAAACGGCAGCTGGAGACAGGAAAAACACACGACCAGTCTATATATATATGTGTGTGTATGTGGCCAGTGGCTGCTGCCCCCGTGTGGGTATTGTTGTTGTTGTTTCGGCTGCTGCTGCGGGGCAACATGTGGGCAATGGCATACAAACTGTAAATGCCACACAATGACAGTGTGTCTCAATTTATTAGGTGCCACAATTTATGACGTCAGGGCAATAGGCCACAAAAAAAAGGCGAAAAAAGATAGAAAATCACCAACTTTATGGCATATGTTTATCAATATTTTGTTTGACATTTGAATAATTAAATGGTTTTTAATTGATTTCTATAACTTTCATTTCCCGCTAGCTGGTTAAGGCAATTAAGCTGCAATTAAGAGTAAGCTTTTGTCTTTTATATCAATGCGAATTCACAAGTTTGTCAGTTTAAAGTCTATATATTTACTATATTGAGCAATTGTGTATGCCGTTTTAAAACATTACATTCTTGGCTTAATTTTGTAAGAATTAAGCAAAACTGCTGCAATAATAAATAAAACCCAAACGGAATATTTTGCTGTTGTTACTGCTGCTGCTGCTGTAGGTTAACTCCTTTTGCCTACCTTGGGTATTTATCTTATCTAAGAAATCTTTCCCACTCCACACCTCACCAACCGCCGCCCGCTACCAGATGAAAAATGGCGAAACGTCTGGTGGAAAATGTCTGCGCTGCGGCGTTGCGTTGAAGCTGAGCTAAATTTAATTTTAAATTTTATGAACGCACATCAAAAAATAAGTATAAGAAGCGCTTAGGGCGGGGGCTGAAGGTTGGCAGAGTAGAGTTCTAACTGCTTAGGTATATCAGCTCCCGTTTTTGGGGGTTGTCGTTTTTGCTGAAACTTGTGGCATTAAAATATGAAAAACAATTAAGCCGCCGCCGTCGTCGTTGTCTTGGCCAACTTTTTTGGGTTGGCTCTGCTCTCAACGGGGCAAGTTGCATTAGAAAATGGCTGACGGTAAATTTAAACATTTTCTTCTTGCTATTTTTGTTATGTGCTATTTACCATCTAGCTCTGCCGCTGTCGCTCTAGTAGTTCGCCACTTTACGTACAACATTTGCCTATTCAAATTGTGAAACAAAATATATTTCAATTCATAATGAATAATTCAACGTGTGGCATGCATTTTATATAAGACAATAGCGCGGCAAAAGTTGCGCGCTACTTTAGTTTGTTCCACAGAGAAAGAGAGAGAAAGGGCATCCGAAGAGGCAATATTGCAACCAGAAAGACACTTTGCCTAGCTACCTGCAGCTTTGTGAGCATATTATGGTAAAATTTTGCTTGTAGCAGACAACATGACAAGCCGCATCTCAGTTTCAATTCGGTTGTTGTCATTGTTGTTGAGAAATAAAATATAATCCATTATTTAAGCTGCCCAAAATGCACATTTTGTACGAACAACAACAGCAACAAATTGCCTGATTGTCTCTCAACTTTTGTGCTGTAGATCCTTATTACTTGCTAATCGAGAACGAATCAAAAATAAATACTTAATATTACTAAGCAAATATTTTTTTTAAAATTATTTATGCTTTGGCTTTAACTATTGTCTAGTTTCGTCCAAGTGGCAGTGTTTTTTGTTAATCTATGCAAGAGAACGAGGCAGGCAAAAGTATTTTGCATAGTAAAAGTGGCAAACGTTGTAAACACCGTACTATACTTTGTAACAATTGTTGTTGTTGCTGTTATAGGCTAGAGTTTATGGCTGTTTTGTTGGGCTGGTTAGGTTGAGTTGGTTAGTTTCGCTTGCCACTTTTTAGGTCATAAGACGTTACGCTAAAAGCGCCATTCAACATTTCGTTCTATTTTAAAGACATTTCATGTGGCGCAAGCGGGCCGTTGGGTTTTGCTTGTTGTTGCCGTCAAGACTCAAGATTGGCACTTGATTGGCGTACATTTCCTGTTGCATATTTAAGTTTGTTGCTTAAGTTATAGTACATGTGCATGGGCCAAAAGCCAAAAGCCAACGCCAAAAACCAAAAACGCCTTGGCGGCTAAATGCATTTCTATTTGTATAACTGACATACACAAAATTTGCATTGAAAGTTTCCTCTTGTTGGCCAAGTTAAATGTTAACGTTACTCTTCTGGGTTATTACGGTTACCAAATGGAATGAGTGGGCGTTTGCTTCGAGTAGACTCTAGTGCTCTAGTGCTCTTTAAAGCTATGATCGTTCTTGTTGTTTTTGTTGTTTCTTTGAAGCAATTATTTAATTAAATAAATGCAATAAGTAAGCGTCCAACTCATTGACATTTCATCTGTCGCGTAATTTATAATTTGTGTTGCCATTATGGTCAATCTTTTATGTCTGTATGTCTGTCTGTGTGTGTGTGTGTGTGTGTGTTAGTGTGTATGACTTTTATTTTACAACAGACGTTGTAGCTGTATAATTTTACTGTTGTTATTGTTGTTGTTGTTGCTGCTTTCATTTTGACTGCTGCGGCGCTGCAAATATTTCACATTAATATGGCGGAAAATCCATAATCGAATTACTGAGTTGCGGCTCTTTTGTGCTCCCATCACAACATGTGTGTGCGAGTGCGAGTGCGAGTGTGTAATGTGTGTGTGTGTTTGTATCGCTTTAATTGAATCCTTAACACTTTTGAGCTACTTACGGCCAACACGTTGCGTATGTGTAACTTATTATTATTATTGTTGTTGTTGCTGATGTCATTGCTGTTGCTGTTGCTGTTGCTGTTGTTGTCGTTGTTGCAACCACAGCCAGGGCTGCATTAAAGCACTTTAACTACCTTTTGAATAATACTACAAACTTTTCACTTACGTAAAAATATTTTGTCATTAAATATTTGCCAAATATGTCAACCCTGTGTCAGTTAGTTAGTCTGCAGCCCTGTGTCACAGTTTTTACGTATTATTTTGTTCAATTGATTTGTCTGCTTTCAATAAACTCAAACAAACCATATCGGAACGAACTTTTCCATTGCATTTGGTTTCCTTCTCAGCTTCACACTCATCTCATCTCATCTCGCTCAACTTTATCCATGCACAGTGTCTCTTAATTTTTATTTATATATATATATATATATATATGTATGTAGCACACGTGGCTTATTGGCATATTGACAATTACACGGGCGATACATATAAATTAAGCAAACGGCCGATCAGCCAAATGTTGCCTGACCAACACAACAACAACGTCGACTGAGGCAGAGGCAGAGACAGAGGCAGCTGAAGCTCAGCTTGATGCGGCTGGCCAAATTTAATTGACAACTTACTGCTGTACGGGTCACGCTGGCAATGTGTAGGCAAGCTGTGGCAAGTGCTAAGGGGCAGTGGCAGAGACGCATGCCGCGCAATCTGTCACACAGCTCAAAGATACACACATACACTAACATATGCAGGTTGACCTGCGACGGCTTACAAATTAAAATTCAATATTAACGGTCTGTAAAAAAACAGCAACAACAAAGGCAAAAATGCAAATAATTTAATAGCAAAAGTGTGAGGGTCATGAAGTTGAATTGTTTATATATATATATATATATATATATATATATAAATGTATATAGATGGTGTATTTCCATAATCGTGACTTCATAAAAATTAAACTTCGATTTAAAAATAATGAGCAACATGACGTGTTGCGAGTTCAACAGTTGTATGTGGCAGTGGCAGGTAGTATTATAATGATGATGAACAGATAATACAGTTATATATATACATATACATATACATATACATATAGAGCATTCAGTTTATTAAAAGTGTACGGTAGCACATGAAAAGTAGCAATTAATTTAAATTTAGAGTTATTATTGGGGAATTCGAAATTAAAAAAAAGGAACAAATAAGTAGAATTCCAAATGAAAAGAGCTTTAAGTAATCAATTAAGTATGAAATTGTTCTTGCTTTTGACTGCATTATTCAAAGTATATCACTGCACTGTTGAACTGTTTGTTTTATTCGAGCCGAGGTTCATCGCATTGACAAGCAAACCCAATCAAATGTTGAATGGTTTTTCCCACAAAAACCAAAAAAAAAAATCCATATTGGTGTGAAAAACGCAAACACTCGCGACACCTCAACAAAAAACCGAGTAAATGGACGGGCATATGTCTGACTTTATTTCTCTTTTGCAGGTGTATATCTACTTGCTGTGTGTGTGTGTGTGACGCTTGTGGGTAAATATTTTTAATACGCCGTCGCATTCAACCGCAATACAAGGCAATTAAATATTTCAAGCCGACCAACGCCTCTCACATCCGCCGCCGAGTCGGAGCTCAAAGTGAGAGGCAGCATTTACCGGTTCGCCGTAACACACACAAAAGCAGCAGTAACAGCAACACCAAAAGCAACAGCAACAACAAGCAATTTTTATCCTGCCAGTTGGCGGTCTGGATGCAACTGTGTTGCAACTGCAACTGCTGCATCTGTTTGTGGGCAACGATTGTCGCTTGATCTTTCTGTTGTTGCTGTTCTCTGTTTGGAGGCATCTGCCGCATTGTAATGTATTTTCGTGTTTTTTCTTGCTTCTTGTTTTTTTGTTTTTGCGCTTTTGTTTTAATTGGCGCCCAATAATAATCAAATAATTTGTTTATTGAAAAACATTTTTTACAATTATGTAAACAACAAATTGATTTCCATCCATGAATAATTACTCTTACAACACACACTCCGGCTTCAAGCCTTTAGCTGCATTTTCAGCTGCTCCAAGTTGTACATATACATATACATTTATATATGTGCATGTTTATTGCATTGGCTCTGCTTTACCGGGAATGCAATTATTGAAATAACGCAAATAATAACAAACAAGGGAAGTTTTGGGGAGGGTTGTTTTTTTTTGTGTTTTCTGTTGTTGTTGTTGATTTTTCTTTTGTACTTTTGTTGTTGCTGGCTGACTTCGCTGTGCGGCGTCAAATGTCGCACGTTTTTTGCATTTTTATTTGAGTGCCAAAATGTGCTTATTAAAAATTCCACACGACACCAATTCGATGGTTTCGTGGACAGATTAAGGCATTAGTTGTGCCGTTTTATATAAATAATTGTGCATACTATTTAATTTTTTTCATATTAATTCATATATTTATTTGCGATACAAAAAAGTGTTGCCTACTTTGAGGCTGCTAGTAAATCATCAAGAATAAAGAAATGCTCTCTTTAAGATAACTTTTAAGCCCAACTATTTTATGAGAACATTAATATGTGGTTTACTAAAATGTGCCGAAAGAGAGGTGGAGAGTAAGGTAAGAGACTTTTTGAACGACTCTGGTCACATTTTTCGCTAATGGAATGTGTAAAGCAATTTGAAAGCTAATTTGTGCCATGTGCCCTGGTGCGGCCAATGTAAAGTATTTTTTGGCTGGAAGAGGGGATGGGAGAAAGCAAATGATCCAATAGAGATGGGAATGGGCGAAGAGGGAGTGGCAGTTAAAGGAGGTATGGGTTATAGCTGTGCAATGCATTTGATAAACTGTCACTGGGAATGGCAACTTCACTTTGGGCATATTTAATGAAAATGTTGCCAAATCGTGGGATATGGATAGTGGGACAGGGCGAGGGAGAGGACGAGGGCGAGCGACGGTGCAATGCTATAACGGATGTGAAGGGACACATACAATGGAGTTAGGGGTTGATTTTGACGTAACACTTTGGTTGGGATTTGACATGACAAATATGTGCATTGGCATGCAGGACAATAACACACACACACACACGCACACACAACTTCATTGTGAATATCATGATTATTACGTATACGTTTTGATTGTCATCAACATAATCATTATCATTATGATTGCGAGAGGCTGTGTGTGTGTGTGTGTGATTATCGTATTTGAAGTGCGTCCCCATTTTGCATTTGCGCATTGCATGATTCAATAATGATTGAATTAATTGCGTTAATAACTGACACTAGCCACAGCAGGACGACAAACTGCAATGCACAAGCCGTTCAGCCGGTTAGCTGGCTTGCTTGACTGCCTGTCAACCTGCATCCTGTGCCCCCCCTGCAGCCCGTTTGCGTCCTCTGTGACTGGGCTCAGCTCAAAGACGCTTTGTGCCACCATCTTGAAGATGTGTGCGCGTGGCAAAGGCAAATACATATACAACTACATACAGAGAAGCTGAGGCATACAAATCGAATTTGCTGCTAAGTAGCCGCAGCACCAAACAGCAAGCATTCACCTTTAACCACATCTCTCAAACGTTATTAGAGATTTTGATTTGCGCATTACGCATACGCCATGTATGTATGTTAGTGTCCGTGCTCATATTGTCTGGATTTAGTAGTCAAAACTCTATGTTATGTTTTGTGTTGTTGGCATTTGATTGATAACATACGATTAATAAAATATTGAGCACACCACACAACACGCAAATACTCTGCCTCAGTTCGGGTTTTCGTTGGGGTGTTGTTGTTGCAAAAATGGCATAAATCAGTTATGGGACAACTAATTTATAATAAATTGATGCGTAGCTGTGCATTTGGCGTCGATCACGGCGCTCTCGGCTATAATATAATTTGTTTATTTTTCGACTAGCCAATTTTTTGATGTCCATGTCCATTCCAATAAATTGTAAACAGCAATATGCTTTTAATGCGAATATTAATCTTATTTAATATGACTTTAATGTAAATAACTTTATACTTTGTAATGATTTCTGTTGAAATCGCATAGCTTTCTGCAAATTTACTTTTACAATTTCTTCAAATTTATTCAGTATTCATTTTCTTTCCCTCTTGTTGTTTTGACTGACTGTCTTGTATCATATATATTTATATCTATATATATGCTTATATCTGTGTGCTTATGATTATTATTTTTGCACCTGCCTTTTCTTTCATATGCATAAGTTTTCATCTTTGCGTGTGTGTGTGTGTGTGTGTGTTTGTGTAAAGGAAACAAAAGTAAAGGAAAAAACTCGCTCACGCGTTACCTACAAGTATATTAAAAAAGTCAAAAGGAGGGTTAGGATGGTTGGTTGGGGGGGTGGGGTATGGATAAAAGTAAGAGAACTGGCATCAACCTTTTGGCACCTTTGTCTTTCTGCCACATCTGCTTCACACTTTTAATTTGACACACACACACACACATACACACACCTGTCTTGTGTTAGACAAAGGCAAAAAGTTTTGTTTGATTCCTTTTGTGTTGTGCAGCCAGCGACGGCAGCAGCAGCAGCAACAACACAAGCAACAACAACATCAGACAAATAATTATCATTGATACAAAAGCATAATAATGCATACATATGCACGTCTTCTCTACATGTTGCAAATGCAAATACAACAAAAAAACAAAAAAAAATGCTAAAAAATACTCGAAACATGTTCAGCACTTGTTAATAAACATATATGCACATAGTATATGACTATATACATTTGCCTGATTAAAATGCCAAGTTCCATTGCATATTTGAAAGCTTTCAAACAAAAGTTTTTTTGTCACAGTTGTAAGGTTTTTGTATTTATATAATGATATAAAAGAACTTTGCCAGATGCTTGAGACAAAAAACAAAAATGTATACGTTATAGGCTAAATATTATTCACTTGCAATCGAATCGTGTTAAGGGTTGTCTGTCCTGCTTAAGTTTCTCCTCTGTTCTGTTCAGTTGCAAGTTCGCCTTGAGGCAGTCATGCCTGTAAATTCTTGTGCCATACTTGAAGCTGACGCTCAACTAGCCATGAAACCGCACACTTATTGCGCACACTTGAGTTTACACTCACAAACCGACACACACACCAACACACAGACAGACACACTCACACTCTTAAATGAAAGGGATGCCTGGGTTGCTTTTGCTGGTCGCCCAGGCGAATGTGCCACAAATGTGCGCCCGCAAAGTATGCAATGGAAAATTTGCTGCCCTCTAGCTCTAACTGGAGCTGCTCTTGCTGTCGGCTGCTTAAGTTTCGACTTGTCTCTGCTTGTGTGTGTACTGACAGTTAGTTGTTGTTCTTGGCTGCTGTTGTGTGTGAGAGAGAATGCAACAGCAAAGTCGTCTCAAATGCAAATGTCGTCCTTGCAGCTGCTGTTGCTGCTCTTTGTGCAGCGGACTTCACTTGACTTTTAAAGCTTTGTCGGCTAAAGCAAAAGCAACTCAACAAGTGGCACAAGTTGGCGTGAGACGCAAATCACACAAACCAAAAGCCAGAAAAAAAGGGACTAACAAAACAACAGACAGCTTGGTTTATTTCTCAACGTTTGGGTTTTGGGTCGCAATCACAGAATAAAAAAAAAAAAACAATAAAAGCGCAAAAATATCATGAAAACATGATGTTGAACCTTTTTTTTGGGCCAAAAGATAACAAAAGGTTGGGAAGTGTCAAGTTGCCACATTAGAAAAGACCGTTTCCCAACAGTTGGCCAAAAAATGTTGGCAAAGTGCCGCATAAGGATTCAAAAAACACAGATTGAGGGTTGCCTCTCAAAGCACTTTGCTGTTTACTTGTCCTTGTGTGGGTGGTATGAAGCAGTGTTTGGTGTTTGGGTTGGTTTTGCCATGTCTTTCGTAGCTCTGCACTTTTGCTCTTCTCGTTTTGTTTTGCTCTTTTTTGGGTGGTGGTTTTGCTGGCTGGCTTGTACTTGACCTTGAGCCAAAAGCCAAGGCGTCAACACAAACAAACAGCCAGAGCCAGAAAGAGAGAGAGAGAGAGCGAGAGCGATTTGCCAGACAGTAGCATACTTTTTTTTTGTATACGATAGAAAGGGAGGTTAGTGTAAGTGTGGGTTGGCTGCTTTCGCTTGTTGCTTCTGCTCTTGGATCCTGTGTCGTGCTGTGTCGCACGTATTTTGTGATTTTGCGTGTGTTTGTGCGACTGTAAGTTGTGCCAGGATAGCAGCTATTGCCACAGCTCTGCTCCTGGCTGCTGCTGACGCTGTTTCTGCTTGAATGTTTTTCCTGCTTATTGCTACTTCTCCTTCTTAGCTTTTGCCGGCAAGCTACTTAAACTTCTACGCTTGCCTCTTTTTGGCTGC
Source organism: Scaptomyza caliginosa (assembly GCA_035044725.1). Classification (NCBI taxonomy): domain Eukaryota; kingdom Metazoa; phylum Arthropoda; class Insecta; order Diptera; family Drosophilidae; genus Scaptomyza; species Scaptomyza caliginosa. The sequence goes on along the minus strand of JAWNNR010000099.1, from coordinate 92,575 downwards.
TGACTGCTGTTGCTGTCGCCTTGGTAAAATCTGTTTGCGTTGATTTCGGCATATTTTTGGAAATGTGTGCGTGTGCGTGTGCGTGTCTTGTTTCTGTGCCTATTACGCAATGCAACAACAAAAGTTTTGGCTGCTTTTGTTTTATATATAAATACGTGGTTGTTGTTGTTGTTGGTGCCGCAAATATTTGTGGTTTCCGGGGTTTTTGTGGCGAAGCGCAACATGTTGCCGGACCTCTTTGGTTGACAACCAACACACACACACACACCAACAAACAAAGAGCTGTATCAACTGTGGCAACTTGTTGCTTTCACTCATTGTCTGTGTGTGTTCTTTTTTTTTTTTTTTGCCACAGGCTGGCAAATACAAAATTTTAATTTGTTGATTTACTGCTCGGACAGTTCATTGACAAACACACACACACGTATGTTGTTTGGACCATTTATATATTTAGTAGCTGTAAAAATATGTTGATGCTTTTTTTTTTTGGTTTGTTGTTTGTTGCACTCACAGTTAAGTCGTGTTTTATGTTATGCATTTTTAATGTGCTTGTGTGTGATCATTTGTCAAAATTCTGTTGCACGTTTAGTGTGTAGCTGTGTGTGTGTGTGTTTGTATGTTTGTTGCATGCTGCACATAATCAACTTTATTAATTTTGTAATCAAATGTTTTTGCGCATTTAGCTAATTGCTCACACAATTGCATAATCGCGGTTTTATTTTATTTTTTTGTTGGCTGTTTCTGAGTTTGCAGCTTTTTTAATATATCTATTTAGGGCAATTTATCATAAATAGTGGCAGTTTTTAATGCAATTTGTTAAGCATTTTGAAGTGTAATTAATTTGAAATTGTTTATGGTTTCTTTTTTCTGATTAAAGTAATGTTTGCTATGGGTTTTATTTTGCTTCACTTATTGTTGATTACAGGGTATCTGTTATCTTACGTTTAACTACTTTGCCATGCATTGTCTTTAATCAAAATGCGCCAAATATGTGTGGCACTTAACGTGTACGTAACTAACAATTGCTGAACCGTTAAAACAAAAACCATTAACAAAAAAATACATAAAAATACGAAACAACAGAAAAGCGGAGGCAGGAAATCAACTACAATAAAAAAAAAAACTGCAACATTAACTAAATGCAAAAGCATTTTTCTATTTTGTATTATAATAATAAAGTGGCAATGTCGCAAGTGGCAAGTGGCAAGTGGCAAGCGGCGTCAAGTGTGTATGTGTGTGTTCGTGTGGCAAGTGGCATAAATTGCAGCTTCATTCAAGCGACTGTTGTTGTTGTGTGGCGGAAGTAGAAGTCGTAGGTAGGCCAAAGTGAATTGCGTAGAGTAGCAAGAGAGAGAGAGAGAGAGAGAGACTCCAAGAAAGTAAGCAAACGCCTCACACACCCTTTCCTCTATCTGCATATGGAGCAGACGAGTTTTACTTAATATACATATATAGATATATATAAAGTTATACGTATGTAGATTTGTAATCAACAACAGCAGCAGCAAAGCGCCAAGCGAGGAAAGCAACGATGAAAAAGCAAAAAAAGAAAAATGAAAAAATAGTAGTAATACAACTACAACATGTGTAATGTGCTGTGTTGCGGCAATAATCACTCTATGCTGTTGCTGTTGTTGTTGTTGTTGTTGTTGCTACTTGGTGTGCCACATATAAATGAATGCCTCTTTATTGTTGTTGTTGTTGTTGTTGCTACACGCCACTATGTGTCGGCATTTAACTTCTCAACTGTTATTTTGCTGCTGCTGCTGTTTTTTTTTTTCACTTTTGTCCGTTTGACGTGGGCGTTTTTGTGGGTGGTAGGAAAGAGGAGGGGGGAGGGGAGGGAGGAAACAACTAGAGGAGCTGGACGTTCGGTTGGAAAAGCAAGTGCAGGAAACTACTTTGCATTTAATTGTCTGTAATGACGTGCAATATAAAATGTTAAAATCTAAAAATGTTAAAATCCTACTCACAAAACGTAGACAAAAAAAAAAGAAACGATGTCGACACACACACACATACAGTTACAAGTGGAAATGTTTTACAGTTTTCATTTTGCATCGGCCTTGCCAATATGCATAGGTTATGTATGTGTTGATGTTTGATATGCATTTAAAAACTCAGCTGGCTTTTCATACATGATGCAAATAGCAGCTAAAAGAGATTGCTATTGTGAGATATATATATATATTATTGCTTAGTTGCATTTTGCAATCTAAGCTGCGATGAAGCTAGATGAACATATTTCATAAGGAAATGGGAATCTTATGATTGTTGTCTAAGTTCAGATCGGACAAAGCTTAGTGTTCTTAATGTTTAGTTTCTTTCTTTTAGAGTATTCCTTCTTCCCTTGTTCAAAAAATAACTAGTAATGTTATGGTAGGATTTCAAGTGTTTAACACAACGGCGTCTTAAATTCTTACTTTACTTTACTTTGTTTTGTTGTGTATTGAAATATGCGATGCTTTGTTTTTTCTTTGCTTTCTAACTTTGTGTTGTGACACTTTTATCTTTTCTTTTTTTTTGCTGCTGCTACTACCACACACACACTTCTTGCTTCTTGAGGCAGCTCCTGCCTCAAGGGTCACAACTTATTAGCTGACAGGCTTTGGCAAGTTGTTTGTGTTCTTGACTTTTGATTTATGGCTGGCAAACGCTTTTTGCTACCTCAAGCTGGTAAATTGTGAGAACATTTAACTGTGCATTGATTGCTGCACATTTTGTTGCTGTTAATTACAAGCAACAAATTATGTTAAATTAGCTACGCTTGTGTCAAGTAAAATTGTGAATTTTATCTTTTGTCTAACTCTTTTTTTCTTTTTGCTAACCACAAGTCATTCTCGTCCTCTCTCCAGGCAACTGCTTTCCCTTGCTGACTTGAACAAAGACTTTTGAGCGCATTTGTGCGTTAAAAGCAAACATGCATATTTGCATTTATTATTTTCATACATAGGATTAATAGAAATACAACACGAATTTATTTTTAAAAATACAGAAGAGTTGTATGAACTATTCAGTTATCCTTTAAAACAAGTGGCTTGGTTACCAAACATTCATATGAATGTAAAGCTATTTAAGGTTGACTTTTGAAGCATACCCTGTTGCCGTTGCGTGGAAAAGTGTAGAAATGTATGCCTGCTGCACCGCCTACAATATGACGACTCTCTGGTCGCGATCTATTGAGCCGTGAATATGTTGGAATATATAATCAAGTGTAACGCAACACGCCCTTCACCGCCAACAGCCGGTTGGCAAGCCAAGTCAGGCCACTTCAACACACACACACACACAAAAACAGCCCTTCTGCCAAAAGGGGGAGATATATGTTGATGGCTAGTGTGTAGGCAGGGCGTTGGGCTGGGATATATAACACCCTTTAACTCATGTCGGGTCGCACATGACTAAGTCTCAAGTCGAGTCAATCACCGCAGCGAGAGTTGCGTCGAGTTGATTTACAAGGCAAAATCACTTGCTTCGTTTGCCGCACAAGTGAATCATAATAATATTAAATTTGATTTTTAGCCGTCTGCTGTTGATGCGGTAGGCAAAGCCAACAACAACAACAACAGCAACAACCAAAAAGGACGATGGCTTCGCGTAGAAATTGCGCTGATTGCGCAAAAGTATCGATGACTTCTTGAACGCCTTCTCCCCCATGCCTTCGTGTGGGCGTGGCGATAGTGAATACTGTGCAGTACAGTGAATACCAAGCACTGAGTGACTGCGTGTGTCTGCTTAATCAAATTTGATCAGAGTGTTGCAAGGGGGCAGGCGGAGAAGGACATGGAGGAATTGTTCAAGTTGGGCATACAAATGATGCAATTTGCAGCAAAAGCAACAGAAGCGACCAGCAACATTGTTGTTTGGTAATATATATATATATATATATAAAGTACACACATACAAAATACTTAAATAAATAAGAGTCAAAAAAAGAGGAGAAAACACTTTGGCTTCTGCTTGCATTTTTATGTTTATTTCGTACATTGCATTTTATATATGCAGGCAGCTGTAGCTGGCTTTTACGGCTATGCCGCCAGTCACCACCTGACGCACCAGCACCAGCACCACCCCCAGAGTGGTTGTAAACTTTATTTGCTTCTCGGCCTTGGCAACATTCTTTGCCGCTTGGCAACAATCTTGCCAACGTTCGTATTTTACGACTCTAGATTCTCTTCTAGAGCTTATCTCTGGCACTCATGTGCCAAGAACCCTTTTCAAAACTAATACAATAGCTATAAAATCAAAGTGACTGGATATAGTCTACAGGTGGTTGCTATATAAGGAAAATGGAAACCAAACTAACTAAACAAACAGACATTTTTAGACTCGAGAGATGTGTTTATTGAAATATATTAAGAAATTCTTAGTGCATTGTGCCTGTGTGCGTTGATTTATTGCTGACACTGTCTTCTCTCTATCTGTCTGTTTGTCTGTCTGCATCCCTTTGCGCGCCGCCTAGTTCTGTTGTAGTAGTAGTTGTCTGTGGCATTTGTAAATTTGATTATTTAGCGGATGTTTAATTGCACCTATTTAATTTGTGCTCATGTGGTACAATGCGGGGGTAATTAGTATTCGTATGTTTTCATTTTCATTTTCAAATTGCAATTGTCATGTGTTTTTCTTCTTCATTTGTTTCTGTTTCTGTTTGTTTTTTTGCTAGCTGTGCTTCTTGTTGCTAATGCTGAGGCGGCAGCGGTGGCGACAGCGGCAACAAAAGTTGTTTGCTCAGCACCGGAGAATAACAATTAAACTAAATTTAAATTATATGTGTAATACTTGCTGCTGCTGTTCTCTCTCACACCATCCCTCTCTCTCTCTCTCTCTCTCTCTCTTTATCTGCCTCGAAACCTGTCTGCCTGTGCCCTGTTTTGCTGCTGCCATAATTATACTAGCAGAGCAGGCGGCAATCGTCAGTCGCAACATTCGTCATCGTCATCGTTGCCAAGAGAGTGTTGTTGCAGTTGCAGTTGTTGCTTTTGCTGTTGCTGTTGCTGTTGCATATTTATTTATTATTATTATTTTTGTAATGCGTTTGCTTCGCTGCTACGTTTCGCTGTTCGTTCGCTTGTTCAGGTCTTTTGTTGGCTGTTTTATTGTTGCATTATAATTTCTACTTAGCAAAACTGAGGATGTGATGCAACAACTGAACTCAAATGTTGCTGCCCCCCACCTCTCTCCCTCTCTCTCTCTGCTTGCTGCTTTAATTTCATTACATATTTCTTTTTGCTGCTGCTGCTGCTGCTGTTGTAGTTATTTCTCAAATAAATCGCACACATTTTGTATGCAATTATTTTTTGTTGTTGTTATAATTTTTTGTGTTTTTTCTCTATTTGTGTTTTGCACTGACAAAAGGCCGCCCGTAAGTCAATGCAAAGAAAAGTTGTTATTGTTTGAGAAAAGTCATTTGCATTATATGCAACAGCGCCGGAAATTGTTATTAGTAGTTAAGTATTATTGTGTTTTGTTTTTTTCTATTTTTTTGGCCCATGAAAAGTCCAATTTTAAATGCTGCCTTTTGACTTGGCATATTTTTATTATACTGTTGTTCATTGTTATCACTGGCATTTATTTTTTATTTATATGCAAATGGCGTTTAAAACAATCAAATGCAGTTTTTCTCTTTCACATGTGATTATTATCGCAATTTACATTGTATTTTTATATATATATACAAAATATATTGTATAAATTGTATAAATATATGCAAACATTAATAACACTTAATTGTTAACTTCCGGCCGCACTTGAAGCACGTGTTCAACACTAACAAAGTTTATCGCTAACGCCACTTTGTTGCCACATGACACGGCCAACAAAAGTTTTAAATAAACTGCCAGCATAAAAATCTATGCAGCGAGCCCAAGCCACAGTCAACCAGCCAACCAACCAACCAACCATTTAACCAGCTTCTAACAGTTGACCAAGTTTCAGTGCGCCCTTGCCAATGGCGTCATCATATTCCAACCCTTACTACTTCTCCTTGTCTCTGTCAACGACGACGACGTCATGAAGTTCGCGGCTAAGACTTAACCAGGCGCGAGCCAACAGCTGGTAGACAAGAATACAAAAAAGAAAAAACAAAATAATAATAATAAAAAAAGCGGATAGTGGCTAAAGTAAAAAGCTGTGAACAAAGCTTTAACTTTACAGCTTTCAACTAAATTAATTTACTTTTATGTGGCTGTGTAGCCTTGTGGAGCCAACGAGGACAACGTTCTTCAGCCTCAGTTGCATTGTGCTTGCTTGCGGTCCTTCTCTGTTGCGCTCTTTGGCTAACTGGCAGCTAAGCCTTGTTGGCTCCAAACACTCTACAAGTGGGCTTATTTCATTTGTTTGCTACTTTAGACATTACTCTTAGTTTTAACATGAGTTGTTATTAGAAACATTTGCTTGGCATTTTTTTGTTTTGAGTTTCTTCTTCGAACTCCCATTAGGTAAGGGTATTTTCAAACAGCTTGTGCTCAGGCCCTGCAGGAATTGTTATAAATGTTATGTAATTAAATATATTGGATAAAACCCAATTTTTAGACGGCAATGGCGAGCGAATGGAGACTCTTGCTATGCAGATTACGTATACGCCACGTTGGGCTGGCGCCAAATCAATGTTTCGAGTAGCAGAGCAAAGCAGAGCAGAGCCAGTGGCTTTCAGGCTAGCCAACTAATTCAAGCCGGCAATAAGTCAGCGCGCAAACAAAACGCTGACCGCAACAAAAGCCGCAAAGTGTCCACAGTGGCGCAGACGACCAAGCAGCCAACCAACCAGTCGCAACGGCAACAACAACAACAACAAGAACAACACTTGTAGCAAAAGACGGGGGTAAGCTAAGTGCGAACAGCAAAAGCAACAAAAATAGAACCCTGCATTGAACAATGCAAAGGGAGAGTCCATTTAACTGTAGTTTCATTCTGAGTGTGTGTGTGTGTGTGTGTGTGTGTGTGTGTGTGTGTGTGTGTGTGTGTGTGCCAATAAATACAAGCATAATAAAAAATAAAAAATGCCAAGGAAATTGCAGAGTAAAGCAAATATAATTAATTGAATTCCAATCAACTAGAAATGCATGGCAACAACAACAACAACAACAACTACAATGCGAACCTCGTAAAGGTGACCGAACGAAACAAATATTTAATTGTAAATAGCGAAAGGATTGTTTAACCGTATATGAAAATACCCTGTAATGAACTCAGATCGATGCTAGATCAACTGTTTTTGCAGGGTATTCGCACGTGCAGCATTGCACTAAGAAAGACAAATGCAAAACCAAAGTTGCTTATTATAATGTAATTTTATGATTTCGACGCCATTTTCTTGCTAAATTATAGCATAAATAGAAATAGAAAAGCAAAAAAAATAAATGAGAGAAAGAAAATTATAATAAAAAACGGGCCAAGAAAAGACGAAGAGATGAGAAGGGAATAGAAAGAAGGAGGAGGTGGGGGTGGGGGGAAGGAGGTGCAGAGTGTTGGGCAACGCGCAGTCAATTTGCATAAAACCGATCGATATTTTTGATTACATTTACAATACATAGAAAAAGAGACAGCGGCACCGGTTTTCTAGTCGTCGAGGTCGCTTCGATTCGGCACAGCGCAGAGGACAAACAGACAGTGGGTCAGAGAGGGGTACTTGGGGTGGAGGGAGAGGAGAGAGTAAGCACTAAATATATAATTTTGTCATTTAAATTGCCCTGTCGTCGTCATTGTTGTTGCTGCTGCTGCTGCTGCTGCTGCTGTTGGCTGGCTTTCAACGCGTCTTTACTTTAGATTTAAAATGCGTTTAAATTCAAAATAAATATAATTATGAGTACCTTGTACAGTAAAATGTTAAATTAAAGGACAAAAAGCTGACGGCATATTAATTATTACACAAGACACAATTTACGCAAGGGAAAAATATAAAACGAACAAAAAAAAAAAATAAAAAAGGGAGAAGAATTAATGTGCCGCCCCCTCGGTTGTCGTTGCTGCTTTATTATAAAAAAAAAAAATAAATTATAATTTGATTCTTGGGCGCAAGAGTCAAAGCGAACTTAACATAAATATATGTATAACCTCAGCTTCGGGTACACGAACCCAGCGAACAAGGACAAAAGAATGCATAAGAAACTGATTAAAGTTTTTAGATATAGATGTTTATCATAGTTTCTGTATCCCTATAGACTGACCTTTAATCAAGTCACTTCATGTTATGAATTGTTTTGACATAACTAAAAGTGCGTGTTGCTTTGTGGACTACTTGATAATTATACAGATATTTGTGTTCTTCAATAGCACGCAGCGAAACAATTTTAAAAATTCAATATAATGAAATTTACTTAATTGTATAACACTCGTAATTAATTCACTTTGTATGCTAATTCGTGCCTAAGTGGCGTATTAAACTTTAAAATGTCTTCAATATTTATGTGCAATGCACGTGTCGATTATTACACGCAACAAACCAAATGTATTCTACGTTTGTCTGTGTGTGTGTATTTATGGGTATTTATTTGAGTGTGCGTGTGTGTTGGTGTTGTTGTTTTAGTTGCAAGTTTGTATTTAATTTCAGCGTACATGCGGTGCGTTTTCGAATGGGGAATGGGAATGGGAAAGGGATTTGAAATTGAAATTGTCTGACGATTATGCAATGTAAGAAAATGCCATTGTTTCTTATAATTATTGTACAAAATAATTCAACGCTTAATTGAATCAATAAAGCCCAAGTGATAATGAAATGTGATAAGATTAAAATTAAGTGCCCCAGCATTAAATGTGTCTGAGCTTAGTGTCATCAAAACAAGAATATCTATACCATGGTAATAGACTCACCATAACAGTTTTCAATCATGTGCAATAACAATGCAATTATCTCTAACTATGTCTACACTAAGGCAAAAACCTACGCAGTATATATATATATATATATATAGTATGCGATTTCAAGTTGTTGGTTTTAAGCACAGCAGTTGCAAGCGTCGTAAAAACAGTTAAATTTACAACAGAACTACTCAAGTCTAAAGCGTAATAAAATATTTGCGTTTTTTCTCTCGTTTTTTCTTGCTAACACACACGAGTACATAGACAAAGTTGCTGTTGCACTGACATTTTAAGGACTCTTGCCACCTTTTTGGGCAAACAGGCAAGTCGAAGACCATTGCCATTGCCTCCAACTCCATCTTGTACAAGCCCATTGGCTTCACAGGCCATAGCTTTGGCTATGACTCAGGCCGTGTCCGTTTCCGTTGGCCACTCCCTTACCAACGCCTGTCAGCCAGTTTACAATGTAAACGCGAAAATGCGACAGCAGTGCATAAAAATCCTTCGTCTGCCCGCCGTTCGCTAGTCTTTGGGCTCTGGCATTGGCGATTTTTATGCGTTTAAACATTTTCATTACAAAAATTGCATCGAACGGAATGATCAAGGGGCGGGATTGGTGGGTGAGGGTTTGGGGTTAAGCAAGTGTTTCGTTGTCATTAAATCTGCAGCGATAAAATCAATTTATGTCAATTTCCACTTTTGATTATACCAGCAACACAGCAGCAGCAACAACAACAGCAGCAACAACAACAATTCAAACCACCACCAATATATGTATATAAATATATATATACAGTCAATGTCATTGCTTTTTAATTAAAAGTGAAAAGCTTGAGTGTCCAAACAAAACATTGTCCAGATGCAACAAACAACAACAACAACAGACAAAGCAGCTTTCCCTTATCCTTTGCCCTGCCGACCATAAAACAGCAGCTAGTATTGCTGCCCTCATATTTCATCAATTTATGCAATTCATAAAATAAATATAACGAACAAAAAAAAAAAAACACAAAACGGGAATAAATAAATATTTATATATATAGCCAAATGCACGGCAAGAAATTTGTATTAATAATGCAAATACATAAAATAAAACAACCCCTGATTATGCCAGATATGAGTGTATCGCACCAAACACCAAGCAGCAGCAGCAGCTACCACCAAGCGCCAGTTAAGCAGTGCCCCTTACCCCTCCGGCTCACCCTCCGCACCGTCTATCCGGTAACCAGTAACTCAGTACTCACAATGCCGCGTAGTCCTGCGCTGCCTGGCTTAATTTATTATTTAAATATGGAGAACAAAAAAAAATAACGATGAAATTTATATGAAATAAAAATAAAATAAATTTTTGACTTAAGACACCGACAATTAAATGCTCTATGCCAGTGCAAACTCTGCTTTTTCTTCTAGATATTTTGTGTGTTATTACCCTAACCTCCCTTTGCTTGTTACCCGTTGAACGTTGCGTTTAACAATGAAAAATTTGGGCGACGCTGACATCATCTAATATTTATACTTATATATATTATATATATGTAATATAAATATAATGATGCTGTTGGCGGGGGTTTGGGACTTTCGGCTGCAGCCTCGGTTTCTGCTTCAGCTTCAGCTGCTGCTTCAACGTTGGAAACGTGGCAAATATTCTATAATTTATAATTTAAATAATACCCACTACAAAATGAAGGCAGCGCTGCTCGCTGCATAGGACAATAGCAGTTCAGTTCAGACTGTTTCAGTGAGGGCTGTGTTGCCCGAGGGGAGGGGGGTAAGGGGGTGAAAGCCGCAAGGTGAACTATGCAACGAGCATTTGAATTTGAATATTAAACACACAGACCAAGCAGTCAGAGCAGTTGACGTCAACGTCGACGACGACGTCGCTGTCGATGCCAGCGCAGCCGCCTTTTATAATTTTTCATTAAACTTGGCAATAAAAGTTTGGGTTTTTTTTCTTCTTCTTCTGTCTTCGCCGCCTCGTTTTACCCATGCGGGCGCGAGACACGTTAGCCACAACGCCTTAAATAACAAAAAAAAAAAAAAAATAACGTATATAATAAATGACATTATGGCATATTTATGACTGCTAATAATTTATATGCAGCCATTGCTACAGTCTCTGCCACAGCTTGCGTCGCAGTCACCGCACTTGCCACACAGTTGCAAAAGTTTTTGCCTCTTTGCGTTTTGTATTCGGGCCAAAGAAATTTTCATTTTAGCAAATGAAACTGTTTTCGATATATAAGTTATTAGAAACAAGTAAATGCAAATTAGAATTGGAATTAATGTTTTTGGGGTAGATTAAAAAACCACTTGCGATAATCAGTATACAGTTACAGTGCTTAGAATAAATTCTATAAAAAAATTATCTATTTTAGTTTTTTATACACTGAAAATGGTTTTAATGGCTTTGTGTTAGAGTAGATAACATAAGAAACAATATAGGGTATGATAATGATAGGGTATCTTCCAGTCCCAACTAGAGCCTTTTTACTTTGTTTTTTTTTTTTATACGTGCATACGTGCAGCTTATCAACATTATTGTCGTTATGATTATTATGATTATTGCCTTGCCATTGCTTTGTTTGTCACTCTGACAATTTCTTTTAATATTTTATAGTATTCATTTGTATCTTTTTTTTTTTTTTTTTTTTTGGTGTGCAATTCATATATAAAATACCTTGTTGCCTGTTGGCTGGCTGGCTAGCTGGCTGGCAGTCAGTTTATTTATTTGTTTGTTGGTTTGATTGTGTGTATTTAAATGCAAACATAAAATTTATGTCAAATGTCTGTTTGACACGAAATATATTTAAGCCAAAATGCGAGCCGCGCCGCCAGCTCCAGCCCCAGACGTTCATAAATGTGAAAAAATAGCGTACAAAAAACGAAAGATAAATAATAATAATACAAAAAAAGAACTTGCAATCGACTTGTTAATATATATAATCAAATAGCTTCGTGTGGCATGCTAAATAATATATTGTTATGTGTGTGGCAAGTGCAACAAAGTAATGCGAATAACTTTTATAGTTCTGTAGGGTATCTCATAGTCGATGTTGTCGTTTTGTCGCCTTGTCATTTTGTTGCTAGTATAATTAACTCAAATGTATATATATAATGTTTATAGTTAAAGACTTGCACACAGAAGAGCATGCATGGGACATGCCCCCCTGCCCCCTTCCCCCCGTTCCTTCTCATATTTAAACTAAACTGACTTTTTTCTCTCTCTCTCTCTTTCTTTCTCATTGTCATTTCACTTGATAGTTTTTCGTTGTTGTTGCTGTTGTTGTGTGCTTTTAAAAGGGGGTTGCTTTTAACTATTTAGTCTATTTGTTGTTGTTGATTTATTCACGAGAATATATTTGTTGTTTTTTTTTTGGTCTGTGGTAATTGTTTGTTGTAATTAAGGCTGAGCAAATAAAGTGCTTCCGTTGATTTCTTTCAATAGCAAACAGTTAATTGCTGGCCATAGGCAAACGTCAAAAACTTATTTTCAACAATAAAATGCAGCATTGATTGTTGTTATTATTATGACATTATTAATGCAAATTTAGCCTAAATTGACAGTTTACCAACACAGCAATGGTAGGGTATTCCTATTAGTCATTCTTTGTGTGCATTTTGTTGCCGTTGCCGTTGCCGTTGCAGTTGCCGTTGCCGTTGCTGTATAATATAAATGCAAACTTCAACAATAAAATAAACATTAAAGCAGCTAGAAATGCTTTTATGACCGCCAACTTGACGACAAACGATAAAGCTAAAGATGAACCAAGAGATGGATAAGGGTGGATAACTATGGGGAGGTAAGGTTTGCAGCATTTACAATATATATATGCTCCAAAAACGCTTGCCGCCCAAGAGAAAAAGTAAAGTTGCAGCTGCAAGAAACACGCAAAACGCACATAGATGAAGCCGCAATAACATCTACAAGTTTTATACTCCAATGAAGACGGCGGTGCAATAAAATTTAATTAAATATAATTCAGCAACAATGTCAGTTTTATAGTTGCAACAACCAACAGCAACAGACAGCAGGCATTAGAAGTTGCACAGAAAGAGAAAGAGAGCGAAATGCGCTGTAAAAGTTTAATTGTCAAAGGCTGTGTTGCGGCAGGGGCGGGTGAGGTAAAGTGGATTGGTGGCACTTGCACAGGTGTTGCATAGAGTTATAATAAAGTAGTTTTGCACCCATTTTGATTGAGCAAAAATCACTTAAACCGCAGCCATTGTAATCTTAAAGTACAGTGCCTTTTAAATGTTTACATATCCGCTTTACATATTGTATATTGCCCTTAATTAGATGTCGAGTCATCAGACTTGTTGTTGTTGTTGTTGTAAATGAGAATTTATTTTAATATTGCTGCGCAATTTATTTTAATTGGAATAATTTTATTTGTCTTTATGTTTATTCATTATGCGGACTAATGAATTTTCTACCAATACCAACATAACAACATTTTACATGCCATTTATCTATGTAGTCACACACACACACACACTTACACACATATTGGTGGGTTCTGGTTAGTAGGTTCGTGAATCCTGCGATTGGGGTGCCGGCTGGCTTTTGAATAATTAACGAGGGTGTCGCTCAGCCCTTGCTCTTTGCGTGTGTGTGTGTATTATATGTTATTTACGAAGAAAATGCTTAGTCAGCCTTATACAAATGTCTATGAATGTTCAAAATATAATTATAATAATAATTGAATTAGATTTATTGATTATTTGTATAGGACAACAACAAGAACAACAGCAACAACAATGCTTACAACGACAGACCTTGCAATACACAAGCACACACGCAACAACAACAACAACAGCAACAACAATAATAACATTCATGAATAAATCCATTTACGAAGGGTAGTTGAGAGTCAAATAAAGAAACACAAGTCAAATTAACTTAAAAGGAGTTCAACAATAGACTAGACAAATACCCAAGAGACTAACGGTAGATATATATTGTGGGAAAATAAACAAAAAACATTTTAAAAATACTTTAAAAATAATAAAAACTAAAGTTATCCGATTTTTTTGTATTAAGTTTTTCTATTTATTCTTATTAAGTTTGCTTCCTTTTAATCGTTTTCCCAGCCATGCGTCTTACTGGTATATGAATTAATAAGCCTATCAGACGGCAACCACATAAACAGATGACGAAAGTCAACTAAACAAATTAAGTATAGTCAATAGTTTTCTTTGCTGTTGTTGTTGTTGTTGCAAGTGCGTCGTCAAAAGCAAAACAAGGCAGCCCTCGAGCCAAAAAAAAAGAACCGAAAGCCATTCAATGAGAAAAACTCAACTAAAACTTGAGACGATGGCGTCATATACTACGTCTCAAACACACACACATACACTCAACACACACATACACACAGAGGGAATCGCTAAAATTTGCGCGCGCTTTTCTTAAGGCGAACATCTTCGGCGACTTTGAGTTCGACTTTGCGAATGCGACTGCGATTGCGTACGATGAGGTAAGGGTATAGTAGGGAATAGGATGTCGTCTTTCTCGATGGGTCTGTGGGTAGAGGAAATAGGGGGTTTAGTGGGGGGGGGGGGGGAGGCAACTGTAAACTGAGACTGTGACTGCAATTTTGCTTTTGGGTCGACCTCGCAATCGGGAAGATTTCAACGGTGCTGCACATTGGAGGGCTGTTTGGCTGCTGAAATTGCTGGTCGCCTGGTTTTGGCGCACTCTCTGCATTCAACTGCATTTTTGTGTGTGCGTGTGTGCGAGTGTGCGAGTGTGTTGCGGCTGTGAAAAAACTGCAACGCAAAACTGCAACACGCACCGAAATTTTTCGCGGTATCTTTTTGGGGGGGCGGGTGGTGGTAAGAGGTCTCTCTGGGTCTTCTTGGTGTCTTGCGTTTAAGTTTGGTGCATTTTTCGCATCGATTTTTATCATCAGCTGCTTTTGGCTTTTGCCTAACATTTGCAGCACTAATCATATTCTACTTTTCCGTAGTTGAAATAGGGGAAAGGGGATGAAGTTTATATATACTTTTTTGGTTTCTTTTGCTGCTTCTGTTGTTTGTTGCAACGTGTGTGTGAAAAACTTTTTCAAACGCTGTTGCACGCAGTTTTCTTCGTCTTTACCATCTTCTTCTCCACTGCTGCTGCTTGCGTTTCTTTGTTTACTTTTTATAGCATCGTGTGTTTGTTGTTATTGTTGCGAAAACAATTTCATTTTGTTTTAGTTGAATTATTATATTTGCAAAAGTTCTGCTTATGAATTATGGTTATGTACGTGTGGGTGTGTGTGTTTCTAAAGGCAATGCACTTGCCACGGAGGTTCATAGAAGGTCAGTGGCTAAGTGTGTGTCTGTGTGTAAGCAAAGATATTGACAATATATCATTTACTTTCTAGCTAAAGCAAAAGTTTTTGTAGAGTAGAATTATTGCTAGTGTTTTTAATGTTCTTTAACAAAATCCAACGATAATTAGATGTTCAACAAATGTTAAAGCCCTTTTGCTGCACTCCTAATAAGCTTTTATACCTGCCACACACACACACCCAGAGAGAACAGGGTGCGTTTAGATTTGTTCTTTATTGTGTTATCAGCATGTTGGCATCTCTTTGTATAATTATCAGTTGCTAACAATTGAGTGGAAAACCGCCCGGCTTCAATACATATGACCAACTGTGGTAAATCTTGATTGTTTGGTTTTTCGGGTTGTTTTTTTTTTATTGGGCTTGTTGGATTTGTACCCAAAAGCACGCACTTTGCACTTTGATGCGTTGTGGAATACATTTAAATTATGAATATATGTAAATACACTTTGAAATGCCGCCCTTTTGGTTTATCAAGAGCAAATCTGCTCTTGGCCATCTGTATTCATCTTGCTTAGCTGCTGGCGATTATTATACTCTCTACATATATATATGAAATACTTTATTTGCCTAATATGAATCCATACAACATAAATATATATATATTATATTTTTATGCTAAATACGCAGCGGGTATAACCCCGAGGGAGTTTAAGGGTTGCACTCTTGCTTGAAGCTTATATCTCTCTAGTGTCGTGTGTGTTTTCTTTTCTATTCAATTTTGTAACCACTGTAACTGAGCCAAATGCGTTTGGCTTATTTGTGCGATTTGTGATTTGCATATATATATATATTTCTGTTATTACCCCTTACTCTTTAACAGACTTTCGCGCGCTGTTTGAAACCCCTTTTGACATGTAATCGCTGCCCCAAACACCCAATTAGTTGACTGTTGTTGCTAGTTGGCATTTTGTAGGCAACGTTCAAAAACGTTGAAATGAGAATTACAAACTACAAATTGCATCTACATAGATTATAGATTTCTTAGAGGTTTTGGTGTATAATCATGTACCGGATATGAATTAATTTTTCTCTCTTTCTCTCACTCTCTCTCTTTGTTGCGCTGTGGTTCCATTTTTCTCGCGCGCTTTGCATTTGCAAACCAGCTCATTTGGCTTTGCTTTCAGTACGTATACCCTTGTGGGACAAGGTCTCTTTGGCTATGGCTTAAAGTGCAATAATTTGTTCATGAATATCTATATCATATTCCCATTGTAGAGTATTTTTGTATTCTTTATGCTCTTACTTCAATAATTTCTTAGCCATGTTCCCTTTTACCTTGGCCATTTGTCGTAATTTGTTATTAGTTTTTCTTTTTCATTTCTTTCGTTTAGTTGGATTTGCTGTAACTCTAGCTGTAGCTGTGGCTGTGGCTGTTTCTGTGCTTTCCATTGAAATCATTTACATATTGCAAAAGTGAATTGTACAATACACACAGGCACATACACATTTTTATAACTATATATATGTGTATATATTAAGTTAAGCGGGCTGGACAGAGGTTAAGG
This sequence comes from Scaptomyza caliginosa, assembly GCA_035044725.1. Lineage (NCBI taxonomy): Eukaryota > Metazoa > Arthropoda > Insecta > Diptera > Drosophilidae > Scaptomyza > Scaptomyza caliginosa. The sequence continues at coordinate 75,939 of JAWNNR010000099.1, read as the reverse complement.
GAGAGGATATGAGTTTATGCAGCTGACTTCTTGTGTGCCTGCAATATTTGCTTTGGCAATTACTATCGAGACCTGGTCAACGATTTGTTATTATTATTGTTGCAAGTGTTGTACGTGTTACAGTTGTTCTTGCTACAGTGTTGTTGTGTGTTTTCTCTCGCCAGTGTTGATTAATTAACGCTAGAAGCCACATATTTCAACTGCCTTTTTGTATAATTGAGAACGGCGCAGCTTGCGTTTTAAATGCATCATTATTTTTGTTGTTGGCCATGAAAGTTTAAGCTCTGATTCTTGTCTGTGTGGGTGTAAGGATTGTTTATATTTATTGCTGCATAGTTGAGGGCGCACAACGCTGCGTATACGCATTGCCAAGTTGTCACACACATGCACAGAAAGAAACTCACTCTCTCTGTCTCTGTCTGCCTGTTTGTATGTATACTCCAGACAGACAATCTCCTTAGGCTTCGCCCCTCGCAATTTTTGGAAATCCATAACATTTTTCGGTTACCGTTGCGCATTCTCCATCTAACAGCAGCAGCAGCAGCAGTGAGTGCGAAATAAATGCATTTTCCTAACGTACGCTATATATATATATATATTATATACGTATATATATATATATATATCCATTTATATCTGTCTAACTGTTGTACGTGTGTGTGTTTGTGTTTGTCTGTTCGTGTTATAGAGAGAAAACGCAGCGCCAACGCGTTGCTAACGGCGACCGCAACAGACACACGGCTCGATATGGTTTAGGCACTAGCCCCTATGCATTGCCCCTTTCAATTCGTGGTGCGGGGGGCGGTGGAAGGTTGCGTCTGCATCTGCTGTTTGCATATTAGGTGCAAGCCTCATGCTGCATATGCAACTCGAGTCTGCGACTATGCTGCGCTGCGCTGCCATCGAAAGGAGTCATAGGCTGGGCAATAGCTGTTGGTCATGTTCAAATACATGCACACACCAACACTGATGCGTGGCAGTTGCCAATAACAGGCGCAACGTTACATTCGTTGAGCTTTTTTCCTTTGACCAGGAGCCACAAACACACACACACGCACATACACACAACTCTCTTTAGGCACCAGCCAGACGCATTCATTTGTAAAGCTAAATCGCCGGCTCAACGGGTTCGTAAAAGGGTAGGTTGGGGTTTGAAAGGGTGTCGGTCTCTCTTGCTGCTCAGCCTTTTTAACGCACCTTTTTGGCCCGAAAGTGTTAATGAAACACATTTGAGAGACCCATAAAGCCACTGTTGCACTTCAAATAGCTATTTCATATGGCCATGAACAGGGGATAACGTATAATATATGCGAATGCATATTAAACAGTTACCAAACTAGATGAAAGAGATTGCTAGAATCTTGTTACTTGAACATGAATTCAATTAATTATATTTATGTTCTTTAGTTAACTCCATGGCAGATTAATACATCCATAAGCTATGAGCTCAGCATTGTATCTTTTAATTGTTTCATTTATTTTCTTTTCTTTTGGCACCAAAAAAAAAACTGGCAAACGATGAACAGTGAAATTTTTGTAATTTCCCCGCTTAAAATGTTATTATTGGCACTTTTGCTTTGTGTCTGCTTTGAATCTATGATTATATATATATATATATCTTGCTCATACCCGCTGTAATATAATTTCATTAGTATTTATATTTCTAAATATAGCGTCAGGCGTCAGTTTGTCATATTGTTTGCCGCCTGTCGAAAGACAGACAAGAAAAACGTTTGCGACTTTCATATTTCTTCTTGGCCTACACAACAGCCTGGCAGTTATTGCTTTTCCTATGCGGGTGTGTATCTATCTATGTCTCTGTTAGTATGTGTGTGCAACATTCCAGTGTCGTTGTGCCGCTTTGCAACGTTCGTTGGCAAAACGCGGCATAGAAATCGAATTAGATTTTTCCGATTGAATTTTCTACATTTTTAATTGCTTTCGACGTTTCAACTTGTCGACGTTCTGTCCATTCCGCCGCAGTTCTCTCTTTCTCTCTCTCTCTCTCCGTTTCCATCCCACCCAAAAACTGACCCGTGCATTTTCCAGGCTTATGCCCATTCCTTGTCCAGTTGTTGCTGGGCTTTTTAGCCAATTTGTGACGTCGCTGACATTTATGGCCATATTCGCTAGTCAGGCTGGATGACATTCGTTATTCATTCGAATATTAAATGCAAGTAAGTAAATCAAATATGTGCTCAGCTCCTAATTTACTTTAGTTTAGTTACATTTATGCCAGTCAGTCATAGCTGATGAATTAAACATTGAATAGATACTACGAAGAACTTAAACATTTCATTTCTTTATCGATTATTTAAATGTACTTTTTAATTTTTTTAATAATCACAGCTGAAGTAGCTGCCAGAAATGCTGGCACATTTCATTTATTCGTTCGTATCTCAAGCGTATCTGTATCTCAGTCTGTCTGACGGGCAAAATAAATAGTTGGACTCTGTTTGAGCAAGTTTTTTTTTTCTCATGCATTTAAAATGAATTACAACAAAATAAAAAGTAAATAAATAATTGCAGCGGCTGCATTGTGAAAAGAAACTGAAATCGAAAGATATTTATCTAAAAATAATTAAGTTGCCGTCTCCCAAAAGCCATCTGCAACGGTCCAACTCTTCAGCTAGTATCTCTACACTCGAAGCCAGCTGCCTTAATTTGTAAATCATTTTCGAAAATGAAGCAGACACCAACTACAGCAACAAGAGCAACAACAAAAATTGTTCATCATCATCATACATATTTTTTTTTAATATCAAAATCAGCTTATAAATACGTTTGTTTTTTTGTTTCGTTTTTGGATTTTTCCAACCCGCCTTATATATATTTTTCTGTTTGATTTTATGATGCCAAGAAGGCATCAACATCGGCAGCAGCAGCATCTTCCGCATTTGTTTGTAATTTACTTTTATGCTTTACTTAATTGCATTAAGATGCATTTTTATTTATTACAGCACATGGTGCACATGGTCTTTTATGACTCCCATGAAAGATTGTCTACAATGCCCATTTGTACATCAAAAAAGCTTTTTGAAGTAAACATTAGAAATACCTCAACAATCCCCTCCCCCTTCCATCACCCTTCCCAATGCTCTGCACTCATGCATTTTTCTTTTATTATTTTATTGTTTTTTTTTTTCTTTTCAGTTTGTTGTTCAATTAAATATTACAACAAGAAACAATTTCAATCGTTCTTTCCAGCATTAATTATGCCAAATGTTACTTGCTGTCTGTGTGTAGCTATCTATCTATGTATCTGTATCTTTTGCAGCGGCAACAAAAACATGCTGCATAATATTAGTTTTCTAAGAAGGCCAACGGCGGGGCCATATAATAACCATATAATGAAGCAAATAAATGAGCAAAGAATTATTCTCTTCTTGTTCTTGTGTGTTTGTGCATACTTCTGCATCTACAAGATACAGATACCACTAGATATACAAGCGGCGGCTCTCCTACAACAAAAACAATTAGCCTACTTTAGTTTTCTTGCCTGACAAGTGGAAATAAAATTAAATACCAAAAAAAAAAAAAAAAATTTATGTACATATGTTTGGTACTTAGTTAAATGCAGCTACAGATACAAGATACAACATTTTATGTGTATGTGTGTGAGTGTGTGATATTTGTTTAAATGAAGCAACGACAACAACAATAATAAAAGACACGAATTTAATTACAGCATTTTGTATCTGTAGAGCCGTCATATCGTTTTTATCTGATGCGACGCATTTGTATCTGTAACTGTATCTGCTGCTGCTGCTATTGCTTTTCTGCTTCTTCTTCGACTTCTCTGTTTGTACTCAAGTAGTTTTTTAGTTATTATTGTTATTATTTTTCCATTTATACATACGTGTATTGTCGACAACAAAAACGACTACAACTACGACTGCTGCTGCTGCTGCTGCTGTGAGATATTGAAATTTATCGCCTCTATTTTGTAGCAAAATGCTCATAATAATTGTCTCTACCCCGTCTCCGCCCCTTTTCCCCCCGTCTCCACCCCCGCCGCCGGCTGTTGCTGTTGTCTAGTTCAATAGATAGATACAATACAATACGTTTTGTATCTTTTGATACAAAATACCGTTACACACACTCACACACACACACACACAAACATCACGTATCAACACATATATTCGCATGTTTTTTTTTATTACTTTGTTTTTGCTTTATCTGTGACAAAGCATCTTATTATAATTTTAATTACATGCTGTTATGAGGAAATGTTAATTGCTTCCGTTTACGAATTGTGAAATCTTTGTGTGCAATTAAAAAAACAAAAATATATATCCAAATATAACTGAATGTTATAGTTTAAGTATTCAATAGATATGCAGTTGCCTAAGCGCTTGATTGATTGCTGCAGCTGAATAATCTTTTAGCCCTAGTTTTAAGTTCTTCAACGCTTTTTTTTCTCAGCCAACAACATCATCAATTAGACAAATGATAAGCTTAGTCTAACCTCTCGTTCTATCTCTCTCACGCTCTCTCGCGATCTTCCCCCTTTGACTATGTAGGCCAACTGTTAGCCGCTTTCTCGCCCATTGCTATTATTGCTGCAACACATAAAAATCAGCAACAAAGTTGCGGCTCATAAAAAATTGTGCACAAATAAAAGAAAAAAAAACAACAGCAACAGCATGAAATAAAATTTATATGAATAACAACAAACAGCAACAAGAAGAAGCAGAACAGTTTACTGCTCTGAGAGAATGCAACGCGAAACGTTGTTGCAATAACAACAACAACAACAACAACAACGTGCAACGTGCGTCCGGCATAAAAATTGTGTTTATGCGTGTTTGGTAATTTTATAAAAGTTAAATTAGTTTTAAGACCATAAATTGTGCTGTTGCCGTTGCTCTGTTTATGTCCATACACACTCCGCTCTTCCTCCCCCCCACCCCTAACCAGCGAAACCTTCCCCTTGGCCATTTTAACTTTTATTACTTTTAATATAAAAAACAGAAAGGAAGGAAAGAAAAAAAATAGTAAGCTGTGGCACAAGCAAGCAAAGGAAGCCGCCAGCCAGCTCAGCTGTAAAACTGCACGCTGCTGCCATAAAAAGTTGCAAGCAGCATTCTCACATGTTGCCCGGCAACATTGCTAGCCATGCTTTTTGCCTACGACTGTGGCAACATTGCATCAAGAAGCAATTGCAGCAGCAACTTGCAATCGTAAAATGAACTCAAATGCTTGCCGTTTTGTTTTGTGTCTCACAGATAATGTACAAATACCCTTCAGTTTGGTATATAATAAATGTTGCATGGCGTGTGGTAACAACAGGGTATTAACACGTCGACTGTTGCCACAACAATGTTGCAATGTTGCACACTTGTGCAAATTATTATCACATTTTAATGATTAATTCTAATGATATGCGACATGAAAATGAAATGGCTATCAATAAAATCAGGCATTTGCTTTAGTTTTTTTGTTGTCCCCCCCTTGTTGCCGCTCCTCAGCCCTTGCTTGCTTCGTTGTTGTGGCGCCACAGGCAGCGTTCGTCATTTGGTGAAGCCCAAGTTAATTGTGGCAGTTATTTTTGTTATTATTCCAAAGAGCTTCACTCTCTCTCTCTCTCTCTCTCTGGCACTTTTTGTTGGCTGTGCAACAATGTTGCAAGCTGCATTTGACGCTTTTTACGAGCCATTTTTATATGCTTACTTAGTTGATTAAGGGCGTGGCACAAATGGGTCTGATGTTTAGATTTTAAGCAGCGCTTAAACTTCAGCAACAACAACAACAGCAACAACAACAGCAACAATGGCGTGTCAATGAGTTTTATGGCCAACAAATACAACGGAAACATATATATATATAGAAAAAATATTTTTATTACACCTACAGCAAATACATTTACACAAAGATATGGTTTACCTAGCCGTGACTTCAACATTTGTAATTTATTACCAAGCCATAATAATAACAAAAACAAAAACAAATAGAAAAATACTCAAAGAGAATCCTTATAGAAAGAGAATGTTTAAGAGAATATATATGCGAAAAGTAAAACCAATAAAACAAAACTTAAGCGCAGAATAAATTGTTTGGCTCAAAACTTCTACGAGTTTTTATGAGTAATTCAATCTATATAAGAACTAAGAACAAATAGGAAGGCGCTTTTGGAGAGAGCGTGACTAGGAAATACCCTAGATTTATGCGTTTCATATATATTTCACATAAACTAATTTTTAATAACAATAACAAGTAACTTACGCCAAAATCGATATCAGTTTCCAGGGTATGTTTAATGTGTTTCGGTTTGATTTTGTTTAGTTTATTGTATCACGAAAAAGTCGCATATTAAGTGCTTTGCAATAAAACTTATATGTTTGGATATTGTGAAATTTATATTACACAACAATATATCTTATAATGTACAAATATATATATATGTATCTAATGGGCCAACTGTTTATTGCCATGATATATAAATATATAAAATATATGCAAGTTGATATGGGAATGTATTGTAATTTGTTTTTATGCGCAGTTTTTGTTGACGACTTTGTCGCTGGCAAAACTGAACTAAGCAATAAAACTTTATGCATTTAGTTATAAATATAAATAATTATTATCTATACAGACTTGTATTGGATTTCCAAATAGAGATACAAAGTATAAAGACAGAGAGGAAGAGAGAGAGCGATAAGTGGGGAAACAGCAAACACATTCATATTGTATTTGCTTTTGGCTTTTACGACTTGCCCCTGTGCGACAGCTAAAACCGAAACCAAAACCGAAAACCCAAAACCAAACTGTACCAAGTCGTTTGGTCCGTGGCCATTATAATAATAACATTGTCAATAATGTTATTGTTATAATAATAATTTGAAATTCGTAACTTTTGTCGTTTTATTAATGGGTCGAACGTGTGCGAGACATTTCGAGTCTATAACAACAAACAGTTATATATATATATATGACATGGTCAGGGCATTGACGTTAGGTTAACTCCCACTTCCACTTCCACTTAGAGTCAACCCATAACTATTACACTTACTCTTATATTCACATCTGACTTTATTTAGATAATACGTTTAAAGTTTTTTTCTTGGTTTCTCGCAGGCCTCAAATATTTACACAGCCCCAAAGTTGCTGGTAAACTAGACAAAGACATACAAACAATTGCTCAAGATGAGTTAAGAAGAAGAGAGTCTTTGCCTGACTTTATCATTACCCTGTAACGCGATTGGTAATGAGAAAAGAAGTCAACTTTAAGTTGATAAAACTTTTATTAAGTCACATTTGTGTTTAAACATATTTTATTTGTATTTATTATACGGTTCTGTTTTTCATTATTGTCTATCGATGGAAAATTTTCATCAACTTGCTCCAATTCGATTCATTTTACTTAGAAGAAGAAGTTTCAACTTTGTGGTTTTTATTGATTTTGACTGCTTTGGAAAAACTACACTGTACTTATAAATTGCTTTGTTATTTCCTAAATATAATGGCGCCCGCCATAAATTGTGCTCATAATAATATTTCTTGGCCATAAGCAAACAAATTTTTTGCTACCATTCCCAATTGCAAAAGCATAATAAATAATATATATAAAAGTAAATATATGTATATGTATACATCAGTTTAAAAGTAAGTCGTAAAAAAAGCGCATATAAAATTTAATGCGCTTGCAAATTATGCGCAAACTATTTTCAAGCATTCCAAACACACACACACTACACACACACAGTGAGAGACTGCCGCACGTTCTTGGCGTATGCGTAATTTATTTGATAAGCACATAAATAAGTATTCTATACCCTTTCTAAATAACTACTAAATGCAATAAAAATGCGGAACCGCCGAATAGAAAATACATATTTAGAAATAACAACCAATTGCGCACAAGTAATAACTTATAAAATATTAAACAAAAAGAAAAAAAAAAACTAAACTGAAGAAGCAGCAGCTGGAAAATTTATTGACCCACGTATTTTGTTTGTAATAAGAAAGAAAATAAAAGGTAGCCGCGTTTGCTAGTCAAAAGTTTTGGCACAACCCACAAGTCGTCTACACAGAGCGAAATCGCTTCAGCAAAAGCTGCGAATACGCTTAAAAGATACATTTGGCAATAAAAGTTGTATTCATACAAAAAACAAATCGGTAACGAACAGCGGCAACAGTTAAAGCAGTAACAAGCAACATCGATGTTCTTGGTTTGGCATCGTGTCCTGCACCTTGAATTGACTGAATCGCTTGCCAGCCTTAATGCCGTATGGATAATAATTTCTGAATTCCTTCTCATTTTGATTGCGCCTAATAACTGAGTACTGGATGCCGCCTCTGCTGTTCTGTTCTTCTGTTCTGGCCAATTTGTGTGTGTGTGTGTGTGTGTGTGCCCAACTTGACTTGAGTTCGACTTTCAACTCGATTCGCATTCGATTTCAACTCTAACGCCGCCTGGCCGCAAAAGGCCAAGATACAGAGACAGAGACAGCGGGGAAGGAGGAGGGGATGCGGCAAGGGTCCCGAGTCTGTCTTGGCCAACTTTTGCTGCTTTTCAGCAGTCTCTTTTTGCCTCGCGCGTTATTTTTGTTACAAATATTTTATTCCAATGCCATATATTTTATTTCCCCCCTCTCCCTCTCTCTCTCTCTCTCTCTACCCAGACTGCCATCTCTCTTTCTTTCGGGCTGGGTTTTCGCATCGGTTCTTTTATTTTATTGCATTGTTTATGCAGCCGAAAGTAAATTATGTTTTGTCCGCGGCATCGCGCTCCAAACTCGAAACAAAACTTGAAACTCTCCAAGTCGCCGCCGTCGTCGTTGCAGCTTTTGTCTTCATTGTCTTTGAATGTTGGCTTAAATGAGTCGCTTGGCTATCACTGGCTTGACTTTCAAGTAAACGGCTAGGGATGATGGCTAATACGCCGTAAAGAGTATTTATAGTGCGTTGTGGTTTCTGTTTGGTTTTGTTTTTGTTTTTGTGTACACTGCAATGTTTTTGCAGCAGTTTGTTTGGCTGTCATTTTGCAAAAGTTATTATGCCAGGTGGTTGTTGTTCTTGCTCTTGCTCTTGTTGTTGTTGTATATTTTGTATGTTCAACAACAAATAACAGTTAGTTGTGTTCTGTTTTTTAGTTTTGCTGCGTTTTGTGCAACGATTGTGCCACATTTCAGCAATTGCTTTGCATATTTTATTGCTAAATAATAAATGCCCATTAAGTTAATTGGGCAAATTAGGCAAAAGCACACACACACACACACACACACACACCAACACACACACACACGTATAGTGTATCAAAGTTGTTTAATTGGAACAAAGACAGGGCCATCTATACACTCCAAAAAACAGAAAGGACGTAAGGGGGGAGTAAATGCTTTTAGTTTGACTGTTTGTCAATATGTTAAACTATAACAAGTTGTTTGTCCCATTATTTAACGTTTTGCATATGAAAATTGCAAAAGATGGTTAAAAGTTTAGGCGCCGGCCAACAACCAAAATCAATAAACTGCGCCTTGGATAGCACAACAATGTCAACGCCCACCCAAACCCCTCTAACCAACCAACTGGTTAACCATAGACCATAGCATTGCAATTTGATACAATTTGTAGGAGTGTGCCGAAAGAATTTTCTGTATTTTTTCTCTCTCTCTAAATGACAAGGCATAAAATGCGTTAGAAGCAAAAATGAGTGTGCCTTGCTGTGCGTGTGTGTGTGTGTGAGAGAGTGTGTGTGTGTGTGTGTGCTGTCTGACAAGCAAACACAATTAAATGTTATGCAGATGCAATCTAAAATGTCATTATATCAAATTCATTAATCCCCAATACAGAGCAGCAGTTGCGAACTAAGCATCGAGCGCTGAGCCCAGTGCGCAACATGCCCCCAAAGGCAAACAGACAACAACAACAATAGCAGCTTGAAGAAATGCAGCCAAAGGCAAGAAACAACAAACAAAAACGAACATGCAACAGCAACAATTATGACAACGACAACAACGTTGCATTGCGCTTGCAATCTGCTGCACTCATTTATATATTTGCTTCTCTCCTTTTTTTTGCTAAACTCACACCCATACATACACTCGCACACACATTCACGCACACTCATATGTTTTTAATAATAATTATTATTTCGTTTTTTTTCTACTCTTTTTTCTTTTGCATAGAGAGTTTTGAGAGCAAAACAAAACGTTGAAACTGTTGCATAGACTTGGCAATACCCAATGCCTTGGAATTAAGCTACAAAACGAAAAACTGCTTCAGTTTATACCCCTTTCGGTTCCTGTTTACAGGGTATATTGAATAAAAATGCACTGCGCCCTGCATTTTGCTAGCGATTAAAATCGCTGCACGTGAATATTTTAACGTCAGTCAATCAAATGGCTTAAAAATGCTTTGTCATAGCTTCGCTGCATGTTTCTCCAACTTCAACTCCACATCTCCCCACCAGGCTCCCAGCCCTGTCTCCGATTTACAGATACTTCAGATACTGCACACAGCACACAACCAAGTACTTCATATGCGTATGTGTGTGTGTGTGTGTGTGCAGTTAAATCGCCTTTGATTTGATTTCGTTTGATTTGATTAATCGCACGACGCTGACGCTGACGCTGACGTTGACGCTAACGGCGACGGCGATGGCAACGCCGAAGCTGCCATGATAATGAGATACGATGACGGTGACAGAGGCAAAAGGCAGCGACTTGCACGCAATTAAGCCAAATTAAACTCAAAGCCAAGCAACCTACCTACAAGTAAATACATGTTTAAGATACTTATAAACGTATGTGTGTGTGTAATGTATATATATATGAGAGCAAAGTTCAATGCGCTTCGCCGCAGAACTTAAGTTTACAACCTTTGTTTACAATATTAATATAAATGATTGTATATTAACGAACACACACACACACTCTCTGACACACACACACACATGCGAGTAAATAACAAAAATATAAAGAATGAATTATTCCATTTAACGTCATAAACTTCAATTTTCGAAAATCATTTCCTTAACAGCTGCGCGCACAAAACAAAAACAAAAACACAAACAAAACAAAACATAATAATAATAAAATAATATTTCGAAGAAGTATAATAAAAATGAATTAAGAACCACAGTGGCAATGATTTGTCAGATTTTAAACTAGTTTTCACTCAAGTTTTCGTTAAGATGAAAAATGTTTATTCATTCGAATTGAATTCTTCTTATTGCTAATTAATATAATTTTTTTTTGCTTAAAATTTTCATGAAATGTTCCACTGTGCAACGTGTGCACAGTTTTTGCCCTTTGCACATCGTTAAGGAATATTATAAATTACTACAACAACAACAGGAACAACAGAACAACATTGAGTTCGGATGATTCTTGAAATATTTATTTTATATTATGTTTTTGTTTTTTTTTTTATTTCTTTCGTATTTTCGTTTATGGTTGCGCGGGTCGCGCGGTCTAAATTAAAGAATATTTCTTTCGCTTTGCTCTTTACTGCTTCATTTTCTTTGTATTTTTATATTCCGTTGTGTTATTTTATTTATTATTATTTTACTTCAACCCCTCTGCCCCGCCCCTGGCCATACAAAGGTACAGGGCGAGGGCGAGGGCGAGAAGTAGCCTCGTCTTTCGTTTAAAGTGCGGTTTCTTGTCTTTCTCCATATATATTCATTATTATTGCTGCGACTGCGACTGCTGCTGCTGCACATAACTTCAACTTTGTATCTGTATCTTTCTGCCAAGGCGCGACTGTGCGTATGCATGTGTGTGTGTGTTTGTGTGTGTGCCATGTATTTAAGGAAAAAGAATGATGCAAAGACGATAAAATATAATTTCGGCTTTATATTTTATTTTAATGATGAAAAATGTTGAAACTTTATTACGAACTCATAAAAAATTTAAACGTAGGTACACACACACAAACACACACACACACACTCGTTCTTCTTTGCTTTGTGCTCGCCTCATAAATAAGAAGAGAGCTAAAGAAAAAGAAGAGGCAGAGAGCGCTGCTTGTCTGTGTGTGTGTGTGTGTGTGTGTGTGCACAATGTTATAAATGTTATAAAAATCCACAAAAAAATAAAAAAAAAATAAAAGAGCGAAAGAAGAAGAAGATGAAGTAGAAATAAATGGTATTTATTTTTATTGCACAATGCTTGCAGCATTAATGTTGTACGAACACAGCTGCTGCCTTTGATGCCCCATACCCAGCAAACACACACACACACGCTCGGACAACTTGCAACAATTAAAGCAAAGCGCAAAAGGTGTGAAAACATATGTGTCATAAGATACAAAATGTATCTAATTGAATGAAAGCGCAACGGCAAGCAGCAAAACGAACAAGCGATTTGCTCTTAACACGCAGACTTTTCCTTTCTACCCTCTCCCCTGCTCACTCTACCTGCCGTCCGGACAAACTACGCGCCTTTAGTGTGTAGAGCGTGAGATTTACCACCCCCCTTGTTCTACCTCCCTCTCTGTTCCACTCTTTGGCGTGCAAGCAGAAAACATCGCATCAAAGTCAAAGTCAACATCAATGCGAGAGAGAGAGAATTTTTCGTTTGCCGTTTTGTGCTGATTCATAAACTACTTTTTGAGGCGTACTTTAGCTAAGCAGTGCTTTTTGACGTATTGTTTATTAATGTTTAATGTTTTTATCATATTTTTTACAGATAAAACAGCTCAAGTGCATTAAAAGATATGATCAAAGGCTTCAATTATAATCATTTTATTATCTGGGTAAGTTTAACTATAGTTTAACTTCACTGCTACAAAAGAAAGAGCATACAAAAGTCGCTGTTTGGCTTTGCTTCTTTCCTGTTTTTTTGTTCGCTTCTACTTGAATGTTGCGGCAGGTTATGGCTCGATACAGCCAGCAAGAGCAACAACAATGTATGCGACAGTACAGATAGATGCTTCGCCATAAGGATGATGATGATGATAAAATGATAACAGAAATGAGCACACACACACATATACACACATATAGCATCTTTATCTAGCTTTCAGTTGCATTTGATCTAATCTATTTGTGTTTTTGGGCTTTTTTGTTTTTTGGGTCGAGATAAGCTTTAACAAGAGGCCATATTTCAATGTTCCACATCAATTATTGGCTAATTTAACAAGTTTATTTAAAGTAAAGTGTTATTGTTATTATATTACATTAATTTCTGTCGCCTATAAATAAAACGTCTTTAAGATTACCGCAATCATTTTAGGGCTATCTTATCAAAATCAACCAGACATAATAAAAGTAAAAAATGTTGTTTTTCAAGCAAACTTCAATCGATTTCTGATAACTATCAACACTAAACGCGTGTGTGTGTGTGTGTGTGTTGTGTGCTCTATAAAGAAATCGTAGCACTATTATAAATGTAATTATAAAATACATATTGTTCTCAGTCTCTGAGCTGTCAATTTAATTACAAGCGATATAAATTCATAAAAAAGAAAAAAATAAAACAAATCTTCTTTTTACATTGCTCTTTGTCTGTCTTTTGCTGTTTGCTTTTTTGTTCGCTTGCATTTTTAATTAATTTATTTTTGTCGATACTTTTAGCCCGCTCAGTCATCAAGACAAAAACAACTTGCATCTTTAAGATACACACATACATCTTAAGATACACATGCATGCATTATTTGTCTCTCGCCTTGCCTGCTGCCATAGCTTATGCCATTAATTTATTTATTTAATACTTACTCCGCCTTCACCACTCCCTCTCCCTCCATATCTTGTGCTTGATTAATCGGCTGCTCATTGTAAATATTTGTCTTTAGTTTGTTGCACTGTGTGCTGCACAATAGCGAATCTGACTGCATTTTTTCTCTTCTTTTTTTTTGTGTCATTTAGGTTGAGTTTTTAGCTCAGTTAAACAACGTCTAAGAAGCATAGTTTCGATTGATTATTATTTTGTGTATATCCTAACTTGACTTGCCTCTTGTCTTGTTAATTTGTTGTATTTCCTTTATTTTCTTTACGCACCTTTTTTTTTTTGCTTTTTTTTTGCCTGTTTCTTAGCCAACGAGTCACAGTTGGAGCAAACTCAGTTTCTGTTGTTGCTGTTGGCCTGTACCCCCTGCCCACGCTCATCGACCCAAGGAAAAGACAACCAACTCCAAGACACACAACACTCGAAAGGCAGCACGAGAATTCTTGGCATGAGGTTGCGGAGGCTGACTTACAACTAATGCAATATAATAAATTTATACAAAGTTACAAAATAAATGCTTGCTTGTGTGTCTCTCTCTCTGTGTGTGTGTGTGTGTGTGTGTGTGTAGGTTGTAAAATAAATAAATAAATATTTTTTTGTTATAGAAGGATAGAACTTACAAACAAGCTAACAAACAAACACACACACATAGAGCTATATGTAAAGGAAATATTTTTGATTGCCCAACCCAAACCCTTTTTACAAGCCTCTTTGGTCTGTCAGTTTTGTTGCCTTTGGTTTATGATGGCAATGCTTGGGTCTATTTTCCTTCTCTCTCTGTCTCTCTCTCTCTCAAAGTCTTAGAACTCAATTCTTGTGGTTGCTGTTGTTGTTGGGGCGCCCCTTGGTTTTGGGTTATTTATCTGCATAAATTATTTATGCCGCATTACAAGCATAAATATAAATAAAATAAATGAAGCCCGGGCCAAACTAAATCCGATTAGAATACACACAAACACACACACACGCAGGCAGTATAAGTTGTTTTTTTTTTATAGATTAATCAACGTATTTACTTGCTACTTGACGCTGCAGCAGCTGCAACAACATTATCTACACCATTTATTTAGCTTAGCCAACAAATTTTCAATTGCTTTTGCAAATGTTTTTTTTTTTCGTTTCTCGCTTCTCGGTTTTTGGGATTTTGTATATAAATAATAAACATCAGAGAAGGCTGATTTTTCTTCCTTTTAAATTTAATGTTTATAGAATATATATTTGGAAACTAAATTAATGTTGTATGTATGTGTATCTGTATCTGTGTATCTCAGCCTGAAAGGCGTAAAATGTAAAATTACTTCAATTTTTCGTTTAGTTTACGGGTGAAGGGGGGGGGGACGCAGGGGTAGACTCCATATGTGGCTTCTTGAATATATACAAACAAAGCAGCGAAGCATTTTGATGGCAATACGAATATCGAATACTCTTTTTGCTGTTCTTAGTGTTCGAGTAAACGCATAAGCCATATACTCTGCCATTCAGTTAGAGTATGCAATAAAATATGCCTCAATAATATAAAACAGAAGGCGATACATCAAAGCGGATTATACAATATATACAAATATATATATATATGCTTTTATTTTTATCCCGCAGCATGCCCATATTTCTTTGCCTTCCCTTTAGCCTTCGCATCTTCTTCCCCAGCATCTTCTTCTGCATTATTTCTTTGGTTTTTATTTTATTTATTTATTTTTCATTAAGCATCAGCAACGGCAGCGGCAGCAGCGGCAGCAACAGCAATGTGCAACGTTGTATTTGTATACAATAATATAGCAGATGCAACGCAGCGCGGATACAAAGATACAAGATACGAGATACATTAGTTAGAAGTGGATAGAGAGAGAGAGAGAGAGAGAACAAAACATAAACGAAACACGCTGTGCTTGTAATAAATTGTATTATTTATTTTATTTTATTCACACAAGAGTGTGTGAGAGAGAGAAAGAGAGGGAAGAAAAGTCTCGAGGTCTGCGTATCTGCCACTTGAGGCCAATTTAGTCAGGCAAAGATCAGTCGCAGTTGCAGTCAGCGTCGCTGCTGACGCACAGCGGAAGCGTCTCAGGGTAAACGAAGATGAGAAGCAGCAAGAAGGAGGAGAAGAAGGAGCAAAAGAAGCGCAGAGAAATGGCAAGAAGAACGGCAGCGGCAGGGGGCACAAGGGGCAGCCTGAGAGTGACGAGTGTAATGACTTTTGTCGATTGGGTTAAGTGGCTTGTTGGCTTCCTTTGCGCACCTACACAGATACACACACACACACACACACGTAGATACAGATACAAATTCAAATGCACCGTGCGAGATTCCTTCTTCGTAGTTTTTTTTTAAATATTTTTTTTTTGTGTTTTGAGTTGCATCTTTTTCAATTTTTATGCATGCCACACATTTTGTTCTTTGCTGTTGCTGCTTTTGCCTTTTGATTGCTGCCGTTTTTTTTTTCTTTGTCGTTTTTGTTGCTGCGTTGAAGTAGTTTGAATGTGGCACGTTTGCCCGTTTTTTTTTTTTGCTTGTATCTCTATACATTTATATATATATATATATATATATATATATATTCAGCTGAGGTAATTTGTCTACACATCTTTTTTTTGTAAGCGACACTCGCTTATTATAAGTTCGATTTGTTTCCGAGCCTGTCGCGATGGTTTGGCTGGAGTTTGAGAAGGATATGCGTGAGCCTTTTGGGATGTGGCAAATGTGTAATTGAACAGCAGGAACTGACTTGCGGGTTACTTATCTTTGTATAACCCATACCGGAATGGTTTTTGATATAGAAGTTTTCAACAAACAGAAGGCAGCCTCTCCAGGTCGGAGTAATGTGTATTTGTTCTTGATTAGCTTATACAGAGGTGTCGATATAGTTTTTTTTGACTATCCGTGTGATAACTCAGTCCAATTCTAATGAGAGAAGCTATTGATACCAGTTCTTATACTCTAAATGTGTAAAGAAAATATTGAAAATTCGCAACTCTATCATAGAAATCGGGTGGAAAAGTAGATATGTAAAAGGTTAAAGTTGAATCATCAGGGTAGTGCTGATTGTAGAGTTAAGGGTATTTTCTAGACGAGCTCTTTTCGATAGAGCGTTCTTTTGTTAAGTTGATTACTTTTCGCATGTGAAAAAGTGCTTCTTGTGGTTAAGTAATTAAAAGAATATGCGGGTTTTTTAAATGGAAATCTAGTTTTATAACTGGCTTCAAGCGTTAAAAAAAGGCTTTCAAGTAAAACACGTTAGAGAAATCATAATGTTTGTACATTTTGTGTGTTCAAAGCATTTGGTATTAATGTGTATTTCTAGTTTTCAACATAATTCGATTAAAATTTAATTAACCCTCATCACCTACAAACAAAACTCCTACGTCAGCGAGAAGATCTCAGAGCTGCAATAAGTTCATTGAACCGAGCAATACAAATAAAGGGAGAATAAAAATAAAATACTCTGCTCTAATGATGCACAAACATAAAATGCAGTGGAAATAAAAAATAATAAAAAAAAAATATGAAAAAAGATTTAACTTAAGAGAGAAAAAAACATAACATAAAAGTGCAATTAATCATCGAAAAAAAAAACAAACGAAGCGGCTGCAAAAGATCATTGAATACTGGATAAAAGAGAAGGAAGGCGGGTGAAGGGAAGTGGTAAATGCTGATGGGAAAAGACAAAGGCTGACATTTATCGGCATTATCGGCTTTTTATCTCAGTATGTGTGGCAAAGCAAACGAAACAACGTATAAATGTGTGAAAAGAAAGCATTAAAACTAAGAAGTATTGAATATTTTGCATTTATATTCGAACAGCGGATGCTGGCTGTCAATATTTAATTTAAGAGACACACAGAGAGAGAGAGAGAGAAAAAGATCGCGGCTTTGATTTTAAATAATAAATGAAATGTGTAAATAAAATGCCAGCAACAAGCAACAACAAGAATTGGTTAGACAAACAGCAGGAAAGCATAAACATGGCCAAGAAGCACACAAACAAAACACACTAATACCAATGCAAACAAGCACAGAAAAAGAGAGAGAGAGAGAGAGAGAGATGCAAAGATGCATTTCCAAAGAATTTCTAAGCACATAAAAAACAAATACTAACTATCAAAGAGCCAGCGGTCAGCGGTTGAGAAAATATTTAAAAATGCATAAAAACAAAATATTTATTGAATGAGCGAGAGACAGAGGCAGGCATGCACCGCAAGAAACTGGGAAAAACTTTGAAATGCAATAAACAAACGTATTAAAAATGCGAACATTTGAGCTGGGCCCAAGGCAAAACCAGTCAAGAGACGAAGCTTCATGCTCTTAGCCCATGTCCCTTATTTGATTAATGCACTCGATAAAGCGACAATAAACAAGAACAAACGAAACATATATTTGTGTATAGGATTGGATTCGAAGTCGAGTGCTGGATCGTGCGACAGGCAAACAAATATCGCATTCCAGCTCTCTGCAAACCAAACCAAACCAAACCAAGCAAACACACACATGGGTTTGTCGTTGTTGTTGTTTCTGTGTTGACTTGACGACGTCTATTAGATAAATAAATAAGAAATCTTCTTTTATTAAAGTGCGAATTCTGCGATGCGCCTAATGTCTGCCGCTGTTAACTTCTCCCATGGACTTGTGAACCGGTTTGTGTGTGGTACTGTCATAAGCCAAGAGATAACAAAACCGTTTTAGTTGATTTCTGAAATCCTTTGCACAATCAAAGACTACTTATTGCGTTATTTAAACTCAATTAAGTGACCAGAACAGTGAATGGAACCTACGACAAGACGAAAAATGTGTTCAATGCCTCAACTCAACGATCGCAACGTGGCCGGCAACAACAACAACAACAACAACAACAACAATGAGCAAGCTACAACAACGATGTGAAGCACGTGAATGCTGTCAATCATTAGCGAGGCAACAAACACCACATTCCATGGGAGCAACAGTCGCGAGCTGCTGCTGCCGTTGACAAGCCTATTATGACGTCACGCGGCGAAATGCCGTCGGCTAAATATGTGAACGGCGCAGCAGCAGCAGCAACGGCAGCAGCAAAGTCAATGCCGAAGCCGAAACAAAATGAAGATCGTGAGCAGAGTTCGCGCGCGCCAAAATCTAAATCAAAACAAAACAACAACGAGCAAAGATGGTTGACGTAAAGAGAGAGAGGGAGAGCGCACTTTAAGAGCGAGCGCCAACGTTTAAGAGAAGATCGTTGGAGATCGAAAGAGAGAAAATGTTTTTTGGCTCTTTTACTCACCCGTTCCTCTTCGCGTATCATTTCGGCAATGCCCGGCTTGATCTCCATATCGTCAGCCAGAGAGCTGGACGAGGAGGCTCCAACGCTATGATGATGATGCGTTGGCGGTGGCAGACGTGGCTCCGTTGACGCCGCTGCGGCAGCGACGCTTAGCTCCATGGCGGCAGCGGCGGCCATTGCGGCGGCAGAGCCGAGCGGAAAACGCGTTTCTGCAACGGAAGTGCCGGATGCGGAAGAAGCAGAGTGATGTTGTTGTTGTTGTTGTTGCTGCAGATGTTGCTGTTGTTGTTGCTGCAGGTGATGCAAGTGATGTTGCTGCACTTGTTGCTGTTGTTGTTGCTGCTGGTGCTGCTGCTGTAGCTGTGGACTGGGCAAAGCGCGTGGGCAGCGACCAGCTGCTGTTGGCGCTGGTGTTGTTGCAGGCGAGGGCATTGTGCTGCCACCGCTGCCAGCGCTGGAGAGAGGCAACGGCAGGGGCAGCGGCAATGCCAACGTTTTCGGTGGCGGTGTCAAAATCGCACAATCTCGCTGTCTCTCTCGCTCGCGTTCCCTTTCCTTTTGCTCCTGCTCCAGACGTTCGGCGGCAATTAGGCTGCTCAATGGACTTGCGGGCGGATTAAAGATGGCGTCTGCCGAAGGCCAACGACGCTTGCGCACATTGCGACTTCGCTCCAACGGTGATAGACGCAATTCGCCGCAATCCCAATCGGATCGCATCTTCTTTTCGGGCAGCAACTGCTGCTGCTGCTGCTGTTGCTGCTGCTGTTGTTGTTGTTGCTGTATAAACGATAAAAGCTCTTCGCTACCCTCGCGATCCAACGCTTTGGGTGAAACCTGTGCTGGCGAGGACGATGTTGTCCCCTCAGCCGCTGCCTCTGCTGCTGCTGCCGCTGCCGCCTCTGCTGCAGCCGTATTGAGCTCCTCCATTTGGGTGACATCCGCCAAACCGCGTACCTTGAGCATCTCGGCAATGCGCAGCAATGGACCAATCTGCTCCTGGCTCACATTGATCTCGCCGCGATACATAAACTCAACAATGGCCTTGAGATCGCACCAATTGACATCGCGCATAATCACAATGGGATGCTGGCAGGGTGTCTCGGCGAGCAGGGTTTGAAAGTAGGGCGAGCAGGCGGAGAGAACCATTTTGTGTGCCTTCATGGAGCGACCGTCGCAGGCGAGCGTAACGTCCACAAAGGATTCGTTTTGCAGCAACTGATCGAAGATCGTTGTCAAATTCGATTGATAATTGTTCCAACGTAAGCAGAATTGTTGCGGCAACTGTTGCTGTTGTTGTTGTTGCTGTTGATTCGATTGCTGCTGTTGTTGCGGTGTATTTGAGTTGCTGCTGGGCGTTGACGATGATGAGGCATTTGGCGATCGGCCGCTAGGTGGCGTTGCTGGCGGTGTGGCGATCTTCTCCCTAACATCATTATCATCCTGTTGCTGCTGCGTCGGCGTAACACCGCCGCCACTGCGCTGTCGCTGCGCCGCTTGCGCCTGCTCCGTAGTAGCATTCGTTTCGCCGCTGTCCGTTTGTCCCTCGGCCGCAGCAGCGGCTGCGTTTACGGCGGCTTCGCTGCTGCTGCGATCGTTGCTGCTGCCGCTGCTTTGCTGTTGTCGCGACGTTGGCGTCTCCGCGGACGCCATTTTGTTGTGTTTTTTTTTTCCCTTTAAATTTTCTAAGAGCACGAGTGTGTGCGTGTGTGTGAGAGTAAGAGCCGACTCACGTACAGCAAAAGTTCATTGATCAAAGCTTAATTAGTGTTCTGCTTCTTCTTATTTACTTTTTGATGCATTTGACAGTTAGGCATAGGCTAACTGTAAAACTAGCGGTAATTTATGCATGTATGCGTGTGCGTGTACGTGTGCAAACACTAGAATTGAACGTCGCGTCACGCGTTAATGGTATCGCGTATATAAATTAACGGTACACGTGCTGAGTGTGTGTGTGTGTGTGAGTGTTGGTGTGTGTAGATGTTACGTTACGTTATGTTACGCGCACTACGTAGTGTGCATTCTTTCCGCTTCTTTTTTTTTTGTTTTTTGATTAATGGCAAAAAAAAAATGACAATTGACAAAAATAATATGATTTGGGAGTCTGTTTGTTTATTGGCCCAAAATTAGTGTGTGTGTGTGGTAGTGTTAGCAGCTCGTGTTTTTAGTTGTTATTGTATGTGTGTGTATTGTTGTTTTGTGGGCAAACGGAACGTGCCACAAAAGTCTTTTCAGCACGAGTGTCTGAATTAGACTGAAAACGTTTTGCACATTTTGATACGGAAAAACTCAAAACAAACTTGACGACGACGACGACGACGATGACGACGACGACGACGTCGATTGGGGCTACGACAACGAAAATGTAGAGGCGCTGCCTGCTGCCTACTGCTGCCTGGCTAGCTGCTTGTAGTCAGTTTTTGCTTTTGCTATTGCTGCCCTCCGCGAGAGTTTGCGAATGCGAATTCGCTGAGTCGTAGTCGTCGCGACAGCGGCAGCGCTGTCGCCATCGCCATCGCAAGTCGTAAATAGTGCGCTGCCAACGTCGCTGCCGCTCACAAATTGCAGTTTGTGCATTTCAATTCAAAGGCAAAGGAGCAGCACTCACAGCGAAAAATAGTGCGGAGAGCGAAAAAGCAGCGACGACGACAACGACAACGGCGGCAGCACAAGCAGAAGCAGCAGCAGCAACATTCAAATGCCGGCAAATGCCGTACAAAATTCCTTTACTCGGAAAACGAAAACGAAACGAAACGAAACACACGAACGAAACGTAGCGAAGCGAAACGAAGTTTACAAAACGTTCGCTCGCGAATTTCAACTTCGTTCGCACGTACGCTCTCTCCCACACACACGACCGACCGACCGGCTGCCTGGCTGCCTGACTGCCGCGACTGCAACCCCCAATAATAAAAAGTAACGGAGACGCGAGCGCTGCATTTTCGGCAATCTAGCTGCGTGCAAGGAGTATGCTTTGTGCTGAGTGGGTGGGGAGATGTTTGCCCAAATAGATAGGCAATAGGTGCGTACATTGCGTGTGTGTGAGTAAGCAAAAATGCAGTTAGTTTGACTTGTACTTGTGCGGCGAGAGTAGGAGAGAAGTGAATAATGAAAAGTAAACATAAAAGCATATGCAAAGAGAGCAAAGATCAGCTTACTTTACTCTCTCGTAAGAAGAAATAAATGCTAACAGCAGTCGTTGTTGCTGTCGTCGTCGCCGCAGCAGCGACATCGAAAGCAGCAGCAGCAAAAAGATTGTTCATTAATTAGTTCCGTTTGTGTTTGTCTGCTGCTATCGCTGCAGTCGCCGCTCTCACTTGTTCGCCCCAATTCGCCGCAATCTTTGACGCGCTCTTTTGTTTTTAAGAGACGCGCTCGCCAAACGCTGTGCACTCTCCTTCTGGTTGCTCTTTGTGTGCCAAATGCCTTGTGCAAAGACACACACGCACGTTGTTTGATGAAGGCGGGCAGCGGGTGAGTGGGCAGAGACGACTATATACGTGTGTGTGTGTGTGCAAGCGTTGCACCTGCAGTTTGTGTTGTTTTTTTATAGCTTCTTCTGCTTGCTTGCTGCCTAGCCACTGTTGTTGTTGTTGTTTTTTTCTCTCGCTCGTACCGTTTGCTTCGTGCTGTGGCTGCCTTTTGGAACTGCCCACCACAGCTGTGGGGCTGTCACTGGAGACTGGCCAGCAACGTATTGGTGTATGTGTGTGTGTGTGTGTTTATTGCCTTACAGTTGCATTTTGATTATTGTTTTTGGTTGTAATATGCATCGCATAAAGAAATACAAATCTAGCTAACAATATATATATATATTAACATTCTGCCATACGTGTAAGTGAGACAGTTGATAGATGGGTTCGTGTTAAAGCGAGAAAGAGAGAGAGAGATAGCCAGGCAGCCAGCCAGTCATAAATTATGCAAAAATATATTTTGTGACTAGCAAATGGCGGTTGAGACTAGAAACATTATAATAAATACACATGCCATGTGGTCATGTAGCAGGTGTGGCATAGGTGGGTAAGGTAAGAAGGATGGCGAGAGGGGTGCGTACGAGTACGTACAATCGAATGATTCGAGTCTCGATTCGCAGCTGACAATTTAAGATTATTAAACATGATTTAATCAAAGTTTTTTTTTAGCTTTGTTCGCTTGCTCCATGTTCCACTGTGCTTGCTTGCAACAAAATGGAACAAAATGCGTTTGCCACACTAAAAATCTCCTACGCACTATGTTGCAATGCACTTTTGTTGCTGTTTGGCAGGCAAATGTGCAGTTGGGCCAAAACGAAAATAGGTTTTTTTTGATAGTGGGTGGCTTAGAAGAGGGCTTAAACGAGTGGGTGGGGGGGATTGTCGTGAGACTCAAAACGCGTTTATACGAAAATTTATGCATTTAACTGTTGACGACGACGCTGACGAGCAAAACGATGACGCGGATATGGCCAAACTGGACACTAGTCAAGTGGTCAAGTTGAGTGAGGCTGCGCGGAGGGGGTGCGTGGAGGGGTTGCTTGCCAAAAAAGCGACGAAAGGCAATGCGACACAAGGCGACAGCCGCTGCTGCTGTTGCTGCCGTTGCCGATGTCATTGGGAAGGCAGTGGAGGGAGAAGAAGGGGTTGGGCGGTAGAGAAAGACGACAACATTTGAACAAACGACAACGTCGGCAAAGAGGCAAACAGACAACAACACGTCATCTGATAGAACCACGGTGGGCCTGAATATGTGTGTGTGTGTGTGTGGCATGGGGCATGATAGTATGTGATGGGGTGTTGCTGGATTTTAGAGGCTTGTGGCACACATGACTGAACGAACAAGCAAACAAACAAATAAAACCGTGTGCGAGTGTGCGAGTGTGTGTGTGTGTGTGTGTGTGAAGGTGAGCAAGTACAGTGGTCACTCATAAACGAAAGAGTAACGTTGGAGTCAAGTAGAGTATAAAGTTTTCCTAAAACCTTCTTAGATTATATATTCAAGAATAAACTAACAAATTAAACGAATATTAATAGGCTTAGCTATAAAGTAGCCAAATACTCCACTGTATTGGCATTTGCTTGAAGGGCTTGTAGCATGCAACAACAAAGGGGTGTGTGTGTGTGTGTGTGTGTGTTGCAGTTGTTGCAGGCTAGTGAGAAAAAATGGTGCATATTAAAACGCCAAACAGAAGAAGAGTGCAGCAGCAGCAGCGAGGACAACGATGGCGATGGCGACTGCAGCTTAGAAATGCAAAGGGAGCTAAAGCTTAGAAGCAGCTGGGGCAGAAGTGAAGGGGGGGGTGGAGTGAGTTGAGGTTCGCGTCTAAAGTTAGCTTACGCGCACAAAAGCGATGAGCGATGATGCCTCAAATATGCAAAAATGCCTGCCTGACGCAAGCAGCAAAGAAGGGGTAGAAAGGGTGAGGCAGGGTGCCATCTCTGTCTAACACTCTCGAGGCAATGAAAAAGGGCTTAACGTGGACGACGCAACGTTGTGTGGCAGCCACACACTCACACACACATACGATTGCAGTCGAGTTTTCTATATATAAATCCAAAAACGAAGTTCGAATGCAGGCAGAAAAGTCCTGCTAACGATGCTGCTGGAGCAAGGATTCAATGGGTGTGTGTGTGTGTTGCGTGGGTGGTTTGGGGGCAGGTAGAGGGGTGCACAAGCACAAAACACACACACACACGCACATGCACATAGAATAGACAGGCTGGCAAGGGTAGGGCGGCAGGGGGTAGGTATGGTGCCCGCATTGATGGACAGTTAACGCGGCAGAAAACGAAACGCGACGCAAAATGTCTATGTGTGGGTTTGTGTCCAGTGTGGCACGAGAGGCAGGTCCTTTTGGCCCAGGAGTTTGCCTGTTAGCCAGGCCTGGTTTGGTTTGGTTTGGTTTGGCTTAGACGACGCAACTGTACTAGCCTCTAACATACATAGCCTTTCTCCCTCTCTCCCTCTCTCTCTTTCTCTCTTTGTCTTTGTGTGTGTGTGTGTGTGTGTGTGTTGGTGTCTATGTCGTGCGCCCCCGAGGCAAAGATTTTCCGCGTGCGTTGCAAGTTGCCAGCCAGCCAGGCAGCCAGCAAATGTGTGTGTGTTGCACATGTGTGTGTTCTATGCGAGTCCTTTCTCTCACGTATGTGTGTGTGCAGTTTTTGTAAATTTTGCGCCATTTGATTGCATTGCCTAAGCGCAACTCCCCCCCCCCTCCCCCACACACACTTTTTCGCTCCTTGCACCCAAACCGATGCCATCTATTGTCGCTTCTTTGGCGGCCAGCCTCTCCTCGCATTTATATACAAATGAACGCCTCTGCAAACTGCCTACCACTGCCCCCAATCCTTGCCACGCCTACAAGTGCCGTCAAGTGCAGACGCAGGCAAATACATTCAATGTTGCGTGTATTTTTTTTTTACTCCTGCTGTTGCTGCTGCTGCTGCTGTTGTTGTTGTTGTATTGTAACAACATCGACAGCAACTGTCGTTTGTTGTTGCACGTTGCGCCATCCAGCAAGCTGGCAAGCAAGCAAGCAAGTCTGTCTGTTGTTGTTAGTGGTCAATGCTGGCGATAGGGGGTTGGAGTACATTGGGGTCATATCCGTTTTGTTGCGGATTAGTTGCCAGCATAAGGGGCCATCATATATATATATATGTATATAGATGTTTGTTTGTATGCGAGGCATTTGGAGAAGCGCAGCTGCTGCTGTTGAAACACTTTATGGCATATCTTTAGCAACAACAGCGACTTTAAATGAAAGCCGCGATTAATCTCAAATCTTCTCAAATCTTCAACTCGAAACTAGTTAAGATAACAAATAGTTTGCTTAGTTATATTAGTTTTGATAAGCTCTCAAATAACAATGAGAAACAAGCAATGGAAAGGTAACACAACAAGTTGGGGGTAAGAAAGGCAGCGAAGTTGGGAATGCACTGATTGAAGTTCTCAAGTAATATTTAGTCACAAAGAAAAGGCTCAACAACAACGGGGAAAAAACAAAAACCGACTGCCGCAGACTAATTAAAACATTCACAATGACAGCAAAATATTAAAAAAAAAACAAACAAAAACACAAGCAAAAAGAAAAGTTCTTTGTAAATGCTTGCGCAAATCTTTTGGCATCTTTTGTGCATTTCAATGAAGGAGGCGTGTGTGTGTGTTTGTGTGTGTTTGTAAGGAATTGTTTTTAATTGCTGAAGAAATAGTGAATGAGGACTTTTGTCACAAAGCGCGATTTATAATAACAAGTAAATTCTTTGCAACTGGCAAAAGGGTAGGGGGTTAGAAAAGGGCCAATTGCAGCGGGGGTAGGCAGCGGGTGGCAGGTGGGTAAATGCTTTGAAGTCAAATAAACAAATGTTGAGTATGCAAATGGCAAAGGATAATTCAGAGCTGACAAGCAGGATTACAACAGAATGCAACAGTTGCAAAGTAAAAATGTAAAATATTAAAAGATTTGCAAAGCTTTAATCAACTTTGGGTTCTGGCTTGTGAGACTAGATTGCGAAGGGGAGAAGAGTGTTCACTTTGAGTTATCAGCGAGATAAGAAAACATTAATCAGGGAAAGGGATTTGTAAGCTTTTCATCTACTCATATATTAGATTTAGATATGATATGCTAATCGAATGATAAACCTATCTCAATCTTACATAAACGTTCTAACAACATATTCCATCACAATCAATCGAGAACTCGCTTCCTTTTCTCCCATTTCAATCTGTACACCTTTTGTGTATCTTTTTCCAATGATTTGTGCCACACTTTCACACACCCACACACACGTAGCATTCGGGTCATCAAAAGAAAAACAAAAAATATCACAAAACTGATAAGCGGCTGTTGTTGTTGTTGTTGTTGCATTTAGTCGCTGCGTTCGTTGCAAGTTGAATGAATGAGCCGCTTTCAACATGCACCAAAACTGAACATTCGAAAAACTGAATGAATTTGCCAGCACACACACACACACACACACACACATTGACTGCAAACGCATGAATGAAAATGCGCGTTGCATGTGTGACGTTCGCGACGTTGGCAGCGCTGCCAGCTGCGACGCGTTGCAACAGCTGAATCAAAACCAAAAAACACAAAAAAAAAAAACAGAACACGCGTCCATTGACGGGGCACGCGGCTCGCGGCTCGCGTTTGTTTAATGGGCCACGCACGCAACACTCCAAGCAACAACAACAACAACAACAGCATATGCCCCAAAGTTGTTGCACGTTGTTGCTGTTCCTGGTTGTCAATGACAGCGAAAAAAGCTGCTGCTCCAGCCATCGTCATCGTTATCTATCTGTGAGGTGTTTTGTTGCTGCAACCAGCAAACAGAAAAGTGCATTTTGCTTTACTCCCTTTTCCCCCCTACCATCCCCACACTTCCCTCTTCCCACTAGCGCTCCAAAAAAAAAAAAAAAAGAATCGCTTTCGCGCACACAGACACAAAGATAATGATGTTGATGTTGATGCAACTGCCACCGATTCGATTGTTCAACATGCCACACACGCGTCAAGGTCAACTCTCTGCCTACACTGCCCTTCAGCCTTCTTCTCCCCCCTTCGACGCGAACCCACACGAATTATGCGGCTCTCGTTTGCCCCCCTCCCCCATACCCCTGCAACTGCAACTCTCTTTTGCGGCCTGGCTGCAACCGTGTTGCGTGCAACAGTTGGCGACCAGCTAGGGTATCTGAAAGTCCTACCCTTTTCGAGCGCCACATAAAAAAAAAAAACGCATGCCACATGCTGCACCTCTTCTGCGCTTTCAATGGCGCTTTTTTGTCCTCGTTGTGGCATTGCACTTTGATTGCACTGGCCGCGATTATCCGCATGTTGCATATCAATGTCCTGCCAACCTTCCAGCCTGCCCCAATTGAAGGTCATATGTTGTTGGTAGGTGTTGCGCCTGTTGCACTGCACATCCTGGCCACCATACATCATCAACCATATCCCTCCACCTCTTCGATTACGTCCATTTTTGGCTGCGCTTCGTTGCGCGTTTTTGCATTTTTTCCAAACATTTGTGGCGTCGTTTTTTTATTTCATGTTGCTGCCACTGGCACGGCTGCTGCTGCTGCTGCTGTTGTTGGGGTTGGGCAAGTGCATTCAGCGCGATTATTAGGGATTTCAATCGACGCTGCACTTGACTATCAACCCTCCTCTTTCACTCTCTGTGCTTCTCTCGCTTGTTTGCGGTTGATGTTGCGTTTTTTTCCCACGCTCCTTGATTTTTCCTGTTTTTTTTTTTTGGTTTTTTTTGGCTCTTGTCGACGATTTTTGCATGAATTTTTGCAGTAGGCACAACGTACACGCCATTGCCCCATGCCCCAATTGGTCATTTGAATTGTTGCACTTTTTATGCAACGGCCTGTCGCCTTTTCTGTTGGAGCCTGCCAGCCTGCTAGCCTGACACCGTTGAAGTGCGAAAATGCAGCGTAAAATGGTGCAAAAATAAAAAATAAACAAAAAACAAAATGAAAATTCAAATAAAAATCAAAGTAAAAAGCAAAAATTGTGGCAACAACATCAATTGGTTTCTCTCAGTGTGCGTGTGTGTGTGTGTGGATGATGGCTTTGGCTTTGGGGTTTTCACCGTTTAGACTCTTTTTTTTTTGTATTGTTTTTTTTTTTTTTGCTTGTTTTGGTTCAATGCGTTGATGCATTTTTGTTGCATGTGCAACATTGTAGCACACACACACGTAAATACTGCATGTAAGTTGATTGTTGCGGCAACAGCCAAAACCCAATTGACCGCAAATTGCGGCTTTTGTGATCAGATTTTTATTGCCACACGTCTCACCCTCTTCCCCTCTCTCACTCTGTCTCTTTGGGTATGGATTTGTTCGTTAGTGTGGCACACTTTTTGCATGCAACAGTATTAATATGCATATGCAACTGTATGTATTTAGCCAACATCACACTCTATTATCTTGCACATTTAATCGCTACATTTTGTTGGCAACAACAACAACGATTGATACAAAAAATATATACTGTTTTTTATGTTTCAAAGTTAATTGCTATCAATTACAACAGTATTTGTTTTTTTGTTCGTTTGATTTGCATATTATATCCTGTTGCATTTAAAGCAGTGTGAATGAATTTTAGATTGTCTGCGTTTTAAGAGGCTTTTCTTGAGAAAAGGCACAGAAAACTCGGAGTTTTCTTGATAGGAAGAAGAGTTAGGTTGTATAAAATCAGAATATAAAGCAAGAAGTAATAGGAAAGCAAAGCCTTTACTAAACTCTATAAATACTTTAAACTATTACAAATTGCACATAGCTTTTGTTGAATTTATTAATGATTGATTTATAGTTATTAAATCCCTTTTGTCCAATCCAATTGCATAGTAAATAAAACATCGTTTAATCTTTGTTGCATTTATTGCTTTCAAATTGCTGTTGTTGTTCGAACATGCACAAAGTGATTGCTGACTGCATTGGACAGCAGCAATTGGAGTAGCAGCAGCAAGAGCACTACATATAGTAGGTGTTGCTGGCGGGTGTTGCTGCTGGGTGTGGGACAACCAAGCGATTGCCCTAAGCGAAACAGGGTTGTGTTTTTGGGTATAATGAGTAGGTTTTATACCTGTTGCCGAAGCTTAGATCTTTGTTGCTGTCGCTGAAACAACGGATCGGCAGCAACATGTTGCCGCTGGCTGGCTGTAATTTTATGAATGAATTTTTTGGTTGCACGTGACAACTATTAGCTGTTTGTGGCTATCAAGTGTCACTACAAAAGCCAACAGCAACAGTTGCGCCAATCTATGCTGTTGTTGTTGTTGTTGCTGTTGCTGTTGCTGCCTGATGCAATTGTATGCTGCTGACATTGCTGCTGCACAAATTGTGTGTGAAAAAGTTCATACATCAACGCACAAATACACACACACACACACACACACACACACAGAAACACACACAGTAGCACAAAGGCGCATAAAAAGTGTTGCTGTCATGCGGTTGCTGTTGTTGTTGTTGTTGTTGCAAGCAACAGTGCGTTTTGTTGCAGCACACACACGCACACACACACAGACAAACACACACTCATACATACATACATACTCTGGAGTGCAGCCACATGCTTTTTTCTCTGCTTTTGTTGTTTTTGCTGCTGCTGCTGCTGCGCTTTTTTTTTTGCGCAGTTCACGCGAAATGCGTTTGAAAGCGAAAGTGTTGGCTGACACCCACACACACAGACACATTGATTGTTGTTGTTGTTGGTGTTAACAGCATGTTGCACGTGTCAATAGTGCATGTTGCAGGTGTTGGGGTGGAGGGGGAGTGTTGTGCAACGCAAAGCGGCGACAACTGCCAATTGCCAATGGCCAATTGTTTGTCCCCGCTCCTATTCCTCTCAATTCCATTCCAGCTTTTCGTTTTTCACTTTTATAGCATCAGCATCAATGGACAAAAATCGACGCATTTGCTAACTTTATCACACGCGAGCGCATTTTCTGTTGTTGTTGTTATTGTTGGTGTTGCTGCTGCTGCTGTTGCAGTTGCACTTGTTATTGTTGCAGCTGTGAAAACGTTTTATTTGCGATTCAGTTAGTCATTAAACTGTTGCGCTGATGCACCTTTTTTTTTAATGTGTATTTTCTATGTGTGTGTTGTGTGTGTGTGTGCTGTGTGTGTGGCTGCGGTCGGTTTTGGCTTTAATTGTTTGGCCACAATGAGAACAGAAGAACAACAATTGCTGCCGCTACCGCTGCTACTGCAGCAAGCAATTAATTAGCACACACAGTCGATGCCTGATTAAGTCAAATAACATTGATGTGATATACTTTCTCTCTCTCTCTCTCTTTTGCACACTCTTTTCATACAATGCCCAGTTTTTGGTAGGGTCTGCGTGTGTCTGCGTTGCATTTATGTTGCCAATAAAAATCTAAAAATAAACAAAACATTTTGGTCGAATCGCTGACTGGCATTCAAACGTGGCTAACCGCAAAAACATTGCAATAAATATTATACTTCAATTTCGACTGACTAAAAACGGCAACAAGTCAGGAAAATGCAATGCAATTAAAGTTAACATATTGTCAAGGGTTTTTCAGGGAAACAACAAAAATATATAAATATAAATATAGTCTTATAGAGATATCATAATAATGAACCCTTTCAACTGATACTCAACACAAAAAAGAAATAAAAGCTTTTTCTCTGTTTTTTAGTATCACTTTTCTCAAGCATATCATACTTATGCTTTTCAAACTAAGACTAGCTCCATTACCGATCCATTTGCAACGTACAAGTTGACACTTAAGTTAGTTGCAGTTGATGCTACAAAAGTATTTTGCCTGCAACAATTTGCTGCCTAAAAGAAGAACTAGAAAAATCATGTAATGTAACCATTTTTGGTCGAAAAGCCTCTGTCTGACTGCTTTTCTCTTTGAGCCAAGTGTCTGGGTGGGTGAGTGGGTGGTTGGGTTGGTTGGAATGCCTCTCACTTGACAGCCGTTGGACTAAATGCGTTTTTTGCTTAGTTTTATTGCCCCAGAAGCTCGAAGCCCCCCAGTCCAGTGTTGTGAAACGCAGTGCGACGCATGCGGGAAAATCGACAGGCAAAAGTAACGCGCCAAACAAACAAAAACACACACTGAGAGATAGAGATGGAGATGGAGATGGAGAGAAAAAAAATAGCAATAAGAGCAACAACAAATATTGCAGACATCCTAGATGGATGGATAAAACAGGATGAGGCCTTCGCTTTCAAGCTGAGTGCAGTAAAACACATACTCTCTATATACGAATACGAGTTTGTGTCTCTATATATATATATATATATGTTTTCTTTTTCTATTGCTTGTCCGACTTTTTTTGTCTATTCAGTTTCAAATTTCCCGGACAGCCGTCCACGTACAATGCGTTCCCGTTGCCGTTGTCGCTTCAGCTTCAGGATTGTTGCTGCTGTTGCTGTTGCTGTTGCTGCTGCTGCTGCTGCTGAAGCTGAAGGCTTTGATAAAAAATTTTTTTGGCAAATGTTTTCTAAAATACTTCAACGTGACACCACCACCGCCACTGCCACCCGCAACCGTACCAACACCTTGCCCCATCCGCCCACCATTAACGTAACAAGCCATTGCAACAGCCTCAGCTCGCATATAAATGGCATGTTTGACACACAACATCCTAGAGTATGGTTCCTCTATGTCAAGGGGGTGGCTAACTGCGCCACTGCGTTGCAAACAAAATAATATGCAAAATGTTAAAAAATTAAATGAGTAGACTGGGCAACAAAGTGGATGGCGGCTAAGCAAGGCAGAGGAAGATTCTTGTCCAGCAGCAATAGCGAAAAATTCGCGAATTTTTAGTTGATTTTCTACATGCTTGTTGTTCCCGTGCGCCAAGAGGGGATTGTTTGTGAGTGTGGAGAGGGTTTTGCTGCATGCGTTTTTCTGTTTGATTTGCTGGCGCCTTGCAAAAGGGCACACACAGTCCAGACACAGAGCAAAAAGAGTAACACAGAGTTAGAGTCAGAGTCGGAGTTGGAGTTCTGTATATGTGCAGCAGCAATAGGTGGAAGGGTGTGTTTGGGTGTAGCTTTGACAAAACATTAAAAATAAATCAAATGAAAATGAACACAACTACGCGGCATTGACTAAACCAAGAACACACCCGCTTACCTCCTTTTGCTTGCAGCACATCAATTATAATTTTTTGTTTTTGGTTTTTGTTTAATTTTCGCTTGCAAGGGTTGCAAAACTCACGTTTCAAATAATACCAAAAAATTAATGAGAATCTGTTGACTATTTTTTATTATTATTTTTGTTTTGTTCATACATAAACATCTCTATATAGCGCGTAATATGATCTAGCTTTGGTGAGGCAACCCCTAATGCTTTATATATAAGCGTGACATTTATTTTGATATTTTTCTTATTTTTCTAAATTTTATCCAAATTTTTGTTGTTTGTTTTGTTGTGAGGGGGCGCATTTAAATGAATATCAAGCCACTGGGTTTGGGTATAGACGAGAACAACCTTTCCGCAATTCAACTCGAATGCTATGCAGCTCGAAAAGCAACAACAACAACTCAACTGATTGGCTTTAAGAACGAACAAAGGCTATGCAAATGTCGTTTTGCGATATACGAGTATTATAAAGTATAAAGTATAAAGTACGAAGTATAATAAACATAAGCGATTAAAGTCAAAGTTGCAACTATAAAATTGCTACAACAAGATACACAAGAGTGCACATATAGAGCGTGCCAAAACGCAAGATACCCTGTATTCTACTATAGCATAATGTTACTAAACCATTATACAAATAGGGTATACTCATATGAGCGTAGTATATGCTAAAGTTTAAGTAGAAGACGAAGAAGAAGCTTAAGATGATGGCTACGATGCGAACAATTACAGCGCCGTTTTCCATAATATGCGAAATATAAACAATAAATGCTGATGGTCTCTGCTGTTGCTATAGAAAGTACAGTAAGACAGACTGAACAACAACAAATCATGCACAAAACAATGGGCTACATTTTGTGAGTCGCTGTTGCTGTTGCCGTTGCCGTTGCTGCTGCTGCTGCTGCAACTTATAACAAACAATTACACATATTTTGCATGTTGGAATGGGTGGTTGGATTATGATGCTGGGCGCCAGGCCACCGGTAGCTCGAATTTTTCTTCAGCAATTGTTGATCTCTGCAACAAGTTGCAGTAATGCAAGCACTCACACACACACACGTACATACACTTAACGTCTTTAGATGAGCTGCAACTGAAGAAGTTGTTGCAACAACAACAGCAACAACAACTGCAAACACTGCCCAACGAAGCATGCAAAGCAGCTAAAACAACAACAACAACTGCTGCTGTTGCTGCCACAGTAGCTGCCACCAAAATAGTTGTCTCCTTCAGCATGCGTCTGTGTGATGGTGTGTGGCTTATGCTGTGGCATGAGCTCTGCTCTGGCCAGGCTGTCGGTGGCTTCACATCGCCCACGAAGAAACACGACGCGTCGGCGGCACTATGAGAAAACGTGCACCGCCAAAAACCACCAGGCAGCAGCAGCAGTAGTAGCAGCAACAGTTGCAGTTTGCGGCAGCTACTGATGCTTCACCCCAACCATACTTACAACAAGCGACTACTGTGACCAGCAAACGGCAAGCAACAACTGCTTCTAGGCAATTTATAATATACTCTAACAAAGGTTAGAAAGCCATGAAGGTTTTTTAGTGTTGATAAAGACTTTAGGTATTAACAAAAACACATATTTTCTTAAAAAGTCTATCGATTTATCCTTAAAAAAACTTTCTTTCAAGAGCATTTTCAATTCGTTTTCACTTTGGCAACGCGCTTCACTTGCATTTTAATATATGTTTTTTTTCTCTCTACTTTTCTTTGCTAGCCCAAGTAAGCTTTATAATGTCTTTCTTACGCGATTGTCCAAGCTAGGCTGCCCCTGCCTCTCTCTCCACCCCTTAACCCTTCTCTCCGCTTGCCGCTTAGTAACTAAAGTTAAACATCATATGCTGTTGTTTGCGGCAGCATAACATTTTTGCAGTAGCAATTGGCTTCATTTCAAATTGTCTTCGCATTGTTATTGTTGCTCTTAAGCATATTTCTATGCGACTGTGTGTGTGTGTGTGCTGGTGTGTGTGTGTGTGTGTGTGTGTGTGTGTGCAAGCGTTTTCCTCTTGGACAGGTTTAATAAATATGTTCAAGGAAATGCTGTTTGGTAATTGTTCGTTGGCGTCTTTTTGGTTTGCCTCTTCATTTTGGCTACCGCAATTTTTGGGCAAGTTTCCTGTGCTTCACTGCATCTCGTTCTCTCTCGCTCTCTCTCTGTCTGTCTCTCTCTTTCTCTCTGTGTTGTTTGGCAAGCGGAAGTATGGCGCCGCAATGAACCTTTACTATCATTTATGAGATCAGCTCGCAGCTTGTTTTGTTGTTTTCCTAAAAATATTTGAAACAGTTTTGCTGCAGTTGTTGCAATTGCCATTGCATTAACTTCTTATGTAAACATTTGCATAACTACAAACGAAACTTGTGCCCTAAAACTATTACATTGAAAATGAGTTCACGCAGTTGACAGCAATCCAAAAATCTGTTTCTATCAGCTCACATGTCGTATGCGCAACGATTGCCGTTGGCCCAGGTCAGTAAACCGCCAATAAAATCAACTTTTGCTGTCTAGAATTCAACTCTGCTCTGTTTTGCTTAGCTTACATCCTGTACTTCCCCTTCCTTCCTCCTTCGCTCTCCTATCCCACGCCATGACAATGAAAATTGAACTCATATTTATTTAACTTGGGCTTGGGCTGCACTGAAAGCTGCCGGCAAGAGTTGCCTAGGCCCAATTCATCAACAGCCGTCCGAGCATTAGCCGTCATTCAGTCCGTTAGACGAGTCCAAGGCTGGATCCTCTTGCAGCTTCTGGTCTCCTCTTCGGTGTGTGTATATACTCTTTTGTCTAGGAATTTTTGAGTTTTGAGTTTGCATACAAGATGAGTTCTGTCGTGGCACACACACACACACACAAGCTACTGCTGCCATGTCCTGTGCCCATCCAAAAATGTCCTGCGTGGCCGTTGTTGCCTTTTGGTTTTGGGTGCCGTAATAAAATGTCATTCGTCATTTGGTTTTTGCGTTTGTGCGTTGCCCATCGCAACAACAACATGTCCAACGACCCCCTAACGATACCCCTATCCAGCCCCTTCCCCTTCCGACTTACTCCTGGTGCTGCCAATAACTTCAGCAACTGCAACAACTACAGCAACGACAACTAATCGCATTGTCTGCACTTTTTGTGTATGCCGCACGCAGTTAGAATGCGAAACCGAAAATAGAAACAGAAACAGAAACAGAAAACACACTGCATACAGAACAGAATAGAACTTTCAAATCTGTAGTAGCACTCTCCAAAACCTAACGTTGCATATTCCAATTCAAGCCTCTCTCTATACCGGACACTGGTCGCCACCCAACAACACACCCACAATCTGCACCACATTTCGGCACAGTTGCCGTTGCTCGCATTTAACAATTCTATTAATTTGTTTTGTTCAACATAAAAGCGTTCGGCACAGAAATCAAAACCAAACGTGTGCTTCTTGCCCCATGTTGTTGCACGCATGCACATACACTGAAAATAATAGATAGTTGTGTGAAGGAGCTAGAGAGCATATTTAGTATATATATTTACAGAATTTCCCTTTGTTTTGCAGCATTGCGTTTTATTATGACAATTTCAAAAATAATTTCTTATGCATTTCTTTCGAGTTGATTTCGTTTACGTTTGTTTTAACAAGTTTTTCGTTTAGGAATGCATGAACAGGGCCGGCTCAGATCGCTCATAAAATCATTCACACAACAATCACAGAGTAATCACTGAGTGTTGCTTGCTCCAAACAAGTAATGTTGAACGCGGCGACAATGCAACTAATGGAGGTACTACCCTGCAAACCTTGCCTCCAAAAGTTTCATGGTTTTGGATCCTTTAACTGCAATCGATGCGAATGAACCGACATGTGTATCCAGATATTGTCTTCGCTTCGTTGACGACAACAACGACGGCGTTTTCACAATCCCAAAATTCTACAAAACTAAAATATATCATTGTCTCAGTGTCCCTCTTCCACAGGCTTAATTTGCGTATGTGGCTGTAAAAAGGGTTGCATGCAACTGCGATGTCTGCTTCTAACTGAAAATAATGATAGGCGCAGGCAATGCATCTACAGCCTCCACTTTGTCTGAATGCAACGCTTCCCCTTCCTACCCCCTACTGTGTGTGTGGGGGTGTCTTTTAATTGTCAATGCATAGTTGGGTGGCTCGAAAAACCCCTTTCGCTGGTCATGTGTGTTTGCTTTAGTCTCCGGGCATTGTGGCTCAATTTATGATTTATTTTTTGGTGGGTCAAATAGGCGCAATCCATGCGACATGAATCCGATGTACATACATATGTACATATATGTATCTTTGGCAAAATGTTGTACTTTCCAAGCGCTTTCGAATACCACATATTAAATTAGCTTTTATGCAATAGCAAAAGCAATAGCAATTACTTAACTGAATATTGTTTGAGTGTTTAATTAAGTATGCTGCATTATGAATAATGAGAAACTTTTGCATTTAAATGATAAAAATATATGTTCGATTTGCTATTCTTGCTGAACCTTAAAGGATCCATCAATAGCCCCATCCACTTGCCCTTCTCATATGTGGAAAGTCGTAAATTTGTTATCTTTGATCTCGGCTTATGCATATCTAAGCTAGCCGTAACGACAATTGTCATCAGCTGTATTATCAAGCCGAAATGTAACTAACTGCCGAACTGGCCTTCTGCTGCACCTCATATGCAAAAGGACCTGCAGCACGAGGAGTCAGAGCTACTCGTACAGTATCCTTTTGTTGTTCCATTGTTATCGCATGGTTTTGGTCCAGCAGACCAGGTTAGACCCACAACAACAACGAGAACAACAACAATGATGTTGATAATTCGACTGGTCATTATTTATATTCTTCGAAAGTGTTTTTGCGTATTCAAAAATTCTATTAAGGAAGTTCAAGTTGCATAGGTTTTTGTTGCTGGTTTGGTTTTGTTTCTCTGTTGTTGTGCCTCGTTGTTCATGCATGTCGAATGCATCACATAAAGCGTAGAGCCAAGCACATTGCACTTGGATTGAAAATTGGGTGTGGATTGGCCACATGCTGATGTTGCTCTCGGCTCCATGTCGTCGCTAACATCATTCTCCTCATCATCATCATCAGCGTCGTCGTCGTCGTCGTTTGTGTAGTTTTTGCGTTTATTGTTGCATTTCTGATGTGATTTTTAGTATTGTCCAGCGACGAGTGCAATGTGCTCAGCATTTTTGAATGTGTCCTGCGTGTGGCTCTCTCTCCCTCTCTCTCTCTCTCGTTCTCTTTCTGTTTCTGCACATGTGTGGGTGCGTCGTATGTTAAATTGTTTGCTTGATGCTCGATCAAAAATGACAAATGTATCTACAGTGAGTTCGCACAGTATACGCATATACTTTTAGTAAAAGTTATTTAAATTATATATATTTAAAGCCAACAAGTGTTTGCTGCTTATAACTGCCTTGGTTATTAAGCTCTCTACAAGTAAGGCACACAATTTGTTAAAAAAAACATTTAAAATATTATTTTATTGTATTCACTTATTTTTAGTATCAACTGTGTGCATCATGTGGCAAACACTAGATTCTGTTAGAGAGTCGTTGTCGCCTGCATTTGCTGGCAAAATGTTAATTTGAATTTGTGAGCATGTCATTAACACACGCACACACACACACACACGCAACAATGTGTGTAGGCGGTACATATGCATTTGACAAATGCGTTGTTAATGATGCAAAATGCAATTTTCGAAAATGCACAAGTTTTGCACTTTGATTTGAGGCCAAAGCCAAAGAGAACCAAAAAAAGTACGCAACGAAAATACCAAACATATGTCCGTTTATGTACCTATACATCAGGTTGTACTGTACCAAACGATTTATATACATAAATAAATTATAAATACAAAACAAGGCAGATTTCTATATAAACAAAAAAAAAACCTCAAACTCAAGTTAGAAATAACTAAACAATGCGATGCTTTAATCAGCGCCGCCTTGAGGCAACCAACAACAATAACAACAATAGTTGCTAGATCAACAAAAACTCTAGCAACAACTCAATTACCAACAACAACAACAAGAACAACAACAAGGAGAGGGAAAAGGGCGGCAACAAACGGCCGCTAACATTCATCACCACAAAATTAAATTGCTTTTGTTTATATAAATATTCCAACACACACCGACACAGGCACGCACACGAAGACAGTTGGAAAATTGAAAGAAGAAGAAATGCGCTGTTAAAAGCAATGGAAAATAATTTTTCAACACGCCGCATTTGTTTAATTATAAAATTCTGTCAAGATTGTTTTTCTTCTTTTCATTTTCTTACTTTGTTTTTTTTGTTTTCGCCTCAAAGGAGCGCCGCCGACGTCAAAGTCGTCTTCATCGTCAACATGTTGCCATCGCCACTAATACACACACACACACGCACACACACTGACACATATGTATGTGCAAACAAATAAACAATTACCGAGAGCTCTGCTCTACCCCCGCCCTTGCCAGTCTATAAGTTTCTCATACCAAATTCTCAGTTTTCATGTTCAGTTGCATTCGCCAAACATTGTTGTTGTTGCTGCTGCTGCTGCTGCTGCGTTTTTGATGTTGTTCTGTTATTGCTGTTGTCGATTTAAAAACCAATACAACAGATTTGTTTGCTCAACATTTATTGAAGATCAAAGCGAACACATAGAGTTTGCATTGCATTCTTGTCAACTGTACTTGAACTAAACTCTGCGCCGCATACAACAATTTATAACAAAATCAGAAAAGCGACAATAATAACAACGCTGGCTGGCAGTTTGTTTCAATAATTATATAAACACTTTAAATGCTGATCCATTAAATTGCTCTGTGCTTATGCAAACAAATCGATCTCACAGCAACGAAGTTGAAATACTCTAAGATCGTGATGAGAATTTTTTTCAAAAAGCGACTCAAACCCTTTTTTTTAATCAATTTTTCGCAATCTTGCAACAAAATATGATGAATAAAATGTATTCAAGGGTATATTATAAGCAGAAAAGAGATCTAAACACAATTAAAATCCGAGCAATACAATAAAGACAGAAAGAAGTGAAGCGAATCGTTAAAGTTCTCTTGACCCCCCTCACTCTCTTCCTCTCTCTTTCTCGTTTCGCTTTGTCATCGTCGTTGTCGTCGTCGCAGTCGTCGTCTTCATCGTTTCAATCGTATATACAAAACAAAGTCGCCAACTATAAAAATTATAGTTAATGTATAAATTTAATGGCAACTCGTTTATTAAAAATTTTATTTGAATTCTTTTATTTATACGTTTTATACGCTTTTTTGCGCACGCTCGCTGTTGTTGCAGACGGGCAACAATGTTGCATAGTCGACGGCGACGACTACAGTAATCATCATGTTGCTGCCAATGATAATGATGTTGCCTTGCCCTTACCACTCGTTGCAATTCTTGTTGCCCCGTCGCCATAAATCGAAAGAACAAATCGCTGCGGCAAAGGCAGTAAAAGCAAATAAACCCAAGTGCAGACGTAATAAACTCGCTGATGTTATGGACAACGACGCGGGGTGGCAAGCAGCAAGCAGCAACTTCTATTACTTCAGGAGTAGTTGCTGTACTCAACTCAAACGAACACAAGTGAGGGGCCAATGGGCCGGGAGTGAGGCGATGTGCGCAATTGGGCAACGAACTGAGGGGGTCATTATTGCAACTATTGAAATAATTCGCGCATGTGGGTGGCAAGCCAAAGCCAACTGATGGCAACTTGCACACATTTCCGGTTAACGCATTTTTTTTCGCTAAGGTGCAACAAAGTTTTCCAAGAAGCTTTAAACATAGTTTATTCTTTTATGCATAGTTTCTGATTGATTCTAGATTAAAGTTAATAATGCATATTAAGTTCAAGTACAGCTGACTTTCTACATAACTCTTTTCATCTTATAACTGGATTTGTCTTTGCCCCCTTTTAACTGCGTTAAGCTCACCGAATGCAACTTATACAAGGCCAAATCACTCTCTCAATCATACGCACACTTGCATACGACTCAACTGACTGATATGCAACTAGCTTTTGAAACGAGTTGAAAGACTAGACAAGACTGCGTCTGTTCTAGATTCTAGCTGGGTGTTTCAACAGATCTGCAACAATGTTGCTGCCACCAGAAAGCAACACTAATTCTGATTTGCATCTAGCACTTATCAGTGAATGTCCGTTAGTCAAATGTATTTTGTATTTAGTTAAGTCACATAAACTAGATGACTTTATACAAATGTGTGTGTGTTTGTGCAATTCAAATAGTCAGTCAATAAGTCAACAAAAACGGCTGCAACAAGAACTTGTCTCAAGTGGGGTGCCACTCCTCAAAGTTGCTGGCGGCAGCCTTTGAGTTGGGTGTAGTGAAGTGCAGCTGTTATCATATCTTTCACTTAAAATAAATAAAATTACTATTTAATAATAATAGCAAAGACAGCAGCAGTCAAGTCCACCCCTTTCGACCCAATGCCTGTAGTAGTAGTTGGTAGGCAGGCGGCACAACAAAAGCAACAAATAGTCAATTAATTATTACCACAGGCAACAGCAACAACATTTCCTATGAAAGTGTTTTAGCTAGACGTTTATTTCGTTTTTGGTTTCGTTTATTTCTGTGTTGTGCCAACACACAAGCACATAATTGAAACTTGTTGACTTCAAATCAAATGTCTTACCCCACCCGCCCGTACTGATGGCATGTTTCTGATTTTT
Organism: Scaptomyza caliginosa; assembly: GCA_035044725.1. NCBI lineage: Eukaryota > Metazoa > Arthropoda > Insecta > Diptera > Drosophilidae > Scaptomyza > Scaptomyza caliginosa. The sequence goes on along the minus strand of JAWNNR010000099.1, from coordinate 34,730 downwards.
TACCTATTTTATGTTAAGTTTCATTTGCCGCACTCTGATATTGATTACAGCTAGTCTTGACTTTGCGTTGACTGCTCGTTCTTGTCAATGATAATAATAATAATTAGTAATTATATTGTTGTAAAATAAACTTGTTTTAATTGCTTGCCAAGCGCGCCTTCGCTTCACATATGATATGATATGATATGTCGTAGTATGTAGAAGCAAACCAGAACTCAGCTCACATGCTAAAACATGATAACAATACCAATACAACAATCTTTGCTAGAACAACAAAAGTAATCAAACGAATGTTAAGCATTTTAGTTCAGTTCCTACAGAGTTGAATGCTTTAATTAATCCACGGGTAAGATAAACTTATTGATTTTGATAATCTCTTCAAATGTTATCGATTAGTTCGCTGATTGCCGTATTTGTTTCTTAAATTATTGCAATTAGTCTTGTTTTAGCCCAACGGTCAATTGCACTCTAAGAAATATATCTTATCCATTCAAATAATTGTTTCAACCATGGAGTCTCAGTGTATGGCTAACAAATTGAATGTTGTTTCGTTGCAAACTTTAGCATCTGCTTTTCAAAGGCGTTTCGCCACTTGCAATGTTACATTAACCCAAATGTTGTGGCAGCAAGCGCTGCAACCAAAACCGCTAGCTTGTAGAGAGTTGATCCGCGTTGAAGCTTAAGTCAAAGTATCGTAGTCGAATGCGAATGCGAATGCGAAGTGGTTCACTGCCCACATGATATACAAATCAAAGTTTGTTTTGCTCTTTGGAGGCGCTGGCCATGTTTGTCTCAATTAGTGGCATAATTCATGCTGTCGCAGCTGTCAATTTGTTGTTGTTGCTTTGTTGCAAGTTCGCAAGTTGTTTACATTCCACGTACATATTTTGTCGTTTAATTAAAAGGCCAATCATATTGCAGACGTCTTGTCCATATTCATAAGTCTGACACATACTGAATACTGCATAGGATAAACAAAACTTTGAATTATATCCGCTGTGGCATGGTCAACGAACGGTAAACTTCCTTATACACACAACCAATACCAATACCCAATATCAATATCGTCGCTTTCCCAATCAAAGTGCGTAGAAATTTATTGAATTGCAAATTGATAAATAAAATAGTGCCGCAATAATGTAAAAAGCGTTTGACAGTTTTTTATGAATTTGCATATGCCTCGACTGATCCATCAGACGAAGAGAAAAACAGAGAAAGACAGAGAGAGAGAGAGAGAGAGAGAAAGGGTAAGAGACACTTGCAACAATGTGTGTCGCGGAGAAAACTGGTCACTGCAACATAATAAAATATTTTATTTAGTGTTAAGTTTATTTTGTGCAGTCGCCTTATTTATGTGCAACAAAGTTACACAGATTCAGAGAGAGAAAGAGAGAGTGGGGGGTAAATATCTTTTTCTGGTTCTTGGCTTCATCATCAACTTCTTGTTCATCTCGTTGTTCGGGGTGTTCGGTTCTTCACTTTTGCTGTTTGCTTTAGCTAAACATTGTAAAAATATATCTGCCACACATCTGCGACTCGAACGATCAGCGATCAGCAATCAACGATCGACGTTTTTCGTTTTTTTTCCTTTTCTTTCTCTCTCTCTCTCTCTCTCTTTTTTGGTCATTAAAACTTGCAACGTGCTGTTTACTGTTGTTGCTGCTGCTTGCTGCCACATTTATTGCACAGGCGTTGGGCTTTATGTTGTTTGTGTGTGCGTGTGTGTGTGTGTGTGTGTGTGTGTGTGTGTGTGTTGCTCGTTTTTATTAAATCAACGAAGCAATTGCAATTTAATATTAAAAATAATAACAAACAGCAGCAGCAGCAGCAGCAGCAGCAGCATACAACATGTAGCAAAAGCAACAGCAGCTAGTGCAACTGCAACTTCTTCAGATTGCTCGTATTGCATTCTTGCACTTAATTATTTGCCCCCTGCTTCCGGGGGTGCAACTGAATCAAGACCAAAGAACAGAGACCAGAGACCAGAGAGTTCTTGCCTGTTTCTTGCAGTTCCATTGAAAATGTTTTACTGCACGCTTCGTCGGTCAATGCATGTCAGTTGCTGCTGTTGTTGTTGATGTGGTTGTTGCTGCTGCTGTTGGTGCTGTTGCATCTGCGTCTGATCTTGCAGCAACTTCCTACTTCTTCTTTGTGGCATTTGCGCAAATGTAAACAAATTAATTAATTGCCTTTACTTACAATCTTTTAAGCTCTCTCTCCCTTTCCCTTTTACCTCTCTGTCTCTTTCCATTTACGTGTCGATGACTCGCCTCAAGGTGAAAGAAATAGAAATACAAAATAGATGCTTATAAAATATATAAATTTATTATGATGCATTAGCCGACGTGCTTAGAAAGATATTCAAGATGTTCTGATTGCATTCAGCTACAAATTACTATATGTTTGTCTGTATTTCTTCTCTCTCTCTCTCTCTCTCTCTCTCTCTCTCTCTCTCTTTTTTATAATGTATTTCACAATTCTTTCTGCCTCATGTTCGGCGTCTGCTTGTTATGTGACTACTTCAAGAGCAATTGGAAATGGTTTGTGATCATAAACGAAGATGGAATTATGGGCTGGGAATGGATTTCTTTCTGCATTTTACTCGACTGTGAATAAAATGTAAAGTTCTTTCGTATCTTTAGTTTAACCAAGCTAAATGTACCTTAAACTATATGATTTTTGTTTTCGGTTTTTTGTTTTAACTGAACCCATTTAAAAATGCAATTGAATATTTCGATTTGAGTTGTGATTAACCTGCATTATGTACGAAAATTCCATTTGAAGTCTTCTAATGGCATACACATACATAAATAATTCCAACTCTTGCTCTTAATCATCCTGTATGCCTACCCTGCCTACGAATGCCACACAAATACACTATACTACGTTACACATAAATAACGCATACGCCACGCTGGTCAGCCAGGCAACAACCACCCAGCTGAAGGCAGTAGGCGAAACGCACATTTTACAGTCGACACTTGTGCTTAGAGGAACGAATATATATCATATATATATATTATATGTATATAGGTGTATGTATGGAGTTTACACCCACACACACAGACACACACACATAGAGCGTGACGGGCTTTTTACTCGCTCGAGATTGGCTGCGTCAGCCAACCAAAAATCTTTACTGTTGCGAAAAAGTTGAACATTTTCGCACAAAAAGGCGCGGCCGACGACGATGGCGACGACGACGACGAGAAGGACAACGACAACGGCAAACGACTACGATGACCAGGACGATGCGGTGGGTGTGGGAGGATTGGGTGCCAGCAACCGCAGCAACGAATACGACGCACAAGGCAAAGGCAGGACATTAGATGACCGTCGTGTGTGTGTTTGTAAGAGCTGATGCTGCTGCTGAATTTGAAATTCAAAATGCCAGGCAAAACTTGCCACACACCCGACTCCTAAAGGATGTGCTGTGTATGTGTGTGTGTGTGAGTGTGTGAGGGCTGCTGCTGCTGTGGCCGTCCGTCAATGTCCGGCTGCTGGACGTTAACGAAAAATGCGTCGAGCACAAGTAGAAGGCATAACATTTTGGGGAGCATACAACACCAAGCAAAGGCAACCCAAGTTCTGGGCGGCAAATGAAATGAAAGCGCGCACTTTTGCCACTGCCTTGCGTTGTGAGTGTGAGTAGGACGAACAGGACACTCCACCCCCGCCTATCCAATTGTAGAGGCAGCCAAACCCGCACGTTGTTGGCTGGCTAGCTGCCTGGACATGCACAGATGCATAGAGACGAGAGACGAGGTCCTTTTTCGTGCCGTGGCGAAAGGCGAAAGGCGAACGGGCAATGGCTTCTAATGCGCAAGAATATTCGTAAAATGCAAATGTGCAGAAACGAGAAACGAGACACACACACACATACACATACACATACTCACTGACACGCACACGCACTCCATTTTTGCTTCTGCTGGTCAGTGGGAAAAAGCAGCAAAACTAACGGCACATCGTTAAGGTGGCGGTAATGGCATTTCGGGGCCACGTTCGACGATTTTGAACACCTACGAGCTAGCGGCACCCACACATGCAAAGTTGCTCCTGCTTCGTCGTCGTCGTCGTCGTCTCCTGCGTGGTTTTTGTGCGTTTCCGCCAAGTCACAAAATGGCGGCTATGGCAGCAGTCGTCGGCAATTTGGTAACCCATTTCAACCCAACACCTCCCGACCATCGCCATCATGAAGCAACTTTGGCAGCTGCAGCAGCGCCAAAAAAGGCGGCGAATGAAATTTCGGCACAAAGCCTATGGAAATTGTGTGTATGGGCAGCTATAGCAGCAGCAGCAGCAGCAAGTAGAAGTAAAACTTGTAGATGTAGATGTAGTTGGTGTGGAATATACGCAATGGGGTGTGAGTGATTAGTTGTTTGAGATGCAATGCTGTGTAGAGAAGGTTTTTCAAACTATACATAAACAATTTGGATTATTCTTATCATAGTTATAATAGTTAAACCATGTTTTAAGCCAATTTTGATAACATTTCCCTATTAATTTTCATGCCATTATCACTCAGTTTGTGTCCACTGTGCAAAAGGCTTCTTCTCTCAATGCATTTTCATGCGTTACCCGTTGGTCGTTGCACGTTATCCCTACTCTCCAACTCGTTGCTGTTGCTCATCAGCACTGTTTGCTGCGCCGTTATTTTTGCTTTTCCTGTGGCAGCAGCATCATCAGCAAGCATAGCCTTTGCCTGCAGCTCAGCTTCATCTCATCCTTGATGTTGCTGCTGCTGCTGCTTCTACTGCTGTTGTCCATTGTTGCTGTTGTTTTTCGCAGAATTTTCGTTTCCGTTTCCTGGCCCAAACGTGCGTGTGTTTGTATCCATATGTGTATATGTGAAAAACGAAAACAAAAATCTTTGAAAATTTGTAGACACGGATGCCAGCTTGCACATTTGCACAACGTGGCTAGGCCTACAAGCAGCTGCCCCCACCCCCCTTTCTACAACCCACTCTTAAGCCGTATGCCTGAAGAAGTCACTGGAAGTTTTCATCGTAGTCGCAGTTATCGATGACGATGTTGACGACAACGGCGGCGTGGATGTTTTGAGCCAGGCAACAAGAAGAAGAACAGTTTCAATGCATAACATTTTTGGTTACCTCAATGCCGGAAATGACAAACGCAGCTGCAGCAGCAGCACCAGTAACTAAATTCTCTCCCACAAAAATAAAAACAAAGTTTTACAGTCCAAAGAACTGGTCTGCTGTCAGCACACACACGCACACACACACACACATCCTATCATATTGTTTGTACGTGTGCAACTTGGCGAGTTGTACTTTTCCAAACACTCTCACACACACACACACACACACACACATCTGTATAGTATATATATGTATATGGACCAATAGCTCATTATCGATACCGCAATGCCATCGAAATTTGTTGCACGATGCCCACTGTACTGGTTGGTTTGCCTGGGTCTTTTATGTTGTGCCTCGCCTGCACTTAATTATTATCAGCAAATATGCAGCCATGCCCGTTCCACATGGGCCTCAGCGCCCAAAACTCCCATTTATAGTCCAGCTGAGCCTCCTTTCACTACACACACACCAATACACACACACACACGCACACACATGTGACTCTGTCTCTTTCGTTCTTTCCATCTATGGCTGTGCAAATTTTCTCTAAAACAAAATTAATTCCGATTTTTGTTTTTGTAGAAAATGTTGGCGTTGCCCAACAGCAGCAGGAGGATGTTGACGACGGGACGAACAACAACAACTACAACAATAGCAACAACAACATTGACTTTGGGGGTCCTGGACTTTTCGGGCACGCACAATTTCTGTCCCAAAAACCCGCAAACTGCAATCTACTCCCATCCACCCACTTTTCGCATATGCAATTTACGCCTGCAGGCCTCGAGGCCCAGTCAGCTGCTTCTATATATATGTTTGTGTGTGTGTGTGTGCGTGTGTGTACACACACTCACATACGTAGAGGCATATCCGGCCGAAAGTTTTCTAGGTGCCCAGACACTTTGCATGCGTATTTTGCACGCATTCTAGAATTTCAATTAAAAATAAATCACAAAAACGTTGCTACCCTGGCCGCAGACCCACCCCCTCCCCTTCCCCGCCCCTTAACAGGCATGGCTGTGTTCGAGTGTGTGTGTGTGTGAGTGCTGTTGCCCCCGTGTTGCATTTGCATCTCCTGCATCTGCATCTCGCGTCGCTGTGTGTTAGAAAATGCATTGCATTTTGCACACGCATCCAATTTCTGTCTAGGCACAGGCACCAACCCCCACCTCCCTGCTCCACTTGCCTCTTGCTGCTGCAGTTGCAGTTGCAGTTGCAGGAACCATCTAACGTTGACTGTGTGCTGCAGTTGCTGTTGACCAGCGCCGTTGCAGCCATATCGATGATGCCGCTGACTTTGATTCGCCTCCCTGTTGTTGCTGTTGCTGTTGCGTGTGTGTGTGTGTGTGTGTGCTGGATCCTGTTGCCTTCATCTACGACTGCTGTTGCTGCTGCTGCTGCGCTTTCTTTGCCACCATATGCATGACTATACGGCGGCAGCAACAACAAAAATAACAAAAGTTGCTGCACAACAATGCGCTTGCGAGCAGAAAGGCAGAAAACTTAATGTGCGTTTTTGCCCATTGCCTGAATACCCTTTCCCCTTACTCTCTAGCCCTGCTTTCTCTTCTCTTGTGTAATATACGACTCCCTTTCGCCCTTTCTCTCCCCCTTGCCCTTGTCGGTTCCGTTTGGACTTTTGGCTATGAGTTTTGCAAAGCTCTCTCTTCAATTCAAATGCCGATATGCATATTCTATTCTAAACTTATATCCTTAAACATATCAGTAGAGTAATATTTGAATAGTATCAAACCAAATTCTGCTTCTTATCAAACATTAATGGATTACTTTAGAAGGATTTTCAGAAGTAAAAACCACTCAAAAAAATTATTAGCTTTTGCCTTACTCAAAAGAGGTATAAATAAATGGAATGGCAACACTTTATGCATCGTATTTAATTTTCGAATATTTTAATCCACTGTTCCTAATGTACTCGAAATCGTTTTTGTTGAATTGAAAATCCTCTTCAGTGTCACGCAACGATCTCATGGATAGAAACGGCATACCGCCCCCAAACTACCAACAACAGCAACTATTTCTGCAGCAAACATCTACAAAAATAACAACAACGCACACACACACACACACACACACACATTGAATGCATTGGCACACAGGCGGAATCATGTACAACGGTCAACACACATACACATACACATACAAACAGAGACGCACAAATACGCATAGCTATATACAAAACACACACATACATATATGTGTGTTTGTGTGTGTGTACATATAATAGTCGTACTTAGAAATGCTGCAGAATCGTTGCCACCCACAGCGCCTAGAAGCGACCACAGAGCCAATGAGTGGGGGTGTTGGGGGTAGGGCTCATTGCACCCAACCAAACCCACCTATCTAACCCCTATGCACTCTTTTGCCACCCTCCACTCCACCCCACACTTGCAGCTCTACGCTTCGTGTGCGCATTGCGCCTCGGCCTCAACGGCAATAGCAAATGCTTCAAATGCCACATAAGTGCCCGTTGGGTGGAATTGTTCAACTTTGGGGTTGTGGGGTGGCTCGCTCGTTTGCTTTGGGTGTGGGTGGTGAAGGGCGGGAGGAGGGGGGGAGTGTAGAGTGTGTGCGTGGCGAGAATTCGTTGCCTCGATTTGCCTATAATTATGTGTGTTATATAACAAACTGCATTTTCGGCCGAAATACTCAGCGAACGCAGCAAACGAGGCATGGTTTGGTGGGGTTTGGCTGTTGCAGCAATTCGCCTGCATGAATATTCAATAGCACAAATAGAGCATACGCCGCATTGGACATCGCCTGCATTACTTATATTCTATATATATGTATGCTATATGCAGCTCGTAAAATTGTCGATAATAAATATTAAAATTCCCTTACCAAACTGCCGCAGTAATTCTTTTGGGTTGCCCTCTTTTGTGTTTTTTTATTGTTTCCAATGCTGTTTTGCATTATAATTTAATAATTTCGCCAAGTTGAAGTTTCCAGCTTTCTTAATGAGCAACGATTTCTGATGTTTCCCGAATCGATCGAACGTTCCGATCGCAGTTCAATTTGAATTCGTTTTTGCATTTCCAACTCCTCTCGCATTACTGTAATTACACACAATGCAAAACAATAAAAACAGAGTGGAAAAAGAAATAGAGACAGAGAGAGAGAGAGAGAGAAAAAAATAACACAACACAAAATAATTCTTAAGAAACTCATAAAAAACCAAAACGAAGCCATTACAATCACACACAGGCAAAAAGGGGCAAACGGACTCAGACAAATCACATGCGAACTGTGCTAAAGTAAATTATAGAGAAAGAATTGTGAATTGTTAATTTGAATACGAACTGTACAAGAGCAGCATCAACAGAATAATGCAAACATGTTGAAAGGATCGATTATATCAGGTTTCCTTTCGCTCAACATTGTTGAACTTTACATTGAAAACAATTTTCTGAGTTGAAGTTTAAGGTGAAGTGAGTGAGAAATGTTATTATGTGGTTACTCTTCAAGTGGATATGACTTGACTATGTAAAAGAACATATAAAAGAAGGAACCAGCAGTTAGGATTCCCTCTTCTTCTGCATAAAAATATACATTTATAATCTTAACTTTTCCACACTCACTTCAAGCTCTGTATATATATTTTTTCAATATTTGTGCAATTATTTTAATTTGGTAAACTGTTAAAAGAGAAAAAAAAAAGATTTGCATGCTGCAACAACAAAAAAGAGGCTGCTGAATTAAGTTTTAAGCTCACGAGTTACAGAAAGAAACTCTTTGCATACTATAGTTTGTTATTTATACTTTTTCACACACACACACACACACACACACTGCACAAATATATATTTTCATAATTTAGTATGTTTTTTTTGTTGTTGTTTTTAGTTGCTGCAGCTTCTCTTCTGCGCTTTTTTTGTGCCTTTCTTAAGCTGCAAATCGCGGCAATCGTTAAGATCACGAAAAACAATTCAAAATTAATGGTAATAAGCAGTTGCTGGCGCGCCAAAGCAAAACAAAGGCTGGTCGGACCCTGCCTGCTGCCTACCTGTATCTCAGATAGACACTGGTGAGAGGGGTAGGGCAGGGAATATGTTGCAGCTATGTTATATAGCTGCTGCTGCTGCATGCCCCAGCACAAAATTACTGCGTACAACAGAAGCCGTCTGACCGGGGCTTCTGACTTGAAGATGACTTGAAACGGCAGCTCATTTGCAGGCTCCAAAACAGTAGTCCAGTTTTTTTTTTCGCTCTCTTCTTATTTCTCATTGTTGCTGTTGTTGTTGCTACTGCTCTCTCTTTCTCTCTTTGCTGTTTTTTTTTGTGGGGCGTTGCGCTGGCGCTGAGACGCAGCCTGCTGCAAACTTGAACGTTGATCGATCGCTGTTGGCAGTTTCTTTGGGTTGTTTTTGATTTTTTTGTTGTTGTTTAGCTGCTGTTAGAAGTCGTGTCTTGTATATGCAGGCCCGCAATCATACGATATTTTCAGCATCCAAATTATTATAATATATTATTATTAGCTGTTTGTTGCGTCCTGTTGCTGCTGCTGCTGTTTTTTATACTCCTTTTTTTTTTGTTGTTGCTGTTGCATGTGGCTAGATAACGCGAGATTTTCTTATGCTGTCTGACTTAATAGAGCTCTGTGTGTGTGAGTGTGTGTATATGGAGAAAAGGTCTATGAACTCAAAGAACAACATGCAATCTGGAGAAAACGCTTTGATTGCTGCAAAGAAATGTTAATTAATTCTATCACTCTGCATTGAAGATTTCTCGCTTTGTTTAGTTTTTCAAGCAATTTGATTTAAAAGCGAATTTTGGTTTATGCTCGACGCACAGAGAAGATAAATAAAGTATAAAATACGCTTAAAGGTTTGAGGTTTGAAGTATGATGGATAGTCAACTAAATGAATTTGCATGCGACAAAGCTGCGACGCTAAAAGCCTCAGCCTGAAGTGCCATAGCCCAAAAACTCAAAAGGGTAGTAGCTCTCTGTTTGCAGGAAATATAAAAAAAAAGAAAAAATACGCAAGCAAACACACATACACACACACAGAGAGAGACGCACTAGGCAGCAGCTGGACCAATCGAAGCTCGTCGCGCCTTGGACAGGGTGTGCGGGTGCGGGTGCGGGTGCGGGTGCGGGTGTATGTGTGTCCAGTCTACAATCTCAAACTCTGTGCTGGCCAACGTTGTTTGCCTTGTACTTGCATTTTTCTTTTCGTTTTCTCTTTTGTTGTTTTTTTTTTGTTTTTTTATTTTAGTTTTTACTTTTTATATACCACATACATCAGCTATAGCTACTGTATGCACTCTCTCGCTCGCACACACACACGCATGCCTGGCAGCTTTGACCACGTCTCCTGATGTAAGGAGGAAGCTGTATGGTTGGCTGGATGGTGGGCAGAGGCTTTATGTCAATGTCTGAGCTGCCATGTTGTAAGTTATGCCAGTTTACACTGTGGCGACAATAAAGAAAAAAAACAAAAAAAGTTGTAGGCAAGAAAATTGTTTTCCCGATCCAAAAGCCCCTGCTCCCCACCGCCAACCCTTAATATTTACTTGAAGGCAGGTGTTTGTTGGGCTCAAAGGGAAAGCAAATTTCCATTGAAAGCTGCAGCGTTGCGTGAAATGCTTTACGAGCTGAGCAGAATTTAGCCTTCATCCTTGCTTCTTGAGTGCATTTGTCACACCTCGACAGCGGCAAGAATAGGAACGGCAGCAGCAGCAGCGGCAGCAGCGGCAACAACAAAAAGGCAAATGGATTTTTATGGATTGACATGGCAGGTAATTGGTGCACTTCGCCGACTTCTTTCCCCGGGCTTCATTTTCCTAAAACGAATCTTTGCTGCAGGCCTTACCTCACTCTACTATCTTTCGCACTCTCTCTCTCTCTCTCTCTCTCTCTCTCTCTCTTTGTGTGTGATCCTTGATACGTACCTCAGTAAAAGCCTGTGCTTAATTGGGCTTTTGTGAGACAACGTTGTGCGTTTGGCCAAAGGCGCTGCTAATATGAAATTACCAATGTCAAGCAGCATCAGAGAAGGGGGTAGGTAGTCGGGCTAGGGGCAAGGGTATTAAAGTGAACGCACTTAATTGCAAGCTGCATAGTTTTTGTTTCCCCAGCAGCAGCATTTTTTTTCTTTCTTCTTGTATTTATCTGGCCCCAAGGAGGAGCCTGCCTTTAAAAAGGTGCATCGTCGTTAAACGTGAAATAAAAACTAAAAATAAAAATATACATATAAAACTATACTTATTTTCGCATAAACAAAAAAACACCCAGACGATGAAGGGCAACTAGTAGATACCCTTTGAGAAGAATCATTGGCGATACGCTGCCAGTAGCAATAACTACTTTGAACTCTTATGATCAAGGATGTAATGACCTTAAAAGAAACCGGTTTCTAGGCCAATCAACATTTGAGACGAACGTGAGTACAATTGTTTAGCCATAATGTTGCAGTTGTTAACGCTGTTAACATTAATAAAACTTGACGAAATGTTGTTGACGTTAAGAACTTGTTTGTTGTTTTCATTCTGTTTTTCTGTTTTATACTTTTTTTAACTAGTATATTTATAGTAATTACTTGCATTGCAATTGCACAATTAACAGAGTGCATAAATTATTAGAGCTCATTATATATCCGCATTAAATTGCACTGTGTATGAATAAGAATATCGTTAATTATAGTCTTGTTTATATTATATATATATATATGTATATATTTAATCTGTATTAAATTATTTTTGAATAACAAAAATGCTGCATTTGTTATAATAACTTGCATCTATAATATATGTGGGTATTAGTAATTATTGTCGATAGCGTATATTAGTAACTATATAATTACTTAGTTTATTGCGTCTTTGCAAACAATTTGTGATGTAAACTCAACATTTTCAACTCGAAAGCTTTATCCGAAATCATGAGACAAAGTATGCCATATAAAGAACTAAGCTCAAGCGAAACCAAATCACTTGGACAGTGGGCGTTACACTCACCTACTACTGCGTGTGTGTGTGTGAGTGTGTGTGTCATAGAATAGATGGGCCAATAGACGTGATGAACGTTGCAGCTACAAAAAAAACTCAAAAACAAGAAAAGAAACCAACACAAAGAATGTAGAGAAGAAAGCTGGCAATTTATATATATAGTTATCTATCTATATCTATATCTATATAGTATGGCAATCGTATATAGTATGCTTAGCCACACTCCTCTCTCAACCGTCACGTATTTGCATACGTATACGTAATATGTGTGTGTGCTAAAATTTACTTGCAGTTATTTATGCAAAAAAAAGAGAAGAGAAGAGGAAAAGAAAATGCGACACCCACCACACGTAAAGTAAATTGAAACAAAGAAAGAAAATAGATGAAAACAAATATGGATAGGATGTGGAAGTGATTTCACATCTGCTGCTTTTTCCAAGCACCTTCTCTCTCTCTCTCTCTTTCGCTTTGGTTGTTTGCCGGGGAAAGATATATTGTAATTAGTGTAGTTGCCATTTTTTACTTTCAATTTATGCATAGCCACATCAATTTCAATAAAAAACCCAGCATCAAGCATCACAGATTGACGTTCGCCTTTGCAGCAGCAGCGGCAGCAGCAGCAGCGGCAGCAGCAGCATCTACAAACTATGTGATTTCTTGTTTCTAATTAAAACTACTGCATGTCCTTACAACCCATTCCTTCTCCCCTGTTTTTTTTCTTTCTATTTTTTCTTTGTTTCAACGCTTATGTGCGTGCGCGTAATTTCTCAAACGTTTGCTCATCCTGTCCTTTTCCAACTCTATGTTATCCTTTCGTATGCACAGCAAAAAACAAGCCATCTTTCTCTTACTTGAAGCCTTTCTCGATCCAGGCCATCTCTCTTACACTTGGCACTATGGCCATTTAGTTTCGTGGTTTCGTGGCTCTTCTGCTTTCAGCGGGCGTTTGTATATACATACGCATAACATCCTTTTCTCCTACTCTTCTGGCGCTTATTTTCCCCGTTTTCTGCAGGACGCGGCGTTCATCTTGTCAAAAGCCGTCGACTTGCCTCAAAATTTGAAAGTTACGTTCGCTCGTTTGGTCAACTGCCACGCCTAGAAGTAGACTCGCGTATACACACACACATTTATCACACACACACTCTTTGTCTACAGACGCCCCCCTTCGATTGTTGCTATGTGCAAAACCAAAGGCTGCAACGAAAACTGCATCTCCCCTTTTCGGACACTCTGACTGCAGTTTTCCTCATTGCACATGCATTGTTCTTGTTGTTTGCTAGCCGAGAATCCATCAACAGCAACTCTACCTCTCCCTTCCCCTTCTCTTTCGCATACACACTCCCCTTGGTGTGGTTGCTTTGCCTACGTTTCTAATTAAATTTTATTTTATGCCACCATTTTGGCGCCTTTCGCTTGAACTAGACATGAGGCAACCCTACTACACTGAGAATATAAATAGAAACTGATACTTAAGTTGAAAAGTAAAATACAGACATGTTTTTGTCAAGTGTACGTGTTTTTGTGTATCCTGTTTTAGAAATTTATAACGCTGCATCTATCATCCAACTGCAACTGCAACAGCGACAGAAAATGCAACCGCTGTTGAACAGAGCCTACCCAAAGAGTTTCTCATTTCATATAACCGTGGTCCTTTGGCTCATCCAGCGGCTCATCGTTTGCTTTTGGGGCAGTGCCTGCCTTTTAGTTAAGAACGCGCTCGGTGTGCAAAATTTTGCCTGATTGCACTTTGATGAAAACTCAATTATTGCGCAGTGCGTGGACTTTCGCAAACCTCGTCATCGTCAACGTCCAGAGACATCGAGAGGAAGCGTTGCAGATTGGGCAAGGCATGGGGAAGTTCTACGAAAAGTAACGCTGCCTGGCGCTGCCTAATTGAAATGCTGGCTGCGCCGGAGATGCTTCTGCTAGGAGGCAGCATGACATTAGCCAAGCATTTGAGGCCCCAGCCATCGATCAAAGGCAGCATCGAGCGAGGACGCATCTCGTTATCTTTTGCACATGGAAATCTTATGCCCCAACACCAAGCCACCCTTTTTACAGTCGCTGCTGCATTAATGCAACTAAGGTGATATGACGAATGGGTGATTAGGTTTTTGTCATTTGAGTCCAGGCTCTCGTCTCTGCTCAACTCATCTCATCTCGCCTTTCGTCTCGTCTCGTCTGTTGCTGCAGCGGCTCGCATTTCATGGCAACCAGTTTTTCCACACTCACACACATACATATGCACGCAGCCTGCATCCGTTGTCGTTGTTCTATGCGCCTATGCACAGAAATTTTGCCAATGTTCGCCTTTGGCGGCGATTTCTTTGCCATACTTTTCAATCCTCACACACACACACACATGCATGTACATGTATATATGCATGTACATATATCTTCAGTGTTGCCAGGCATCGTTTTTAGTTTGATTTTCGCAACGTTCTGTGCCTCTGAAGTCTCTCTCTCTCTCCCTCCCTCCCTTTCATCCTACTCTTCCTCTGTCATCTCTTTTTCTGTATGTCCTGTGCGGCCATACATACTAGTTTACTCTATTGAACATTTTACATATTAGAATTTTTCGCAAATGGGCAACGCTGTGCTCTTGTGCCTACTGCAGCACCCCAAAAGTTATGTGCCTGTGCTCTTCACTTCCCTTCCCTTCTCACACACACAGGCACACATGCCAAAGGGGCACAACGCACACGCGTCCGGAACTAAATTCGGCGTCGTTGTTTTCGTTGCTGTTGTTGTTCGTTCGACTCGTGAGTTCACTCCACCTCGTCTTCTCATCAGTTTTCTCTGTGCCCTCGGCCATCGTCGTCGCCATCGTCGTCGTCGTCGTCATCGTCATCGTCAGGCCGCGTCGCCATAGCTATTACAACGGACAGCTGTGGCTGCCTTGTTGTTGCTGTTCCTGTTGCTGGCACCCTACCTCATCTTGTTGTTGTTGCTGCTGCCTTTGCTGAGCGGGTGCGGCTTTTGATGCTTTTGCATCAATGTGTCCTCTCCCATACACAAAACTGTTTGTCTAGCAGTGTGTGTGTGTGTCTATTCTGGTTACTGCTGCACTTAGCCAGCAGGTATAGACGGAGGCACAGGCACTGGGAACACCAACAAACGCACATATACACACATTCTCTGGACAGGTCCTTCCTTCCCAAACAACTTTGTCCACATTGATGAGGAACAACATTCAGAATATATCCTCACAGTTTGTGTGTGTGTGCGTGTGTGCACCCCTTACGCGTCGTCTATTGATAAAATGCACTGCACACAAAATTTGAGCTTATACCTCTAGCCATCAATATTAAATGATATCAATATTAATATTAAATATTTATTTCTTGTCAAATGGAGTTGTATAAGACTAGTCGTATACTTAATTAATAGATTCCCACCCAAGTTGCACCTAAAGAATCAGTAAAAATGTCGCATTTTCGCCTGTACTTTTGCCTTCTTTCTTCCGCTTGCTCTTGGTTAAGCCGCTGCTGTTGCTGCTGTTGTTGGCGACGCGTCGTTGCTATTTGATGCTGCTACGTTCGAGTGGCTGTCCAGCAACAACAACCCAACTCCATCCACTCACTTTTCTAGGTTTACACTGAGTATTCTGCAGATATTCCTGCTGCTGCTGGTGCTGCTGCACCCACACAATCACAATCTGGGCCAAAACAACGTCGCCAGAGATCGAGCTGCCTGCCTTTATGAATGCCATCTAGTTCCAGCTCCAAATGCCATCTCCTCCACTTTTTCTATATTTGCATGTCTCTCTGTCCTGTGGGTGTGTGTGTGTGTGTGTGTGTACGTGTGTATATGGGTGTGTGCCATTGTATGCATGCATATTAAATTCAATCGAATGTATTCTCTATACTCGATATTCCTCTATACGCTGCGTTCCTCTTCTTTTTGTTTTTTTTCTATACATATTTATTTTTTATTTCAATTTTTTTCACCTCGTACACGTTCTCGATTTCGTTTTGTTTTCTATACATATGGTTTTTTATTCGACTACTGCTACTCCGGCTACTTCAGCATTACGTATACGTATACTCATACGGAAACGTATACGTAGTGTGGCGCATATTCGTTAGAAATAGGCGGAGTTATCAACGTTTTTCAAGTTATAATAAAAATGCAACACATTTTACAGAAATGCCACTATATATATACGTATGTTAGAGTGTGTGTTTGAGTATATACATATATATGCATATGTAGTGTCTCCTCACACACACAAACTTATACGCTTCACTTATGACCCTTGCTTTGGTTCTGGTTCTGGCTACTTTCCATAGATTTTTTCCTTCGTTATTGGTTTGGAGTGGCGCAAAACATTGTTGTTGTATAGTTTCTTGTTTTTTATGTTTTTCGTCATCGTCTATGCTACAGTTTGCCGTTGTTGTTGTTGCTGCTGTTGCTGTTGTTGCATATCCATATATATACAACAGACGCTTTTTGTTGTATTATTATTTTTCAATGCTCTCAAACTCGACGTCGCATAAAACTTGTGTTTTTGCTACCTTCAGCTGCTGTTTGCTATTGCAGAGGATTGTAGCCCCCATACTGCCCCTCCCTTAAGCCCATCCAAACCTTTGTACCCAATGGACTGCTGGGCTGCTGCCTCGTTACAGTTTCGATTGCCAGCCAAAGAGCTGAGCTGAGAGCGAGACATTTTGCTAATACATTGATTAAAATTGAATTTTTAATTAAAATATTGCGCTGGTGTATGACATGTGTGTGTGTGTGTATATTGATATGCTTTTATTTGTTTGTTTGTTTTTTTTTCTTGCTGTTGCAGTTTCATACTTAGTTGGAAGTAGAGTTTTTTAAGCAACTCTGCGAATAAACCTTTTTTTATTTTGCAGCAACAGAGCATAGTTTAATTCACAATTAAGATCACTTGTTGACTTGATAACACATAAATATTTCACTTACCAAAAAGAAAACACAACCAACAATAAATAATAATCGACCAATAAGTAAACTCAAGCAAACAATCAAAATGCCTTGGTCATTTTGTGTAGATAAAACCAAAAGAAATTTGTTCAATATAAATAGATTTATTTAAGAAATCAACAGCTTCAATACAAACTGGCAGCATTTAAAATGCCACACAAAAGTAATTTATTTACTATTTGCTCTTGCAAGTTGTCCAGTTCTGGTGGCAGTTGAAGATTTCTACAGAATTTCACTTTCGTTTTAGGTATTTGCCATGGTGTTGCACTTTGAATCTTAACTCAATAAATCACAGGCAATTATGCAAGCAAAAGCATCCTTAAGGAATATTCACACTTTCACACGTTGCCACAAGTGTCTATCTTAAAAGTCTGTATGTGTGTGTGCGTGTGTGTGTAGGCTAACTGTTGACCAAAAAAGCCAAGCCACAAGCCATAAATCTCACAATTTGGTTTCTTATGCAACCGAGCAATTGAAAGGCTATTTACACAAAAATATTTTCTTTGCATTTATTTGCCAAGCCAAACAGACGCACAAGCAAAGCATGCATCTACAGGAAGTGAATGAAAGGGGGCGGAGGGAGGGGAGCTGTTGTTACGGATTGGATTTTCAGAGATGACGACGATACAGTCTATAAGTGAGCCAATAAATAAACACACACACACAGGCACATAAACACATTTTCGACAGGCAAACATTGACTCAAGCAAAAGCATTCTCAAAGATGTTTCAACGTACAACGACAAAAGGCCAAAAACCCGTATGAATAACAAGAAGAGTGTATGTGTTTGTGTGTGTGTGTCAGTATGTGTGTTTGGGTGTCAAGCCACAAACACCTTTTGCGTAAAATAAAGCAATCAAGCAAATAATGTTGCCACATTACACGACATATCAACAGCTTCCTGCTGAGCAGCACACAGGAAAGAGAAAGAGCCTGAGTTAGTGGCAGAGTGATAGAGATAGCACTAACACGCACACTTTCATGCTTGTGCACATTTCTTTAATAGAAGATACACACACACACACGCATTCTGGGGCTAAAATAAAATTGAAATCATGTCGCAAGCAGCAGCAACCTTGAGGAATGCCGTCTCACACACATACACACACACACACACATACAGTGGCAGTTGTCTGGCAAAATGTCTCGACTCTCGACGCGACTCAATTCAAGTTGACTTCACTTGCTTGCTTGCCCCATGTATGTTGGTGTGTGTGGCAGCAGCAGCAACAAGCAGCAGCAGCAGACGACGAAGAAGAAGCCAATGTGCTCCTAGTTAGCTTACTTCCTCTTCTTCTTCTTCACCTCCCTCTCTCTTTATCACCATTTGTGTGCACTTTCACTTTTGCCCCCCTTTGCTGAACTGCACATGCTGCTGTGTATATATGTGTGTGTGTGTGTGTGGCATATTTAACAAATTATCTGTAATTTCTCGAGCACAACCACAAACGTCGCCATCTTTTGCCATTGCAACCCTCAATGCCACTCCCACTCCTTACACAATGCCAATCTCTATCTCGTTCTCCCTTTCTGTCCGTAGCAAAGCCAAAAACTCGTACAACACAACACTCACACACACACACACACATGGAGTCAGGCGGCAAGCCACTTGTCAAGATGGATAGCACAGCAGTCCTCTGACTCTTCTTGTGCCTTCTCGACCTCGTCTGAGAGAGGCAACCCCGGGAATTTTGGGCTTCAAGCAGCCGCAAGTGCTTAACTTCAGACACACACTCACAGCAACCCACACACACACACACGCACACACAAAGAGACGAACACAGGGTCCTCAGAATCACAGACAGGCAGGCAAGCAGGCAAAACCACAGCCGCATTGCTGGCAAGGACGTTAGCCCGGCATCCAGTCAGTTGCAGTTACAGCAACAGCAGCAGTAGCAGCAGCAACAGTCCTTGCCCTAGCCAGAAGGAAGTTGTTTGTGGGTCGCTTTGCCATTTAAGGCTGACCGAGAAGCAACAACGACGACGTCGACGACGATGACGACCCTTTTGCCAGGGCGATTATTGTCCTTGCTGTTGCTGCCTCTTGTTGGTCTCCTTCTCTTTCTCGCTCTCGCTCTCGCTCTGTGGGTGTCTCGCAAGATGAAAGCCACTTGCCATTCATGACCGGCCAAACGGTTGCCTTTTGCATTGCAGACAGAACCTTGTTTCCGCTTGCGACGCCGGCCCAAAAACTCCTTTTGACCATCCAAATGACCTTGAGCATTACAGTAGAACGTTTGTCATGACTCGTTCTCAGTCCCTCCAGCACTCAAACCATAACTCCAACTCCTTCAAGTTGCTACTTCATGTTGGCTAAGCGCCTGCTTTACAACATAGCCCTTGCTCTTGGGCTGCTTTGGCTTTGACTTTCGGACCACTCCCCATTTAACTGCATCTGTAGCTTTTGCTGTTGTTGTTGTTGTTGTTGTTGTTGAGAGACTCTCCAGTTTTGCATCAGTGTACACTGATGTGTTAAGCTGTTAAGTGCCAAAGTAATTGTTTTCTTTCAACAGCTAACAACAACAACAACAACAACTTTGACATCCCTTTCACTTGCCACTTGACCTTGTAAGTTGGTTTTTGGGGCGGGCTCAACACAGCAGCAACTCAGCCACAAAGCAACAGGCTGCTTGCAACTTTAACGTTTTTTTTTTTGTTAAGTCTCTTTTGTGCATTCAACAGTTAAGCTCTTTGTGGCTTCAGATATTAACTTGATTGTTTTGATTAACTTGGCAACTGGCAAGTTATTATAGCAGGAGTGTTGGACTTAAAACTATTATCTTAAGTAAAGAGCCTACGAATTTTGTTCCTTGACATTTGCAGCGCTTGAGAAACAACACAAGAGCAATTCTCAATTGTTTTAGCCGTGGAATCTTCTGACCTTTTCCTTTAGTTTGTACTATGAGAAGCTTTTGACTGCTTACTCAATTATTCTTAACAGAAACTAAACAACTTAAAGCTTCTCAGAGTTAGATATTTGCATACTTACACTAACGCTTATATTGAACTTCCTTTAGCCAACATGACCTTCAGTAAAACATATGAAATACAAAGTGAACTCAAGGTTCTTATATCGTTTACGCTATCCAGCTGGCAAGTGTGAATAAAAAAAACATCTCTTCAGAAAAATCTAAACCTCTAACGAACTAAACATTCAGTAGCTTGCTTACTTACTTACTTACTTACCACTTGATCGAACTCTAATTTTCCCTTCATGTCAAAATGAAAACACAATAAATGTTTTTTTTTTACATTTACTTCTTCACTTTTATTTTTGTTTCTGTTTCAGTTTGTGTATTTCTGTATATATTTATAATTTAGGTATAACTAAAATAATAATAATATTTTTTAATAATAATAATAAGTTTAATGATCATCATTATTATTATTATTATTACCATCCATGGTTAATTCCACTTACAAAGAACATCATCATACAAATACATGTGCATTTAAATAGTTGTGTGTGTGTGTGTTTGTGTTTACTCACTGGGATTTGGTGTGCTCGCGTGTGTGTTGATGTGTGTGTGTGTTTGTATTACATAAAATAAGCACACATACAAATGCATATAAATACGCATAATCGCATCTATGTAGGTATTTACTTATTTTAATAGGCAAAGAGATGGGTGGGAGAAGGGGTGCAGGCTTTGCATTATTTACTTCCATTTAATTGGATGGTTAAGGGGGCAAAGGGAGCGGGGTGGAGCGGCGTTATTACAATATAGAGAAAGTTGTGTGCACCTAAGACTAAGTCCGATAGTTATGCATATTGTTATTATAATTATGCCCTAAAGCTATGGAAATTTGTACATTATTTACAGTTACATTTGGAAATACAATTGCTGTAATTATAATTAATTGTAGTTGTGTGTTTATGCATATATATATATATACGATATTATTATAATATTAATTATTAGGTATCTAAATCTAATTAGCTTATCTGCTAGACAACATTGCGTATGCGTTATGCCAGTGTATGTATGAATATTTATGATTGCTTTGTGTGTGTGTGTAAGTGTGTGAATAGCTAAACTAAACTACATTTAAGAAATGCACAAGTCTCTAATCTATATATAACTGTATTTTATATCATATATATACTTATGCATAATTATTATTTGTAGTATTTTTTGTTTTGTTTTTCTCTTTTCTTTTGTGATTATTGGCAAAGAATAAGGCGCATAGGAAATGCAGAAATATTTATAAATAATAGGCGAGATCTTATCCTTACAGGAAAGTTCTGAAGTGCAATTGTTGTATTGTGTATTGTAGGTGTTAAGGGTGATTCTGTGTGTGGGGGTGGGGAAAACGTTTTAATACTCATACCGTTACATATACCTATATAGCTAGTAGCTTAAACATATACATACATACATAGATAAAAACAAAAAACCGTTTAGCGTGGGAGCAGGGCCAAAAGGTTTAACACTTAAAACGTTGGGCTTAAAATAGCAGTCCAAATGTATTACAATTGTTGGCCTCTTCAAAAGGGCCAACCCAGTTACGGCTCGGAGTACGTGCCGTCAACGCCATCACTCAATCCTCATGCGGCAACTCTGTCGCCTGCTGTTGCTCCAGCTTGATCTTCATCAGTGGCGATTCTCGCAATGCGCCTGGCGCATAGGCTGCTGCGGCTGCCGCTGCTGCAGCTGCGGCTGAAGCACCTGCACCGGCTCCAACACCGGCTGCATCGCTGGCGCTGGCAAAGAGTTCGCTCATGTCCTGACCCGGAAAGAAATCCTCAAAGCGCGGACTCTTGTTCACGGACTTGTGCAGCAAACCATTGGCAATCGCCTCGAAATCAATGCCCGCGGGAAGACTCTCCAGGAAGCGTTTGTTGTACGCATAGTTGGGATGCTCCTTGGCGTGTTTCGAATACAGCGCGGAGTAGGGCGATGCGGCACCGGGACGACTTGATGAACCGGCTGCTAACTTGCTGCCTGCCGAGGAGTTGGAGCCACGCGACTGATTGCCAAACTGGCGGGCATGCATTGCCTCCTTCAACTCTCGATCCCTTGACATCTCACGCTCACGCTCGCGTTCACGCGACAGCTCTCTCGCATAGCTGGCGGCACTGGGATGCATGGCAGCGCCTGCACTGCCTCCATTACCTGGTGCACCAACGCCGCCACCACCACGCTGATGAGGCGCCTGCTGCGATGGCATCACATTCAGGCCGGGCAAACCCATCAGACCGAGAGCACTTAGATCTGGCAGATTCTCACTGCCTCGTCGCTCGTTCTGTTGATGCTTGGCTGCCGCAGCCGCTGACACCTGATCCTCAATTTCGGAACGTTGCAAGTATGCCGGTGACTTGTACATGTTCATGGATTGCAAGTGTGGTGATTGTTGTTGCTGCTGCTGTTGCTGCTGCTGCTGCTGCTGGGAGAGTATCTGGCGACGTAGTGTCTCTGTCATGGTGCTCAAAGGATTGCTGCCATCGGGTGGAGCTAATGCAGCATTCTGTGCAGCCATTTTGACTGCTGCACTATGATAGCCATTGGCAGCAGCCGACGCAGATCCAGAGCCAAAGTGACCCTGTATATTGTGAAGCAAAGAGATCGGAGATAGGGAAGAAAATGTGTGTGAAGTTTGATTGATTTCCTTCTTTCTTTCGATTTCCTATCCAGATTCTAGCATTGTTAGGTGGAAAATACTTACGCCATGTGCCTGTCCATTTGCGTATTGATGAGCGCTCATATCCTCCTTAATCTCACGATAGTCACGAAAGACAACAGCTTTAATGACGCTGCGGATGAGCTCTTCGGGCCACATGCCCAGCAGAATGCGTTGAGGACGACCGCGTGCCTTGGGTCTGGGATCAGTGCCGCCATCGAGCGAAGGTCCAAGCATATTGTGCACACGATTCGCATAGAGCACAAATGTGGGATAGGGTATATCATATTTGCGTGCCGCCTGCGACAGGGAGAGTCCTTCCTTTAGTACACTGAATATGGCCTCGGCCATGGCTTCGGGTCGCCAGGATTTGAGTGGTCCGCGTTCGCGAAAGCGCAGCTGTTGCACCAGATTTTGTTGGTTAGTGTTCCAGCACTTTTGCCACATGGACTGCAACTGGTACTGGTAGCTGTCTGCTGGAAGGTTGGGGTTGGCCAAGTGAAATAGAGAAAAGAGTAGAAGAACACACAAACACCAAACTTAGTTGCCTTGTTCCGGACTTGTATTTCACTTGTATGCTAATTGGCTAAGCCGCAAGGCAGAACACAAATGCAAATTGAAAGAGTTGTAAGGAACTGTGTCCTGTCTGTCACTTACCCGCTACAGATGCGCCTGTTGCCGGTGCACCCATCCAACCATGTCCGCTCGTCTCAATCATTTTGGCCTGCAAGTAAAGAGGAAACCGATAAGGAAAACTGTCGTTTAGATTTTGCTTTGGGAACAGTGTACAGTTTTGTGCACAAAGGCAATAGCCTTAGACGATGTAGACTTCCACTGCCACTTGGCTTAAAATACTGGCCATAAAAGTTTATTAATGCCATAAATGTGTGGCCCAAAGCGCTTTGGTATGCAAACGTCAAAGCGAATTAGTATACAAAGTTGGCAAAACGATTTTGCGCTTTTTGTGTCTTATAGCGCAAGTTTTATTATGGCCAGCCAACGATGGCAACAACTATTTATAGTTATACTATTTACTATTTAGATATGTCTCCCCTAACTTGGCCCAGCTAACTGCGCTAGCTTTTAATATTTATTAATATAAAACACGTCGTTACAACTATGATAAAACAAAACAAAACAAGTGCTTAATAAATGAGGCAAAAGCCGCAGTTAATTTCACGGCTTAGGCCCAGGTTCGACTGAACGAAAGACGTGATGGAAAAAAACGAAAAAACGAATGAAAAGTTAAATTGATGCAGGCAGACGGGCAGGATTCATTGCTGACCAACCAAACAACCACCCACTGTTGTTGTGGCAGCTAGTCAGCAGTTGTCCCAACTGCACAAAGCCATGCATATTATATGGCTAAGAGGGCAAGCGGCTAGCGGCAAGCAGCGGCCAAACAAATTATGTGCCGCTGCTGCAACGAAAACAGCGTATACTTTATATATAGTTGTATATACTATATATATATATTGTAGTTGCAAGTCTTAAATATTTGAAACGAGGTGCTCGGGCTTTGGTTCTAGCCATGTTTGGATTGGATTTGTTTGAAACGGCGTGTTGCTATTGTTGTTGTTGTTGTTGTTGTTGTTGCTGCTGTTGCTGTTAGCCAGCCTAGGCATGTTAAGGAAAAAGGTCATAAAATGTATGAATAATTGAAATTGAAAAGTCGGAAGCAATTTTTTCTTCTCACTGGCACGTAAAATAGAGAACCAGGCCTTCTTTTTGCCACCATCAACCGCCTGCTGTTAAGTCCCAAAACAAAATGGCGTTAAAAACGCTTTTTTATGTTAAGCGTTTTTTTTTTTTGTTTTTTTTGTTAATGATGAGGCAGCAGCGCTCAGGTTGCAAGTAGTAGCTGCTATAATGAGAACTGTTGGTGTTATGTTTTTTTTCTTTTTGCATGAAAGTTATGTAAAACAAGCAATTAGGCTTTGACACGGTAGTTAACTAGCCATAACTATAACTTAATGCAATGAATACATGCAGCCCAAAGGGGTGAAGATCGCTATTAACAAGTCTGTTACAAAGTATGTTCAAGTATTTAACACTCTTGTGAAACTTGTATATTTTATTCGTTTATTTAATATTTATAATAACTATTATTAATAGTAGTTCTTTAAAAATGCCATTGTCATTCATCAGGCAGGCGCAGCAAATAACAAAGGGGGCATAACCATTAGTCATATTACAATGTACATTTTTGCCAGTCACTTGCCAATGCATTATGGCGACCTCTGAACCCTGCCAACCGTTCGACTTTTCTTCCCA
Organism: Scaptomyza caliginosa; assembly: GCA_035044725.1. Lineage (NCBI taxonomy): Eukaryota > Metazoa > Arthropoda > Insecta > Diptera > Drosophilidae > Scaptomyza > Scaptomyza caliginosa. The sequence continues at coordinate 9,812 of JAWNNR010000099.1, read as the reverse complement.
TATCCAAGCTATCAACAATTATAAGACTCGCCTAGTACAACAACAACAACAACAATAGCATATACATATAATAAAATATAGCTAGAGCTGCTGCTGTTGTGCTCAAAAATGTTTAATTAATTAAATTTTCAATTTCCCGCCAGCAGCAGCTACAGCAACAACAACAACAATTGGATCTACTCTTCTCATACACCATCAAGAGCAATAACAAAATTTTGAAGCGTGCTCGCATTCAACTTTCTTTCAACTCATTTAATTTAATTTGCGGCGCTTCGCTGCTGCCGCTGCTGCTGCTGCTGCTGCTGTTGCTGGCGTCGCTGCTCGCTGCTCGCGGCTGCTGCTGCTGTGGCTCATCGTCTTCTTGTTCTTGGCAATTACTCATCGTGTGCACGCCCCATTCACATAATAATTTATTTAATTAACTTTATGCGCACCATTCTACAACAAACGAAAATATTCTATAACAACATTTTCTTATTGATTTTGATTTTGCCGCTTTTTGTCTATCTTATATGAATATCTATTAAAGCTTGCTTGTCATCGTACAAGTGTGAGCCTTTGCTCGCACACACTTGTACGCCCTTTCAACAGCCTTCAAGTTGCACCCACGCCCCTTAGCCCTGCCACGCGTGTCACGCCCCTTTTGGCACTCCGACATAAAAACCCGTTGGATTCTAATGCAATTTTAATTTTATTTTTCAAGCGAGCACATAAACTCAACACCCAAACCACCCACCACAGATATACAGGGTGGCAGCACCATAAACTTTGTCTCTCTCAATCCCCTCCCCTCCTGGTAGTCTCTTGTTTCTTTAGTAGTATATTTCTTATATTATATAACACTTTATTTATTATTCATTTTCGATTCGTGCTTTTACAGCAACTGCGACGCTGACGCTAACGCCAACGCCAACGCCCACGGCGACGTCAACGTCAACGTTAACGGCGGCGTCTCAAGTTTGTTATTTCTCTTGTCTGCAACTTGCTTACCACAATCCACCCTGTTCGCACCACCACCACCACCACTAGCACCACCTGCTTGCTATTTTGTGCCATTTCACTTCCTTCTTTGGCAAATGTGCCCGGAAAGTTTGCTGATTTTGCTGTGCGCCTGCTATTTCGTAGCCTTCACTACTACTACTACTTCGACTACTACTACTACGTGCAACTACTACTACTACTACTGAATGCCCCTACTCGGCAAACCTCCGACTACCCCAACCCTACTCGATAGCTGCCGCTTTCGACGCTCATTCATTCATTCATTTATTTATATTACTCAACCAACCGCACGCACACGCCCAGACCCCACATTCAGCCCCCTTCGTTTGTTTTTTTTGTGATCCTGCCGCATGTTGTCTCTATATATGTGTGTGTGTGTGTGTGTGTCGGTTTGGTGTGTCTGGGTTTCTTGTCGTGGCAGTTGTGGCGCGTCTTTTATCCGCGTCCTGCGCTTGGGTTTTATAGTTTTTGCGCTCATGCCATTCATTAATTTTATAAGAAGCAATGCTTGGCATAATAAATAATTAATTTAAATGGCAACTGCCTTCGAATGTGCGACAAAGTCCTACTCTCTCTCTCGCTCTCTATCGCTAGAAACATTTCAAGTTTTTGTGTTCGTTTCAAAGTGCTTTTAAGTTGTCGCCTTTCTGTCGGCGAGACAGTGAATAACCGTTAAACAAAACACACAAAATCAATAGCACATAAACTAAATATTGTTTACATTGATCATTAAATTTATAAGCGAACTTTTTAGTAACTTAGTAAGTAAGTAACATAATGTTCAGTTCATATTTGGCTTAAACTTAAACTATACGCAAAGTCTATAACCCAAATATGGAATCGCTAGCCATTTACTTCTCTCATCTTTGTCGTTAACTGTGAAAGTTGCTTGTTCCTAGTGCGCTTAACTATGCAACTCCTTGGTGGATCTGTGCCGCGTTTGGTGGTAAGCACTGGCAGTGGCAGTGGCAGTGGCAGTGGCCGTGGCAGCGTCGTCGGCGACGGCGGCAACAACTAAATATTTAATAGTATTTTATTGCACGAATTTCACATAAAATATGCATATTAGCCCAATGCATTATTCATGAAATAATGTGAAAAACACATTTCGCGCAGGGCGAAGCCGCAATAAGGACAGCTGGCAATGGAAGGCGTGAGCGGGGGCGGGGCGGGACGGGGTAACAGTTATTTGTAGGAGCGGTATATGTATGTATGTTATTTCTTTGCATTTTACATAACTTCTTCAGATATATACTTTGAATTGTGTATGGAAATGCAAGAAGGTAACACTAAAAAAAAAAAAACTAAAACTAAGAAAGAAAGAAAGAAGAAGAAAAAACAATTGCACTGGGCAATTTGTGTGAAAAGGAACTGGACTTGGACGCAATGTGTCAGCAGTAAATGCAATTGTAACAACAACAACAACAACAACAGCAAAAATAATAATTGTAGTAATCATAAAATCAAGTGCGAGTGCATGAAGCTCACTCCACGCTTTTGTATTATTCTGTATTTCAGTGTATGTTTGTCTGTGTCGAGTTGTATTGCAATGAAAGTAACATTTTGTTTGTGTTTGACTACAACAATCATTTAAATGCAATAAATAATTAGACGGCAAGTGTTGAGTAGAGCGCGCATTGAGGTGTGTCAGATGTGTGTGTGTGTGTGTGTGTTTCTGTGCTTGTTGCCGCCAACTAACCAGCAGCAGCAAACAACCAACCGAACAACCAACAACTAAAATTACAATAAAACATTCAAAATGGGGGCAACATTCGTAACTCGCACTTGCAACTGTCTATACAAGGGCCAAGCCCAAACAAAAAAGCAAAAAACAAATAAATAATACGTTTTACACTTGTATTTCTCCAAGTCTATCTAACCCCTTTTCGAGTGTTTGACTCGAACTCGGACTTGCACTCGAATTTTACCAACAAGGGCTGAACTGAATGCATGTAAAGAAATTAAAACGTGTGTAGCTTTAGTGATGGTTGGCAACAGTGAAACTCGTGTTTAACAATTAATAAAGAAAACGCTGAAACAGGAAACAAACAGGTTTTTACACAATAAATTAATTCAAATGTAAGCCAGAAGCAATAATTTAAATTAAATAAGCTTTTGTACAGCATTAACCATCGTGTAAATCTCTTGACCTCAATGATCTCACATTTGTTTAATGAAGTATATACAAAAAGTAAAGTTTATAAACCTAATCGTGCTCACGTTGCCATCTCTAAGGGTGTCTTGCGACTTGCAACATTGCAATGTGTTGATGTTTATTATAGTTGTTTTATATTTACTTGTTCTACTCAACTGTCGTTATTTCTGTTGTTCTTGTTGCTGTTGTTGTTGTTGTTGTTGGTAATTGCAACTTTTTTTCGCTTGCCACATTTGATGGCGCCTCACTTATTGCTATTGTTGTTGCTTGTTGCTTGTTGCTATTTGTTTCGCAGTAAAAATTAACCTTTTGCAAATAGTAATTTATTCTTTTTAGCATGCAGGATAATGAGGATATATGGTCGACAGCTGAGCTGCTGGCAATCCAACTTCAAACTCCCCCTCCCCACCCATACTCCTATCGCATTTAGAGCTGCATGCTTAAAGCTTACACGATGTTTGTTATTGTAATGGCTAGAGCCTTGCGTGTCCTTTCAGCTGATTGCAAAGGCGAGACAAAGAGAGAGAGAGAGTAAGAGAGCTAGCCAGTTGATGAGCTATCTACAAAGTGTTAAAAACGCCTGCACACAATCATTAAATATTAATTCAATATGTAAGTATGCGCCAGACTAGAGCAAAATATATATATATATATGTATAGAATGTAGGTCCTGTATGCACCCTCTAGATAAACATGAGCATTAGGTCGCCTTTTTTTTAAAGAGAATCTCACAAGTTTAAATACATACATTTAGCGCTATGAATAAGCGAACGGCATGTGTAAATACAAACCAAGGCAATGGTAGCCAAAGACAAAGGACACAATGCCAAAGCAGGAAGACGGCTGCATTTCGGTCAAGCGCACAAATGTATGCTATGCCATTTTAGACATGATCTCACGCATTCACACACACACATACAGGCATAGCTAATGCATATTTGAAAGGCCTGAAGAGCCTATAGGCACTGCGGCCAATCGAATACACCATAAGCCAAAGGTTCTACAACCCACACACTTCTGCGAGAAAAGGTCCAAGCAAAAACTGCATATGCACATGTATTAGTAATACACACACACACACTTGCACACACACTCGCAGAATGAATGTGCAGTCGCATAAAGCCTTGAAATAATATTTAATATTTAGAGAGACATAAATATTAAATGAATGCCGCTATGTTACTTAGCAAAATCCAATGCTATGCAAAAAGGTAACTACCCCTCCCCGCCCGCCTAAACCACCCCCCAACCCTTCCACTTCGGTGTATAGAACAAGAATTACAGCTAACACATTCCAAAAAGCGTTATTATTTCTACCTTTTTTTGTATTTTTTGTTCCACTTATGCACTTGGCAAAACTTGTTAATAATATTTTACATTCGATTGTTTTTGGATCTATATCTTAAACCTTTTCTTCGAGTGTACTTAGTATATTGCCCAACTGCCAGGCCGTAGGCTGTCGTAAAGAATATAAATAGAAACTGCCGCCCAACTGCATTATATAGAGTATTTTATAGCCATGGCATGAGTTGCTTCAAACCCAACCCTTTCCTTTACGGCTTCAAGTGAATCCCGCGCACACACATTTTTAGTTTCTATTGCTTTTGCTGCTGTTGTTGTTTTAGTTTTCAGTTTCTGTTTCAGTTTGTTGCAGTTTGAGTTGCTGTTTTGTATTTGATACCTTTGGGAAAGTCCTGGCTAGGCGATGCGAGTCGAGTCGAGTCAGAGCCGAGTCAGAGTCAGAGTCGAACGCTCAGCCGCCATGTCGAACATTTGTGCTGGGGCCCCATACGAAAATCTTATGAAATATGCACGGCCTCTGTAATTTCTTATTTAAAATGCCATTAAATTTTTTGAATAGCATAGAGAAAGAGCAAAGGTTTCGAGAGGAGAAAGCGAGAGAGAGAGAGCGAGGGAGAGGAGGTGGTGCATGTTCTCTAAAACAGAGCGCAGCTTGCAACTCTGGGCCCTGGGTAAATAGAGGCGCGCACCTGAACGGACAACCGTGCAACGTGTGTTAGTGCGACGAGGTTAGACAAATATGGTTGGTCTGCTGCCGTTGCCGCCGCCGCTGCTGCTGCTGCTGCTGCTGATGTTTGAGGTGCATGCCACATGGGGGGCACACCAGAGTCACATCTCGACAAGAGGAGCGTCGACTCGACTCGGCTCGCAACGCCACGCCACGCCAACTTTTAAAATGCATATTTGATTGTATTTTTGTTCGGTTTCGTTGTTGCGCCTAAATGCATGCTATAGCTAAGCTACCCACCCACAATGCGTATGTAAGCTGCATTAAAGTGCGTTGCTAAGCGCAGCATGCATCTTTAATACGCCAACCCCAACCACGCCCCAGCTGTCTCTCTGCGCTAGATACAGGTACAACTATCTGTGTATGTGTGCATATTGTTTGTGGCCAAGTTAATATTGATTTGTTCAAGCGAATGTTGCGCTCGCGCGCTTTGCTTAAGCTAATTAATACACACACATACACACACACATGCATACATAAGCAAACTCTATACATATATATATGTGCATATACATGTCTGGCCACAAAGCTCGATTGTCTCTCTGTCCGTGTGTCTCAGTTTGATTTGCTATACGGATTTGGAAAATAATTACAAATACACACGAATTAAATTTGCATTAGAGCCGCAGCCAATTAGCCATTGGCAGCAATGCCTCTCGACCATATAATCTAACTAAGCAGCCCAAGTTGCCAAGTGGCCCGGGCTTACGTATTGCTTTGATTGCAGCCTCAGCTCAGCTACACTGCTAAAACAAAAAAAAAAAAAATTTTTTTTTAGATATTTAACAGTGTATTAAGTTGTGTATTGTGTTTAGTCTAAGTCAATAGACAAAACTCCTTTAATCTTTTTATATGTATATGCTTTGCAACATTGTTGCCGCTCATAAACAAATCTCGCATACAATTTAATATCTGTTCTTCTTGTTCTTCTTCTTCTTTGTAGCGCAATTAAAAATACAAAATTGCGATAAAAATAATTTTTCTTAACGCTCTATATTATGGCATTAGCTGATGTTTGCATTTCAATAAAGATTTGTGCCTCAATATACATATATGTATATGTATCTGTATCTATACACACGCACACACACACACACACACACACACACACACACACACACGCAGCAACAAGGTTGTAGAATCAACAACTACAACTACAACAACGAGCTGCGTCATTTTTATTTGTTTCGCTTCAAGTGCAGGAAATTGTCTGTAGCCCATTTAAAAATAAACAATAATAAAATAAATAATTAAGAAATACGCTCTTTCTGCTTAATTATAAACACAAACGAGCGAAAGAGGAAGTGAGGTGGAAGGGAGGGGGGCATTGTGTGTATTGAAAGAAATTTTTGGTTTTCAAAAGGCATTACATAAACGCTCGAAATAAATGTATAAATAATATTTAATAATAATAAATGAAAGCATTTAACAAGTGAATCACACAATGAATAAAACCAACAACAATAACTGAACACGCGCAGCTCAAATTAATAATATAAATAAATACATATGTATGTATTGATGCCAAAAATAAGTTGATAATTTAGTTCGTTTGCGTTTTTTATTTTTGGCCACGCACAAACTAAATCAAATACAGCAAGCTAAAGGGGCGTGGCAGTTGAAAGTCACTTTAGTTATTATTAGCATTAGAAATTTACAGACACATCTCGATCTATCGCTCTGGCCGCACCTTATATTTTTTCTAAAATGTTGTACTTAATAAATGGCATTTTATTGACTTAACATTGTTTTTTCAACAAACAATATGCTCGATTGTTTTTTAGTCTGGCTTTTTATTTATTTTTAATGAGCACTGTGTGTGAAGGCAGGCAACATTGTTGTAATAGTGTTCACTATACCTCTTGTTTAAATATCTTTTAGTATCTATTTGCCTAAGAAACAAAACAAACACATAATAATACATATGTGCTCTTGTCTCTGTATCTTCATTTATATCCATATTCATATGGCTGCCCTCTACCTTGCCTACCTTCCTCCCCGCTCATTTGTTTTATTATGGATTTGCGTATATCTTATAAAAATGTATTAAATTTTTTCTGCTTTATTTTTATGGCACAGCAATCACAGTGAATGCGTCAAAGGCACTTGGCACTTGAAGACAATGTTGCAAAGACTTAGACAGAGTACTTTGCCATTAAGCCCATAAACCTTGTTTATACAAAAGGAAAACATATGCTTACACTAAATGGTAAGTAGTTGTGGAATTCTCTATACTTTTTATACTCTTAATCCAAGGAATGGCAAGCACTGACCGTAAGGGTATCTTCTAGTCGGCATTTCCTGACTATTTTCTAACTTCTTATCTTAATTTGGGTCTTTTTGTTGATTATCCTTTAAATTGATCAGACTCTTTGCATATAAAATTTACACAGCCGCATATCGATAAGATTAAACAAATATTTTGGTATCCGACAAAAAAAAAGTGGATAATAAAAACAAAACATAAACCTGAAATACATTTGTTGCTTTGTCTTTTTCTTTTCGTTTTACGTTAACGATTTTTTTGGTCGAGTTTTGTTTCTGTTCGTGTTTGCCTTCGTATTGAGATTCGAATTTGAATTTGACTTATTAATTAATTTATGCAGACACGTTTTAGTTTTATTATTTATAAATTTTGTGTAATTTGCCTTTTATGTCTATTATTTGTTTCACACAAAATACAACAACAACAACAACGATGCCACTGATGATGATGATGATGATGAAAAAGAAGATGAAGAAGCAGCTAAAATCGTATATTGAAAATTTATATATTTGATGTCGCTTTTGGCCATTCGGAATGGGGCATAAATTATTTTAGCTCTTATTTTATATTTTCGCTTTATTTAGAAATTGTTGTTTGCTTGCGATTTGATTTTATGTTTAGCATGATCTGCATGTTAGTTGTTTTCTATTATATTATTTTTTATTATTTTTAATTTAAATAAATTAAATTTTATTAGTAAACATTGACGAAAATATGCCACACACTAGCAACAACAACAACAACAGCAACAATACAATAACAAGATAGTTTTGATTAATAAATACACGGCATGGCGACAACAGTTTAGATACATTTTATATGCCAGCTGTCTCTACTTGACGTTTATTATTAATATTCGTATTTGTGTATGTGCAGTTGTATTTGAGTTGAGCTTGCCTTTTGTTCACATTTTTTTGTTTTTTATAGTTTTTAAGCATTATGTTGCAAGATGAAAACAATTGAAATGCTTTCAATTCAAGTTAGAGAGAAAGAAAAAAAACAACAACTTTGACTTGAAAGTTTGATTACAAAAATAGATCTCTTATGGCTCATTAGGTCAGTGCGCAACCCCCTGAAGTTATATAATTAGCTCAACACTCTTCGCAGAGATCTCAACAACAATTCCCCCTCGCCTCTCCAAAAAAAAAGCGTATCAATCAAAATGCCGCTATTTTTGATTTGATTAGACAGGCCACACGTCGTCGTCGTCGTCGTCGTCGTCGATGCAAATAAGCACACAAACTCACAACAAATATCAACAACAATACAACTAATTCTCACTAATAGATGTGAATAGTGAATATGAGAGCAACATTCCCAAGCAAGATCATTCTCCATCTCTATTTCTCACTAAACGTATTTTTGGTCGTTTTTTTTGGACGTCTTTTTGTTGTTTGCGCATGCGCGCAAACTGCCAGACGAGCAAATCAATAATTAATGCAAATAAAAGCTAATATATACAAGTTGTTTGCGACTCTGCAATATCCTGTAATATATTAAAATACCTACAAAATGAACCGGAAAACTCTGAACAACCAACTTTTACTGTTAAAATGCCTTAAATGATTTTTTTCTTAGAGCTTTACTCACACAAAGTAGATTCCCGCTTAAGATAAGGTTTTGCTCATGTAGTAGAACAACAGTATACCCTATAAGTTAGTCTGTTAAGGGATATGAAAACGTGCCGCAAACATGCATTAAGCGAATGGCAATACTAAATAGAATAAGATCAAAATTTGATTATTAATATAAATAAAGTTAAAGCAAATATACAAATATCTAAAGGCGATTATACTTAATCTTATTAAGGACACATAAAATGATTGAATGCAAATACTGAAAAAAAACTATTATTCAAAAACAGCTTGCAAAAGCGTCAAGTCATCATGACAAAGAATAATAAAAGAAAAACCTACAACTTAATACATTTATATATAAAGAAAGGGACAGAGAAAACAGCTCATATGCATAAGTACAATGAAAGTAATTACAAGAATGTAATTCAACTGACCGACACAAAAGAAGAAGTTGACTGTAGAAAATTGGAAACACACACATTAGAAACCATGTGTGTGTGTGTGTGTGTGTGAAATGACGCACCCTCAAAAACAAGAAGAAAAATTCAACAACAGCAACAACAATAAAACCATTAATTAAAACTATAAAAATTACCACCACCATCGCCAGCAAACAGAAATTCATACTTTATTATATATATATATATATATATATAGAGAGAGAGAGAGATATTTAATTACAAAACTAGTAAGAGCGAGAAGGAGAGAGTGAGAGAGGAAACAGTCTTCAAAAGTTGTTCCCCACTTTATATTATATTATTAAAATGTTCACTTGTCTTGTGT